>OY754342.1:5467600-6834500 GCA_963572235.1 Caenorhabditis japonica
ATTTTATGATTTTTTTTGCTGGTTCCGTGAACTCAGGTATCGCGAGTCAAACTTTTCTGATCCCTTTTCAAACTTTTTCAAACCTTTTCATGTAACAAATAAGCAATGCTTCAAAAGGATTAAGTATGGCTTGAAAAAGTTTGAGGACGGCATGAAAAGGGTTGAAAAAGTTTAAAAGTTTGAAATTTTAAAATTGTTCCGATTTTGTTCCTCAAAAAGCCTGCTGCGCAGGCTAATGATGGCTGCTGAATCAGCATTATTGATTGACGCCTTTCACTGTATTTCAAACTTTATTCCGGTAACAAAAAAATATACGTATAAAGGCAGTAAGATATAAGACAAAAAAATTCGCAAAGTAATTTCGGCGGATGTTGCCTGATGCTTCCTTGTGCTCGGTTGTTGTTTTTTTTCCGTTGAAGAAGACGCCACCAGCCGATGTTGAGGAGCCCTGTAAATAATACATTTTTTTCTCCAATTTTTATGCTACGTACAAAGTTTTTAAACAATTTCTAAAATCAGAATTTTTATACAGTCCAGTGATGGAAACACTTTAAGTTCTAACAGTGTGCTACATTTCAAACTTATCCGATCTCAGAAAACGATTTACTCCGCAAATCTCACACGGATGTATACTCGGCGAATGCATCATCAGCTTCGCTCTACGGTACTTTTCAGTTTTTATTTTACCTGCAATTCGTCGTGGATACGTAATTTTTCGTAAAAAGAAGTATATAAACTAGAATTCGAGTTAATCTTGCATGTGCAACACTGTTTTACAGGAATTTTGCAGTAGAGCGAGGTTGATGATGTATTCGCCGACTATACGCGCAATTGTGGTAAAAAATGTATTTAGTGGCAAACCACTTTTTTGCTATGATATTGTGAAAAAATTCCATGTTTTTTTATTTGGAAACGGAATTATAGTTTGAAAATTACCTTATCAGTTTTTTTCTACAAATAAATTACTTTTTAGAACAATAAAGGGAGTAAAATATCAAAATATTATTTTTTCAATACAAAAAAAATTAAGCAAATTTCAATTTTAAAATGATTATGGGCCTATGCAGATGAACTTTCCTGTCATTTCTTCCTGGATACTTTTCAACGCAGGTCAGGAAAAGGTCATCTGCGCAGGCCCATAATCAATTTAAAATTGAATTTTACCTAATTTTTTATATTGAAAAGGGAATATTTAGAATTTTTGTTCGCTTTTAATGTTCTAAAAAGTAATTTAATTCTTGGGAAACAATGTTTTTGTGACGAACTGGCGTTTGTGCACTTTTTGCTTATTTTTTTAAAGAATTCTGGAAAAAAAAATACTCACCTTTTCACTTTTCACCTCCACTGTTAACGCGATATCGATATGCCCGGTTTCAAGATGTCTGGTTACGAGATGCCTGGTTTCAAGATGTCGCGGAACCTTTAAAAACGCTAAGTTCATTTAGTATTGTGTTTTCAATAGAGTTTAATCATGAAAACAAGAAACACCCACCTTTTTCACGCGAATATCAAATTTTAGTATTATCGGCCCGCCACGTCCGTCAAACGCGCTCCGCTGAACTCAATACTACGTGGATTTCATTTTGGTTTCCAAATTATTTTATTTCACGTTGAATTTACACGTGAAATGAAAAAATTTGGAAACCAAAATAAAATCCACGTAGTATTGAGTTTAGCGGAGCGCGTTTGACCATTTTGGCGGGCCGACAATACATTTTGAATTTTTGCATGAAAAAAATGGGCGAGGTTTCACGTTTTGGTGTCGCAACTCGATTGAAAACACAATACTTACAAATATTTATCAACGCTTAAAAATAGTAAAGGTAAAGATGAGAAAAATCAAAGACTCAAAATTTTCAACAAAAAGAAACAACAATTGCCTAAAATCGCCCGAAGATCGGGTATTTTAAGCAACGTTTTGAGTAATTTTTAGTAAGTTTAATTTTTCCGGGAAAATAAAAATTATGAGATGAGAAAATAGAAAAAAAAAATTAAGAAAAAACTGCGCAAAATAATTTTCGAAAATATGAAAACGCGCGCACGCGTTAAAAGAGTCTGCCCTCTCTTATTTTTGCACACTCTCATTTAGTACGCAGTTCCCAAACTGCGGAACTGACGACAATTTGTAAACCGTATACGGCCGCAAGCGAGGTTTGAAAAGGTTTGAAAAAGTTTGAAAAAGTTTAAAAAAGATTTCCAACTTGTGCCGGCAACAAAAGTTTGAAAAAGTTTGAATAGCGCTCAGAAAAGTTTGACGAGCGACGTTTGTCTTGAAAAGGTTTGAAAAGGTTTGAAATGCGATCAGAAAAGTTTGACTCGATACCTGAGAATCTCACTCTAAATGCATGCGAAATTCATTGTTCGATTGGAGCGAGTTTTCAGCGTTTTATACCGAGTATATTGAAATTGAGGATATTTTGATCTTGCTCGTCTTTTGCTTGTTTTAAAAAATAATTTTTCCTGGGAAAAAGCTGCTGCAGAGATCAAGTTTTTTGTTGAACTGGCGTTTGTGAACTTTTTAATAATTTTTTTCATTTAATTCTGAAGAAATCAAGGCAGGAAATTTCCGAAATTTATCCAATTTTTACAACACGAAGTAAAAACTTACTTTAAAATCGTTGGCATGGCGTTTGGCGGTGTCGGGTGGATGGCGGATGAATGGGTGGCGTCGGGTGATCATTATAAAATATTGATGGAATAACGAGAACGGTGCGAATTTGTTTTATCGAGAAAAATCGATAAATGTTTATTTGACAAGATATTTTATTTTCCATAGACTTTTCAATTGTTTTCAATTGAAGAGTCGATTGAAAACATTACATTTTTTAATTTTCTGACCAAATTCGTAAATTTCCTCGCGAGACATCAGAAGAATTTAAAAATCAGAAAAAATTCAGCGATCTCACGACGAAATTTACAAATAATTTCAGAAAATATATCGAAAAATTAATTTTTTGGCAATATTCTTAAATTTCCTGTAAATTCTCTGGAATTTCACGAGGAAATTTACGGATCTCCAGATAAATATTTGAAATCACACAGTAAAAATCAGCATTTTTGATAAAAAAAATTATGTTTTTTATAAAACAAAAAAATAAGAAAATATTTCTTGTCCCACAATTTATCTCGAAACACTGCGCCTTGCATTGGGAGACTCGCTTCAACTCTAACGTAAATCGCCGACACGAATTGGGAGCCGCTGCAAGTGCGCCCTATTGCACACCTCAAATGCGCGCGAGATTCAAATTTTGAATATTATCGGCTTTGCAGATGTGAAATCATTGCACAGAAAAAATGTGTAACAGTGGCGGAATTTGACACCTCCAAATGCTCGTCTAGTGGAGCGCACTTGCATACCTCCTCCTTTGGCACCGATCATATAAACGCCCATCGCGGGCAGTGAGAATGTGTGCTGTGATGGTCTAGTGGCGTACATTTTCGATCGCCGATCTGGAGGCCTGGGTTCAATACCTTTTGGTGCACTTTTTTTTTGTTTTCTGTTTTGAACCACAGATTCAAAGCAAGCTTCCGCCCAGCTCCCTCCGGTCGCCCATTTTTAAGGTTTCACACATGCTTCCGGCGTTTTGCCGCTGAACTTTCGGGATAAAAGTTACTTGTTGGAGGATTTAAATAAGACTAACGAATTTAAAGTAGTTCGAAAAAAAAAGGAAATTTAATTTTTTTTCAACGTTCTCCTCCAGCACGCAAATGTATTTTTTTAGTGGTATTGGAAACAAAAATCCATAAGATTTAGTCTGAGCAGATACGAAAGAATGAAAAAAAAATAAAAACCACGGAGGGGGATCGAACCCACAACCGTCAGATTGGAGTCCGCAAGCTCTCACCACTAGGCCACCCCGGCGCACATTCTCAGTGCCAGCAACGGGCGTTGATATATGAGCGGCGCGAGACGCGAGGAGGTATGCAAGTGCGCTCCACTAGACGAGCATTTGGAGGTGTCAAATTCCGTCGCACAAAATGTGTACCGCACGAAAAAGAACGATTTTCGACAAAATTTGCGATAAATGTATCCAGAAATCTGTCAACAAACCTTTTTTTAGCCAAAATACTTTGTATATGGGTCTTTTACATAAAATATGACAACCGGGACATTACAAATTAAGCTCCATGTCTTGTTTTGTCGTTTTATTTTTTAAATTCATCGCTCAATTTTTCGCAAAAAATATATAATAACTTGCCGATATATTTTAGCTGGGTGAAAGCATGCATTTCGGATCGGAGGCCACTGATGTTTCGATGTTCCGAGACCGGATAACTCAGGTATCGAGTCAAACTTTTTAAAACTTTTCTGAGTAACAATAAAGCCATTATTAAACTTTTTCAAACTTTTCAAGTTTTCAAACTTTTTCAAGACACGTTTAAACTTTTTCAAGACATTCTAATCTTTTTCAAACCTTTTCATGCTAACATCAAACTTTTTCAAGATGCTCTCAAACTTTTCTAAGCCATTTTCAAACTATTCTATACCAATTTGAAACTTTTTGAAGCAATGCTTATTTGTTACATGAAAAGGTTTGAAAAAGTTTGACTCGCGATACCTGAGTAACAGACAACAGACCCAAAGCATGCTTCCACCCAGCTCCCTCCGGTCGATGGTGTCACATATGCTTTGATGGTGTCACATATGCTTCCGGCGCGTTGCAACTGAACCTTCCGGTTATGAATCAATACTTGAAAACGCAAATTCGAAGCGCCGAGGAGAAAAAAGGGCAAAAAAAAACTTACTTACTTGTGATACTTGTGAGGTTCGACCTCAGTTTCCATCCTGGATACTGCGAACCAAGCTGAAAAAATGAAATTTTTTTTTCCATCCTGGATACTGCGAACCAAGCTAAAATTCAGCGATTCTCAACCCGCATAACGCCAAAAAAATTTAATTAATTCATAAAATTCACATAAATAAAGAAATAATAAAGTTTCCTGTGGTTGTTCTCTTTTTTTTTTTCGACTCTGATTCTCATTTTCATAGCCGAAATTTTTAAAATTTGAATCTCGCGCGCATTTGAGGTGTGCAATAGGGCGCACTTGCAGCGACTCCCAATTCGTGTCGGCGATTTACGTTAGAGTCTCGCTTCAAAAACCAGAGAAATTGGTCAATAGAGCGCGCGTTCACCGCGTCTGCGTCTTGTATCTCGGCACACTCTCTCGCTCACTTTTTTTGAAAATATGTTTTTCAGAGCATTAAAATGCATTTTAAAATATCTTCTCGTTTCATTTTTGGAAAAATCTCTCTGTTAAAAGGTAGCAAATTTTTTTTAGAATGTTTTTAAATCAAATGTTTCGAAAATTGGTCGATTCTTCCGTGCACCCTATCGATTTTTAGTTTATCTTCTATTGTCTCTTTTTTCTGGTTTTGTGAATAGGTCCATTAATAAATTCGAAAAATTTCACGAAAAAAAAGTCGGATAATCGGAATTTCCGTTTTCCCATTCTGACCAAGCCTTTTATTCATTCCGCAATAAAATGCAGGACAAGTATGCATTTTAATGATAAATTACAAAAAACAAACATCAAAATGTACTTTTAAATGATTTTATTCCTGTTTCGCACAAAAATTGCCATCGCAATTACTGTAAAAACTGTATTAGAGCGGCATGCGCCTTGTATTTCTACTCTTTCTTTTGATGTTGCTTCATTGCATGAATGTTTAAATTAGAGGCTGCAACTCTAATTGGCGAGTCACCGTATTTTCTTTACTCGGCAGTCGCGTGCTACTTTAGCGACAAGATTCTGCAATGTTTGCCCCGGTATTGGGGAAACATTGCAGAAGATCGGCACTATTTTTGCATGGCGTCTATGCAAAAATAGTATTACAATAGCCCGCCCTGCCGTTCTATTTTTATATGTCTGTTCAAATGACGGGTAATTAGAAGCTGGCGCGACGAATTTTCAGACTTTTTCCGAAAAACTATCGAAACAAAATTCGGGCTATTTTTACCGAAAAGAAAACTCGGAAAACACGTAGGAAACGCAGTTTTTCAAAAAAAAAATGTTCCGAGTAGGCCTGCTGAAAGGCCCCTATAGATTTCTGGGTTTTTGGATATACACCACACCATTGTGGAGGGCTTTTAAGATACTCTTAAAACATACCTTCATTTCAAATACTCCGTAAGCATATTGATTTACTTTCAGACTGCGACTGCTCAGCTTCAACAAGGATTCCGCAATCTGCTGAGCCAGCTCCGAATTTTTTAAATCTATTTTCTCAATAATTGTTTCAATACTAATAATTTTTTTGCGTTATTATTAATAAATGATTGTTTCTGAAACTATTAAAAAGCGATAAAAGTTTATAACAGACAACCATCTTAAAATCCAATGAGATGAAGATCCGATTTGACAGAAACCTTTATAATCCAAGCATCCAAGCGCTTTTTGACCCGAAATCGGAACGTGCATGCTATATGCGCCCGCATATATGCGCATGTGCGGGCACGTGGATGCATTATTCATTTCTCCAATTTTCCCTATGAGTTCCACGCAGCGCGCTATATGCTTCAACCGCATTTCACCTGTGTCAGTCGGTAGTGCGCTTGAATACAAATCCTATGGCCACGGGTTCGTGTTTTTTCCACTGCATTTTCTTGCAAAAAGGCAAGTGCGGACGCGCACAGACATCCCGATCTGGGTTTTTATGTATAAGAAAGACAAGCCTGGCTGAATCAAAAACTATTTTTGATCTTTTCTCATCTCTAAACTGTTTTTTATTTGACCTTATCCTCTACCCAGAGGCGAACGCAACGGCTTGTTGCCAGCTGCGAACAAATCTACTCCTCGAGAGCGTTCATCCCACGTGCACAGGTTTTGCGCGATAGGCCTATAATAGGTTGCGCGATAGGCCTATCGAGTACCCGCGAAGGACCCTATAGTAAGCCTATTATAGGCTTATCGCGGCCCGTCACCTATAATAGGCCTATAATAGGCTTATCGCGGTTGACTTTTGCCTATAATAAGCTTATCGCGGTTACCAATAAGCCAATTGTAAGCCATATATAGGCCTTTCGCGGAAATTCAAAACTCGTCGGTAAGCTCATTATAGGTGCTCCCAGGCCGATATACCGGCTCTTTAGGCTCAAATTTATTTGTTTTCAAGGCACTGCGCCTTGCATTGGGAGACTCGCTTCAAAAACCAGAGAAATTGGTCAATAGAGCGCGCGTTCACCGCGTCTGCGTCTTGTATCTCGGCACACTCTCTCGCTCACTTTTTTTGAAAATATGTTTTTCAGAGCATTAAAATGCATTTTAAAATATCTTCTCGTTTCATTTTTGGAAAAATCTCTCTGTTAAAAGGTAGCAAATTTTTTTTAGAATGTTTTTAAATCAAATGTTTCGAAAATTGGTCGATTCTTCCGTGCACCCTATCGATTTTTAGTTTTTCTTCTATTGTCGCAGGAATTTTTTTATCCGAAAATTCATATTTTCTATTTTTCCCTTTCAATTAATATTTATTTTGTCTGAAATTTACAGTTTTACGTGCCATTCAACGAAAACCAGCCTTTGGTTTGGCGAGAACCCATAATTGTACAATTGCAATGCAAAATTTACGAAAAATTGTGCGACGAGTACTTTATCCCATTTCTTTTTTTAGCTTAACTTGAAAACTGATATATCAATTATTTTTCTTATGTAAATCGCTAAAATCACATACAAATTCAATTTTTTTCTTGTTCATTGTTGATTGAAGTGCCAAAACGTTTTTGAAAATTAGAAATTTTTGTCGAATCCCGTATTCCAGAACGATCCTAGACTCGAAAAAAAGATTTCAACACAAAAATTCAAAACTATGGCTACATTTTGTCCGCAAAAAAGAAAGAAAAACAAAAAATTGACAGCGTACAAGTAATTATTGGCCAATTTTGATAAACTTTGTTTTAAAAACATTCTAAAATTTTTTACTTCCATTCAACAGAGCGATTTTTGAAAAAAGGGAACGAGAAAATGCTGAAAAATGTATTTTAATTATCTGTTTCAAAAAAAGTGAGCGAGAGAGTGTGCCGAGATAAGAGACGCAGGCAGACGCGATGCAAGTGCGCTCTATTGCCCATTTCCTCTGAATTTTGAATCTAGTCTCCCCATGCAAGGTGCAGTGCGAAATGCCAATCTTTACAAATGCGCAACAACAGCAAAAAACAAGCACAATTTATATTTATTAAAATAAAAATAAAAAATTATTTAAAAAAACGGAGTTAAATGCGACGGCAAAAAATTAATTTAGGCCAAAAAAATGGGAGCGCGTTTGCATTGACCTACAAATAGGCCTACCGCGGTCGCCGCACACCGCGTCCGCGATAAGCTTATTCTCTGGTAAACCGATTACAATCTAACCTCAGTTGTACAATGTAATTTCACCCGATTTACAATCTAAGTTTAGTCGAATTCAATTGTACTGGCGTCCTTGGCGCATTTTGAGCGCACGAGAAATACGTCAATCAACAGTTGGCGCAATATTTTTGTTTCCTAAAACTTTTTCCACTTTTTAAATGTTTTTTTTTACAATTTCAGCCTATTTTTTTGATATTTTTTGATAAAAATTCATAATTAACTCGCAAATTATTATTATTCTTGCATTTGATTCGGTTTGTTGTGCGTTGTCGAGCTGGCCACGGCGTGCTAGACTCTACGTATAGGAATTCGCGCCTTTTCGCATGTGTCTGTGTCTCGACAGTGGCATTCTGCCAAGTCTAGAAAAAAGTGTGCAAAAATGGAGACACAGAGACACGAGAATTGGCGCTCGAAAATTTGATCTAAAATTTTTTTTCTGAAACGTAGTCCCCAACACGCCGTGCTGGCTTTGTCGAAAGTTTCGATTCTTCGTAGTATTCCGCCAAAATTTTAGAATAGGAATATTCCGATTTTGAGTGCACTCTGGTTTCCAATCTTTCTCCAACAAAAGTTGTATCAACAATTTAGGATGCAAAATCAACCAAAATTGCTCGTGTCGCCCCTTTTCCAATAGTTTTGTGGGCAGAAAATTGAAATTCGAATTAAGAAGGAAAATCGGAAAGTGCTCGGAGAATTTTGAAATTTTGAAATTTCGACATGAAACATTGATTTATGTGGCGCACAAAGTAAAAAAAAGCACGCGTGATTTTGCGAAACACGCGCACAAAGTGATGCGAGATTTGCGCGATTTTGAAGCGTCATTTTTACAAAAAGATGTTATGTCCCTTTAAAATTCTTACGGTATTTGTTATATTTTCAGTTGTTTATTTACACATTTTGCGGTAAATTGATGTTTTCTGCAGTTTTAAAGATATTTTTCGATAAAGTAAATTAATTTAGCCCTAATTGAAAGGGTTTGCGTCATGTAATCACAGTTTTTTCTCGACCAAAATATCGGTTAAAAAAATTTTCAGAAATTTTTTTTTTAATTGATATTTCGGTCCAAAATTTTTTAAAGCATATCCAGAATTATTTTTTGCCCTTATTAATTAAAATTTCAGGCCAATCGGAGCATTTTTCGAGTTTTGCGCAGTTTTTTGCCGTTTTTTGCATTTCGTGAAAAACCCCATAACACAATGCTACAAAATTAGTCAGAAAATGATAAAACAAAATGGACGGAAGTTTGAATTGCGGACAAGACGGCAAAAAAAATTCAGGAAAGTTACCAAACAATGGAAATTTACTTTAAATAAGAAAAAACAGTGATTACATGACGCAAACCCTTTTAATTAGGGCTGAATTAATTTAATTGCTCGAAAAATATCTTTAAAACCGCAGAAAACGCCAATTTGCTGTAAAATGTTGAAAAAATCGCCTGAAAAAATAAAATGTACCGTATGATTTTTAAAGGGACATAACATCTTTTTGTAAAAATGACGCTTCAAAATCGCGCAAATCTCGCATCACTTTGTGCGCGTGTTTCGCAAATTCACGCGTGCTTTTTTTTACTTTGTGCGCAGCATAATGCTGCGCACAAAGTAAAAAAAGCCTGCTGATGATGTCTTCTTTGACAGAAAATTCACTATACTTATTTAATTTCAGAACAAAATCACAATATATGACGAGCAGTTGCGCATGCCACAGAAACTAAGTTTAAAACTTTCCAAGTCCCGATGAAGAACTATTAGAAGCTGACAGCACAGTAAGTTCAAGTTCAGATATTTATTTTTGATTACTTGCTAGTAGAGTTCCTTATCGATAAATGCCTTTTTCGACAACTTATCGGCAAATAGCGTATTTCGTCTAACAATAAGCGCATGCGCTTTTATTTTTCGGCTCCCGGACATTTCAAACCCAGACGTTTCAAACCCGGGACCGCAACCTATTGTCGCTTTAGTTCCGCATTTCTGTTCGTTCTGGGGTTTTTTTTTCGTACGAAAAACCGATTAGAACAAAAAAAAGGTGATTTGCGTGCAAACCCGCGACGACAGATTTCGGGTTTGAAACGTTTTGGTTTGAAATGTCCGGGAGCCTATTATTCAACCTCTTCTCCAACTGGGCTTATATTAGAGAAAATGCGGTATATCTACAGTACTGGCCATAAAGAATGCGACAACTAGTTTTTTGACAATAACTTCTTGGAATGTTAACTTTTGGACCCAAATTTTTTGTGAGATTTTTTCAGCACTATCAAAAACGTTTCTGTCAAGTTGATTTTAAAATTCTGCTGAAAATTAATTTTTTATTCAATTTTTTCGAAAATTCATTAAAATTGACATTTTTGGAGATCTATACAAATAAGCTCTAGAATCACCGAAGGTCAAAAACAAAAGGAAGGTAACTATAAAAAGTGATTTAATACTTGGTTGGGTATTCTTTGGCATCAATAACAGCCTGGCATCTACGTGGCATCGAATCCAGGAGCGTCTGAACCACCGTCATCGGGATACTCTTCCAAGCAGCTTCGAGTTGAGCGAATTTTTGGTTGGCATTGGAGGCTCGGACTCCTTTGAGACGTCGTTCTAGCTCCTCCCACATATGTTCGATAGGATTCAAGTCCGGAGACTGACTTGGCCATTCTAGGAGATCCACACGGCGACGTGGAAACCAATTGGCAACATGACCCGAAGTGTGCTTCGGGTCATTATCCTGCTGAAACACCCACGATCGGCCCAAATTTTCTTTTGCCCATGGTCGCATTGTGTTCTCCAGGATTTCTTGGTACACACATCGTCCATGGTTCCAACAATTCTCTTCAATGGACCCATGGAAGTGTCGGAGAAGCATCCCCAAACCATCACAGATCCACCTCCATGTTTTACCGTCGGACATTGGTACCGAGGAGCATATCTGGAGCCAATAGGACGTCGAATCCATTAAATACCATCAGTACCGAACAGATTGAACTTTGATTCGTCGCTCCAGATGTGATTAGCCCACTCTCGAGGTCCCCAGGACAAGTGCTGTTCAGCCCATTCAATGCGAGCTTTCCGGTTTTTAGACTAACGAGTGGCTTTTTGACTGGTCCTCGTCCGTGCAGTCCAGCAACTTGCAGACGTCTTCTAATAGTCCTTCTCGATGGCACCGGCTTATTTGGAGACGTCACGAAAACTTGAATATCCGCAGATGTCCGTCTATGATCTTCTCGGCACGTGCGCAAGATATTTCGATCCATAGCTCTGGAAGTGGTTCGGGGTCTTCCTGGAGATTGACGATGAACTACACCATCCTGAATAGTCGAAATCAGTTTAGAAAGCTAATTGAAACCTTACATCATCACGGTTATTCTTCAAACCACGTTAAATTTCGCTGGAAGAAGAACCAAACTAGGTTGCGAGTATCTTCGGATGCGCGCCTAGTTCATGCCCACGTACGATGCTTTTTCGAACGTCCACAGTGAAACTTTTTTCCCAAATGGTCTGACTATGGCTGAAAAACAATAAAAAACTAATTAGAACTACTCCCAATTAATTTACATTCAACTTTATACAAAAAACTGAAATACATGAAAAAAGTGCAAAAATGAGAAAAACTTAAAAAATTAAAAAAATATATTTTTTTTGCAGAATGATGCAATTCGCAAGTACGCAAGTTTTTGTTTGGTTCCATTGCAGATACAGTAAGAAATTCGGGTCAAAAAGTTAACTTTCCAAGAAGTTATCGTCAAAAAACCAGTTGTCGCATTCTTTATGGCCAGTACTGTATTTGTAAACTTAATAGAAAAGGCACCTTGCTTCTGACGTTTGACCTCAGTTTCTAGCTTGGATACTGCAAACCAACTGAGGCTACCCCGAATCAGAACGTTCCCGAATCAGAAATGCTCAAAAACTGAACGATAGGGTGAGCTGCTGATTTTCTCCTTAAAATGGTTCTGATACGGGACAGTTCTGATTTGGGAACTTTTTGATTCGGGGTAGCCTCAACCTAGTCTGTAGAAAACCGAAAAAGTTTAGTGTTTCCCCCTAGCACATTTTTAGTGTACCACGCCTCTTTCTTGAATTTGCTAATGGGTTCACAAAATATCAAACAAAAATCGTGGGAATACAGGGGGAAATGATCAGATTGGCTTGAAAGTGTGGAAAATAATCAGGAAATTTCGGTACCAAATATCATCCTTATAGTATCAATTTTCAGACCGCGACACGTGGAAGCAGGATTTCCTACACATCCACGATACAACCAAAAAGTGGCACATTCAATGGCATTTTCAAATCGTTGGAAACGAGGTATTTTTTTAATTGAAGAAATTGTATTATTTCGCTTGAAAATTATTATTTCAGAGGATGCGTCTGAACCGACGTATGGCCGCCTGTTTTTGTGACTACACGGATTTCAATTTTATCAAGGACTGCGATTTTGAAGGAGAAAAAGTCAATCGGTTTGGTCAATATTCTACATTTTAATACATGGCATGACGGTTCAGGAGGATCAATTGCTTACAATTTGATAATTTATGTTTTCAAAATGTATCCATTTCTTTTTTTATTTGTTGTTAAATAAATTTTTACTCCCAAATAAATTATGAAAAATATTGACCGTTGAAAAATTGCTAAGCAACGCGCGCTACGAGATTCCAGCCGAACAGTACAATCGAGTTGCAGTCGGAGTACAATCTAATCTCAGTCTCAGTTCACTAGAATTAGGTCGTGTTTGGCCTTCAATCCAAATAAGATTACATTGTGAACTGACTGATCTTAGACTGTAGTTGGTTTACCAGAGTTACAGGAGGGTAGGCGCTGCCGCCCGCGATAGGCCTATTATAAGCTTATAATAGGTCTATATTTGGCCTCAACCTATTATAGGCCTATCGCGCAAAACCTGTGTGTCCCGTGTGGCGCAGGCGGTAGCACGCTTGCACGTCGATCTTTTATTTGGCCGCGGGTGCTGAGTTCGACCCCGCCATGCGCCTTTGACACAGACACACAAAGATCCTCACTAGGGAACCATTTATCTAATGCATGGACTCTGCCTTAACTGTTGACACAGTTCGAAAGAGGGACTTTTAAAATGTATATTCCGATTTTCAAAACCTGCTTACGAGACTTCTGAATATATGAAATTTCAGTCCAAAGTTTGACCATTTTTAGCATTGGTTTTAGCAAAAATAGCTTTTCACGAGCTATTTTTCTCGCCACGACCACCCCATTTCATAGGTTCCCTCACTGTTCACTTCAAAGCATGCGAGGGTGGCGCAGGTGGGAGTAGTTGCGTTTCTGAATATCGAGATGCTGGTTCGACCCTCACGAAGTTATTGTTTTTTTTTCTTTTCAAATTATTTTTCATAAAGTTTTTTGGAAACAATTTTTTTTTTAGTTTGCGTTAAATATTTCCCTTTACATTTTGGATATGGTAAGATTCATATTCAATTTTGAAACTTTTCTCTCCATATCATATCATGGATTATTTCAAGTTTTCTGAAATTTCTGTAATCAAGCGCTCCTTCTCCCATCTGAAAATTCCAATCAGTTCATATTTGGAAAAAAAAAAGTTTCGATTTGTTCATGTACCTGTGCTGAATAGGTCCATAGCCAAGTTCCAAAGAAAAAGAAAAAAAAATCAATCACTTCGTGGGGGGTCGAACCAGCATCTCGATATTCAGAAACGCAACTACTCCCACCTGCGTCACCCTCACATGTTTTAAAGTGAACAATGAGGGAACCTATGAAATCGGGTGGTCGTTGCGAGAAAAATAGCTCGTGAAAGGCTATTTTTGCTAAAACCAATGCTAAAAATGTGAAACTTTGGACTGAAATTTCATATATTCAGAAGTCTCGTAAGCAGGTTTTGAAAACGGGAATATACATTTTAAAAGTCCCTCTTTCGAACTGTGTCAACAGTTAAGGCAGAGTCCATGCATTAGATAAATGGTTCCCTAGTCAGTTACAAACCCAAACGGAATTTTATATATAAGGATGATAAGAAAGATAAGATACATATCACGCCTCCCCCGTCGTCCAGTGCGCCACCAAGTTCGTCGGAAAACGAAATTATTTTTTTACTCGAAAATTTACTTTTTTGAGAAATTCGAATCATTATCTGATTATTCAGGATGACACCATCATTTTAATCCAAAAACGAGGCCTTTTTGTCAGAAAATAATCACGCCTCCCCCGTCGTCCAATGCATATTTATTGTCGGCGCGCCGAAATGATCAAACGCGCTCCGCTGAACTCAAGGATATGCGATTTTCATTTTAGTCTTCAAATTATTTAATTTCACGTATAATTTCAACGTGAAATGAAATAATTTAAAAACCGAAAAAAAATTTTTCGATTCTCTTTTTTCTTCGATCCCAGAGAATATATTTTTTTATTTCATTACTTCGAAAAATGAAAAATATATCGACCATAAACTGGCAGAATTTTTTTAAAAAGAATTCAAAACATATGCGAAGTTTTCGACAGATGCCCCTAGGATATTTCGAATGCCCCCTAGGAACAAGTGCCCCCTGGGATCACGTTGCCCCCCAAGATAGACCATCCGTTGCCCCCTATGATAGTTTGGGAAAATGCCCCCAAGATTGAGTGACCCCTCAGATCGATTGCCCCCCAAGATAGCGATGCCCCCTGATGCCCCCTAAATCCGATGCCCCCTCGGATTATCGGCCCCGAAACCTTCTTTTTAGGCACCAGCGGTGCGCATTTCTCGTGCGGGAGGCTGTGTGTACGAAGCAAATTGTAAGGCCGGCGAAATCTATTTTTATGTTCGTGATTTACAAATATTGCAGTCCTCATCGCCGCACCCTCTCCCAAACTCGAATGTTTCTGCCGCTCCCATTGCAAGCGCCTAGGAACTATGCCACCGGACCATCTCGAAGCCATCACCTAATTGTTGTTCTCAAAATTTGTTAACCACTAACAAGGCAGGAACTAGTCCGAATTCGCTAACTCGCACGTGCCCGTCGGTGGCGCAGCATCTTAACGCTCCGTCCACTTCACTGACTAACCAAAAAACTCTCGCGCAGTGTACGTCTCCGTTATCTGCAAATAACAAATTAAATGTCAATATAAACTTCTTCTCGAGCATCGCGCCAACCTTTTCTGGACTCCAATGACCTCCAAATGGACCTCCATGAGCATCCAAGAACAACTCTTTTTGCTTTTCACCTGGTACCACTCTCAGCATTGCCCCATATTTCGTCACCATCGTGAGTTCACCCCCAACTATCAGGAATTCTCTTAGTTCTCTTTTTCCTTCGCCAGGAACCTCGACCATCCCATCTTGCTCGCCGCTTTCCAACTTCCCGATGATTTGTTTCCAACGAGAATCTGTTTCCAAAAATTCTATCCAGCTTCTCTTCTTTATCTCCCCCTCTCTAACCACTGCAACCTCATTTATTACTCTGACAATCTTTTTCTCTTTGTTTCTCCAAAAATTTGTCACTAAAAAAAGTTACCAAAAAAAAAAAAAAACTTTTTTTGTCCCCCAAAAAATTACCAAAAAAAAAAAAAAAATTTTTGGCCTCAAAAAATTCACAAAAAAAAACCAAAAAAAAGTACGTATTTCTGCCAGTTAAAAAAAAGTTTTCCAAGTTTTCCAAGTTTTCGACAGATGCCCCTAGGATATTTCGAATGCCCCCTAGGAACAAGTGCCCCCTGGGATCACGTTGCCCCCCAAGATAGACCATCCGTTGCCCCCTATGATAGTCTGGGAAAATGCCCCACAAGATTGAGTGACCCCTCAGATCGATTGCCCCCCAAGATAGCGATGCCCCCTGATGCCCCCTAAATCCGATGCCCCCTCGGATTATCGGCCCCGAAACCTTCTTTTTAGGCACCAGCGGTGCGCATTTCTCGTGCGGGAGGCTGTGTGTACGAAGCAAATTGTAAGGCCGGCGAAATCTATTTTTATGTTCGTGATTTACAAATATTGCAGTCCTCATCGCCGCACCCTCTCCCAAACTCGAATGTTTCTGCCGCTCCCATTGCAAGCGCCTAGGAACTATGCCACCGGACCATCTCGAAGCCATCACCTAATTGTTGTTCTCAAAATTTGTTAACCACTAACAAGGCAGGAACTAGTCCGAATTCGCTAACTCGCACGTGCCCGTCGGTGGCGCAGCATCTTAACGCTCCGTCCACTTCACTGACTAACCAAAAAACTCTCGCGCAGTGTACGTCTCCGTTATCTGCAAATAACAAATTAAATGTCAATATAAACTTCTTCTCGAGCATCGCTCCAACCTTTTCTGGACTCCAATGACCTCCAAATGGACCTCCATGAGCATCCAAGAACAACTCTTTTTGCTTTTCACCTGGTACCACTCTCAGCATTGCCCCATATTTCGTCACCATCGTGAGTTCACCCCCAACTATCAGGAATTCTCTTAGTTCTCTTTTTCCTTCGCCAGGAACCTCGACCATCCCATCTTGCTCGCCGCTTTCCAACTTCCCGATGATTTGTTTCCAACGAGAATCTGTTTCCAAAAATTCTATCCAGCTTCTCTTCTTTATCTCCCCCTCTCTAACCACTGCAACCTCATTTATTACTCTGACAATCTTTTTCTCTTTGTTTCTCCAAAAATTTGTCTCTAAAAAAAGTTACCAAAAAAAAAAAACTTTTTTTGTCCCCCAAAAAATTACCAAAAAAAAAAAAAATTTTTGGCCTCAAAAAATTCACAAAAAAAACCAAAAAAAAGTACGTATTTCTGCCAGTTAAAAAAAAGTTTTCCAAGTTTTCCAAGTCAACCTCATTTATTACTCTGACAATCTTTTTCTCTTTGTTTCTCCAAAAATTTGTCTCTAAAAAAAGTTACCAAAAAAAAAACTTTTTTTGCTCTCAAAAAATTAACAAAAAAACAACAAAAAAAATTTTTGGCTTCAAAAAATTCACAAAAAAAAACCAAAAAAAAGTACGTATTTCTGCCAGTTAAAAAGAAGTTTTCCAAGTTTTTGTTGAAAATCAGAGGTTTTTGTCAATTCGGAGCATATACTGAATAAGTTTTTGCCCAAAAACCGGAAATTTCTTTCGCCTCCGTGGCTCTAAAAAAAAATTTTTTTGCCTGCGGCGCATCATCAAAAAAAAAATTTTTTTTTGGTCTTACTCTTACCATCGAAAAAAAAATCAAAAAATTTTTGGTCTCACTTTCACCATCGAAAAAAAAATTAAAAAATTTTTTGTTTCATCCACATCCTCAAAAAAAAAACAATAAATTTTTTGTCTTATCCAAAAAAAAACCCGAAAAAACAAAAAAAATCGAAAAAAAAATTTTTTTTTGGTCCCACTCCTGGGGCCGTATTCATGAAACCATTCGGAATTCCTAACGGGTTCGGAAAATTTTTTCCGAGCAATTTAAAATTCCGAATGGGAACTATTTTCTTTAATTTTGATAGACCACTAATCCTAATGCACTAACAGTAAAGAAAAAAAAAGAAAACCGTCCCCATTCGGAATTTAAAGTAGTTCGGAATACTTTTCCGAACCCGTTCGGAATTCCGAATGGTTTCATGAATACGGTCCCTGATCTCAACAATCTGTTAGCCAAATTCTTGGTTTTGAACAGACTTGCGAGCGGCTGATGATCCGTAAACACTGTCGTCGGACATCCAAAGATGAAATGTTTGAATCTTCTCGTTGCAAACAACACTGCCAATGCCTCCTTATCACTTACGTGATAATTCTTCTCCGCTGGAGTTAGCGCTTTAGACGCGAACGCTATTGGATGCACTTTGCCATCTTTTCCCGTTTGCGCCAACACTGCTCCAATCCCATACCCTGATGCATCAGTGAAAATACAAAAAGGTCTCTCAAAACTTCTGGCTGCGTCGATGTCTGGTTGTGCTAATACCGGTGCTGATGTCATTCTTCTTCTCAATTCGTCGAATGCATCATGCTGTTCTTCTGACCATCTCCATGGTACTTTTGGCGACGTCAATGGTGTCAAAGGCGCAGCAATCGCCGAAAAGTTCAAGACGAAATTCCGGTAGTATGCGCACAGTCCAAGAAAAGAATGAAGCTCTTTCCTGTCCTTCGGAACCGGAAACTTCTCCATTTTCTCAATCTTCTTTCCATCCGTTCTGATTCCTTTTTCATCATTTTCAAAAACGAGGCGCTGGCGCAATACGTTTTCTGCATAAAATAAATAGGGAAATGTTGTTTAAATATTTAGAATCATGCAAAACATATTAACCCATAAGTAGGGACCGCAAAAGGAGGGGGGCGGAGTCGCTCATTTTTTCTCTTGGGTTTGATTTTGGCACTTTGCGACTCAACTGCACCAATACTAACGGCATATCCTTATATGTTAAAACATTTCTATACGTAATCAACCCCAAGGAATCGATTGGTAACATCTGATTTTATTTAAAATGAGTTTTGAAGCTGAAAATCGCAAAAAAGTGAAATCACTTTCGGAAAATAGAGATTTTCGAAAGGTTGTAGGTCGAACACGCATCATTTTTTTTGTGATTCCGGTACATTTTGATACGTAGAATTTAATTTTACAGCTCATTTTTCTCCATCGTGCTGAGAAATTTTTCTGCACGCCTTCAAACTTGCATGAAAAATTGCGTAAATTTTTCAGCGATGACCCCCATTTTTTATTTTTTAAATATGTTTATGAACTCTCTGACATTTCCTAAAACAATTTTTAGATCAATCGGATAACTTTAAAGTACAAAAAGTGAAGATAGAAAGTGACCGGTTTCGGGAAAAACATGGTTTTTTGCGGTTTTCTTTCTTTTCCCAGTCGAACACGCATGTTTTTATTGGATAATCGTATTCTACGTTAAATTTACTATCAAATCCATTTTAACACCTTTTACAGTAGGGACTGTAAAGGGGCAGAAAATCGTGTCGAAAACTCAAAATCACCTCTTTTTTGGAATTTCTATATACAAACCAGCATTGTGGTGGAGTGTATTTATAGTCTAGGCATACGCGCATTTGTATACGGATTCGAGCGAGTTCCCAAAATGTGGCGTGGTGGCGCAGTGGTAGAGCCCCGGGATGGTGATTTTGATGCCGCAGGTTCGAGTTTTGTCGAATAATAATTTTTTTTAAAGGTTTTTTTTCTTGAAAAATACATATTTTTATAGAGAAAATTTTTGAAAAAATTCACAATTTTTCTTAATTTTTAATAAAATCCAGCAATCCTTCAAATCCATTATTTTTTTAGATTTTCAATGGATCCCACATATTTCTTTCGTTAATGGACATATTTACGAAAATGTTGGCAATTTCATAATTGGAAAAAAAAAATTTTTATTTGCTATTCACTATTTATCTGCTTAGCCGACAAAAATTACTATTTTCAACGGATTAATGCCATGCAATCTTCTGCAGGGGCCACCTGAAAATGCGCGCCGCGCGGCCGCAAACAAGCTCCACCCCCACAGTCAAGAGAAAATCAGTACTTCGAAATCGCGACTTTAAACGTCTGAAACTCGAGAACTAGCGGGAAATTCGATGAGAAAATTTGGGAATGTACTAATATTGAGGCGTAGAACACGATGAAACCAACGGTTTCCCGAGATTTTGAGGTTTTTCAAATTCGTTGCGGTCCCTACCCATAAGAAAAAAATATATAAAAAATTGCTGCGGCGCCGCAGTGACGACGTTTTGAATACGCCATTTCGCGCCATTTTTTCTCGAGTGACGTGGCAACTTTCCCGCGAAATTTAAATTTTAATTTTCATGTACCTCTCAACACCCCGTGGGTACCGAATTTTCTTTTGGAAAAAATTTCGGAAAAAAAATCCGAAATCCGTCAGTATATTTACTTTATGTTCATTTTGTTCGTTATTTTAATTTTTCGGCAAGAAAAATAAATTAAAAAATGAAACCTTACCGAAGTCGGCGAAGTCGAATTTGGCACTGTCGGTTAGCACCTGAAAATAAATAAAATTATTTAAATTGTTTATTGAGTCTATTTTACAAAATTAATTAAGAATTAAAACAAAGAAAAAAGATAAAGAACGGCAGCAAAACATACAAAATTGAAGATTTTTTCAGAAAAATCCTTCAAAAAAAAGCTCCGCCCACTTTGCAATATAGGCACGAGATTTCGCAAACATGGTGCGCGCCATTTATTTCACGAATAAATGAGCAATATTGTCTTCTTACATGTAAATTTACGAAATATTTTTGCTTAACAATTAAAAATTAGTGTGATGGGGTTATTCACGAAATGGCAAAAAATGGCAAAAAACGGCAAAAACTGCGCGAAAACTCGGAAAGTGCTCCTATTGACCTAAAATTTTGGGAAATGAGGGAGAAAACTCTCCCGGACATTACCCCAAAATTTCAGACAAACATATCCATTTTGAGCATTTTCAGAAGAAAAAACAATATTTCTTAAAAATCGACATTTTGGTCTGAAATTTTGTGGGAATGTCCGGAAGAGTTTTCTCCCTCATTTCCCAAAATTTCAGGTCAATCGGAGCACTTTCCGAGTTTTCGCGCAGTTTTTTGCCATTTTTTGCCATTTCGTGAATAACCCCATAAAAGTAGAAAAACCAACAGAACAAAAAATCCAAAAATCACACCTAATCGCCTTAAAATACCGTATTTCCTCTAATATAAGCGCACCTCTAATTGAAGCGCACCTCTAATAAAGGCGCACCCTGAGAGATGCTTCGAAAAATAGAGGCGCACCCTCTAATTAAGGCGCACTCACTGGCTGTGCATTTTTCCCTTTTATAGTCGGCGAATACATCATCAACCTCGCTCTACTGTAAAACTCCTGTAAAACAGTGTTGAACTTGCAAGATTAACTCGAATTCTAGTTTAATACTTCTTTTCGACGGAAAATGACGCATCCACGACGAATTGCAGGTAAAATTTGATTTTTCGCTTCAAGACAGGCGCACTACACTGTTGAATATTGAAAAAACCGTAGAGCGAGGCTAATGATGCATTCGCCGAGTATAGTTTTGCGGACTTTCTTCTTTTTTTCGGTGTTTTTTGCAGTTTTTATTAAATATTTTAGTTTTCTTGTTTTTTTTTGTCAGTGAATTCGTCGATGTGTCAGATGCTGAAGAATCGCCAAAAAAGCAAAGAAGAAATGGAATTCATCGTAATCAGAAAAGCAAAACCTATAGACTACCACAGAGATATCGCTTTGGACCCGTTCAGAGCTAGGAAACTGTTGAGTGAACTTTCGGAAACTGTTTGGATTGCAACCCCGAGCAGCCCTAGAAGATCCTTTCAGCAGTTGCCTACCGTTCTCTGAGCAGTTCCGATCAATAGCCGAGTAAGAATGCGGTCGTTTCGTTTTCTTTTACGTTTCCTGTGCCGCCAAGAAATTTTATGTTAACCGAAAATGTGTGCAGAAAAGTGATTGTCTTCAGAAATGAATGTTTGAAAAATAGAAGCGCACCCTCTAATTGAAGCGCACCTCTAATAGAAGCACAATTGGAGAAGAGGTTGAAAAATAGAGGCGCATGCGCTTAAATTAGAGGAAATACGGTAAGTAGATTGAGCCTGCGCTCAACTCATTTACAACGTCAATCCGCAGTCGCTGGATGCCAACGTTATTGAATCGGTAATTGGAGTATTATATGATGCCAAGCCTGCTGCGCCGACGTGCACTGGCTATTGACCCAGTATTTAGGGAACTTGGAAAAAAGGCGATGGAGGATTTACTAGCAGCTGATATTGCACAGCGTAGCAACATTTTTTCTACAAGAACTATCTATAGCGGATTCGTGGCGGAGTGACAATTTTTTTCACGTTTTTATTCGAAAAATGAAGAAATAACTGTAATCATTGGAAATATAATAATTGGAAAACTCATACAATCATTACAAAATGACTGTATATCTACGTAATTGCTATTTGAGACTTTTTTTTAGTTAATGAATGTTGCTAAACTATAGTTTTATATTACTAGCAGGTCCTGTAAACTTCGTTTCTGAATGTGCACCTCTGTTAGAGTAAGTACATGTTCATAATTATGAATTATGTACAAGATATAAAAAAATTCACGCAATGTAAGAATGCATTAGCAGAGTTGGGCAGAAAACGAAATTCGTAATTTTTCGAGTATCGCCTATTATTGCCTTTATCTGTTTTATTTGAATCTTCGTATAAATTCAACATTTCTTAAATTCGAATAAAACGTCTTAAACAAATATCAAAATAAACGAAACGTTTATGAAACTTCTACGCAACTTCAACGCAACTTATCCTCCGTCGGTCGTGTCCGATTCTTCAAACAAAGTCTACTAAATATCTCATCATACGCGATATCATTCACATAAAACCAGGAAAAAACATTTATAAACTTTCTTGAGACAAAAAGTTTACCATCGTCAGCTGGCCGCTAGCGGGCCCGCCAGCGTATCACCAATGAACGCCAGCATTTTCGAACAAAAACTCAACTAACTTGTGTCTTATGTGCAATTTTACATGGTTTAAAATAACCAAAGTTCATTTATAAACCAATTGGAAATAAAAAATTTTCAACCTTTCAGTCACCTGCCAGATAGCATACCCGCCGCGGGCCCGTGGCGGGCCCGTAGCGTCTGCGGAGCCGCCGCGGGCCCGCGCGCGGTTCACCAGTGACATGATCACAGTAGGAAATGATCGTTTGTGACAAATGAACAGTGGGACATGAATGTTTTTTTTTTCGGAAAACGGTTTCCCTCTCGTTTTCCAGTTTCTTGCATATGGCCTCAGAGTGTTCTCCGAGTTTTGCGACAACTTTTTGCTATTTTGCACGATGTCCACGATTTGATAAGTGGGCGGAGCCGAGCAAACGCGCTCCACTGGATTTTTTCGCGCGAAATTCAAATTTTGACGCATTTTTTATGTTTTTCGGGAAAAACGCATAAATTCTTATTTTTCCCACATGTGCTTTAACGGAATTATAGCTGAGGTCTTTAGAAATTTTTTAAGCCTAAGAACGTCGAATTTGGTTCAGCCACAATTTCGGAATAATCGTTTCGAGTTTTTTGGTGTTTTTGCAGGATAAATCTTTACGAAAATCAAAGTTTGGGAAATTTAATAAAATTAAAAGATACAATACATACATTTTACAAAGGAAAACAGGTTTTATTGAAAGAAAAATAATAAAATAAATTAAAAAATGCGAGAGTCGAAACATGCGCAAGCACCAAAAGTGCGCCTTGCCAGTTTGCTGGCGCACCAGCAAATTAGGCTCCGCCCACATTTCAAATCTTGGACACCGTGTTTTGTGAATAACCCTATAAGCGAAAGAAGAAAGCATTTTAAAGTCCCAAAAAGTAAAAGGCAAGTCAATAAAGTGAAATGACGAAGCGTCAAAATTTATTTGTTTTTTTTGTTGGTATTTTTGCTTATTGTGTTTTCAATCGAGTTGCATCGTCAAAACATGAAACTCCGCCCACTTTTTTGTGCGCAATCACGCAAACACAGTGCTATTTGAAGGGACGCAGACAGAACGATGATTGCGGGCTCATGTTTTCATGCTGCAACTCGATTGAAAACACAATATTGGATTCAAATTCCCAAAAAAAAAAACTGATAAAAACGAAAAATAATTACCAAATGCCCGCGTTTTTTGGTGTCAATTGGCACAGTGGCGGAATTTGACACCTCCAAATGCTCGTCTAGTGGAGCGCACTTGCATACCTCCTCCTTTGGCGCCGATCATATAAACGCCCATCGCGGGCAATAACAATGTGTACTTTTTTTTTCTTTGCATGTAGATCATCGATTGTATTTATTTTTAATTGTAACTATTTTTAAATACATAATTTTTCAATAAATAAAGTTAAAGAAAATTAATTATTCATCCAGGAAAATTTTTAGCGGTACGTGAATTGCGAAAACAGAATAATGATAGCGAAATGTCGGCAAATTATCATTACCTACCTTTTCTGTACCTACTTTTGTTCAGTTACCTACCTTGATCATTACCTACCATGATCTTTACCTACCATTTGCAAAAATGTTCTTTACCTACTTTTTCTATTACTTAATTTTGAAACTGGCAAACGCCGAAAATAGTGATCTGGGAGGATTTGAAATCCCCCTACATGAATATTAAAGAGCTAGGGAAATAAAATGGGCAAATTAAGCAAAAACGGTCATGGTAGGTAAAGAGCGTTTTTGATTTTGGTAGGTAAAGATCATGGTAGGTAATGATTAAGGTAGGTAACTGAACAAAGGTAGGTAAAGAAAAGGTAGGTAATGATAATTTGCCCGAAATGTCAATTATTTGCTATCGATTGGTCAATTCTTGTTGTTTTTGTTCGCGATGTGCACACTATTTGTTAATTGTGTGGCAAATATTCGGGATTTGTCATTTGTGTGCGAACAAAATCATTGTCGGCGAATATGCTGTTTCGCGAATTGCAAATTGTTGACCGTGTTTTCGGGATGCGCATATAATTTGCAAATTAAATGTAAATTTTCGCGAATTGCGAATTGTGCGCGCACAAAAGTAATGTTCACGCGTACCCATTTCGCAAACGCGCGAACAATTTTTGACAAATTATTTGCGTCACGCGAATCACCTGTGTGGTCTACATTTTCGATCGCCGATCTGGAGGCCTGGGTTCAATACCTCTTGGTGCACTTTTTTTTTGTTTTCTGTTTTGAACCACAGATTCAAACCAAGCTTCCGCCCAGCTCCCTCCGGTCGCCCATTTTCAAGGTTTCACACATGCTTCCGGCGTTTTGCCGCTGAACTTTCTGGATAAAAGTTACTTGCCGAACGATTTAAATAAAACTAACGAATTTAAAGTAGTTCGAAAAAAAAGAAAATTTTTTTTTTTAAACGTTTTCCTCCAACACGCAAATGTAATTTTTTGTGGTATTCGAAACAAAAATCCATAAGATTTAGGCTGAGCAGATACGAAAGAATAAAAAAAAAAAAACGCGGAAGGGGATCGAACCCACAACATTCAGATTGGCGTCCGCAAGCTCTCACCACTAGGCCCACAGGTGATTCGCGACTTATGCATAATATGTGCAGACCAACAATTTAAAAATTGTACACAAATCGCCAAGAAGAAAATCGCGATTTGAGCACTATTTGTGAATAATGCATGGTCGACATATGGTCGTAATTTCCCAATTATGGGTAAATTATTGACAAATCGCGAAAATACAATTGGCGAATCCCGAACGAACTCTCGCAACGAAACTTTGCTCATCATTGATTGAGGCCCAAATAAATTCATTCCTGTCTCAAAATTTTTATTTTTATGATATTTTTCTTGGATTTTTCGTAAAAATGCTTCAATATTTTTGTAGTTTTTATTCCTTCTCGTTTTTTTATTGATTTTTCTTCCGTTATGGGGTTATTCACGCCGTGAAAAAAATGTTTTTTACATTTTTTTTCTCTATTCTGGCGATGTCAAAAAATGCAAAAAACGAAAAAAACTCGAGTGTGCGTCGACTTTTTTAACATATTTTTTCTAGGCCAGGAGGCCACGGCCATCGGTTGTGCCGATTTACGAGGAATTTTTTTCACTTGTTTTTCGCAGTTTCAGCCAAATTTTCGCATTTTTTGTCACGTATGCCAGTTTCCGATGTGTTTTTTCTGTATTTTTTTTTCCAAATTTCTGTTTATCTATAGAATCCATTTAATTTGTAAATTTTTTTTCTCAAGTAAATCGAAATTTTAAAATTTTTCTCTGAATTCAAAATTTCTGCTTTCATTGTTTTTTTTTTGTTTTTTTTTTCAAACTATTTATCTCTTCAAGACTTCTTCTATTTTATGGTTTCAGAATTACAAGAAAACTAAATTTACATATTTAAAAAGAAAATTATC
This sequence comes from Caenorhabditis japonica, assembly GCA_963572235.1. NCBI lineage: Eukaryota > Metazoa > Nematoda > Chromadorea > Rhabditida > Rhabditidae > Caenorhabditis > Caenorhabditis japonica. The sequence continues at coordinate 5,493,705 of OY754342.1, forward strand.
GATTTACAGGAATGTCGGACGATTCGGATGACGAGCCAGTTATTGCTGATATTCAGCAGCAGAAACTACAGACCGAAGTGAATACAGAAAAGTTGAAGATAACGGGAAGACCCAAGAAAGCAAAAAAAGATGATTCGTATGAAAGTGTATGAAAATTTTATCTCTAGATAATCTAGTTTACGATTTCAGTATGAAGCCAAAGACATTAAATACTTCCTGGAATACGTGGAAAATGCTCCCATCTTATGGGATGCTTCAATCGATAATTCGCATAGAAAGGAGTTCAAATGGCATCATTATGAGGAGATTGAGCACGTTTGCAGAAAGTTCATGCCTAAAGGAAGGAGAATTGCTATTAAAAGTTCTCAATTTATTTATAATTTGAAATAAATTGTTTTAGGTGAAACAGCAGAGACTGTTTGTGGAACTCAAGAGAGATTACGACCGTCACTTGAGATCGGTTCAAAATGCAAAAAGTGGATCAGGAGTGGTCAAGAATAAATTCGAATATGCAGAGAACATGCGATTTTTAGATGGCGCTCTTCATAAACGAAAAGTTAAAAAGTAAGAAAAATATCTGTTAATTTTTATTTTTGTTTCTTTCATTGCTTATGTGATCGGGTCGACAACCCATTTGGTGAAGGAATCAATGGAAGATTTGGAGGTCCTTGGTGAAAATGAAGACAAAACACGCACACCAAAACGAATATTTGAGGAACTGGATTTGAAAACACCAAAAAGACAAAAGAAAGTTGACAAGATGGATCTTTTTTTCGAAAGATACGACAAACAGACGCAGATAATTGCGGATGCCGTAAAAAGTTGCGCTAACGAATCAAATGAAAACTCGTGCAAGTCTCGAAGAATCTGTGAGGTTTTCAATGCTCAAACAAAAGGGTGGACAGAGGTCGATAAATTTGGAGCTGAAGCCGAAGTAGTCTCCTTCATTAGAAAATTGCAAAATTCACAAAACCAAAATTTTTCATCATTTTCTAGATTCTCCAACAATAACTATTCTTCAACAAATGACATTAATCTTTCAACATATTCTTTTTCCAACCCTTCTACATCTTCTGAATTCCCTCAAAATTATAATGACGTTGATTTTATTGATTTATAGTCTTGTCCATTATAAGTTCTTATTTTGTTACGGTGTTTCTGTGTCTTTCGCAGTTTTCGCATTATGTTTTTCTGTCATGATTCTCCACAGGTTTATTTGTGTTTTACGGTTTTTTTTTTGTTTTTACGTGTTCCTTTCACATGCGATGAAGCGGATCTTGGTTGAGAAACTAAATAATAAGTAACTTTTTTTTTCTAGCAGAAAAATGGCACCGGCTCACAGTCGTCTATTGAAGCAGAAGACCAAAAAAGACAAGATTGCGGAAATTGTAATGCAAAAATTAGAGCAAAAGTCACTAAAAAATTTTCCAGCTTCCATCTCTGCTTCTTCACCATAAGACACTCTTGGATGCATTTATCCTTTTTGGGCCTGGAAATGAACCTTGTGAGACAATCCAAACAGTGAATCGGTTTAGTTTTGTGACTTTCTCTGAAAAGATTGAATTTTTGATCAGCAATGGGAGAATTGAAGTTAGATTTTACTATGATATGTAACTGTTCAAAGAAGCATTTTTAGCATGTTGTGGGTGTCTCTTCCGAGACCTTCGAAAAATTATTGGCAATTTGCACATTTGGAGATGCTTCCTATTCTGCAACGATTCGCCTGGCCGTTTTCCTCAAATTTTGTAGAGAAGGTTTTGTAGAATCAAAAGTTTTGAAAATTTTTTTAATTCAGGCCAATCTCAAAATTCTCTGTCAAGAGATGTTGGATTGTCGCAATCCACAATTTCTCGAATTATCTCAAAATGTATTCAAGATTTGGTAAATGTAGCTCAGGAATACATCAAATTCCCAACTACAGGGGAAGAGATAAAAACAATGCAGGACGGATTTGCCAGAAGACAAACATCGACAGGAGTAGTTGCAGGTGTCCCTTGTTTCGCGGTGTTAGACGGCAAACACTGGAGAGCCAATCATCCGCCAAACACTGGTTCTCTAAACTACAATTATGAGGCGTATTACTCCTTTAACTCGTTGTTTCTTTCTGATTCTGAATCGAGAATCATATACATCCAGATGTCAACTCTTGCAGTAAACTCGGACGCCCAGCTCTTCCGTTGTGGTCCACTCGAAACGATGTTAGAAAATATTGCTCAAACCGGTGGATGTAGAAATCTTCCACATTCGGGAATTCCCATGGTTCCATTCGTACTCGCTGACAACGGTTTCGGTCTTTCCAAAAATGTTATGACACCATTTCGATCAAATCAGATGGTTTCGAGCAACCACATCAGATTCAACGAAAAAATTTCTGGAACTCGAGTCAAAATTGAGAACTTATTCGGCATTCTCTGTTCCAAATTCCAAGTTTTTGGTCGAAATCTTCGGTTGAGTCCTGAAAATTCGAGGGCATTGATCATCGCTTGCTCAGTGATCCATAACATCACTATTGGACCTCTTATTGTGGCTCATCCACACACAATTGCTCCACCGCTTCCTGATCCCTACAGAACGGCCGAAGAGCAAAGATCCGCACTCATGGACTATCTTTTGAACAATAATTAAATTTTCAATAGAGTTTTTTTGTTTGAATTTGTTGTTGTTGAACCTATTGAATACAATTTTTCCAAAATTTAGTGTATACTACTGAAAACCGTCTAAAAATTCGAAAACAAACAGCAATGGGAAAGAAAGAATTAAAAAAAAAACAACTTTTTACCACAATTAAATTATTGGAAACTGGCAAACTTGACAAAAAAAATGCGAAACTTTGACTGAAACTGCGAAAAACAAGTGAAAAAAATTCCCCGTAAATCGACACAACCGATGGCCGTGGCCTCCTGGCCTAGAAAAAATATGTTAAAAAAGTCGACGCACACTCGAGTTTTTTTTCGTTTTTTGCATTTTTTGACATCGCCAGAATAGAGAAAAAAAATGTAAAAAACATTTTTTTCACGGCGTGAATAACCCCATTAATTTTATATTTCCAGGCGTCCGGACAGTCATTGCCAAAAACCGCGTGCGGCAACCAAGGGAAAATGTGAGTTTTAAAATTTCAATATAACTTGTGTTTGAAAAAATATTTTTAAAATATTATGAAAAATTTAGAAAAAAATCTCAATTTTCAGTTTTTTTTTTTGTTAAACTCACCGTGCTTGAAATACAGAAAGCCACTCTCCTAGTGTTTAAAATCGCTTTTAAAATCTTGCGAGGCAGCAGTTTTAGCCGTAACAATATGTTTTTAATGACTTTAAAAGTTTGCGACATGTTGTCGGCGTTTAAAAATTTTAATAATAGACGGGTGCATGCGCGAAAAAGTTCTTGAACGATAATAAATACCGATTCGCAAAAGCTGAATTTATTATTTTTCAGGGCAAGTACGAACTGCAAACGACACTCGTCAGCGCAAGGAGATCGAGGATTAATTTGAAGGAAAAAAAAATTAGAGAAAGCTCCGATATGTTTGAAACTTTCCATGCTTGGCAGAATTTTTGCCAAAATTTCCCAAAGTTTCAGACTCATGGGGCCATTCTCACAAGGGAAGTGTTTAATTCCTCCTAATCTAGAATTTCCCGAAATGTCAGCATAGGTGCTTTCGACTATGCTGATTCCATTTCTGCAATAAAAACCGGCTAAATGCTCACGTGAGCCAAGTTATGAGCTCCTAAACTTTTCCTATGGTTAAGCATTTTTCGCGTGAACCGAATAGTGTACTAGAACCGATACTGCAGAAAACATCGGTTGGTTGGTTCAGTGGTTCGGTTGCAGGGTTCAGGTGGGAGGTCACGGGTTCAATTCCTGCTCATGCTAATCTTTTTTTGCATTTTTTTGTGTGATTTTTTCAGCCAGCAAAAGTCAGAAAAAATCGGTTACATTTACTTTTTTTCAGATTTTTACAGTATATATTCTTTATTCATTCACACTCAATTGAAAAAAAAAAACCGGGGATACATTCCAATAAATGAGCGATGGGGCGTGAAGAATAAAAATAAGAAAGATCGCGATCCACCTCGCAAGAGGCACATCGGGATTCATGAGAAAACCGTAGTTGATCAAAAAAAGAAGAAAATCAGATAAGAGATTTTTTTTTGATTTTGAGTGTTTCCTTCAATTCATTATTTTTCTGTGTTATTATCGAGTCAATTTTTTGCCGGTTTCACGTGAAAATTATGCAAACACCAGTTATTTTTCAGAAACTAAAAATCCGCGTGTGGCCACACTCACTCAACTTTTTGGCTCTGGGACGTTTCGAAACCTGCCATTTCCAAACTAGGACGTTTCGAAACTTTTTTGCTAATGGATTTTCGCCAATTGATGTGCGGCGGAATTTGAAACCTCCAAATGCTCGTCTAGTGGAGCACACTTGCATACCTCCTCGCGTCGCGCGCCGCTCTTATATCAGCGCCCATTGCGGGCACTGAGAATGTGTGCAGCGGTGGCACAGGTGATTCGCGTAACGCAAATAATTTTTTGCGAAATGGGTACGCGTGAACATTACTTTTGTGCGCGCACAATTCGCAATTCGCGAAAATTTACCTGTTATTTGCAAATTGTATGCGCATCCCGAAAAAAATGATTAATAATCGGCAATTCACGAAATGAAATTTTCGCCGACAATAATTTTGTTCGCACACAAATGACAAATCCCGAAAATTTTCGAATAAGTAGCCGTTGCAAAAATTATCAGGTCGTATAATTAATTGGCTTATTGAGCTTATTAATTGTATATGTATTTTGTAAAAATAATATGTTATTTTATTATATATGAAACTCAAAAAAAATTACATGGTAACAAAAAATCATTCAATATTAAACAATTCACAATATGCCTATAGGTTTGGGGGGGGGGGATATTTTAAAGAAACGTCTATAAAAGTAGGATAAACGATCGGGATAAAAATCTGACAAGGGAAGTGTTTGATTCCTCCTAATCTAGAATTTCCCAAAATTTCAGCATAGGTGCTTTCGACTATGCTGATTCCATTTCTGCAATAAAAACCGGCTAAATGCTCACGTGAGCCAAGTTATGAGCTCCTAAACTTTTCCTATGGTTAAGCATTTTTCGCGTGAACCGAATAGTGTACTAGAACCGATACTGCAGAAAACATCGGTTGGTTGGTTCAGTGGTTCGGTTGCAGGGTTCAGGTGGGAGGTCACGGGTTCAATTCCTGCTCATGCCAATCTTTTTTTGCATTTTTTTGTGTGATTTTTTCAGCCAGCAAAAGTCAGAAAAAATCGGTTACATTTACTTTTTTTCAGATTTTTACAGTATATATTCTTTATTCATTCACACTCAATTGAAAAAAAAAACCGGGGATACATTCCAATAAATGAGCGATGGGGCGTGAAGAATAAAAATAAGAAAGATCGCGATCCACCTCGCAAGAGGCACATCGGGATTCATGAGAAAACCGTAGTTGATCAAAAAAAGAAGAAAATCAGATAAGAGATTTTTTTTTGATTTTGAGTGAATATTCCGGCTGCAAACAGCTTCGAGAGTGCATTTATGACAAAAAATTAAAAAATTTGTTTTTTGATTTGGCGACATTTTGCGCCATTGAGCACATGCAATTTTTTTTTCAAATTTTTTGAATTATCGTTTTTGATCTGTTTTTTACCTGTATCCGCGTAAACTCTTCTTTTTGGTATACTATTTGGATGTACCCGTCTGTCTCTTGGTGACCTTGTAAGAACTGTTTCTTGATGACCCTCTTCGTGTTGGTTCAGCAAAATGACGATCCGATCAGCCAAATTCTGATCCCAACAATCAAATTTTGGCTTTTTCGGCTCATCCCTGATTACAGCAGTAGCGTAGGCCAAAATAACAAGCTTGGAAGACATAAGTACATACAAACAACTGGGGAATTCGGAATTTTATATCCAGTTTCTCGCTTTTCCAGTTCATTTAGAACAATCAAAAGGTTTACGCGGATACACGTCAAAAACAGATCAAAAACGATAATTCAAAAAATTTGAAAAAAATTTTCAATGGCTAAAAATGTCGCCAAATCAAAAAACAAATTTTTTAATTTTTTGTCATAAATGCACTCTCGAAGCTGTTTGCAGCCGGAATATTCACTCAAAATCTGAAAAAAAGTAAATTTAACCGATTTTTTCTGACTTTTGCTGGCTGAAAAAATCACACAAAAAAAATGCAAAAAAAGATTAGCATGAGCAGGAATTGAACCCGTGACCTCCCACCTGAACCCTGCAACCGAACCACTGAACCAACCAACCGATGTTTTCTGCAGTATCGGTTCTAGTACACTATTCGGTTCACGCGAAAAATGCTTAACCATAGGAAAAGTTTAGGAGCTCATAACTTGGCTCACGTGAGCATTTAGCCGGTTTTTATTGCAGAAATGGAATCAGCATAGTCGAAAGCACCTATGCTGAAATTTTGGGAAATTCTAGATTAGGAGGAATCAAACACTTCCCTTGTCAGATTTTTATCCCGATCGTTTATCCTACTTTTATAGACGTTTCTTTAAAATATCCCCCCCCCCCCCAAACCTATAGGCATATTGTGAATTGTTTAATATTGAATGATTTTTTGTTACCATGTAATTTTTTTTGAGTTTCATATATAATAAAATAACATATTATTTTTACAAAATACATATACAATTAATAAGCTCAATAAGCCAATTAATTATACGACCTGATAATTTTTGCAACGGCTACTTATTCGAAAATTTTCGGGATTTGTCATTTGTGTGCGAACAAAATTATTGTCGGCGAAAATTTCATTTCGTGAATTGCCGATTATTAATCATTTTTTTCGGGATGCGCATACAATTTGCAAATAACAGGTAAATTTTCGCGAATTGCGAATTGTGCGCGCACAAAAGTAATGTTCACGCGTACCCATTTCGCAAAAAATTATTTGCGTTACGCGAATCACCTGTGCCACCGCTGCACACATTCTCAGTGCCCGCAATGGGCGCTGATATAAGAGCGGCGCGCGACGCGAGGAGGTATGCAAGTGTGCTCCACTAGACGAGCATTTGGAGGTTTCAAATTCCGCCGCACATCAATTGGCGAAAATCCATTAGCAAAAAAGTTTCGAAACGTCCTAGTTTGGAAATGGCAGGTTTCGAAACGTCCCAGAGCCAAAAAGTTGAGTGAGTGTGGCCACACGCGGATTTTTAGTTTCTGAAAAATAACTGGTGTTTGCATAATTTTCACGTGAAACCGGCAAAAAATTGACTCGATAATAACACAGAAAAATAATGAATTGAAGGAAAACAGTAAAGTATTGTCCACTCGCGAAAAAAGCAAGTGCGCTCTACGAAACTTAGTACTTCGTGGATTTCATTTTCGTCGCCAAATTATTTCATTTCACGTTGAATTTAAACGTGAATTGAAAAAATATGGCGACGAAAATTAAATCCACGAAGTACTAATTGTAAGTTTCGTGGAGCGCACTTCCTTTTTTCGCGAATGGGCAATATGTGAAAATCAATATCAACGAATACGTGGAAAAAAAAATCTTAAAATATAGGGAAAAACGGCAGAAATGCGCAGAACGCGATTGGAAAAGAAAATTAATGAAAAAATCAATATTGCGCAATTTCTTGAATTATCTTGAAATATCTTGTAATATTGCAAATTTCTCACAGAATCTTGGAATTTCTTGTAATATCTTACAAGATTTTCGAAATCTTACAATATCTTGTAATATCTCGTGTTTCTTGAAATATCTTGTCTAATATTGCGCTAGCAACATTGCTGACGCATTTTCCTGCCAAGACGAATGCGCCAGCCAAATATATTGTATAATCCTACAATATGACGATTTCTCAGAATATTACTAAAATTTCTCATAATATTTTTTTTCAATTGCCTGAGTCACAACATTCTTGTAAATCTTCGCCAATATTACTAAAATTTCTCATAATATTTTTTTCAATTGCCTGAGTATAAACTTTAATGGTAAAGCTACTAATTATCAACTTGTGTTTTTCTTGAGTTTTTCCGATGTTATGTGGGGTGCGCTTATACTTATGTTACGGTTGCAGGTGTACTTTTTTCAGACTTTTCAGGCCCATTTCAAGAGTCACGGCGTGCTAGACCCTACGTAAAGAAATTCGCGCTTTTTCGCATGTGTCTGTTTCTCGACAATGGCGTTCTGCCAAGTCTAGAAAAAAGTGTGCGAAAGTGGAGACAGAGACGCGAGAATTGGCGCTCGAGAATTTGATCTTAAAAAAGTTTTCTGAAACGTAGTCCCGAACACGCCGAGAGAGTGTTGTGAATATTAACTTGGACTATGTAGTCATGGGGTAATTTTGCATGCTGATTACGATTTTCAAGGTCCCGAGTCTTCAAATTGCATGCAAACGCAGTACCATGCATTTTTGGGGGTGCGCTTATACTTATGTTACGCACTGTATACAAAGAAGCCAATTTATAGAAAATTCCCAACCACTGACCATTTGGAACTCCCTTGTCAGGAAAACGAAGCAAAAAATCTCATTTCAAATTCAACCAGATTGCTATTTGTATAAACGTTTTTATCCGAAAAAAGTTGAATTATAGCCATCTGTTTTTCGTATCTCTTCTATGGTCGTCCTTAGCCAGTGAATGATATAGGCAAATACACAGGACAGCACCATGAAGAAAGCGGTAACGACGATAGGCCAAAACAAGCTATAAATTGCATACATTTCTAGATCAAAAAATCAAACGTTTACCTGTGTTTTTCATCAGGCAGATACTTCGCAAAAAAATAATTAAAAAATTGTTGCGCTTCTGGCAGCAAGTGATGAAGGGTATTGATTTCCAGTTTTGCTTCAAACTGCATTTGTTTCATTTTAAGTAAAAATGTTTCAACATTATTTACTTCTTGCGATTGAGCAATCGATGTTTTTTTCAAATCTCGGACAATGGAAAACATGTGTGAAAGATCTATGCCCAAAATTGAAATGTTGTTGAATCTGCACAGTACATTCCCAAACCATTTGAAACTTAGTTTTTCGTTAGGAAGTGTTGATGATAAAGTTTTGACTTTAGATGAAAGGTTGGTCATCAATTCAGTAAATTCAAAAAAATAATTGACGTCGTATAAAGAATAGTATTCACCAAATGGTAAACTTTTGATTTTTCTATTGAGAACCTCGCTGTTTTTCAAAAAGCCTTCAATAATTTTGCGTAGATGCTGTGTTTGATTAAACTGCAAAATGTTTTGAAAATGAACTAATTGAATTGTAGTTTTGCTAGCATTATTAAACGTTTTCAATTTTGGAAAACCTTCTATTTTCTTTAATTTTGAGTAAAGGTTTTCTTCTAGTTTTTCACATTTATCAATTACGGTTTTGGTAGATAAAAACAATGGGAAAAGCTGTTCGATTTCTGCTTTTTCTCCCACCTGAAATGGCGTAAGAAAATTTAGCAACAAGAACTCGTAGTTTATTTGTTTTATGTAAACTTCAAATAGTCGGGAAATGTTAACAGCTTGGAAAATATCGTTGAAAATTGTTTCCGTAAATACGTTTTTGAAACCAGTTGCATTGGCTGACAAGCTCTCAATTTTTTTTGTATGTTCTTCAAAAAGCTGAAACTTTTCGTTGATTGAAGAAAAACAGCTATTTGTATCTGATAATAGACTGTTAAAAATTAGAATACTTTCATTACTGTTAAGTGGAAGGTTTAGTTTTTCAATTTTCTTTTTGAAATTATTGATCTTAGTAATGACCATTTTACATACTTTTACAAGTTTTTCAATGTTCTTGTTAGAACTTATTAATATCTGAAACAAATTTAAAATTTGTTCGAACTCGTTGATCATTGAATGATTGAATTTCTTAAATGATTTTAATTCTTGCAAAAGGTTGTTCATTTTAGTTAGTGAAACCAGAATCGAGTTTGACTCAAACTTCCAATTCATATTTAAAACTGTTGATAAACGACTAATTATTTTTGAGTGAGTTTTTCTGACTTTATTCGTCCATACATGTTTTGCTGCGTTAACTTGAATATCGACTTCTAACACTGGTTCTAAAAGATTTTTCAACTCGCTCAAAGATTTTCCTCTATTCAGCAATTGTTTGAGATTTGCATTGTCGAAATCCTTCATAAGTTTCTTGAAATATTTGGATCCTTGAGAAAAGGCGATGAGATATTTTCTCTCCGAAACCATAACTGTTGTGTTGATCAATTCATGAAGGTTACATGTTTTCTCTTTAATGTGATTGTTATTTGTAGTATTTCTAAAGTCAAAAATATTTTTGGTAGTTACTTTCAGGCTGTTAAAATTTTTTTCAACTCTCGTCAAAAATTCCTGATCCGTCAGCTTTTCGTATTGTTCAATTTCCCTGGCGTACAAGTTAAAAGTTTTCAAATATTTTTCTAATAGCATGATGTCAACCCCATCTGTTATTAATAACAAATTCTTGTAAAGTTCATCCAATTCTTCCGTTAAAGATTCAAAAGTGCGTAAAAAACTATCATTTACTGGCAATTGCAAAGTTTCCTGGAATGATTTCATCAAAGCAGTAACAGCTTGAATATTTTCTTTTGGATTATTTAAATTAATTTTCGAAATATTAAAAGATGATAAAATATGAATGAATGATGCAAAAGACGATATAGAGTTTTCAATGGATGGAAGCAAAATAGTATCATTTGTTGACTGTTTTTGAGGCAATGAATTTGTAATGTTCTCAGGAAAAGCAAGTGTTTTTAAAACATTTTCCATTTCCTGTATTCTTGTCGTTTTTTGATCCGCAATCTTGGAATAGCTTTTTAAAGCTTGAGCTATATCCTCGGCATCTGTTGTATTAATAGTGTCAAACAAAGACACATCATGAAAATTGAGCACTTCACCCAGCACCTTTTTCATAATTGTGGACTTTTCATTCACATCCTTCAATAAAGCAATTGCATTTGTCACACGGGCTAGACTAGCCGTTGTTGTCTCAACTTTTACAAAATTTGCATCATTTCGATAAAACCGATTTTTCGATCCACTGAATTCCGTGAAGCTAAATGTAAAATTTTGCAATAGGACCGTAGTTCCAACTATCGCAAATATGAAGACCGAGGTATGTTCTGAAATATACTAACTTATTGTGTTTTCAATCGAGTTGCAGCATGAGAACGAGAGATAAAAAAACATTTTTTCTCTGCTTCTCTTCGAATCGAACTGTGTTTGCGTGTTCGCGCGAAAAAAAAGTGGGCAGAGTCACGCGTTCTCATGTCGCAAGTCGATTGAAAAAACAATAATAAAACAAATAATTCTAACTTCATTGTTCTAGAGTCATAAGTTTCGTACAAACCACAACAAAAAACCCTTGCAAATTGGCGGAAACGAAAACTTCGTCATTTTTAATTTTTGTTCGGAAATTTAATTTAATGTTTTTTGTTGTTGCGAAATTTTGAGATTTTAATTTCGCTATTAATCATTTTTCAGTTACTCTGTATTGCTTCATACTATTTTTAGGCACGGTATTATCCATCTCTGCAAGGTGTCCCGCACGAGAAAAGTGACACCAATGATCGAGAAAAGAGACGCCTCGGCGTAACAAAACTTTTTTGCATTTTGTGGCGTACTAGTGTACAGCGCGCGTCATAATTATAAGACACCCCTCTATTTTCGGGGTTTGGGGGACACTAGAAGTTTTTATGAAACGGAATGTGGTGGATCTTTTTCAGCGTCCAAAATAACGCATTAACCCACATTTTCATGTACCTACTACAAAAATTACGACTACAGTATCAAAAAGTCGAAAAATCAGCCGCGTCATAATTATAAGACACCCCAAAAAAATTTAGAAATTTTCAACTTTTTTCAGCTTTTTCAAACTTTTATCGGTTTTTTCGCCGGTTTTACGGTTTTTTATTCCTTTTGAAGTTATTTTCTCAATTTTTACCAATAATTGTGGCATATTTGACCACTTTCTTTCAAGTTTCCAACTTTTTCACCGTCACATCTCCTTCAAGGATTTTGGTTGACTACAGTGATTCTAAGATGTGCAGAACATATGACAAAACGTTTAGGCCAGCTGAAATTACGATGACTATGATTTAGGCCATGAGCTACATTCATTCACCTCATTTCAATCATCATGGGTCTCGCCTCTAATCTCTCTTCCGAAGAGCAAGCTCAACTGGACATTATGATTCAACTTGGATTCAGTACTTTGCAGATGTGAAGAAGAATCACGCGTTCACGATGCTGTGTAAGAAACTACGTTCGAGATACAATGGCTCACGGCTCAGCAAAACCCACTGAATCCCCCAGAATCCTCAATGATCGAGATGAGCGATCTGTCGTGAGATGAGTTTCCAACACTATCGTTTTCTTGGAATTTGTAACTTGTAAGATGAACTCCATGGGCGGCTCCCCGACGATTCGCAACCCGACGCTTAGAAACCGCGTCATTCCGCCACTCACGTAGATTTGAAAACAATTTCGAAACCCAGCAGTCCGGAACCGCGGAAAACAGAACCCGCGCGCTCTCATTGCCCGTCAATTTGCAACCCGATATCGCGCAACCCGTCATTTCGAAAAATCGCGGTATCAATATCGACATGAGTGGCGAAATGACGCGGTTTCGAAGCGTCGGGTTGCGAATCGTCGGGGACCCCCATGGACTACCAGGACACTCCAGAAAGGAATTGTCTTCTTTTTCAAGAAAACCGCAAGAACACTTCAAAAAGATAATGCGGCAATTCACAAAAGCTCATCGACAATGAACTGGTTTTCCACCAAGAAGATCAAAGTCCTTGCTTGACCAGCCAACTCGCCAGACCTCAACCCCATAGAGAATGAGTTTTTGCACGAGCAGTTTATGGTCACGGAAAGAAGTTTCAAACTGTAGCAGAGCTCAAAGATGCTGCCTGGGACGAGATCCAGCCATCACACCTCGAGAGTCTTACTAATAGCAGGAACAACAGACTATTCCAAGTGATGCAGAAGTTTGGAGGTCCTAGTTCTTATTAAATTTCTGTTGTTTTCCCTGGTTTTCTTTGACCTTCTGATTAATTTTCTATTCATAAACAGTTTCTGATCATTCTACATGAAATATTCTGAAGTCAAACTCAAAAACGTGTGAAACTTGAAAAGAATGGTCAAATAGGACACAAGTATTGGTAAAAAAAAAAGAAAATGTCTTTAAAAAGTAATAAAAAACAGTAAAACCGGCAAAAAAATAGATAAATGTTTAAAAAGGTTGAAAAAAGTTGAAAAATGCATCATTTTTTTGGGGGTGTCTTATAATTATGACGCGGCTGAATTTTCGACTTTTTGGTACTGTAGTCGTAATTTCTGTGGTAGGTACATGAAAATTTGGGTTTTCGGGTTATTTTAGACGCTGAAAAAGATCCACCACATGCCGTTTCATGAAAACTTCTAGTTTCCCCAACACCCTCAAAACAGGGGAGTGTCTTATAATTATGACGCGCACTGTATTTAAATTTCCATGTCTTATAATTATGACGCGCACTGTATTTAAATTTCCATAAAAATGCAAATCATTGATAAAAGCAAAAAACAAAAACCTAATGAGCGTGCGTTTTGGTGTCAATTGGCAAAAAACGCTACGAAAAAATTCAAAAAAGTTTTGAAACGTCCCAGTTTTGAAACGTCTTGTTTTGAAACGTCCCAGTGCCAGAGCGCGATTGCATCGGAACTCGCCTGGAAAGTGTGCACCATAAAAACAGGTGGAAAACAAAAAAATTAATGAATTTTTTGAAGAAAAAACAAATAAAACATACAATAAAAGGTTCCAATTAATTCTTGAGTTAGAAAACTATACAAAAAAATTTCCATACTGGTTTAAATGACACACCGAAGTTTACTGCGTTATGAGGCTCGGTAGCTAAGGTATACCCGTATTCTTTGTGAGTTTTTTGACTTGTTTGTTCAATTCACTTCTACCAAATTTAAAATGAGCAAAAAACCCACATTCGATATCAGAAAATCTGAATTTAAGGGCTCGGAATATGAATTTTAGGATACTGTAGCCCATATTCGGCAAAAAATAATTTTTTCAAAAACCGGCTGTCTCATGGCGTGTTGGACGGAACGTTGGAAAATAAAATTTAAACTACGCGGGCTTTTTTCTCGAAAAAAAAATTCTCGCCTAAGCGTGGTGGCATTTAGCTGCGCAGCGTTTTTCTGTGTTAAACTGATACGAAGAGGAACGAAAAAAAACAGACAAGCAGAGTGCGAGGATACTGTTTTTTTTTGTAGAAAACTCTCGCCGGGGAGACGCAGACACTCAGCGGAGCGCGTTGCCAATAACGTTCCGGGCAGCACAAATATCTGTGACTTGAATATTATAACTTGTTACTTGAATATGTTACGTTACGAATTATAACTTGAAAATCTGTGAAAAGCAAAAAAAAAAGGCTGTAGAATCCGAATCCGTCAGAAAAACAGTGGGACTCGACCGACATCACTTTCAAAATTGCAAAAAAACAGAAAATTGGTTTTGAGCCGATCACTTTAGGAGGTAGGAAAGTACTTTAAAGTCGATCAATCGCTCTAAATTTTTGGCCTAGACATTATAATTGATTGTTCTATTGGTTTCTAAAATAAAAAAGATAGGTCATCACCAGTGTGTCTTATCGAAAAAATTTTTTTCGATAAATGCCCTTTTCGATAAATTATCGAAAATTTATCGAAAAAATTTATCGAAAAATTTATCGAAAATTTTTCGATAATTTATCGAATTTATCGAAAAATTTTCGATAAATTTATCGAAAAAGGGGTTTTCGATAAAAAATTTTAATTACCTAAAAACAATGTTTTTTTGTTTCTTTCGTTAATTTCAAACAGTGTGAATGGAAAATATGATTATTTAATAACAATTCTCATTTATATGAGCTACATGCGATTTGCCAAGCGTTTTTATTGCCCATCGTAAATCAATCTGAATAACGCTCGGTTTGTATTCCCCATCTCGCTCATTTACAGTTGTTATTAATACAGTCCGTTCCATAAGTATAGCGCCCCCCTCGGAGTAGTCTGTCTTACCACTCCCGGGCAAAACTGCAACATGGGGCAATAAAAAACGGATTCAGCATGCAAAACTACCCCGGAAATATCCGTTTTGTGATATTGTGCCTGAAGACAACCATGAAGCCGATAGATGTATGAAAAAATGGCTCCTGCAACCGTAACATAAGTATAGCGCCCCCCTCGGAAATTTCTTTAAAATCCCTATTAATGAGGAAATCTGTGCCTGGATTTTTCAATGTCATGCTTTATGCGCTTTTAAATAACAGGTGGTTATAGTTCTCATATTTTTGTCTATATTGGGCATAATTCAAACATGTTTCGTGGAAAACACTTTTCTGACGCCGAACAACTCCAATCTGACGCCTGCAAAACAGCCGGGAGGTCAACTTGAGTAATTAAACAACACTCGAAGTGTTCAAAGAAGTGAATCAACAGTTGTATTAAGAATCCGAGCCGTTATAACCAGTCTACGAAGTCTGGAGCCCCACCAAAGAGACAAGGTGAAACATCATACGACATGTTTCGAACTCAATAAAGACTTGCATTGCTATGACACGAGAGCTGAACCGCGATGCTTTCAAACATAACAACTGGAGAACCAATGACATGGATCTAAACCCTGTCCGGTAAGTTATGAAGCCCGCTTCACGACTCACCGATCCTTTCAAGGTCCGTAATTTTGAGTTCGCGCGTAAAAGTTTTTCCACAAACTTGAATGAGGTAAATGTTGCTAGCTAGTTGCTACAAAACTCGAATCATGAACTTAGATAATTTTTTCTGTGGTTCAAAGCTTAAATGGAGACGGTTCGGATTTTTACAGTACCTATGTTCATTGTGCCTGATAAAAGCAGTATTTTCACTTGCTGGATAGTTGGACCTAACGTTTGTCTCCACTCGGATGATCTTTTCCGAGTATGAGGAAGTCATCGAAAACCACCTATTACTATTCCGATGTTTTTTCAAAAGGTATTGTTTTGTTTTTCAGCGAAAAATGCTGCAATCCATGTGAGTATCTAGACTTTGGACTGGTTTAAATCTAAAAAATGTCGACGTTTTTCTATGTTCTGGGTGTGAACACGTCTTGAATCTTATAGAGAACACCCAAGGAAAGCTTGTGCAAAGATTTTCTGCCCAGAGTAGGCAATACAACTTTGTCAATGTTTTGAAAACTGGACCTTTAGACGAGTGGAAGAAAAAAGAGCATGAATTCGTGAACAAGATCATCCAGTACATCCCAAAACCTATTAATTGTATGCCAAATTGCGTTTACAATCTGGTTATGTCTAATGAACGTGCAACACAGTATTAATTTTTTTGAAAATCTTGATTTTTTGGAAATTTCCGAGGGGGGCGCTATACTTATGTTACGGTTGCAGGAGCCATTTTTTATACATCTATCTGCTTCATGGATGTCTTCAGGAACAAAAGTTTTTTCCGGGGTACTTTTGCATGCTGAATCCGTTTTTTTAGGTTTTATGTTGCAATTTTGCCCGGGCGTGCCAAGGCAGAATACTTCGAGGGGGGCGCTATACTTATGGAACGGACTGTAGTGTACAGTTTTTCTTATTTATTTGGAATTTATTGTGTTTTCAATCGACTTGCGACATGAGAACGCGAGACGCCGCCCACTTTTTTGTGCCCGACCACGCGAACACAGTGATATTTGAAGAGACGCAGACAGAACGGTTAATGCAGACTGGCGTTTTCATGTCGCAAGTCGGTTGAAAACACAATATTCGTTTCAATAATGTTTCGTGATATACCGTATATTTGTATTTAACAGTCAGTTTTCAGAAAATGGTGCCACCACCGTTAAAAAAAAACCAATGCTGCTCAAACCGATATTTTTTATTTGGCTGATATTTAATGGCTTATTTTAATATTTCAGAAGAACGTCAGATGAGCAGCCAGACTTTTCAGAAGATACCGATGAATCTGAGGAAGAAGACAGCGTGGTACTTGAAGATGAAGACGTTTCCAGAATTTTCCCAGCGGGTGAAGATTCAGAAGAAGAATATTACAAAGATGTAAATGAAGTTAGTCGAAGAGACGTGGCAATCGTGGGAGAAGAAATTGGATCAGAAAAGTACTAAATTATGTTGTCTATAGACTATAGGCTATAGCTATCTTTCACCTCCAGAAGATAATCGAAGCTTTGTTTCTCTATCAATAAATGAGGTTCTTAACTAAGTTTCTCTGCAAGTCCGTGAAGGAAAGTACGTCGGGCGCATTTGCTGACACCCGTCTCATCCCTCTGTGTACACATTAGTAACACAAAAACTCGAGTATGTCTAGGTAACTTAGCGTCTTCTCGCATGCGTCACAACACGAAATGAAACTGCCTTAAATAGAGCTGTAAGGGGAAAAATTGCGCAAAATAGAACTAATTATCTATCATTTGCGTTATTCTATAGGTATATTTGTAGCATTTTTATTTCGCTATAGTTCCTATACCGTTGAAGTTTTATTCCGAACAGTTATATTTCGCAATAGCACCGTTAAAAAAAAAATCACTCATTAAATTTGCTGCATTCAAAAATCTGCGTTTTATCGAAAATTTTTCGATAAAAAATTTATCGAAACCTTTATCGAAAATTTTTCGATAAAATTTTTATCGAAAAATTTATCGAAAAATTTTCGATAAAATTTCGATAAATTTTCGATAAAAAATTTCGATAAATTTTTCGATAAATTTATCGAAACTTTATCGAAAAGACAATCACTTAAAAAATCGAGATAAATTTCCTCCCACTTTGACTGAAAAAAACCTAAAAGGGGGAACTAAAACTTAAAAACCAACTGCATATTCGAATTCAGCACATAAAAAACTATAGGAATCAGTAATAAAAAGAGTGGGACCCAACATGGAAAGACCCTAAAACTTCCATTTTCTAACTTTCGCTTCAATTTTTTTCGATTTCGGGTGGAACTAATGATTTTTCAGCAAATCTGATACTACCAATCGATTCCTTGTGGTCGATTACATAAGGGAGCATCTTAACATGAATGGTTATACCAGTAGTATCCGCGTTACAGAATCGCAATATTGCACCACGATCCAAAAACGCGCTGGGTAGAAAAATCGGAACGCCCCGCCCACCTCTCTTTGTGGTCCCTAGGCTATCTTCCTATTGCCATTTTTCGCCACCTCCCCTCTTGCTACTTTTTTCTTTCATTTCTCGTGTTTCTCGCTATTGTGTTTTCAATCGACTTGCGACATGAGAACGCCAGACTCCGCCCACTTATTTGTGCGCGACCACGCGAGCACAGTGATATTTGAAGAGACGCAGACAGAACGGCACAAAAAAGTAGGCGGAGTCTCGTGCTTTCATGTCGCAAGTCGATTGAAAACACAATAACTAATTTTTTTATATTGTTATCGATTAACCCCCTTTTTCTCAACATTTGCTTTTTTCAATAAATGTTTGTTATTATTTTGTATATTTTGGCAATCTATATTGGGACGTCAAACATCAGCTTGGGCGCAGGTCATGGGCAGCTTAGACGCAGGTTATGCGCAGCTTATAGGCAGGTCATGGGCAGCTTGTGCCTAAATAGCGGGCAGTTTGCCCCGACTTTGGGCAGTTTGCCCCGCCGATGGGAGTCGGCCCACATGCCATTTTGCTGGACAAGCTGCCAAAAGTCGGAGCAAACTGCCGAAAATTACCTACCAAAATAGAAGCTGGGTGAAATCCGGAGGGTTAGGGCGGACACTACCGGCTGCGCTATCGACACCCGTTTATTTTATTTTTTGAGTTTTTGGTTAATTTGTTGATTTTCTAATTTTTACTTCTAAAGTGAGTTTTGCCAATTGTTAAGAACTTAAAAAAAAACAAATTTCCTCAGAAAACACGTAATTACCCTAAACTCGTATAGATGAGTCCAAGGGTTAATTACAGAATAGCCACCCATATATTTCAAAATAGGTACCCATTTGACTCGCTATAGTTAGAAACCGCAACGCGGGTGGGCGGGGCGAGTGAAAATTTTCTCACTAGATTCGCTTCGCCACCTTTACCGTCCTGTACTGCGGCTCCTGGCTATTGGATCGATAAAAATTTTATATGTTCTTATGTAATCGATTGCGTAGAACACAATGGTAATATTCATTTTCTTTCAAATAATTCAGTTTTTGAGAAAAATACGGGAAACGGTCGGAATTTTCGAAGCGATTCGAGAAAAACGGAAAATATGGTGTTACGCAGGTCCGTAGCGCACTTTTTTATGAATGATATCGATAGATCTTGACACGCTGAATCGTTAAAAAAAAAATCAAAAATTCGTTCTTGCAAACGTCCTGAAATTTTCAGTCAAAGTAGCACAAAATTTTGTGAAAATTTTTCAGCGATGACCTATGTTTTTTATTATTTAATTGGATAATACACTTCATTTTATGTTTTTAATAAAAATTTCAGACACTTTCTGCGATTCTAAGTTAGTTTTTTTCTCATCCAAAAGCCCAAGTCTCAACGAATTTGGTAGTTTTTCCGCTTTTTCGGTATTACGCAAGGCCGTAGCGCAGGAGTTCTCATTACCATCGAATTCTACGCAAAATTTGGCATCGATACTCAAAAAAAATCGAAAATCGCTTCGTGCAAACATACTTTTTTATTCGGTTTTGTATCATTTCAAAAGTAGTTTTTATGGAAATTTGTGAAAAAATCTTGTTAAAAACATGACAAAACAGTTTGATACAGTGCGTAACATAAGTATAAGCGCACCCCCAAAAATGCATGGTACTGCGTTTGCATGCAATCTGAAGACTCGGGACCTTGAAAATCGTAATCAACATGCAAAATTACCCCAGGACTACATAGTCCAAGTTAATATTCACAACACTCTTGAAATGGGCCTGAAAAGTCTGAAAAAAGTACACCTGCAACCGTAACATAAGTATAAGCGCACCCCACATAACATCGGAAAAACTCAAGAAAAACACAAGTTGATAATTAGCAGCTGTACCATTAAAGTTTATAACTCCATAATCACGGTTGGACATAGAATTAGATACGCCTGGGATGTCTTAGTCAGTGTTGTTTTTGAATTCCTGCTCCAGGATACCCTACTCATAAAGAATGGCGACTTCGAATGCAGCAATCGGCTAGAATGGTCTTTCTTGGTTGTGAAATCGACGAGGAACAGTCCCTAGATGTTATCCAATAGGTTCTAGTCCAGAAAGCATCCTGGACAAGTGAAAACATCACGGTTTTTAATCTTGAGCCAGTCCACTGGCATGCGTGGATGCGTTATCTTGTTGGAAGATGAGGTCATATCGACGGAGGAACAAGGGGAGTTGCTGTTTTGGGATGTTCTGACATAAATTCGAGTTGAGAAGCTTTTATACAAAATGTATTATTAGTAAACCAGAAGAATAAAAACACCGGACACCATTATGCCTCTTCCTCCAAATTTACGTTTTGAGAAATCGAATGGATCCTAGAAGAGATCGTGCCAATCGTATTCGTAACTACCCGCGTTGTTTGAATTGAACTTTCCAATTAGAAAAACCAACTTGGAACAAATAAGATTTGGTTTGAGAGTTTTGGTACCAAACAATTACTGAATTCGAATTTAAGTCAAAACCAAAAATTGTTTGATCGTCGGTGAGTTGCGGCGCAGGTCTCAATACGGCTAATTTGATATTGGGATCACTTTTTTCTGTTTTCCCATACGTTTGCTTGTAAACTATGGCGTTGAGTTCTCGTTTGGTGTCGTAGCACGTCTTTAGAAAGCATGAAACTTGTCGACTAATGTTGGTTTTTTTCTGACAGACGGCTTTGGCGGCACCCCAAACTTTTCGTAAAGGTTCTGATTTCTCATATAATAGTTATTGCACGTCGTGGAAAGATTCTGCATCTTCACAATTACTCAGTTCGACCATCTGGCTGTGTTAAAAGCTTGGATTTGCGTTTTCTCGGTGTTTGACTGATTTGTGCAACGTGGCTTGATTGAATGATCTTTTTCGGTTTTGTTTTTACTGTGAGGAAGTTTTTTGTTAAATTCTGAAGGTACGTGACAACACTCATTGATTGTTTTCAAAAAAATTTTGAGTTTTTTCATCTGTTTTGGTAGGTGCGCTTATACTTATGTTACGGTTGCAGGAGTACTTTTCTCAGACTTTTCAGGCCCATTTCAAGAGTGTTATGAATATTAACTTGGACTATGTAGTCCTGGGGTAATTTTGCATGCTGATTACGATTTTCAAGGTCCCGAGTCTTCAGATTGCATGCAAACGCAGTACCATGCATTTTTGGGGGTGCGCTTATACTTATGTTACGCACTGTAGACTGCTGCGCAGTGTACGACTAAAGGAGTTCAGTTGGAAAGGCGGTGCGTGGTGTAGTGGTTAGAGCGGATGCTTTGCAAACATTTTGGCCCGGGTTCGATTTTTGTGCAGTTTGAAAATTTTTTGCGCAGGAATTTTTCGAAGTTTAATGATGAATTCTCATTGTAAAATGGTTTTTTTGTTCATTGGATGTTATTTTGCGTATTTTTAGAACAAATTTACGTTTATTTCTTTCATTTTTTCTTCAAATTGAAAGAAAAAGGTGAAATTTCCTGTATTTAAATAAATTTTGTCTGAAAGTTGAGAATAAAGTGACAAAAAGTATTGAGAACAATTAAAAAGTGATATTTACAAAAAAGATAAGCCCAATTTTGCAAAATAATAAACTTCCATCGTGAAAATCTCATATTTTTTTCAAAGCCTCTAGAAATCGATTTCTTACACTTTAAATCGACAAATTTATGATAATTAAGTGATAATTAAATATAAGAACGATATGTTTTCCCATTCTTCTCATTTTAGATCTTTTTCGCAACATTAGTCACCCTTTGAAGCCGAGCAAATAGAGTGCGAATCAAAGTGCGCCGAAAGAATGCAGCGAAAACCCCGCCCACCTTTTCGCGCCGCGGCAACTCGCCACAGTGAATCTTTTACTACGTGCCGATGCGGATCCTAGGCCATTTGAGAAATTTTCTCTTCCATGAAAGAAATCCTGGAGCTATTTTGAAAATGAAGGCCAAAATGAAAAATCGGCTCAATAAATATTGTTCTTCGTTTAATTTACTACCTTTTAAAAAAAAAGTTGGCTCAAATCGGTTCACCGGCTCTACCGCTAGCAAATTGTGTCGCGGACTAGTAAAAAACTATCGAATTTTCTCTTCCATTTTCAGTTTTTTGTACTTTTCGGAAAAATAAAGGCCTAAATTAAAAATCGGCTCAATAATTATTTTTCTTCATTTAATTAGTTACGTTTTAAAAAAAAAGTTGACCCGAAACGGGCTGCCACCGACCCCACAAGATTTGTTTAAGGTACGGCCTAAGTTTCGCCATTAGCTAATAGAGGCCTGAAACTTGTTGCATGAGCTGTTTTCAACTGTAATTTATTTTGCACGTTCTTTTAGATGTTTTTCCTTCGAATTGCATACCATTTTTTCGTAAAATTGCAATTTATTCACCAGGTAATTCGAAAACGAAGCCTATAGAAAATCTGTGCCAGCCTTTTGCAACTAAATCCCGCCCATTTTTTCGCTGATTGGTGGACTTTTTGTCGAAGAAATTTTGGCTTGACGTAGTAAAAGATTCACTGTGCTCGCTGTGAGAAAATCAGTAGTAATGAGGAGCGCACAAAAATGGGTGTAACTCGGCACGGCGTGTTCGGGACTACGTTTCAGAAAAATGTTTCGAGATCAAATTTTCGAGCGCCAATTCTCTCGTCTCTGTGTCTCCATTTTTGCACACTTTTTTCTAGACTTGGCTGAATGCCATTGTCGAGACACAGACACATGCGAAATGGCGCGAATTCCTTTACGTAGGGTCTAGCACGCCGTGCTCGCCTCATACTGAATTTTTTTCAGAAAAAATTTGGGAACGTATTTTTATCAAGTGTTGGAACATATTCCAATCGCCAGTTCGTCAAAATTTGGACTTTTGTCAAACACGTTGCGGTCCCTAGCTATAGTATAGCATTCAGCATTAGCATTAGCATTCAGCGCTATAGCATTCAGCGGACGACCACACTCTCGGCGTGCTGGAGTATATTGTCGGCCCACCAAAATGGCCAAACGCGCTCCGCTGAACTCAATGCTATGGGATTTTAATTTTGGTTTCCAAATTATTTCATTTCACGTTGAATTTATACGTGACATGAAGTAATTTGGAAACCAAAATGAAAATCGCATATCGTTGAGTTCAGCGGAGCGCGTTTGACCATTTCGGCGGGCCGACAATACGTTTTTAATTTTTTTTTTGGAAATTAAATTTCGTAGGTCACTCTCAAGTCTCTAGTTTTGCATGCGTTTAGCTGAACTTTGCAGAATGTCACTATCGAGACGCAGATAAATGCGACAGAGCGCGTTTACCTTTACGTAGAGTCCAACACACCGTGACACTATTGGCAAACAAGTTATTGGCAAACAAGCGTGGTCAGAGAAACGAGTGAGTTTGTCTTTCTCCTATTATCAATTCAATTTTCTTGCTGCCTACCACAAGAGTTCACGCGGAAAATCTAAGGCCACACCTCCTCAGATTTTTATTATTATTTGCAATTGAATGCAATGAAAAAAAGTTGAGTGAGTGTGGCGACACGTGGCGTTCTCATTTCTCAAAATAACTGTGGTGTTTGCAGAATTTTCACGTGAAATCCTCTTGTAACCGGCAAGAAAATTGAATCGATAATATTGTGTTTTCAATCGACTTGCGACATCAGAACGCGAGACTCCGCCCACTTATTTGTGCGCTACCTGTCTGCGTCTCTTCAAATATCACTGTGTTCGCGTGGCGGCGCAAAAATAAGTGGGCGGAGTCTCGCGTTCTCATGTCGCAAGTCGATTGAAAACACAATAGAAATGCGCGGTAAAGAAGCGAGATTGCGTCACAAGTGAGAGCGGTCCTATGCATTAACATACCTAGCTACACCAGTTTTGGGAATAAATAATGCAGTTTAGGTTGGAAAAATCGGAAAAATCGGACATCCGTTTTTCCAACAAAAAAAAAGTGGACAAAAGTTTCGCACATTCGAACTGTTCAAAAATGATTAGTAATATTGTGAAAACAAACAAATTGCAACGCGGTGTTTGCGTACTTTTGAAATGCAAACGGCAATGAAAAAAATAGCATGGGAAATGAAGAGATTTGTTCCCATATTCATTTGAATTTTAAAAGTACGTAAACTTCGCTTGGCAATTTTTTTGTTTTCACAATAATTGAATTTTTTTAATTTCCGAACAAGCCTGGCTGCCACAAATGCTCCTGGCGCGTTTCCGCGAAAAAAAAAACCAGCTAAGCAGCTTTCCACCTATTTCCCTCCAGTCATCCGTTTTTATCCATCTCTTTAGGTGTGCAAAAACTACTTTAAAAAATTAAAAAATCTTACTAAGAGGCAAGGTTTGATGTAATTTTCTTTGTGTATCATTGCTGAACTGTGGCAAAAGTTTATTCCCTTTGGATTTCACTGCAAATAAAAGTTTACACTCACATCTTTGAAACTAATCACAAATAAAAACTGACTTTCCGAAGTTCTCGCTTTTCAGTAGACTTAGACAAAACGTCTTTTAAATCTGAAATGAAGATTTTCCTTCAAACTTTTTGAATTTGGTGACAGAAAAATGTCAAGAAAAAAACGCGTTTTGCCACGTAAATGCTAAATGACGTGTGTTTGGGTTTTTTAAACATTAGGTTGGGTTTCAAGAATTTTCTAACAAGGAAGGTCAGTTTACTGACCGGTTGAGAATTTTCTGGGGGTGGTTTCGAACACGGAGAATCCATTTTTCATAGTACCAACCTACGCATTTTCCATATAATGGAGAACGAACGTCTGGAAGTTTGGACACATGAAATCTATGGTTTAACAGTGAAACGTGAGTAGGATTTTCAACGCGAAGGTAACTGTCTTGGTCTCCCGTTGATTTCATCGGTTCGGTGGTTCCACAGGTGAAATGCGGTGGATGCATATACTGTCCGTATTTTAATCATGTCGTCCTTTTGGTCCATTGGACGGAGTCGGCAAATGTTGCAGACGTGTGTATATACATTCAATTTATTTATTTTAATGCAAAAAATACCACTGCTTTTTTTTCAATTTTCTTACAAGTTTTTTTTTCTTGTAATGGAACTGATTTTTGTACTTCAGGTCTTTCAAATTTCGTGATTTTTGTGGCTGAATTAGTAAAGTGTGTAAACGTTAATCAAACGACGCGGATTCATTAAATATCTAGAGCCTAATTTACATAAATGCACGATGTGATTCAAATACGGGCACTATATGCATCCACCGCATTTCATCTGTGTCAGTGGTTGGGTTTTCAGCTGGTAATGGGAACGGGCTGGGTTCGTTCCCAATGCCATTGAGAAATTTTTTATTGTAATTTTTGACAAGTTTCCAGATGACGTAATTGAAGCTTTTCAACACTTTCAAGAAGTTTTTAACAACATTCCCGGGTTTTGAGGCACTACAAGAACTATTCAGCAATTTTTTTTTATACTCGGTATAAAACGCTGAAAACTCGCTTCAATCGAACAAAAACTTTCGGATGCATTTGGAGTGAAGTTTAGAGAAATCAGAGCGAAACATCGGCCACGGTCTCTCAATTTTCCGCACTCTCTCGTCGCTAACGTGGCCCCGTCCTCCACTGTGCGAGGGGAGCGCGTTTGCAGCGCTCCGTACTTAGAATATTAGAAACACTTTTCGTTGAATAAACAGTTTTATGCGTTTTCAATGAAAATGGTTTTTTGAATTGTCTTAAGTTTAGGCGCACGCACAGAAACCTGTAACGTTATAATTTGAAAGCGAATGTGACGGCAATTTGCGTACTTTTTATTATTTTTGAAAAAAATGTACGCTTCAACACACCGTGTCGTTCTCCATTATATGGAAAATGCGCAGATTGGGACTATGAACATTGGATTCTCCGTGTTCGAAACTACCCCTTTTAAATTTTAAGAAAATTCTCAACCGGTCAGTGAACTTACCTTCCTTGTAAGTTATATTTTACTGTATTGTCGCAGGAAAGCGGTTCCTTCCCCCTCGGGAAGTCTCCTCCTTTCTTACTTCTTTCGATCTCTACGGAAAAGGGGAGATTACGACCACCCGTCTTCAGTAGAGGTTAGGTCCCAGGATTGGAGAGCCGTCTCGCGATTTAATTATTTATTTATTTTGTTCCTTTTTATCCCATTTATAATAGTTTTTCAACTGGCATAAGATGAACGGTAATTTCCTAGAGTTATTTGATGACAACGACATCGTCGCCCAGAAGACCTTGTGCTTTTGCTGTTTCGACAAAAGTATCATACATACAGTACCGGACAAAAAGATATCATATTTTGGTTTTTGGTGCATAACTTTTGAATGGAGAGGGTCATGGTTCTGAAAATTTGCATTAATCTGTCCCGTAATGTTTTTGACAAGCTCCAAAAATTGATTTGGTCATTTTTGAAAACTGCAGATTTTTCAAAAAATTTCAGATGCCAAAATTTTGGACCCAAAAATAATTTTTGTTTTCAGATTTTTCAAGACTCGAAATTTATTTTTAAAATGAAGTTTCAAAACTAAAAGCATGATTGCAGTTGACTATAGGTCGATCGAACAATTTTCAGCTGACTTACAGCAGTTTGAATATCAGGGTCCACATGGGTAAGTCAACTTTAACTTTTATTGAGAATCTCCAAAACTAAAGAAAATTATGGCAAATTAAATAAAAACTGTTAAAAAACAAAGTTTTTTTGATTTTATTCGGTTTTGGTGATCCTCAATAAAAGTTAAAGTGGACTTACAGTACTGGCCATAAAGAATGCGACAACTGGTGTTTTGACGATAACTTCTTGGAAACTTGACTTTTTGACTCGAATTTCCTACTGTATCTGCAATGGAACCTCACGAAAACTTGCGTACTTGCGAATTGCATCATTCTGCAAAAAAAAATTTTATTTTAATTTTTAAAGTTTTTCTCATTTTTGCTTTTTTTCATGTATTTCAGTTTTTTGTATAAAGTTGAATGAAAATTAATTGGGAGTAGTTCTAATTAGTTTTTTATTGTTTTTCAGCCATGGTCAGATCATTTGGGAAGAAAAATTTCACTGTGGACGTTCGAAAAAGCATCGTACGTGGATATAAACTAGGCGCGCATCCGAAGATACTCGCAACTCAGTTTGGTTGTTCTTCCAGCCAAATTTACCGTATTTTGAAGAATAATCGTGATGATGTAAGGTTTCAATTAGCTTTCTAAACTCATTTCGCCTATTCAGGATGGTGTAGTTCATCGTCAATCTCCAGGAAGACCCCGAACCACTTCCAGAGCTATGGATCGAAATATCTTGCGCGCGTGCCGAGAAGATCCTAGACGCACATCTACGGATAATCCAGTTTCCGTGACGTCTCCAAATGAGCCGGTGCCATCGAGAAGGACTATTAGAAGACGTCTGCAAGTTGCTGGACTACACGGACGAAGACCAGTCAAAAAACCACTCGTTAGTCTAAAAAACCGGACAGCTCGCGTTGAATGGGCTAAACAGCACTTGTCCTGGGGACCGCGAGAGTGGGCTAATCACATCTGGAGCGACGAATCGAAGTTCAATCTGTTCGGTACAGATGGTATTCAATGGATTCGACGTCCTATTGGCTCCAGATATGCTCCTCAGTACCAATGTCCGACGGTAAAACATGAAGGTGGATCTGTGATGGTTTGGGGATGCTTCCCCGACACTTCCATGGGTCCATTGAAGAGAATTGTTGGAACCATGGGCCGATATGTGTACGAAGACATCCTGGAGAACACAATGCGACTATGGGCAAGAGCAAATTTGGGCCGATCGTGGGTGTTTCAGCAGGATAATGACCCGAAGCACACTTCGGGTCATGTCGCCAATTGGTTTCGACGTCGCCGTGTGGATCTCCTGGGATGGCCAAGTCAGTCTCCGGACTTGAATCCCATCGAACAAATGTGGGAGGAGCTAGAACGACGTCTCAAAGGAGTCCGAGCCTCCAATGCCAACCAGAAATTCGCTCAACTTGAAGCTGCTTGGAAGAGTATCCCGATGACGGTGGTTCAGACGCTCCTGGATTCGATGCCACGTAGATGCCAGGCTGTTATTGATGCCAAAGGATACCCAACCAAGTATTAAATTACTTTTTATAGTTACCTTCCTTTTGTTTTTGGCCTTCGGTGATTCTAGAGCTTATTTGTATAGATCTTCAAAAATGTCAATTTTCATGAATTTTCGAAAAAATTGAATAAAAAATAATTTTCAGCAGAATTTTAAAATCAACTTGACAGAAAGGTTTCTGATACTGCTGAAAGAATCTCCCAAAAAATTTGGGTCAAAAAGTTAACATTCCAAGAGGTTATCGTCAAAAAACTAGTTGTCGCATTCTTTATGGCCAGTACTGTACCTATTTGGGCCTTGTATTGTATTGTATTTATTACGTTTCAAAAATAAACGTGAAGTAATAAGAAATAACAGAAAAATAAAAGTAATGATTCGAAATAAGGATATAAAAGAGAAAACAGACAGCAAATCGCGGATGACATTCATACGGGGGTAAGGGTAGGGGGAGTAGGAAGAAAAAGAAGCAAAGATATTTGTAGAAATTCAAGGAGATGGAAAATAGAGAGATTATAGATAAACAAAAAGTTTTGGTCTGAAGCTCAATTTTTGATATTGGGATCGTTCGTCTTAAATTGAGCTGAGTTAATTATTCTGGTTAACGCTCGATGAGTAAAGAATTTGGCTTTTTTCTTGGTTTTTGGTGCTTTCCATCTAAAAGTGCGGTGGCTTCTCGTTCTAGTAGAGGTAGTTTGAAAGAAAAAGTCGTTCATGTCTATATCAATTAGCCCTAGTATCATGTGTTTTATCCATTTGGTGTCAATTTGAGCGCGCCTTTCTTCTAATGATTCTAGTCCGTACTCGGAACGGCGTTCTAAGGATGATTTGTAATCGGGGTCGTCTCTTAAGACTATTTTACCAGCGGCCCTGTTCATTAATTTTTTGGTGAAACTGTTTTGTACGCGTTCTATTGATTGTGCTAACTTTTTTGTCTGGGGGGAGGTTATTACAGTACCGTATTCTAAAAATGGTCGTGTGAATGTTTTGTATAACTGAGATAGAAGTCGAGCATTTTTTGAGAGAAAGAACTTGAAAATCATAAAGTTTGCGTATCTGGCTTTGTTGATAGCTGTTTCCCAGTGTTTTTCATAATTTAGGTTTTCGCTCAGTAAGAAACCAAGATCTCGTACTACTGTTTCTCTTTTTATGGGGCTGTTTCCTAATGTGTAGCTTAAATGTTTTGGTTTATGCCCAATACTCAAGCAAATCGTTTTTGAAGTGTTTAGTGCTAGTTGGGCGTTGCTTGACCATTGCTCTACCGCGTTAATTGCTAGTTGTAGTTGGTTATCAGGCTCTTTTTTATGATAGGAATGGTATATTTTCAAGTCGTCGGCATATTGTTTTGTAACAATCGGTGGTGGAATGTTTGAACTAATATCATTTACATATAAACAGAATAAAACGGGGGATAAAACTGACCCCTGAGGTACGCCACATGGGGCGTTCTTACTTGATGAGAAGTCCCCGGCTATTTTTACCTTAAAAGTTCTTTTGGTTAGAAAGGATTTAATCCAGTTAATTAAATTGCCATTAAGCCTGGTCTCTACTAGTTTTTCTAAGAGCTTATCATGTGGTATTCTGTCGAAGGCTTTAGCGAAGTCAAAAAATACCATATCTACTTGTTTACCTTCGTCTAAACTGGTGGTGATGTCGTTTGTCGTTTCTAAAACGCAGCTAGTCGTGGATCTACGTGGTCTAAACCCATGTTGCGAGGCTGCCCAAAATTTGGTGTCTGATAGAAAGTTTTGGACTTTCTTGAGCAAAAACCTTTCGTATGTGCGGCAAAAAACAGAGGTAAGGGAAATTGGCCTAAAGTGGGAGACTTCTGACGGCGATGGTACTTTTTGAAGTGGGAACACTATTGATTGCCGCCATTTTTTTGGGACGATTCCAGTGGTCATTGAGAGATTGCATAGTTGAGAAAATGGGCTGGCTATGTAAGGGGCTATGATTTTTATAAATTTAGCTGGGATGTCGTCGGGGGTTTGTGTTAAATTACTTTTTAATTTGGAAAGGAGTTTTAGAATTTCGTGATCTGTAACCCAGGGGGTTTCTTGCTTACTTGAGTAATCGGGGGGTAAATTATGATCCGCTAGGGATGGATTAATGAACTGGTTTTCAAAAAAACCTGCTAGTTCTTCGCATTTATCACTGTTACTAATTAAGTTTCGACCTGATTTATCTTGGAGAGTTGGGATTGTCTCTACTTTTTTCTTCATTAAAAATTTAGCGAAATGGGAGAAACGAGAGGGTCCGCTTTTTGTGAGTGTTTTTGATTCGCTGTTTGCCTTGTATTTTTGTAGTTTTTTCCTAAATTTTTTCATAAGATGCACGTAATTTTGAAAATCGTTAGGCGATCTAGATGTTTTCAGTTTATACCAGCTAGCATCTACTAGTTTTCTAAATGACACTAAGTATGGCGGTAAGGGTCCGGATTCGGGTCTTATTTGTTTGAGCGGTACGATTGCGTGATAGGCAAATTTCAAGTACAGGAGAAAGTTTTCATATTTTTTGTCCATTTCGGCGTCTAGACCGAAAATTCCTGTCCAGTCAACGTTCACGAAATGATAGGCTAGAGTCTTAGGATCAATACTTTTGAAGTCTGGTATTTGACATGGGAAGAGCTGGGGGCGTTGAATGAGGTCTATGTTAAAGTGGATTTTGGAGTGGTCCGAAGAGCCTATTGGACTCAAAACTTTGGTGTCA
Source organism: Caenorhabditis japonica (assembly GCA_963572235.1). Taxonomy (NCBI): domain Eukaryota; kingdom Metazoa; phylum Nematoda; class Chromadorea; order Rhabditida; family Rhabditidae; genus Caenorhabditis; species Caenorhabditis japonica. Next base: position 5,524,538 of record OY754342.1, read on the forward strand.
GAGATGGGTAGGTTTGAAATGATTAGGTCTAATATATTGTTTTCACGTGTAGGCGAATTTACGTATTGTTTAAGGTCATTTGCTGCTAGTAAGTTCAGAAGGTCTGATGCGAGTTTTGTAGTGCATGCGGGTGGGTTTAAACACCAATCAATTTCTTTTATATTAAGATCGCCGGCTATGATTATGTCGGATGTGTTGTGATCTAACAGTGATTCAACGCGCGATAATAGTTTTCTGGAATTTTCCGGGGAGCATGATGGGGCCCGGTAGACATTAACTAATACAAGTGGTTTTACATTTAAATAAAGGGTAGCTACAAGTAATTCATAAGAATTTAATATGGATTCTGATTTTACTATTTTTATGTCTAAATGGGATTTGAAAATGATGCAGACGCCACCGCCTCTTTTATTTGATCGGTCGCACCGAAAACATTTGTAGTTAGAGTTTTGTAGGAAAACGTTGGATGGTATTTCCAATTTGAGCCACGTTTCTTGTATCATTATAATATCATATCTATCAGTGCTAATAAGAAAAATTGCCTCAGCCCTATTTGCGACGATTGACCTAACATTTGCGGAGAGAATTGAGAGCTTCAGACCAGGAATAAATGGGGAATGATTAGAATAATTAATGGGGGAATTCAGAGCAATGGGAGAAATAGTATTGTCGGCAACGGCTAGTTGGGCGCGGCCACATTGTCGATTGATTCGTTTCCCGAAAGGTCCATGGGCTCACTAGTATCAACGGGGGACTTCCCTTTCCTGATTCTGTCACGCTCTTCTCGGCAGTGCTTTAAGTTCAAAGTGCTTTAAGTCAGCTGAAAATGGTCCGATCGACCTATAGTCAACTAAAATCATACTTTTAGTTTTGAAACTTCATTTTAAAAATAAATTTCGAGTCTTGAAAAATCTGAAAACAAAAATTATTTTTGGGTCCAAAATTTTGGCATCTGAAATTTTTGGAAAAATCTGCAGTTTTCAAAAATGACCGAATCCATTTTTGGAGCTTGTCAAAAACATTACGGGACAGATTCATGCAAATTTTCAGAATCATAACCCTCTCCATTAAAAAGTTATACTCAAAAAACCAAAATATGATATCTTTTTGTCCGGTACTGTAGTTGAAGTATGACAATTGAGACGAAGATATTCATGAAAATTCAATAATTTGATGTTGTTTTTAAAGAAATTAGTGAAAGGTTTGACAGGAAAAACATGAGAAGGGAGATCATTCCAACATTTAAGAACACGGTTAGAGAAGAATTGCTGTAGGGGCTTAAAGGAATTTTTGAGAGAGCACCGGAGAATGAAAGAGTGACGTCGGAGAGATCGTAAATTAGCAAAGACAAGAGATGGGGACTCGTGTAAATGGGTTTCACCGGTAATAAAGATTTTATACAATAAAGTGAGATCAACTAAAATACGCCTGTATTCAAGTGAATGAAGGTTACAGTAATATAAAAAGTAATATAAATACATTCGTCCTCCCTTACTCCATTCGTCCTCCCTTACTCCATTCGTCCTCCCTTACTCCATTCGTCCTCCCTTACTCCATTCGTCCTCTCTTACTCGGTCGTGTGAGGCTGTCATCTCTCCTCTACCCATCAATGGCAACGGACCAAGTAATCGATAAGAGGCCGTATTCATGAACATTTACCGTACGGTAAATGGAAATGGTAAATGATCTTTTTGACAGAAAATTTAAATTCTGCAATGTGCACGGGGTTCATGGCACTATAAACGATCCGTGAATTGTTTTAGGAATAGCGAAACTTATTATTTCCGTCAGAAAACCCATTTACTTTTTCATTTACCGTACGGTAAATGTTCATGAATACGGCCTAAGGACTCGCCGGGCTCAACTACATCGTCACCCAAACTGAAACGTTCACGGATGGCTCGTGCCTGCGCCAGGAAACCAGCTCCCATGTCTTGGTCAAACAAATGCTCAGGGCTAGAAAATTTGGTTGAGGAGCTCAAGGACATCATTGCTAAACAGGAGGAACGGCTTGCATCGAATGAATTGCGTATTTCAACTCTCGAGGCTCATTTATCTACTTCAAGTTCTACACCAGCTCCCGTCAATGCTTCCAGTAGCTCCCCTAACATTTATACCGCTCAGTCTAAACCTATGGCGGCAAAAAATACAAAAAACAGCTATCCAGAAAATTCCCACACACGCAAAAAATACCGGTCTATCCCTGTAGGTCAAAAAAGAGGTAAAATTCCCAAATGTGTTTTTGAGTCTGGTTTTCTCAAGTGCATGCTAGTTAATGCACGCTCTATAGCATAGTAATCTTATTGGTCTCTACGTGCGGCAACGCCTATGAGTTTATTACATTAACGAGTGATGCGGCATTAACAAAGATAAAAGGTTAAGAAAACGGCCTAGATTAAGGGAAATGTCACCTTATATAGTGACGAGGTGAGAGAGTGAGAGGGGCAGAGGTCAGAGTGTGAGTGAGAGCCATCGCGGGCGCGCTTTCGCGCCCGGTCAAATATTGTAGTTCAAAATGAGCTGGTAAGTCTAGGCGTCGGCATCTGTGTTTCGTAGGTCTCACAAGGGACGTCTTTTCACAAACCATATTGGAATTCTCTGAAACTTGGTGAGCTAATAAAACCTATCTCTGGCTACCGCGTCAAAAAAATTTAGCTGCCGAACTTCAAAAATAAGCTCAAAAAGTTGCTCCAAAGTTCCGGCTCACCCCTCCGTCACTTCTCTCGTTTTTATCACGACCCTCCAGAGGTGAAAAAATCAACGAAAGGGAGGCGCAGTGGTAGAGTGGGGGGCAGCAGGAGGAAGGTCACGGGTTCGAACCCTCTTGTGGTAAAAATTTTTTTGATATTTTTTATAAGTATGGGAAACAGGGGTGGGACCAAAAAAATATTTTTTTTTGGGTGAGAAAAAATTTATTTTTTGATGGTGAAGGTGAGAAAAAATTTCTGTTTCAGGGTTCTGCTTTGGGACAGTTCTGATGCGGGAACGTTCTGCCTTGGGGTAGCCCCGTCCAAAAACCTTCTTCGCCTCCGCGACTACAAAAAACCAAAAAAAAAAGTATTGCCTACGTCACATTGTCAAAAAAGAAATCAAAAAAAGTTAAAAATTTTTTCTCACCCAAAAAAACATATTTTTTTGGTCCCACCCTTGTTTCCCATACTTATAAAAAATATCAAAAAATTTTTACCACAAGAGGGTTCGAACCCGTGACCTTTCTCCTGCTGACCCCTCACTCTACCACTGCGCTTCCCTTTCGTTGATTTTTTCACCTCTGGAGGGTCATGATAAAAACGAGAGAAGTGACGGAAGGGGGAGCCGGAACTTTGGAGCATCTTTTTGAGCTTATTTTTGAAGTTCGGCAGCTAAATTTTTTTGACGAGGTAGCCAGAGATAGGTTCTATTAGCCCACCAAGTTTCAGAGCATTCCAATATGGTTTGTGAAAAGACTTCCCTTGTCAGAGAGACCTCAGAAACCAGATACTAGGTGCACGACAACTTTGACATACCAGCGTGATGGAATAGATGGAGATAGAGGAAAGGTGATCGGTGCGATACCTTACACCTCCCCACCACCTGTAGGACCGTCTCTGGTCCTCAAGAAAAGAATAGAGTGAAAAAAAAGGAGGAGATGAGACCTAGAAAAATAAAATAAAATGAGCGAACAGTAATGAGCGAGGGGTAAATTATTCCTAAGGTGAGCATCCGATCGCCTCACTGCTCCATCGCTTCGAAATTGGCCATGTGGGTGAGGTGTTCGGATTGGTTCACAACATCCGGAAGTTCGATCATTATCGAGTGTCAGGCTTGAATAGTTTGGCCCGTTGGTGGTTCCTGGTGATGAAACACGCCTTTTTAGTCCGCGAAATAGCACCTGTGATGCGGCAGCGGTTGTCGAGGAACTGCGATTTCCGGTAGCCAGATGACCTGATGTGATGAATGATTCAGTCCTGTGTGCTCGTCAGTGATGCACGGAAATGAAATTTGAAAAATGCGGAAAGCGGAAACGGAAACGGAAAGAAGAAAAAATTTCCGCGGAAAACGGAAACGGAAAATTTTTCGGTTTTCCGCGGAAGACGGAAGCGGAAACGGAAATGGAGGTTTATAAAAATTTCGCAATACAAGTCTCCATATTATTTTAAAATTGTTTAAAAGTATTGTTTGAAAACAGTTTCCATTAAAAACATACTTTCCTTATGAAAAATACTATTGAGCAAAAAACTTGTACGGTGATTTACCTGTTTAGCCCCACCCCAGGCTGATATCAGCCTTCCCGTCAGTTGACTTTCCACCGATTTACTCGGTGGGGGATTATACTCTCTGGGGGTCTATTCTGATATACGAAAATACAAGTATAGCCTCCCACCAGTACTTTTGGGGTGGTGGTCATTCTGGCCCCTCCGTATGAAAATAGTTCCCTATAATATACTCGGTATAAAACGCTGAAAACTCGCTCCAATCGAACAAAAAATTTCGCATGCATTTGGAGTGAGGTTTAGAGAAATCAGGGCAAAACATCGGCCACGGCTCTCTCAATTTTTTGCACTCTCTCGTCGCCAACGTGGCCGTGTCCACCACTGTGCGAAGGGAGCGCGTTTGCAGCGTTCCGTACTGAGAATATCAACAAAGTCCCCATCATATCAATTTTTATATTGTCCTTGGCAGGACTTTACAGCCTTTCCTTGGGGATGTTTTATTGTTATTTCATGGGGGAGTCTTATTATAATTATCCCAATTGTGCTTTCAAGTGAAAAAATCAGGAATTTATTCCAAAAAACAGCAAATTTTTTTCATTTTTTAATATTGAAAAACATTTCCGTGATTTGCGGAAAAATGCCAAAAATTACGGAAGCGGAAACGGAAACGGAAATAAAAATTTTTATTTGCGGAATACGGAAACGGAAACGGAAGTGGCTAAAAAAACGGAAACGGAAGCGGAATTTCCGTGCATCACTGGTGCTCGTGAACGCCTGGTTGACCCAACGAGACGCCAGGATTCCGTCCTTGTCTGACCGCTGTAAAATGGAAGAATTTTACTGAAACGTGGTTTAAAACTTGTATCAGCCGAGTGGCTAGGTTGAACGCCAAGGCGACTTCGCCATTGTTGAGTGTGGGTCCCGATTGTTTGCACCTCGACTTGTTGTCGATAAAAAATTGCGCGGAAAGAAATTGATCTCCGGGACGATGGGTGTTGACTTATGACTCGAGTCACAAAATATTTGTCGGATGCGTGGTAAAGCTTCGGTGAGAGTCTGCGTAGCTATTGTATGATGGTCGATGGCGTGTTCCAGGGAAGTTCCTGTGGGAGCAATAGTTGCGACAACGGCTGGGCTGCACGAGATGGTAGTTGGTGATGATTTGGTGCGCGGGTGGTTCCTGTCTATAGCACCATCTGTTTCTTAACCCCGATGCTTTCGTACACGGTGATTGTCTGCTGCTCGAGAGTGTCGATGAGAATATCATTGAATAAGAAGCTCATCAAAGCCGTTGGCAACTGATAATTCAATAAAACATTTTTTAAAAATTTACCCAACTGGCAATTCCAAAGTGGCTTGTATATGTACTTCTTCAATTGACCAAAATTAACTGGGCCATCGCTAGCAGTTGAAAAGGTTGCCAGGACGAATCGTTCGGCATGAGTCACGCGAGTGATCGTAGTGGTGTAGTGGCAGTAGTCAATGTGGATGGCGCAAGCTTCCATCCGGCTCGAAGCATCTCGTGCCAGGAGTCTTTCCATGGGAGCACCTCCTTAGCTACTGGGTGAACCATCCATCCTTGCGATAGTGCGTATGTCAAACGCATGAAGCGTTGGCGGTGATGCCCTAGACGGATTCCGCGAGCCAGCTGAAGAGGTATGAGCTGCTGGGTCCGGATGAGCACCGGTCTCATCAATCCATTGGCCATCACTGGATTCTTCTTCGTGATGTCGTAGTCCCGGCCAAGCTCCATGAATGGTTGCGGTTCTGAGAGGACGCGTTCCACCGTCCGGTACTTGGCGATGAACTAGTACGGATGCCGTTCAAAAATTATTTGGACTTGACTTGAAAAGCTTCCGGGAGAAGACCAGACATTCGTTGAAGTTCTTCCGCAAAGATGACTTCGTCGGGTTCTCAGGAAAGTGAATTTCTGGGTCTTCGTGTCGTATGAGAACCGTGACAGGTGGGTGAATGGCAAATCAAGTCGAACACGTGCTGGAAGTTCTCTGTTACAAGGCACAAGGATGACTTCCCTCTGTTTGAATCAAGTAGATGGTGTTGACTCCAGGTCGGGGTGCGTCCTCAAAATCCCTAAAACTATTGGCATGGTATCCTCTGGTGGTGCGCAGTCGGTAGGGCACTCTAGCAGCTGCATCCAATCAATCGATGTACTGCGGAAATCATTCAGCTGCTGGAATTTCTTCAAACTCGACATGGCCAACAATGCTCTCCGGTGCATGGTCCCGAGTCAGCATATACGAGTCCTGGCTGATGTGCTTCTCGAAACGAGCTAGGAAACCGAAAAAAAATTACCGTTATCCATATTTTCCTCCAACGGTTTGTTCTAAGTAGGCTCCGCGGTCTTGACGTCGGTTTCATTCGCGTCTGGCTGGAGTACCGATCCGCGGTTAAAAAAAAAACCATGGTTAAACTTTTCTTTGGCCTCAGACGGGTTGCACGGGGGTGGGGATGGCCGTCTGGAACAGTGTCCAAGCGATAATGCCTCCCTTCCCGGCAGTGGCCCGTCATCACCGACCGGCTCGGCTGAACATTTCAGGGAGCTATCGTCGGTCATCATAGCTGAAAGTTAATAATTAATTTACGAGTGGTGTGAAAACCGTGAGAACGAATATTCTAAAGCGAGCGCGGCAGGCTCAGGAACTAGGTAGCCAAATAACAAAAAATATGTTTTTTTTTTTAGAAAAAAATTGCATAAACGCATTAATTTTATGCGGTATGGACTAAGAAAAAAACGAAAAAAAATTAATTTAAGCAGTGCGCTGAAAAAGCGAGCAAAAGAATAATTAAAAATAGCTTTGTGTTATTTTAGCGGCAAGTTTTACTAACTTTTTAAAAAATTTTAGGGATTTATGCCCTAAAATTACGACAAAAAAATGCCTAAAATAAATTCTAAAATGGAATAAGAGGTGGGATTTTCTACAAGAGCCAAACTTTGCGAAAAAGCACTAAAAAAAATGGACGCGGCACCTTAAAAAAAATATATTACTCTATCAGGCGTGGTAAGACCCGCTACTAAAATTAGATATGCGCCTTTAAACAAAATGTCTTACGGTAGTTGCTTTGAAACATGACAAACTGTTGCGGCGCGATGCGTGTCGCGTTGCGTATCCTTTTTCATCGAGCCGTATTTGTAGTATTTTCTTCGCACGTGGTGGATTTCGAGCTGTTTTGGTGAGTTGATCTGATTCAGGGGACTCGATTTGTGGTTTCCTGTGTTGACTGCGACAGTGAAACTTCCTCGATTTGTGTCGACGAGGCAGGATTTTGTGCCAGACGGATTTCGTCTTCGTGATTTCTGGATCTCGCTGCCGGATTTCGATTCGTTCGACGGCATTTGATGTTCGTTTCTTGAACTGGTCTCTAATTAAACTTTATTAGGACTTTTGTCCGGTGTTTTGTGGCTTCTTAATTCAAAGTTGTGACTTTAAATAAATTGACGTCGATAACTCAAAATACTCATTCGCACGGAAGTCGAAATTTCCAGGAGTTATCCTTTTTTGTACTTGTAGTTGGTGGTGACGACGCGGGTTTCTTCTGTTGTGGAATGAATCGCCAGTTGAAGTGACGTGTCTCAATTCGTGTAAGTTTCGCATACGCATATTTCGGCATTGTGCACGTCCGTTGGGTGGCGTCGTTTTTGTGGTGCAGGCAGGGAATCGCCCGAAAGCTGGATGCTCGTGAAAGTTCGCAAAACTTTTTGAAGGCGTGACCAGCGTGACCGAACAATTATTGCCAAGACATCCGAGCTTCAGTCGCCATTTGTTCAAGAACAGTTTTGCTTTCTATATTGTAGTCTGACGAAGGTACTGAAAAAGAAAATTCAGAAAACTCACGGACAATGTTCGGGCAAAATTGGTTGTCTACTGGAGTAGTTCGGAGTGAAACTGCGAGATCCGGTCGCATTTTCTCAAATACATCGGATGTGTGCACCATTTCTTGCAGAGTCCTCTTGAGGATTATTCTTCTGTTGGCCTTTGACGTCTCTTCATGTCCAGTTGACGATGTCATGAGACGATTCGGGGCCGAAGGATTATTCCTGATTTTTTTTTGTACTGAAGTGCCCATAAGCGGCTGGATCGCTATTGTAATAGTCATTTACGACTTGATAAGTTGATGATAAAATAATTTGTTTTTAATAGAAACCGTCAGGGTACGCTACGGTGAGCGTGCCGTTTTCCGACAGTCTTACCTTTCCAGGTGTGGATCCCGGGCAAATTATCATTACCTCTCGGCTATCGCGTGCTACCTTTGCACCAACTTTGAGGCAATTTCAAACATTGTGCAAATTCCCTGCAAACATTGTGCAAATTCTTAACACGATGCAAAGTTTGGACAAAAAATGAGCGGTTTTAGCACTTAGCACCGGTATTGAGACCGTTGCAAACATTGTGCAAACGCCCTGCAAACATAGTGCCAGCTTTGACGCTATTGCAAACATTGGGCAGATTTCCTGCAAAGTTTGCACCAACTTTCAAGCGGAGCGCGTTCCATCACAGTCTGCGTCTATACTATTTTCGTGGTGGACACAGAATCATCTGCGCGAAACTTGCAACATTTTTTCTGTATAGCATGTCCAGTATGCGGTGAGATGTATTTTTTAGTTGTTTTGTTTATTATTGGATTATTAATTTAGAAATCTGCGTCAGCTTAAATATTTTTATGTTATGTATTTGCCACGGAGAGACACTTATCAGTAATTGGCTGAATAGTTAGCTAGTCTTTCTTTGATTTGGAGAGGCTTCGATTAGCGCGAAAAATAATTTTTGTTTCATTTTTTGTGTGTTTTTTTTAAATTATGTTTTCAATAGAGTTGCGACATCAACGCTAAAAATTCAAAATTGACTGTTGTCGGCCCGCCAAAATGGTCAAACGCGCTCCGCTGAACTCAACGCTATTCGATTGTCATTTTGGTCCCCAATTTATTTCATTTCACGTATAAATTCAACGTGAAATGTAATAATTGACTAATAAACATTAATGTTCGCGTGAAAAAATTTAGCGGAGTTTCACGTGTTGGTGTCGCAATTCACTTGAAAACGCTTTTGAAAACACGGAAAAATTATTTTTGCGCATAGGATGCATATTTCGATTGCTTTTATTAACTCCTCTCCACGTTTCACAACTCACAACTCAATTCTTATTCAAAAAAAATTCCTGATTCGTCGAGGATGGCCACAGACCAGAGTTGCACGGAAGTGAAATTCTCTAAAACGGTAGTCGGAAATGAATATTTTTACACGGAAGTCGGAATTTAAAAAATGAGCTGAATTCGTAAGTCGAAAATCAATCAAATTGTGGCATCAACTACGGCAACAACACCAACCATCTTATAATAAATTAAATTGTTAGTTTAAATTTTTTCCCATTTTTCACTACTTTGTTAATTTCTGTTTTCCTTATTTGAAAAAAATAAATTTAATTTTTCAATCAATAACAGTAAAATAAGAGTGAGCAATGCAAGGATTCCGAAAAGCGCACAATAATTGCATAGCATCGGTGCTATTTTTGCGCAGACGCTATGCAAAAATAGTGCCGATCTTCTGCAATGTTCCCCCAACACCGGGGCAGACATTGCAGAATCTTGGTGCAAAGGTAGCACGCGATAGCCGAGCTACCTTTTCTGTACCTACCTTTGTTCAGTTACCTACCTTAATCATTACCTACCATGATCTTTACCTACCAAAATCAAAAACGCTCTTTACCTACCATGACCGTTTTTGCTTAATTTGCTCATATTCTTTCTCTATCTCTTTGATATTCATGTAGGGGGATTTCAAATCCTCCCAGATCACTATTTTCGGCCTTTGCCAGTTTCAAAATTAAGTAATAGAAAAAGTAGGTAAAGAATATATTCTATTTTGGTAGGTAATGAACATGGTAGGTAATGATCAAGGTAGGTAACTGAACAAAAGTAGGTACAGAAAAGGTAGGTAATGATAATTTGCCTGGATCCCGAGACTTCGGAATTGTGTCGATTGGTTTCGCTGGATTGGCAAGGAAATTCTTCATTGTTCGAAATTCTTCATATTTTCGCTGGATTCGGTGGACGTGGAGTAGCTGATTACTGGTGTATGCGATGACCACGTTACTTTTCTGCGAGTCCAGCTTTGTTTGCCTGAGTTATGCTCCTTGAGCTACTTTTATGCGTCCGTAGAGTTGTGAAAACCTTTATCATAGTCTGGAAACGCTAGATTTTTATTGGCTTACTTGTGAACGCGTGTTTCAGCGTATATGACGGCTTGTTGATGTTCTGCCGTCCACTCAAATTGATGAGTCCTTTGGTGAGTTCGCTTGCAATAAGCTTGTCTTTCCAGTCTGACTTGCTGGTGACCTTTCGCCATGTGCACTGACGAGAAATTCTTCGCTCCGTGAAAGTTTTCTGAAAACTGGAGCCAGGATGTTTCCATCCTCGAGACAATCAGGACGTCTCCTGGAAGCTATACGCCATACTCCGGCCCTGCGCCCGCTTGCGAGGCGATACCTGCAACGTCTGAGATGTCTGGTGCATCTGCAGACCTGAATACATCAGCTTGTTTGCTCAAAATGTGAGATTTCGGAGTGTGTAATAAGGACGAATCCTCCCTCTGGTCGGCTATATGGTTTGATGACCGGGTGAAGTTACCCTGTCTGTTCGCACCACCTTCCTGAGTTGTTGTTCCCTTACGGGGTCTGTTGACCGAGGCCGCGAGACTGTTCGTTACCTGATTTTTCCAAATAAAGCACTGATAGTTGTGATGTCGAAAACTTGCAAGACGAAGTCGGGTCATAGAATGACGATGCATGGGAGGTTGCGCTATGTCGTCCATCCAAATGCCTACTGGAATGGAGACCCCGAGTGCGCGCGCACGACTAAACCCTTGACGCTAGTTCGTCGTCTTGCCTTTTTGAGGAAAATGAAGCAAGTAAAACCATGTGGCAACCCCCACTTTTCTTACCTAAAAAAATTGTGAACCAGTCACCAATTGAAAATGTGTTCACCAGAGTGGTGAACAAAACGGCACAGTGTCCGGTATGCTTATGAAAAAAAAACGAACGCCAACGAATACGGGGCCCCTTGTAGACGCGGCAAGTTATAAGCAATTTGAAAAAATATGCGGGCTACTAGGCGTGCCTATCCTAAAGACCACAGTGGATCGCTAAGCCTAGAAAAAAATATTTTAAAGGCCCTACTCGCTGCTACCAGTAATCACCTTATATAGTGACGAGGTGAGAGAGTGAGAGGGGCAGAGGTCAGAGTGTGAGTGAGAGCCATCGCGGGCGCGCTTTCGCGCCCGGTCAAATATTGTAGGTCAAAATGAGCTGGCAAGTCTAGGCGTCGGCATCTGTGTTTCGTAGGTCTCAGAGAGACCTCAGAAACCAAATACTAGGTGCACGACAACTTTGACATACCAGCGTGATGGAATAGATGGAGATAGAGGAAAGGTGATCGGTGCGATACCTTACAGCATCTCTAGAAAAAATTTCTTTTAGTTTAAATTTCATGGCAGCTAACCACATCGATTTTCTGTTTGTCACAGAAACTTTTTTTTCAAGCACCATACCTGACTCCCTTTGCACTAATGAAACCTTTGCTTGTTTACGCTCTGATCGGTCTGATTCTCACCCAAAAAAACGCGGCGGGGGTACCGCCGTTTTCTACAAGAAATCCATTGATCTCTCTCCTGTCCAAATCTCCCTAACAGATTACTTAAAACACTTTTGTGAATTATTGGTTTGCGATCACAGACCTTCCAAAACTAGAATCATTTTGGTTTACCGGCCCCCATCCACTTCTGCCTCTCAAACCTTAGAACTTTTCAAATCCCTTACCGCACTTCTAGATATTTCCGACTATCATTTTGTTATATTGGGCGATTTCAATTTTCCCGCAATCCACTGGCTACCTGATCTTTTACCAGATTCCCCAGAATTCTTGGTAGACTGGATGACCCCTTAAATCCCACGGCAGGCATATGAAGTAAGTAATCGTGAAATTACGTCTTAAAATAATAAAATCCCAATTCAAAGTCAGCAATTCAATTGAAACTTGTTTTCCACTCGATCTTAAAAGGAATCTTGAATTATTATTATTTTTTATTTTCCGCAAACCTCTTTATATTCGTGATCTTCTAATTTTTTTTTGAACCCTCGCAACTTTTTCATTCCGCGAAACGCTGGAAAATGGCGATATTGATTTTTCTTTTTTTTTTTCCAATGGTTCCTTAATATTATTATCCTCGCTACTTGACGTGGCTCCGCGACATTTCGCAACGTGACCTTCCGAAACTGTGACGGTTCGCAACTCACGTAGCTTTCGCTACTGTGGCGTTTCGCAACCAGACGTTTCGACGCTCGTATAAATCGAAACTTGCATTTTCGAAACTGCGACGTTTCGGGAATGAGACATTTAGTAACTAGCCTTTTCGCAACTAGACATTTCGAAACTGCATCAACAAGATAGTTCTATTTTTTTTAATTTTGTTATCATGAAAATAAAAACAAGTAAATTATATATACTTTCTTGCCGCTAGATTCACTTTCAAATGATCTAAACCAGTTAGTGGTAGAGGAGGAGGAATCGGTGTATTTGTGATTGCATTAATGATTTTGATATCCATCATGATATCCTGGAGCTTGCGATGATGATTAACCTTTAAAAAATGCTCAGATTTGGTACGGACTAGATTTGCCTGATGATAGGGGTTATGATCAGGCTTTCTCGCAAATTTCCGAAAAGTCGGAATTCCGTCGGAATTCCGATGTCGGAAATTTCCGATTCCGGTTCCGAGGCAGATTCACTTCCGAAAAATTTCCGATTCCGTTCCGAGACAAAATGATTTCCAAAAATATTTCCGTTTCCGTCGGAAATAATATTTTTCCGACGTCGGAAAAAAACATGTTTTTCTGTCGAAATTTGGTACGAAAAATCGTTTTTTTTTTTTGGAAAAAATTCGACCATGCCGCGTCCAAAGTCAAAAAAATCCCTGAAATCACGTTTTTTCTGCAGTCCAAAGTTGCAAAAAAAAATCCCAGAAATAACAGGTGTTTACCACTGAATTTTTCGGCGTGAAAGTTGTAAATAAAAAACGGTGCTACCTCGGAATAGAACTGACGCGTACTATAACTGTAGCAAAATTGAACTCGCTTTGGAATAGAACTGTAGTGAAATAGAACTGTAGCGAAATAAAACTGTTTGGAATAAAACTGTAGCGTTTTGGAACTAAATTAGCAATGGAGCGCGATTGCATTGCTTGGCCGTCAAGGCGGGCCGAGAATGAAAATGAAAAAACACGCGAAAATTCAGTGTTAAACACCTGTTATTTCTGTGATTTTTTTTGCAACTTTGGACTGCAGAAAAAACGTGATTTCAGGAATTTTTTTGAGTTTGGACGCGGCATTACATTTCTATTTTGAGGGTTTCTATTTTCACGCAATTTCCAAAACGTGACATTCCAATTTTGTCTAATTTCCAATCCGAAAGAGCCCCAAAAAAAATTGAGGAAAGATATAATGGATTCGTGACGGAGTGACATTTCACGTAAAACTGGAAGACGAAAAATCTCTTCATTTCTTCAGTTATTTCTTCATTTTTTCCAATAAAAACGTGAAAAAAATTGTCACTCCGCCACGAATCCATTATACGTATATTCGTGTTTTAAATAGGAAATTTGTGTCATGCCGCGTCCAAAGTCAAAAAATTCCTGAAATCACGTTTTTTCTGCAGTCCAAAGTTGCAAAAAAAAATCCCAGAAATAACAACACTTTACCATTGAATTTTCACGTGTTTTTTAGGGGCTACCTCGGAATAGAACTGAAGTGTAATAGAACTGCAGCGATATAGAACTTGCTTCGCAATAGAACCGTTCGGAATAGAACTGTTCGGTAAAGAACTGTAGCAAAATAAAACTGTTCGGAATAAAACTGTAGCGTTTTGGAACTAAATTAGCAATGGAGCGCGATTGCATTGCTTGGCCGTCAAGGCGGGCCGAGAAAAAAATGATAAAAGTTTATTCAAAAAAACAACAAAACAAACAATTTTTGATGAATAGCTCAAATATAAAACTGCTGAAAAAAGCACGCGCATGAGAAATTCCAATATTTGAATGAGCAAGCAATGCAATCGCGCTCCATTGCTAGTTTAGTTCCAAAACGCTACAGTTTTATTCCGAACAGTTTTATTTCGCTACAGTTCTATTTCACTACAGTTCTATTCCAAAGCGAGTTCAATTTTGCTACAGTTATATTACGCGTCAGTTCTATTCCGAGGTAGCACCGTTTTTTATTTACAACTTTCACGCCGAAAAATTCAGTGGTAAACACCTGTTATTTCTGGGATTTTTTTTGCAACTTTGGACTGCAGAAAAAAACGTGATTTCAGGAATGTTTTTGACTTTGGACGCGGCATGGTCGAATTTTTTCCAAAAAAAAAAACGATTTTTCGTACCAAATTTCGACAGAAAAACATGTTTTTTTCCGACGTCGGAAAAATATTATTTCCGACGGAAACGGAAATATTTTCGGAAATCATTTTGTCTCGGAACGGAATCGGAAATTTTTCGGAAGTGAATCTGCCTCGGAACCGGAATCGGAAATTTCCGACTTTTCGGAAATTTGCGAGAAAGCCTGCTCATAACCCCTATCATCAGGCAAATCTAGTCCGTACCAAATCTGAGCATTTTTTAAAGGTTAATCATCATCGCAAGCTCCAGGATATCATGATAGATATTAAAATCATTAATGCAATCACAAATACACCGATTCCTCCTCCTCTACCACTAACTGGTTTAGATCATTTGAAAGTGAATCTAGCGGCAAGAAAGTATATCTAATTTACTTGTTTTTATTTTCATGATAACAAAATTAAAAAAAAAATAGAACTATCTTGTTGATGCAGTTTCGAAATGTCTAGTTGCGAAAAGGCTAGTTACTAAATGTTTCATTCCCGAAACGTCGCAGTTTCGAAATTGCAAGTTTCGATTTATACGAGCGTCGAAACGTCTGGTTGCGAAACGTCACAGTAGCGAAAGCTACGTGAGTTGCGAATCGTCACAGTTTCGGAAGGTCACGTTGCGAAATGTCGCGGAGCCACGTCAAGTAGCGAGGACAATAATATTAAGGAACCATTGGAAAAAAAGAAAAATCAATATCGCCATTTTCCAGCGTTTCGCGGAATGAAAAAGTTGCGAGGGTTCAAAAAAAAATTAGAAGATCACGAATATAAAGAGGTTTGCGGAAAATAAAAAATAATAATAATTCAAGATTCCTTTTAAGATCGAGTGGAAAACAAGTTTCAATTGAATTGCTGACTTTGAATTGGGATTTTATTATTTTAAGACGTAATTTCACGATTACTTACTTCATATGCCTGCCGTGGGATTTAAGCCCCCACCCCAAGAAAAACAATTCACTGGTGAAGCGCCACGGGCCCGCAGCGGGCCCGCCGCGGGCCCGCCAGCGCACCGCTGACAGCTAAAAGAGTACACGCGTGGTGCACGCAGCGGGCCCGTGGCGGGCCCGCCAGCGGTTCGCTAGCTGCTACATCGCGGGTAGTGACTTCTTTCTTGCTTTTTTATTTATTCGATATTTTCTAATTAAAACCAACACTGATACTACTTTTATCGATCTTTATTGAAAAAATAAAGCAAAAATTTAATACAAAAATTATTAATATTATCACGAAGTTCCTCGCTGTCGTTGTCCCATTCATCTCGCACATCTCACGCCGTTCGTCCTCATCCGAATGCTGCACATGCCTGAAAATTTGAGTTAATTTTACTGTGTAAGAGATGCGACGGTGAGCGCGGCACCACTTGTGATGAAAAATTATTTTAAATGTTGATTCTGCAAAGCACACTATTTTGTATCAGGTGAATTCCGCTCAATTCAATTTTTTGCCTTAATATTTGAAGTTCGAAACCTTTAAAAAGTGTAATGGGATTATTCACGGAAACAGCGAAAAAAGCAACAACAAAAAAAAGATAAACACCCAGCAAAAAATTCACCGGTCTGAAGTTTTCTGGGAATGTCTGAGAGTATTTTTTAAATTATTTCCCAAAGTTTCAGATCGATCTGAGCATTCTCCGAATTTTCGCTGAATTTTTTTTCTTGAATTTTTGCTGGTTCTGTGAATAATCTCATAACAGTTTCCAAAAGACATTGAAAAATATACGTTTTGGCCAAATTGTAAGGACACGTGCGCAAAAACCACCATCACTACAAATAAGTGTTGACATCTGTCCACATACAAGAGAGATTTCGTGTATACAGCGTTATTCCACTCCTACTGGGCCGATTTGTACTGAAAATTTTCAGACCGAAGGGGCATGAGGTCGCCGAAGTTATCTTCGAGGATTGCCACGGTTAGGTCGATAACCGCTGGGAATCTTCTTGTTATCTTAAAACAGCAGAAAATATCGTTAATAATGGGTTATTCATTTTGTGCAACTTGCATTTTTTCTTATTCATTCCATGCAGAAAATTACAATTTATGCATTTTTTCTGCAGGAAATTCCGTTTTCTGCATGAAATGAATAAGACAAAAATGCAAGTTGGCTAACATGAATAACCCTATACTTAAAAACACTTTCACTGAGCGCAGATTTTTAATCAGAAACTCGTGTTTTTGTTTTATTTTTAATAAAAGACAAGAAGATTCTTTGCGGAATTCGCCGATGCCATGGTCAAAATACGCTAAGTACTTTTAATATGCTATCCTTCAAACTTGTCCGATTTGCACCAAGCTTTGGCCGCCACATGCCCCTTGGGTTGGAAAATTATTCGCCAAGTTTGGGGCAAATCGGTCCTGTATTGTGAAAACAAAAAAATTGCAACGCGTTGTTTGCGTACTTTTGAAATTCAAACGACAATGAAAGAAATAGCATGGGAAATGAAGAGATTTGTTCCCATTTTCGTTTGAATTTGAAAAGTACGCAAACACCGCGTTGCAATTTTTTTGTTTTCACAATAGGTGCCGAGAAACTGCTGGTGACGCGAAATTTCACACGTAGAGACAGACATCAATGCTCAGAGATATTTTTTCATTATTTTTCTTTATTTTTATCGCCAAAATCACGGTGTACAAGTCAAATAAGTTTTTATTTTGCTAAAGACGACTAAATTTATTTCGTGATGCTTGAAAAATACTTTTCAAAACTACTTTTTTATTTTTTTAAAATTTAGTTGAGCAAAAATATAAATAATCGATCATTATGTTATTTAATATTTAATATTATGCCTCCTCTCCTCAATAAAAAGTAGTAAAAATCGATATACTTCGCAATATTATTAATATCGTTGGTACCGAATTTTCTTTTGGAAAAAATTTCGGAAAAAAAATCCGAAATCCGTCAGTATATTTACTTTTTGTTCATTTTGTTCGTTATTTTAATTTTTCGGCAAGAAAAATAAATTAAAAAATGAAACCTTACCGAAGTCGGCGAAGTCGAATTTGGCACTGTCGGTTAGCACCTGAAAATAAATAAAATTATTTAAATTGTTTATTGAGTCTATTTTACAAAATTAATTAAGAATTAAAACAAAGAAAAAAGATAAAGAACGGCAGCAAAAAATACAAAATTGAAGATTTTTTCAGAAAAATCCTTCAAAAAAAAAAGCTCCGCCCACTTTGCAATATGGGCACGAGATTTCGCAAACATGGTGCGCGCCTTTTATTTCACGAATAAATGAGCAATATTGTCTTCTTACATGTAAATTTACGAAATATTTTTGCTTAACAATTAAAAATTAGTGTAATGGGGTTATTCACGAAATGGCAAAAAATGACAAAAAACGGCAAAAAACTGCGCGAAAACTCGGAAAGTGCTCCGATTGACCTGAAATTTTGGGAAATGAGGGAGAAAACTCTCCCGGACACTACCCCAAAATTTCAGACAAAAATATCCATTTTGAGCATTTTCAGAAGAAAAAACAATATTTCTTAAAAATCGATATTTTGGTCTGAAATTTTGTGGGAATGTCCGGAAGAGTTTTCTCCCTCATTTCCCAAAATTTCAGGTCAATCGGAGCACTTTCCGAGTTTTCGCGCAGTTTTTTGCCATTTTTTGCCATTTCGTGAATAACCCCATAAAAGTAGAAAAACCAACAGAACAAAAAATCTAAAAATCACACCTATCCGCCTTAAAATAAGTAGATTGAGCCTGCGCTCAACTCATTTACAACGTCAATCCGCAGTCGCTGGATGCCAACGTTATTGAGTCGGTAATTGGAGTATTATATGATGTCAAGCCTGCTGCGCCGACGTGCACTGGCTATTGACCCAGTATTTAGGGAACTTGGAAAAAAGGCGATGGAGGATTTACTAGCAGCTGATATTGCACAGCGTAGCAACATTTTTTCTACAAGAACTATCTATAGTGGATTCGTGGCGGAGTGTCAATTTTTTTCACGTTTTTATTCGAAAAATGAAGAAATAACTGTAATCATTGGAAATATAATCATTGGAAAACTCATACAATCATTACAAAATGACTGTATATCTACGTAATTGCTATTTGAGACTTTTTTTTAGTTAATGAATGCTGCTAAACTATAGTTTTATATTACTAGCAGGTCCTGTAAACTTCGTTTCTGAATGAGCACCTCTGTTAGAGTAAGTACATTGTTCATAATTATAAATTATGTACAAGATATAAAAAAATTCAAGCAATGTAATGGACCTATTCATAGGAAGAAAAAAAACAAAAAAATGTTTTTTTTTGTTTGTTTTTGTTTTTTTTTTCCTATTCATAGATGTCAAAAAATGTCAAACAATGTTAAAAAACGTTAAAAAATGTCAAAAAACGAATCCTATGAATAGTCCATAAGAATGCATTAGCAGAGTTGGGCAGAAAACGAAATTCGTAATTTTTCGAGTATCGCCTATTATTGCCTTTATCTGTTTTATTTGAATCTTCGTATAACTTCAAAATTTCTTAAATTCGAATAAAACGTCTTAAACAAATATCAAAACAAACGAAACGTTTATGAAACTTCTACGCAACTTCAACGCAACTTATCCTCCGTCGGTCGTGTCCGATTCTTCAAACAAAGTCTACTAAATATCTCATCATACGCGATATCATTCACATAAAACAAGGAAAAAACATTTATAAACTTTCTTGAGACAAAAAGTTTACCATCGTCCGCTGGCCGCTAGCGGGCCCGCGGCGGGCCCGCAGCGGGCCCGCCAGCGCATCACCAATGAACGCCAGCATTTTCGAACAAAAACTCAACTAACTTGTGTCTTATGTGCAATTTTACATGGTTTAAAATAACCAAAGTACATTTATAAACCAATTGGAAATAAAAAATTTTCAACCTTTCAGTCACCTGCCAGATAGCATACCCGCCGCGGGCCCGCCAGCGGCCAGCGAGGGCACCCAAGCGCTGGCGGGCCCGCTGCGGGCCCGTGGCGGGCCCGTAGCGTCTGCGGAGCCGCCGCGGGCCCGCGCGCGGTTCACCAGTGTTATAGTCCCCCGTTTATCTCGAATCAGAACTATTTTAAAGGCGAAATCAGCAGCATGACTGTTAAAGAAAAGAAAGATTTGATGACGCAAAAATGTCGAAAATGAAATATGCCGTATTTACTCTAACTGCCCGGCATCCGAGCAGGAGGTTCAAACAATAAGCCGGCATGCCGGCCAAATAGAGTAAATACGGTATTAGAAATACTTGTTTTGCACTGGAGAATTTGATTTAGCTTATTATTATACAATGCTTTTGACACGTATTCATTCGGAAAGAAAACGGTTCGAAATAGAACCGCGTGAAATAAAACTGTTCCGAAAGGGAACCGCGTGAAATACAACTGTACTCACAAGGGAAGTGTTTAGGGTCACCAATTTGGAAATTTCTGAAAATTTAACCACACATTAGAGATGGTTTGAAAACAACTCTCAAAAATTTCTAAAAAAGGGCCGCCGCTAGGAACCGAGATATGACGCTTCAAAGTTTAGGCCACGCCCCTTTTAAAATTTAACACAGGAAAACGCGATTTATCAGTAGAAAGAGCGGAAAATACTCAGCGCCAAAGTCACTGCCTTCCTCCCCCGTTGATTTCATCGGTTCGGTGGTCCAGTGGTAGAGGTTTCAAGTGGTAGTGGCAAGGCGCTGGGCTCCATTCCCTCATAGTGGAAAAATTTTTGCATTTTTTTTTTCGAAATTTCAGAAGACGTTATTGAAGGTTTTCAATCAATTTCAGGACTTTTTATTACCCTTTCGTAGTTTTAAATTACTTCAAGAACTATTTCACACGTTTTTGAGGAATTTTTTTTTTGAAAAATTTACGAATTTTTTTCCACCAATTGATCATCATTTTTGAAATTCAAAAAATTTTGAAAAAAAAATTTCATACTCTCAATTGAAAACATTCAAATGGAGAAACCAAAGAGATTTTTGAAAATCACTGCAAATAACATGCTGAAACCAAGATTCAGCAAAAATTTTCAATTTCCGTTTAAACCATTTGATTAGGCAATTACATAGAATTGTATGATTTTTTCATATCGAAAAATCATAGACACTTTTTTGTTTATTGACAACGTATTTTAAGAGAGATAATTATAAAATTTCAATTGGTTGATCGATTTATCAGTGCAGTAATTAAAATTATTGCCCAGTTTTTGGGCTCTAGAACGTTTCCAAACTGTTTTGCTTCCCAGTTTCGAAATGGTTGGCTTCGAAACTTCCCAGAGCCAGTTTTCGATCACAGCTTGTTATAATTTTTTTTTTCAAAATTTTTTGAATTTCAAAAATGATGATCAATTCTCGGCTATCGCGTGCTACCTTTGCACCAAGATTCTGCAATGTCTGCCCCGGTGTTGGGGGAACATTGCAGAAGATCGGCACTATTTATGCATAGCGTCTGTGCAAAAATCGCACTGATGCTATGCAATTATTGTGCGCTTTTCTGAATCCTTGCATTGCTCACTCTTATTTTACAGTTATTTATTGAAAAATTATATTTATTTTTTCAAAAAAGGAAAACAGAAATTAACAAAGTAGTGAAAAATGGGAAAAAATTGAAACTAAAAATTAAATTTATTATAAGATGGTTGGTGTTGTTGCCGTAGTTGATGCCACAATTTGATAGATTTCCGACTTACGACTTCAGCTCATTTTTTGAATTCCGACTTCCGTGAAAAATATTCATTTCCGAATTCCGTTTTAGAGAATTTCACTTCCGTGCAACTCTGGTCTATGGCCATCCTCGACGAATCTGGAATTTTTTTTGAATAAGAATTGACTCGAGTTGTAAAACGTGGAGAGGAGTTAATAAAAGCAATCGGAATATGCATCCTATAAAATATTCGCCACGGCGGGGGTTGTGGAGTTCGCGATGTATTAAAACTAAAAATTGGGCTGGTCTTACCAAAATTTGGAGCCGATACGATAAGCGCAAAATAATGTTCCTCGTTTTCAAAAGCGTTTTCAAGTGAATTGCGACATCAACACGTGAAACTCCGCGAACTTTTTTCACGCGAACATTAATGTTTATTGTCAGCCCGCCAAATGGTCCTACGCGGTCCGCTGAACTTGACGCTATGCGATTTTCATTTTCGTTTCCAAATTATTACATTTCACGTTGAATTTATACGTGAAATGAAATAAATTGGAAACCAAAATGAAAATCGCATAGCGTTGAGTACAGCGGAGCACGTTTTACCATTTTGGCGGGCCGACAATAATGAATTTTGCATTTTTAGCGTTGATGCCGCAACTCGATTGAATACATAATACCACGTTTCTCAAAAAATTGAAACGTACAAAATTTCACTCTCAATACATATGAAACATTCTTTTGCACACAAAAAATGAAACAAAAATTTTTTTCGCGCTAATCGAAGCCTCTCCAAATCAAAGAAAGACTAGCCAACTATTCTGTCAATTACCGAAAAGTGTCTCTCCGTGGCAAATACATAACATAAAAATATTTAAGCTGACGCAGATTTCTAAATTAATAATCCAATAATAAACAAAACAATCAGAAACTAAAAAAATACATCTCACCGCATACTGGACATGCTATACAGAAAAAATGTTGCAAATTCCGCGCAGATATTTCTGTGTCCACCATGAAAATAGTGTAGACGCAGACTGCGATGGAACGCGCTCTGCTTGAAAGTTGGTGCAAATTTTGCAGGAAATCTGTACAATGTTTGCCATAGCGTCAAAGCTGGCACTATGTTTGCAGGGCGTTTGCACAATGTTTCCAACAGTCTCAATACCGGTGCTAAGTGCTAAAACCGCTCATTTTTTGTCCAAACTTTGCATGGTGTTAAGAATTCGCACAATGTTTGCTGGGAATTTGCACAATGTTTGAAATTGCCTCAAAGTTGGTGCAAAGTTAGCACGCGATAGCCGAGTTGGTGGACAAAAATTCGTAATTTTTTCAAAAAAAAATTTTCCTCAAAAACGTGTGAAATAGTTCTTGAAGTAATTTAAAACTACGAAAAGGTAATAAAAAGTCGTGAAATTGATTGAAAACCTTCAATCACGTCTTCTGAAATTTTGAAAAAAAAATGCAAAAATTTTTCCACGGGAATCGAGCCCAGCGCCTTGCCACTACCACTTGAAACCTCTACCACTGGACCACCGAACCGATGAAATCAACGGGGGAGGAAGGCAGTGACTTTGGCGCTGAGTATTTTCCGCTCTTTCTACTGATAAATCGCGTTTTCCTGTGTTAAATTTTAAAAGGGGCGTGGCCCAAACTTTGAAGCGTCATATCTCGGTTCCTAGTGGCGGACCTTTTTTAGAAATTTTTGAGAGTTGTTTTCAAACCATCTCTAATGTGTGGTTAAATTTTCAGAAATTTCCAAATTGGTGACCCTAAACACTTCCCTTGTCAGTTTTAGCGCGTTTCAACGCGATTGGGTAAAGAATATTAAATAAAAAGCCAAACAGAAAAAGTTCCACTCAGTGGCGTGAACTGTTTTCGATTTATTGACTGGGTGCTATTTCATGCGGTTTTATTTCGGAACAGTTCTATTTCACGCGGTTGTATTTCGCGTCAAGTTCTATTTCGACACAACTCTATACTAGTTCACTCATATCTTGTCAGTACGGAGCGCTGCAAACGCGCTCCCTTCGCACAGTGGAGGACGCGGCCACGTTGGCGACGAGAGAGTGCAGAAAACTAAGAGACCGTCACTGATGTTTTGCTCTGATTTCTCTAAACCTCACTCCAAATGCATAAAAATTCATTGTTTGTATTGGAACGAGTTTTCAGCGTTTTATACCGAGTATACCAGAATAACTGCCAGATTTTATAACAAACCACCGAGTAAATCGAGCCAAAATCAACTTATAAAGGGTGCTAAGCTGATCGTTGGGGGTCGATATCAGCTAGGGGGGTTAAAATGGTAAATTACCAAGTTGCCTGCCCTTCTAATAGAGCCTGACACCCACGCGCCCTACTTCAGGGCGTGGATCCATATCGGATCTTATATGGATCCATTCCACGTCCCATCCGTTTCGGATCCGTTTTGGCATTATCGCCCACCACCTGTGGACCACCACTGCTAACCCTCTCGATCCCGCGAAGGGCGTTTATATTAAGGGTGCGCGACACGAGCTGCTATGCAAACGGGCTCTGGGACGTTTCAAAACTTTTTTGCATTTTTTCGTAGCGTTTTTTGCCAATTGACACCGAAACGCACGCTCATTAGGTTTTTATTTTTTGCTTTTATCAATTATTTGTATTTTTATGGAAATTTAAATACACTAGTACGCCGCAAAAATGCAAAAAAGTTTTGAAACGTCCCAGTTTTGAAACATCTTGTTTTGAAACGTCCCAGAGCCATGCAAACGCGCTCCACTAGATGAGCCATTTAAGGTGTCGATTTCCGGCGCAGTGAACGCGTTTGACGATTTTGGCGGTTCGACAATAATAGTTACCCACTTTTTATGTACTGATGGTTTATATTAGGCTGGCAAAAAAGTTTTTACCGAAAATTTTGAAATTCGCGCCAAAGAAAGTTCTGGAGCTTAGGGCACCAGACTGTTGTCTTATTGCATAGAACCTTCTAGAAACTTCTCCCCCATACCTATATAAGGCGCGCGTGTTTCCTGTTCGAGCAGCCATGAACGATCTCTCTCGACCGCAACTTCGACTGCACTCAGATTGGCAAAGTCTTTGGCGAGAACACCGTCACCGATCGCACCGTGCGTAATTGGTTGGTTCGTTTTCAATCGGAAGAAAAATGTTTCAAAGACAAGGACCGCTGTGGCAGACCTACCGCCCTGAACAACGACCTGCTACGTGACGCCGTGAAGGAGACGCCAGGGGCCGTATTCATGAAACCATTCGGAATTCCTAACGGGTTCGGAAAATTTTATTCCGAGCTACTAGAAATTCAGAATGGGGACTATTTTATTTAATTTTGATACACCACTAATCCTAATCCATTAACAATAAAGAAAAAAGAAGAAAACTGTTCCCATTCGGAATTTAAAGTAGTTCGGAATACTTTTCCGAACCCGTTCGGAATTCCGAATGGTTTCATGAATACGGCCCCAGATGTCACTGCGCGAGAGCTGGAGACCATGCTTGGCTGCAGTTTGCTTTCCTTCTTCTGGGACGCGAAGGGCATGCTGTACTACGAGTTGCTTTCGCAAGGGAGAACGATCAATGCTACTACCTACTCGTTTCGCGAAGTACGAAGACCTCAAAATGGCAGTATTCGACTTCTTCGACTCGCAGTCCGCCGCGTTCTGGAAGAAAGGCATCGACGACCTCCCCGAGCAATGGCTCACAGTTGTGACTAATGATGGTCAATATATTGTTGATTGATAATGCTAGGAAATAAAGTTGATAAAAAATAAAATTGCGAAATGTTTCGGAAAAAAACTTTTTTGCCAGCCTAATATTCTTGGCGGCTTTCTTACGAGCGCCTCTTCTCTCCGTCGCGCTTGATGATGTCTGCAATGATCTGATTGAAGGCTTCGCCGAGCGATCCGTTGACCAATTTGTAAGCGGCTGACGTTGTTGCCAGCGAGCTCGCTCCTACGAAGATTTGCCAAGTACAGATTCAGGGCTTCTGGTCCCGAATCCATTCCCATGCCTTTCATCCACTCCATTCGTCGTTGGTTAGCTCGTTGGTACGACTGTGCTGTTGAGGGTGCTCGACATCTTTAATTTGCACTCCCGATGACATCAATCAGTTGTCCCAAATGTACTTTGTCCGCCGCTTTCTTCTTTATCGACTCGACAGCCAGGAAACGCTCACTTTCTGAAAACTGTATATTGCTTCTTTTCTAAATTTTCACCCCTGGGTGGGAGGGTAGGTAATGCGGTACAACGTAGAATGACGCTCGATCCCGATCAGGCTTTCTCGGAAATAATAATTTCTCTTCCGAGTTCCGTCGGAAATTTCCAATTTTGTAATTTTCTCTTCCGATGTTTCGACGGAATTCCGAATTTTTCATTTTTAATTCCGAATTTCCGTCGAAATTCCGAAATTTCAAATTCTCGTTCCGATTTCCGATCGGAAAAATCGGAAATGAACCTGAATACAGTACCGGACAAAAAGATATCATACTTAGTTTTTTGGGGTATAACTTTTAAATGGAGAGGGTTATGGTTCTGAAAATTTGCATGAATCTGCCCGTAATGTTTTTGACAAGCTCCAAAACTGGAATTGGTCATTTTTGAAAACTGCAGATTTTTCAAAAAATTTCAGGTGCCAAATTTTCGACCCAAAAATAATTTTTTTTTCAGCTTTTTCAGGACTCAAAATTTATTTTTAAATAAAAGTTTCAAAACTAAAAGAATGATTTTAGTTGACTATGGGTCGATAGAACGATTTTCAGCTGACTTACAGCACTTTGAATATCAGGGTCCAAATGGGTAAGTCAACTATAACTTTTATTGAGAATCACCAAAACCGAATAAAATCAAATAAACTTTGTTTTTTAACAGTTTTTATCTAATTTGCCCTGAGTTTCTTTGGTTTTGGTGATTCTCAGTGAAAGTTATAGTTGACTTACCCATGTGGACCCTGATATTCAAAGTGCTGTAAGCCATCTGAAATTCGTCCGATCGACCCATAGTCAACTAATATCATACTTTTAGTTTAGAAACTTCATTTTTAAAATAAATATCGAGTCCTGGAAAATCTAAAAAAAAAAATTATTTTTGGGTCGAAAATTTGGCATCTGAAATTTTTTGAAAAATCCGCAGTTTTTAAAAATGACCAAATCCATTTTTGGAGCTTGTCAAAAACATTACGGGACCGATTCATGCAAATTTTCAAAACCATACTGTAGGTCCATCAAATCTTAAATTATCCACGAAGAAGAACTAAAAAAAATTGAGGAAAGACACGTAAACTCGTGTTTTTAATAGGAAATTTGTGTTTTTCATTGCCGTTTGAACTTCAAAAGTACGCAAACACCGCGATGCAATTTTTTTGTTTTCACAATATTTCTAGGATTTTTCATGCAACTTTGGACTGCAGAAATAACGTGATTCCAGGATTTTTGTTATACTTTGGATGCGACATTATGAACATGCAATGGGAAAACAAAGACACGCAGAAGTGACCTAGGCTGTGCGTGTGCAGTTTCTACGCGTCAGCAATAGACTTTAACCGTTTTTTTCGCGGAAAAGAAAAAGGTAAAAATCGTAAATCTTTATTTGTCTGTAAGTATTCAGAAAAACAAAAAAACAGAAAAATCTAATTATAATGAAATATTGGCCTAGAATGTTATATTTGATATGCCTAAAAATACAAAAAATCTTTTTAAACGGAAAAAGTCAAAGCTATTACGTGCTCGAGTGGCACGGAGAGCGTAAGACGCCGCTCAATTACTTTCGTTTTTTTAGGAAAAAATGGGATTCATTTTTCGAGAAGTGCCACTTTTTTTCGAATACATTGTAAAGGATAAAGATATCCTTTATTAGGACAGAGTACACGATACAGTATCTCCCTAGCCTAGACCCTCGAGAGCACAAAGACCATACGTCACGCACCACTCAAGAGATAGGAATTCCATCCCGAGATCCATTAACGCCCGTGGGAGCTGAAACACCACATTCCCTCTCTGCATTCCTCTCACTTCTCACACACACTGCAACCGGAAGTCGGATGGAGCCCCGCCCGACACCTACACGAAAGCTGCCGTATAAATACCATTTATTCCACTGTTTCAGGGCCTTGTATTCTTACTCTAATAGGGTCTCAGACCCGTTAAATAAACCTTTTTCCTCCAAACACGCGTTATACCTCCATTACATTTTACAATTATACTTGGTAAAAAGCGCTGCAAAATCGATCCGATCGAAGCGCATACATTTATAGTACATCCAAAGTAAAAAAAAGACAAAAAGTGGCGTCCAAAGAAACTTGGTTTTTGCGTCGTTTTTTTCTACAGTATACCGCCTAGCCTGCACATCTTGGTGACGCGCGAAGCTAATAATTTGAATTTCAAATGTTTGTTTACATTTCGATTGTTTTAAAACATGTTTTCAGTTGTTATTTTTTGTTTGGTCTGCAGGTTAAGCGGTATACTGCAGAAAAAAACAACGCAAAAACAAAGTTACTTTGGACGCCTTTTTTCGTCTTTGTTTAAACTTTGGACGTACTGTCAGAAAGCGGTTCAGTTTTCGTTGATACATGCGGCTGTTAGGCGAATACATTTCACAAAGTACCTTTATTAGTACATAAAAAGTGTTTTCAGAAAAAAGCTTTCAAGTAACAAAAAAAAACAAACGCCCTTCAATGAATAAATGAATTAAATAATGGATATTTAAACAATAAGATTAAAAAAAAACAAGAAAACGCTAACAGAGAAAAAACAAATAATGAGGAAAATTCTACAAACAGAAAATAAAAATCAATATAAATCGTAATTGTTGCTAGATGAAGGTGCAGAAATTTCAGGAGATAAAGCGTATCGGGAGAACAAAGAAAATTTGACGTTGACGACGGCAGACTCCACTTTGATGCACGGTGTGTTGAACGGTACACCGCTGCAAACGCGCCCCCTCGCACTACTCATTGAAAGAAAGTTTTATGGTTACGGTCACTGTTTTTGAAATATCGCATTAATCAATAAATTGACGTGATTTTCTACCTTTTTTTGTACTCTTCCGCATAAGAAAAAATTTATGAGTCGATTAGAAACACTTTTCGTTAAATTAACAGAATTGTTTCATGCGTTTTCAATGAAAATGTTTTATGAATTGTCGTAAGTTTCGGCGCATGCACAGAATCCTGTAACGTTATAATTTGAAAGCGCATGTGACGGTAATTCGCGTACTTTTTATAGTTGGTGAATGCATCATTAGCCGCGCTCTATTGACAAAATTTGGCGAAACCGTGCCGCACTTGCAAGATTGGCGCGAATTCAAAATTATTTATTTTTCAAGTTTGTTGTTTACTAATAAAAACAAGTAATTCACATAATTTTTCATATTTTATTTGTTTCATATTATTGATTTAGCCAATTTATTATTTTTACTGATTTTTGTTTGAATTTTTTTAAATTGCATATATAGTGAAAATCGCATTATTTTAGGTTGAACGCTATGGAAAATCGACCATGGTTGAGTATGGCAGGTCACAAAAAGCGACAGGCATCCAAAATCCCCACTCCAGAAAAATTAGCTGAGAAACGACAGCGGGCGATCCTCGAAGAAGCAGAAAAGAAAGAAATAAAAGCGCGAGAAAACGAAAAAAAAGTAAATTTTATTAACGATCATTAATACACTTATTCAAAAACTGGGGTGTTTACTACTGTACAGCAATTGACCGGAATATCGGTCAATATGCATTAATTTTCCAAAAAAAATTAATGAAAATAACTAAAATTTTGTTTTTTCTGGCATTTAGCCATAAAAAAAAGTTGTTTTTAATCCATTTCAGGATATCTACCAAGGTATAAGCTTGTGATGTTATCCAAACCACCATTGATGATACCCAAATTCTCGATGATAGCCACCAAAATAACGCCACTGACATCCAAACGCACTGTTTTTCAAAAAATTAGTGTCACTCACCTCTGAACTCGTTCCAATATTCGTTTAGGCGCTTACAACTGCCACACCTGCATAAAATTCCCTACGTATTTTATTATACAAATAATTTTTATTGACAATATTCAGAAAAAATGGTGAAATTGGGACAAAAACAATAACGAACTAAGGTACAAACAACAAGGAAGGAAGATAAAGAAATACAAAAAAGCAATTATAATAAAAATTATAGTTCAATGTGGATGACAGTAGTGCTTCTGAAAAAATTTAGTTAGCATGGATATGTAAAAATCTTGGTAGTTGGGAAAACTTAGTACACTTATAAAAATGCACGGTGGTTATTTCCTCACTGCTTAACAAAATGATATGCTTATTACACTTTTAAATATACAAATATATGTATTTTCAACTTGCATCCTGCACCCTGCATGGCTTTTTTTTCAGAAAGCGATTGTTGCTGAAGAAATCGGAGTGAAAGTGTTAGGGATCAGTATGTCTGATTTACCGAAGCATGCAACGATTAAATCAAAAATTGCGCACAGAGGCGAAGATCTGGCGTCTAATGTACGGGATGGAATCGCCACCATCGCAGCAAAGCTTGGAAGCAGTGCGAAAGGCACAATCTTCGGAAATGTTGATTTACTGACAGCCACGTTATTAGGTGTATCAAAGCGATCAGTTGCTGTCCGGGCTGAGCGTCTGATTCGCCCGGAAAAGGCCCGTGAAGGATGGCAGCGCCCAACGAGAAAGGAATTGAGAAAGAGAGCAGCAGAGAAAATTTCGAGTGATGATAAGAAGAAAATCCATACATTCCTGCAGTCAGTCTGGATTCAAAAGAAAGACGTTCGCTTGAAAGAAATGCTGGAATGGGCAAAGAAAAACATCGATTTTCCGTATGGTCAGCGAGTGCTCACGTATGTCC
Organism: Caenorhabditis japonica; assembly: GCA_963572235.1. Lineage (NCBI taxonomy): Eukaryota > Metazoa > Nematoda > Chromadorea > Rhabditida > Rhabditidae > Caenorhabditis > Caenorhabditis japonica. The sequence goes on from OY754342.1 coordinate 5,554,629, forward strand.
TGGGTGGAATGGGGTTCTGTTTCAAAAAAAAGACCCACAACCCAAACATCGAAGAACGAGAGGACCTCAGAGCCATGCGAATAAAGTTCCTAGAAAAAATGCAGCGACTACGAGAAGCGGGATCTTATTTTTGCTATTTTGACGAAACATGGATTTTCGCTGGCATGGTTCTGGAGTATGGGTGGCAAGTTCGGGAAGCTGACCCCTACAAGCGGGCAAGGGAAATTGATAAGAAAGAGAGGCTGCCAGGGCCACCGAAAGGAGCCAGCCGCGGAAAGAGGGGAATTGTGGCTGCCGTGTTGACGATGGATGGAGTGTTGCCGGGCTCGGAGAAAGTGTGGGTGTCGAATGTCAGGGCGTCGGAACGGCGGGAAGATTATCATCAGGAGATGAACGCAGACCTCTACGAGAAATACATGCTAAATGATGTCATCCCTGCATTAGTACGAGTTGCTGCAGCTGCGAATCAACCGCCTGTTCTGATCATCGACAACGCGCCCTATCACAATCGCACGTTAGAGAATGCTCCCACAAAAGCAGCAAAGAAGCAGGTCATGAAAGATTTTTTGACACGGCATGGAGCACTCTACGATGAATCTGCAAAGAGAGCAGAACTGTACGAGAAAGTAGAAGAATTGATTGCGTCGAAAGGAGGTAGATGGTATTTTAAGAAATACGTCGTCGATGAATTCGCAAAAAGCAAGGGTGTCATCGTGGCACGTCTCCCCCCTTATCATTGTGAGCTCAACGCGATTGAATTGCTTTGGGCCGACGTGAAACAGGAGTTACGAAGAGAAGGAACCATCGATACGACGCTTGCCGATGTAATTTTTTTTAAATATTATTATTTCACTTGCTCTCATTTCAGGCTCGCCTGAACACTCTCATGCTGCTGCGCTCGTTTTCCCCAGAAAAATCGGCGAAATTATTCGATCATATGGCAAAAATTGAAGAAGATATGAGACAAAAGCTGCAGGAGCAGAAGGAAAAAAGGCAGAGATGGTTGAGGCAGAAGCTGGAAGAACGTAAGGCTCAGCGTCGGGCAAAAGCTGAAGGCGACGCATTAAGAGCAACAGCGGCAGCGGTAGAACAAAGTGTTATGGAAGAGATAGAGGATGAAGAAAATAGGTTAGAAAAGGCTGTGGCGGACCAAGTACGCATATTTAAGAGCGAGTATGGGTATCTCGAAGATGGTTATGAGTGGTCGGGAGACTACGACGAACAGGTGGCACTTTTTGAAGATGCTGACGACCAAGCCTTCGACAATGAAGACGAAGCCGATGCATTCGCGGAATACGAACTTATGCGTGCAAAGGAGCGAGATAACGACGAAAGCGATGCAGAGGAATAGGTCGAGCTTTAAAAAGCGAACAATTTCAGTAGACGGAAAGGTTTAGATAAAGGCGATACGTTTAAAAAATTTTTAGTTTTTTTTTTGTTGTAATTTTTTGTCTTCTTTTTTTTTTCAATAAATTTTTAATAAATTATCAATCAACTCACCATATCCTTATCGCTGACCGCATTGTCGTTGATTTCTGCGCGCACACGATGGCGAGCCGCTGTCCGCTGAAAATAATTTCTTTTTCGTTTTTAAATTGTAAAATTTTTTCTATTCAATTTAATGAATTATGAAACCTACTATAATGGATTCGTGACGGAGTGAAATTTTACGTGAACCTGGGAGACGAAAAATCTTTTCATTTCTTCAGTTATTTCTTAATTTTTTCGAATAAAACGTGAAAAAATTGTCCCTTCGCCACGAGTCCATTATAACTAATACTACTACCACTGCACGCAAATGCGTATTTATAAACAAAAATAATTTAAACTGCAATGTATTGCGAAATACTCACCTGCAATTACAGCTGCGCTTCCTCATTTGCATCCATCCTTGTTTGCGCGTTTGCTGAAATCAATAAATATTTTTTTATGTTATCATTTTCTAAATAATAAAAAGGAAAATAAATGCAGCGAATAAATAAAAGAAAAATTGTGAAACGACTAATGGCAGCTCAAATTTGAATCCTCCCGCCGAAAAGGCGCGCCGCACACTTGCAATTTGAAAAGTCCAGTGGAGCGCGGCTAATGATGCATTCACCGACAATAATTTTTTTGAAAAAATGTACGCTTCAACACACCGTGTGATGCTCTGCGCCAGAATTGGACATTCTAAACTATAATTCGTTAAACAAATTTAATGTCAAAAAGAGAATATGTTCAACAGAATCTAAAACTTGAGAGGATTGAAAGAAAGAAGAATTAAACGTTGTTATAATTATTTTAATGAAATCAGAAAATTCAGGAAAATGCGTTTTTGACGAGAAAAATTGGGAGACTACACACATAATATGGGAATGCGATAAAAAAAGTGTAGTAAACAAATTATTTTAACAAAAACATTGGAAAAAATGGAGAAAACCGAATAAAATTGAAATTTTATGCAAAAAATCCGAAAGAAATTGTGCGACGGAATTTGACACCTCCAAATGCTCGTCTAGTGGAGCGCACTTGCATACCTCCTCGCGTCGCGCGCCGCTCATATATCAACGCCCATTGCGGTGACTAAGAATGTGTGCAGCGGTGGTCCTCCACGTCAATCCACGTGGAACTCCGCCGAGCACTCATCTGCGTCTCCCTGGTGCTCGGCACTCTGTTCGGCACCGGAAACTTTGCCTCGATCAACTCGTTCAACCCGTCCACCCTCAACCTCTTCATCTCTGTCTTCTCACCATTCACCATGGCCATCCTCCTGGTCCTCAAACTGCTGCTACCGATTCTCCTCGTCGCCTCCACAATCGCCGCAATCGTGCGATTCTCACGCCATTCTATCCAACGGCTCTGCTGTTTTGTGCTCATATTCACCGATTTCATGTCAATGTGCTTTTTCCATCAGCTGAAAGACGACGGGAGTTGGCTGGATATTGGAATGAGCATTTCGCATTTCATTGTGTCGATGTGCATATCGTTGGCTCTTTTGGTCTTGTTGTCAGTGTCCAGTCATTTGATGGCTATGGACTTTTATTTGATTCGAGACGGGATGCGGAATAGGAGTCGAAAAAATGGGGTCGAATTTCTAGCGGACGATGAATCTGCCTAATCCCCAGTTTTTGGGTAATGGACCTATTCACAAAACCGGAAAAAAAATTGCGGGAAAAATCGGAGAACGATCGGATTCACCTGAAATTTTGGGAAATATTGGAAAAAAATTCTCCTGTACACGCTCACAAAATTTTGGACCAAAATATCGATTTTAAAAATTTTCAAAAAAAAAATCGATAATTTGGTCCAAAATTTTTTGAGCGTGTACAGGATAATTTTTTTCCAATAATTTCCAAAAATTCAGGTCAATCGGAGCATTCTCCCATTTTTCCCGCAATGTTTTTTTTCTTTTTATTCCGATTTTGTGAATAGGTCCATTAAGTCCAAAAGAAGTACACGAGGTGTGGCCGCTGGCCTAGAAAATTCTATTTTAGAGCGAAAGAGTGTTGAAAACCTCTGAATCTCACTCCAAATCCACGGCCAGGCCATTTTGCGATTTGAGCGAATTTGCAGCGCTTTACACCCCCACCTCGTGTACTTCTTTTGGACTTATTTTATGTACCTTTTGTCTCTGATTTTAATGTGATATTCGCAAACTTTAATTTATTTTCTGCCCCCTCACATTTCCTGCCAAACTGTGTGATTTATTGTGCCTTTTTCTACTTTTTTCGTTTCAATTTTTCACGCCGTTCACCTGTAAGGATCATGGTCACGTCACGCCCACTCGGATTAACATGGTATATTTTGGGCATTTAGTGGAAAAAAACGGCACGCCCACTCAGAAAACACCGGTTTTCTGTAACCGGCGAGAAAAAGAAACGAAAAATTATGCATTTCAACGGTTTTCAAATTATGATTGACAACTAAGCTTTAATAAGTACTTAAATACAGATTTATCCTGTATCTTTAATAAAATAACTTTTTTCTTCTTTTGTTCTATTCAATTTATGCCCGCTTTATTTTGTGTCGAATACTTCTTACCCAACGTGGCTTCCCTTTTTTTACAGTTCGTCTTGGCATGATCGGAATAGCGGATCTTATCTAGGAAACGCCAAAAACAAGAAGAATCGACTACAGAGTGTGTACGTTCTATTGCAGACTTGCAGAGCTGCTAGAAGAGACAAAGACGATCAAGTACGACATTATCAGACTATCGGAAACGAAGATGTATCGAGACGGGACCGCATTTTTTTAAAAGGAAAATGGAACACAACTTCCGGAGGGGTCGGCTTTATCCTAGACCGCAGGACCGCCTATTTGACTTTCCAGTCGGCTCCAGTTGCCGACTCTGATCAAGAAGAGTTAGCCGATTTCTATGCGAGCTTAAAATAAGCTTACACTGATTTTCACAGTAGATACAAGCTACCCTAAACTCGTGTAGATGAGGCTACCCCGAATCAGAACGTTCCCGAATCAGAACTGTCCCGAATCAGAACCGTGTCCTGAATCAGAACTGTTCGTATCAGAACTGTCATAAATCAGAACTGTCCCGAATCAGAACCGTGTCCTGAATCAGAACTGTTCGTTTCAGAACTGCCCTGAATCAGAACTGTCCTGTATCAGAACTGTCCCGAATCAGAACTGTCCCGAAGCAGAACTGTTCGTATCAGAACTGTCCCGAATCAGAACTGTTCGTATCAGAACTGTCCTGTATAAGAACTGTCCTTTATCAGAACTGCCCCAAAGCAGAACTGTCCCGAATCAGAACTGTCCTAAATCAGAACTGTCCCAAAGCAGAACTGTTCGTATCAGAACTGTCCCGAATCAGAACTGTTCGTATCAGAACTGCCCCAAATCAGAACTATCCTGTATGAGTTTTTAAATAAAATTTGTTTTATTATGAAAAAACAACATATTAGGCCGTAAGCATGCTTATTGAATAGTTCTGATTTGGGGCAGTTCTGATACGAACAGTTCTGATTCGGGACAGTTCTGATACGAACAGTTCTGCTTTGGGACAGTTCTGATTTAGGACAGTTCTGATTCGGGACAGTTCTGCTTTGGGGCAGTTCTGATAAAGGACAGTTCTTATACAGGACAGTTCTGATTCGAACAGTTCTGATTCAGGGCAGTTCTGATTTGGGACAGTTCTGATTCGGGGTAGCCTCCACTCAATGGAACCGCGCAACGAAAGCGACGAACTACTCGCAACCCTTTGCCAATCGATTCCTCTATGGGCTATTATGTGTTCACGAACGAGGTTTGCAAACAACGCTCCGATGTTCCGCAATTTTTCCACTGTTCCGCAGTGATAAACTGCGGAACATCGGAGCGTCGTTTGCAAACCTCGTTCGTGAACACATAATACGGCGCATGAACTCACAATTCGGAAAGCCGTCACATAGACGCTGGACCCACATCAGTCCCAACAAATTACCCAAACATGAAATTGATCACATCCTGGCCAATGGAAAGTTTGTCACTGATGTCTCGTTCGTCCCATCGATCACAACCGGAAGCGATCATCGTCTGCTCCGTGGAAACCTGCACTTCAACACCAAGATCGCAAGATTCGAGCAGGTCGAACGGAGAAAGCCCCCGAAACGAGTATTGGACCCGGTTTTTACCTACGCAATCACCGCCACTGCAACAATCACCGCTGACATCGATCTGGACTACATCAACCTCATCGCAATGCTCAAGGAACTCCAAGATAAAGCAGTCACTTTCGCTTCGCTTTCAAATAATGAAAAAAAAAGATTCTCCCCGGCCGGGAATTGAACCCGGGTCTCGCATGTGACAGACGCGGATACTCACCACTATACTACCGAGGACACGTTTTTCTTTCGTCCTAATGGTCTTCACAAGAGTGTGTAATATCGAAATGATAAGAGTGTACGCTGTTCTATTCATGAACGAGTGGTGCAAACGACGCTCCGATGTTCCGCAGTATTCGCTGCGAGATCGCAGTGATAAATGGCGGAACATCGGAGCGTCGTTTTTACCGCTCGTTCCTGAACACATAATAACTTTATCAAAACCGTGGCTTTAAAAAATTGAATTCTAATTCACGAAAAAAAAGGCCCTACCCAGAAATTAAACTGATTTTAATGAAATTTATTATGGATTCAGGAATGAGCGACAAAACGCGGTGAATTGTGGAGCAAAAGTTGGCTGGTCTCGCCACGATTTTGGCAGACTACGGTTACCGCGAAAATATATTTTCTTTTGTTTTTAATAAAAACGCGATTTTTTGCCTTGAAAAAAAACAAAAAAAAATTTTTTTTTCGCGCTAACCGTACTCTGTCAAAATCGTGTCGAGACCAGTCAACTTTTGCCTCACAATTCACCGCGCTTTGTCGCTCATTCATGAATCCATAATAGCAGATTTGGCCAGTCGTCTCGAAAAAAAAATACCGTAAAACCAAAAAACCTTGCACTTCTATTAGTTTTTACGGTAATTGAACAGTTTGGAATAATTTAAAGTGCGGCAATAGTTGTATTATTACGTATTCCTTGATTTGAGATACCTCGTCTAATTATGCGCACGTGGGTCTCGCCACGACTGTGTATGTGTGCATACATCGTCGCGGCGAGACACGAATTCGAAGCTTTTGGCGAGGTATGTATTTTATGTATGTATCAAATCGAAGAATACGTGAGATTCTAAAAAAAGAAAATAGTAAAAATAAAGAATTTATGGGAAGAAAAAAGCGATAAGCATCAAATTATGGTACAATTCAGTTTATTTAATACAGTAAAAATTTCACTCCTCATCAGAAGACGTGACGATATCCTCCTGCGACTCGTCCATCCGACGTCCCTGGCTCTGATCCAACGCCAATCGTGCCCTTTTGCGCGCCGCTCTCTCCCTCTTTCGCGCCTTTTCCCGTTGCTCTCGTTCCATGGCGAGTCGGCAGTCGGCGGTACGGTATTTGCACATTCGTTTGTCCTTAATGAAGACGTCGTTGACGCCTTTTAGACGACGTGTACCGTTCGGGGAGAATGCATAGTCAAGGCGTTCGCCGAGCCAAGAGCGGAGAGGTTTCACGCGGACTCTGGTCGAACGTCGGATGCCGTCGGGCGCTTGTTCGGGCTCGACTGAAACGGTTTATAGTTTTATTTTGTTGGAATGGGTTTTTTTAAAATGTAGCAAAAAGGAAAAAAAAACTCACTAATTCTCCGTTTCGCCAATTGCAGTCCGACTTCTTGTTTCTTTCCTCCTCGTCTCGTTTGACGTCTTCTGGATGGGCCTTCTTCTTCTTCTTCCTCGTCATCATCCTCATCGGATCTCCACTGATCCACTGCAGTGGTGTCGTTGAAATGAACAGCGGCTCTAGGATGTCCAGGGGTGTTTACAGTGGCGATAGAGTCAGAGAGCAATCCGACTCTTCTGAGCATCTTTTTGACCGACTCGTCATCTGGAACTGGCTCTTCTCGATCTTCGAAATCGACGTCTTCTGTCAGTGGTCTGGGCTCCTGCTGCTCCTTCTCCAGCACCCCAACACTGATCGAAAGAGCTTCCAGGTCTTCTGCCACGTGTCCAAGCTCCTGAGCCGGCTCTTCCACTGGCGGCACTGTTCGTCTCGGCGTTCGATTTTTATTCAACTCTGTGAGCAACTCGGTGCACTCGGCTCGGTCCTTGCTTTTCACCAACGAAGAGAAAGTCGGTTTTTGGTAATTGTGAGCGGTGGGCGTGGTCAGAAAGGTTCCTTCAGCGGCTTTCGGTGCAGTGGAAATGCGTAAAGCCGATTGGTTGGCTCGCCGACGTTCGATCGACGATTGTGTGAGTCTGGGAGCTCGTGGAGGGGTTCTGGAAGGAGAAATGTGAGGAAAGGGCGATTTTTTGGTATTTAATTGACTCAAATTTTTAATATGAGAGCACTTTTGACGCCCTTTACCACATTTTCAGCTCGATTGGAGCATTGTCAGCAAGATTTCTAGATTTTGCTATACATTTCTCGACAAAAAAAAGCATCGCACGGTGTCCAGGATTTGAAAAGTGGGCGGAGCCGAGCAAATGTGCTCCACTGGATTTTTCGCGCAAAATTCAAATTTTAAGGCGTTTTTAATGTTTTTCGGGAAAAATCATAAATTCTTTATTTTTCCTAAATGTGTTCCGAAAAAATTTGAATTTCGCGCGAAAAATCCAGTGGAGCGCGTTTGCTCGGCTCCGCCCACTTTTCAGATCCTGGACACCGTGAATAGCGCTACTATGGAGACGCAGAGAAATGCGAAAGGGGTTTTTGCATTTTCGTAGGGTCTAGCCCGCCTATTATGGACCTATTCAGGCGAGGAAAACACCGTTTTAACCCAGTGCAGTTGTTTTGATAAGAAGAAAACCCTCCGCGTCGAGACCCGGCGTTAAAATACAATCTAATGAGCCTTTAATTTTCAACGGGAATTTGGCAGATTTTTTTAGGCGCATCGAATTATTTATTTCATCGCCACATCTCGAAAGAATCATGCATTTTTTTGGAAAATTCATTCATTTTCTTCAAAAAAAAAGTTTTAAAAAATTCAAATTCCCGCCACTTCGTGTACTGCACGTGGACAATATTTTTCAAAAAAAAAAAATGTAGAAAAATTTTTTTCAGAACTTTTACTGTTTCATGTGTAGTTTCAATAGTTCTATGAAAAAATTTTAATATTTAGAATTCCCGCCACCTCGTGTACTACACGTGGACAAGTTTTTTCAAAAAAAAATTTTCAGAAATTTTTTTTTTGGAATTTTTCCCGTTTCATGGGTATTTAGTTTTTATAGTTTTTAGAAAAAATTTGAATATTTTGAATTCCCGCCACTTCGTGTACTACACGTGGAAAATTTTTTCAAAAAAAAAAATTCCGAAAATTTTTTCCAGAAATTTTTTTGTTTCATGGGATGTTTTGATAGTTTCAGAAAAAATTTGAATATTTTGAACTCCCGGCACCTCGTGTACTACACGTGGACAATTTTTTTCAAAAAAAAAATCAGAAATTTTTTTTGTTTCATGGGTAGTTTTGATGGGCTTTTTAAACAAAATCTTTCTTACTTAGAGCAAGAACACTCATTCGCGTCGAGAAACGATGTTAAAAATGCAATGTAGTGCGCCTTTAATTTTTAACGGGAATTTGACCGATTTTTTAAGCGCATTGAATTATTTATTTCATCGCCATATCTCGAAATAAGCATGCATTTTTTTTTTGAAAAATCCATTCATTTTCTTCAAAAAAGTTTGAAAAATTCAAATTCCCCCCACCTCGTGTACTACACGTGGACAGATTTTTCAACAAAAAAAATTCAGAATTTTTACTGTTTCATGGGATGTTTTAATAGTTTTAAGAAAATGTTTTGAACATATTGAATTCCCGCCACCTCGTGTAATACGCGTGGACAGATTTTTTCAAAAAAAAAAAAATAATAATTCAGACAACATTTTTTCAGAATTTTTACTGTTTCATGGGTAGTTTTGATAGTTATTAGACATTTTTTTGAATACTTTGAACTCCCGCCACCTCGTGTGTCAAGACAATAATGGGCTGTCTATGGTAAACCCCATTAGTCTTAACCTTTTATCTCTCAAATCACTTGGACCTTCTATATTTACCAACTGGATGGAAAATTCGCTTTAATTTACATCAAATTTGCTTTCAAACAACTGATTTCCGTCAACCAATATCCGCGAGAAGTACACGCACTTACCGTACATTCGTCGCGCCGAGACCACCTGCGCATCTACGTGACCTCGCGTTGCCACGTCACGCGCGGCACCGCGAGGTAGACGAGTGCGGCGCCTCTGCCTACACTTGCTCTCACGTTTCTGTACCACTCTCTCGACTACTAACTCTCTCTACCCACTGCTCTCCCTCTCGGGAGCGGCCGCTGCCGTCTCTCGCGTTGCTGCCTTCGTTGCTCAATGTTTGGATTGTAAGCTGCTCTCCGGATCAACCAATGGATTCTACCCACTGTCTTTACCAACTGTATGCTGAAGTCGTCAATTGCTTGAAGTCGTCTCGCCGTTCTCTTGGATCGTCAGTCGTGCTGCCAACGTTAATTGTCTCTTCTTCACTCGCTTGCAACCAATTTCCCCGTACCGTAAGTCGTTTGAACCCTTTCCGGTGTTGGCGTCCCTCCCCTTCTCTTTTGGCGTAGGATTCTCTACGGAGTCTCTAACGCGGTAGCCGCCGCATGTCCCGTCGGTTTATCTGGTTTCTGAGGCTTGCCGACACCTCGCCCCCTCTCATTTTCTGAGAGGTTTTTCCTCGAGTTTACTCGTGGACCACGCCAACTCCTGGTTTGGGGAATCTCGCCTTATTTTTTGTCCCCTTTTCTTTATCGTTTATAAGATAAACAAATGCGTGATAAATTCTGTGTTTCTTTTGCACAACTACTCGAAAGCCACGTTGTAATTAATCAAGTGCAGTGGCCCTCACCGAGCCTTTTACTGTAACCTTGACATGGTGCATCGACTGTTTGATTTTTTGCTTTATTTTGCAAAAACGAACCTTCGGTGAACAATAATGGCAATCGAAAGTTGTTCGAAAGACACATTGCATACGGGACCGCCGGCGCTTTGAACCTAAAAAATTCACTGTTGCCCCGCCTATTCATCGATATCCGAACCGAATCACCAAATGCGGTAGACGAAAAACGGCACCAATTGGATGCTAATATCGGCACACAATTGCATCACTATTCGCGTTCTTCAAATCAACCGCCAAATCGTCAGCGAACAACAACTAAACCGTCTCGCAGCCTGTCGTGCCTCCTCATTTGTCATACTCTCTCGTCTCGTCATCATTGCCGAAATCGATAATGTCATCATCTTCTGCTCGAAACTACCCGAAATTGGCTGGATTTCGATGGACCGAATGGCTCTCCACGTTATTGGCTGGATTTCGCTGGACCGAATAGCTATCCACGTCCTGAGCGGATTTTGATGAACCAAATGGCTGGATTTCGAGAGACCAAATGTCTGGATTTCGTGGGACCAAATGGCTCTCCACGTTCTTGGCTGGATTTCGATGGACCAAATGGCTCTCCACGGTCACTGCCGCAAGTTTATCATTTTGAAAAAATAATTTAAACAATTTTTTACGCAAAAATCTACCAAAAAAAAAAAAAAAAATTTCTGCCCAAAAATTTAAATTAATTTTCAAAACATGTAACAACTGGGTTTTTATAGCTCCAATTGCAGTTCGCCTGACCAGCGAACGATGTGGCATGCAATTCGCGAGTATTTCGGTCACACAACTTCTTGTATCTCCAAAAAACAAAAAAAAAAAAACAAAAACAAAATTTTTGTTTAATTATTAATCCTATTCCGGTTCCGTTTGCTCACCCGAGCGCCGATAGGTTATTAATATGATAAGTTTAGACGATACAGAATCAACAACTCTGAACCACCACCAAATGTCAACAAATTCCGGAAAAAATTCGGCTTAAAATTTTGCAACCAAACTCCGGAACATATGAAGGCAAATCACTGCCGCCGCCAGAATTTGATGCCGTCGGACGCGCGAACCACTGCCGCCGCCAGAGGAAAGGAAACTAATGCAGCCGTCGGAAATAAATCAATGTCTTTGCGAGCAAGACGGAGCTCTCGCCGCCGGGACCATGTACAAGGTTAGCAAACACAAACTACACCCTGGATTTGGGCACACTGCTCGTTCGATGTTCATCAACTAAGAAACAAATATTATCATTATTCCCACCTACTGATAGATTCCAAATCGCTTGCGGAACAATTAATGAGGACATTAGATAGTTTAATTTTATAGTAGTTAGCAATAATTTATTTTAACCACTGTCATTTTTTTTTAGAAAATTCTAGAAAAAAAAACAGGCTATTGTTAGAATAATACTTAAGTGTTAAATTAACTAATCTATTTGTTCTAAAAAATAGTTCGTTGGTATTCCCAAGATATTCGCGCGGTTCCGTGTAACTAGACGGGACACCCGCAAACACTTTAGCCTCTTGCCAAGTATAAGTGTATGACTGACTCTTAGCCTAAGACACAATCATAACTCCTAGTCACATTTTTCAATCCCCTTGTTCGGTTGTTATCATTATTTTATTACGGTTTCTTTCAAAAAAAAAAAAATAAAATAAAAATAAAATAAAATAAAAAAAATAAAAAAAAAATAAATAAAAATAAAAAACGAAAAATACATAATCAAAAAAAAAAAAAAAGAAGAAGAATAATAAAAGAAATGATAAACTTGCCTGCCGTCACAACTGGACCGACCATCTATGAAATAAACCGGACAATAAAAGGAGACATCACACATCAGCTGCAACATCGTCTTCTGGAGCAGTCAACAACAAATGCTATGCAGCTCTTCGACAAAGCTGCAAGTAGCGCGCGGATACACCAACGTCGGATGCAAGACAAGAAACATGGAACAGAATGGGTTGCGAGCGCGCAAAAAGTAACCCTGATGCGAAATGGATCGCGTCGAAACATGCTGCGGATCTCGAACGACGATCCAATCCTCGATCAACCTCATCGACGGCAAGATGTACGGTTTGATCGCCGCCGACACCGTCTCCAACCTGGACAGGAGCAACGCACGCTCTGGGGACGTAAACCCTCACAGTCCATCGGAAAAACTATCAACACGCCACCAACCAAACCGACAAACCAACTACTGTTCGGTCACTCTCACCACGTCACTGGCTCGCGCCATACAATACGGAACCAACTGCCTCATGACGTCTACCCGGTGCAACCGTCCCTCGAGACGTTTGCCTGGCGTAGCCGTCCCCACGACGTCTACTCTACGTAGCCGTCCCCACGACGTCTACTTCATGTAGCCGTCCTCACGACGTCTACTCCATGTAGCCGTCATCATTGGCACAATTGCCTTTCTTTTTTTTCTTTTTTGTTCTGAACTACAACGGGACCAAATGTTTTTTTTGCAAATCTTCGTGGATTCTTCTCGCGTTCAATCTCTGCAAAACAACTTCAATACGTTTCATGAACGAAGTTTGTTTTTGCAGCTCAACTTGGCAACTCTGATCGTCTAACCAACGCACACCCACTCTCGCACAAAATGTCGTCCAACGAAGAATCGTCGCCATTTGCAACCAATGAATTTAAAGGAGAACCAAATGCTGAGATGATGCAGGAAAAACTTAGTGGCATTGAACCAAATCCTATTAAAAAGGTGTACCGGTCGATTCCTGGATTGAAGCGACGCTTTACTGCAAAGTTCAAACTATCGGAACGACTGATAAAAAAGGCAAAAGACATTCTCAATTACAACTCGTACACGGAACCATACTTTGCTTTGGTCAAAGCAGTTCGTCAATCCCTCATCAAGTACACTTCAAGTTTGAAAGATTCCAAGGATGAAGTCAAAGAAATGTTGCACATTTCTCCAATGCTTAGTGCAACAAACGCACTTTACAACAAGAACTACAAAGAAATGATTGAATGGTTGGAAACAAAAAATTTGGAGAAAATCTACTTGGAAATGGAGTCCCTCGTCCACCAATCAAATGAAGTTATCAAAGTGTTCGAAACAAACATAGAAGACGGACACTCGCCAACCTCTACGGATGGAAAGGATTCGCCAGCGGCGACGGAAGTGCAAAAAATCGACATGCTCATCGACAACCCGGAAGAAAGCAAAAATAGTTTTTCTGACTACGAGGAAGATGAGGACGACTACATTCCCAATGTATCCAAAAATTATATTGCCTTGTCGGTGAATCCTACGGCTTCACCGACGGCAGCGAACGCCTTAGCGGTGAATCCTATGGCTTCACCGCCGGCATCAAATGAGGTCATATCCAACCACTGTCCACCACACTTATCGGTAACAAATGACCAATATCGCGGATCGGAGATGATTACCTCATCGCAGCAACCAATGGTCGAACTGCCTGGATCAAACGAAACATCGGCACCTCGGCAACACCATCTTATGGAAACATCAATTCTGCGACCAAATGCCGAAACAAAATTCAGCAATCAATACTCTCTCGCTCAACTGGTCCAACATCAGGCCGAACAAATTCGTCGCATGGAACACGAACAACACGAAAACATGCGAGTACAAAATCAACTACTTCTGGATTTATCGAGTCAACTGGCAAAGCTGAACTCCGGATCGTTTGATCAAAACCGCGAAAAGGCCACAAAGGAGTTGACTCTTAATGCGTCACCTCCTCAACAAGCCTCACCCCAGCAACCAGCAACAAGAAGATCAGAACAAATAACAGGAATTTCCTTCCAGTCCTATGACTATAATACTGGACGCCCGACCTACATGAATTCTTCACCAAATGGATCGGATCTGTTCGGCTATCAATCGACTCATTTTCCAACCGGCCAGTCGAAGTCAACACATATGCCCAACCAATCAGTTTTTCGCAACGGGGCTCGCCCGCCCGTTTCTGCTGCACAAGTTCATGGGCTTATTGCCAGTCTACCCAAGTTTGATGGAAACAAGGACGAGTATAAACTGTTCAAAACAATGTTCATGAATGTAGTGCACAACACAGATTTGGACCCTACTGTAAAGCAATCGATCCTGTTACAATCGCTCACTGGGAGCGCGCGAATCTGCATCACGTCAACGGAAATTTCAGCCGAAGACTATTTCAACCTTCTGGAGGAGCTGGATACTCTGTACAATAACAGCACAGATCGATTGGATAGGAACGAATTCTTGTACAAAAGCTTGCCGTTTCACCAAACAAATTATAGCGAAATGGAAAAGGACCTACTGCGACACGTTGCCGCCGTAAATGCTCTCAAACGTGAAGGTGTGGCAATAAACTGCAAGACATTCATTCAAATCATGGTCGACAAACTACCGTACGAGTTGATGCGCTCCGCGAATAAACTCATAAAAAGAATTCGTCAATACGCGGAACAAGGAGGACCACAATTGACTTTTATGGCTGTATACAAGTCGATCCAAGACAACATCCAAGAACTCGCCTCAGAGCAACAACTGGAACTATGCAAAAGGAACCGCACGACTGCCAACGAAATCATGACGGTATCGAATTCTTGTTGTCATCAAAAGAAAAATGTCCATCAAAGCGTGAAAGAGGTTTTATCTTGCTCTAAAGATAACACCACATCTCTGGCGTACAAAACGAATTTCCCAACTACTTCCACTGAGGTTGCCGGAGCACCCTCAAAACAAATGGGCAGCCAATCTCCAACACCAGCGCCAATTAGAATATGTGCACAAATGACTGTAGCAACAGCAGATCTTCAACAAATGGCTCTTAGCGACACATTCAAATCGTCACCAGTTATGGAGATTCCGTCGCCCCCCCGAGTGTCAAGACAATAATGGGCTGTCTATGGTAAACCCCATTAGTCTTAACCTTTTATCTCTCAAATCACTTGGACCTTCTATATTTACCAACTGGATGGAAAATTCGCTTTAATTTACATCAAATTTGCTTTCAAACAACTGATTTCCGTCAACCAATATCCGCGAGAAGTACACGCACTTACCGTACATTCGTCGCGCCGAGACCACCTGCGCATCTACGTGACCTCGCGTTGCCACGTCACGCGCGGCACCGCGAGGTAGACGAGTGCGGCGCCTCTGCCTACACTTGCTCTCACGTTTCTGTACCACTCTCTCGACTACTAACTCTCTCTACCCACTGCTCTCCCTCTCGGGAGCGGCCGCTGCCGTCTCTCGCGTTGCTGCCTTCGTTGCTCAATGTTTGGATTGTAAGCTGCTCTCCGGATCAACCAATGGATTCTACCCACTGTCTTTACCAACTGTATGCTGAAGTCGTCAATTGCTTGAAGTCGTCTCGCCGTTCTCTTGGATCGTCAGTCGTGCTGCCAACGTTAATTGTCTCTTCTTCACTCGCTTGCAACCAATTTCCCCGTACCGTAAGTCGTTTGAACCCTTTCCGGTGTTGGCGTCCCTCCCCTTCTCTTTTGGCGTAGGATTCTCTACGGAGTCTCTAACGCGGTAGCCGCCGCATGTCCCGTCGGTTTATCTGGTTTCTGAGGCTTGCCGACACCTCGCCCCCTCTCATTTTCTGAGAGGTTTTTCCTCGAGTTTACTCGTGGACCACGCCAACTCCTGGTTTGGGGAATCTCGCCTTATTTTTTGTCCCCTTTTCTTTATCGTTTATAAGATAAACAAATGCGTGATAAATTCTGTGTTTCTTTTGCACAACTACTCGAAAGCCACGTTGTAATTAATCAAGTGCAGTGGCCCTCACCGAGCCTTTTACTGTAACCTTGACATCGTGTACTACACGTGGACAATTTTTTTCAAAAAAAAAAAATAATAATTCAGACAACATTTTTTCAGAATTTTTACTGTTTTATGGGTAGTTTTGATAGTTTTTAGAAAAAAAATTGAATATTTTGAATTCCCGCCACCTCGTGTACTACACGTGGACAACATTTTTTTTTTTAAATATTTTTGAGATTTTTCAGTTTCATGACGAGTTTTGATGGTTTTTTTTAAACAAAATCTTTCTTATTTAGACCATTTTACAAGGGAAGTGTTTGATTCCTCCTAATCTAGAATTTCCCAAAATTTCGGCATATGTGCTTTCGACTATGCTGATTCCATTTCTGCAATAAAAACCGGCTAAATGCTCACGTGAGCCAAGTTATGAGCTCATAAACTTTTCCTATGGTTAAGCATTTTTTGCGTGAACCGAATAGTGTACTAGAACCGATACTGCAGAAAACATCGGTTGGGTGGTTCAGTGGTTCGGTTGCAGGGTTCAGGTGGGGAGGTCACGGGTTCAATTCCTGCTCATGCTAATCTTTTTTTTTGCATTTTTTGGTGTGATTTTTTCAGCCAGTAAAAGTCAGAGAAAATCGGTTACATTTACTTTTTTTCAGATTTTGAGTGAATATTCCGGCTGCAAACAGCTTTGAGAGTGCATTTATGACAAAAAGTTAAACACTTTTTTTTTTGATTTGGCGACATTTTGAGCCATTGAGCACATTCAAATTTTTTTTTTTTTCAAATTTTTTGAATTATCGTTTTTGACCTGTATCCGCGTAAACTCTTCTTTTTGGTATACTATTTGGATGTACCCGTCTGTCTCTTGGTGACCTTGTAAGAACTGTTTCTTGATGACCCTCTTCGTGTTGGTTCAACAAAATGACGATCCGATCAGCCAAATTCTGATCCCAACAATCCAATTTTGGCTTTTTGGTTCATCCTTGATTACAGCAGTAGCGTAGGTCAAAATAACAAACTTGGAAGACATAATTACCTACAAACAACTGGGGAATTCAGTGTTTTATATCCAGTTTCTCGCTTTTCCAGTTCATTTAGAACAATCAAAAGGTTTACGCGGATACAGGTCAAAAACAGATCAAAACGATAATTCGAAAAATTTGAAAAAAATTTTTGCATGTGCTCAATGGCTCAAAATGTCGCCAAATCAAAAAAAAACGTGTTTAATTTTTTGTAATAAATGCACTCTCGCAGCTGTTTGCAGCCGGAATATTCACTCAAAATCTGAAAAAAGTAAATGTAACCGATTTTCTCTGACTTTTACTGGCTGAAAAAATCACACCAAAAAAAATGCAAAAAAAAAGATTAGCATGAGCAGGAATTGAACCCGTGACCTACCCACCTGAACCCTGCAACCGAACCACTGAACCAACCAACCGATGCTTTCTGCAATATCGGTTCTAGTACACTATTCGGTTGACGCAAAAAATGCTTAACCATAGGAAAAGTTTATGAGCTCATAACTTGGCTCACGTGAGCATTTAGCCGGTTTTTATTGCAGAAATGGAATCAGCATAGTCGAAAGCACATATGCCGAAATTTTGGGAAATTCTAGATTAGGAGGAATCAAACACTTCCCTTGTTAGATTAGTGAATTTCCCATGCCGAGAGCGTTTAAGCGATGAGACGCAGATCGAGCGCAGCGCATTTTAAAAACCAAAAAAAACTAACTTTATGGCTACTGAAGCCTCCGAATTCTGCACAGTCGTCTCCGCCTCTTCTTCCACTTCCACCTCCTCCTGCTCCTCCTCGTGCTCTTCCGGAATCGACGAAATGTGCGACGTCTGATGATGGATCGACACCGGATCGGCGTACGACGACCCCATCGACTCGCGGCCCGACGATTCGGCCACCGAGAGCATCGAAATCGTCTTGTCCTTGTCCGAATCGAGGCTCATTCGATTCGACAGGCCACGTGGCGGTGTTTGAAGCGATTCACGGAGTTTTTTACGCGCGTTCGGCTTGAAGTGGCGGGCTCCCGGCGATGGTGTGTCATCGATGCCCATCATCATTGAGCTGGTGAGGTCTGCCATGCGGCCTTCGCGTTTTTCAAGGTTGGTTTTTTTGGGGCGGTTGTGGGTTTTGGGGGGTTCTTGTGGTTGTGGAATGGGTTTATGCTCAGTCTCAGGCTCCGCCTCTTTCTCCTTCTCCACCACAAATGTACCTTGAAGTGGCTCCTCTTCATTCCTGACGGTAAAAGTCTTCTGAAGCGACGACGAAGACGCTTCCGCCACCACAAACGTCTTCTGCAGCGACTCTTCCTCGCCATTTCTGACAGTAAAAGTCTTTTGAATAGACTCCTGCTCCTCTTCCACATTCCTCATCGTAAACGTCTTCTGAAGTGACGGCTCCCCACCACCTCCAGCACACTTTACCGCCGTAAATGACGATTCCACGTTTGAAAAAACCTGTGAAATGTCCAGTCCCTTGAGCGTGCGCATCGATGCGTCTTTTCCGCTGATCGGCGTGCTGCACGACGGCCCTGCATTCTTCTTTTTTGGCATGCTGGGGATGGCGAACACGCTGTCGTCCTTTTTCTGAGCATTTGACACGTTTTCTTCGGCCTCCACGTCACCATCTGGAGGGCCCGGCTGATCGGGAAGACAATTGTAGGCGGCGAGCAGTTCGTGGTAGTTTTTCGCGCCGCGGTAACCTTTGACGAGACGGGATTGGTGCTGAAAAAAACATTGATGGGTATTAAATATGTGTGAGTGACAGAGTGAACGAGTTAAATTGGGGATCAAGGCGGTCTCGTTATATTCTCGGAACCAGAGGTGGGACCAAAAAAAAATTTTTTTTCGATTTTTTTTTGTTTTTTCGGGTTTTTTTTTGGATGAGACAAAAAATTTTTCGATTTTTTTTTGATGGTGAAAGTGACACCAAAAAAAAATTTTTTTAGAGCCGCGGAGGCGAAAAAAAGTTCCGGTTTTTTGGCAAAAACTTATTCGGTATATGCTCCGAATTGACAAAAACCTCTAATTTTCAACAAAAACTTGGAAAATTTCCTTTTAAATGGCAGAAATACGTACTTTTTTTGGAATTTTTTTTTGTTTTTTTGGTAAATTTTTTGAGGACAAAAATTACTTTTTTGTTAATTTTTTTGAGAGCAAAAAAAATTTTTTTTTTTTGGTAATTTTTTTGGTGGACAAAAAGTTTTTTTTTTTTTTGGTGACTTTTTTTGAGGACAAAAAAAGTTTTTTTTTTTGTGGAAAATTTTTTTTGTCCCACCCCTGCTCGGAACCAGCAAAAAAAAAAGCAAAAAATAGAAAAAACCAGCAAAAAAATCAGCGAAAATTCGGAGAATGCTCCGATCGGTCTGAAACTTTGGGAAATCATTTAAAAAATAGTTCCGGTCATTCCCTGAAAATTTCAGACCAAAATATCGATTTTGAAAATTTTCAGAAATAAAAATCGATTTTTTTAAATCAATATTTCGGTCTGAAATTTTCTGGGAATGTCCGAGACTATGTTTTAAATGATCTCTCAAAGTTTCAGACCGATCGGAGCATTCTCCGAATTTTCGCTGAATTTTTTTATGGTTTTTTTCTATTTTATGCTTTTTTTGCTGGTTCCGAGAATAACCCCATTACGATTTTTTGGCTCCGCGACATCCTTGATGAATATTTGATTTTCGTGGAATTTTCTTCAAAAAAGCTTCCCAAACAGGTTAATTTTCATAGACTGAAATTTTCAAATAAAATCAATAACAATTCGGGAATTTTTAAGCAAATAAAAAAACCAGACATCTCGTCGAAAACATTGCTTTCCGCAGCAGTTATTTTCCAGAATTAAATTCCCTTTTGGAACATTAAAAACGAGCAAAAAAAAACCGAAACATTCTTTTTTCAATAGAAAAAATTAAGAAACATTGAATTTTACAACGATTATGGGTCTACGGAGATGCATTTTCCTGTCATTTTATTCCTATGCAAACCTGCATTTTCCTGTATTTATGGACCTATTCACAAAACCGGAAAAAATTGCGGAAAAAATCGGAGAATGCTCCGATTGACCTGAAATTTCTGGAAATATTGGAAAAAAAATTCTCCTGTACACGCTCAAAAATTTTGGTCCAAAATATCGATTTTTCTGAAAATTTTTAAAATCGTTATTTTGGTCCAAAAATTTTTGAGCGTGTACAGGAGAATTTTTTCCAATATTTCCCAAAATTTCAAGTCAATCGGAGCATTCTCCGATTTTTCCAGTTTTGTGAATAGGTCCATAAAAAGAAAAATGCAGGTTTGCATAGGAATAAAATGACAGGAAAATTCATGTTCATAGACCCATAATCGTTGTAAAATTCAATTTTACTCAGCTTTTTCTATTGAAAAAGGAGTGTTTTGGTTTTTTTTGCTCGTTTTTAATGTTCTAAAAGGTAATTTAATTCTAGAAAATAACTGCTGCAGGAAGCAATGTTTTTGACGAACTATCATTTGTGCATTTTTTTGTTCTTTTATAATTAATTTCTGGAAAAAAATTGTTTTTTTTTTTGTTTTGAGTCTAACTCACTATTTCACTTTTCACCTCGCCTGTAACATGGTTTCAAAATGTCCGGTTTTTTTATTCGCTTGAAATTAATTTTTCCCAAATTTTCGAATATTTCGTGATTTTATTTGAAGTTTTCAGTCTAGCTTTTTTGAAGAAAATTTCACAAAAATCAAATATTCATGAAGAACTTTTGCTTCATAATTTACCGCAAAGTGTCACTCGATGGCGAACACGTCAAAAACTCACATCTCGAATCTCCTTGAGCTTTCTGTCTTCTAGAATTTGAAAAATCTCCTTCTGCGACAGCCCTTGACGCTTCCATTGTCTCTCCTCGTCATCGCACGTCGAGTTCATTGTGTTATCGGACATCACTGTCACTTCTGCCAAATAGGACGGATCTTCGCGGTAGCCGGCAGCCCATAGTGCTGCCGCTTCGGTTGGGTAGCGTCGACCGGGCACGATTGTCGAGGACGGTTTTCGATTCATCCTGCAAAAGGGAAGGTGGTCTCGCAGCGATAAAGGAGCAGAGGGAGTACAGAGAAAAATACAGTTATTGATCGGTGCTCCGCAGCAGGCTTCGAACGATTTTTTTTTTGTTTGGGCCTTCAGGTCTGTGGCATTAAATTATGGAGCATGTTCAAATTAAAATGAAAATTAAGACAAAACAAAAAAGAACAACGCAATTAAGACTTTGCACAGGATCACAAATTAAAATGACAGGAAAATGAATAGAAACAGCCAAGAACGCGCACATTAACTGAATTTGAAAATAGCGCGAAAGGGAGGTAGAGTGCGGTGGAGCGCATCTTCAGACGAGCACCATTATCGATTTTTTTGGGAACAGTTCTTTCTTATATGTTGTCTTTATCTTCTATTTTATGAAGGCCAGGGAATTTTGCATCGGAATAAAAAAGAATAATTATTGGGCGAAGATGACGAAATTTTAAAGAAAAAATAGATTCTTTTTTCGAAAAATTTTTGGTTCCGTCATTTAATACTTGGCTTTAAAAACCTCCGGGTCATCGCAAAACAACCAGAAAAATACAAATAATTGGCGAACCCCCCAAAAAATATCGATAAACTGGTGCTACCTCGGAATAGAACTGTTTTGGAATAGAACTGTTTCGGAATAGAACTGTTTCGGTATAGAACTGCAGCGAATTAGAACTGTGCGAAATATAACTGTTTTGGAATAGAACTGTAGTGGAATAGAACTGAAGCGAAATAGAACTGTCCCGAAACAGAACTGTAGCGGAATAGAACTGTTTTGGAATAGAACTGTAGCGAAACAGAACCGCCTGAAGTGGAGCTGTAGTGACCCAGGAAAGCTAGAGCAGCTCGAACAAGTATTCAGTTGTACATAGTGGGTAATTGATTTCAATTTCGCGCAGCGGTTCTTCTTGTACAGCTCCATTTTAGGCAGTTCTGTTCGCTACAGTTCTATTCCAAAACAGTTCTATTCCGCTACAGTTCTGTTTCGGGACAGTTCTGTTCCAAAACAGTTTTTTTTTCGCAACAGTTTTAATCCGCTACAGTTCTACACCGAAACAGTTCCATTTCGCTACAGTTTTATTCCGAAACGGTTCTATTCCGAAACAGTTCTATTCCGCTACAGTTCTATTCCAAACAGTTCTACTTCGTTACAGTTCTTTTTCGCTACAGTTCTATACCGAACGGTTCGATTCCGAGCAGTTCTATTCCGAAGCAAGTTCTATATCGCTACAGTTTTATTCCGAGCGAGTTTTATTCCGAGGTAGCACCGATAAACTACAGTGAGATCCCATCACGAAAGTTGAAAATTTACTTAATTCAGTGCTGCGCCTTTAAATGTCTTACTGTATCCTTTTTTGAATTTCGGAAATTAATGTGTAAGGCTTCCATTCGGACGAAAAAAAAGCGGACGAATTTCGTCCGCTGTTCGTCCGGTTCGTCCGGTTCGTCCGAGGTCGGTCCGCTTCGTCCGTTTTTTTTTCTTGTTAGTTTTTCTTTTTGTTTCTGTTATATTTTGTTTTCAAAAGCTGTTTTTGTTCTTTTTTCTTTAAAATATCAACAGAAATGTCTTGTTTCTGCTATCAAAAATTCGGAAAAAAATTAAAAAATTTGTTTTTGCAAAGCTAATTCTACATAAATTTGCAACCGCTTACATTTTAAATGTCAGAATTTACAAAGAGAGTGCCATAAATTAAAATTCCCTGCCAAATAGAGCAAGGGGGACGAACCGGACGAACCGGACCGTCCGCGGACGAACCGGACGAACCGGACGAACCGCGGACGAAGCGGACGGACGGCGGACGGACGGACGAACGGACGGACCGGACGGACGAAAATTGGTCCGAATGGAAGCCTTATTAATGTGGCGCACAAAGTAAAAAAAAAGCACGTGATGCGAGATTTGCGCGATTTTGAAGCGTCATTTTTACAAAAAGATGTTATGTCCCTTTAAAATTCTTACGGTACTTGTTATATTTTCAGTCGATTTTCTCAACATTTTGCGGAAAATTGACGTTTTCTGCGGTTTTAAAGATATTTCTCGATACATTAAATTATTTAATTCAGCCCTAATTGAAAGAGTTTGCACCAAAATTTCAAGTCAATCGGAGCATTTTCCGAGTTTTGCGCAGTTTTTTGCCATTTCGTGCAAAACCCCATAACACAACGCTACAAAATTATTTAGAAAAGGATAAAACAAAATAAACAAGCATTTGAATTGCAGACATGGCGGCAAAATAATTTAGGTAAATTTCTAGACAATGGAAATTTACTTTAAATAAGAAAAAAATAGTGATTACATGACGCAAACCCTTTCAATTGGGGATAAGTTAATTTACTTTAACGAAAAATATCTTTAAAACCGCAGAAAACGTCAATTTGCCGCAAAATGTTGAGAAAATCGACTGAAATTATAACATGTACCGTAAGAATTTTAAAGGGACATAACATATTTTTGTAAAAATGACGCTTCAAAATCGCACAAATCTCGCATCACTTTGTGCGCGTGTTTCGCAAATTCACGCGTGCTTTTTTTTTACTTTGTGCGCAGCATAATGCGCTTGGCCTATACTCAGCAAATGCATCATCACCCTCGCTCTATGGCACTTTTCAATTTTCAACAGTGTAGTTCGCCTTTTTTGAAGCGAAAAATCAAATTTTAACTGCAATTCGTCGTGGATACGTCATTTTCCGTTAAAAAGAAGTATAAAACTAGAATTCGAGTTAATCTTGCATGTGCAACACGGTTATACAGGAATTTTGCAGTAGAGCGAGGTTGATGATGTATTCGCCGACTATACATTTTAACCACACTTTTCGCCATTTTCTTGTTGATTTCGTGGTGAACATGTGTCAAACTTTTGTTTTTATTTTATTTCAAAACTCTGCCGGTTTAAATAATGCCCACAGGGGCATGGACTTCCAACGCTTACAAATGAGGCCCAAAATTAATTTTAAAAAACTTGTTTTTTTTAAGTAAAAGAATTTTCACGTTTTTAATTTATTTTTTGGGCCTCAATTTGGAAAGTTCGAAGTTTGGCGCTCGGGCGCGTTTGCTGACTCCCATCTCACGTCCCTGTGAATCTCGAATTAGCATTGTTATTACCAATTCAATTTTCTTGCCGGTTTCACATGGAAATTCTGAACACCCACTCAGCTTTTTTCATTGAGTTCATTTGAAAAAACTGCCTTGAATTTTTCCGCGGGAAACCGGCAAGAAGATTGAATCATTAGAATCTTCAATAATTCAATATAGGAAAAAGTGGCCAAGTCATGCTAGAAAAAACAAAGAAAAAAAAGAAGAAAAAAAAGAAGAAGAACGGGTTAATTAAGGCTTAACTAAATACCATCAAAGATACAGTAATTTTATTGGTCTTATGTGCGGCTACGCCTATGAGTTTATTAACAAACAAGCCTGCAGCTTGTGGCGACTAAGTCGCCTTCGTCAAAAATTTATTTTTGCTGACTTTTTTTTAAAATTGAAATGGCAATCATTTCTTTTCCCTACTTCTTTCAAGTTCTCGTGACCCTTGTGGTATAGTGGTTAGCACGTTTGAACGTCAATCGAAAGGTCGCGGGATCGAGTTTTGTCGACTGCAAACTCGTGTGTGAGACACACAAACAAACACACAGATTAATCTAAAATTTTCTATATAAGAAAGGGCATATAATTCGATGGGTACAACGATTCGGGGGTACAAGGGGGTACAAATGATTCGAGGGTACAAAATTAATGATTCGGGGGTAATAAATTTAGGGGTACCATACTTTTGGGGTACAACGACACGGGGTTACAACATCTCAATGATTCGGGAGTACGACCCGATTGATTCATAGGTACAAAAATTTTGATTTAGGGGTACAATTTTTTTTGGGGGTACAAATTGTCTAAATTATGCTAACCTGTGAAAAAATGTGTCTTTTTTCTTGAAATTTTTATTGGTTTCTTTGTTTAATTGCTATATATTTATCTCGTTATGTTTAATTTATTACAAGTTATCAAAGTTGTTATTTAACCTGTTATCTTCCGAAAACGATTTTTATTCAAAAATCCACGTTTCCCAATTTTTCACGAAAAATGCAGTATCTGAAAATGGAAGAGAAAATCCGTTACTTGTGTACCGTCTTGAGGCAACTTCTTGAGGCAACAAACTTTATTTTTTGAGACGAGTTTTCATTTTCGCATTTTTCCAAAATAGTTCCATTGTGCCGAGATGCCGTGACTAAACGTGAATTTATTCCATGTTTTTTAGAGGATGAGCACAGTTCTAGTACACTATTCGGTTCACGCAAAAAATGCTTAACCATAGGAAAAGTTTAGGAGCTCATAACTTGGCTCACGTGAGCATTTAGACGGTTTTTATTGCAGAAATGGAATCAGTATAGACGAAAGCACCTATGCTGAAATTTTGGGAAATTCTAGATTAGGAGGAATCAAACACTTCCCTTGTTAGATCAGTTTCAAAAAAATTTATCTTCCAAGGAAACAAATCCTGGAACTATTTTGGAAAAATGCGAAAATGAAAAATCATCTTAATAAATAAAGTTTGTTGCCTCAATAAGTTGCCTCAAGACGGTACGGATTTTCTCTTCCATTTTCAGTTTTTTTGCATTTTTCGTGAAAAATTGGGAAAAGTGGATTTTTGAATAAAAATCGTTTTCGGAAGATAACAGGTTAAATAACAACTTTGATAACTTGTAATAAATTAAACATAACGAGATAAATAGCAATAAAACAAAGAAAACAATAAAATTTCAAGAAAAAATACACATTTTTTCACAGGTTAGCATAATTTAGACAATTTGTACCCCCAAAAAAAATTGTACCCCTAAATCAAAAATTTTGTACCTATGAATCAATCAGTTTGTACCCCCGAATCATTGGGATTTTGTACCCCCGTGTCGTTGTACCCCAAAAGTATGGTACCCCTAAATTTATTACCCCCGAATCATTAATTTTGTACCCTCGAATCATTTGTACCCCCTTGTACCCCCGAATCGTTGTACCCATCGAATTATATGCCATAAGAAAGATGATGCGGGCATTAACAAAGACAAAAAAGCTTAAGAAAACGGCCTAGAATGGGAGAAATGTCTCCTTAAATAGGGACCAGTGAGAGAGAGGTCAGAGGGCGAGATGGCATCGCGGGCGCGCGGTGGCGCCCGTTCAAACATTGTAGATCAAAATGAGCTGGTAGGTCTAGGCGTCAGCATCTGTGTTTCGTACAGGGCTGTCAAAAATCCGGCTGACCGCGGCCGGCTGGAGGGCCGTGGCTACTGTGAAAAATCGAAAAATTGCACTGATCTGCCTTATAATTTTTGATCTCCGAGAAATCTTGAAAAAAAGGACACGAAAAATAGAGAGATGTTTCATCACATTCGGCCTTAAGGCAGGCCGCGGCTTTCTTGTCATTCACGCTCGCGAAGCCGGCCGCCGGACGGCCGATATTTTTCTCGGCCGAAAGCCGGCCGCGAGGCCGTTTTGACAGCCCTGGTTTTGTAGGTCTCAAAGAGACCTCAAAAACCAGATACCAGGTGCACGACTACCTTTGACATACCAGCGTGATTAAATAGAAAGAAGGAGAGGTGATTGGTGCGATACCTTACAATACAGAAAAACGGGGGTACTACGGTATAGAACTCGCACGGAGTAGAACCGCTATGGAATAGAACTGGATATGCAATAGAACTCGCACGGAATAGAACTGCTACGGAATAGAACTGCACGGAATAGAACTGCTACGGAATAGAACTGCACGGAATAGAACTGCTACGGAATAGAACTGCGCGGAATAGAACTGCACGGAATAGAACTGATACGGAATAGAACTGCTACGGAATAGAACTGCACGGAATAGAACTGCTACGGAATAGAACTGCACGGAATAGAACTGCTACGGAATAGAACTCGTACGGAATAGAACTCGTACGAAATAGAACTCGTACGGAATAGAACTCATACGGAATAGAACTCATACGAAATCGAACTCGTACGAAATAGAACTCGTACGAAATAGAACTCGTACGGAATAGAACTCGTACAAAATAGAACTCGTACGAAATAGAACTCGTACGAAATAGAACTCGTACGGAATAGAACTCGTACAAAATAGAACTCGTACGAAATAGAACTCGTACGAAATAGAACTCGTACGGAATAGAACTCGTACGAAATAGAACTCGTACGGAATAGAACTCATACGGAATAGAACTCATACGAAATAGAACTCGTACGAAATAGAACTCGTACGGAATAGAACTCATACGGAATAGAACTCATACGAAATAGAACTCGTACGAAATAGAACTCGTACGAAATAGAACTCGTACGGAATAGAACTCGTACAAAATAGAACTCGTACGAAATAGAACTCGTACGAAATAGAACTCGTACGGAATAGAACTCGTACAAAATAGAACTCGTACGAAATAGAACTCGTACGAAATAGAACTCGTACGGAATAGAACTCGTACAAAATAGAACTCGTACGAAATAGAACTCGTACGAAATATAACTCGTACGGAATAGAACTCGTACAAAATAGAACTCGTACGAAATAGAACTCGTACGAAATAGAACTCGTACGGAATAGAACTCGTACAAAATAGAACTCGTACAAAATAGAACTGGTATGAAATAGAACCAGATAGCTGCCAGATAGCTGCCAAATAGCGGCCAAATAGCTGCCAAATAGCGGCCAAATAGCGGCCAAATAGCGGCCAAATAGCCGCCAAATAGCTGCCAAATAGCCGCCAAATAGCCGCCAAATAGCCGCCAAATAGCCGCCAAATAGCCGCCAAATAGCCGCCAAATAGCGGCCAAATAGCGGCCAAATAGCGGCCAAATAGCCGTCAAATAGCGGCCAAATAGCGGCCAAATAGCGGCCAAATAGCGGCCAAATAGCTGCCAAATAGCTGCCAAATAGCTGCCAAATAGCTGCCAAATAGCTGCCAAATAGCTGCCAAATAGCTGCCAAATAGCTGCCAAATAGCGGCCAAATAGCCGCCAAATAGCCGCCAAATAGCCGCCAAATAACTGCCAAATAGCTGCCAAATAGCTGCCAAATAGCTGCCAAATAGCTGCCAAATAGCTGCCAAATAGCTGCTAAATAGCTGCCAAATAGCTGCCAAATAGCTGCCAAATAGCCGCCAAATAGCCGCCAAATAGCAGCCAAATAGCGGCCAAATAGCGGCCAAATAGCGGCCAAATAGCGGCCAAATAGCCGCCAAATAGCTGCCAGGTAGCTGTCTGGTAGCTGTCCTCTTGGAGAACGCGACCGGCTATACCTAGTTTCTTGTACCGACAAATCACGGGTCCGCGATCGCTATCATTTGAATTCTTCAATTTGAAAAAACCATATCGACGCTCCGAAATTACGAACTGCGTGTTGTTTAGCGATATTTTTCGTCGATTAATTTAATCGTACCAGTTCTATTTCGTACCAGTTCTATTTCGTACGAGTTCTATTTCGTACGAGTTCTATTTCGTACGAGTTCTATTTCGTACG
Organism: Caenorhabditis japonica; assembly: GCA_963572235.1. Lineage (NCBI taxonomy): Eukaryota > Metazoa > Nematoda > Chromadorea > Rhabditida > Rhabditidae > Caenorhabditis > Caenorhabditis japonica. The sequence goes on from OY754342.1 coordinate 5,583,330, forward strand.
AGTTCTATTCCGTAGCAGTTCTATTCCGTGCGAGTTCTATTCCGTGTAGTTCTATTCCGTAGCAGTTCTATTCCGTACAGTTCTATTCCGTACAGTTCTATTCCATAGCAGTTCTATTTCGTAGCAGTTCTATTCCGCGCAGTTCTATTCCGTAGCAGTTCTATCCCGTGCAGTTCTATTCCGTAGCAGTTCTATCCCGCACAGTTCTATTCCGCGCAGTTCTATTCCATATCCAGTTCTATTCCATAGCGGTTCTACTCCGTGCGAGTTCTATACCGTAGTAGCCCCGAAAAACTCATCTAAATGAGGTATTATGGATTCGTGAATTAGCGATAAAACGCGGTGAATTGTGGGGCAAAAGTTGGCTGGTCTCGCCACGATTTTGACAGACTACGGTTAGCGCGAAAATATTTTTTTAATATTTTTTTTTAATTAAAACGCATTTTCATAGTTTTTTCTCAACAAAATAAGTTTTTGAGTTGAAATTACTCATTCCAGGTTACACAAAAAATTTTAATAGTGAAAAATGCTAGTCAAAAGGCAAAAAATCGCGTTTTTATTTAAAACAAAAGAAGAAAAAATATTTTTCGCGCTAACCGTAGTCTGTCAAAATCGTGGCGAGACCAGCCAACTTTTGCCCCACAATTCACCGCGTTTTATCGCTAATTCACGAATCCATAATAGCTGCCGCCTTTTATAGTAGTCTGCCTTTTCCAGGACGGAGCCAGAAAATACAAATACCGTAAATTTAATGTTTTTCTGTTTGTAGAGAATATACAACAGGTTTCGCTGGATTACAAACATTATCATTTTCAAGAAATGCATCGTATTGAAGAAACAGGTCCATGCCAACTTGCTATAATTATTAGCGGATCGAGCCCGCAATTCGCTTTTTACCCCCTTTTGGGGCGTCTCGAACCGATCACTTGAAAAAGACGCAACATAGCTTCCAGTGACGAGCGGAATTTCCGTTTTCGTTTCCGTTTCCGTTTTCCGTGACGTTTTTGGGAGGGTTTTTTCCGTTTCCGTTTCCGCGGAATAAAAAATTATTTTCCGTTTCCTTTTCCGTTTCCGTGAAAGTATACCTATTTTTCCGTTTCCGTTTCCGTTATCCGCATTTAGACGGAAAATGTTTAGCTTAAAATATTTGATGTTGTCCACGTGTACTTCACGCAGACGACACTCCAAAAAAGCTCATAGTTTACCGTAACTCGACAACTGTTTTTTTTTTCGAAAATTTTTTTCCAAAACCGCCAACTTCCTCCGCTGACCCATTCAAGTTTTGGAGAGAGGATCAGAATTTTCCGCGGCTTAAATCTATGGCCCAAAAGCTTCTAGCTGTGGCAGCCACTTCGGCTAAAAGTGAACGAATCTTTTCAATCGCCTGTCAAATTTTCGTTCCCAAACGGAATCGTATTGGGGAGGAAGCCCTGTAGAAGTTTTGATTTTGCTCACTATTTTCGCCAGCCAAAATGGTCAAACGCGCGCCGCTGAACTCAACGCTATGCGATTTTCATTTTGGTTTCCAAATTATTTCATTTCACGTCGAATTTATACGTGAAATAAAATAATTTGGAAACCAAAATGAAAAATGCATAACGCTGAGTTTAGCGAAGCTTTCCGTTATTTTCCGTTTCCGTTTCCGATTTTTTTCCGTTTCCGTTTCCGTGAATGATAAAATACGTTTTCCGTTTCCGTTTCCGTTTCCGCAGAATTAGAAATATGTTTCCGTTTCCGTTTCCGCTTTCCGTGTTTCAGAAAAACGGGTTTCCGCTCATCACTGATAGCTTCGTTTTCGACACATTTGGCTCATTCATCAAAAACCAGAAGGTTGTTGCCGGCTGTCGCCGTCAAAAACCTTCTGGGTGTGCTTGGGGACGCGCGAGTCTCCCTGAATTTTAAAAAAGTTTTACAGGAAAATTAGCAAACCACCAAAATTGAATTTATTAAAATTTAAATGTTATTTTGTTCCTATCTACCCATTTTTTAAGGCTCCGGGACATTTCGCAGCCGGACGTTTCGCAGCCGAGACATTTCGCAGCCGGACATTTCGCAGCTGAGACGTTTCGCAGCCGGACATTTCGCAGCCGAGACGTTTCGCAGCCGGTAAACACTTCTCACTTCTCTCTCAGCGGTCGACTACACAATTGGTAAACATGTTATTGATAAACAAGCATGGTCAGAGAAATGAGAGAGTGTGTATATAAGGAGGTTGGCTGCGAAACGTCTCGGCTGCGAAATGTCCGGCTGCGAAATGTCTCAGCTGCGAAATGTCTCGGCTGCGAAATGTCCGGCTGCGAAATGTCCGGCTGCGAAATGTCTCGGCTGCGAAACGTCCGGCTGCGAAATGTCCCGGAGCCTTTTTTAAACAATTCATTGCGTTAGAATTGTGTTACGAACCTATTCCATGCAGGAAAAAAACAGTTTTTGGTAGTTGTTTCCTGATTCATTGCACAAAACCATCAAATAACCACCGTACTCTGAATTTTCGAGGCTACCCCGAATCAGAACTGTCCCGAATCAGAACCGTGTCCGGAATCAGATTGTTTTATTATGAAAAAAAAAACACAAATTAGGCCGTAAGCATGCTTATTGAATAGTGTTGATTTGGGGAAGTTCTGATACGAACAGTTCCGCTTCGGGACAGTTCTGCTTTGGGACAGTTCTGATGCAGGACAGTTCTTATACAGGACAAAACGGAAACTGACGAAACTTTCTCGGTTTTGAATTCCCCAATTTAGTGCTTTCCCTCGGTTTTCAGAAGAGTTTCTCCTAGTGTTATTCAACAGTCTAATTTTTTAAAATCCGTTTCATTCCTCAATAGGCAGAGGAATTGCCCGTTCTACAAATTCCATTATGTTTTTTTGAGTAGCTTTATCCTCTGTTTTTGATAAAAAGTTTTATTCTGCATCAATTCAACACACCCCTGTTAGATTATAGATAAAGATGGCTTTTATTTGAAAATTCAAGATTTCCATGTCTCCCAAAAAGTTGGAGCACTGAAAGATAAGAAAAAAACACGAAATTCCTAACAAAAAACTATAAAGATAAGTAACGTATCGATCCCCGGCCTACAAAACAAATCAAGAATCGCAGCCAAAGCGATTATCCACTTGACCACAGGCGCTCTCCAATCAATCGCCCTGGTGGAGTACATGTGGACGCGACTGGTAGACTAAAAAAAATAAAAGAAGATTGATACGCCACACGTGTGAACTCGCGAGAAATGGGAACCGAGAAAATGTGCATACAGTATGCTACCATTCAAAATTGTTCGATTCTGAAAAAAACTTCGGCCGCCTCATGCCCCTTGTGTTTCAAAATGCGTAACCAAGTTTGGTGCAAATCGGTCCAATAGAAGTAGGAGAAAAAGTTGGTGACATGAAATCTCACACACATACTGACAAACTTCAGTGCTTAATAATAGTAAAGATAATAATCTTTTTGTGATGATTTGTCATCATCATAAATATGGGCGTGTCTAATCGAGGTCAAACCAGGGTATATAAAGAGTGTAGTGACTTGTTAGCTAATTCACTACTATTCTAAAATGTCTACCTACCGTTTCACAAGCGTCATAGAAAGTCCAACTCAAATCAGATGCGAAACGTGTGGTAGAATTCTATTCAACCACGTTTCGCTTTTGTGCAAACAGATATTTTAACTATATTATCACTGTTGCTGGATTGGTCGCCGACCCGCCATTTGCGCTTCGGGACCTCTACAAACAAGTAGCGACGCACAGGCTTGTTCGGAACATCGGAAAAGAAAATTTTTTTCCGAAATAATTTTTCGGAAAATCGGATACCCGAAATTTTTTCCGACTTCAATTTTCGGAAAATCGGGTATCCGACATTTTTTCCGATCTTATTTTTCGGAAAATCGGCTATCCGATTTTTTCCGATTTTCGAAACTAAAATTGCATTTTTTTTAAATTTTGTATTTTCCGAAAAAGATTATTAACAATTGGCTCATCTTATATCTTTGAAAAAATACGAAAATCAACAAATTAACCAAAAATTTAACAAAAAATCAAAAAGTTAAAAAAAAAATTCAGTTTTGAGAAGTTCTTGGTACTTAGAAGCGGCATCTAAAAGAACTGCACTTTCCCGATTATTCTCGGGAAATTTTCAGACGGGAAAATTTTCCGGATAATTAATTCGGAAAATTTCCCGACGGGTAATTTTTACGAAAAATAAATTCGGAAAATTTTCCGTCGGAAAAATTCTCCGAAAAAAGTCGGAAAATCGGAATTTCCGTTTTCCGACTCCGACCAAGCCTGGCGACGCACCACCGAGAGGTATACCGGTCACATGAAAGAGAGGCGAGATCTGGATCTGCGAGGAGAGGAAATGAATTGGCGAACAAAGTGAAGAATTAGATGAGTTGGTGGAAAAAGTTGTTAATAGGTAGGAGGGTAAATGAAAACATAAAAAGAATAAAAATGTGATTTTTCAAGGCGTCCATTCACGATACACAACATTCCTCCTCATTGCACAAGCTAGATCCAACCATTGGACAAGTATTGGAACGGTCCGTGGATGGTTTACAGTATATGCCACAACATTCTATTGTATAGCTCGACAAAATTACCTAATTAATGATGCGTTCGGTGCCAAAGTGTTTCAACCTTTTTTGGAATACTCCTGGAAGAAATGTGGATGGATACATTGACCAGTCTTTCATTCATTGTGCACTTTATTGTTATTTCCAGCAATTTCGCCCGTATATTTGAGTGTTTCCAATTTTTTAAAAAATATAAATAAAGATATTTTGGCTCCGCGACATCTCGAAACCGCGTTAACAGGGGGAGGGTGGTTGAAAAGAGAGGTAGGAAGTAAAAAATTATTTTTTCATACTTCAAAGACTATTCAACAAAAAATCAAAAAGTGCAAGATTTGAGCATTATTTCTTTGGCGGCCACCAAAAAAAGTTTACAGTACGCAAACTGCACCTTGCATCAGAGGCAGGGGTGGGACCAAAAAAAAAAGTTTTTTTCGGTCGTTTCTTTTGCTTTTTTTGGGTGAAACAAAAAACAATTTGTTTTGTTCATGCATGTAATGGACCAGGCTTGGTCGGAGTCGGAAAACGGAAATTCCGATTTTCCGACTTTTTTTGGAAAATTTTTCCGACGGAAAATTTACTGTATTTATTTTTCGGAAAAATTACCCGTCGGAAAATTTTCCGAATTAATTATCCGGAAAATTTTCCGAAAATGATCGGGAAAGTGCATTTATTTTAGGTGCCGCTTCCAAGTACCAAGAACTTCTCAAAAATGAATTTTTTGTTGAAATTTTGGTTAATTTGTTGATTTTCGTTTTTTTTCAAAGAAATGAGATGAGCCAATTATTAAGAATCTTTTTCGGAAAATACAAAATTAAAAAAAAATGCAGTTTTAGTTTCGAAAATCGGAAAATACCGGATAACCGATTTTCCGATAAATAAAATCGGAAAAAAAGTCGGATATCCGATTTTCCGAAAAATTATTTCGGAAAAAAATTTTCCGAACAGCCTTTTCCGAACAAGCCTGTAATGGACCTATTCATAGAAGAAAAAAAAAAGTTTTTTCCTATTCATAGATGTCAAAAAACGACAAACAATGTCAAAAAACGAATGGTAAACAAGTGTTTATTGACCATGATAGACCATTGATACACAAAAATCTCTAATTTTCAACGAAAACTTTGGAAAATTTCCATTCAACTCGCACAAATACAATTTTTCCCCTGTAAACGTGTTTCGAGAGAGGGTGCCGAAACACGAGACACAGACATCGGTGCAAGCGCGCTCTATTGTCAATTTTCTCTGCTTTTTAGAACCAATCTCCCGATCAGGAGTGGGAGAAAAAATAATTTCACAAAAAAAAATTGTTGTCCCCAAAAAATGTATCAAAACAATTTTTTTTCCTCAAAAAAAAATCAGAAGATATTTTCACCTAAAATATAGCATCGCGGCAGGACCGGAGCATTCCCTATTAATGGACCTATTCATTTGAATTAAAATGAATTTTTATGTCACATTTATTCAATGCATTATTGTGTTTTCAATCGACTTGCGACATGAGAACGCGAGACTCCGCCCACTTATTTGGGCGCGACCACGCGAACACAGTGATATTTGAAGAGACGCAGACAGGTAGCGCACAAATAAGTGGGCGGAGTCTCGCGTTCTCATGTCGCAAGTCGATTGAAAATACAATACAACATATTAATGAATTAATCTGAATTTTTCTGAACCATTGAGTTTGAGTTTTTCTGCAAATCGCGCCTATCCATCCTGGTCAAAAAATGCATATATTGTCATCATTTTTGTGTGATCTTGTCCACTGTTAAAAGGCGCATGCATTTGTTTGTTAATAAGTTCACTTATTTGACCAGGATGGCTAGGCGCGATTTGCAGAAACACTCAAACTCAATGGTTCAGGAAAATTCAGATTAATTCATTAATATGTTGTAATGCATTGAATAAATGTGACATAAAAATTCATTTTAATTCAAATGAATAGGTCCATAAATAAAAGCGTGCGCTGCGTCGATTAAATACGGAACTGAAAAATTGCGCAGTTTGACGTGTTGGCTCACGATTATTTTCACAATAATAAAGTTCCATTGACACCAACAATGACGGCCGCGAGCCTTCCCAACACCCATAAACAATCTACCATCCACAAAGAAACGTGTTTATTCAAATTAAACGTGTTTAAATACACAATAACGATTGTGTGGATAGATTACAAGAAAAGGGTACACATGGGTCGTAATATTCGCATTTTTTGACAAAAAAGGGGCGAGTTCCGTTTGAAATGAAAATAAGAAAAAAAAAAGAGTTCTTTTTGCGGCAAAGAATCTCCCGATTAAAACTGTTTCCCAAGTGAGAAAACTACTAAATGGGGTGCAAATTTGAAAAATTTTTAACAAAAAAACAAAGAAAACTGATTTGATTTGGTTTTGGGTGAGCAAAAATATTCTATTTTACATGCAATAATAGTTTTGTTTTCGGACAAGAAAAATGTTGGGGTGGGAATTTTTTTAAACATAAAGCCATTGGGGGACCATTCACTAGAAAGGGAAAAGGTGGCGCCGAAATGCACATTTTGATTGGCAAGATCTGCAAAAAAAGGGAGAAAGGTTTGAATTGCATTTAAAATGAATAAATTTACCGTATAGGAAGATAGGGAGGAGGAACCCGTAAATTTGCTGAATTGTTGGAATGCCAAAGGGGTGGAAATTTAGTAAATTTCACCGCCCGTCGATTCGGTCGTCTGAAAATGTACAGTTTTTGTTAACTGTGAGAATATTAGTGGCGCATTTTGGCTCCCAATCAGCAATCGACGCGGTCAAAATTGTCAAACGCGCTCCGCTGAATTGAACGCTATGCGACGTATAAATTAAACGTGAAATGAAATAATTGGAGACCAAAATGAAAATCGCATAGCGTTCAGTTCAGCGGAGCGCGTTTGACCATTTTGGCGGACCGACAATAGCTAATCTTGGCAGGAAGCCACAAAAGAGACGCAGAGAAATGCATCTAACACGCCGTGACAGCTAATAGCCAGAAATTTCCTCCTGCTCACCTGAAGCGACGGATTGCTTCCTTGTTTTCGCTGCAAAATCTTCTGCAGCGACGGCAAGTTGGTCATGGCGGCGACGCGCGCGAGCACATCACTCGTTCCGTTCGTTTCTGCAATAGGTAAAGCGTTGTTAAAGTGTATTTTGGACCTAGTCACAAAACCGGAAAAAAACGGAAAAAATTGCTGGAAAATTCGGAGAATGCTCCGATAGACCTGAAATTTTGGGAAATATTGGAAAACATTCTCCTGTACACGCTCAAAAACTTTTGGACCAAAATATCGATTTTAAAAATTTTCAGAAAAAATCGATATTTTGGTTAAAAATTTTTTGAGCGTGTACAGGAGAATTTTTTCCAATATTTCCCAAAATTTCAGGTCAATCGGAGCATTCTCCGATTTTTCCCGCAATTTTTTTCCGTTTTTTTTTCCGGTTTGTGAATAGGTCCATTAGGATGCTACAAGGAGCACGTTTGATATTTAGTAATGTTTAGCTGATAATTGGGTCAGACAAGATGCACACGACAACCAAGACAAACCCAAACCAACACAGTTACGAGTAATATTATATGGACCTGTCAGGGCAGGGAAACATGGCTATTTTTTTTTAGTTTTTTGCCTGTGTAAAAATGCGGAAAATTGTCACAAAAGGTACCGTACCCAGAGATTATGAAAAAAAGCCAGTCGCGTCGAGACCTGGCGGTAGAAAGAAAAATAAATGTGATGCGCCCTTAAAAGTTGTCAAAAATTATCGAACTTTCTTTGAAAATCTTAATTTTTGTCACATTTGAAGACACATTTCATTACATTATTTTCACGCCAGGTCTCGACACGAAATAATGTTTTTATTAATCTCTGATTTCAATACGTTTTTATAGTTCTTCCGCAATTTTTCACAGAGTTCAAAACCCCAAAAAATCGATTTTTCCTGCACTGAATAGTTCCATTCAGGTAAAATCGTGATTTTTTATGGATCCCCAATTTATGGGACATTTTTGGCATCATTGCATGAAAAATTACATTTTTACGTATTTTTCCAATGCAACAGTGTCAACTGTAGGAAAACGGAAAAAATGACAAACAACTGGGAGAAAACTCGAAAAATCCTCCGATTGGTCTGAAATTTTGGGAGAAACTGTCAAAAATGCTTCCGCGATTGCTCAGAAAATTTTCGACCGAAATATCGATTTAAAAAGATTTTCAGAAAAAAAAATCAATATTTTTTAAATCGATATTTCGGTCCAAAATTTTCTGAGAAAGTCCGGAAGAATTTTTGACAGTTTCTCCCAAAATTTCAGACCAATCGGAGCATTTTCCGAGTTTTCTCCCAGTTTTTTGTCATTTTTTCCGTTTTTCTACATTACTTTTAATAGTTCCATTACGGTTATCGTAACCAATTAGTTTCGTGATGGGACCCAATTTTAAATGTTACTTCGATATTTTTTTCTGTTTTGAAATATTTTTGTTTAGTACTACTCTCATTTCTACCGGTAACAGCTGTAGCCAGCACGATCGAGCACAGTTAAAATGAGTGCGACCGTAATCCATTCAACAATATTTAACGAGAGATTGAGCGAAAATAAGAGTTTAATCTTTAAAAAAAATTTTTTAAGAGCGTGACAAAACCGGGGAAAAATTTGCAAGTCTGCGGCACGGTTTTTTCCTCCATTCTGTAGCGCTTCGTGTACAAAAACCGTGCCGCAGACTTGCAAATTTTCCCCGGTTTTGTCAAGTTCTCAAAAAAAAATTTTTAAAGATTAAACTCTTATTTTCGCTCAATCTCTCGTTAAAAATTGTTGAATAGATTACGGTAACACTCATTTCAGCAGTGTCCGATCGTGCTAAATTTGCTCGTTTTCATTTTTCAGGCACCAGTCGGCACCAGTCACGTTTAAATAATTCAAAATTGGGTCCCGTCACAAAAGTTCAAAATAAAAATAGTAACCAAGTGAAAATTAAATAATCATAAAAATGACAACATTAAATAACAAACAGACAGTAATCAAATCAAATTAAATTTTCGATTATAAAGCGAGGAAAAAATGAAGAAAATGGAGAAATGGCGCCAAAAAGTAGTAAGGGTCTCGCCACGATTTGCCATTTGGACCGATTTTTTCGATTTTCAGTCAAATTTCAGCCAGTCTGGCCGGATTTTGTTTAATTTTGAAGAGCTTATAGTTTTTTTTTGGGGATTTCTTATGGGGTTATTCACAAAATAGCAAAAAATCGCTAAAAAACCAGAAAAAAATTCAGCAAAATTCGGAGAATGCTCCAATTGTCCTGAAACTTTGGGAAATAATGGCAAAAATACTCACGGGCATTCACAGAAATGTCCTTCAGTATTTTTGCCATTATATCCCAAAGTTTCAGGCCAATCAGAGCATTCTCCGAATTTTCGCTGAATTTTTTTCTGGTTTTTAGCGATTTTTTTGCTATTTCGTGAATAACCCCATAAAAATACCCAAAAAACTAAAAGTCCTTTAAAATCAAACAAAATCCGGTCAAACTCGACAAAACCATGGCAAACTACTACTCTTTCTGGCTGAAATTCGACTGAAAACCAATGAAAATCAAAAAAATCGATGAAAACTCTCTTCGTCAAGTCGTGGCGAGACCCACTAGCTAATGTGCCTCTAGAAACAAAGTGCAGTGGAGCAAAGATGATGACGACGACGACGACGTCGATAATGATAATAATTATCGATTGATTCCAATCTAATTAAATGCAAAACCGACACCAAGCAAACCAATTCAAGTCAAGTCAATTCCAAGCAAAGCAAAGCAAAAAGGGATCACACAGACACGTGGAAAATGCAGGCAGACAGGCGGGAGACTCAAATCTCACCCTTTTCAGCATTCTCCTCTGGTCCTCCTCCTCCTCCTCTTCCAGACGACGTGACGACTTCTGAAGCAGTAGTGGTGGTGGTGATGGTGGTGGCAGTAGCAGCCACAGGCAATTGAGGAGAAGTTGGCGGTGATGACGTGGCAGCTGGTGTCGAATCTACGGCGCCTAATGAGGGTACGTGTGGCAAAGATAGAGAGAGAGAGAGAGTGTGATAGATGGGGGGAGGAATAGAGAAAAAAAGAGCAGACCAGCGCCTACCGTACAAAGCTCCGCCCACTTTTGGGCATTGAGAAAGGCGGAAAATTAACAAAAAAAAAAGAAAAACACCGAGGAACAAGCTCCGCCCACTTGCAAGTCTGTGGCACGGGTTTTTATGGGCTTATTCATAATGGGATTATTCACAAAATAGCAAAAAAACAGCCCATACCAGCAAAAAATTCAGCCAAATTTCGGAAAATGCTCCGGCCTGAAACTTTGGGAAATAATGGAAAAAATACTCCCGGGCATCTCATCTCCAGAAAATTTCAAACCAAAATATTGATTTTTTCTGGTGTGAAATTTTCTGTGAGTGTCCGGGAGTATTTTTTCCATTAATTCCCAAAGTTTCAGGCCGGAGCGTTTTCCGAAATTTGGCTGAATTTTTTGCTGGTATGGGCTGTTTTTTTTTGCTATTTTGTGAATAATCCCATTATGAATAACCCCATAAAAACTCGTGCCACAGAATTGCAAAGAGGCGGAGCTTGTTGCTCGGTTTTTACCATTTTTTCCCTGCATTTTCCCGTCCAACCCCATTAAAACCACAAGAAAATGGGCGGAGCTTGCTAAACTAAACTATCACTACGATACGTTTTGTAAGTCCGCAAACACCAAGACTATTCATAGGAGAATAAAACACAAAAAAAAACATTTTTTCCCTATTCATACATGTCAAAAAATGTCAAAAAACGAATGGTAAACAAGTGTTTATTGACCATGATATACCATTGATAGTGAGGAGGCGCAGAGAAGAGCATGAACTAGTAAACAACTGCGTTCCCACGGGGTTGTAAACATCTCTGTGCCTCCTCACTATCAATGGTCTATCATGGTCAATAAACACTTGTTTACCATTCGTTTTTTGACATTGTTTGACATCTATGAATAGGAAAAAAAAATGTTTTTTTTTTTGTTTTATTCTCCTATGAATAGGTCCATAGCAATTTACGGTTTTTTGTTGAAGAAAAAATGGAGTAAATCATTTTCAAGTCCTGTACAATTATTTGCAATTCAATGCACATCTGCGTTTATACTTTATCTGCATTCTAACAGTTTTAGAAATCCCCTGCATAATCAAGCCTGCTGCGCCAGGGTTTTTTTTGTGTTAAAAAATATTTTTTGCTACCCTCCAAAATAACACAGTCTCCCTTTTTCCAGTGGGAATAAAAACGCACGTCTTCTCCTCCCTCTGCCCGGACGACGTCCACCAGCCCTCACGCCCCGCCCACTGGTCAAGTCGAAATAAAATTTCATGTAGAGGAAAGAGGCCGCATTTTCATTTTTATGCAGTAATGTTCATTAAAACGCATGGAATTTTTATTCTCGAAAATATTGTGTTTAATCGAATTGCGACATGAAAAATTGAAATTTAAATTTGAAGCCCCGCCCACATTGTGGGCGGTGTTTCAATTTTTCATGTCGCAACCCGATTGAAAACACAATATTCACGAGAATAAAATGCATTTTAATGAATACATATTTCTGCATAAAAATGAAAATGCGACCTCTTTTCTCTACATAAAAATCCCTTTCGGTTTGACCAGTGGGCGGAGCGTGAGGGTTGGTGGACGTCGTCCGGGCAGAGGGAGGAGATGGCGTGCGTTTTTATTCACACTAGAAAAAGTGTGGCTGCGTTATTTCGGGATACATATAAATTCAAGAAAATTAAAGGAACCCCATCAATAAGACAACAAATTTATTATCTTGCATTAAAAAACAAAAAAGCAACCCATTGATTTTTTTTTCGGTATTAAAATGCTATAAGGGGAACTGTTCGGAATAATTAAAATGCATAAATGTAGAAAAATAATTAATTTGAATTAAAATGCATTGAAAAAAGCGTTTCAAGACCTTCTTGCCCCAATTAATAATGTCTCTCGGACATTTCAAAAGTGCGATGTTTCGCAAACTTTTCTGCATTTTGTCGTCGCGGTGTTTGCACACAATCGCGTGTGCGCAAACACCGCGACGACAAAATGCAGGAAAAATTTTCAAAAATTCGCACTCTCGAAACGTCCGAGGGCCATTAATAATTGGTGCAAAGAAAGCCTTTTTTAATGCATTTTAATTCAAATTAATTAATTTACTTCATCCCTGCATTTTAATGCCGAAACAAAAAAAATCAATGGGCTGTTTCTGTTTTTGTGTTTTTTAATGCAAGATAATAAATTTGTTGTCGTTCTCGGGGCCCGCTCTTTCTCTGCCATTCTCGTCTACACTATTTTCGCGTCTGCGTCTCGTTTTTCTGCCCGTCAAATGTATTTTAATGCATTTCACCGCCGCTGCGACGCATTTAATAGAGGGTTATTCATGCATTGCAAAAATAATTGTTTGCCCTCGCTGGTTATTTCCCTCTATTTTCCCATTCATACATGTCAGAAAAACGTAAATAAACATGTTTACTCATACATTTATTTACATGTATGAAAGTAGGAAAACATTGTCTTTTTTCCCTATTCATAGATGTCAAAAATTTTTTTTTTTTTACGACGATAGGTCATTGATAGTGTGGAGACGCAGACAGTCGCACCCTCCCCCAGCCTGCCTGCGTCTCCTCACTATCAATGATCTATGGTTGTGAAAAAAAGACTTGTTTACCATTGGTTTTTCGACATTTTTTGACATGTTTGAATTGGGAAAAAGGGAAAACATTGTCTTTTTTCGCTATGAATAACCCCATAAACAACAACTTGTTTGTTGGTTTGTGGAGAAAAACAATGGGGGGTTTTTTTTTCAAATTTATTTATGCAAGTCAACGTTTATTTGGAGGGTACTCGCTCATGGACCTATGCACGAAATAAAAAAGGCCATTTAAATGAATTAATTTGACATTTTTTCCCAATGCACGAAAGCAAGAAAATTCAATTAAATTGAATAAATTTGAACGCAGAAAACCGTTCGTGTCGAGATCTCGTTTTTTTCAGTGGCAATATCTCGACACGAACGTTTTTCTGCGTTCACATTTATTCAATTTAATTGAAATTTCTCGCTTTCGTGCATTGGAAAAAAGTCAAATCAATTCATTTAAATGGCCTTTTTTATTTCGTGCATATCCTCCTTACAGTCTTTAAATCCCTAAACGTTTAACGGAATCCGTGCAAATAAATTTTACGCCCAGCCCATTTTTTCGACGCAGCAAAACAAAAAAATGAATAACGTCAAAGACAGAAAACATGTTTTTTTCTTCCATATCAAAAAAAAAATGTAAATAAACGGGGGTGCTCGCTTTTAAACTGCTACAAAATAGAACTGTCTTGAGCCTATTTTTTATTTCCTGTCTTTCTAATCATATTTGAAACGATTGGAAAGACAGGAATAAACCGTACAGTTCTATTATGTAGCAGTTTAATAGCGAGTACCCACGTTTATTTACATTCTTTTGTTTCGATATGAAAGAAAAAAAACATGTTTTCTGTCTCGCGTTGTTCATTTTTTTGCTTTGCTGCGTCCAAAAAATGGGCTGGACATAAAATTTTCGGAAATAACGTATTTCTTGCAGTCCAAAGTTCCCAAAAAAAAAATCCAGGTGTTTACAACAACATTTTTTCGCCCTATAGGCGTAAACAAAGTGTGGTAAACACCTGTTTTTCTGGGAAACTTTGGACTGCAAAAAAAAACGTGATTTTAAATAGAATTTTTTTTTTCTTTCTCAATTCGCCATAAATTGTGACATGTGCAAAACCCCAAAAAGATCGTCGCAAACAATTCCCCTTTTTCCGCATTTTTTGACATGAAATGATTCATTTTGTTGTGGCGTTATTCATTGCACGTCAAAAAAAATGCATTGCAAATGTTTGCAAGTATTTTTTGACATGCAATAAATAACGCCATAACAATATGAGTCATTTAATGTCAAAAAATGCGGAAAAAAGCGGAATTGTTTGCGACGATTTTTTCGCGGTTTCGTCCACGTCAAAATTTAGGGCAAACAATTGGAGGCAATTATTATTTGCAATGCGCGAGTAACCTCATTAGGTCGTTATTCACGTTAGATTGAATTTACAATTATTTTTCTTTCCGTTAAAAACTTTTTGACAACGATGCTTCGATATTATATACGAGTTTTGTTTTGTTTTATCACAATTTGACGCGAAATTTTAATTTTTTTTGAAAATTTTCTTTTTTTTTTTTTGCAATTATGGGCCTATGCAGATACATTTTCCTGCCATTTTATTTCTATGCAAACTTGCATTTTAATGCAAAAAAATTAATTAAAATGCAGGTTTGCATAGAAATAAACTGACAGAAAAACTTTAATCCTCTTTCGCTGCGAGACCCATACAAATAAAAAACAAAAACTGACAATGCATTTTCATTTTCATTTTTATTCTCGTGTATATACATGTACACGATAAAGTGCACATGTATAAAAACACATTTTTATTTCTCTGCGTCTCTCACTTTTTCAGCTGTTTGCCTCTCCTGCATATTCTTGGGAATAAAAATGCCAGTTTTTGGCCAATATTTGTCATTTTTCAATGTCGAAAACAGGTTTTTTCGCGTGAATTCCATCAAAAAAACACATCATTTTTCCCATATTTTTCTGCGTCTCCACATTTTAATGCATTTAAATGATTTTAGCCACATTGTGGGGTCATATGGACACGTGGCAAACAATGCGAAATAAAGCAAATTTTCTGTTTTCTCGCAATTTTATTCCCATTTCAGTTTTTTATACAGGAAAATGCAGTTTAATGCAGGAAAATTCATCTGCCGAGGCCCATTAATTTAATACGCCAGGCCGCCCATAAAATGCAAATCAATGTATTTGAATTCCAATTATTTGTCCATTCGCTCTCGTTTTGACACGCGCGCGCGCGCACTCTCTCTCTCTCTCCTTCTCTGCGTCTCTCATTTTCCCACAATTTCCCGCCCTTTTCACGTCTGCGTCTCGTTTTTCTGACGCTCAAATGAATTTTAATGCATTTCGCGACAGAATTTCGTCGCCGTCGTCGCGACGTATTTATGCGGGTTATTCATGCATTGCAAACAATAATTGCCCTCCATCGATCGCCTTTTTCTCTTCGTGTCGAATAATGCGAAAAATGTCAATTTTGGGGTGAAAAATTGCATTTTTCTGCATTTTTCGACAAGTATTTTTTGCGTCGTTTTGCGCGTCTTGGGGAAAACATTAAATTTGTTTTCGTGGAGAGACCAACTGGGCTCAATATTTTTTAAATTGCAAGGTGTCACTCAGTGGCGAATGCAAAAAATGGGCAAAAAATTGTTTCCCATTTTCGCATTTCTATGCAAATTTTTGAAGGCTATTCGTGGCTTCATTTTAATGCATATTTCTGCATTATTTTATGTCATTTTAATTCAATGCAAAACAACATATTAATTAATTAACCTGAATTTTATTTTCCTGCTCCATTGAATTTCAGCCTTTCTGCATATCGTGTCGAGACCTCTTCACCATTCATTTGACAATAAGGTCTACACGATTTGCAGAAAGGCTCAAACTCAGTGGCGCAGGAAAATAAAATTCAGGTTAATTAATTAATTATTATGTCGGTTTGCATTGAATTAAAATGACATAAAATTGCAGTAAAATGCAGAAAATCAAACGGAGGTTATTTATCATTTTGCAGCTCTCGCTTAAACACGCAGAAGCAAGAATCGGGGGTCAGCAAACGCGCCCGGACGCACAACTAAAAACGATTGCAAATAATAATTTTTGTAAGCGTTTGCAATTGTGCGCCCGAGCGCGATTGCTGACCACCGATTCATGCTTCTGTGTATTTAAGCAAGAGATGCAAATTGATAAATAATCTCCATTTAATTTTTCGCATTTTACTGCAATTTTATGAATTTTTCTGCATTAAAATTCACTCAATTCCTCCGCTTAAATCTACGCCCACTCTAATGGGGTTATTCACAAAAACGGAAAAAAAAAAGAAAAAAATTGCGGGAAAAATCGGAGAAAGCTCCGATTGACCAGAAATTTTGGGAAAAATTGGAAAAAATTATCCTGTACACGCTCACAAAATTTTGGACAAAAATATCGATTTTAAATAATTATCGACTTTTTTTCTGAAAATTTTTAAATCGATATTTTGGTCCAAAATTTTGTGAGAGTGTACAGGATAATTTTTTCCAATATTTCCCAAAATTTCAGGTCAATCGGAGCATTCTCCAATTTTTCCCGCAATTTTTTCCGGTTTTGTGAATAGGTCCATAATCTAAAACTCCCAATTTTCCAGCAAAATGTCCGACTTCAAAGTCGAGTGCATGGTGAACAGCGGTTCGATTCTAGACTGGACAAAACTTAACGAGCTTTTCGGCGGTAAGCAGCAAGAAGAGGAAGAAAAGGCTCAAGATGAGCGTTCAGAGGTGAAGCGAGGGCGTAAGCCAAAGGCGAAGAAGGACGATTCATACACTTCGGTGAGCGGCATTTTATTCGCTGGTTTTCGGATATTGTCCATTTTCAGTACAACTTTGCGGATATAGTCTATTTTATCGGGCTGGTCGAGAGGACGCAGGAAATTTGGAATCCACAGCATCCGGATTGGAATAAGGGCCGTGTTCGGATGGCGAGGTTCGCGCAAATCGAGGAGCGGTGCAAACAGTTTATGCCGCACAGTGCAAGAACTTTTGGTGAGTTTATTTTTTCTTCTTTCTCATAAAAAATCCAAAAAAAAAAACTTCCAGGAAGATGCGCCAAGGATCGCTGGGACGAACTGGTCAAGGATTACGCCGTGCACATGTTGAACAGCAAAAAATCGCTGTTGGAGACGGGATCGCTTGATGACGTCAGCACTTTTCCGTTCGCCGCGCACATGCGGTTTACTTGTATGGATCAGAAGCAGGCGCGAGAGATTAACGCGTAAGTTTTGGCAATTTTGCGATAGAGCGCGAATTATGGACCTATTCACAAAACCGGAAAAAATCGGAGAATGCTCCGATTGACCGGAAATTTTGGGAAATATTGGAAAAAATTGTCCTGTACACGCTCAAAAAATTTTGGACCAAAATATTGATTTTTAAAATTTTCTGAAAAAATCGATATTTTGGTCCAAAATTTTTTGAGCGTGTACAGGAGAATTTTTTTTTTCCAATATTTCCCAAAATTTCAGGTCAATCGGAACATTCTCCGATTTTTTCCGCAATTTTTTTCCGTTTTTCGTAAAAATATTTTTTTAGTCCAATTTTCACGATTTTTGCAAAGAAAATAATAATAAAAATCGTCCAAAAGGAGTACACGAGGTGGCGGGAAATTCAAATCCATTTACATCCTTTTGGAATTTTTTTTTTTTGAATTTTTTTCTGTTTTTCGCTTCACGGTTTTTTTGGGAAAATTGTTTTAATTTTTTTCGTTTAAAAATTGATTTTTCGCAGTGTCACTCCATGGCGAACACGTAATAATGAGGCCTTTAAAATAATTTTTTGCGAAAAACGAAAAAAAATTTATTTGAATTTCCCGCCGCCTCGTCTTTTTTTTCGTTGATTGTTACGTATTCGCCATGGAGTGACACTTTGCGGCTATTTAACACAAAGTGTCACTACATGGCGAACACGTAATAACGAGAACATTTCTTTTGAATTTCGCGCCACCTCGTGTACTCCTTTTGGACTTGTGGCCTTCTAATCAATTTTTGGTTGTAAAAATTGTCGAAAATCAGAAAAAAATATTTTTTCGCGAGCAAAATATTCAAAAAATTCAGCCAAAATTCGGAGAATGCTCCGATAAGTCTGAAATTTTAATAAAAAATGTCAAAAATACTCACGGACATGTTCAGAAAATTTCAGACAGAAATATCGATTTTAAAAAATTTCAGAAAAAATCGATATTTCGGTCTGAAATTTTCTGCACATGTCCGTGAGTATTTTTGACATTTTTTATTAAAATTTCAGACTGATCAGAGCATTCTCTGAATTTTGGCTGATTTTTTTGCTGGTTTCCGTGAATAACCACATAATCGATAAAACTGAATTTTTCTATGCCACCGTCTCTTCCTTCGCTTCGAGACCAAATGGCCTTGGCCTAAAAACAGCGCGTGGGCGACCGACAACTGAAAATTTTCAGCAATCCATGCTACGATTTCCCTGCTCCGTCATTTGTGGAGCCGCCAAAGAGAAAAATTGAAAACGTGGACGATGGATTCCGAAGAAAAATGCCAAAACTAGAGGCTCAATCGGGTATTTTTGCCATTTCCATATTCTCAGTACGGAGCGCTGCAAATTTGCTCCATTCGCACTAGATGTTTCGCTCTGATTTCTCTGAATCTCACTCACTCCAAATGCATGCGATTGGAGCGAATTTGCAGCGTTTTATACCGAGTGTAGCTTATCAAACGTCGAAATTTCAATTTCAATTTCAGACTCTGTGGTCACTACCATCAAAGAGGAAATCACGAAACTTCGCGAGGATATCGCAAAGTTGGTCAGCGCGCAAACCAACTCCACTACTCCTCCGAGCATCTGCGAATCGGAACGAATATGCAAAGTGTTCGAGAGCGTTGTCAGCGGAAAATCGCTGGTGGAACGGCTAGAGATGGAGAGTCAGGTGATTCTGTTCATCACGTCGATGCACGGAAAAGGCGCAAGTGGCGAGTCGAGATTCAGAGAGCAAAAAGTGTTCCAGCGTGCCCAGGACGGCGATTTTGCAGCGCAGTCGACATCTTCGTCGTCTCACTCGTAAATGATTATTCCAAAATTTTCGTTATTCTCAGTACGGCGCGCTGCAAACGCGCTCCCTTCGCACAGTGGTGGACGCTGCCACGTTGGCGATGAGAGAGTGCAGAAAATTGAGAGAGTCGTGGCCGATGTTTTGCTCTGATTTCTCTAAACCTTACTCCAAATGCATGCAAAATTCATTGTTCGATTGGAGCGAGTTTTCAGCGTTTTATACTGAGTATATAATATATTTAATGCATCTCATAATCGTGTGTCTTAATAAATTTGCTTGTTTTTTTGGATTTTTTAAAATTACGATCAGAAAACGGCTAATAGCCGTCGAATTCGCGTGAAAATTTGCATTTTTTCGCTGCGTCTCCTCACAAGCCCCGCCCCTTGCAAGTGTGCGGCACGAGTTTCGTACAAAAAGTTGCCTATTCCTCGTTTTTTGAAATGTTTTTCCTGGTCTTCTCTGCGTCTCCTCTTCTCTAACCCTGGGGACGAAATGGCCTAGAAACCACGCGTGGCCGAGTTTTCCCAAAATTAACTTTTGAATTATCAGAACTTTCTCCATTTTTTCTCCATCTTCTACCAAAAAAAAACCGAAAAACCTAAAATCAAAACCACTCAAAATCAAGGAAAATATTATGTATTCGCCATCGAATGACATTTTGCTGGTCTGGTCTTGCCACGATTTTGACAGATTCTTGGCTATTAGCCGTCGAAATTGGCTATTAGCCATTCTGGCGCTCAGTTGACCGCGAATCGGCGCATACTCGGAAGCTCGCTATCAAAAACGGCTAATAGCCTCTTTTTTCTTAAATTTTCGAGGAAAAAAAAAACTCGTTTTTCTTCACGATAATCGTGGCGAGACCAAGTGTCACTTGATGGCGAATATGTAATAATAAAAGGAAATGCAAAAATCATGAAGAAAAAAAAATCAGAAAGGACAAAGGGCAAGTTCAAAAATGCGCATTCCTTTCCCAAGCGGGGTGGAAAAAGTGTGCAAGAGAGTGTGACAAAAAACCGGGGAACAAGCTCCGCCCCCTTTTGCAAGTTTGCGGCACGGGTTTCTCGCCAAGGGGCGGAGCTTATTCCCCGGTTTTATCGTGATTATGGGGTATTCATAGAAAAACTGAAAAATGGAAATAATAGGGGAAAAGTCGAAAAATGTTTTTCTAAAATTATAAATCGTTTCGAAAATTTTTCTGCATTTCATCGTCGCGGTGTTTGCACAAAATCATTCAAGTGTGCAAACACCGCAACGACAAAATGCAGAAAAATTTTCGAAACTTTCGAGACCCGAAAATTTGAGACCCTGACAAAACCGGGGAAAACCACGAAACAGGGGAAGACAAAACCGGGGAAAAAAATGGACAAAACCGGGGAAGAGGCTCCGCCCCCTTTTGCAACGGCTGTACGATGTTTTGTACTGGAAGTGTTGAAAAAGTGCGCCGCAGACTTGCAACTTTTCCCCGGTTTTGCCCATTTTTTTTCTCCGGTTTTGTCTTCCCTGGTTTCGTCTTCCCCGGTTTCGTGGTTTTCCCCGGTTTTGTCAGGGTCTCGAAAATTTTGGACCGAAATATCGATTTTTCTAATTTATAAAATTCAGAAAAATTGATTTTTCAGTCAAAAAATTTCTGCATTCTATCGTCGCGGTGTTTGCACAAAATCATTCAAGTGTGCAAACACGGCGACGACAAAATTCAGAAATTTTTTGACTGAAATATCGATTTTCTGAATTTTTTAAAATAGAAAAATCGATATTTCGGTCCAAAATGTTTGAGTCTCGGACGTTTCGAAAATTTTTCTGCATTTTATCGTCGCCGTGTGGGGGTATGACAGAATAGAAATAGGCGAAATAGAAATGCTACAAAATAGAAATGCTACAAAAAAGAACTGGAAAAAATAGAACGGCTACAAAATAGAAATGAGCGGAATAGAACAGCGCGAAATAGAAATGTGACAAAATAGAAATGGGCGAAATAGAAATCGGTGCGATGGAGCGCGTTTGCATTATTTTTCGAATTTTCCGATTATTATAAGGTTTTTCAGTAATTTTCAGATATTTTACGCACTTAACAACAGCGAAAATGAAGAAAAGTATACAATCAATGCAGTTTCAGAAAAAAAAATTTCATAATCGGCGAAAAACTGAGCAATTGAAAAAATAATGCAAACACGCTCCATCGCCAAAATTTTTTCTATTTTGTAGCATTTCTATTTCGCTCATTTCTATTTTGTAGCCGTTCTATTTCGTAGCATTTCTATTTCGCTCAGTTCTATTTTTTCCAGTTCTTTTTTGTAGCATTTCTATTTTGTAGCATTTCTATTTCGCCTATTTCTATTCTGTCGTACCCCCCGCCGTGTTTTCACAAAATCATTCAAGTGTGCAAACACGGCGACGATAAAAAGCAGAAATTTTTTGACTGAAATATCGATTTTTCTGTATTTTTTAAATGAGAAAAATCGATATTTCGGTGAAAAATTTTTGGGTCTCGGACGTTTCGAAAACTTTTCTGCATTTTATCGTCGCCGTGTTTGCACAAAATCATTAAAGTGTGCAAACACTGCGACGACAAAATGCAGAAATTTTTTGACTGAAATATCGATTTTTCTGAATTTTTTTAATTGGAAAAATCGATTTTTCGGTCTCGGACGTTTCGAAAATTTGTCTGCATTTTATCGTCGCGGTGTTTGCACAAAATCATTAAAGTGTGCAAACACCGCAACGACAAAATGCAGAAACATTTTCGAAACTTTCGAGACACGAAAATTTTGGACTGAAATATCGATTTTTCTGAATTCAGCCATTTTTCAAGATTTTTCCCCCAATTTTTTGCTTTTTTTCGCATTTTCAATGAGTTAGCCAAAAAAAAAAAGCGAAACGGTGTTTGCGCACCTTTTCCCATTTTCAAAAGTACGCAAACACCGTGTCACAATTTTTTGCGTTTGGATACAAAAATTTCCAACAAAACTCACGATTATTGTTCGCCGCCACTGTGGTGGTGGGCGCCATGCCTCGCGATTTCGCCAAAATCTCCGCCAATCGCGCTTTTCGCTCCTCTTGTTCTCGCGCCTCGCGCTCTTTTTTGGCAATATCTTCGGCGGATCGGACAATGGGTAGGACACGTGGCGCAACAGGCTTCACCTCTTCGATAATTCGGGGCGTCACCTCATCAGTGGTAGATGAGGTTTCCGAAGACGTTGGCGACGCTTTTCCGCTGTCAGTGTCCTCGTCGAATTCGACGTGAGGGTGCGGGGCGGCAGGTTGTGGTGGTGGTGGCGGGGCGGTGCGATTGGCGTTGATAAAATCGTTGCCAAACACGTCGACGAGGTCGTTGGAAGCGTCGGGCATCGGGTAGTGAAGTTCCACGACCTCCTGGGGTGTTTTTTCGTGGATGAGAAGCTCATCGGCCAGGGAGACGTTGACGGATGAGCCGACGTTCGAGCCAGACGTGTCCTCGTTGGTCAGCGAGATTAGATCTTCGTGGTGGGCTGGTACCTCGACTTCAGAATCTTGCTCTTCAGCGTGAGAATCTTGAATTTGTGGAACAGAGAGGGGAATCTGAATTTCTTCTTGCTCGTGTTTCTCTAACTTCTCGTTGGCTTCACTGACAGCTTCTGGAACCACGCTGACAGCTTCTGGAGCTTCACTGACAGCTTCTGGGGCCTCTCTGACAGCTTCTGGAGCTTCACTGACAGCCTCTGGAGCTTCTGGAACTTTTGGAGCCTCAATCTCCATCTTTTCAGCTGGCAGAGCTGGGAGTTCTTCCAGAGTTTTCTCTTCCTCCACTTGTTCCAGCGCTTCTACGGCCTCCTTGAGCTCCTCCTCGACAATCGCTGGCACTTTAGCCTCCTCAGCTGCTTCCACAGCCGCTGGAACTTCTTCCACAGTTGCTGGAACTTCCTCCACAATTTCTGGAACCTCTTGTACAGCCACTGACTCTTTAACTTCCTCGACCTCTTCCACAACTTCTGGAACCTGTTGCACAGCCGCTGGCACCTCCTTCACACCCTTTTTCGGCATCGGTGGCAGCTTTCTCACGTCCATCGAGCGTCGTCCAGCTGCTGCTGATGGTGGTGGAGCCGCCGAGCTCGGAGCAGGCCTTGCACTCCGCCGAGCACCTCCCATTGACAGCCTCGTCGAGGTGGTCATGGCAGTGGCGGGCCGACTCGGCGTGTACACCGATTGTGTCATCGAGTTGTTGCGCGCAGAGGTGACACGTGGCGTGGCGCTCGTCGTCAACGTTGCCGGTTTCACAGGGTGTTTGGTGTGACGAGTGGGTGGCGCCGATGACGTCACGTACATTGATGACGTCATCGAGGTCATGGTGGGCGCTGGACGATGGGCGGCAGGTGGCGCGCGTTGTGGTGTCGACGAGAGACGGTAGGGTTTTGCGGAGGGGCTCTGAAAATTAATAAACATTTTTGGAAAAGTTTTGAGGAAAATTGCTGTGTCAAAGGGAGAAAAGTTAAGGTAACATTTGGGAAAATTTTGTTATTTTTTTTCACTTTTCATACCTCGCAATTCCGCAGATTTATGCAAGATTTCTGAATAAATGGGCTTATTGCATTTTTAATCGATGAGGGCTCTGGGACGTTTCGAAATTTTAGTGCATTTTTAGCGCTAATGGACCTATTCACAAAAACCGGAAAAAAAGAAAAAAAAAGGAAAAATTTGGAGAATGCTCCGATTGACCTGAAATTTTAGGAAAAATTGGAAAAAATCATCGTGTACACGCTCACAAAATTTTAGACCAAAATATCGATTTTAAAAATTTTCAGAAAAAAAATCGGTAATTTTTAAAATCGATACTTTGGTCCAAAATTTTTTGAGCGTGTACAGGAAATTTTTTTCCAATATTTCCCAACATTTCAGATGAATCGGAGCATTCTCCGGTTTTTCTCGCAATTTTTATCCGTTTTTTTTCTTTTTTTTCCGGTTTTGTGAATAGATCCATAAATATTCGGTAAATATTGACAAATTCTTCAAATTTACCGGAAAATTCCCAGTTTCGAACCGTCCTATTTTAGAAAAGTCTCGTTTCGAAACGTCCCAGAGACGATCTGACACATCAAAATGTAAACACTCCGTTTACTCTTCCAAGTGTTTTTTTTGTTGAAAAATCTTGGGCATAACTCGACTGAAAACACCATATTTAAGACTTTTCAGAACGCAGAAATCTAGTTCGCGCTCTATTGACGACGTATCCCATAACGCTGTCTGCGCATCTTCTTTTCTCCAGTTGTCTCTGTTTGTCTAACCGTCTAGCTTCTCCACAAAAAAAGCAAACAGCAGCGTCGCATTATCAGTGGAGCGCGGTATATCGTCTCAATATTATGTTGTTTCAAAATTTTAATAACAATTTTTGCACAAGATTTTCGATATTTTTTGTTAATTTTCGGAGATTCGAGCCGATTTCTATAAATTTTGGCGAGAAATAGATTGTTGCCTCAAAAATTGTTGAAATTTCTTTTTTTTTAAATCAACCTATTCAAGGTACTGTAGAAAAACGGAAAAAATGACAAAATACTGGAAGAAAACTCGCAAAATTCTCCGATTGGTCTGAAATTTCGGGAGAAACTGTCAAAAATGCTTCCGGACTTTCTCAGAAAATTATGGACCGAAATATCGATGTTTAGAAAATTTTCAGAAAAAAAATCAATATTTTTTAAAATCGATATTTCGGTCCGGAAGCATTTTTGACAGTTTCTCCCAAAATTTCAGACCAATTTTCTTTTTTTTTGCGGTGAAAAAAAGAGCTAAAAATGGATATTTTTTGATTGAAAAAATTTTGATGGCAATTGTTGCCAAAATAAAGAAAAAGGCTACAAAATTGATTTTTATTAGCCTCGTCTCAGCAGCTACTCATAAACTTTGAAAATAGCCAATTTTCCCACGAATGGTCTCGAAGCGCATTTTTTGACACAGTTGAAATGAGTGCGACCGTAACCATTTGAAAATGTAAACAAGTTTAATATATTGTTTTTATTTTTTCACTCGTTTTTCTTGATTTTTTAATAGTTTTTTTTTTACATTTTAAATGGGTTACGGTCGCACTCATTTCAACTGTGTCAAAAAAAAAATGCGCTTCGAGACATTTTATGGGAAAATTGGCTATTTTCAAAGTTTTTTCGCCCAAATTTTGTATAATTTGTAAACATTTTTATTCTGAAAAATTAAAATTTTGTGACAATTTTTGCCAAAATTAAGAAAAGGCTATAAAAATTAATTTTAAACAACTTTCGTGTCAAAAAATATTGAAAATTTTCCAATTTTTCGCAAATTTCAACATTATCTTCACAAATTTTTCTATTTTTGGGATATAAATTCAAAAAAATGCTGTAAAAAAAAAAACACTCAAAGCCTGTACAATTGTCATACATTTTTGTTGATATTTTAAAATTTTGCAAACAAAAAAACCTCAATTTTTCGCACCCCGGTAATTAGAAACACTCACCGTTGACACCGATCCATGCCCAGCAGCCGGACTGCCTCCATCAGGCGGCCTCAACTTCTTGTCATACTGTTGCTCGCTTCTCGGCAAATTATCCAAATAGGCGAGCGTTCGCGGCGTCGACGAGCCAAACGCAAACGATTTCGGCGACGATTTGGCGATGGCGGCAATGCGTGACGTGGCTTCGTGCTGCTTTGCCAGTGTCGCCTTTTTGCGTTCCTCGTCCTCGTTGAGCTGCTGCATCCGTTTTTGCAGCAGTACTTGCTCGCGTTTCAGTTGGGTTTGCACTCTGAAACTGGTCGAGATTTTGAATGTGGAAATGGATGGAAATGGTGGTGGGAGCGAGTTTTTGAGCAGGTGCTCAGAGACTGGCGAGTGGCGGTGACTGGGTCTCGCAACAGCTGAATTGCAGCTGTGGTGCGCGTCAGTGCTCAATTTGTTCAGGGAAAAATTTTACAAAAAAAAAAGTTCGTTCATCTATTATGGTGCGTCCAAAAAAGCAGAAAAAAGTGTTTGCTAATTTGTCCCATTTTTTGGCTATTAGCCGTTTAAATTCATGAGGAACTGGCCCCAAAACCAACGGCTAATAGCCGAAAATTTGCAGATTATTGCCCCAAACTCGAGCTGCTCGCCGATTAGGCGCCAACTATTCTAACGTGGCTAATAGCCCCAGAGCTGCTTATAACCGCCGTATCCGAGCCAAATTTTAGAACAACTTTTATCGAAAAAAATGTAGTCAAAACCAGCCAAAAAAAAAAACAGCAATTTTCAGGGGCTAATAGTCATTTTCAGTGGCTAATAGCCAAAAATTCGCAGATTTGTGCCGATTAGTATCAAATCAAATTCGCGCCGATTGCCGATTAAATGCCAATTATGCGCCAGTAGTGGCTAATAGCCGTACATCCGCCATATACGCGCCAAATTTTGGAGCACTTTTTATGAAAAAAAGAGCTTAAAATGGGTCAATGCGAGCAAAAAAAAATCTTGAACGGCTAATAGCCATTTTCAAGCGGAAAATAGCCATTTTCAGTGGCTAATAGCCGAAAATTCGCAGAAATGTGTTGACTAGTGACAAATTCGGACCGATTGCCGATTAGCTGCCAAATAGGGCCCAGAAATGGCTAATAGCCATATAACCGCCGTATCCGCGCCAAATTTTTGAGCAATTTTTATGGCAAAAAATGAGGCTAAAAAGGGTCAAAACTAGCAAAAAAAAAAGGTCAATAGCTAATAGCCATTTTTAGTGGCTAATAGCCACCATTTTTAGCGGCTAATAGCCACCATTTTCATCGGCTAATAGCCACCATTTTCAGCGGCTAATAGCCACCATTTTCAGCGGCTAATAGCCACCATTTTCCGCGGCTAATAGCCACCATTTTTAGTGGCTAATAGCCAAAAAAAGCTCGAAAACGCACCTTTCCCTGTGCTCGACCGCATGCTTCCGCCGCTCTTCCGCCTCCTTGCGCAACGCGTCGTGCCGCTCCTTCACCTTCCGTTCCGCGTACTCTTTGCGCTTTCGAACCTGGAAAAATTGTTTTTTTTTTTTTTGCAATTTTTAAGACAAAGAATTAAAAAACCAACCTCATCTGAATCCATCTTCCTGCTAGTCTAACACAACTCGATCGGGCGCGCGAAAAGCCTGCCAATTTTATTTTATTTTTAAATCTTTAAAAATTGGGTTTTTCTTTTCTCAAAAGGTACAAATCGCGGTGTCAAAACCGGTAAAACGTATAATAAATTTAAAATTTTCCAAAAAAAAAAAAAAACATTTTTTTTTTCCGTAAAAATAGAAACAAAAAGAAAAAGTGAGTGCAACAAACAATAACAACAAGAGAGAACAAAATGAAGAAGAAGAATTCAAATAAATGAATGCAATCAGCGGGGAGACGGGGTGAAGGCGGCAAACTGGTATTCGAATCGAATTAACCGCGCGTACAAGAAAAAAAAAACAGCGAGTAAAGAAACGCAAAAAAGTTACGAAAAGAGGACAAAACACTTTGCGCGGCGCACGCAATAAAGTGACCGACAAGAACAATGATTAACCGACAATTATCTCCAATTACGAGGCATAATTGGGTTGAAACAAGAAAAGTGAAGACGTGTGAAAATGAGTGACCTGAAAAACGAGCAGTTTTTTTTTTTGTAGATTTTCTAGAAAAAATTCACTTTCTTGCCCTTTCGTGCTAGACACTACGAAAAGGCAAACGCGCTCCATGGCATTCTCTGCGTCTCCACAGTGGAGGGCTGCGTTGTTTAGCTATTGTCGGCCCCCCAAAATGGTCAAACGCGCTCCGCTGAACTCAACGCTATGCGATTTTCATTTTGGTTGCCAAATTATTTCATTTCATGTTGAAAATATACGTGAAATGAAATAATTTGGAGACCAAAATGAAAATCGCATAGCGTTGAGTTCAGCGGAGCGCGTTTGACCACTTTGGCGGGCCGACAATAGCAATTTTTAAACTTGGAAACTAAACAAATACCATTTTAAAGTCTAATTAGAAACATTTCGAGTCTGATTTCAAATTAAGCTTAAACCAAACAAACATCAAAAGTTCCACATTTTAACATCTAATTAGACCGAAATTTTCTTTAAAATTGTTTTGCCATTTATTTATTTTCATTTATTACAAGCCTGCTGCGCAGTCCTGCGCGGCTGCTGACGCAGCCTATTGGCGACTTCGTCGCCACATTCAATTTTTTTACGTTCCACTCTGCCTTATTGATTTATATGCACTCTGTTTTGGAAGATTTCTATCCTCTGTGGCTCAGTCGGTAGTGCGCTTGAATACAAATCCTAAGGTCACGGGTTCGTGTTTTGTCCACTGCATTTTCTTGCAAAAAGGCAAGTGCGGACGCGCACAGACATCCCGATCTGGGTTTTTATATATAAGAAAGATATTCTACTTTCCGTTCAAAGTCTAACAAGGGAATGGTCCAAACTTAACTTGGCGTTTCGAAATGACACTTATATAGGGTGAAAGAGCACTTCATGGGGAGCTCAAATCACTTTTCAATTTTTGCAATAAACCATTCGGAGCCGAGCAAATGAGCTCCAAAGTTTTAATTTTCACGTGCGAATTTATCACCGCAGTTGAGAGTTATTTTCAACAGTGGCGTGGTGGCCGAGTGGTTGGTGCCAGAGAATTGTAAATGGAAGATGCGGGTTCAATCCCTCGCGGTAAAAAATTTTTGTATTTTGATTTTTGCGTTCACTTTTCCAGGTCGTAGAACTTTTTTTACCATTTTTTTTGCATTGTCAACTTCTTTTCAACGTATGGTGACGATTGGATGTTTGTGTTTGTGTTTTGTTTTTATTTCGTTTTAACTGGAGATGACACTTCGTGTGGAAAATGTTCTATCGTTATTATCCAAGAAGCTTTTGATTTCGAACTCGGATCCCCTCCACCTATTTCCCGACAAGATACCAATCTCTTGGAAAAAAAAGCGTGCTAAATGGACACAAGCTTACCGTTCTTGACACTTTCGGAGTTCCGTTTCTGACAAGTTGGCGCAGATGATTGCTTCCAGACGAGATGTACCAATAATGCATTCATCAAGTGAGCGAGATGCACCAACACTATTTGTTTTTCCCATTTCATAATTGTTGATTAGCATTTTTGTCCTTATTTGTGAACTGTTACTACGTATTAAAAACAAAAAATTGAAAAAAAAAAAAAATATTTGTCAAAAAAAAACAAAGTTCTAGAACCTGGAAAAGTAAACGCAAAAATTAAAATACAAAAAATGTTTACCCCGAGGGATAGAACCCGCATCCTCCATTTACTATTCTCTTGCACTAACCACTCGGCCACCCGGCAACTGTTGAAAATGACTCTCAACTGCGGTGATAAATTCGCACGTGAAAATTAAAACTTTGGAGCTCATTTGCTCGGCTCCGAATGGTTTATTGCAAAAATTGAAAAGTGATTTGAGCTCCCCATGAAGTGCTCTTTCACCCTATATAGGTTTCATTTCGAAACGCCAAGTTAAGTTTGGACCATTCCCTTGTAAATAATTAGAAACTTTTCGAGTTAAATTTCTAATTAGACTCGAAAAATAAAGGAAAAAATTTCAGAATTAGACTAACGGGAAACTTGAATTAGGCTCAAAACAAAAAAATTTTGTTTCAAAGCCAAAAAAAAAGATTTTTTTTCCAAACATTTTGAAATTTTAATTATAAAAACCGGTATTTTCCATCCAATTCTAATAAATTGGATCAGTTTTTCCTAGAGGTCTTTCCACAAAAACAGCTCTGGGACGTTTCGAAACCTGCCATTTCCAAACTTTTTTGGCATTTTTGCGAAGCGGTATTTTATTTTTCGTTTTTATCCGATTTCTATTATTTTTGTTAATTTAAATCTACAATCATGCCGCAAAATTGTACAAAAGTTTCGAAATGACAGTTTTCGAAACGTCCCAAAAAAATCGTGGACGGTGCAAATGCGCTCTATTGGACATGGATGACAAAAAAATTCAGGAAAATTGATAAATTTCTGACAGTTTTCTCAATTAAAAGCCAGTGGGTCTTACCACGATTGGCCGGCAAAAGTGAGTGGAATTAAATTTAATTTGGATTTTTTTAAATTTTCCACCTGTTCATGAATTTCAGCCGAAAAACATAGTTTATCGGCAATTTTGCCGGCTGGAAAATCGACTCTCGGACGTTTCGAAAATATATCTGCATTTTGTCGTTGCAGTGTTTGCACACAATCATTCTTATTGTGTTTTCAATCGAGTTGCAGCATGAGAACACGAAATCCCGCCCACTTTTGTGCGCGCGACCACGCAAACACAGTGCTATTTGAAGAGACGCAGACAGAACGGTGATTGCGGACGCATATTTTCATGCTGCAACTCGTTTGAAAACACAACAAAAGCTTAGAAAAAATGATTGTGTGCAAACACCGTGACGACAAAATGCAGAAAATTTTTCGAAATGTCCAAGAGACGAAAAATCGATAGTTTTCAAAGAAAATTATTCTAAAATCGAAAAAAAAATCTCAAAATCGAGCCAAATTTGACAAAACCGATGAAAAACTTTATTTTTGGATGAAATTCGAGAAAAAACCAAACAAAATTAAAAAAAAATTAAGCAATCATTTTTATTACCACAGACTGAAATCTATCGATTCTTTCCCAGTTTTTTTTGTTGCAAAAAATGTCCAATAGAGCGCATTTGCAGCATAAAACCTTCGGTAAATCACAGCAAGAGCCAATGTAAAAAACCCTATTTTGCCTCAACATATTTAAGGCCATTAAAGTAAAGTGCCACAGAGCAAATCAAATTCGCCGCAAAAAAAAGTACAGAAAAACACGCCGTAAAACGGAGAAATCGGGGCGAGGGGGGGGGGGGCAAAAATGGGAGAAGAACATGAAAAATGGGCATTCATCGAATCCCCATGGGAACGTCTCGAGACCTCGAGACACCACGAGCAATTTGATGGTGTTGGGCGGCGGGTGGGCGCAAAAATTCATGTGAAAATTGGAACTTTTATATTTATCACATCTTTCTTGTCATTTTAATTTATTAAAAGTCAGTATCGTACTTTTCAAAATATCACGTATTCCTCGATTTGCCTTTGATGTCTCGTCAAATGGTGGGCGAGCGGGTCTCGCCACGACAGTGTATACACATACACACTTGTCGATTTACGCAAAAAAATGAATTTTTTCACTTTGGATTTACTAAAATTCAAAACGAAAAAAGCTCATTTTTGCGCGTAAATTGACAAGTGTGTATTGTGAAAACAAAAAAGTTGCAACGCGGTGTTTGCGTACTTTTAAAATTCAAACGAAAATGGGAACAAATCTCTTCATTTACCATGCTATTTCTTTCATTGCCATTTGAATTTCAAAAGTACGCAAACACCGCGTTGCAATTTTTTTGTTTTCACAATATGTGTATACACCGTCGTTGCGAGACCCGCTTGCGCACCATTTGACGAGACATCAAAGGCAAATCGAGGAATACGTGATGTTTTAAAAATGACGCTACTGACTTTTAATGAATTAAAATGACAAGAAAGATGTGATAAATTGTTCCAATTTTAACATGAATTTTTGCGCCCACCCGCCCAACACCATCAAATTGCTCGTGGTGTCTCGAGGTACATTAAAATGTTAAAAATTAACGTGAATAAAAATATCCGATAAATCTGCCGTCGTCCACCCGTCCGTCCATCTGTTCGGTAGCAACACGCACACACGTATTTAGATGAAAAAAAGGCGATAAGTGGTGTCATTGTGTACTATACGAGTCGGTGAATTTGCGAGAAGGTACTTCATCATCTAATAATATCCGATGAGGGTCGTTCGTTCGTTTTGTTTCACTGCATTTCGTTTTCGACACGGCAAAAAGAAAAAGTAAAAAGTAAAACGAAAAAGTAAAATGTGAACGATTGACGAGTAATAAAAACCCAAGCGCAACAGAAAAAAAAATGATGTGTATAGTTTTTACACAGTAAGCCAATTGTTCCGCTTGGCAAGTGCGCTCCAGTAAACACATTTAGATACGCATCTCGACGCTTTGCCACGTTAATTCTACACGGGAAATTGCGAAAAATTCAGGTTTTCAATACGCTGAATGGAAAAGTGTAACAAAATTTTTTGAAAATTCGAGGGCCTTATTGAGAAATAAGCTCCGCCCCATTTTGCAAGTCTGCGGCACATTTTTTTGCATTCTACAGAACTTTCTCTACAAAACTTGTGTCGCTAACTTGAATTGCAGAAGGGGCGGAGCTTATGAACCTATTCACAAAACCGGAAAAAAAAGAAAGAAAAAAACGGAAAAAAATTGCGGGAAAAATCGGAGAATGCTGCGATTGACCTGAAATTTTGGGAAATATTGGAAAAAATTCTCTTGTACACGCTCAAAAATTTTGGACCAAAATATCGATTTTTTCAGGAAATTTTAAAATCGATATTTTGGTCCAAAATTTTTTGCGCGTGTACAAGAGAATTTTTCCCTATATTTCCCAAAATTTCAGGTCAATCGGAGCATTCTCCGATTTTTCCCGCATTTTTTTCCGTTTTTTTTTCTTTTTTTTCCGGTTTTGTGAATAACTCCATTATCAAAGACTACAAAATTTCAAGGGGTTTTCATAATGTTATCAATTCGAACTTTGATGAAACGCGGAGAAATCACGAGCTATTAAGCTTCACTCATGGCTTGTAAAAGCCCTGGCTCAGAAAATAATTTTAAACTATTCCACCAGTAAATTCAGCACGATCGGACACAGCTGAATCGAGGGTTACCGTAATCCATTCAAAAATTTTTTTTAACGATTTTAAGGTTTTTTTGGGATTTTTTTTTGAATGGATTTTCAGCCAAAAATGGTATACTCGGTATAAAAAGCTGATAACTCGCTCCAATCGAACAAAGAATTTCGCATGCATTTGGAGTGAGGTTTAGAGAAATCAGAGCAAAACATCGGCCACGGCTCTCTCAATTTTCTACAATACTCGTCGCAAACGCGGCCGCGTCCATCACTGTGCGAAAGGAGCGCGTTTGCAGCGCTCCGTACTGAGAATAGTTTATCGGAAATTTTTTCACATTTTGCCGGATTCGGCTCTCGGACATTTCAAAAATTTTTCTGCATTTTGCCGTCGCGGTGTTTGCAGATAATCAGCTTTTTAGGGAAATCCCATTAAAAACTTTGGAAATAAAGATTGTGTGCAAACACCGTGACGAAAAAATGCAGAAAATATTTCGAAACTTCCGAGAGAGGGATTTTCTAGGCAACACCAGTTTAAAGACGAAAAAATCGATAAAAATTCATGAAAATTTCGAATAAAAAATTTAAGACCCTGACGAAACCAGGGAAGACAAAACCGGGGAAAAGTTGCAAGTCTACGGCACACTTTTTCAACACTTCCAGTACAAAACATCGTACAGCAGTTGCAAAAAGGGGCGGAGCCTCTTCCACGGGTTTGTCCATTTTTTTCCCCCGGTTTCGTGATTTTCCCCGTTTTGTCAGGGTCTCAAAAAAAAATTTTTTCTTCGAAAACTCACAGTTTTGGTCATTTTTAGCCTATTCTTTGGTGTTTTAACACAAAAATAAACCGACGGTGCGCACAGCTAAAACAACGTTACCGTATTATTTGTATTTTTCGCTGCGAGACCTTTCGGATCTTAATTTTTTTTCCCCATTTTTGACAACAAAAAAAAATGAAATTAGTGACGTTTCGAAACTTTTCGAAAAGGTAAAATCAACTCACCTCTTCACACCTTTTCACTTCATATGCTGCCGATGAGCTCGCTTCTTCAAATGCTTTGGCACCTTGTCTTTCCGCTGCTCACGCTTCTCCTCCTTCACCGCCGCCTTCCTCAATTTCCGCTCATCGGTGGTCTCCTCACGATTCCGCGTATGCATCGCAATCTTTCGCTCCTTCTCCTCAATCTCCTCGGCCGTCGGCTCTGTGCGCTTCTTCCGCGTCTTTTTGTCATTCTCCTCCTCGTCACTGTCGCTGCCTCCCTCGCCGAAACCGTCGCCTTTCAGATCGATTTTCGATACGATATTCTGGAACGGGTTGTTCGCCTCCACGCCCTCTTTTGCCAGTCGTCCGTCACGTTCAAAGTGGAGCACGTGCTCGAGTTTGTGCGGGATGAAGGCGTTCATGAAGAGTGCGTCGTCTTCCGAGTTTGCCAGTGTTCGTTCCGTTTCTACGATTGTTTCCATTTCTTTGCTGCTCATTAGCGGATCGACAATGACTTCGAATAGGCGGCGGACGGAGAGAACTTTTACGCCGAGCTCTCTGGAAATTTTGGGTTTTCTTTTTCTTTTTAATGGGCGGGTCGCCGAATATGTTAATTTTTACAAGCCTGGCTGTATCAAAATCTACTTTTGAATTATTTTTGGCCCGCCAAAACGGTCAAACACGCTCCGCTGAACTCAATGCCGCGTCCAAAGTTCAAACAATTCCTGAAATCAGGAGTTTTTGCAGTCCAAAGACCCGAAAAAATTCCCATAAATAACAGATGATCACAGTTGAAACCAACGCTACCGTATTTCTTTCGCTGCGAGACCTTCTATTTTTAAAGTTGAATTTTCGAGATCCCACGAAAATGGGGGAAAAGCGTCGAAATGTGGGACCGAAAGGGGAGGAAAATGGGCGGAGCCTAATTTTTTTTTTTTTTTTTGATTTTTGCCGAAGGGTTCGAGAATTTTAGTTTCAAAAAAATTAAATAAGGTCAATTTGAACATAAAACTATTATTAGAAAAAATGTCGCAAGAGTTTGCGGCACTTTTGCGGTTAGCTCCGCCCATTTTCCCCCTTTTCGTTCCCACATTTTGGCACTTTCCCTCCTTTTCGTGGGGTATCGAATCTTCCCGTATAAATAGGTACCGCAACGTGTTTCTAAAACATAAGAGTTTCGCCAAACTGTCGACAAAAATAGATTCCAGTTACTCATATTAGCATGTTCCCAAATTTTCGTTTCAAAATATTCAGTAATTCTCGAGTTTTGGCTCTTCAAAGTTGGCCTCCCGAAGTACTGATTTTCTCCTCGCTGGAGGGGGCGGGGCAGAGTCACAGGTGAAGGGCTTGAAATCCATATCGGATCCGAAACGGATGGGACGTGGAATTTATAGGAATTTTATATGTATCCGATTTTGATCCTATTAGGATCCACGCTCCCACGGATAGGATGCGGACGTGGGAGCGTGGACTGAAAACGGATCAAAAACGGATGGGACGTGGATATTTTCTAGACTTCCTGAATTTTCCATTTTTTGATTTCACTCAAGATGCTCAATGAGCACTTGTATCCAGACAACCAAAAATATCCGGTGAGCTCTGTGGCACCGTGCCACGGAGCCTTCATCCAGAGCTCCCCACCCACCCTTCAGAATTCTCTAACCCAATACCTTGCAACACTTGCGCAGGCGGCGGGTATACCTTCCCATGTGGACCGACACCTCACGGGTTTCGACGGCCCTTATGTTTTGCACGGGAAAGGGGCGGGGCGTAGCGTGATGACACCAGTTTTTCGTGGATTTTATTATTTTAAGACGTAATTTCCCGAATACTTACTTCATATGCCTGCCGTGGGATATAACCCCCCACCCCAGCATATATAAGTATAGTCCCTCACCATCGTAGTCCCCCCGACTATCTCGAATCAAAACGTTTCCAAATCAAACAATAAGCCGGCATTTCGGACAAATAGAGTGAATACGGTATTACAAATACTTGTTCTGTACTGGAGAATTTGATTTAGCTTTTTATTATACAACACTTTTGACACTTATCCATTTGGAAAGAAAACGGTTCTGATTCGGGACAGTTCTGTTTTGATAAAGTTCTGATTCGAAGTTTTCCTTATTCGGAAAGCGACAAAAATGGTAGAAAGAGCTATGAATGGTGCACTTCTATTAGAAGCTTTAATTAATTGGGATTTCTCTTCGATGTCGGTCGATTTTCGCTTGTTGTTTTGCTATTCTGATACGGCGGGGGCTATTCTTATCAGGTGGGGGGCTATTCTGATATAGCGGAAGGCGATATTGATATGGAAAATGAAAAAAGGAAGAAGTGGCGGACTTATCTGATAAATAGGCGCTACCTCGAAATAGAACCTTATCAAAATAGAACCGTGCTGAAATAGAACTTGACACGAAATAGAACCGTGTGAAATAAAACTGTACATCGTTTTAGCGCGTTTTAGCACAATTGGGTGAAGACTATTGAATAAAAAGCCAAACAGAAAAAGTTCCACTCAGTGGCGTGACCTGTTTTCGATTTATTGACTGGGTTCTATTTCACGCGGTTCTATTTCGGAACAATTCTATTTCGGAACAGTTCTATGCCACACGGTTCTATTTCGCGTCAAGTTCTATTTCGACACAATTCTATACTAGTTACTATACTATGTAGTTCACTAATATATTGTCTATTCGCGAAAAAAGCAAGTGCGCTCCACGAAACTTATTACTTCGTGGATTTCATTTTCGTCGCCAAATTATTTCAATTCACGTTGAATTTACACGTGAACTAAAATATTTTGGCGACGAAAATTAAATCCACGAAGTACTAAGTTTCGTTGAGCGCACTTGCTTTTTTCGCGAATGGACAATACCAGGATAAATGCCATGTTTTTTTAGAAACCACTGAGCAAATCGGACCAAAATCAACGTATAAGGGGTGCTAAGCCGATCCTTGGTGGTCGATATCAGCTAGGGGGGCTACAATTGTCAACTACCAAGTTGCCTGCCCTTCTAATAGAGCCTGACATCCACGTGCCCTGCTTCAGATGAACGCGGATTCATTCTCCATCACGTCTAAAAAATTCCACACGCCCTCCACGAGGGACACGTGGAAGCATATAAGATCCGATATGTTTCCATTCTCCCACGGATCCACGAGCCCTCCATATATATTCCACGCCGGCGTGGATCCACGGCGACCCACGCCAAAACAATCCACGCTCCCTCCACGGGGGCGCGTGGATCTATATCGGATCATATATGGATCCATTCCACGTCCCATCCGTTTCGGATCCGTTTTGGCATTATCTCCCACCACCTGTGGTGTGCGGGCGCGCGGCACTGAACCCCGGCAACAAAATAGTGGTGCAAGAAGACTAACCGTTCGGCCACACACGAGTGTCTAGCTGCGCGCCCAAGTTTGATGATAAAGGCGAGTCCCAGCTGGATCGCCCACTTCCCTTTAAAATTTCTATTTTGACACGTTTCAGTATGAAAAAAGTACTGTCAGGTCCAAAAAATCAACCTTTTCAGATATCGCCGACATAGTTATTTTAGATTTTTTTACATCATTCTATAGCAATTGTTCTGTAGAATCGAATGTGTATAGTAACTCGCGTGACAGCGACCTCCATAATAGAGAAAAATGCAAAAAACTTGATTTTTTTTGAAACCACTTTCATACT
The DNA here is from genome assembly GCA_963572235.1 of Caenorhabditis japonica. Lineage (NCBI taxonomy): Eukaryota > Metazoa > Nematoda > Chromadorea > Rhabditida > Rhabditidae > Caenorhabditis > Caenorhabditis japonica. The sequence goes on from OY754342.1 coordinate 5,620,964, forward strand.
TTTTGGGCAAAAAGTGTTTCAAAATGTCTCAAATAATTTAAAAATTTGTACATCCAATCTCGAAAGCCTTTTTTATCGATTTCAACAATAAAAAAATAAGGTCATCGCTGAAAATTTTGAGATATTTTTCCTTGTACTTTGGAGACGTCCAGAAGGCGTGCCGTTGTAGATAGAGGCGATCTGATGCAAAAATCGAATTCCCCGTATAAAAATCTATCAGAAATATAAAAACAAGCCGTGACAGAGACCTACATAGATATTTTTAGAACGTTTTTCTGGTCGTCGTTTCAGTTTTTTGAAAATTTCGTCTGAAAATTAAAATTTTCAGTAAAATCTGATGTCACCAATCAATTCTGCGTGCAAAATTACATATGAAAACATGTTGGTATGAATAATTATGTTCATAGTATTCGGGCTACTGGAGCGCAAACTCTCAAAATAAAAGCGAGGAGAAAAAATTGAAAGGCTCCGCCCCCTCCTTTTGCGGTGCCTACGTATAAAATAAAAAATTGAGCAACTGTGGGAAAATTCAAGTTTAAACATAGAAGGTCTCGCAGCGAAGCAACTACGGTAACGCCGGTTTCAACTGTGATCGCCTGTTTTTTCTGGGATTTTTGTGGCACTTTGGACTGCAAAAAACTCCTGATTTCAGGAATTTTTTGAACTTTGAACGCGGTATTACAGACCCAAACGGAATTTTACAGATAAGGATGGTTTTTGAGATGCATATTGCCAATTTACACGGAAATGTTTATAAGACTATTCACAGAAACAGCAAAAAATAGAAAAAAAATAGCGAAAATTCAGAGAAAGCTCCGACTGGCCTGAAACTTTGGGAAATCATTTAAAAAATACTCTTTCCTAAAAATACCAAAATATCGATATTTTGGTCTCAAATTTTTAGGAAAAAGTATTTTTTAAATAATTTCTCAAAGTTTCAGACCGATCGGAGCATTTTGTGAATAATCTCAGTATTGTTTCTGGTTTCAGACTGAAATTATGAAATTTTACGGACTCAAAAAAATTTAAAAATAAATATTGTCGGCCCGCCAAAATGGTCAAACGCGCTCCGCTGTACTCAATACTACGTGGATTTCATTTTGGTTTCCAAATCTTTTCATTTCACGTTGAATTTATACGTGAAATGAAATAATTTGGAAACGAAAATAAAAATCGCATATCGTTGATTTCAGCGGAGCGCGTTTGACAAGTTTGGCGGGCCGACAATAAAAAATGCAAATTCCACTCACCTGAAAAACTTGTTCACATTATTACAGTCCATTCTCAAAAACTCCAACGCGTGTGGATGGTCCTGTTCGACAGACTGCGACACGTCAATGATCCAGAGCTTTCCGTCGTTGACCAGCATGTTAAACTCGCTGAGATCGGCGTGAACGAGGCGGCATTCGCGGTAGAGACGTCGCATGTCGCGGACCAGTCCAACGTACATTGGTTCGGCTTCCTGAATTGAGAAATTGGTGGATATACACGTACATCACGGCGTCTCGAGTCTCACCTCCGCGCCCAAATTCGCATTTTTGAGCAGTGGTGCCGGCCAGCCGTCTTTGCCGAGAAAATCCATGACGAGCACGTGGCCTTTGAGCATGTGCGGTTTTGGTACTGGAAGGCCGACTTCGTGCATTCGCGCCAAATTTCTCATCTCCTTTTCCGCCCACACGGCCACCATTTTTCGCGGGTTCGATTTGCAGTAGCCGTGACGGTATCTGTAAAGGAAAATTGTTGGTTAATAGGGGAAAAAGACCGCTTTTACTGTTTACTGTATAGACTATATATTCCTGCTCACGGTGTCCAGGATTGGAAATGTGGACGGAGCCTAATTTGCTGGCGCGCCAGTTTTTAAATTGATTTTATTATTTTTCTTTTAGTAAAACCTGTTTTTCTTTGTAAAATGCATGTATTGTATCTTTTAATACCATAAAATTGCCTAAACTTCGATTTTCGTAAAGATTTATCCTGTAAAAACACCAAAAAACTCAAAAAGAATATTTTGAAATGGTGGCTGAACCAAATTCGACATTCTTAGGCTTAAAAAATTTATAAAGATCTCAGCTATAATTCAGTTGGAGCACATTTGGGAAAAAATGAAGAATTTATGTTTTTTTTTCCCGAAAAACATAAAAAAAATTCGTCAAAATTTGAATTTCGCGCAAAAAATCCAGTGGAGCGCGTTTGCTCGGCTCCGCCCACTTTTCAAATCCTGGACACCGTGCTGCCATTTATTTTTGAATCCCTATTTTTGGAATGTCGGCCTTTTAAAAGTGCCGGGGAATCAGAAAAGGCGGGTAAATAGTTTGCTCCTGATCGGCGATCAGCAATTGGCTACAATTGGGACAATTTTGGCACCTTTCTGGCGGGCAGTCATTTTCAAAGACTGTACACGGTGGGCGGAGCCGAGCAAACGCGCTCCACTGGATTTTTTCGCGGTAAATTCAAATTTTGAGGCATTTTTTTTATGTTTTTTGGGAAAAAAAGCATAAATTCTTAATTTTTTCCCAAATGTACTCCGACTGAATTATAGCTGAGGTCTTTAGAATTTTTTAAAGCCTAAGAACGTCGAATTTTGTTCAGCCATCATTTCGAAATAATCGTTTTGAGTTTTTTGGTGTTTTTGCAGGATAAATCTTTACGAAAATGGAAGTTTGGGCAATTTAATGGGGAATAATTAACTTGATTATAGAAAAAATCAATAATTGCTTGAAAAAAACCCGATTCGCCGTCTGACGACGAAAATTTCTATTACCGCTCTTCGATGCGTATTTTTCCGTATTTTTAGCCCGGTTTTTTGTTAATTCCAAGATCGTATGCATTGTTTTGACCTCAAAATTGAAGTCTTCTGTCGGTACGTTTAATGCAGTGAAATCTCTCAGATTTTATTTCGTCATGTAAATAAAACAAATATCATGAAAAATAAATGCAATTTATTTGAATTTCATCGATTGTTAGCCAATATTGTGCGTTTCACGAAAATCGCTCCAATTTTCCGGTCTGCAAGAAGTTTTTATGCTTCAAAGTAAAATATTAGAGTTATTAAAATATGAAATACATAAATTTTACAAAGAAAAACACGTTTTACTGAAAGAAAAATAATAAAATCAACTTAAAAAAACATTAAAATAAATTTGAATTTCGCGCGAAAAATCCAGTGGGGCGCGTTTGCTCGGCTCCGCGCACTTTTCAAATCCTGGACACCGTGGGCAGTAGGTTAATAAGCGGGTCAAAAATGTCAAATTCCAAAAAAATATCATCGAAAATGGCTATTAGCCATGAGTTTTCGTTGCAAAATTCAGAGCACATTATTTTTCCAAAAACAAGCGGCAAAAAATATTTTTTTTTTGGGAAATCAAGAAAATTTTGGCTCTGGGACGTTTCGAAACGTCCAAAAGCCAGCTAGACGGCTATTAGCCACTTATTGGCGCAAGTTTCGAGCGGAATTGGCGGCTATCGGCACACAAACGTCAGTTACCCATTAAAAGCCAAAAAACTCACCTAAACTCGCCGGTAACATATCTCTCCCGATCCTTAAACGTCAAAATACTCGTCTTGTAAATCTTGACAGCCAAATCGTTCTCCACACCGGTCGCGTGATACACATTCGCCTCTTTTCCCGTCGAAATGCAACCGTCAATATTCAGAAGAGTGCCACGTTGCAACAGACGAAATAGAACGAGTCGGGTTCGCGGATCGAGCACCTGCTCGACCGTGGCGCGGTCTGCTCGATCTTTGACACGCTTTCGTTTGCGGTCCTCGCTCGTGTCAGCGTGTCGTTCCACGTCCACTTAATTTCAATAATTAGCATACGAAAAAATTCGTGGCGACTCACTTGTCAATCGATTGCGAGCGGCGTTCGGTCCGATCGCATTGTGACGGGCGGCGTTTAGTTTTTTCGTAAAGTCTGCAAGTAATTAGGGGCGTTATTGCGTGTGGCGGCTTGGCGGCATTGGCAACTTTTGATCTTCGGTTTTGGGGGAAAATCAAGGGAACTTTCAAAGTTAAAAAAAAAAGAAAGTTAAAATAGCAATTTTTGAAATTTAGTCTGATCTTCTTTAAAATTATCGTCAATTCCTTTGAAAATATTGGAAAATCAAGCAGAAAATCTGTACTTTCAGTGCCATTAAGGAGATTTTTTCTAATTTTTGACAATTTTAAGATAAAACTCAGGAAATTTCTTGGCGTTGGATTCTGGATAATAGCCATAAATTCGTTATAAAAAATTTTTTGTCGAATTTTACAGCGATTTTATGGATCTATTCACAAAACCGGAAAAAAAAGAAAAAAAAAACGGAAAAAAATTGCGGAAAAAATCGGAGAATGCTCTGATTGACCTGAAATTTTAGGAAATATTGGAAAAAATTCTCCTGTACACGATCAAAAAATATTGGACCAAAATATCGATTTTTCTGAAAATTTTTAAAATCGATATTGCGGTCCAAATTTTTTTGAGTGTGTACATGAGAATTTTTCAATATTTCCCAAAATTTCAGGTCAATCGGAGCATTCTCCGATTTTTTCCGCAATTTTTTTCCGTTTTTTTTTTTCGGTTTTGTGAATAGGTCCATAATATTAAGGAGATTTTTTCTAATTTTTGGCGATTTTAAAGAAAAAACTCAGGAAATTTCTTGGCTAATAGCCATATATTCGCCATAAATAATTTTTTTTTCGAATTTCACAGCGATTTTAGGCAATTTCGTGTAAAATCACGGGAATTTTCCAATTTTCAAGACAAATTTTGGCTGAAACGATCATTTTTCGACACTTTTTTTCGCAATTGAAAGAAAAATTGTCCTAAAAATACGATTTTCGGAAAAAAAAAGATTCTAGCAGTAATTTTCGCCAATTTTTCAACAAAATCTTCAAAATTTCCAGCATTTTCATAAATTTTTAAGTTTCAGAGGGAAATCCTTTTGAAAATCTCATTTCTTGCGAAAAAAAAAATCGGATTTGGCCCAAATTTTTTCCATTTCCTCCTGAAATTTAGGACATTTTCTCGAATTTTTGTCAATTTTCCAACAAAATGATTAAAATTTCAGAATTTTATAAAAATTCCAGCATTTTCACGAATTATTGAACGTTTTAGAGGGAAATCCTTTTGAAAAATCAGACTTTTTTTGTGAAAAATATTGATTTTGTCCAAATTTTGGTCATAATTTTTCAATTCCCTTGCGAAATTTGGGGCATTTTTCTATAATTTTTGTCATTTTTCATAAAAATCTTCGAAATTTCCAGATTTTATTCACAAAACCAGAAAAAAATTGCGGGAAAAATCGGAGAGTGCTCTGATTGACCTGAAATTTTGGGAAATATTGGAAAAAATTCTCCTGTAGACGCTCAAAAAATTTTGGATCAAAATATCGATTTTAAAAATTTTCAGAAAAATCGATATTTTGATCCAAATTTTTTCGAGCGTGTACAGGATAATTTTTTCCAATATTTCCCAAAATTTCAGGTCAATCGGAGCATTCTCCGATTTTTCCCAAAGTTTTTTTTTCGGTTTTGTGAATAGGAACATAACATTAGGGATATATTTTTTTTATTTTGGCGATTTTACAATAAAACTCAGGAAATTTCTTGGCTAATAGCCGTTGGATTCTGGCTAATAGCCCTTTTTTCGAATTTCACAGCGATTTTTAGGCAATTTCGTGTAAAATAACGGAAATTTTCAAATTTTCAAGACCAATCTTGGCTGAATCGATATTTTTTCGACACTTTTTTTCGCAACTGAAAGAAAAATTGGATATAAAAAAGTAATTTTCGCCAATTTTTCAACAAAATCTTCAAAATTTCCACAAATTTCCAGCATTTTCATGAATTTTTAAACATTTTAGAGGAAAATTCGTTTTGAAAATCTCATTTCTTGCGAAAAAAAAAATCGGATTTGGCCTAAATTTTTTCCATTTCCTTGCGAAATTTGGGACATTTTTTTCGAATTTTCGTTAATTTTCCAACCAAATGTTTAAAATTTCCCGAATTTTAGAAAAATTCCAGAATTTTCACGAATTATTGAACGTTTTAGAAGGAAATCCTTTTGAAAAATCAGATATTTTTGTGGAAAAATAACGATTTTTACAGAATTTCGGTCATAATTTTTATATTTCCTTGCAAAATTTGGGACATTTTTCCAACCAAATGTTTAAAATTTCCCGAATTTTAGAAAAATTCCATAATTTTCACAAATTATTGAACGTTTTGAAGGGAAATCCTTTTGAAAAAGCAGACTTTTTTTGTGAAAAATAATGATTTTATCCAAATTTTTGTCATTTTTCATAAAAATCTTCGAAATTTCCAGATTTTTGACGAATTTTTTTAATGGACCTATTCACAAAACCGGAAAAAATTGCGGGAAAATCGGAGAATGCTTCGATTAACCTGAAATTTTGAGAAACATTGGAAAAAATTCTCCTGTACACGTTCAATAAATTTTGGACCAAAATATCGATTTAAAAAAATTTCAGAAAAAATCGATATTTTGGTCCAAAATTTTTTGAGCGTGTATTTACAGGAGAATTTTTTCCAATATTTCCCAAAATTTCAGGTCAATCAGATTTGTTTGTTGTTGTTGTGTTGTAATTTACGAAACCGAAAAAAAAAGAAAAAAACGGGAAAAAAATTGCGGGAAAAATCGGAGAATGCTCTGATTGACCTGAAATTTTGGGAAATATTGGAAAAAATTCTCCTGTCCATAATTTTTCGCCAATTTTCAAGAGAATTATTCAGAACGTTCACTTTTTCAAAAGTTTCCCGATTTTTGAACATTTCATAGATAAACCTTTCAAAAATTTTGCATTTTTCTTGATTTTATTTGCTTAAAATAAGCATATTTTAATCACTTTCTCATGGATTTTTGGCTAGGGGCGGCTTATGTCAAGTTTATGTGAAACAGGCGCCAATTATGTGGCTAACGGCCATTTTTCACGGCTAATAGCCAGGTGGTTTTATGCACAAGCGATTAGAACAACAATTTATTTGAATATTTACCTCCCGTCGCCTCTGCAAAATCGACAATCTCATCGTCGAAATCCGATTCCGTGTCGTCGGCGGCCTCCTCCTCGTCGCCAGCGTATTGACGAATTCCAGGCGTTTCTGAACGGAATTTTCCGAGAATTATTGCGAAATAACTTACCTGTGACGTGAACATTCTTCACGTCTTCTACATCTTCATCCTCCACCTCACTCTCAGTCTCTTCCGGATCAATATCCACATCTTCGAGAATATTCTGCAGGTTCAGATTCAGGTTCAGCTGCTCGATTCTCTCCATTTTTTACCCTGGAAATGTAAATTTTGATGACGAATAAGAAGAAGAGGGGGAAGGAGAAGAAAATGAAGTGAGAAACGAGTGAGAGACAGTGATGAGTAGAGAGAAACAGAGCGAAAAACGGAACGAGACGCAGAGAAAGCGCGCTCTACGGAAAATTGGCTCGTAAATCGAATAGGTTTTATTTAGAACAGACTGTAAAACCCATTTCGCATCGTCGCGGCGACGACTAATTGGCTTGTTTTGCACGGGAAGAAAACCTTGGAAAGCTGTCAAATATTTGACAATTGGTCCTGGATGGGTAAATGTAAATGTTTAGTGTGTGTACTTACTCAAACAAGTTATTAGACTAACAAGCGCATACTCGTATTTAAAACTAGGGATTGGCAACTAGCAACTGTACACTGCACGTGAATCGTGATAGATCTATTGTGTCTCATAGGGAAAAATTTGAGGCAGGTCTTTTTCAATTATTACTCTCGTCTCAGCAGCTCCTCATAAACTTTGAAAATCGCCAATTTTCCCACCAAATATCTCGGAGCGAATTTTTCGACACAGTTGAAATGAGTGCGACCGTAACCCATTTAAAAATGTCAACAAATCCTATCGTTTTTATTTATGGACCTATTCAGCGCAGGATAAAAACCGATTTTCGCGTCTTTTTTCCCTATGCAGGCTTTTTTCCAAGAAAAAAACCCATCGCGTCGAGACCCGGCAGTGAAAAATGCAATGAGCCTTTCATTTTCAATGGGAATTCGGTTGAAATTTAAAGGCGCATAGAGTTATTTCATTGGCCGGTCTCGACACGATAAGTTGTTTACGTCAAAAAACCTCCGACTACTGTAGTTTTTTGTTTAGTTTCCTCAATTTTGCATAGGGAAAAAAACCGCGAAAATCGGTTTTTTCCTGTACTGAATAGGTCCATTATTACTGCGTCGCGAAAACCTGTCAGAGCAGAGCGCGCGACGCTGCTGTGGCAAGGCGCGCGACGATGCTGTGACTCCGCTGTGACTCTGCTGTGACTCGGCTGTGACTCTCACTTTTCGCGGCGAGACCACGGCGCTCCGCTCTGACTGGTTTTCGCGACGCAGTAATATGTTCTCTTGTTTTTCGTTATTTTTTTAAACTAGTTTACAATGGGTTACGGTCGCACTCATTTAAACTGTGTCAAAAAATGCGCTCCGAGATATTTCGTGGGAAAATTGGCTATTTTAAAGTTTATGAGCAGCTTCACGAGATTAATAACAAAAATTTTGCAAAAGCCAAAAAAAAACTGTAGAGACGCAGAGAAATGCGAGAGAGCGCGATTGCATTTTCGTAGAAAAGGTGAAAAATAACAAAAAGTTGGGAAAACTGGCTCTGGTTGACCTAAAATTTTGGGAAACAATGACAAAAATGCACCCCAATATGAAATGCTCAGAGAAATTTTGGACCGGGCGAAATATCGATTTTTCAAAAAATCGTAAAAATCAATATTTCGTTCGGTCAAAATTTTCTGAGCAAGTCATTTCCGTGAGTATTTTTGGCATTATTTCCCAAAATTTTAGGCCAATTGAAGCATTTTTCGAGTTTTTCCTCAATTTTTGTTTTTTTTTTTTTCATTTTTTCTATTGTGTTTTCAATCGACTTGCGACATGAGAACGCGAAACTCCGCCCACTTTTTTGTGTGCGACCACGTGAACACAGTGATACTTGAAGAGACGCAGACAGAACGGTGAATGCAGACTTGCGTTTTCAAGTCGCAAGTCGATTGAAAACACAATACAAAAATGCAAACGCGCCCTGTCGCATTTCTCTGCGTCTTCATAGTTTTTCCAATTTTTCCATTTTCTGAATACCTTCAAAGCAAAAAAATTCCCCGTCCCACGGTGTCCAGGATTTGAAATGTGGGCGGAGCCTAATTTGCTGGTGCGTCAGCAAACATGCATTGCGCACTTTCGGTGCTTGCGCAGTTTGCGACTCTCGAATTTTTTTTTTGATTTTATTATTTTTCTTTCAGTAAAACCTGTTTTTCTTTGTAAAATGTATGTATTGTATCTTTTAATACCATAAAATTGCCCAAACTTCAATTTTCGTAAAGATTTATCCTGCAAAAACACCAAAAAACTCAAAACGAATATTTCGAAATGGTGGCTGAACCAAATTCGACGTTCTTAGGCTTAAAAAATTTCTAAAAACCTCAGCTATAATTCCGTTGGAGCACATGTGGGAAAAAATTAAGAATTTATGCTTTTTTTTCCGAAAAACATAAAAAATGCCTCAAAATTTGAATTTCGCGCGAAAAAATCCAGTGGGGCGCGTTTGCTCGACTCCGCCCACTTTTCAAATCCTGGACACCGTGCGTCCGTGAATAAATCGACAAAACCCCGCCATTCATTTCGAAAAATGAGAAATCGCATAACTTGGCACACTGCCAAGATTTTTCCCCCGATTTCAACGGAGCGCACTTTCGCTAGGGCAGTCGCGAGCACCCCGTTTATAAATCGACAGAACTCCGCCCTTTTTTCGCTTCGAGACCTTCAACTTGCGGTCGTGGCCTAGCCGCTGCTTCACGGTCAAACAGATTTTTAGTGAAAAAACGAACGTTGGAGCGGAACGAGAAAAAAAAAGGCCAGCAATAATTTTTTTTTAATTCTCTATGGCGAAACGCACGGCCTTTTCTTTACGAAGGTTTTCTGGATTTTTCTTTCCTAGAAAAGAGCTCAAAAGTGAGTAAAATGCACTTTACTGTGTGGGAAAAAAAAGAAAAGTGCATATCACTCACATGTTGAGCTCTTTTCATGAATTTTCGGAACAACAAAAAAAACCCAGAAAAAAAAAAGTTTTTTTTTCCAAAAACCAGCAACCGATAACCCTTCGTAAATAAAAGGCCATGCATTTCGAGACTGAAAATCGGGAAAAAATTGTTCGCCGCTATTTTTTTTGTTGCTCGCTCCGCTCAATCGTTCATTCTTCCACTAAAAATATATTTGAATGTGCAGGATCGGCTAGGTCACCGACGCGAGTTGAAGGTCTCGAAGCGAAAAAGGGGCGGAGTTCTGTCGATTTATAAACGGAGTGCACGGGACTGTCCTAGCGAAAGTGCTCTTTGTTGAAAGTTTTTTGGTGCATTTTTGCGTCGCGGTGTTCGCACTAGTGGGTTTAAACTCCCAAAAAGAACACCGCGACGCTAAAATGCACTAAAGTTTCTTAACGTCTCGATTTCGAAATGTCCCAGAATCAAAAAAAAAACCAAAAAATTTGGTGCAAGACCTACACACCATGTGCACCGTCGTGGATTAGACCAAGAGAAATGCAAATAATGACAAGAAATACTGGAAAAATTGCAAAATATTGTCAAAGGCCACGTTTTCGACGTAAAAAGTCGCTGAAAAACTGGCAGAACACAGGTCCGGGAGTCAGCAAACGCGCTTGGTCGCACGCCGGAAAATGCCTACAAATTTTGGACCTCATTTATAAGCGATTCAGGTGTGCGATCGGGCGCGTTTGCTGACTACCAGCTCTTCGCCTTTTGGAAACGCAAGTCTGCATTCACCGTTCTGTCTGCGTCTCTTCTACAAATAGCACTGTGTTTGTTTACGTGGTCGCGCACAAATAAGTGGGCGGAGTTTCGCGTTCTCATGTCGCACGTCGATTGAAAACACGATAAAAATTAAAATTTGCTCAGAATTTAGTTACGAAATTTATTTGTATTTATTTAAAATTGAGGAAGTATTCCTATAGAAATCAATGATGGATGAGTAGATGAACAGAGATAACTAACTGATAAATGATATCAAGTATACACACACTTGATTCCATCGATCAGATGTGTCATATTTACAATATATCTATCTCTCTCCCTCCCGCTATATATTTCATAATTCAATTAATAGTATCTAATTAAATATTTAAAGTAAAGTTATACATTACGAACATATTCCTCGATTTGAGATACCTCGTCAAATGATGCGCATTCGGGTCTCACAACGAAAACACTACGGTGCGCCTGTTTTTTTTTTCAACTTTGGGCGCGTCAAAACTGGATTAAAATTTCGGACAAAACCAGGCGAAAAAAGTTCCGAAAAGAGGCGAAAAAAGAGAGAAAACAAACAGCGCGAAAAAAATTTGAAGAGACAATTCAAAGAGACAATGAGAACGTCATGGTCATATTGTCAGCTGGCAAATTACCAATTCACTCGACCCATTTTCATGCATAAATTGCATAAACGCCTCGTTTTTAAAGGTGGATGAATGTTGCGAATTGTGAATGGTGAATCGCGAACGAATCACGCACGCGCGCGGTCGCAAAAACTTGTTGGTTGGTTGGTTGGTTGGGAGCGGCCAGAAAGTTCGCCATTTTTTTTTCTTTTTTATGTAAAGATTAATCAAGCGTGAGCTTGAGAGCAAAGAAATTGGGAGTGAGGGGGAGAAAACTAGAAGTAAATATTTCTTGTGGTTGTTTTCTTTCAATTTTATTGCGAAAACATTGAAAAACTGTATATTTCTCTGCGCCTCCTCTATCGCTGCGAGACCCACGGCCGCGGCCGAGGAACAGCGGGTGGCCGACTGACAAGCTTTCTTGGCAAAATGGAAAAAAGTGGCACACACTTCAATTAAATTGTGGTTTTTTTTGGGAGCAAAAAAAATATTAATTTTTTTAGCAAAATCGGCTAAAAATTATTGATTTTGCGCTCTAAACTTTCAAAAAAAAGAAAAAAGAAAAGAAGAGAAGCTATTGTCGAACCGCCAAAATGGTCAAACGCGCTCCGCTGAACTCAACGCTGTGCGATTTTCATTTTGGTTTCCAAATTATTTCAGTTCACGTACAAATTCAACGTGAAATGAAATAATTTGGAAACCAAAATGAAATCCACGTAGTACTAAGTTCAGCGGAGCGCGTTTGATCATTTTGGCGGGTTGACAATAGACAGTCAGACAAAACGAGCCACTGAGAAAACGAAGATACGTATCCGTAGAGCGCGGAACCATTTTTTTTTTGGTTTAAAAAGTGAAAAATGCAACAAAAAAATTTCGCGGTTTTCGTGGCGAGACCCACCAAATTTTTAGCCAATCGAGTTCACAGGCAAAAAAGTGGGCGGGGTTTCATGTTTCATATTTTTTAAACTACACACTTTTCACCCGCCAAAAAAAAAATAACAAAAACATAGTTTTTCCCATGCAAAAGCCCATAAAAAATCTCGACAAACACAAAAAGAAATGCTCGCGAATATTCGACATCTGGAAGCAAAAACTAACAAAAAAAACTACGACAAAAAGTAGAAATCTGGCAGAAACAGACAGATAGATAGTAAAAAAGAGAGGAGAAATGCGGGAAAATAGTGCATCGAAAGTGTTTCTCTCTCTCTCTTTCTCGTGTCGGGGGACATTCTGCAGGTGAGTGACAGCGAGCGAGACAGCGAAAAGAGTCGGAGAGAGTGCCAGGTAGTAAAAGCGTGACAGATGTGAGACGGTGTGGACGGAAACAGGTGAGGTGGAGCTTTTCGAAGAGGTGCTCAATTATCCAGGCTCAACGCGTAAATCGTAAATCGACAGCACCAAACGGGAGAGATCAGAAAGTGCGCTCTAGTGAAAACGCGCTCAGAAGATTATTGCTCATGAAAATCTGTCAGTCGGCCACACGTTGTTATTCGGCCTCGGCCATGTGGTCTCGCAGCGATAGAGGAGACGCAGAGAAAAATACAGTTTTTATCCCCCCTATTCAGCACAGGAAAATATGCAGAATTGAGTAAAAACGAAAAAAAAACTACAGTAGTCGAAGGTCTTTTGACAAAAAAAAAACCCGTCGTGTCGAGACCTACCGATTAAATAATTCGATGCACCTTTAAATTTCAGCCATTTTTTGAAGCCGGGTATCGACGCGATGGGTTTTCCCGCATTTAGCAATTATCGGCTCTTAAAAACTATTTAATAAACCAACAAAAATATCGAGGAAAAAAAAGAGAATTTTCGGACGAAAATTAACAAAGACACAATTGCGCGGGGGTTGCAAAAAGGGGCGTTTTTTTCTCATTAATCATAGAAAAACAAGAATTTATTTATAACTGTTCTTAAGCTCAAAAATGAATCATTTTTGCAAAAAAAAAATCAGATGTTCCGTTATTTTCTCAATTTTTGCTCGTTTTCGTTCTTATATTGAGTTGATATTACTCTCGTCTCAGCAGCTGCTCATAAACTTTGAAAATAGCCAATTTTCCAGCGAAATATCTCGCAGCGCATTTTATGACACAGTTGAAATAAGTGCGACCGTAACCCACTAAAAATGTAAACAAGTTGTGAAAAAATCACGAACCTATTGTCGGTCCGCCAAAATGGTCAAACGCGCTCCTCTGAACTCAGTACTACGTGGATTTCATTTTGGTCTCCAAATTATTTCAGTTCACGTGTAAATTCAACGTTAAATGAAATAATTTGGAAACCAAAAATGAAATCCACGTAGTACTGAGTTCAGCGGAGCGCGTTTGATCATTTTGGAGGGTCGACAATAGGTCAAAAAACGAAACGGTACCCTACTCACTTTTTTCATGTCAAATTAAATTTTAGTGCATTTTGAATTTTTGCGTGAAAAAAGTGGGCGGGGTTTCATTTTTTGATCTATTCAGCAACTCGAGCAACCCAGTGCAGCGAAGCTAAATTGTTTCGCCCGCCGAAATACACAGAAAAACCTCAGAATTTGTGGAAAAAGTTAAGCCCATTTTCACAAAGATTAGCCGCACCGCACCGTTAGTGATTCGCGATTCGCCTCGCCCGACAAGCCCTTCTCAATCTCAATCTCCATTTTAATCGGATTTAAACCAATTTCTTTCTTTCTTTTTTTTTTCTTTTTCTATTTCATTTCATTACTGGATTCGATGAGTGATTGATCGAATTATTATTATTAATTCCACCGAAAATTTGTTTCCATTCCGTTTCGTTGGAATGGAATGGGATGCAATGGCAAATGGTATCGATTATATCAGTATTCACATTTTACGAGAAGGAAGTCAAATGAGAGAGAAAAAAGATGAAGAAATTAGTGTTAAAAGATAAGAGGCGCAGAGAGGAAAAGTCGAGAGGAAGACTACAGTGGTAATACACATAATACACATTTCTTGTCACTTATTTCTTTCCTTTTCTCATCATTAAAAGGCTGGACACACTCATGACGTTTTTATGTTAAGATTTTCGAAAATCTCATCGAATTTAAATCAGCGCACACAGTTGAAGAGATGGTACCGTAAGAATGTATTTTTCGCTGCGAGACCGATTTTTCGCTGCGAGACCCGATGTAACCTTTAAAAAAGATGAAAAATTTTTAAAGGCGCATCGCTTTATTTCAACGCTAGGTCTCGACGCGATGGTTTTTGACGTTTTTCGGCAATTTTTCTTATGGACCTATTCAGCGCAGGAAAAAAACCGATTTTCGCGGTTTTGCAAGTTGTTTTCCAGGAAAAAAAACCCATCGCGTCGAGACCCGGCAGTGAAAAATGCAACGCGCCTTTAATTTTCAATGGGAATTCGAGACCCCACGAAAAGGGGGGAAAGTGTTGAAACGCAGGAACGAAAAGGGGGGAAAATGGGCACAGTTTGTCTGCAAAAGTGCCGCACGGTTTTTTCTGAATTTTTGGAGAATGAGCAATAGTGTTTTTTTTTCTGCTTTTTTTGCCTGAAATTAGTTTTTTTTGGGTATTTATTGTCCATTCGCGACAAATGCAGGTGCGTTTCATTGAACTTCGTACTTTGCGATTTTCATTTTCGTCACCAAATTATTTTTCTTCTTTTTCTTCGATTTCTTGCTAAAATTCTCCTTTTTCCTTGATATTTATTTGTTAAAATGACTAATAACAAACAAATTCGTAATAATTTGTAAAAATTTTCCTAAATATGCCCAATTTTAGTTAAAATTCGCCATTTTTCGAAATTGCCGCTGCTTTAAAAATTCCTAAATCATTTATTTGGAAAGCTTTTAGTTCAAATGATATTATGATGATGTATTTCAATGTATTCTTTCTTTTTAGCACACAATTTTCCTATTTTAATGCGAAATCACCCGAATTTTCGCAAAAAATATTATTTTTCACTAAAATAAATAATTTTGTGGACCTCTCGCAGCTTTTTCGCTCCTTTTATTTTTTAATCGTTTCTATTTTGTCTCCGCATTTTAAATACTAAATTCCAGCAAAACAAAGCAGGAAAAAAACACTATTTCTCATTCTCCAAAAATGTAGAAAAACCGTGCGGCACTTTTGCAGACAAACTGTGCCCATTTTCCCCCCTTTTCGTTCCTGCGTTTCAACACTTTCCCCCCTTTTCGTGGGGTCTCGGGAATTCGGTTGAAATTTAAAGGCGCATAGAGTTAATTCTTCAGCCGGTCTCGACACGACTAGTTGTTTACGTCAAAAAACCTCCGACTACTGTAGTTTTTTTGTCTTTTTTCCCCAATTTTGCATAGGGAAAAAACCACGAAAATCGGTTTTTTCCTGTACTGAATAGATTATTTAATTTCATTTTTGGGGTCTCGCAGCGAAAAAACCTACGGTACCAGTGCTTAAACTGTGCCCCCTCGTCTGCGTCTCCTCGCTTACGCGCTTTCTGCCTCAAAAATTCACGACGAATGCAATTAAAGACGCGCGCCTAAAAAAAAGGTCTCGCAGCGAAATTTCCCGCGCATGTGTTCAGCCACATTTCTTTTCACAGCATGCTGCTCAAAAATCACTCGAAATTTTTGATAAAAGCACCTCCTATTTCCTTATCTTTGGTTCGGCAGAGACGCACACGCGCTTCTTGTCGTCATTTTTGGCACATTTTTCGAGTTTCTCACGTAAATAAATGCATGCTTGTACATTATTTTGCTCATGAAAATCTGTCAATCGGCCACGCGCTGTTTCTCGGCCGCGGCCGCGTGGTCTCACAGCGGGAGAAACAGAGGAGACTCATAAAAAAATACAGTTTTCGAGTGAAAGTTCAATCAATAACTGTATTTTTCTCTGCATCTCTTCTCCTCGGACGGCCACACTCAAATCTTGACAAATTTCCAGCAAAAATGAGCAGCCCAGAGGACAAACCGACGACCTCGACGAGCCCGTCGTCGTTCGACAACGTTTTTTGCGCAATTTGCGGCGACAAGGCCACCGGAAAACACTACGGAGCGATGAGTTGTGACGGGTGTAAAGGTAAAACAAATTTTTAAAATTCTAAAGGTCATGAAAAGCTGTCAGTCGGCCCCGCGCTGTCGCACTGCGGTTGCGTCGCGTGGCAACGCTGTCTCTCGTCTGCGTCTCGTCCCATAAATTGGAGTTCAACGGAGCGCACTTTGCGACTGAATGAGTAATTCATAAAGTATACAGAATTTTGAGTCATCTATGTGTTTAGCCACGACAAAAACAATCGTGTATATAGCGTGACCCACTCTTATATACCCCCAAGACAATGCCATGCACTAATGCGTTCTGGCTCACATAGTAAATGAAGTGAGTGAGCCAGAGAGAGAGAGAGAGACTGAGCAGTTTCACCGAAAACCGCCCGAAAAACCGCTTTTCGTAGAGGGGATCACATTTCTCATCTGACAATGACCGAATATCTTATTTCTGGATCGCCACAACAAAAAAAACATTAAATTCTTGAGGGATTACATAGAACTAAAACTAAAAATATTTAAGCAGGCGCATGAAAGGGGAGTCAGCAAACGCGCCCGGACGCACACTTATTGAGAAAACGAAAAATTGCAACGCGGTGTTTGCGTACTGTTGAAATTAAAACGAATATTACATTAAAATCGAATCGCGCAAAAAAAAAAAAAAACAATCAGAAAACCTCCAAGAGGAGTACACGAGGTGTGGTCTCTGGCCTAGAAAATCGGCGTCCACCAATTTAATTTTTTGACATTTTCTCATTCATTTTTGAGTTTCAGAATTCAAAAATCGAGAATGCGACCTTTTGAAAAATTTCTCTGCATTTTGTCGTCGCGGTGTTTGCACACAATCATTTTTTAAAGCTTTGAAAAAAAGATTGTGTGCAAACACCGCGACGAAAAAATGCAGAGAAATTTTCGAAACGTCCGAGAGCCCGAAATTTTGTGCAAAAATACAAGAAAATACTATTTTTCAACAATTTTTGAAAAAAAGAACCGTATTTTATGATTTATCAACAAAAAATGTAAAAAAAAAAGTACAACAATTGCTAGAAAAATCGAAAAAATTAACTTGGCGCGAAAGAAATTCAAATTGATGGCCGCCGGTTTTCTCGGCCACTCAGGTGTTTCATTTTGGGTTTATTTAGAAAAAAACCGGGTTAAAAAGGATAATTTTTTCGATTGTAAAGTGACCTCTATAAATGACCAAGTTTTCTAATCTAGCCCCCTTTTTTCCCAAATCAACCCGAGTTTTCTAAACTATCCCCCTTTTTGCCTAAATCAACCCGCAAATTTTCTAGTCTAACCCCCTTTTTTTCTAAATCAACCAGGAAATGTTCTAATCTAACCTCCTTTTTTCTAAATCAACCCACAACTTTTCCAATCTAACCCTCTTTTGTTCTATATAAATCCGAAATCGTTTGAATCAATACGGAATTTTTTTAATAAATTGAAATGGATTTTTCAAATTCGGAGGAAAAATGAATTAAAATATTTTTATTCTACAACAAAATTGCGAACATGTACATTTTGAGATAATAATTCTTACAATTAATGAGGTTAATAACAACAAAAAAAGAAGATATTGACGTATTTAGAAAATATGTGAAAAAAATTAAAATATATGAAAACTACATTTAAAATGTATACTCAAAACAGCGGCGATCACAAGTCCCATATTGATGTTTGCGTGATTGCTCCTTTGAACCAAATTCTACGCTCGACTGTTCGTTCCACATGCACATCTGAAAATATAAATGTATAGGGGAATTATCAATATAAAAGCAGCGACATTGGCGCGTTCCTACTAACTTTTGATAAGTAAAATCTTTGAATTTTTCTAGCTATAATGGATTCGTGGCGGAGTGACAATTTTTCACGTTATAATTCGAAAAAATGAATAAATAACTGAAGAAATGAAGAGTTTTTTCGTTTCCCAGTTTCCCGTGAAATGTCACTCCGTCACGAATCCATTATATTGCTGTAATGGACCTATGTAGATGTATTTTCCAGCCATTTTATTCCTATGAAAACCTACATTATAATGCAGGTAAATGCAGGAAAATTAATTAAAATGAAGGTTTACATTGGAATAAAATGGCAGAAAAATTCATCTGCATAGGTCCATAACATTATTCGATTAGGTACACCTTATTTACTGAAATAATGTACAAATTCTTAGCTTTTCATTCGATTTGTATCGGTAAAATAAATAAGAAAGTACCAGTGGTGCACCGAATTGAAATTTTCAAACGGCGGAATAGCGGAGCGGGATGGGGTACAGCGGTATAGAACTCATACGAAATAGAACCGCAACGGAATAGAACTTCACGTAACAGAGCCCCCTGAAATGAAGCTGTTCTGACAAAAAACAATTGCGCAGAATAGAACTCAATGATTAACAATTTTCAACGGAATACTTATTTTTCTAGCTTTTTTGTATCAGTACAGCTTCAGTTCAGACAGTTCTATTAAGTTGTGGTTCTATTCCGTGTGAGTTATATACCATTGTACCCCCGAACGGAATTCCCGTGCATCACTAGGTAGGTAAGCTTCAATTTCACTATTTTAATTGCTCGATGTATAGGGGTTTTATATGTAGAAAATCTCACCGAAAAAGATTCCGTGCTCACAAACTGCCCGCCTTTCCACGAATTGATCGACTGTTCCTTTGTCCTTCCGTTTTCGGCAAACTTCCGTTTCGAATTTCCATTCAAATCTGAAAATGATAGAAATTGAACTATGGGCTGAAGAATAATTTCATCGCAATAACTATCACGGTAAACTTTAGGAAAAAATCTACGGGATTCCATTTATCAAAAAATGTAACTTATTGGGAATGCGTTTTTACTTACGAGGAGCTGGCAGATTTTCCGACGAGTCTTCGTGAAATATTCCGAAAATTTCGTACCAGCCGAACATTTTGTGCTAGATTTCATCTGAAAGTTCATCGAATTCAGATGATTGTTAACGAAAAATCGATAAATATACAAACCTAATTGCAAAATTAGTATTTAAAAACTAAACAATCTACATAATGTTACATGAAAAAGAAAAAAAACACATAAAAATAAGAAAATAGAATGAGGAATCATCCAATTATGCGCAAACAAATGTAAGTATTTACTGGCGCGTTGTGCGATACAGGTAAAAAAGGGGGTCTATATAAACCCGGAAATTTTCTAAATTAACCCGTAAATTCAAAAATCGTTACGGGTTTATATAGACCCCTTTTTAACAGCGAAATTTCCCAACCAGATTTGAATTTTCCAATTTAACCAGAATTTTCCAAATTAACCCGGAAAATTTCCAGATAGATTTGAGTTTTCTAAATTAACCCAAAATGAAACACCTGAGCAGCGGCCAAGCCTTGTGTACTTCTTTTGGACGTCTTTTGATTTTTTTTTGCGATTTTTGTTAAATTTGTCGATTTTTAATGTGGTATTCTTTAACTTGAAGGAAAAAAAATCATTATTTTATTTTCACGGTGTCCAGGATTTGAAATGTGGGCGGAGCCTAATTTGCTAACGCGTCAGCAAACTTCCATGGCGCACTTTCGGTGCTTGCGCATTTTTCGACTCTCGCATTTTTTTAATTGATTTTATTGTTTTTCTTTCATTAAAACCTGTTTTTCTGTAAAATGTATGTATTTTATCTTTTAATACCATATAATTGCCCAAACTTCGCTTTTCGTAAAGATTTATCCTGCAAAAACACCAAAAAACTCAAAACAAATATTTCGAAATGGTGGCTGAACCGAATTCGACGTTCTTAGGCTTAAAAAATTTCTAAAGACCTCAGCTATAATTCTGTTGGAGCAAATGTGGGAAAAAATTAAGAATTTATGCTTTTTTCCCGAAAAACATAAAAAATGCCTCAAAATTTGAATTTCGCGCGAAAAAATCCAGTGGGGCGCGTTTGCTCGGCTCCGCCCACATTTCAAATCCTGGACACCGTGTTTTCGAAATATATTTTAGCCAAAAAAAATTGGAAAAAATGGCTGAAAAAGAGGAAAAACTGCGATTTTTACAAAAAAAAATTCTGAAAAACGATGAAAATTGCAAGAAAACCAAAAAAATTGGCTCGGTTCCAAATAAATTCGAATTGACGGCCGCCGGTTTTCTAGTGGTTTTCTAGGCCAGCGGCCACGCCTCGGGTACTCCTTTTAAACGTTTTCTGATTTTTTGTTGTGCGATTTTAATGTGGTATCTATTTAAATAGTTAGACAAATTAAAATAAGCAAAAATATTTTCAAAAAATCGAAAAAACCGAGAAAATCAATGGTGCGCTAAACTTGCAAAAAACCATGCCTTCCACGAAAAAAAATCCCGCAAAATGGCGCATAAAGAGTACAGTAAACGTCAGTTTGATAAGAAAGTGAAAGCGAGTGTAAACATGTGGAAATGGAAATTTCGGCCCGCCGATCGCAGAATAATAATAATAATGCAAACAAACATTGCGAATGATTAAATAAATCACTGAATACAAACTTTTTTTGTCTCTTTCAGGCTTCTTCCGCCGAACGATCCGGAAACGCCACGCGTACGTGTGCCGGTTTGGAGAAAAGTGTCAAGTGGACAAAGGTGGGGGGCGATTCTTTTTTTTTTTTGTTGATGTGGAAAACTTTGGTCGGAAACAAACGCAGCCGCATGGCCACTCGTCATGTACATACTTACCTATTCTTTTTATTTATTCTCTTTGACTAAGCGCCCAGCCGACTCGACTGCGCATCTGTTTTCGCAACATAATGCAGAGAAATAGGAGACGCAGAGTCTGTTTTTCTATTGTCCACTCGCGAAAAAAGCAAGTGCGCTCCACAAAACTTAGTACTTCGTGGATTTCATTTTCGTCGCCAAATTATTTAATTTCACGTTGAATTTACACGTGAATTGAAATAATTTGGCGACGAAAATGAAATCCACGTAGTACTAAGTTTCGTGGAGCGCACTTGCTTTCTTCACGAATGGACAATATATATTTGCGCTCTTCTGATGACGCCTCGTTTTGTATAACTGTCTAACGTCTCTTCGAAGCGTCAACAGTAGAGCGCGATTTAGATTGCGCAGATAATGTTTCTGATTTTTATCATTTTCGCAACAAAAATAAGTTAAGACGTCCAAAAAGAGTACACGAGGTGTGGCCGCTGGCCGCCAATCGGATTATTTAGACATTTTTCTCATTTATTTTCGAGTTTCGGAATTCAAAAATCAATATTTTATGCTGAAATTTTTGAATTCATTGGCTGGAAAATTTCGAAATTTATATCGATAAATATTTGTGAAAAACACTATTTTTTCAACAGTTTTTGGGGGAAAAAACCGTATTTTATGATTTATCAACAAAAAATGATCGAAGGAAATGGCAAGAAAAACCGTAAAAATTAACTTGGCGCCGCGGGTTTTCTAGGCCAGCGACCACGCCTCGTGTACTTCTTTTGGGTGTTTTCTAATTTTTTTTTTGACGATTTTAATTTGATATTCGATGTCCGTAAAGTGTGAAACCACCGAATTTTCCCTTTCAGCAAAACGAAACGCTTGCCGCAAATGTCGATTCGACGTTTGCCTGCGCAAGGGAATGCGTCGCGACGCGGTTCAAACCGAACGCGATCGCATCAGACCGGCCAACAACTCGGTGAGCAACGGACTGATATCCGACGATCCGCTGCTCGACGCGCTGATTCGAGCGGAAGCGTCGGCGAGTCGACTCAGGTACGGGCCAAAAATTTTTCAAGAACAAGCCGAAAAGTTCTTCTAGAATGACGGTGATCACGAAAACTGCAGAGGCGCGAAAACGAGCCACGACTGATGACGTCACTGACAGTATGAGCCAACAGTTGACACTGATGGTCGAGTGGGCAAAAGTGCTCGACGGATTTCAGCGAGTCGACATTTTCACACAACACGCTCTTTTAAGGTAGGCAATGTGTGCTCCGATTCCATAACAAATTCGAGTTTCAGAAACTTCTCCGCCCAACATCTTGTCATGTGCGCCGCATTCCGAAGCATTCACCTGTCGGACGCCGTCTGGCTGACCAACGAGACGTGTCTTCACAAGGACAGCGCGATTCCGGATACAAAGTGAGCAATTATGAAATTTGTCATTTGGCCAAAGGCGCGTAAAATAAAATATAATGACAAATTTTTAATTCAATAATAAAATCCTCATTTCCAATCCAGCCGCGTCGCCGAACGAATTATTGACAAGGTGACGACGCCGATGCGCCAACTTCACATGAACGAAATCGAGTACATTGCGCTGAAAGCCATTGCGTTTTTTGATCCATGTGAGTCGTTTAATTGTCAGTATAGTCTTTGAGCTGATGAAAGCTGTGGCCTAGAAAATGCAAATTCTTCCACGAGAAAATTAGGCACAGCTGAAATGAGAGTGACCGTAATCCATTCAGTAATCCTTTATGCCGCGTCCAAAGTTCACAAAATTCCTGAAATATAACAGGCGCTCACAGTTGAAACCGGCGTTACCGTAGTTGCTTCGCTGCGAGACCTTCTATTACTGCGTCGCGAAAAGCAGTCAGAGCGGAGCGCTGTGGTCTCGCCGCGAAAAGTGGGGGTCACAGCAGCGTCGCGCACCTTGCCACAGCAGCGTCGCGCGCTCTTCTCTGACAGGTTTTCGCGACGTAGTAATATGTTTCAATTTGAATTTTACCGTAAAAAAGAAAAATTGAGCAAATGTGGGAAAATTCAAGTTCAAACATAGAAGGTCTCGCAGCGAAGCCACTACGGTAACACCGGTTTCAACTGAGACCGCCCGTTATTTCTTGGATTTTTTGTAGAACTTTGGACTGCAAAAAAACTCCTGATTTCAGGAATTTTTTGAACTTTGGACGCGGCATTAGAGTCCATAAAAATCAGCAGCATGGCAAAATTCAAATGTTTTGTTGCTCCGCCCCTTTTCCCGATTTTGGTGGAGTGGGCCAAAAAAAATTGTTTTGAATTGATTACGATAACACTCATTTCAGCTGTGTCCGGTCGTGCTGAATTCACTCGTGGAAGAGTTTGCATTTTCTAGGCCACAGCTCTCAGCATTTTTTCCGATTTTTTTCTTGAAAATTTTGCGTCACATTTGCACGTTGTTCCGCCCATATTGCCCCGTTTTGGCGCCGTCCATTTTTGTGTGATCTAATATTGTGTTTTCAATCGACTTGCGACATGAGAACGCGAGACTCCGCCCACTTTTTTGTGCGCGACCACGCGAACACAATGATATTTGAAGAGACGCAGACAGAACGGTGAATGCAGACTTCCGTTTTATGTCGCAACTCGATTGAAAACACAATAATCGTAATGGGGTTATTCTCGGAACCAGCAAAAAAAGCAAAAAATAGAAAAAACCAGCAAAAAATTCAGAGAAAATTCGGAGAATGCTCCGATCGGTCTGAAACTTTGGGAAATCATTTAAAAGATACTTCCGGTCATTCCCTGAAAATTTCAGACCAAAATATCGATTTTGAAAAATTTCAGAAATAAAAATCGATATTTTTTAAAATCAGTATTTTTGTCTGAAATTTTCAGGGAATGACCGGAAGTATCTTTTAAATGATCTCTGAAAGTTTCAGACCGATCGGAGCATTCTCCGAATTTTCGCTGAATTTTTTGCTGGTTTTTTCTATTTTTTGCTTTTTTTGCTGGTTTCGAGAATAACCCCATAATCAAAAATTTACCGCAGTGTCACTTCGTGGCGAATTCATAATAACACGAGATCTGAACATGTTTTATCGAAAATTTGTGATAAAAACGTGAATACGAAATGTGATAAAAGCGTGAATACGTAAAAACGAAAAAAATGAACATGAAATTTTTTTAAAACCGCGTCCGCCAGGTCACAACTCGTGTACTTCATGTGGACGTCTTAATATTTTTAACGCAAAAAATCAGAATATTCAATTTCAGTGGCAAACGGAGTGACCGCCGATTCGATCAACGATGTGGAGGAGATGCGACAAAAAGTTAGATTTTCTAGGAAAAGTTTTGCGAATTTTGGTTTTTTGACAAGCTTCACGTGAATTTTCCAGTCATTTTAAACAAGTACTAAGTAAAACACTTTTTTCCTGCACTGAATAGGTCCATAACCAATTAAAATGGAACTTTCCAGGTGCTCGAATCATTTGAACGCCACGTTCGTTTCATTTCCCCGCACAAAGACACGGCTCTTCGCTTCGCCAACCTTTTGCTCCTTTTACCATCAATCGGAACGGTGGCACGCGACTTGGTGGAAGACGTGCACCTCGCCAAGCTGTTCGGACTAGCGTCCATTGATCGAACGATGGCGTCGTTGATTCTGAACGAGAGTCAGAGCGAAGAAATTCCCCAGTCCTTGCTCATTTGAACCCTTTTTCACCTGTAATTTTTTTTGGACGGGTGCTTTGATTTGATATTCTCAGTACGGAGCGCTGCAAACGCGCTCCCTTCGCACAGTGGTGGACGCGGCCACGTTGGCGACGAGAGAGTGCAGAAAACTGAAAAAGCCGTGGCCGATGTTTTGCTCTGATTTCTCTAAACCTCACTCCAAATACATGCGAAATTCATTGTTCGATTGGAGCGAGTTATCAGCGTTTTATACCGAGTATACTATATAATAAAAATGTCAATTATTCATTTCGAATATTTTTAACCTTAAATCATATTATACAGATCAACAACCAACCGTACAGATTTTTCGGGATGAAAACTGGGCCTGCTAGAATTTTTCTATTGATTAAAGAAAATCACATTAAGTAAATAAATGAAAAAAATATATTATATACATACACTACCCGTCGCTAACTAGAGAAATGGATGAACGGCAAAAAAGAAACAAACTTTTTTGCAACATTTAGAGGTACAGCGGCTGACTGGCGAGCGATCGGACGATCCAGTGAACGCATCGCTCGATGTTGGTGCCCTCGAGTGCGGAAACGGGAAGAACTGCCAGGTCGGAGCGGTGATTGTCGTCTTCGAGCAGCATTCGGACCTGAAATGGGGCAAAAATATAAAGATAAAACGCTTCGATTGGCCTAACACGTTGGGAAATTGAAAAATGTCGAAAAAACTGGTGGAAATGCTATTGGGCAAATGGATAGTTCGGTCCTAAATTTTTTACGCATGTGCGAGAGTATTTTTTCAATTTTTCACAAAGTTTCAAGCCAATCGGAGCAATTTTTGCCATAAAATCGAGACCCCACGAAAAGGGGGGAAAGTGTTGAAATGTGGGAACGAAAAGGGGGGAAAATGGGCGGAGTCAACCGCAAAAGTGCCGCAAACTCTTGCGAAATTTTTTCTAATAATAGTTTTATGTTCAAATTGGACTTCTTTAATTTTTTTGAAACGAAAATGATCGATTCCTTCGAAAACAATCCAAAAAAATTAGGCTCCGCCCATTTTCCCCCCTTTTCGTTCCCACATTTCCACACTTTCCCCCCTTTTCGTGGGGTCTTATAAAATCAATAAAAATAAAATAAAAAACGCAGTTTGACACTATTTTCAGAAAATTCAGAACAATTTTTCGTCAATTTAATTTTCTGTCGCGTTAAAAATTTTAAAAAAATCCCAGAAATCAATAACTTCCGAAAATCTGGCCTAAAATTTAAATTGCGCACAGCTGACACCGTAATCTACAGCTTTCGCTGCGAGACCTTTCCAAGAAATTTCGACATGCGCCTTTAAAAATTCTACTTTTTTTTCAATTTTTTGGGATTTTCATTATTTTTTCAAGCTTCTAAATACTTTACAAATGTTTTTTTGTAAAAATATTAGAAACTGCATAAAATTACCTCTGCTGCAGCAGCCGCTCCCTCCATCTCACTCTTATTCACCGCCACAAGAACCGGCAGATTTTGCACAATTTCGTTCGCCATTACCTCTTCTGCAACAGCCTGGAAATTAGAGACATTTAAAATTTAGAAACTCACTAAAAAGCGAGGCGACTGTCGAAAAAAGGTCACTTCTCGTCGCGTCGACCACAAAAATCAGCGCGTTCGCGTCGTCGAAATAGGTGGACCAGAGCTCGCGAAGGCTCTCCTGGCCGCCCAGATCCCAGAAGTTTAGACACGTGTTGTTCAGCTCTACTTTTCCGGCTGAAATGGGATTTTTCTTTTACTTTTTTAAAAAATAATGTTTTTTTCTTCCACCAAAAACTAACTGTTCAAGCCGACGGTCGCTGTGATTTTTGATGGATTGAGCACACCATAGTCTTTTACAAAATGCGATTTGGTTTGCTCGAGAAAGGTCTGAAATAAATTTTAAAAAATACAATTTTTGAAAAAAGATCCATAAAATAAAAATTTAAAAACTCACAGTTTTTCCAGCGTTATCCATACCGACAATTACCACATAATAGTCTTTCTTTTTGAAGAATTTCTCCCAGATTCCCGCAGAAAGTGTGTACATTTTGGAGGAAAAATATGAGAATTATGGTGTTTTTTGCGTATTTGTCGCCACGACGACGACGTCGTCGAGAAATGCGCTAGCAACATTTACTGACGCATTAGCAAATCGCTGACGTATTTTTCGACACCCTTCAAAAATGATGTCGTGGACTTGCTCAAAAATTCTCAATTTCTTGCCGTTTTTTGTAAAACTTTGCTCATTTTTTCATGAAAAATTCAATTTTGAATTTTTATTATCGATTTTTATCGATTTATTGATAAATTCGTTGATTTTCTGTGATTATAGCGGCGACATCTTCATGACTGGTTATTTTCTGAAAAAATTGATTTTTACGATGTTTTGAGTAGGCCAACGCTTGTGTAAAAGGCCCAAGTGCTCAGAAAAGAAACCGGCCTTATACACGAGATTCCAGATGTTCTTCCACTTGTCGCTCGACCACGAAGTGTGCCTTCATCCCAAATATTTCGGCCCAAATCTCAACGAAACGATCAAAATGAAACTGTTCAACGAGGTGGAAGGAACGTGTACCGGAAAATACGGTTTCGTCATCGCCGTCACCACCATCGACACCATTGGCCATGGTGTGATTCAGCCGGGTCGCGGATTCGTCATCTATCCGGTGCGCTACAAGGCCATCGTTTTCCGGCCGTTCAAGGGACAGGTCGTGGATGGAGTTGTCACGCAGGTACGTTTTTGCTCAATAATTTCAGTGAAAAATTATAAATATTATTGTGTTTTCAATCGAATTGCGACATGAGAACGCGAGACTCCGCCCACTTATTTGTGCGCTACCTGTCTGCGTCTCTTCAAATAACACTGTGTTCGCGTGGTCGCGCACAAAAAAGTGGGCGGAGTCCCGCGTTCTCATTTCGCAAGTCGATTGAAAACACAATAAATCCTATTCAAAATTATTCGCGGGCCTATTTTTTTTGTTTTTTGGGCCTCATTTGGATGCGTTGCGTGTGTGCGTCTTGTGAATATTTTGCTCAATTTTCCTTATTCATTTCATGCAGAGAAAGACATTTTCTGCAACAGAAAAATGCAGTTTTTGACGATTAAAACACCTTAAAAATGGAAAATAAAGGGGCGTGTTATTCGTTCTCTTCGTTTTGCCGTTTTTGTCATGTTTTGCTTACTAGTAAGGTTTTAAGAGCCGTCAAACTTTTGCTATTTTTCGAGCTGCCTATAGTCGTCATAAATATTTTCTTGATTTGCCAGAATAATCGATTTTTTGCTTTAAAAATCCATCAAAAAATTGATTTATTCATTAATTTTGCAACGAAAAATCATGGCTGATAGCCATTTTCGATGGTATTTTTTCTGGAATTTGACATTTTTGAAGCGAATATTAGGCTACTGCACGGTGTCCAGGATTTGAAAAGTAGGCGGAGCCGAGCAAACGCGCTCCACTGGATTTTTCGCGCGAAATTCAAATTTAATTTTATTTTTTCTTTGTAAAATGTATGTATTTTATCGTTTAATTACTCTAATATTTCACTTTGAAGCATAAAAAAACCTCTAAACATCTTGCAGGCTAGAAAATTCGGGCGATTTTCGAGAAACTCACAATATTGGCTAACAATCGATGAAAATCAAATAAATTGCATTTATTTTTCATGATATTTGTTTTATTTACATGAAGAAATAAAATCTGAGAGATTTCACTACATTAAACGTATTTTCAGCGTTATTCTCGAGAGCGTGACAAAACCGGGGAAAATGTCGAAAACCGAGACCCCACGAAAAGGGGGGAAAGTGCGAAAATGTGGGAACGAAAAGGGGGGAAATGGGCGGAGTCAACCGCAAAAGTGCCGCAAACTCTTGCGACCTTTTTTCTAATAATATTTTTATGTTCAAATTGACCTTATTTAATTTTTTTGAAATTAAAATGCTCGAATCCTTCGACAAAAATTAAGCCCCGCCCATTTTCCCCCCTTTTCGTTCCCACATTTCCACACTTTCCCCCCCTTTTCGTGGGGTCTCCAAAAACCGGGGAAGTTCGAAACTGTCACGTAAAATTGCGGATGACTCTGATTTTCCGCGCAAATTGTGGAAAATGTTCAGAAAATGACACGCTGAATTTTGAAATTCAGCGTTGTCCGCAATTTTACGTGACAGTGTCGAACTTCCCCGGTTTTTGACATTTTTCCCCGGTTTTGTGTTCATCGGTTTCTCGTTTTTCCCCGGTTTTGTCACGCTCTATTATTCTCATCCCGAGCATACGATCTTGGAATTAACAAAAAAAAACCCGAATAAGACTAAAAATACGCATCGAAGAGCGTTTATAGAAATTTTCGTCGTTAGACTGTGAACCGGGTTTTTTCAAGCAATTATTGATTTTTGCCATAACCAAAGTGAATTATTCCCCATAAAATTGCCCAAACTTTGATTTTCGTAAAGATTTATCCTGCAAAAACACCAAAAAACTCAAAACGATTATTCCGAAATGCTGGCTGAACCAAATTTGACGTTCTTAGTCTTGAAAATTTTCTAAAGACCTCAGCTATAATTCAGTCGGAGCACATTTGGTGAAAAATTAAGAATTCATGCTTTTTTTTCCCGAAAAAACATTTAAAAAAATGCCTCAAAATTTGAATTTCGCGCGAAAAATTCAGTTCAAATCCTGGACACCGTGCAACACTGCTTGATTTAAACGTAAATATACAAATCGAAAAAAATCTCACTTAAGGTGAACAAAGTGGGCATCTTCTGCGACATTGGTCCCCTCTCCTGCTTCATCAGTCGGCATTGCATCCCACCAGACATGGAATTCGATCCGAACAGCGAGAAGCCGTGCTACAAAACGAACGACGAGGCGACAGTGATCCGCAACGATGACGAGATTCGCGTGAAACTGATCGGAACACGTGTCGACGCCAACGACATTTTCGCGATCGGAACGCTCATGGACGACTTTTTGGGTCTGTGTCCAGCTGAATGAGCGATGGAAATTTCTCAGAATTTGCAGAGATTTTGTACTATAATTTATCGTTTTTTTATTACTTTTTTTTCATATTTTCTCTTGTTTTATTTTATTTACTATTAAAGGATGATCTCATCTTTATTTTCTGGATATTTTCGACAATTTTAACGGTTTATATTTAAACCAATTTTTATCTTTATTTAATCATTTTCTTCTCAAATTGGGAGAACATTACATTTCCAGATGTATTTCCTGCCCGACGTGCCGATGTTCGACGAGATTCGACGAATGAACATTCGTCAGGTAAGCCGGAATTTTCTTATGTTATGGACCTATTCAAGAGAGAAAAAAAGAAGTTTTTTCTGATGCAGGAACGGCAAAAAAAGAAAAAAAAAAAGGAAGAGAAAAATTCATTTTCTGCCGATGATAAAGTAGTCATATGTGGCGAGACCCATTCAAATATATCGATGCGCCTTTAAAGAACCTATTCAAGAGAGAAAAAAAGAAGTTTTTTCCAATGCAGGAACGGCAAAAAAAAGGAATCAAATTCATTTTTCTCTTCCTTTTTTTTTTTCTTTTTTTGCCGTTCCTGCATCGGAAAAAACTTCTTTTTTTTCTTTTTTTTTCTCTCTTGAATAGGTCCATTAGACTTGAAAAATTATCCCTCTGCAGCTATTCTACCAATGTCTCAACTTTGCGATGGTCGTCTCGTCTGCACTGATGATCTGGAAGGGAATGATGGTGCTGACTGGCTCCGATTCACCGGTCGTCGTCGTGCTCTCCGGCTCCATGGAGCCAGCATTCTATCGAGGAGACCTTCTCCTTCTCACCAACGACCTCGAGGATCCAGTTCGCGCCGGAGACATTACCGTTTTCAAGGTGGAAGGAAGAGAGATTCCGATTGTGCACAGGGTTATCAAGGTATGGTTGAAATTTACTTTTTCCTGCCTTTTTATTCTTTGCAAACCTGAGCTAGGATCCATGAAACAGGAAAACGGCGTTTTTTGGAAAATGTGTCTGTTTCTCTGCGTCTCTCACTATCCGGCCACTGCATTTTAATGCAGAAAAATGCAGGTTTACATAGAAATAAAATGGCAGGAAATTTTTTTAAATTCTGACAATTTGAAATGGTTAGAAAAGTAAAAGGACAGTAAAAAAAATTTTAAAGTTTTTTGTCACACAAAAGGCGAATACGCAATAGAGAAAATGCATTTTTTTTTTGTTGTGAAAATCGTTTTTTTTTAATGTTTTTTCATTAAAAAGTAGTTGAAAATGACTATTTACCCAAAAATTGTGCAAATTCCGGTAATTTTCCGCAAAAATGGATTGACGGTTTTTAATTATGGACCTATTCACAAAACCGGAAAAAAATTGCGGGAAAAATCGGAGAATGCTCCGATTGACCTGAAATTTTAGGAAATATTCGAAAAAATTCTCCTGTACACGCTCAAAAAATTTTGGACCAAAATATCGATTTTAAAAATTTTCAGAAAAATCGATATTGTGGTCTAAAATTTTTTGAGCATGTACAGGAGAATTTTTTCCAATATTTCCCGAAATTTTAGGTCAATCGGAGCATTCTTCGAATTTTCCCGCAATTTTTTTCCGGTTTTGATCAGCGTTTTTTCCTGAAATTTGGCAAAATTTTGAATAAAAAATCTAATTTTCTCGAAAAATTTTGGATTTTCTCTTGGAGATTTCTGAAGAATATTCTTCAGAATTACGGAAAATTTGCTAAATTTCTCATAAAAATAAAAAAAATACACGATCCTTTTAATGATATCTGAAAACAACATTTTTTCGATAACCAAATGCTGAAATTTGGAGGAAAGTTCAAATTTTCTGCGAAAATGCCAAAAAATCGATGAAAAAAAATATATTATGGACCAATTCAAAGTAATATAGAAAAACGGAAAAAATGATAAACAACTGGAAGAAAACTCGGAAAATTCTCCGATTGGTCTGAAATTTTGGGAGAAATAGTCAAAAATGCTCCCGGACCGAAATATCGATTGTAATGGGGTTATTCACGAAATGGCAAAATATGGCAAAAAACGGCAAAAAACTGCGCGAAAACTCGGAAAATGCTCCGATTGATCTGAAATTTTGGGAAATAAGGGAAAAAACTCTCCCGGGCATTCCCACAAAATTTCTGTCAAAAATATCGAATTTTAAGAACTATTGCTTTTTTCTCTGAAAATGCTTAAAATCGATATTTTTGACAGAAATTTTGTGGCAAAACCCGGGTGAGTTTATTCCCTCATTTCCCAAAATTTCAGATCAATCGGAGCATTTCCCGAGTTTTCGCGCAGTTTTTTGCCGTTTTTTGCCATTTCATGAATAACCCCATAAAAATTTCAGAAAAAAATAAATATTTTTTAAAATCGACAAGCCTGGCTGCATCAAAAGCTACTTTAGATTTTTTTTTCATTTCTAAAAATTTTTTTTCTTCACTTTCTTTTAAATATATTTTTCATTCATTTCCTGCGTGTGACCTGTGGCGCAGATGGTTAAGCGCTTCCATTTCAAACGAACGACGCAGGTTCGAGTTTTTGTGTTGGTCTCGGGCGCTCAGTTCGCTTCCGCCATGCAGTTTGGAAACAGACACAGCAAGAAACTCAGTTACAGACCCAAACGGAATTTTATATATAAGGATGATATTTCGGTCCAAAATTTTCTGAGCAAGTCCGGAAGCATTTTTGACTATTTCTCCCAAAATTTCAGACCAATCGGAGCATTTTCCGAGTTTTCTCCCAGTTGTTTATCATTTTTTCCGTTTTTCTGCAGTACGTTTCATTTTTCTTGTCGGTTCAAGCTTTTTTTCGACTTTTTTTTTTTGGGAAAAATCGTCTACAAGCTGCGAAGCATGCTTTCCCATTGGTGCTAATTCTAGTAATGTTTGGAGATTAGTTACCGTAACTCTATGGAATCTTATGTGAAAAATTCCTTATGGACCTATAGGATTCGTTTTTTGACATTTTTAACGTTTTTTAACATTGTTTGACATTTTTAAACATCTATGAATAGGAAAAAAAAACATTTTTTTGTTTTTTTTTTCTCCTATGAATAGGTCCATTACATATTCGCCATGGAGTGACACTTTACGTCAAAAAATGAAATAATGCGATGAGTAAAAAACATTTTTTATATTCAGCACAGAAAAGAACCGTTTTTCGTGGTTTTTCCCTATGCAGGATTGCGTAAAAACGAAAAAAAAAAAAGGGGGGGGGGGGTACGACAGAATAGAAATAGGCGAAATAGAAATGCTACAAAATAGAATTGCTACAAAAAAGAACTGAAAAAAATAGAACGGCTACAAAATAGAAATGAGCGGAATAGAACAGCGCGAAATAGAAATGTGACAAAATAGAAATGGGCGAAATAGAAATCGGTGCGATGGAGCGCGTTTGCATT
Organism: Caenorhabditis japonica; assembly: GCA_963572235.1. Lineage (NCBI taxonomy): Eukaryota > Metazoa > Nematoda > Chromadorea > Rhabditida > Rhabditidae > Caenorhabditis > Caenorhabditis japonica. The sequence continues at coordinate 5,654,063 of OY754342.1, forward strand.
ATTCTTCGAATTTTTCGATTATTATAGGATTTTTCAGTAATTTTCAGATATTTTACGCACTTAACAACATCGAAAATGAAGAAAGGTATAAAATCAATGCAGTTTCAGAAAAAAAAAAGGAAAATCGGCGAAAAACTGAGCAATTGAAAAAATAATGCAAACGCGCTCCATCGCCAAAATTTGTTCTATTTTGTAGCATTTCTATTTCGCTCATTTCTATTTTTTGCAGTTCTTTTTTGTAGCATTTCTATTTCGCCTATTTCTATTCTGTCGTACCCCCCCAAAAAAAAAAAAAGAAACTACAGTAGTCCGAGGTTTTTTGACGTAAAAAAGTCGTCGTGTCGAGACCGAATTCCCATTGAAAATTAAAGGCAATTGGGTTCTTTTTTCCTGGTATAGTCCCTGCATAGAGTTGAAAACACGAACACGGTCCATTAAACTGCATATTTGCATTAAAAGGAAAAAATCGCTAAAAAATTCCGAAACAAAATGGAAATACTCACAGGTTCACGAAAAATCGGCGGGTGACACGAAGATTCTGACGAAAGGCGACAACAACCAAGTGGACGATCGTGGCCTCTACGCGCCCGGACAATTGTGGCTGAGCCGCACCGACGTTGTGGGACGCACAAAAGGACTTCTACCGTACGTTGGCATGGTGACGATCATCATGAACGACTATCCGAAACTCAAGTACGCCGTACTCGCCTTCCTCGGCCTCTTTGTGCTTCTTCACAAGGAGAATTAGATGGTAATTGCTTATTTCTTTGTTCTTTGTGATCATTTTTTCAATGCATTTTTATGTGAAATGCTTAATTTATTTTTCTGGGAAATTATCATAATAAATGGAAAAAAAAATAATAATTTTTATCTGGAGGATTGTCGAAATATTAAACAAAAAAAGAGATTGACATTTTTGATTGATCGACAGAAAAATGGTGAAACACGAGTTGAAAACGGGACAAATAAAACGTCAATTTGGTGGTTCTTTCTATACAGCACATGTGGAATTGTTCATTCACTTATTTTTTTGGTAGACATACACTAGACGGATTAGAAATACTTTTTGAAAAACAAAAATAATCACAAAGAATCTCGAGGACGACGTCTGATTGATTGATTTCTAGTCGAGGTCTTCTAATACCGCTTCTTGAGTCTGAAAATTGGAAAACTATTTTTGACAAACGTAGAGAAGCTTTTTGAAAAATTTCCAGAACGGTTTCGCATCTATTACGTATTCCTGAAATGGTGATACCGCGGTGTTTGCAGACTCGGTGTATTTTCTCACACAGTCTGCAAACACCGCGGTATCGCCATTCCAGGACTACGTAATAATTAGATAGATTTCGAATTTGATTAGAAGCAATGTCTAATTAGACAATTTCCGAGTGATATCATAGAAAATATTCAAAATCTAATTAGAAAGTTTCAAATTTGAAGGAAAAAAAGCAAAATCTAAATAAATTTAGTTTCGCGTCGAATTAGAAGATTTTTAAGCGAAATTATACGTCGCAACTCGATTGAAAACACTATAATCAGATATATTTTTCCGGATTTTTAGGCTAATTAAAATATTTTTGAGTCAAAATTGTTCTAATTAAAAGTATTTTAAGTGTCATAAACAGGCTTTCTCGGAAATTTCCGAAAAGTCGGAATTCCGATGTCGGAAATTTCCGATTCCGGTTCCGAGGAATTTTCACTTCCGTAAAAATTTCCGATTCCGTTCCGAGACAAAATGATTTCCGAAAATAATTCCGTTTCCGACGTCGGAAAAAACATGTTTTTCTGTCGAAATTTGGTACGAAAAATCTTTTTTTTTTTTTGGAAAAAATTCGACCATGTTCGTGACACAAATTTCCTATTTAAAACGGCTCCGCGACATCTCGAAACCGCGTTAACAGGGGGAGGGTGGTTGAAAAGAAGCCTGGTCTCCAAGTGTCGAGTCAAACTAGGAAACCCGTTTCTGAAAAAATTCGCTCACCTTTTTCTGATGTCGCGTCTTCCACTCTTTCATATCAACCTTCTGACGACACACGGGACACGAATTCTTGGTTTTGAGCCACGGTTCGATGCACGGACGGTGAAAAACGTGTTTACAGTCGAGCGCGCCGACACTTTCGTCCAGTTTGAACGTGTCAAAGCATGTGGTACACTGCGCGCCGTTGTCGATTTGCTCTTGTGTTATCTAGAGTATTTTATATTATGGATTCGTGACGTAGCAGGATCGTGGCGAGACCCAACAACTGCCAACGCATAACTTTACACGCTGTCTCGCTACGTCACGCTTTTACCTTTGACATTGGAAGATACTGCGTAATGTCGGCTTCTGAAAATCCGCGTCCCGGCCCCGTCCTTCCTCTGTCCGTCTGTTGAAATGCGGCGAAAATTTCGGAAACGGCCGCGTCGGCGTCCATCTGCTCGTCGTCCAGTCCGATGACCATTCCGTCGACGAATCCAAACGGTCCGCCACGTTGCATGTGCTGAATTCGAACGCCGCCGAGACCGGGAATTTCGAATAGAATTGGTGGAGGGTTGGTCTGCTGCGGTTGGGCTGCTCCTTCGCCGGCTCCGCGCTGCTCTGCTTGCTGAATTTTGAATTGGGTTAACTTATTATTTGTTTCTTGACAATTTTAACGGCTCCGCGACGTTTCAAAACTCTTATTTTCATGACTTTTGATCACTCGATTGAAAACAAAATTGTTTTTGATAATTATTGATAAACAAAGTGACTGCTATTTCAAGTATCTGAAAATTGCGAGCCGGAATAGGACTGCCCGAAAATTATAGTGGTTTGAAACATCGCAGAGGAATTTTAACAAAGCTTGAAAAAAAAATATTTTAAAGAGTTTTATTGTCGGCCCGCCATAATGGTCAAACGCGCTCCGCTGAACTCAACGCTATGCGATTTTCATTTTGGTTTCCAAATTTTTTCATTTCACGTGTAAATTCAACGTGAAATAAATTAATTTGGAAACCAAAATGAAATCCACGTAGTATTGAGTTCAGCGGAGCGCGTTTGACCGAAGTGGCGGGCCGATAATATAGAAATTGCTAGTTCATAGTTTGCCAAAACTCACTCTGAACATGTTTCCAATAAAATCCTCAAGTGTTGGCGCTGGTTGGTCACCGTCTGCTCTAGTTGCTCCCGGATCTCCGCCGGCAGCCACACGTGGCTCTTCTTCTGCCGCTGGTTGGCTCTGATGTCCATCAGAAGGGGCTGACTGATTTGATTGTGCTTGTTGTTGTGACGTCTGTTGCGCGTTTCCTGGCGAACGTGTGAGCCGATCCGAAATGTTGTTGCGGAACAGATCGACGAGTATGTTTCGAATGTTCATCTGAGTCGGACCGCCCGGAAGTGTCGCTGCTACTACTGGAACGATGATTTTTGGTAAAATTTTTGCTAAATACGCATCTTAAATTCTTGCCTAATGGACCTATTCACAAAACCGGAAAAAAATTGCGGGAAAAATCGGAGAATGCTCCAATTGACCTGAAATTTTGGGAAATATTGGAAAAAATTATCCTGTACACGCTCAAAAAATTTTGGACCAAATAAAAATTTTCAGAAAAATCGATATTTTGGTCCAAAATTTTTTAAGCGTGTACAGGATAATTTTTTCCAATATTTCCCAAAATTTCAGGTCAAACGGATCATTCTCCGATTTTTCCCGCAATTTTTTTCCTTTTTCTTCCTTTTTTTCCGATTTTGTGAATAGGTCCATAAGAATAATATTTTTTTTTCAATTTAAAAATTGAGGGTACAACATAATAAAACTACTACAAAATAGAACTCGTGGTGCGATGGAGCGCATTTGAATTTTTTTTTTTCAATTTCTTAGTTTCTCGCTAATTATGCAATTTTTTTTAGGAAACTGCATTAATTTACTTTCCTTCCGGACCGGCAGGTAGTAAAATATTCACTGTAGAGCAAAATATGCAAACAATTCAGCAAAATTCGGAGAATGCTCCGATCAGTCTGAAATTTTTACAAAAAATGTCAAAAATACTGCCGGACATGTGCAGAAAATTTCAAACCAAAATATCGACTTTTTTTAATTTTCAACATGTCAAAATTTCAGACTGATTGGAGCCTTCTCCGAATTTTCGCCGAATTTTTTGCATATTGTGCTATACAGTAAATATTTTACTACTTGCCGATCCGGAAGGAACGTAAATTAATGCAGTTTCCAAAAAAAATTGCATAATTGGCGAGAAACTGAAAAATGGAAAAAAAAATGCTAACGCGCTCCACCGCACCACGAGTTATATTTTGTAGCAGTTCTATTCTGTCGTACACTCTACAAATTCTATATTCTTTTTTTTTTCGTTCCAATACAGAAAACACTATTTTTAACAGTTTAAAGGATTTTATTTTTTCAAAAAAGTATTTTCTTCGTCAGAACGCTTAATGAAAACTCAAAATTCGAGAAATTTTGAATAAACTTCAGAGGAAAAATAGATGAAAAACATAATTTCTCTCGAATTTTCAAATAATTCCGATTTTGATCACAGTTTCGAGAAAAAAAATCATTGCTTTAATACTTTTTTAAAAAAGTTGTCGCCTCCAAAACCTCGTGAACATTAAAATTAGGCTCCGCCTCTTCACGCAAATTTTAATATTTTCAAATTTTCAGGAACAAATTGTCGATAAATGATGCCCAAGAGCCTCAATAATTGACTTGCTTTTCCCAAAAACCATATTTTGGGACGCAAAACTATAGTTTTCTCCATTGAAAACAACTGAGGAAAAGAACAACCTCAAATACATAATTCAAACAGCGCGCGCATTGCACTGTGTGCAAGCACTGTGCGGTCGCGGTGAGACCCGCTTGTCTACCGTAGCGCAGTGCCTCCCTTTAATCCTAAAATAGTTTTCAGAGTTTTCTCTCGGTTCGTTGGACTTCTGCTCGTCTATGCTGTGATTTTGGAGCACTTTTTCTTATTTTTATAATTTTTGTTCCTCGTTTTATTATCTTGTGAGAGGCAGAACGCTCTCGCACTCGTCGCCTTTTCGTCGATGTCTCTGGACATCGACGAGCTCAGGTCGGCAGTCAAAGTATCGACTGAACCGAGCACTCAACGCGACTCAGTATTTAATTTTAATTTAATTTATTTATTTGCTTTCAAATTTGAGTCGAGCTTCAGATGAAGCCCAATTTCAGGAAATGATTTTCCATGGCGGGTAAAGCAACTCCCGTCACTTCTCAATTTTAAGGTTTTTCCTTTCGTAGAAACGGGTTTTCCTTAATAAATATTTAAAACCACATTGTCTTGTTGTTTTCACCATTGTCCGATAGTCACTCACCGGACAGCAGCCCGACGGATGGCTACAAAAAACAGTGAAGGAAAATAAAAATTTTCTGAAATTCGCGTCTTCAGAGGTGACAACTTTTTTAAAACGATAATATTTTTAAAAAACGATAAAAATGTTGAAAATTTGAATAGAACAATTAAAAAATGCACCTTCATTTTGTAAAATGGAACCTTCTAAAAGTCGCGGCCGCCGGTTTTCTAGGACAACGGCCACACCTCTAGAATTCCGTAAATACCGTAACCAAAAAAAAAAGGACAAAACGAAAAACGAACCAGCCGGTCTGTTGACAAACTCGACAAACTCTCCGTGACAGTGAACACACTCGATCGGTCCGGCCGGATTCATGTCAAACGACACTTGACACTGATGACAAAAATACTGATCGGGTAGTGGCATTCTGTACTCTTTTTTGATGTAGGTATTATGTGGTGCGCTGAAAAAAAAAAAACAAAGATTGCGAAATAGTGGATGATGCAAAATTTAAAATTCTAGAACGTTCAATTTCGAAACATGTATGATTGTTTTTAAGATACTTTTTTCGGTAAAAAAAAACCGATTGAAATGGAAATTGAAAATTAGCGAAAATTAACAAAAAAAACGTGTATTTTTTCAATTTTTTCTGAAGAATAAGAGTAGAATAAACAAACAAAAACAAGTGGATAGATATTTAATAACAAGGAAAAGAAAAAAGATTAATAACACAACAAAAACAAGAAGCAAAATGAAAATAAGAAATGAAACCGTTCCCTCATTTTCGTCTTCCGCCACGTTTCGCCTCGTTCCGATTGCGACTTTGTTTGGCACGGTTGTTCATTGTGCGCACGCCGAGCATCGCTGATCTGGAAATCAAAGAGTAATTACTCTAATAGACGGACAGCGTCTAATTGCCCGGCACCCAATAAGGAGATTCAAAAAATTAGCCGACAAAACCGGTAAAAACGGTATATACCGTATTGCTTTTTTCTATCGTTAAAATTCCGGGTAATAAGAGTGAATACGGTATTTTATGGGCTCTCAGAAGTTACGAAAGTGGACGTTTCGAAACGTTTTTATGGTGCTTTGAGTAGAAAAATCGCTTTATTTTCTCAAATTCTCACCCCAAATTCATGCGTAATTCACTGTGCGATTAGAGCGAATTTGCAGTTTTAAAAATTTTCAGAAAAAAAATCGATAATTTTTAAAATCGACATTTTGATCCAAACTTTTTTGAGCGTGTACAGGAGAATTATTCCCAATATTTCCCAAAATTTCAGGTCAATCGGAGCATTCTCCGATTTTTCCCGAAGTTTTTTTTTCCGTTTTCAACCTTTTTTCCGGTACATAACTGTTTTTGTTGATAATTTCGAATTTTTTTTTGGAATTTTCAAAATTAAAAAAAAAAGAAACGCAGACAAAAAGAGAGATATTAGCAGACTTATTTTTCATGCTGCAACTCGTTTGGAAACACAATATTTTTTTAATTTTAAAAATTCACTTTTTCAAAACAATTTTTTTTTTTAATTTTTAAAATATTTCCTCAATTTTTTAACGAAAAGTATGATTTTTGGTAATTTTAAGAACAGTTCCCAATTTTTCTCATTAAAAATCAATATTTTCACTTTTTTCAAAATTTTTCGCAATATATTTGTTTTTCTTCAATTTTGGCATTATATTTTTATTTTTGCCTTTTTTCTATTATTGTCGGCCTGCCAAAATGATCAAACGCGCTCCGCTGAACTCAACGATATGCGATTTTCATTTTGGTTTCCAAATTATTACATTTCACGTTGAATTTACACGTGAAATGAAATAATTTGGAGACCAAAATGAAAATCGAATAGCGTTGAGTTCAGCGGAACGCGTTTGATCATTTTGGTGGGCTGACAATAAACATTTTTTTTTGTTGCAATTTTTCCCTAATTTTTCTCAAACTTTTCAACTTTTTGAAAACTCATCTATTTTTTTAAAACTTTTTTTTTTTCTCATTTTCCTAGAGTTTTCACCCTATTTTCTGGAATTTTCTCGACTTTCTAGACATTTTCCTAGCAAACTTTTCAACTTTCAAGGAAAAAATCACAAAAATAGTGTTTTTAATCAATTTGCATCATCAAAACAAAAAAAACCGCCCATTTTTTTATCGCGAACATTAAATTTTTGTGCAATTGGAGTTTATGCGTGAAAAAGAAGTGGGCGAGGTTTCAAGTTTTGATGTCGGAACTCGATGTAAAACAAGATAAACTATTTTAACTATCAGGAACACATTTAGAAGGAGCAAGGAAGAACAAAAAAAAATGCAATTTCAGGCAAAAAGGGTGTGTTGCATTCAGTTTCCAAAAGCACACGCGACTTTTCCAAAGAGACTGCAGAGAGAAAAGCGAGGGGAAAAAAGCGGCGGCGACGAGGGGCATCGATTTGCCGTTTTCGCCAAATAATAATAGAGACATAGGAATTCACGTGCTGCTACTAGTTAGGTACAAATAAATCAGAACAAACATATTTTGAAAATGGGGTTATTCACAGGAATGTCGAAAAAGTATGAGGAAAATTCGGGAAATATTGGAAAAAATAGTTTTTTTTTTTTTTCAAATTTCAAAGCCATTTTACCGTAAAACCTGTATTAGAAGGGCAGGCCATCCTGTTTTTCGTGGGGTGTCTCGCAGGGCCCTTGTATTTGAGGTGCCCTTCAATTAGAGGGAGCTCTCCTATTCGGCCTCTCTTGCTTTTTGTATATAAAATTTCAGATAATCCAACAAAAAAAAAATTTACAAAAATCAAAAAATCAATAAATTAATCAAAAATAAAACGGTCTCATACGTGAGATTTAGGTATGCCCACGAGTATTTTTTTAATTATTTCCCAGTGCCTCACAGTCCAATTATGGACATATTGTGTTTTCAATCGACTTGCGACATGGGAACGCGATACTCCGCCCACTTATTTGTGCGCTACCTGTCTGCGTCTCTTCAAATATCACTGTGTTCGCGTGGTCGCGCACAAAAAAGTGGGCGGAGTCTCGCGTTCTCATGTCGCAAGTCGATTGAAAACACAATATTGAGGGTTTTTCGCTCGTTTTTCAACGCGCACCGCCGCGCCGCGAAATTCAAAAAGTGCGTACTTGGAAGTGACGTCATGGGCCGAGAATGGTCCATCGGCGAGCGGATCGAGCGTCACCTTGGCCATTCGCATGTGCGGCATCGGTTGATCTTCGAACAAACGCTCGTTGACCGCGTGTTTTCCGCCTTTTGGCGCCGGCAACGAGTAGACGAGTCCGCGACGGTTCGCCATTCGATTCCAGTTCACGTGCAGTTGTTGTTCGCCGTTCTCGTTTACTGACACGGGGCACTGGAATTGTGCAATTTTTATTGAAATTTGGGGATTTTTTGGAGGATGGAGGTTAAAAAAAGCCTGCTGCGCAGTTCCAACTTATGGACCATTTCACAAAACCGGAAAAAAAACGGACAAAAACGGACAAAAATTGCGTGAAAAATCTGAGAATGCTCCGATTGACCTGAAATTTTGGGAAATATTGGGAAAAAATTCTCCTTTACACGCTCAAAACATTTTGAACCAACCAAAATATCGATTTTTTTCTAAAAATTATTAAAATCGATATTTCGGTCCAAAATTTTTTGAGCGTGTACAGGAGAATTTTTCCCAATATTTACCAAAATTTCAGGTCAATCGGAGCATTCTCCGATTTTTCACGCAATTTTTGTCCGTTTTTTTCTCTTTTTTTCCGGTTTTGTGAATAGGTCCATTAAAAAAAACTGCTCGCATATTCACCTTGTGCAACGATTTGTGTCCACACGCCGGACAAAACTCCTTCGTCATCACGCTTGTCGTGGTGAAACAAGTGCGACAGCGCAAAACAAACGACTTCAATTTGCGAATTCGGTATCCGGATTGTGATACGAGACTGAGATTCATCGAGATGAGCACGTTTTGGAGGGCAAAGTCGGTGGTCAGACAGCCAACGGTCATGTTCTCCTCGATTTCGAAACCTCCCAGTTTTTTCAGCGTTTCTTCAATGTTGTCCACCGTGATCCAGCCTTCGTCGTCAGACTCTTCTTCTGATTCTGAAATTTTTTTGTTATTTCTGACAGTTTGATTATATGAAAATTAGAGGCCGGATTCGTGAAACTGGTTCAAAAAATTCCTGAAATCAAGAGTTTTTTGCTGTCCAAAGTTCAAAAATTTCCTGAAATAACAGACGCGCACAGTTCAAACCGGCGTTACCGTAGTTGCTTCGCTGTGAGACCTTCTATGTTTAAACTTGAATTTTCCCGCTTATTCACAAAACCGGAAAAAACGAAGAAAACGGAAAAAAAAACTTCGGGAAAAATCGGAGAATGCTTCGATTGACCTGAAATTTTGGGAAATATTGGAAAAAATTCTCTTGTACATTCTCAAAAAATTTTGAACCAAAATATCGATTTTATAAACTTTCTGAAAAATCGATATTTTGGTCCAAACTTTTTGAGCGTGTACAGGATAATGTTTTCCAATATTTCCCAAAATTTCAGGTCAATCGGAGCATTTTCCGATTTTTCCCGAAATTTTTTCCGTTTTTTTCCTTTTTTCCGGTTTTGTGAATAACCGGGAAAATTCAAGTTTAAACATAGAAGGTCTCGCAGCGAAGCAACAACGGTAACGCCAGTTTCCACTGTGCGCGCCTGTTATTTCTGGGAAATTTTCCCGACCTTTGGACGCGGCCCTTATAAAAATTGGCGTTTTTCGAAATTAATTCTCCCGAAAACGATTTTCCTGTCGTTTTCCAGTTTTATCGATCCGGCCGACCTCAAGTGATTAATTGATTTTTCTGCATTAAAATGACAGAAAATTCAAGCGAATCGGGAATTCTATTAATTTCAAGATGCAAACTTATGGGGTTATTCACGAAATGACAGAAAAACGGCAAAAAAACTGCGCAAAAACTCGGAGAATGCTCCGATTGACCTGAAATTTTGGGAAATATTGGAAAAAATTATCTTGTACATGCTCAAAAAATTTTGGACCAAAATATCGATTTTAAAATTTTTTAGAAAAATCGTTATTTTGGTCTGAAATTTTCTGCACATGCCCGGGAATATTTTTGACATTTTTTGTCAAAATTTCAGGTTAATCGGATCATTCTCCGATTTTTCCCGCAATTTTTTTCCGGTTTTGTGAATAGGTCCACAATCATCACAAATATGATCAGAAATACTTCTGTGGAGACCCCACGAAAAGGGGGGAAAGCGTCGAAATGTGGGAACGAAAAGGGGGGAAAATGGGCGGGGCCTAACTTTTTTTTGATTTTTGACGAAGGATTCGAGCATTTTAGTTTCAAAAATATTAAATAAGGTCAATTTGAACATAAAACTATTATCATAAAAAATGTCGCAAGAATTTGCGACACTTTTGCGATTGACCCCGCCCATTTTCTCCCCTTTTCGTTCCCACATTTCGACATTTTCCCCCCTTTTCGTGGGGTCTCCTTCTGTGCGACGTTTCGAAACCTGTCATTTCGAAACTTGTGCATTTTGGGGCATGTCATTGGATTTAAATTATAATTACCAAAAAAAAAAAATAATAATTCGATAAAAACCAAAAATTAAAACCAAAGGCGCGTGTTTTTTGGTGTCACATGGCGATAAACGCTACGTAGAAAAAAAATCGATGAAACTGGTAGAAAAAAATCCATGGAACTGGTAGAAAAAAAAATTCATGGAACTGGAAGAAAAAAATCGACTTTCTACCAGTTCCATCGATTTTTTTTCTACCAGTTCCATCGATTTTTTTCTACCAGTTTAACAGTTTCTATTAAGCCCCCCCCCCCCCCCCCCCCCAACAGCTATTCTGACATATAATCAGAGCTGGTCATTTTTATCGAAGCATGCTTCCTCCCAGCTCCCTCCGATCGTCCATTTTTAACGCCTACCTTCACTTTCCTCCTCCTCCTCCTCATCTTCAACCACCGCCGAGTCCTCATTCTCATCCTTCACCTCCACCTTTTCAATTTTCCCACTCAACTCCTCGATAATTCTCTTCTGATCCTCCTCCGACGACTCCACAGCAGCCGTCTTCTCATCAACATATTGAGCGTGTAGATCAAACGTGAGCGCGATCATTTTGATATCGACCATTGACAACGATTGAAAGTCGCCGGTGACTTTTGACGCGTCAATGACGGCGCGAACAGCATTGTTTGACGGCTCGCGGAGCTCTACTTCGAATGGGAGAAGGTCCCACGCTTTACGCGCCTTCACGGATCGCAATTCATCCAAGATTTGAGGTGGCGCGTAGTAGTGCTCGGCTAGCGTCTAAAATCGGGATTTTCTTGTTAAAAAAATGGTAGATGGATCAGCGCGATTATGTGTTCGCCATGGAGGGACACAAGCTAGCTGGTCTTGTCAAGATTTTGCAGTATAGTTTTTCTTATTTTTTGTGTGAAAAAAGCTTTATTTTTCTTTAAAGTAATGGGCCTATTCTATTAGCCTATACCCGCCAAAAACTCTGAGAACGCGGCTAATAGCCAAAAATGCCCTGAGCACCTTCCGCGCCAACTATGCGCTAGTATTGGCTATCTGCCATTCATTTGATGTCTAACAGTCATTTTCAACGGCTAATAGCCATTTATTCGTCAAATAAGCGCCAAAAGTTCCCTGAGATCCTTCTGGCACAATCACAATTTCATAAAAATCAGTCGTAAAAATTTGAAATTCACAACTGTTATGGACCTATTCAAAGTACTGTAGAAAAACGGAAAAAAAATGACAAACAACTGGGAGAAAACTCGGAAAATTCTCCGATTGGTCTGAAATTTTGGGAAAAACTTTCAAAAATGCTTCCGGACCGAAATATCGATTTTAAAAATTTTCAGAAAAAAATAAATATTTTTAAAAATCGATATTTCGATCCAAAACTTTCTGAGCAAGCCCGGAAGCATTTTTGACAGTTTCTCCCGAAATTTCAGACCAATCGGAGCATTTCCCGAGTTTTCTACAGGTCCATAACAATTGTGAATTTCAAATTTTTACGACTGATTTTTATGAAATTTTGATTGTGCCAGAAGCATCTCAGGGAACTTTTGACGCTTATTTGACGAATAAATGGCTATTAGCCGCTGAAAATGGATGTTAGACATCAAACATGAATATGGCAGATAGCCAATACTAGCGCATAGTTAATGCCTTATTGGCTGTCGAGCATTTTTGGCTATTAGCCGCATTCTCAGAGTTTTTGGCAGCTATGTGGCTAATAGCCACGGAAAAAGGCTAGTAGCCACGGCGTGCTAGACTCTACGTAATGCCGCGTCCAAAGTTCCGAAAAACAATTCCCAGAAATAGCAGGTGGTCACAGTTGAAACCGGCGTTACCGTAGTTTCTTCGCTGCGAGACCTTGTAACAGCCTGTTATTTCTGGGAAATTTTTCGGAACTTTGGACTGCAAAAATCTCTTGATTTCAGGAATTTTTTGTACTTTGGACGCGGCATAAAAATAAAAATTGCACCCAGCATGATTTTAACGCCAGTTTTCCGGACATTCTGTCAGTCGGCCACCCGTGGTTCCTCGGCCACGGCCATCTGGTCTCGCAACGATAGCGAAGACGCAGAGAAAAGTAATTTATCGATTTTCGCGACCAGCAGCACCCTATGAATTTGCTCGGCAACTCACGTGCAAACTCGGATTGTTAATAATGACACACGTGTCGAGCACCAGATGCTTAATTGGCTTATCTTTTGTGGCGGCCATTCTGCAAAAATGTTTTCGTGGATTTTTTTGACAGCAATCTGGCGAGGAAAGTTGCTTGTATATATATAAATTGGAACAAATAAAATAAAATAAAAAACATTTTAAGATAAAAAATAGAAAAAAACACGAAAAATGAGAGGAAAAAAAGGGAAAAAATAGCGGCGAAGTTTCCTGAAAAAGTGGAAAAATTCCGCACAACGATGCTCCGAAATAACGCACCGCGCATTGTTTAGCCCACGCTTTTTCTCGCTCATTTTTCATCAATTCGCCAGAAAATCCGCTTCTTTTCCCGTTTTTTATTGATTTTTTCATGTTTTCAATGCTTGTAAACCTAGAAACCTTTTAGAAGTTTCCCCCGTCAGTTACTTTTTATAGTTTTTAAGGGTTGTGAAAACAAAATTGTCTCTGCCTCCGCCTCTGTTCCTTTTTTTTTTGCTATTGGTTCCTCTAAATCTCTGAAACTCATCCCTTAAAATCCTTAAAAGCTGCACTCCTCTTTTGTCTCGAATTTCATCCATCCACGCTGCCCGTCTCTCTCTTTCTCTCTCTCTCTCACTCTAGCTTCCGATTAAATTTTTTAATTATTCAACTCGCAGTTCCCTTTCTCTCCCCTCCCATTTTTCTTCGCATGAGCGGGCTTTGCGCGCTAAAAAGATAAAAAAGTCAATATAAGCGGCTCAGAGGCAGATGGCTAGAGAAATTGCGGGCTCTAATCGCCCGGCGACTTTTCCAGACTTTTTGTGATTTCCATAGCGACCGCATCGCTTTGTTATTCGAGTTTTTCCGGAATTGAGAACTTACAGCTATTAGCCGTCGAGTTCGTATCGTATGCCAAGTGCAAGTGGCACGGGAATTCAGCGGCTATTAGCCGGCTAACTCCCGTTTTTGCGCCAAATCCGCTCCGGTTATCGCCGATTAGGCGCTAGCTTTATCATTCAGGCAACTTTTTTGCCGCTAAAAAATAAAAAAAAACCTTGAAATGTTTTGTTATGGGTTTCGTCACGACTTGCCAGCGAGAGAGTATTTATTTTGACCTTTTCACGGTGTTTTTAATCGAATTTCGTTTTTTTTTTTCGGTTTAGCAAAATATTTTAAAAATGTAATTATTTCATCGTCGATTTTGTCACTTTTGACCGAATTTCGCTTGATTTCAAGCAGTGTGCTTCACCGATTAAATTTTTGGCGATTAATCGACTAATTAACCGACTAATTAATCGATTAATTAATCGACGATTAATCGACTAAAATTAGTCGCTTAATCGATTATTAATCGGTGAATTAGTCGCCGATTAATCGATTAATTTAGTCGATTAATTAATCGACTAAATTAATCGTCGACTGATTTAGTCGATTAATTAATCGACTAAATTAATCGTCGACTGATTTAGTCGATTAATTAATCGGTGAATTAGTCGCCGATTAATCGTCGATTAAAGGAGCTGTACCGATACAGAGCCGGTTCTATTCCGGGCAGTTCTATTCCGAGCAGTTCTATTCCGAGCAGTTCTATTCCGAGCAGTTCTATTCCGAGCAGTTCTATTCCGAGCAGTTCTATTCCGAGCAGTTCTATTCCGAGCAGTTCTATTCCGGGCAGTTCTATTCCGGACAGTTCTATTCCGGGCAGTTCTATTCCGGACAGTTCTATTCCGGACAGTTCTATTCTGGGCAGTTCTATTCCGGACAGTTCTATTCCGGGCAGTTCTATTCCGGACAGTTCTATTCCGGACAGTTCTATTCCGGACAGTTCTATTCTGGGCAGTTCTATTCCGGACAGTTCTATTCCGGGCAGTTCTATTCCGGACAGTTCTATTCCGGACAGTTCTATTCCGAACAGTTCTATTCCGGACAGTTCTATTCCGGGCAGTTCTATTCCGGACAGTTCTATTCTGGGCAGTTCTATTCTGGGCAGTTCTATTCTGGGCAGTTCTATTCCGGACAGTTCTATTCCGGGCAGTTCTATTCCGGCCAGTTCTATTCCGGGCAGTTCTATAGCCGACACATAGCCGCCACACAGCTGCCAAAGAGCCGCCACACAGCTGCCAAAGAGCCGCCACACAGCTGCCAAAGAGCTGCCACACAGCCGCCAAATAGCCGCCAAATAGCCGCCAAATAGCCGCCAAATAGCCGCCAAATAGCCGCCAAATAGCCGCCAAATAGCCGCCAAATAGCCGCCAAATAGCCGCCAAATAGCCGCCAAATAGCCGCCTTATAGCCGCCATATAGCCGCCATATAGCCGCCTTATAGCCGCCAAATAGCTGCTAGGTAGCTGTCTGGTAGCTGCCCTCTTGGCGAACGCGACCGGCTATACATAGTTTCTTGTACCGACAAATCACGGGTCCGCGATCGCTATCATTTGAATTCTTTAATTTGAAAAAACCATATCGACGCTCCGAAATTACGAATCGCGTGTTGTTTAGCGATATGTTTCGTCGATTAATTTAATCGCGATTAATCGACTAATTTCCGATTAAATTAATCGACCATTAATCGACTAAAATTTTTTTAATCGACTAATTAATCGACTAAAACCGGTGAAAATTAATCGACTAATTCACCGATTATTAATCGAAAAAACCATTAATCGGTGAATTTTTGATCGGTGAAGCACACTGATTTCAAGCACGTTTGCTACTCATCAATTGAAAAATCGGAATTTTCTTGTAACTTTGCTACACAAAATTACTGTTTTTTAACTTTTGAGTGCCAGAATTAATTCAGAATCTACGATTAAATATTGTCAACCCGCCCCGACAGTCAAACGCGCTCCACTGGACTTATAATTCGTGATTTTCGTTCTGGTTTCCCAATTTATTTTATTTTTTTTGTTGCTTTATAAATTATTTGTTTTTCTTCGAACAAATTGTTATTCCCGACCAAATTCTTGATTTTATGAGGTTATTCACGAAATGGCAAAAAACTGCGGGAAAACTCGGAAAATGCTCCGATTTACCTGAAATTCTGGGAAATGAGGGGAAAACTCTCCCGGACATTACCCCAAAATTTCAGACAAAAATATCGATTTTGAAAATTTTCAGAAATAAAAATCGATTTTTTTAAATCAATATTTCGGTCTGAAATTTTCAGGAAATGTCGGAGACTATTTTTAAAATAATCTCTCAAAGTTTCAGACCGATCGGAGCATTCTCCGAATTTTTTGCTGGTTCCGTGAATTACCTCATTATTCCCGGCCAAATTCTTGATGTTATGTGAAAAATTTTCGCGAAATTCATAATTTTTATCAAGAACTGATATTTTTTCCAATTTTCCACATTTTAAAAAATTCCAAACTTTTTTTGGAAGGATTTTTGGTCAAATTCCATCATGGTATATATTGTGTTTTCAATCGACTTGCGACATGAGAACGCGAGACTCCGCCCACTTATTTGTGCGCTACCTGTCTGCGTCTCTTCAAATATCACTGTGTTCGCGTGGTCGCGCACAAAAAAGTGGGCGGAGTCTCGCGTTCTCATGTCGCAAGTCGATTGAAAACACAATAATGTGTTTTGATTTTTTTAACGTTCAGTCCGAATATTACTGATTTTAAAATAAATTCCACCGGTTTTCCATCAAAATGGCTAATTTTTTAGTAAAATCCTTTCCAAAAATTAGTTTGGAATTTTTTTAAGTGTGTAAAATCGGAAGAAATATCGATTTTGAGACTAAAATTGTGAATTTTTTGGAAAATGTTCACAAAAAGTTACGAATTTGGTCTGAAATAATTAACATTCCAAAGAAAAACGAAGAATGTAATGGGGTTGTTTATGAAAAAGCAAAAAAAAAACAACGTGAAAACTCTAAAAATGCTCCGATGGATCTGAAATTTTGGGAAATACGGGGAAAATTACTCCCGGAATTGACTTGCTCAGAAAATTTTGGACCGAAATATCGATTTATTTGACGGAAATTTTTTAAATCGATATTTCGGTTTTTCATTTTCATTTCCGGGAGATTTTGTGACATTATTTCCCAAAATTTCAGGTCAATAGGAGCATTTTTCGAGTTTTCACGCTGGTTTTTGTTTTTTTGTGAATATCCCTATTTTATCGACGATTTTTTTTATTTTCGGTGGATTTTTATTATTATTTCGAAGTACTTCTACCTTCCAAAAGTTGAAAAAAATTTTGTTCAAAAGTGACTAAATCGGAGAAAAATGTTTAAATTAAGTACAGTATGCATACACTCATGCTAGCAAATCGTGGCGAGACCCCTTTTTTCATATCACCTACTTCTCAACGGCTAATAGCCGCGTATCTCTGTCCAACAATTTTGATTTCAGCTCAAAATGTCGAGCGGCAAACGGCGTAATCCGCTTGGCCTGAGTCTGCCGCCGACCGTCAGTGAGCAGAGCGAAAGTGGCGAAGCTGCGGCGGTAAGTTATTTTTTTATTTTTTCTATTACTGTGTGTCTGTTTGAACACCGAGCTACGCAGGCAAGACTGCGTAGCCAGGCTTGTTTTTAATTAATTTTAAAAACGAGAATTGTTATCACCCCATTTCAGGAAGAAACAACAGCCACTATCCCGCTGGAAGAGCAGCTCAAAAAACTGGGACTGACAGAACCGCAAACTCAACGGCTCAGCGAATTCTTGCAAGTCAAGGAGGGCATAAAAGTTGGCTATAATTTTTTATTTATTTTCTAAATAAAGCGAAATTTTAGGAGCTCAGCGAAGACATGTTGCGCACAGAAGGCGAGCTTGGTCACGGAAACGGCGGCGTCGTCAACAAGTGCGTTCACAAAAAGACGGGAGTGATAATGGCGCGAAAACTGGTTCACCTCGAGATCAAACCGTCTGTCCGGCAGCAAATTGTCAAAGAGCTCGCCGTGCTGCACAAGTGCAACAGTCCGTTTATTGTGGGGTTCTACGGCGCGTTTGTGGATAACAATGACATATCGATATGTATGGAGTATATGGATGGGCTCTCGCTGGATATTGTGCTTAAAAAGGTAAATAGCAGCCAAACAGCCGCCAATTAGCCGCCAAATAGCAGCCAAACAACAGCCAAACAGCCGTCAAATAGCCGCCAAACAGCCGCCAAATAGCAGCCAAACAACCGCCAAATAGCAGCCAAACAGCCGCCAAATAGCAGCCAAATAACAGCCAACCAGCCACCAAATAGCAGCCAAACAGCAGCCAAACAGCAGCCAAACAGCAGCCAAACAGTCGCCAAATAGCAGCCAAATAGCCGTCAAACAGCCGCCAAACAGTCACCAAATAGCAGCGAAACAGCCGCCAAATAACAGTCAAACAGTCACCAAATAGAAGCCAAACAGCCGCCAAATAGCAGCCAAACAGTCGCCAATTAGCAGCCAAACAGTCGCCAAATAGCAGCCAAACAGCCGCCAAATAGCAGCCAAACAACAGCCAAATTACAGCCAAATAGCCGCCAAATAACAGCCAAACAGCCGTCAAATAGCAGCCAAATAGCCGCCAAATAGCAGCCAAATAGCCGCCAAATAGCAGCCAAACAGCCGCCAAATAGAAGCCAAATAGAAGCCAAACAGCCGTCAAATAGCAGCCAAACAGCCGCCAAATAGCCGCCTAATAGCAGCCAAACAACAGCCAAACAGCCACCAAATAGCCGCCTAATAGCAGCCAAACAACAGCCAAACAGCCACCAAATAGCAGCCAAACAGCCACCAAACAGTCGCCAAATAGCAGCCAAACAGCCGCCAAATAGCAGCCAAATAGCCGCCAAACAACAGCCAAATAGCCGCCAAAGATCAACCAAATAGCAGCCAAACAGCAGCCTGCTATTTCGCGCCTGTTTGGCTGCTATTTGGCAGCTATTTCGCGGCTGTTTGGCTGTTATTTGGCAGCTATTTCGCGGCTGTTTGGCTGCTATTTCGCGGCTGTTTGGCTGCTATTTCGCGGCTGTTTGGCTGCTACTTGGCTGCCAAATAGCAGCCAAAGTGCTGAGAGGTGCAGAGAAATGGACAAATCCGTTACCCGGAAAATGCCGTTTTCCGGTTTCCGTTCCGGTTTCCCGCAATTTTGGCTTTTTTCCGGAAATCACGGAACTGATTTTTCGGCTCTGGGACGTTTCGAAACTAGGACGATTCGAAACTAGTGATATTTTCGTCACCGTGTTCGCACAATTGACAAAATTAGTCCAAGAATAACACAGTTATCGAATATTTTACCGGTAAATTCGTCGAAAAACACTAACGTTTCGAAACATCCTAGAGCCGATTTTTCAAGATCCTGGGAAAATTTATCCGAAATTCTGCGTGTGAGTGTCACTAAACATTGCAAAAAACCGGGGAAGACGCTGATTTTCCGCCTCTCCGCAAGCTTGCTGCACAAGTTTTGTACAGGAAGTGCTATAAAATGTGTGCCGCAAACGTTGCCACGCGACGCAATCGTAGCGCTTTAAAAATTGCAATAAAAATAGTTTATTCGCAAAAGAAAGACACAAATTTTTACAAAAAACTGGCAAGAGGCAATTACTCGGTTCAATCTTCTCCCTAATATCCTGGAGCCAAACGAGCCGGTGGGCAGTGCTCGCACGATCCTGGAGATCCAGCGTCTCCTGGAGCTCCTGGAGTTCCAGCCTGTCCTGGTGGCCCTGGTGGTCCTCTCTGTCCCGGCTCTCCGGCCACTCCGACATCTCCGTTCGATCCGTCGCTTCCCGGCGATCCGGCCTTTCCTGGCTGTCCTGGAGCTCCTGGACGTCCCGGTGGTCCTGGTGGGCCTGGTGGAGCATCTCCTCCTGGCAACAGTGCTCCTGGCTCTCCTGGTGGTCCACGCTGTCCTGGTTGTCCTGGCTGACCTGGTGGCCCTGGTGGTCCGGCTGGTCCCTGTGGTCCTGGAGCTCCGTCCTCTCCGTTGCGTCCCGGATTTCCCGGAATTCCGTCTTGTCCTGGTGGTCCTGGTGGTCCACCGAGTCCCGGAGCAGCAGTGCATGGGCATTGTGGTGGAACTGGGAGAATACGGTCGTGAAGCTCTGCGTCCGGTCCTGGTGGTCCTGGCTCTCCGGGTCCGCGTCCTGGCTCTCCGTCTCTTCCAGCCTGTCCTGGCTCTCCGTCCGGTCCTGGTGGTCCCTGCTGGCAGGTGCAGCACTGAGCGTCAGCCTGACGGGTAGCTCTGAGCAGAACGTCCAGTGGATCATCTGGTCCCTCTGGTGCAACCTCGACCATCTCACGCCACATGTCACGCGAGCGAGACTTGCAGTACTCGACCTCGCCCTGTACGGTGGCCTGCAGGGTCTGCACGTAGTGGAAGACGAGTGGGAAGGCGATGAGCACGGCGGTCACGGCCACGGTGGAGAAGGTGACGGCCACGAAGGCGACACTTCGCAGAGAGCCTTTGCTCTTCTCGTCCATGATCTGAAAATATGGGAAATGTTGCGTTTTTCTTCAATTTATGTATTGTCGACCCGCCACGACGGTCAAACGCGCTCTGCTGACTGGGAACGTCATTTTGGTTTCCAATAATTTTGAAATCAAAATGAAAAACGAAGTACTAAGCTCAGCAGAGCGTTTTTGGTCCTCGTGGTGGGTCGAGAAGGAATTCTAATGGGTTTATTCAGGGTCGGAAAAAAATAGTTTTTTTTTCCTTTTTTCCTTATTCAAATGACGGAAAAAAAAGAAAAAACCCGTGACCGCGAGAGTTTTTTCCGTTGCTTTTCTAGGCCATCGCAAAGGTTTTTTAGGCCCTCCGCTGTGAGACCTGCGAAATATCGATTTAAGGGCGTATAGTTTTTGAAAAAATTCAAAATTTATTCGCCCGTAATTCGATATTTTGCAGGTCTCACAGCGGAGGGCCTAAAAAACTTTTGCGATGGCCTAGAAAAGCAACGGAAAAAAAAACTCGCGGCCACGGATTTTTTTCTTCTTTTTTCCATCGTTTGAATAAGAAAAAAAAGGAAAACAACTATTTTTTTCCGACCCTGAATAACCCCATAAGAAAAACACTGCAAGATGTAAAAATTGAATGAAGAAATGAAAATGAAGTTTTAGGAAGTCGACAGTCGACAAAATTACCCAAAATGGGAAGAAAAGGAAATTAAAGAAATAGCTTCTTCTTCTTCTTCTTCTTCCTTTTCCTTTCTTACTTTGAGTAGTAGAAGTTTTATAAGGACTAGCCACTTTCCGTTTTCTTATATGCGATCGCACCGGTGGAACGAAACGGCAAGCCGCGCACTTTTTTGCCCACCTGCCTGCGCTCGCCTCGATCCGCACGCTATTTCGTCGATGACAGTCTCCGCGCGACACGAACATCCCCCCGTTTTACATGCCTGGCGGTTTTTGATTATGACGGCTACAACGACAATGGCATCTTGATGTGTCGTCGAGGTGTAAAAAAATGAGTGGAGAAGGCAGGAATTACAAAAGATTATGATTTTTTTTTTTGTAAATTGGATTGATCTCTAAGAGTGGAAAGGCCTCGAAAAACATATTCCTGGAATGGTGATACTGCGCCAAATGGTGTACAATGTGGTCTCGCCACGGACGGTGTTTGCAGACTTGTGTATTTACGCGTTGATACAAATTTGAATTTTTCCGTTTCGAAATTTTTTGACGAATAAATTCAGTTTTTTTGTCAAAATTTTGAAACGGAAAAATTCAAATTTGTATCAACGCGTAAATCAACAAGTCTGCAAACACCGTCCGTGGTGAGACCACATTGTACACCATTTGACGTAGTATCACGAAAAAATTTTCAACAGTTTGTCTTATTTTCGAGCCCTGAGAAAACCGGGAAAAAATTAATTTTTAAAAACCGGGCAACAAGCCCCTCCCTTTGCAATTATGCGACACGAGAATGCATTAAAAACTGTGCCGCAAACTTGCAAAATTTCACTGGTTTTGTGACGCCCTCGGTGATTAAATTTGTACCAATAACGTGTTTTATGATTTTTCAAACAAAAAAAAATGAAAATACGTCAAAAGGGGTATTATTGTTTTATTTAAGTTGTCGCGCGGTGTTTGCGTACTCGCGTTGCAAACCGATTTGCTGTGATTTTTCCATATTTTTAAACTAATTTTGCAGTTTTTCTTCTGTTTTTTTCAATACATTTGTGTTTTAGATCGATAAATGGCGTATGCGAATGAATATTGAACAAGAAAATTCGAGAAAAAGTGAAAAAAATGGCGGATTATGGATGCAAAAATCGATATAAATATTTTTGTCTTTTCATGGTAATTTTTGCATTGTTTCCTTATTTTTTTTTTTGGAAATATTTTTTTCTTTTTTTCTCTTCTTTTTTGTTCAATATTCATTCGCATACGCCATTTATCGATCTGAAATAAAAATGTATTAAAAAAACAGAAGAAAACTGGAAAAAATTAGAAAAAAAAGGAAAAATCACAGCAAAAAATAGCAGGACAATGGGCAGAGTCTTGTAAATCGGTTTGCAACGCGAGTACGCAAACACCGCGCGGCAACTTGAATAAAACAATAATACACGAACTCTATTTCTGTATCGACATATTGAAAAAAAAATCGCTATCAATTTGGGGAAAACTTGAAGAATGCTCTGATTGGCTTGAAACGTGTTGAAAATAATGTCAGAAATAGTCCAGGGCAGGAAATTTTGAACCGAAATAAATATAGAATTGAAAAATTTTCAGAAAAAATCGATATTTTGGTCCAAAATTTTCGATTTTTCAGTATTTTTGACAATATTTCCCAAAGTTTTAGGCTAATTGGAGCAATCTCCGAGAATTCCTACATTTTTTTGGCGTTTTGTCCAAAAGGAGTACACGAATTCGAGTCGTTGGGAAATAAACAAAAAAAGCAAATTTTACGAATACAATTTTAAGGTGCCTTAGAAATTTCGGATTCTCTATTTTTCATTTAAACTTTTCTTTTTTTTAACCCCTTGAAAATCCAAAATTTCAGGTTGGACGTCTTCCGGAAAAGTTTGTCGGTCGAATCTCCGTCGCCGTGGTTCGCGGACTCACCTACCTGAAAGATGAGATTAAAATTCTGCACAGAGACGTGAAACCGTCAAATATGCTCGTCAACAGCAATGGAGAAATTAAACTTTGCGATTTTGGAGTGTCTGGTATGCTGATCGACTCGATGGCCAACTCGTTCGTCGGCACCAGAAGTTATATGGCGGTAACTTTTTTTTTTAACCGGCAAACAAATCAGCGAAAATTCGGAGAATGCTCGAATCGGTCTGAAACTTTGAGAAATCATTTAAAAAACACTCTTTCCTAAAAATTTCCGACCAAAATATCGATATTTTGGTCTGAAATTTTCAGGGAATGACCGGAGTTTCAGATCGATCGTAGAGCCCACAACTTTTTACCCTTTAATTTCCAGCCAGAAAGACTGACTGGATCACACTACACAATCTCCTCCGATATCTGGTCGTTTGGACTCTCCCTCGTCGAATTGCTCATTGGTCGATACCCAGTTCCAGCGCCGTCGCAGGCAGAGTACGCCAACATGTTCAATGTGGCGGAGAACGAAATAGAACTGGCCGACAACCTGGAAGAGCCCAACTATCATCCACCGAGCAATCCGGCCTCCATGGCCATTTTTGAGATGCTTGACTATATTGTCAATGGACCGCCGCCATCGCTGCCCAAACGATTTTTCACGTGAGTTTTTTTTTGGAATTTGGACTGGTTTTTTAATCCTAGTCGGGGAAAAAAAAGAAAAACATGAAAATCCCTCCATAGGGGCCCAAATTTTTGAAAATTTTGCAAATATTTAATTTGTTCAAAAATGAAAGTTAAAAACATGAAAATATCCCAAAAATTTAGACGAATTTTCAAACATGTGGGAATTTTATTTTGACAATGTTTCAGAAAATAGAATACCGTAAAACCTTTATTAGACTTGCCCCCCTAACCAAACGCATTAACAGTGGTAAAAGTATTGTTGAGATAATACAAAAAAAATGCTCTTTTTTCAATATTATAGGAATATTCTGAAAAACAAACTAAATAAAATCTGAAAAACAGTTTTTAATAAAATTTGAAATTAAAAAAAATAATATCTGAAAATTGCCTGGAAAATGAAGGAAACTTGTTGAAATTAGCAAATTTTTTTATGCCGAGTGCAAAGTTTATCAAAATCTGAGCAATAAATTAGGAATTAAGCCGGTGTTCCTAATGCCGCGTCCAAAGTGCAAAAAAAATTCCTGAAATCGGGAGTTTCTCGCAGTCCAAAGTTCCGAAAAAAAAAGTCCCAGAAATAACAGGCGGTCACAGTTGAAACCGAAGTTACCGTAGTTCCATCGCTGCGAGACCTTCTGTGTTTAAAGTTGAATTTTCCCACATTCGCTCAATGTTTTTTATAAGGGAAAATTCAAGTTTAAACATAGAAGGTCTCGCAGAGAAGGAACTACGGTAACGCCGGTTTCAACTGTGACCGCATGTTAATTCTGGGAAATTTTTCGGAAATTTGGACTGCAAAAAACTCCTAATTTCAGGAATTTTTTGAACTGTGGACGCGGCATTAGGAACAACGGTTTAATTCCTAATTTATTGCACAGATTTTTATAAAAATTTCAAAAAATCCCAAAAAAAAAAACTTTTCGAAAAACCCTTTTAAAAGACCTGAAATATTGATTTTTACGGACCTAAACTGGGTAGGAAAAGCTCTTTTTGGGTTTTAATCCTGAGCAGAATTGAAATCACGGAAAAAACGTTGAAAACTATCGTAACCAGCGGTTATTTTAGTTGCAAAAAGTGCCGAATATCCTTGGAAAATCCCGGTTTTTGAATTACGAAATAGCAGAAAACAGTTTTAAAAAAACTGCCCAAAAACTCGATGTTAAATATTTTCAAAAAAATCAATATTTTTTAAAATCCATTTGCGGTTTTTTTTCATGCAGACCCCTATTATTTAAAAAATTGCGTTAAAAATAGACGAAAAAAAATTTTTTTTTCATTCTCAGAATAGACCCATTATACAGCCGCTGATGTGAGAAAAAAATGGCGCAAACGGTCCTATACACGAGAGGTTAGGCGAACCAGACAAAACGAGAATTTGCTCTTCTTGCAGAAATGAAACCGGGCTTATACACAGGAGATATTATGGGGATTATTCACAAAACCGGAAAAAAAAATGAAGAAAACGGAAAAAAAAATTGCGGGAAAAATCGGAGAATGATCCGATTGACCTGAAATTTTGGGAAATATCGGAAAAATTCTCCTGTACACGCTCAAAAAATTTTGGACCAAAATATCGATTTTAAAAATTTTCAGAAAAAATCGATATTTTGATTCAAAAATTTTTGAGCGTTTACAGGAGAATTTTTCCGGTATTTCCCAAAATTTCAGGTCAATCGGAGCATTCTCCGATATTTTCCGCAATTTTTTTCTTTTTTCTTCCTTTTTTTCCGGTTTTGTGAATTGGTCTGAAAGTTCACATCAAAATCTTAAATTTTCAGCGACGAAGTGATTGGATTCGTGTCAAAGTGCCTTCGAAAGCTGCCGTCAGAACGTGCCACGCTCAAATCGCTCACGTCTGACGTGTTTTTCACACAATACGCCGATCACGACGACCAGGGAGAATTTTCAGATTTTGTCAAGTCGACAATCGATTTGCCGAAATTGAATCCGTAAAGTTTACCGTTTTTTTTTCTATTACTTGTTCCTGGAATGGTGGCACCGCGGTGTTTGCTTTGCAGACTGTGCAAAAAATTTGCGCGATACCATTACAGGAATTCGTAATATTGTCGAAAAAATGAAGCGGCCACCTACCGTAACCCGAAAATTTAGCGGCGTGGCCTAAATCACTTGGGTTACTGTAAGTGGCCTTCTTACCGCCCGTGAACATTTTGTATATCTGCATAGAGAAACAGTTTTTCTTCTTTTTTTTTCAACTCACCCAAATTTTTTTTTCGCCTGTAAGAAATCGACATAATCTAGTCGGTTT
Source organism: Caenorhabditis japonica (assembly GCA_963572235.1). Lineage (NCBI taxonomy): Eukaryota > Metazoa > Nematoda > Chromadorea > Rhabditida > Rhabditidae > Caenorhabditis > Caenorhabditis japonica. Next base: position 5,679,931 of record OY754342.1, read on the forward strand.
TGTTAGTTACTAACCAAAGAATTTCTATTTTTTTTTTAATTTTTAGAAAAAAAAAGCAATTCAAAGTATTTATTTCAGAATTTTATTTTACTATCCTTTATCTTTTTTTTTCTCTACCGAATTATCGGCTCTGGGACGTTTCGAAACGACAGGTTTCGAAACGTCCCGGACCCAAAAAAACAACAGTTGGCAACTAGTATTCAATCCAATTTCTTGGCATCATTTTCTGAACTTTTTGTCGTTTTTGTCGTCGCTTTTCTCAGAGCCGTATCTGAAAATGTTCAATTCTTTTTTTTTCGATTTTTCTCTATTTTGTCAATTTTTGTCATCCACACACACGATTTCCCCGAATTTGTAGATCCCACCCGCTTTTTGTTATTAAAATTTTTCAGATTAAAAAAAAAATATTGATTTTTTATTTATTTATTTTTCGATTTTGAATGGAATATTTCGGTTTCTCTGATCCGAATTATTATCTTTACTCGTTTTTTTAAATTGATTTATTGATTTTTTTAATCTTCAAAATTTCCCGTGTTTCTTGTGTATAAGGCTATTAGCCGTGCCGGGGCTCTATCGGAATAGAAATTCGACAAAATTGAAATGTCACGTTTTGGAAATTGCGTGAAAATAGAAATCCACGAAATAGAAATGTAATAAATCAGAAACGTAACAGAGCAGAAATGTGTCGAATTTGCAGTAAAATGGCAATTTGCGAGATATATTTTTCAAAACGACTTTTTTGATATTTTTCACGTTTTTCTCGAATTCTTCCACGTATTTTTGGATTTTTTCAAGTTTTTTTCAATTTCGATACGTGGAAATTTTAAAAAAACGTGAAAAAACCTTTTAAAAAAACGTGGAAGATATCGAGAAAAACGTGGAAGATATCGAAAAAGTCGTTTTGAAAAATAAATCTCGCAAACGCGCTCCATTGCCATTTTACTTCCAATTCGACACATTTCTGCTCTGCTACGTTTCTGTTTTCACGCGTTTCCATTTTGTTACGTTTCTCATTTATTACATTTCTATTTTGTGGATTTCTATTTTCACGCAATTTCTAAAACGTGACATTTCAAATTTGGCGAATTTCTCGATTTTTTATCTTCAAAACTACCCCAATTTCTTGTATATAAGGCCGACTTTCTTTCGCGCGGTCATGGCTATTAGCCGTGCCGTTAAAAATAATTGACTCACATGGCCTTATTGCGCCTAATCGGCCCAACTTTGGAGCGGTTTTGTCGTGCGTTTTGCAAATATCCCAAAATATACGGCTAATAGCCACAAATTTTCTGAGAGCCGGCCTTATACACAAGAGATTAAATTTTATTATTATTATTTATTGTAGGACCGCTAAAATGGTCAAACGCGCTTCGCTGAACTCAACGCTATGCGATTTTCATTTTGATCTCCAAATCATTTCATTTCACGTTGAATTTATATGTACATGAAATTAAATAATTTGGAGACCAAAATGAAAATCTAATAGCGTTGAGTTCAGCGGAGCGCGTTTGACCATTTTGGCGGGCCGACAATACCTGGCTCATCCGGAGTCTTTGAATTGATATAAACGACTGTGAGAAAGACGAGAAGCGCGACGAGAGGGATGAAGACGTGGACGGCTGAAACAATTTTTAATTTTTTTTTTTGCTTGAAAATGGCCGAAATTTCAGCATAATTCGGTCTAGAAAATGGTAAAGTTGAGCTCCAAAACTGTCTGAAAATTCATATTTTGTTTGTAAAATAATGTTAACAAAACATTTTACTCTATTAAAAAGGCATGTTCAATTTATGCATGATTGACCACAAATTAACCAGAAAAACCGGAAAAAAACGTATTTAAATTCTTGTTAGAAGTCCTAAAATGAGAAAATTTTTGAAATGCTATGGATTATTCACGAAATAGCTAAAATTTCAGCGAAAATTTGGAAAATATTCCGTTTGGCCTGAAACTTTGGGAAATGATGGCAAAAATACTCCCGGGCATTCCCAGAAAATTTCAGACCAAAATATTGATTTTTATTTCTTAAAATGCTCAAAAATCGATATTTTAGTCTGAAATTTTCTGGGAATGTCCGTGAGTATTTTTGACAGTATTTCCCAAAGTTTCAGACCGATCGGAGGATTTTCGCTGAATTTTTTGCTGTTTTTAGCTATTTCGTGAATTCCATATTTTCATGGCCGGAGAAGCTGAAATTGAGCCGAAATTCAAGGTTACCGTTAATTTACTGTTTTCATAGCTAAAAAAACCAACTTACATTCCATAAGGCCATAAAACGAATCCATAATTCCAAATTTCTACGAACTAGCAATAGCAAGAGCGTCTACCCGAGAAACTTGCGCCGCCAACGCTTTTCCTCATCGATTTTTGGGCGGCTCTTCTCTTACGCGCGAATCTGAGAAGTGGACAAGCAAAAGAAGAAGAAGAAGACGTGCGGAAACGTCTTCTCTTGGCTTTTAATCGAGCGCCTCAAATTGGATTTGTGTGTATGTGTGAGTGAGTGAGTAACAAGCCTGACTGCGCTGGGATGAAAAAAAAATGTGTTAAAAGTGGGTATGGTATTACATATTCAGTACTTGGGATACTGTAGATTGTTTACATTTTTCGACATGCGCGAATTGGAAAAATCATGTTATTTTTTACATGAATGACCCCCTATTTATAAAATATAAGTTTTAAAAAACATGAAAAAATTAAGAAAATTTTTTATTGAAAAAATTCGAAAACAAATATTCAAATCGACAAGTGTGCAAACACCGATCGTGTCAAGACCCGTTTTACGACATCTCACGTACTCGGGAATACGTAATATTTACGAATATCAAAAAAATTGTTTCTGGTTTTTGCAACGAAAAAAACTTTACAAAATTTATCATAAAAACCTACAACAGACAAAATGGCAACTGGTAACCGTGTCCCCGAGAACTTCCAAACGCTCTCGCCAATCGTCAAGGCTCCACTCTCGGACACGCTCTCAGTGCCACTCTCGCAACAAGGACGCATCTGTGGATTCTTTGAATCCCAATTCTACCGTTGCATGGAGGCGTACGGTGCCAAGTTGGGACGCAAATACTGCGATTTGGAGCATCGCGATCTTCAAGAGTGCATCACTGGTGATAAGCAGAAAAAGGTGAGATTTTTGCGAAGTTTATAAAACAAAGTGCTAAAAATTGGGATCTGGGACGTTTCGAAACAGGACGTTTTGAAACTGGGAATTCACGAAAATTGTCACTTCAAAAATGTGATGTTTCGAAACTTTCTAATTACCCGCACAAGATTTAAAAAATTTTAAACGAAACTCGAAAAAAACACAAGTTTTTGGGCAATTTTTATCAAAATCTATTTATTACGTATTCACGTTGTCCAGGATTGGAAATGTGGGCGGAGCCTAATTTGCTGGCGCACCAGAAAATTAGCATGGCACACTTTCGGTGCTTGCGCATTTTTCGACTCTCGCATTTTTTTAATTGATTTTATTATTTTTCTTTCAGTAAAACCTGTTTTTCTTTGTAAAATGTATGTATTGTATCTTTTAATACCATAAAATTGCCCAAACTTTTATTTTTATAAAGATTTATCCTGCAAAAACACCAAAAAACCAAATTCGAAGTTCTTAAGCTTAAAAAATTTCTAAAGGTTTCAGCTATAATTCCATTGGAGCACATTTGGGAAAAATTAAGAATTTATGCTTTTTTTTACCCGAAAAACATAAAAAAAAATGTCTCAAAATTTGAATTTCGCGCGAAAAATCCAGTGGAGCGCGTTTGCTTGGCTCCGCCCACTTTTCAAATCAAACGCGCCCACTGGATTTTTTCGCGCGAAATTTAAATTTTGACGCATTTTTTTCGGGAAATAAAACATGAATTCTTCATTTTTTCCTAAATATACTCCAACGGAATTATAGCTGAGGTCTTTAGAATTTTTTTAAGCCGAAGAACGTCGAATTTGGTTCAGCCCCCATTTCGAAATAATCGTTTTTAGCATTGCGGAGCTAAAAAAGTGAGTTTTTTGGTGTTTTTGCAGGATAAATTTTTACGAAAGTCGAAGTTTGGCCAATTTTATGGTATTATAAGATACAATACATACATTTTACCAAGAAAAACAGGTTTTACTGAATGAAAAATAATACAATAAATAAAAAAATGCGAGAGTCGAAAAATGCGCAAGCACCGAACGTGCGCCATGCAAGTTTGCTGGCGCGCCAGCAAATTAGGCCCCGCCCCCACAATTTTTCATGAAAAAATCACAGATGAAAATAAAATTCTCCATTTCGAATAACCATAAAAATCCCAATTGCAGAGAGCCGAAGCGATTTCCGCGCAGCGCAGAAAGCTGTTCCTCGAGGGAAAACTCGACTCGCCATTCCTCGACAATCATCCAGAGCCGGGACAATTCAAGACGGATCACTTCCAGTGGAACCGTATCAACTGAGTCGTCACGTGGGAACAAAGTGCCTTTTTTAGATCGAGATCGCCGTGTTTTATGTAGTTTTTTTTTCACTGTTTTGTCTAAATAAATCAATTTTACGAAAAAAAAAAGATTTAATTTTTATTAATATTTCAAAAAACGATCCGTTTGTTGAATTACACATTGATACCTTTACAAGTATTTAAATAGAAAACAATTGTACAACTAAAAAGAGAAAAAATAGCTGCCACCGCCGCTTTTAAACGAATGAAATCCGCCCCCGCCGCCGCCAAATGATCCCTCATAGAATGGGTGTCCACCACCACCACCACCTCCACCATGATTCTGCGCATATTCCGGATCCAACGGGTCTTGACCATTATCAAACGCCTTCCTCTTTTCCTCATCAGTCAGCACTTCTTTGGCGGACGCAATATCGATAAACTTCTTCTCGGCGCGTTTCTTTTCGCCAGGGTTCGAAAAATTGTCCGGGTGCCATTTCTGAGCCGCCTTTCGGTACGCCTTGGTGATTTCGCGTTTCGTCGCCGACCGTTTCACGCCCAAAATTTTGTAATAGTCTCGTTTGCCGACCAGCTCTTTGGCTCGTTTCGCCTGCTCGACACCACTACGTGCCACCTCATTCGACTCGTCCAACGAGATTGCTTTTTCGTAGTCGGAGATCGCTGAAATTAGAGTGAAAATTGGGATTTTTCTATTGTTTTTAGTCTGAAAACTCGTTTGCCGGGCATTGTCAGGAGTCCATTACAGCAAAAAACCAATTGTCGGATCTGAGACGTTTCGAAACTGTACTGCATATTGGCAAGTTCTCCGATTTTATCCTTGGCCGAATTTTGTCAATAGTGTGAACACGGCGACGAAAAATAGCACTAAAGTTTCGAAACTTCCCAGTTTCGAAATGACAGGTTTCGAAACGTTCCAGACCCAATTTCCGCATAAGGCCGCTGAGAGAGAGAAAGAAAGAAGAGCGCAGACATGAAAACGGCCTTATACACAAGAGTTTATGTGTTTTTAAAGCTTAAAAAGTCGAGTAACAAGCCCCGCCCAATTGAAAGTCGATTCTCCGGTACTAGTTATTTAGAGGAAGTTCCATAAAATCCGTGCCGCAGAATCACAAAAGGGGCGGAGCTTGTTTCCCGCCTTTTTCCTGACAAAAAAATGTGATAAATTATAATTTTTTTGCTAATTGGGGGGTACGACAGAATAGAAATAGGCGAAATAGAAATGCTACAAAAAAGAACTGGAAAAAATAGAACGGCTACAAAATAGAAATGAGCGGAATAGAACAGCGCGAAATAGAAATGTGACAAAATAGAAATGGGCGAAATAGAAATCGGTGCGATGGAGCGCGTTTGCATTATTCTTCGAATTTTCCGATTATTATAGGATTTTTCAGTAATTTTCAGATATTTTACGCACTTAACAACATCGAAAATGAAGAAAGGTATAAAATCAATGCAGTTTCAGAAAAAAAAATGGAAAATCGGCGAAAAACTGAGCAATTGAAAAAATAATGCAAACGCGCTCCATCGCCAAAATTTGTTCTATTTTGTAACATTTCTATTTCGCTCATTTCTATTTTGTAGCCGTTCTATTTCGTAGCATTTCTATTTCGCTCAGTTCTTTTTTTTGTAGCATTTCTATTTCGCCTATTTCTATTCTGTCGTACCCCCGCTAATTGCGGACCCGTAGACCGCCATAAATGTGGATTTTCACCAAAATTTCGGAATTTTTAATGGCTTGATGCCTAATTTTTGTTTTTATGGACTAATTTCGAAATTACTGATCACCTAATATTGATTTTTTTTTACATTTAGAATCAAGGATTTTACCTTTAAAAAGCGAAACATCGTTAATTTCGATTCGATGACAGCGAATCATATTGTTAGTAAAAAATTATCGATTTTTAGGTTCAAAATACATGTCTAGGGGCGTGGCCTAAATTTCCCCGTAAATCGGTTTGCGGTCGATATTTAGCCGCTTTATTTTTTTCGACAATAACCCGAAAAAAAAACGATTTCTCTCGTCTCAGCAGTGCTCATAAACCTTGAAAACAGCCAATTTTCCCGCGAAATATCTCAGAGCGCATTTTATGACACAGTTGAAATGAGTGCGACCGTAACCCATAAAAAACAAGAGAAATGAAAAAAAAACAATAGGACCTGTTCACATTTTTACGGGTTACGGTCGCACTCATTTCAACGGTGTCGAAAAATGCGCTTCGAGACACTTCATGATAAAATAGGCTATTTTCAATGTTTATGAGCAGCTACTGAGGCGAGAATAATATGGAACAGCACATGGCCGATCGACAGCTACACTTTCCACTCTATTTCGCTGCACAACTCCAAAAAATATAAAGAAAAACCAACCCAAATCATGTTCCTCGTCGGCCAAGTACGCTTCGGCTCTCAAAATCCACGCCTCCACATCATCCTCGTCGTGTTCGAGCGCCGAATTACAATCCCCAATCGCCGCACCGATATTCCCATTCTCTCGATTACACTGACACATCATTTTGGCCACGTTCACCCGCACCGCCACGTCATTTTCGTGAGATTTGAGCAGCTTCTCGCCGCTCGACAAGCATTTCGGCCAGGCTTGCGCGTCGATTGTCGATTTTATCGCGTCCAGCGATTTGACAACTTTGCGCAAGTTTTTGTACGATCCGTAGCACTTTTTGTGGTCCGGATCGATTTTTAGACATTCGCGGATGGTGCTGGAAAAGGAGTGGGTTTTTTTTTTTTTTTGGCTTGCTTGGAATGTGGGCACGATTTTCGACACAGTTTAATGAGTGCGACCGTAATCCATTCAACGAGAGAGTGTTAAAAATATTGATTTAAGGGATTACGGTAAAACTCATTCAACTGTGCCAAAATTCGTGTCGATAGTCGTCGTGAGAAAGCGGCTATCGGCCACACCTCGTGTACTTTTTTTTTCTTTTGAACCTTTTCTAATAATTCGTAAATATTTCTTGTTTTTCGTTTCCGATTTAAGAAGTTGTTTACTATTGTCGGCCCGCCAAAATGGTCAAACGCGCTCCGCTGAACTCAACGTTATTCGGTCTCCAAATTTTTTCATTTCACGTATAAATTCAACGTGAAATGAAATAATTTGGAGACCAAAATGGAAATCGCATAGCGTTGAGTTCGGCGGAGCGCGTTTGACCATTTTGACGGGCCAACAATACTTTCGATAATTCTGGAAATTTTTTTTTCAAAAAAAAAAATCATAAGTATTTAATTGCTCATATTAATGGACCTATTCATTTGAATTAAAATGAATTTTTATGTCATTTTAATTCAATGCAAAACAGCATATTAATCAAGTAACCTGAATTTTCCTGAACCATTGAGTTTGAGCCATTCTACAAATCGTGTCGAGATCTCCTGGCCAAATAAATGCATGCGCCTTTAATGTGTACTCCGAGTGGACAAGATGACGAAAAAAATATGACTTAAAGTGCAGATCGGACCCTAGTTATTAAAGGCGCATGCATTTGTTTGGCCAGGAGGTCTCGACACGATTTGCAGAATGGCTCAAACTAAATGGCGCAGGAAAATTCAGGTTAATTAATTAATATGTTGTTTTGAATTGAATTCGGCGAATACATCATCAACCTCGCTCTACTGCAAAATTTCTGTAAAACAAGGTTGCACTTGCAAGATTAACTTGAATTCTAGTGTTTATACTTATTTTCAACGGAAAATGACGTATCCACGACGAATTGCAGTTAAAATTTGAATTTTCGCTTCAAAAAAGGTGCACGACACTGTTGAAAATTGAAAAGTGCCTTAGAGCGAGGCTGATGATGCATTCGCTGAGTATAAAATGACATAAAAAATCATTTTAATTCAAATGAATAGGTCCATAAGTCTAATTATTTAGATTTAAAAAACCACTGTTTAAACAGCTAAAGAACTAAAAATATTTGAGTCTAATTAGATCCCTTGTACAATAGAGCGCTAAAACTGACCTTAAAGCCCCTCGAATTTGCGCCCTTTTGTACTGCAATTCGGAAATTTCAAACAACAATTGCATATTGTGCGTGGAATGTTTCGACGCGTGTCGCAACTCGACAATCGCCTCCTTCAACTTGCCCATTTTCTCGAAACAATGTCCACGCATGAGATAGAGCTCTGAATTCCACGGCTGCTCGACCAAAAGTTTCGAAGCCGTTTCCAGAACGTGCTCACAATCTTGCGCCTCATAAGAGTGACGAGCGAGTTCAGTGTTCTGTTGGCTTTGCTCGACGAGCCAAAGACGATCAGCGAATTGTTTCGAGTTTTCAGCGTGATCGATCTAAAAATTAGGTTTTATAAAGTCAATTCACCATCCTCACCAAGTGCTGAAAATCGTGAGCCGCCTCCGACAATTTGCCCATTTTGAAGAGCACATTGGCTCGCTGCTGACGAGCGCCCGAAAAGTCGGGTTTCTGTGCGAGAACTGTATCCAAATCGGTCAAGCCTGGCTTCGCACGTCCAACCGCCAAATAGGTGGTGGCTCGACGATAAATTGCTTGATAATTCGACGGGTCCAACTCGATTGCCTTGTGATAGTGGGTGAGCGCGTCGGCGAATTTTGCCTGGAGAATTGGGATTTTTTGGAATTTCTCGTATTGTGTTGGCAGACAAAAATGAAAGATTCTTGAAACGAAAATCAATTTTTTCGTTATTTTGATACTTTAATCTATAAAATTATTGTGTTTTCAATCGACTTGCGACATGAAAACGCAAGTGTGCATTCACCGTTCTGTCTGCGTCTCTTCAAATATCAATGTGTTCTATTTAAGGCTTCCATTCGGACGAAAAAAAAGCGGACGAATTTCGTCCGCTGTTCGTCCGCTCGTCCGCGGTTCGTCCGGTTCGTCCGAGGTCGGTCCGCTTCGTCCGTTTTTTTTTGTTATTTTTTCATTTTGTTTCTGTTTTATTTTGTTTTCAAAAGCTGTTTTTGTTCTTTTTTCTTTAAAATATCAACAGAAATGTCTTGTTTCTGCTATAAAAAATTCGGAAAAAAATAATAAAAAAAAATTTTTGTTTTTGCAAAGCTAATTCTACATAAATTTGCAACCGCTTACATTTTCAATGTCAGAATTTTTAAAGAGAGTTCCATAAATTAATATTCCCAGCCAAATAGCTCAGGCAACTCATTTCTTACTATTGTTCATTCGCGAAAAAAGCAAGTGCGCTCCACGAAACGTAGTACTACGTGGATTTCATTTCCGTCGCCAAATTATTTCATTTCACGTGTAAATTCAACGTAAAATTAAATAATTTGGCGACGAAAATGAAATCCACGTAGTACTACGTTTCGTGGAGCGCACTTGCTTTTTTCGCGAATGGACAATATAATAGGAAATTTTGGAATTATAAACTAGTGATTTATAGATATTTGGCGACCTCTTATAATTCCAAAATGTTCTGTACAGATTCCAAAAATTTCTGTACAGGCGCGCATCTCCTGCACAGATTCCAAAATTTTCTGCCCAGATTCCAAACTTTTCTGCCCAGATTCCAAACTTTTCTGCACAGATTCCAAAATTTTCTGCCCAGGTTCCAAAATTTTCTGCCCAGATTCGAAACTTTTCTGCACAGATTCCAAAATTTTCTGTCCAAATTCCACAATTTTCTGTCCAGATTCCCCGGAATCTAAACTTTATCGATTGAATAAAAGAAAATTCACTTTATTGGTTATAACAAAAAAAAAGGAAACATTTTTAAATATAAAAAAATTAAGCCGATGTCGATGGCTGTTCCGCGTCGTCCGTTCTGCACCTTTTGACGAGCTTCGATCTGGCCGCCGCGCTGAAAATAAATTATGATATTGGTAAAACAAAAAATTGCACTTTTGAAAATTCAAATGGCAATGAAAGAAAGAGGAAAACCTGCTTTTCCAAAAAATCACTTCACGTTGGGAAGGTATAAAGTGCTTAATTTTTGTAGGAGAGCTTTAAAATTTTTTTTCTGTGGTAACTAGAAGAGTTTATAAAAATAACCAACAAAAAAAATAAACTTGGGTTCATCGCTGAAAATTGTCTATGATTTTTTGTTGAAGTTTAGCGAGGTATAACACAAATTTGCGCAGTTAAAATTAAATTCTGTTTGAAAATTTGAACTCTCTGCGTTAAAAACTATAAGATTCAATCATAAGATGTAGCTTGTTCGACCTACTTTACCCCCCACGATGCGGTTTGTTGGAGATCATTTCACGTTCCTGTAATTTTCAGCTAAAAGTAGGCATTTCCAGAAAATTCTGATCGCCTCCAAGGGTGGGATTTTACGGTTTTTACGGGTATTTAAGGGACCGTAAAAATTTTACGGATTCCGTAAAATTTCATCCGTAAAATCCGTAAAAAATTATAAAGCTAATTTTTTCAATTCGAGGAGAAAAAACCGAAATTTTTGTATTTTTCTTGAATTGTTTTCTAAAAATTCTGCCGATGTAGAAAGTGTTTTCAATTCAGTGGGATTTATCGAAAAATTATTTCAGAAAAAGCTCAACATATTTTTCGATGTTGCATACTGAAATTGAATAATACATCCTTTGAATTTTAGGGGCTAATTTCCAATATGATGCTTTTCTTTGTTGTTAGCCAATTTTATTTCAATGTTGGAGATTTTTTTTTCTGATTTTAGCAACTAATTTTCCTTACTGAACAGTGCAATTTGCAATTTCACGGATTTTACGGTTATTACGGATTTTTAAACTGTAAATTTTACGTTTTATGGACCTATTCAAGAGAGAAAAAAAAAGAAAAAAAAGAAGTTTTTTCCGATGCAGGAACGGCAAAAAAAGAAAAAAAAGGAGGAGAAAAATCAATTTCCTTCCTTTTTTCTCTTCCTTTTTTTTCTTTTTTTGCCGTTCCTGAATCGGAAAAAACCTCTTTTTTTTCCTTTTTTCTCTCTCTTGAATAGGTTCATTAAAGGCGCATCGGTATATTTGAATGGGTCTCGCCACGTATGACTACTTTATCATCGGCAGAAAATGAATTTTTCTCTTCCTTTTTTTTCTTTTTTTGCCGTTCCTGCATCAGAAAAAACTTCTTTTTTTTCTTTTTTTTTCTCTCTTGAATAGGTCCATTACGGAATCCGTTAAAAAAATTTTACGCCCAGCCCTGATCGCCCCAGTAGATTGACAGAAAAACTCATGTAAATACATCCATTACTTACGTACTTTGTCCTGATTTTCAATTTTTCTCTGCGCTCCACTGTTTTTCGAGTGCCCAAGAAATCACAGGCTGATTGGTGGCGCGATCCATTAGGCTGCAAACACTTCAAATTGAATGCAACTCATAAAAAAGCCAAAAATAAATAAATAAAAATAAAATAACAACGCAATAAAAATCCACACGAAACATTTCGAAATTCGTGACGCGAATGGCGCCAAGAAATTTTATTGACGCATCTCGTGCAATCAATTTTACAAATCTTAGCAGATCTGGCAAGACCGGTAAATTTTCTGTACAGATTCGAGATTTCAAAAATTTTTCGAATCTGTCAAGACCCCTTTATAGTTTGTAAACTTCTATATAAGATTTGTATTTCCTAACAAGATCTGAGTTTCCTGGACAAGTTCCAAAATTTCCTATTCAGATTTGGATTTCCTATTATAGTAAGAAATGAGTTGCCTGAGAGAGCGTGCCGGACGAACCGGACGAACCGCGGACGGACGGACCGGACGGACGAAAATTGGTCCGAATGGAAGCCTTATGGACCTATTCACAAAACCGGGGGAAAAAAAAAGAAAAAAACGGAAAAAATTGTGGGAAAAATCGGAGAATGCTCCAATTGACCTGAAATTTTGGGAAATATTGGGAAAAATTATCCTGTACACGCTCACAAAATTTTGGATCAAAATATCGATTTTAAAAATTTTCAGAAATAAAATCGATATTTTGGTCAAAAATTTTGTGAGCGTGTACAGGAGAATTGTTCCTAATATTTCCCAAAATTTCAAGTCTATCGGAGCATTCTCCGATTTTTCCCGCAATTTTTTTCCGTTTTTTTCTTTTTTTTTCCGGTGTTGTGAATAGGTCCATTAATGTGTTCGCGTGGTAGCGCACAAATAAATGGGCGGAGTCTCGCGTTCTCATGTCGCAAGTCGATTTTTTTTATAGGTTAAAGTATAAAAATAACGGAAAAATTGATTTTCGTTTCAAGAATCTTTCATTTTTGTCTGATATCAGTGAATAATTGGCCGAATTTTGTGACTAAATTGAATAAATTTTAGCGACTAACACGATTATTGTAAGAAAAAGAGTAAAAAATTATCGAAAATAATTTTCTAATGGGGTTTTACAGCAAGAAAAACTCGGAGACTCAGGCAACTCATTTCTTGCTATAATAGGAAATTTTGGAACTATAAACTAGTATCTTATAGATATTTGGCGACCTCTTATAATTCCAAAAACTTCTGCACAAATTCCAAAAATTTCTGCCAAGATACGCATTGCTGTACAGATTCCAAAAATTTCTGTACAGATTCCAAAAACTTCTGTACAGATTCAAATAATTTTTCGAATCTGTCAAGATCCCTTTATAGTTTGTAAATTTCTATATAAGATTCGTATTTCCTAACAAGATCTGAATTTTCTGGACAAGTTCCAAAATTTCCTATTCAGATTTGGATTTCCTATTATAGTAAGAAATGAGTTGCCTGAGGAATTTTCCAATTGAACTGAAACTTTGGGCAAATAATGTCAAAAATGCTTCTGGGAATGCTCAGAAAAAAGCTCAACCATTTCTGAGCATGCCCTAGGATATTTTTGACATTATTTTCCAAAGTTTCAGGCAGTCTGCGTTTTTTTCTGAAAAACCCAATTAGAAAATTATTTTCGATTTTTTTTGCTCATTTTTCTCACAAAAATCGTGTTAATCGCTCAAATTTATCCCGTTTAGTCACAAAATTCTACCATTTTAAATAGCTGATTTTATTCAAAAATTAAAGATTCTTGGAACAAAAATCAATCGGCTCGTTTTTTACCTAATGCCGCGTCCAAAGTTCCGAACAAAATCCCAGAAATAACAGGCTGTCACAGTTGAAACCGACGTTACCGTAGTCTCTTCGCTGCGAGACCTCCTACGTTTAAACTTGAATTTTCCACACATTTTTCTTAAATACGGAAAAATTCAAGTTTAAACAATAAAAGGTCTCGCAGCGAAGCAACTACGGTAACGCCGGTTTCAACTGTGATCGCATGTTATATCTGAGTTTTTTTTTGTTGGAACTTTGGACTGCAAAAAACTCCTGATTTCAGGTATTTTTTGGAACTTTGGACGCGGCATAAAAACCAACAAAAAACCGAAAAAATTAAATTTTAAGTACTGAGTGCGTTGGAGCGCACTTGCTTCGCCCACCGGACAGCAATCATAGTTTAAGACCAAACTAACCTTTAAAAGTCGCGCATTTCCGGCCTCAAACTCTCGTTGCGATTCACTTTTTTCGGCGACGCCGTGGCTGATTATGAGGGTGACGAAAAGAAGAGAAAACTTTGATATTTTTAGATTCATCTGAAACGTTTTTCAATTGTTTTTCCAAGAAAAAAAAACGAAAAAAGCAATAAATAAATATATTCAAGGACTATTTTTGCGCGGGCGCGTATCTTGGATACGACGATTTATGATGACGACGATTAAGACGTGTAAATAAAAGGTTCACGTCTTTTTGTTTTTGTTTTTGTTTTTGCGAAATTTAAATATATATTTATTTAGCGGGTAACCTTTTATTTCTTCATAAACAGAAAAATAGTATCCTTGTCAGCCGGCCACGCGCTGTTCCTCGGTCACGGTCACGTGGTCTCGCAGCGATATTAGAAAGAGACGGGCGCAGAGAAATAAAAATAAATATTTCCAGATGGAAGAAGAAGATGGGGAGTTGTTGGAAAGAAGAGCAAAATTTCCGGGAAACTTCACCAAATTGCTAATGGAACGAGAAATTCACGGCGGCAAGCGAAAATGTCAGTTTTTGTCTATAAAGTTATAGTGTTTTCAATCGAATTGCGACATGAGAACGGAACGCGAAACTCCGCCCACTTATTTGTTCGCGACCCCGCAAACAAACACAGTGCTATTTGTAGAAGAGACGCAGACAAAAAAGGGATAGCAGACGGATTTTTCATGCTGCAACTCGTTTGAAAACAATAATAATAAAAAATCAGAATCGCCTAATTTCGGACGAAAATGAACAAGTGCGCGGGTTGCAAAAAGGGGCGTGGTCATTGCTTATTTTTATTTGGGAAATTGTGGCTTTTTTTTGGGAAAAAAAACAAATTGGGTGGGTCTTGCAACGATTTTTGTTTGAATTTTATCAGTTTCCAGTCAAATTTCATCCAGTTTATCAACAATTTTGACAGAAAACGGTTTCCTCACTTTTGGCGCCAATTCGTGGCGAGACCCACCGGAGAACGGTTTTTAAAGTTTCCACTAATTTATCGGGTTTGCGTTGTGGTCAGTGACGAATTTCGATCAATCGATCCATAAATCGATAAAAATGTGTTTTTCTCTGCGCCTTCGAGACCCCTGTAGTATTTTCTTCAATCGCTGCGAGACCACATGGCCGCGGCCGAGGAATAGCGCATGACCATTTTTTTTTAAATATTTTTTCATAATTTCCAGACAAATTCCCCGGCCAGACCTATCAACATCACTACCAGCTATTCGCCTCCGCGAAACCACAAATCGCATGCGAACTCGAGCTCAATAAAATCGATAATGTCAGAGAAAACGGATCACAGTTCGGACATCTAGCCGAGTGTCTTGGATTCTCGCCAGATGGCCGCTATTTGGCATTTCTGAGCCATGGACGAACGGTTAGTGGCGTGCAAATGGGTCTCGCAACGATATGAAAAATTATTTCAGGCAATTTCCATTTTGAGGTACTCGGGTGTGAAGAATGGTCCGCCAGCGGATGATGAAGCGGGAGTTGAGGTAAAATTTTGGAAATTTATAATCATGAATTGAAATTGTCATGTCTAATTAGAAAACTGAGAATTGCAGAGAATGTTCGAGCACGCTGAAATATTCAACATGAACAACCTGCCCGGCTACAATTCGGCCCAGCGAGAAAGTGTCGAGGCGAGCTGGTGGACCGATGACTCATCGACACTCATCGTGCAGCTGAAATTCAGAAAATGGCTGGAAGATGATGATGATCAGGAGGAGAATGAGGAAAATGTGAGTGTAAAAAAAGTTTTTCGCTTGTTGAAGCATAATAAAAATCAGAGCGATGTGACATTACACAGCTGAAATGCGTGTGACCGTAATCCACCACTCTGAAAATTCTACCAATTTTAAAGGTTTTTCGCAGTTTTTTGTTAAAATGGATTACGGTCACACTCGTTTCAGCTGTGTCCGACAGTGCTGAATTTGCTCGTTTGGATTTTCAAGGTCACCGCTGTCAATAGCGGGAGTATTTATTGATTTTTTGTGACTATTATTGTTTTATTTAAGTTGCCGCGCGGTGTTTGCGTACTCGCGTTGCAAACCGATTTACGAGGCTCCGCCCACCTTCCTGCTATTTTTTTTCTGTGATTTTTTATTTTTTTCACATTTTTTCCTTATTTTGCAGTTTTTCTTCTGTTTTTTTAACACATTTTTGTTTTGGATCGATAAATGGCATATGCGAATGAATATTAAACAAGAAAATTCGAGAAAAAGAGAAAAAATGTTTTTCGTCTTTTCATGGTAATTTTTGCATTTTTTTTTCGGAAATAATTGATTTCAGGTCGCTAAATTTGTTGTTCGACGGGGATTCGTTTAAAAATTCGCCGAATTGAGAAAAATCCCGCATTTTTTAACTGAATCCCCATTCGAACAACACATTTAGCGACCTGATATCAATTATTTCCAAAAAAAAAATGAGGAAAAAGATGCAAAAATTACCATGAAAAGACGAAAAACATTTTTTTTCTCTTTTTCTCGAATTTTCTTGTTTAATATTCATTCGCATACGCCGTTTATTGATCTGAAACAAAAATGTATTTAAAAAAAGGAGAAGGAAACTGCAAAATGAGGAAAAAACGTGAAAAAAAGGAAAAATCACAGCAAAAAATAGCAGGGCAGTGGGCGGAGCCTCGTAAATCGGTTTGCAACGCAAGTACGCAAACACCGCGCCACAACTTAAATAGAACAATAATATTTGAGACCCTGACAAAACCGGGGAAAACCACGAAACCGGGGAAGAGGCTCCGCCCCCTTTCGCAACTGCTGCACGATGTTTTGTACTGGAAGTGTTAAAAAAGTGCGCCGCAGACTTGCTTTTGCCATTTTTTCCCCGGACAAAACCAGGGAAGGCAAAACCGGGGAAAAAATGGCAAAAGCAAGTCTGCGGCGCACTTTTTTAACACTTCCAGTACAAAACATCGTGCAGCAGTTGCAAAAGGGGGCGGAGCCTCTTCCCCGGTTTTGTCAGGGTCACCACGTACTGGGGAATACGTAATAGGAAAAACACATAAAGTCCAGGGAAATTTTCGAAAAACTTCAACCGCTTCCTCCATATTCAGGAAGGCCTAGCAGAAGCGAACCGACTTGACGCGATGGGCGAACACATGGAAGCTGTGGCAGCTGAGGAAGCTCCGCCCCCATCCGTGAGCTTTCAAGAAGAAGAAGAAGATCCTCGAGACATTATTCCAATTGAACAGCGATCTCAGAGTTCATTGCACTATGAGCTCAACGGTCTACCAGGAGCTGGAGATTCGAGACGAAGAGCAGAAGCTATCGATGCAGAAGATGATGATTCGGAAATTTCCGATCTCAATAATGCGTACGATTCTGACGAAATCGAAGAAACTGGCTCTGAAATTGAAAAAATGCGCGATATTGTGGAGAAAATGAAGGCGCAGAATGGAAATATTGAAGAAGCTGGAACGAGTCGGAGGTGAGTTTTTTTCTAAATCAGTGAATCAGCTTGGGGAAAAATTAGTCAAAACTTGAAGATTTTATTGTAAAAAAATTAAACCGGGCTCTATCGTTCAATTCAGTGATTTTTTGGATTTTTCAACGCATTTT
The DNA here is from genome assembly GCA_963572235.1 of Caenorhabditis japonica. NCBI lineage: Eukaryota > Metazoa > Nematoda > Chromadorea > Rhabditida > Rhabditidae > Caenorhabditis > Caenorhabditis japonica. The sequence continues at coordinate 5,697,358 of OY754342.1, forward strand.
TAGCATTTTTGACATTGCTAAATATATTTAGATGTTTCAGTGCAACCTCTACAAACGGAGTTGAAAACCTTATGACACAGAGCCCGAGCTCCGAACGGCCCGATCAGTGCTCACGAACCATGCCAATTTACGAAGTAGTCGTCTCAGAAACTGACCAAGCTCCGTCCCCGCAATTCAAAAATTGGTTGATGCAAAAGGTGAAAGAATCGGATCGCCTAAATCCGAAATTCGCGGCGCTCGACAAAATTGCCGTCTCGCTGAGAAAACGCTGGAAAAAACCGCGAAAATTCACGCCGGCTGGACTGTTCCAAGAGGTTGTCGAAGCCACTGAAAAGTTCTCGAGCCTAGACTTTGTTCACCTTCGAGCACCCGCCGATCACCGGAAATCGTTCATGTTTGTGGCGTATGATGTCAGGGTGAGTATTGCTGTAATTCTCGCCTGCGTGAAAATCCGCGTGGTTTTGGCTATTAGCCGTTTATTTTCGGGTGTATGCCAAATCCACTGCTATGTGCATCAGTAAATCCTATGGCTAATAGCCATGTAGCTGCAAAAGCCGTGCAAAAAGTATTGTGTTTTAAATCGACTTGAGACATGGGAACGCGAAACTCCGCCCACTTATTTGTGCGCGACTACGCGAACACAGTGATATTTGAAGAGACGCAGACATAACGGTGAATGCAGACTTGAATTGCGTTTTCATGGCGCAATTAGATTGAAAACACAATATACATGGTATTTTGAAAAATATTAGGAGCTTTTCTAGAAATCAAATGGCAAAACTATTTTCCGTGAATAATATTTTTTGATTGTTTTTTAAATTTATTTTATGGACCCTGAGTTGTCTGATATTTTGCCATTTTATTTGCCTTATCACGAATTCCTGGAATGGTGATACGGCGTCAAATTCTATACATTGGGTGCAGCCCCAAATCCGAAGTGCCCGAATCCGAAGTGGTACGAATCCGCACTGCGCCCGAATCCGAAACCGCCCGAATGCGAAGTGCCCGAATCGGAAGTGTTACGAATCTGAACTGGTACTAATCGTAACCGCCCGAATCAACATCGCCCGAATCAGCAATGGTACGAATCCGAAATGGTATGAATCAGAAACGCCCGATTCAGAAGTGGTACGAATCCGAAGCGATACAAAGTGAAATGTACTTATACCGTGATATGAAACCCAACTCATACAAAGTAAACTGCGCAAAGTTACGGTTGCGGGTGACCTATTTTTTTAAGCTGAGCAAGTTTTAAGCTTAGCAATGAGTGGCATCGCACTCAAAATTCATATTTTTCATATATTGTGAAAACAAAAAAATTGCAACGCGGTGTTTGCGTACTTTTCAAAATTCAAACGAAAATGGGAACAAATCTCTTCATTTCCCGTGCTATTTCTTTCATTGCCGTTTGAAGTTCAAAAATACGCAAGCACCGGGTTGCAATTTTTTTGTTTTCACAAAACATTTGTTAATTTTTTTGTAGTTTTATGCATATTCTCTTGAATTTTCATTCATTATTTAATCTTTAAAGTTTGATTTTGTTCACAAAAAACTTTACAGGATTCCAGTAGGCACGCCTTTTTGTTTTTATGTTTTAATTCTTAGGACAAACAAACAAACACAAAGACTAATTTAATATTTTATATGTAAGATTAGTCAGGTTTTCAAAACAATACATGTTATACTCGGTATAAAACGCTGAAAACTCGCTCCAATCGAACAAAGAATTTCGCATGCATCTGGAGTGAGGTTTAGAGAAATTAGAGCGAAACATCTGCCACGGCTCTCTCAATTTTCTGCACTCTCTCGTCGCCAACGTGGCCGCGTCCACCACTGTGCGAAGGGAGCGCGTTTGCAGCGCTCCGTACTGAGAATATATCTTCATCAGACAAACGGACTTCGAAAAATCAGATTGAGCGATTTGATTGAGAAACTGAAAGAAGAGGAATCGAGGACTGACAGTGACGCAAAGGCTTTGAGTCTTAACCCCAACTATAAGGTGCTTGAAATAAATTTCAGGCAAATTGGAGTAACGAAATTTCAGGTCTCATCTAACCGTAGAATGTCTAATGTCGCCAAAGATCAAAGGCTATTGAGGGCAATCAGGAATACCCCGGCTCCGCCAAATCTCCCATTGACTGGTCTATCGTATTTGAAAAGTATTTCACTTGCACTAAAAAGTTGATCAACTAGATTCAATTACTATTTTTATGCTTTTTTGTTGTTGTTTTTTGTTGTTGTTATGTTCTTATTTACTGTCGTCAATATAAAAAAAACAAGCCTGCGGCTTCACGCCCTTTTCTTTCATTTCTTTAGACACACAAACTCACATAGTCATCTAAAATTTTCTATATATGAATGATTAGTCAGGTTTTCAAAAACTACATGGCATATCTCGATTATGGACGAGCAATAGACACGACACCGCAACAAAATAAGTTTGCGTGTTATTTACCCAAAATTATGGAAAGCGTCTAAAATGTCAAAGAATCATCTAAAAATCTATCATAAATTTCTCGATAACTTTATCGACAATTTTATAGAAAAATTTGCTAAAAATGCTTCAAAAATTCATTCTGGTGTAAATATATTAGAAAGCATTTTTACCGACTACAACGCTGTAATGTTTTGTGTTAAGCGCTTCTGATTCGTACCACTTCGGATTCGTATCACTTCTAACTCGGGCGTTTCTAATTTGGGCGCTTCAGATCCGTACCACTTCGGATTCGTACCACTTCTAACTCGGGCGTTTCTAATTTGGGCGCCTCGCATTCGTACCACTTCGAATTCGGGCGGTTTCGGATTCGGGCGCAGTGCGGATTCGTACCACTTCGGATTCGGGCGCTTCGGATTTGGGGCTGCACCATACATTGCGGTCTCGCCACGTACGGTGTTTGCAGACTAGTGGATTTACGCGTGAATGAAAATTTTTCCGTTTCGAAAATTTATAAACTCGTTTTTTTTTGTTATCATTTGTGCCGTTTTTAATTTTTTTTACTCTATGGAATTTGCAATGTTTGATTTCAACATGCGCCAAAAAATTAAAAATTCCCTAGAGTAAAAAAAATCAAAACTGCACAAATAATAACGAAAAAATTTTTTATAAATTTTCGAAACGGAAAAATTAAAATTTTCGCGTGATTCCACACGTCTGCAAACACCATACGTGGCGAGACCGTAATGTACACCATTTGACGCGGTATTATGGATTCGTGAATGAGCGATAAAACGCGGTAAATTGTGGGGCAAAAGTTGGCTGGTCTCGCCACGATTTTGACAGACTACGGTTAGCGCGAAAAATATTTTTTCTTCTTTTGTTTTTAATAAAAACGCGATTTTTTGCCTTTTGACTAGCATTTTTTCACTATTAAAATTTTTTTGTGTAACCTGGAATGGGTAATTTCGTTTCAAAAACACATTTTGTTGAGAAAAAAACTATGAAAATGAGTTTTAATTAAAAAAAAATATTTTCGCGCTAACCGTAGTCTGTCAAAATCGTGGTGAGACCAGCCATCTTTTGTCCCACAATTCACCCGGTTTTATCGCCCATTCACGAATCCATAATATCACCATTCCAGGAATACGTAATAAAATGACAGGAAATTCCATCTACATAGGTCCATAAAAATAAATTGCAAAACAAGCAACGCAAATTACTTTAAAATTGAAAAAAAAAAATTACGAGAAAACTGTTTTATTACTCTCGTCTCAAGACCCCACGAAAAGGGGGGAAAGTGTGGAAATGTGGGAACGAAAAGGAGGGAAAATGGGCGGAGCTTAATTTTTGTCGAAGAATTCGAGCATTTTAATTTCAAAAAAATTAAATAAGGTCAATTTGAACATAGAAATATTATTAGAGAAAACGTCGCAAGAGTTTGCGGCACTTTTGCGGTTGACTCCGCCCATTTTCCCCCCTTTTCGTTCCCACATTTTCGCACTTCCCCCCCCCCCCTTTTCGTGGGGTCTCCTCGTCCCATCAGCTGCTCATCAACTTTGAAAATAGCCAATCTCCCCCCAAAAGGTCTCGAAGCGCTTTTTTGACACAGTTGAAATGAGTGTGACCGTAACCCATGAAAATGTAAACAAGTCCCAATGTTTTTATTTCTTTTCTCTCGTTTTTCGTAATTTTTTAAAATTATTTTCCACTCATTTCAACTGTGTCAATAATTTTGTGCTTCGAGATATTTCGCGGGGAAATTAGCGTTTTCAAAGTTTATGAGCAGCTGCTGAGAAAGAGTAATACCACTCAATTTCTAAAAAAGTTATTTTTTAAAACCCAACAAAAACATATTTTCACAAAATTTCTCAGAGCGGACAAATATGCCCAGTGACGTTCAACAACTCGTGCGGCAAATTCCACTGCCACGTCAGAGACCGCTCGCTCACCGTCGTCTACAACAATGATTTCATCGAAACGTTTCGCATCGCACGCGACACTTCCACGTGGCAACGCGTCTGGCAGACCCGACTGAGCACACGATACGGCTCTCCGTGTCCACTTCGCTACCGTTTCGATACGGTGCCCGGGCATGCGTGTCTACTAGACGCTCCGTTGATTGGGTGAGTTTTATCGGTGGAGCGCACTTGCTTTTTCACGTTTTTTTTTTGATGAAACCCTCGCGAAAGTGCGTTGTCACGCGACGCAACCGCAACGCGCTGGGCTTTCGCGGCAAAAAACATGCGAGAAAAATCGCTGCAAGACCAGTGGCCTAGAAAACCTCACTTGTTCAGCGATCCTCTGAAACTCCTCTACGACACTTCGAAATTCCACACGCCAATTGCGCAGGATGCGAAAAGCCTGCTGTGGCGCGACCAACCCGAATGGTTTGCCGCCTACGAGACGATTCGGGAGTGAGTTTTTTTTTTTGGAGAGCTCGCGTAAAATCAATATTTTTTGAAGAAATGAACCGGTTATCACTCGATGTCATCTGATTGACGATGATCTACTCGCACTCACTGTATCCTATTGTAAGTAATTTATTACTGCGTCGCGAAAAGCAGTCAGAGCGGAGCGCTGTGGTCTCGCCGCGAAAAGTGGTGGTCACAGCCGAGTCACAGCAGAGTCACAGCAGCGTCGCGCGTTCTGCTCTGACAGGTTTTCGCGACGCAGTAATATCGGTTTTTTAATCGAGTTGCTTGAAACCCCGCCCACTTGGCACTCGGTGTTTGCGTACTGGCGTTGTGTCGTGCGGATTTACGAACCTCCGCCCACTTTTAGAGACCCTGACAAAACCGGGGAAAACCACGAAACCGGGGAAGACAAAACCAGGGAAGACAAAACCGGGGAAAAGTTGCAAGTCTGCGGCGCACTTTTTCCTGTATTTTCAACACTTCCAGTACAAAACATCGTGCAGCAGTTGGAAAAAGGGGCGGAGCCTCTTCCCCGGTTTTGTCCATTTTTTTCCCCGGTTTTGTCTTCCCTGGTTTTGTCTTCCCCGGTTTTGTCAGGGTCTCCACTTTTATATTTTTTTCGTATGATTTTCGTCGATTTTTTGCATCATCCGGCAAAAAAAGGCAGTGGGCGGAGTTTCGCAAATCCTCACGACACAACGCCAGTACGCAAACACACACACCGAGTGCCAATTTAATCAAAATGACTGGGCGGGGCTTCATGATTTTATGTACGGACAGCAACTTGATTAAAAACACTAATTTAAAAAAACTAGTTAAAATTCTTTTTTTTTTCAGTTTTCGGCTCACTAAAAACGCCCATTCACCAGGGAATCGCTATTAGACTATCCGACGATACTTTAAATATTTTCCCAAATGTAAGTGTCTATATTTATAAATTATTATTGTTTTAAAAAATTTGTCACCTGGCGAAAGGCGCGAATTCAAAAAATAGGCTCCGCCCCCTCGCCGAGATTTTTCTGCAATGGCCGCACTTCCGTTTGCAATCGCGCCGCGCGCGTTTTTCTGCTTTGAATTTTCGTTCACTGGAGTTCATTTTTTCCGCCAAACCTTCACAAAAAATACATATTTAAACGTATTTTCCAAATTTTTGCGAGGAATTTGTGCGCGAATTCCTGCGTTATTTGTTTTAAAGTTTTCTATTTTCTGTGGTCATCTGCAAAATATAATCGGTGCTACCTCGGAATAGAACTGAAGCGCAATAGAACTGTAGCGAAATTGAACTCGCTTCGCAATAGAACTGTAGTGAAATTGAACTGTAGCGAAATAAAACTGTTCGGAATAAAACTGATCGAAATAAAACTGTTTTGAAATGAAACTGTTCGGAATAAAACTGTAGCGTTTTGGAACTAAATTAGCAATGGAGCGCGATTGCATTGTTTGCTCATTCAAATATTGGAATTTCTCATGCGCGCGCTTTTTTGAACAGTTTTATATTTGAGCTGTTTATCAAAAATTGTTTGTTTTGTTGTTTTTTTGAATAAACTTTTATAATTTTTTTCTCGGCCCGCTTTGACGGCCAAGCAATGCAATCGCGCTCCATTGCTAATTTAGTTCCAAAACGCTACAGTTTTATTCCGAACAGTTTTATTCCAAAACAGTTTTATTTTGCTACAGTTCTTTTCCGAACAGTTCTATTCCGAAAGGTTCTATTGCGAAGCAAGTTCTATATCGCTGCAGTTCTATTACACTTCAGTTCTATTCCGAGGTAGCACCATATAATCCGGAGTTTAAAGGCGCATCCTTTTTCGGCGTCAAGGGTCTCGCCGCGCGTTTGGTAAAACTCGCGGTAATTCAAAAATTATTTATCGAAATTCACGGCCTCCCAGACTCCCAACGCGCCAACCAATCACTGACGCATTTCTGGTGTTGGCGCATAACTCGACGGCGCGTCTTTGAGCGCTCTGATGTTCTTGTGTGCGATTTTCTCGTGAAATAATAAGTTTTTAACAAGAATTATATGCGGAGATAATGTAGAGAAACGTTTGATAGAGCAAAAAGTGAGGAAAAGCGTCGAAAAACTCACAAAATCACCGATTCAATTGGAAATTAGCCATTTCGGCGAGAAACAATTAAAATGTTCATTGAAATCACCTATTTTCAAGCAAAAAATAACACAACTTCAAAAAAAATCACCGTGATTTGATTTGAACCGAAAAAAAACCCAGAAAAATGAACTTGAACTTTTTCGAAAAATGGAAACATATTTTTTGGCGAAAATTATGCAATATGTGACTGATTATGACAAAAATTAATGAATTTGGTCTGGACAAATCAATTTTACATAGAAAAAAAAATCAGAGTTTCATACAAAAAAAAGAAAGAAAAAATTTGGCAAACGAAATGAAAATCACGAAGTACGGAGTTCAATTGAATTCAATTAAGCGCGTTTGACCGTCGCGTCGCTCCGGGCCGAAAATACAAAGACGAAAAACGGACAAAATATAGGCAAATTCATAGGAAGACAGTCTTTTTAATTTAATTAAAAACTTCAAACTGTATCTCCTTCTCCTACAGGAGTTCAAATTCTTAATTTTAACGCTTATTCGAAAGGTTTCACACTCATTTTTATTTCGCCGAGAATTTTATCGATAAAAAATTATGGGAAAGACAAAATACTTGACGATAAGTAAATTTTCAGTACTAAATTTGAAAAAATTTGAAAAAACGAAAGTTCGCGCCAAAAGGAGCGGAGCGAGCTCTCATTGTCAGTGGAGCGCGATTGCACTGCCTGGCGTCCTGGGAGGCCGTGAAATTGAACATTTCGAAAGGGAAAAAAGGATAATTCCTAGGAAATTCGACGTGATTCATCAAATGCTCGCCAATTTTTTTTTTCGACAAAACCACCCATTACAGTACCACGAATACCTGAAGCACATGTTCACACACCACCTCGCGGAGCTCTTCCCGCGCCAATACACGTATCTGAGCGCGCATCCGATTCACCTGCAACCGTGGTTTCACGATTATTTTGTCAACCCGGCGGATAGTGCAGGTTTGTGTTTGAATTGACGGGGCCACGTGGTCTCGAAGCTATAGAATAAAAAAGACGAAGAGAAAAATACGCTTACACCAAATTATTTTCAGAGCTCGACAATTTCAGCCGCCTCAAGAGCAACTATGATTTGATGTACGTGCGATTGGACAATAATGTGAGATCACATTTTTTGGAAAATTGTGTTTTAAAACGAGTTGCATCATGAAAACATGAGTCGCTATTTAGCTATCCCTTTTTTGTCTGCGTCTCTTCAAATAGCACTGTGCTTGGTGGCGTGGTCGCGTACAATTAAGTGGGCGGAGTTTCGCGTTCCGTTCTCATGTCGCAACTCGATTGAAAACACAATATTTCTCCAAATTTGTAGGAAAGACTATTCCAGAAATCTATCTCAAACCCATTTCTGGACTCGCAATATTACGACGACGAAGGATCGGACGTGATGACGAATTAGTGAGATTTTTCCACAAAAAAATACAAAAATATCGATTTTTCTTCTAGCGCGTACACGAGAAGCGAAATGTGCGCCTACGGACTGTTTGAATTGGAAAATTCGCCGAAATTTGCCGATAAATTTTTCCATCCGCACGATCCGCTGTTCATCTATCAAGTGGGGCCGCGATGGTTAGCCGCGGTGCCCAAAAGAGATGAGAAAAATGTGATATGGTGATTGCGGACTTGAGCCTGCAGAAAAACAGTTCGGGTCTTGAAAATTTTATTGCAAAAACTAGAGAAAATTGACATTTTGATGTACATATATTTTACATATTTCATTTAATTTACTTTAATTAGAGACCGCAACGCGGGTGGGCGGGGCGAGTGAAATTTTTCTCACTAGATTCGCTTCGCCACCTTTACCGTCCTGTACTGCGGCTCCTGGCTATTGGATCGATAAAAATGTTATATGTTCTTATGTAATCGACTGCGTAGAACACAATGGTAATATTCATTTTTCTTCAAATAATTCAGTTTTTGAGAAAAATACGGGAAACGGTCGGAATTTTCGAAGCGATTCGAGAAAAACGGAAAATATGGTGTTACGCAGGTCCGTAGCGCACGTTTTTATGAATGATATCGATAGATCTTGACACGCTGAATCGTTTAAAAAAAAAAATCAAAAATTCGTTCTTGCAAACATCCTGAAATTTTCAGTCAAAGTAGCACAAAATTTTGTGAAAATTTTTCAGCGATGACCTATGTTTTTTATTATTTAATTGCATAATACACTTCATTTTATGTTTGTAATAAAAATTTCAGACACTTTCTGCGATTCTAAGTTAGTTTTTTTCTCATACAAAAGCCCAAGTCTCAACGAATTTGGTAGTTTTTCCGCTTTTTCGGTATTACGCAAGGCCGTAGCGCAGGAGTTCTCATTACCATCGAATTCTACGCAAAATTTGGCATCGATACTCAAAAAAAAATCGAAAATCGCTACGTGCAAACATATTTTTTTATTCGGTTTTGTATCATTTCAAAAGGAGTTTTTATGGAAATTTGTGAAAAAATCTTGTTAAAAACATGACAAAACAATTTGATAGACTGCTGCGTAGTACGACTAAAGGGGTTCAGTTGGGAAGGCTCTGCGTGGTGTAGTGGTTAGAGCGGATGCTTTGCAAACATTTTGGCCCGGGTTCGATTTTTGTGCAGTTTGAAAATTTTTTGCGCAGGAATTTTTCGAAGTTTAATGATGAATTCTCATTGTAAAATGGTTTTTTTGTTCATTGGATGTTATTTTGCGTATTTTTAGAACAAATTTACGTTTATTTCTTTCATTTTTTCTTCAAATTGAAAGAAAAAGGTGAAATTTCCTGTATTTAAATAAATTTTGTCTGAAAGTTGAGAATAAAGTGACAAAAAGTATTGAGAACAATTAAAAAGTGATATTTACAAAAAAGATAAGCCCAATTTTGCAAAATAATAAACTTCCATCGTGAAAATCTCATATTTTTTTCAAAGCCTCTAGAAATCGATTTCTTACACTTTAAATCGACAAATTTATGATAATTAAGTGATAATTAAATATAAGAACGATATGTTTTCCCATTCTTCTCATTTTAGATCTTTTTCGCAACATTATTCACCCTTTGAAGCCGAGCAAATAGAGTGGGAATCAAAGTGCGCCGAAAGAATGCAGCGAAAACCCCGCCCACCTTTTCGCGCCGCGGCAACTCGCTGTGAGAAAATCAGTAGTAATGAGGAGCGCACAAAAATGGCTGTAACTCGGCTCATACTGAATTTTTTTCGGAAAAAATTTGGGAACGTATTTTTATCAAGTGTTGGAACATATTCCAATCGCCAGTTCGTCAAAATTTGGACTTTTGTCAAACACGTTGCGGTCCCTAACTTTAATTTATTTTTTTTTAATTATTCCGGTGCCAATGAATATCTAATATTTATTGATTTATCGGCCGTTTTGCGTATCGTATCACTCTTCCGCGACGCAGCGTCAGAGAGGAACAGCTGTTCAGGTGAAGGTGCAGAGAAATATGCGGGTGGGCTCAACTGCTCTTTTCCGCATAACTTTTACTTCTACTCCTACTTCTTGCCGAGCCAACAATGCGAAATAGTGGTGCACCACCGAAAGAGCTCCACGTGGCACTCGTTGGAATGTCCGGATCCGGAAAATCGGGTGAGTAACAGTTTTTTTTATCGATTATAAATAAATAAATTGAAAACTATAACGCGCTCCACTGATAACGCAAGCGTGTCGATTTTTGTTGTCTGCGTATCAATGCCTCGTTTTTGTCTGACTGTCTTTTTTCGAGGGTACGACAGAATAGAAATAGACGAAATAGAAATGCAACACAATATAATTGCTACAAAATAGAACGGCTACAAAAGAGAAATGAGCGGAATAGAACAGCGCGAAATAGAAACGTGACAAAATAGAAATGGGCGAAATAGAAATCGGTGCGATGGAGCGCGTTTGCATTATTCTTCGAATTTTCCGATTATTATGGGCTTTTCAGTAATTTTCAGATATTTTACGCACTTAGCAACAGCAAAAATGAAGAAAAGTATAAAATAAATGCAGTTTCGGAAAAAAATCGGCGAAAAACTGAGAAATTGAAAAAATTATGCAAACGCGCTCCATCGCACTACGAGTTCCATAGTCTGAGAGCCCATTTTCAACGCTTACTCGAGAAGTTTTTTTAGCTGATAACCATTAAAAACGGCTAATAGCCATTGAAAAAGGCTAGCTATCGCATTTGCGGCGGCTCTGGGACGTTTCGAAACTCTAATGTGAATTTTTTGGTTAATTTTGACAAATTATTCGAATTTACCTAAAAGATCCAAGAACTATTACGTATTCCCGAGTACGTGAGATTTCGTAAAATGGGTCTCGCCACGATCGGTGTATGCATACTTGTAAACAATCTACAGTACTTGGGATACTGTAGATTGTTTACATTTTTCGAAATGCGTGAATTGGAAAAATCATGTTATTTTTATACATGAATGACCCCCTTTTTATAAAATCTAAGTTTTAAAAAGCAAAAAAAATAACATGAAAAATTTTAATTGAAAAAATTTGAAAACAAATATTCAAATCCACAAGTGTGCAAACACCGATCGTGTCAAGACCCATTTTACGACATCTCACGTACTCGGGAATACGTAATATATTATCGCGAATTCGGAGATGAAAAATATTGTGAAAACAAAAAAGTTGCTACGCGGTGTTTGCGTACTTTTAAAATTCAAACGAAAATGGGAACAAATCCTTCATTTGCCGTGCTATTTCTTTCATTGCCGTTTGAATTTCAACGCAAACACCGCGTTGCAATTTTTTGTTTTCACAATAGCACTAAAGTTTCGAAACGTCCCAGTTTCGAATCATCCTAGTTTCGAAACGTCCCGAATCAATAAAAGGGCATGCAAATTTAGAGGAATGCAGGAGAAAATCAAATTAAAAATAAGCAAAATTTAGCGGTCGCCGTCAAATATCTAACCAAACGATTTATCGGCGAGTACGACTCCACCCTAGAGGACAACTACTGCCGCCAGGAAACCGTCGGCGGTCAATGCCTAATGGTTTGGATGATGGACACGGTGGAGAACGCGTCGAAAGACGAAATGCGTTGGATTGCGTGGGCCGACGTGTACGTGGTGGTGTACGACGTGACGAGCCAACTCAGCTTCCAGTATGCGGACGGAATCCTGGAGCGCATCGCGCGACACGAGCACGTGTTGTGTCCACGCGAGCATCGAACGCTTCTTGTGGCCAACAAAACCGATCTGGAACGGTATCGACAAGTGTCCGAAACGGAGGGCGAACGATTGGCGACACAGCACAAGGCGTACTTTGCCGAGTGCTCGGCGGCAAGCGATTTGAGACAGTTTACGCAGACGTTGCACTCGATTTTTCAGGTGAGAGGTGTTAGAAAATGTAGTTTTGGGTGGTAGAATATTTTTTTTTCGGATTTTGTGGGAATTTTAGGAAACAACTATAGATCGGGGGCGTGGCTTAAATTTGATTCCCGTCTCATTTTTAAACCAATTTTTTTTGCAGAATATCATCTCGGGAGCCCGTAGCCCATCACCACGTCAATGCTCATCCGATTCGGAAATAATTACTCCAAGTAAGTGCTACCCTTTCCAATCGATGGCTAACAGCCATTTTCAACGGCTAATAGCCATGCATACTCGTAATAACGTTCTTGTGCCCTACAGTATGCTCACAGGGTGTCCAAAATTACTCTCGTCTCAACAGCTGCTCATAAACTTTGAAAACGCCAATTTCCCGACGAAATATCTCGAAGCGCACGGTGTCCAGGATTTGAAGTGGGCGGAGCCGAGCAAACGCGCCCCACTCGATTTTTTCGCGCGAAATTCAAATTTTGGCGAATTTTTTTGTGTTTTTCGGGAAAAAAAAGCATAAATTCTTACTTTTTCCCACATGTGCTCCAACGGAATTATAGCTGAGGTCTTTAGAAATTTATAAAGCCTAAGAACGTCGAATTTGGTTCAGCCACCATTTCGAAATGATCGTTTTGAGTTTTTTGGTGTTTTTGCAAGATAAATCTTTACGAAAATCGAAGTTTGGGCAATTTTATGGTATTAAAAGATACAATACATACATTTTACAAAGAAAAACAGGTTTTACTGAAAGAAAAATAATAAAATCAATTTAAAAAATGCGAGAGTCGAAAAATGCGCAAGCACCGAAAGTGCGCCATGCAAGTTTGCTGGCGCGCCACTAAATTAGGCTCCGCCCACATTTCCAATCCTGGACACCGTTAAGCGCAATTGACACAGATGAAATGAGTGCGACAGTAACCATTAAAAATGTAAACAATTTCAAAAAAATCACGAAAAACAAGAGAAAATGGGTTACGGTCGCACTCATTTCAACTTTATCGAAAAGCGCTTCGAGACCTTTCTTGGGAAAATTTGTTTCAGCGTGTAAATACAAGCAAAATTTTCAGGAAAAGGCGCGTTCGCAGCTCTTCGCTCCTCCTCACGATCCTCTCAAGTTCGTGCCAAGACCTCGACGACAAAAACGCCGGCACCTCTGCACAAAACTCCATCGCTGAGCAAACTGAAGACGGGAAGCAAACTTTTGAAACTTTTTCATACTTGATTGATTTTTATCGCTTTTTAAATAATCTAAATAAATTTTAACTCTACTCTAAACATTAAATCGATCATGTAGTTGCGATACGGTTGTGTGCGAGCCACTTTTCTATTTCTTTTTTCGGAATTCGTCAGAATCGTCCAAAAGGAGTACACGAGGTTTGGCCGCTGGCCTAGAAAATCTTGGTGAGTTTTCTAGGTCAGCGGCCAAACCTCGTGTACTCCTTTTGGACGCGTTCTATTTTTTTTTCGCGATTTTGAGCAGTTTTTCAAACAAAAAATTGCAGATGAAGGCGTTCGGAGGGAAGAGGAAGAGCATGAGCAGCCTGGACGCGTTGCTCAAAGCAACAGCAACTGGAAGTGCGTTGGTTTTCTTTTGTGATGGAGAAAAAATAAAATAAAAAATTAGGGGAAAATGCTCCGATTGGCCTAAAGTACGCAAACACCGCGTTGCAATTTTTTTGTTTTCACAATTCTTCCCATAAATTGAGCGAAAATATCCGAAAATTTACAGGCGAACAAGCAAACGCGATCGACAAAGCGCTGAACACGCCCGCCGACCGCATCATGAAGTCGTCACTGACGTTCGAACAGGCGACAACCATCAAATCGTCGCAAGTTGACGATGTCAACGAAAAGTACACGGTGCTGAAAGCGAGTTTAGACGACGAGTTGGCAGCAGCGCGAAAACTGAAAATACTCGGAGTGCTTCCACAGGATCGCCGCTGCCACGTCGATCCCATCCCGCCCGCATATCTCAAATGCAGACATATCTATAAAAAGAGTTGATATTGATTTTTGATGATCATCGTTGTTTTTGTTGTGATTTGTTTTATTTTTTCGGTTTAAATGAATTTTTAAATTCCTTTGACCTCAGTTTCCATCCTGGATACTGCGAACCGAGCTGCGCGAAGTTAAGAGAAATTTAGACACGAAAAGGTGAAAACAGAAAAAAAGAACAAAAAATGGGGGAAAACTCGGAAATTGGCCTAAAATTTCAGGAAAATTTGCACTGCAGTATCGATTTTTCAGAAAAATCGATATTGAGAGTATTTTTGACATCATTTCCCAAATTTTCACACGGCATGCTGGACCCTACGAAAGTGCAAACGCGCCCTGGCGCACTTTTGCGTTTTTCTCTGCGCCTCCATATATTTCTCTTGGAATATTGCCAAAAATCTTTGGCGCCTTGCCAGATATTGTTTTTTTTTTTTTGGCAAAATATAACGTTGTTCGCATTTTTAGTCCCAATTTTCGTATTTTGTTTTTCAGAATTTATATTAAATTAAAATTAACTGTTTTATTTACGAAAAAAAACCGACTTGAAATCAATATTCCAACAAAAAAATTTATCACATTAATCTCGAAAACAACCATTTTAAAAACATAATTTTTTTTAATGAGAAACAAACAAAAAAAAATAATAAATGAGCCAAAAAAAAATAATAAAGAAAAGTAAGAAAGAAACAATAAAATCTCGTAAATCGACACAAGTCTCTGCGGGGGAGACGCAGGCTTTTGAAAAATAATTCAAAAACGTAGCCACCAACATGCCGTGATTTCAGGTCAATCAGAGCATTCTGCGAGTTTTTCCCACAATTTTAAAAAGAAAAATATGACAAAAAATAAAATGCAGAGCCCAAAACATTTTTAAAAATAAAAAAAATTAAAATTAAAAAACACTGCGACCATGCCACGTTTTTGCAAAATACCATCCCGGCGATTGCAACTCACCTAAACCCCGCCCATCCCGAGCGCTGATTGGTTTATTTAAAGGCGCATGGCGTCGCGACAGCCGGCTGGTCTCGAGTGGAAAACTAGTGTCTCTCCGTCACCGTTTGGCGTAACACAATCTCTTCCCTTTTTTTCCTGTTTTTCGCTCGATTTTCTTCATTTTTTTTCCTTTTGTCATCATATTCTTTTTTTTATCGAAGGGATTTTATTCAAATAATGTTCATTTATTGCAAAATATTGTTTGGAATATTCGCCCATGTCGAAAAATACGGAAAATTGCTTCGCTTTACTTGAAAAATGAATTTTGACTTGTGTGGCCATTCATTTTGTTCATTTTGCATTATAATGGATTCGTGGCGGAGTGACAATTCACGTGAAACTGGAAGACGAAAAATCTCTTAATTTCTTCAGTTATTTCTTAATTTTTTCGAATAAAGTCCTGAAAAAATTGTCACTCCGCCACGAATCTATTATATTGCCTCATCTCTAGCATTGCTATTATTGAGCATTGATGTTTGTTAGTGAATATGTGTGTCATTTCGTGTCACCAGCCTTTTCTCAGCTACTGGACCGATTTGCACCAAATTGGCGAAGTAATAAAAAAACCGTGACAATCATTGCAAACAATATAATAAAACATATAAGTCATCGAATTAAAAACAATTCCTTTTTGGGATGCATGAATAAAATACACAATTTTCGATGATTTGTATTCGCAACGGGTGACACTTTTCGATAAATTTGAGGAATAGCAGAAGAATTTAAAATTTATCTCATTATTTACTATGAAGTGTCAGCCCTGGCGAATACGTGATAGTTTGTTAAACGTTTCTTTTTGTAGTTCTTTTGGTGCGTTCGATGTATTTAACGTATTTTTCGCGTGTTCTTTGCGATGTTCAACGCTAAATACACGGCGTGTTCGGGACTATTTACGTTTCAGAAAATTTTTGAGATCAAATATCACATTTTTCTCACGTCTCTCTATCTCCGTTTTTGCACACTTTTTAATAGACTTGGCAGAACGCCACTGTCGAGACACAGGCACTTGTGAAAAGGCGCGAATTCCTTTACGTATTTAAGGTCTAGCACGCCGTGCGCTACATTGTTTATTGTTAAATCAATCGAGAACCGACACTGCCGCTCACGTCATTTTTAAAATGTTCATTTCCCTGGACCCATTCATAATTAGTGTGCGTTACCGGTAAAGATTGGACGATTTTACCGGTAAATTTTCGAATCATGTTTTACCGATAAATATTCGGCTAAAGAGAAACCATTTCTATAATTTTTTGCCGGTAAATTTGGCAAATTTTTTCGATTCTTAACCGGTAAATTGTACCTATAAAAGTTTCGGCAACATTTTTTTATCGGTAAATTTACCGGTAAATTGACATTATTTATACATGAAGAAGTGGGACAGGCCACGTTACAATTCTAGTCTTGGTATCATGGTGGGTCACGCTTTGATACAGATGCAATTTTTAAAAAATGTGATTGTGCAAGGCCGAGGTCACGCCACGTATCGCCTGCGTATCTTTGTTTTTCTAATACGTGAACTTGACGCCACGTTAAGTTTTGCCGAAAACCATTTTACCAGTAAAATTTTCGCGAAATCACCGGTAAATTTGTCGAATTTACCGTCAAATCGGTAAATTTTCGGCAAATTTACCGGTAACGCATACTATTCATAATGTACCTATTCAGAGAAATATCGAAAAATAAACAACTTGAAGAAAAAGCTCCAATCGGCCTGAAAATTCGAGGAATTGGATCTAACATTCTCCTGGGCATGTGAAAAACATTTTGGACCGAAATATTGTTTTTGAAAATTTTCGGAAAAGTCGATATATAATGGATTCGTAGCGGAGTTACAATTTTTTTCACGTTTTTATTCGAAGAAATGAAGATAATTTTCGTTTCCCAGTTTCACGTGAAATGTCACTCCGCCACGAATCCATTATATTTGTCCAAAATTTTGTGAGCATGTCCGGGAGTATTTTTGACCCAATTTCTCAAATTTTCAGGCAAATTGGATCATTTTTCAAGATTTCTCCTAATGTCGGCCCGCCAAAATGGTCAAACGCGCTCAGCTGAACTCATCGCTATGCGATTTTCATCCTCCAATTATCCAATTAGGTCTCCAAATTATTTCATTTCACGTATAAATTCAACGTGAAATGAACTAATTTGGAAACCAAAATGAAAATCGCATAACGTTGAGTTCAGCGGAGCGCGTTTGACCATTTTGGCGGGCCGACAATAGCTGTTTGTAATTTTTTTTTCCTCTGTTTTTCGGAATATCTCTTAATAAGTCCATAAAAACTAATTACCACCCAATTAGCCGCGTGGAAAACATGTTTTACCACGTATTCCTCACGTAGCGGTATTTACTTAACTGTAAGTTATCAGAAAAAACCTCTTCATTTCTTATGATATTCCTTTATTTTTTCAAACAACGGTTTTTCTTGTGGGGTTATTTACGTAAACCAGCAAAATATGCAAAAAAAAATTCAGCGAAAATTCGGAGAATGCTCCGATCAGTCTAAATTTTTGGTAAATACTGTCAAAAGTACTCACGGTTACCGTAAAACCTGTATTAGAAGGGCATGCCCTTCTATTGTTCAAACACCCTCTCCAGACGCCCTTCTATTAGAGGGGCCCTTCAAATAGAGGGGCCCTTCTATTGTTCAGAATGAGAATTTGAAATAAAAAAAGTGTTAAAAATCTCACTAAAACTACGAAAAAAAAAAGTAAAAACAAGAAAAAGTACGCAAAATAATAAAGGTAATCAGAGAAACCGCAATAATTATTATTGCAATAATGCGTGGTGCTGATTGCGTATTGCAAGGGCGCCCTTCTATTAGAGGGGCACCTCTATTTTTCAATGAGCCTCTGCAGACGCCCTTCTATTAGAGGGGCTCTTCTAATGAAGGGGCCGTACTAATACAGGTTTTACGGTATGTGCAGAAAATTTCAGAACAAAATATCACATTTAAAAATTATCGATTTTTTTTTTCTGGAAATTTTCAAAATTGATATTTTGGTCTGAAATTTTCTGCACATATCCGTGAGTATTTTTGACATTATTTACCAAAAATTCAGACTGATCGGAGCATTCTCTGAATTTTTGCATATTTTGCTGGTTCCGTGAATAGACCCATTACCCCGCCAAGTATCGCTAAATACCTACTTGTTCTTGTGATACTTGTGAGGTTCGACCTCAGTTTCCATCCTGGATACTGCGAACCAAGCTGCGCCAAGTTGCACGATCCCTTCCGACAGTGGACCATGCTCGCTAAATACTTGGGGAAAAATATGAAAAACTGGAATTATTTCTGTAATTTCTCATAAATTAAACTCACCAATGATAATTGAAAAAGATAAAAATCATTTCAGATACGCGTTTCGATATCTCAATACGAACTGGGTACAAAATCGGTTTAGAGTCACCGATTTTAATTGAATTCCGGGTTTCCGTTTGATATAGTCCTCGTCTATTTCTCTCCAATCTTAATAACACGATGAATACACCACAACAACAACAGCAAGAACAGTACTACGCGAATCACACCGGACCACAACAACAACAACAGCAGCACCAGCAGCAGCAACAAAGGTGAATTTTATTCCAGAGTTTTCCTCGAAATAACGAATTTCTCATTGCAGTTGGTCATCGTCGTACGCTCCACCAAACAATATGCCCGCGAGCGCCGGATTCTACAACGGCGGTTTCGGTCAAAACGGAGGGTCATCGAACGGGTATGCGATTCCAGCCCCTATGGTTCCGATGGGACAGATGATGGCTGCCGTTCCGCCGGCCGCTTTCATACCATCCCCTTATTATCACCAGCCACCGGTGCCACCGCCGCCACACTTTCAAATGGGAGGCGGGTACCCGCCTGAAACCGCCAATGGTGCCTTCGAAAACTACGACGAGAATGGGTGAGAACAGGTGTATAGTAAAGTGTTGGTGATTGTGTGTTGCCTCCTAACCGTATGCTTGTTCTTTTCTTTTTCGTTCTCCTTTGTTTCATATTCACTATTCGGGTACATTCCATTATAGCCCCCCGAAACATTTCATTATACCCCCCCTGGCATAAACGTTGGTAAACCCCCCCACCCATATCAATATATGCCCCCAACATGGAAGGTGGTGGAGCGGGGGGGGGGGTATAAAAATTTTTATCTTGGCTGAGTATCAAATGCAAGAAGCCAAATTGTGGAGTAAACAACGAGATTTTTTATCGATTTTCTTCCGTTTTCTTTTAATTTTTGTTAGATTTTCGAGTTTTTTCCTTCTTTTCTTTTAATATTTTGTCGTTCACGCTTTGAATATGCGTTTTTAAGCATTTATTGATGGCCGGGAAGTTCAGCGGCAACGCGCCGGAAGCATGTGTGACACTTTTCAAATTGGCGACCGGAGGGAGCTGGGCGGAAGCTTGCTTTGCGGGTTGATTTTTTGGGATTAAAAGCTTAAAGGTGAGCATAAAAGTATAGGAAAAGGTTACAGGGGGCCGATTAAACACTGAAGGATCCTAGCAAACTTCCACCCAGCTCCCTCCGGTCTCATTAAGCCCGCCGCCATTTCAATATAAACCCCCACCAGTGGTGGGGGGTTATAAAATTTTTTGAAATAAATGAGTATCAAACGTAAGAAACGAAACTGAGCGATGAAAATCTCATCCCTAATCAAAATCAGACGTAGGATTCAACTAGGAGAGATTTTGGACATTTCAATAAAGCACCCCACCATTTCAATAAGCCCACCCACGTGGGGTGGTATAACAAAAAGGGCGTTTGGGGGTGTATAATATAATGATATGGGGGGCTATAATGAAAGATTACCAGGGAATTCAATATGACCCCCCAAAACAACGGTGGGGGGATATGTTAGAATCTAATATGTCCCCCCACCGAGATATTTCATTTTATGCCCCCACATTTATAACCCCCCACTTTCCAAGGTGGTGGGGGGGTATTCCAACTGGTGGGTGGTCTTAAATGGGTGGGGGGGTATAATGGAATTTTCCCCACTATTCTGCTGAATCCCTAACCCTCGCCAAAATGTTTTGTTTCTCAAAATGAAGGGATAATTAGTTATAGATCGAGCGGATACAATCAGCACGCCGAGTCTGGAAATGGCTACAACAACAAGTGAGTAGATGGTTCAAATTTTCGTGGTATTAATTAAATGGTTTATAGTCGTTACAGCGGAGCTGACGCCAACGGATGGGGTGGATGGAGTACGCAAGCGGAGTACTCGGAAAGGTAATAATTTTTGGAATTTGGTTTTTTTTTTGTTCTTCCTCTTGCCAGAAACTGCTCACAGACAGTTAAAACAACAAATGAACACAAATAATTTCAGCAAACTGTTTCACCGCACCAACAGTGGAATCAACTTTGACAAGTACGAGAACATTCCAGTGGAAGTGAGCGGTGATTCCGCTCCTGCCCCTATTGAGACATTCGCTGAAGCTGGTTTTTGTGCATCCGTCGTGGAGAACGTCACTCAAAGCGGCTACACCAAGCCAACACCAGTCCAGAAGCACTCGATTCCCTCGTTGCTGGCCAATCGTGATCTGATGTCGTGTGCTCAGACTGGATCTGGAAAGACGGCCGCTTTTCTGCTTCCCATTATTCAGCACATTATTGCTGGTGGACAGGAAATTAGCAAGCCGGTGAGCGAATTTATTTTTGTGTAGAATTGGTAGAAAAATAAGCAAATATTTCATTATTTGCTTCTTTTTTTGTTGCTTGTCCTGAGGCCATATGCAAGAAAAGGGAAAACGCATATTTTTGCATGATAGAACTGTGAGAGACGAAGAGAAATTTCTTTCGGAAAACGGTTTTCCACTTTCTTGCAATTAACCTCACATGAAAATTCAATAAATTACATGTTTATAGCCAATGTTGAACAATGGCCGTCGTACCTATTACCCGTGCGCTTTGGTGCTTGCTCCGACTCGCGAATTGGCGATTCAAATTCACAAGGAGGCGTACAAGTTTAGTCACAAGACTGGGCTTAACACCGCCATTTTGTACGGTGGACGCGAAAACTACCGTGATCAAGTGAACCGTCTTCGCAACGGAGCGCACATTCTCATCGCCACTCCGGGTCGTCTGATCGACATCATCGACCAGGGATTCATCGCCCTCTCTGGATGCCGTTATCTGGTTCTTGACGAGGCTGATCGCATGCTGGACATGGGATTCGAGCCACAAATTCGCAAGATTGTATCCGGAGGAATGCCGCCAAAGACTGCCCGTACCACTGCCATGTTCAGTGCTACGTTCCCGAAGGAGATTCAGTTGCTCGCTAAGGACTTTTTGAAGGAGAACTACGTCTTCTTGGCGGTTGGTCGTGTTGGATCGACTTCTGAGAATATTGAGCAACGTCTTCTCTGGGTCAACGACATTGACAAGAGACAACAGTTGATGGATATTCTGATGAACGAGGATTCGACTAACTTGGTGCTCGTATTTGTCGAAACGAAAAGAGGTGCGAATGACTTAGCGTACTACCTGAACCGCCAGCAAATTCGCTCTGTGTCGATCCATGGCGATCTGAAGCAGATTGAGCGTGAGAGAAATTTGGATATGTTCCGTTCCGGACAGTTCCCAATTCTCGTCGCCACCGCTGTTGCTGCTCGTGGATTAGACATTCCGAATGTTCGCCACGTTATCAACTACGATCTTCCTGGAGACTCTGATGAGTACGTGCATCGTATCGGAAGAACCGGGCGTTGTGGAAATCTTGGAACCGCCACCAGCTTCTTCAACGATAAGAACCGAGGAATTGGACGTGATCTGAAAACTTTGATGCAGGAGGCCAGTCAGGAAGTGCCAGACTGGCTTCATCAAGTCGCTGCCGAAGGAAGAATTGGAGGAGGATCTCGTGGTGGAAATCGGCGTTTCGGAGCCACGGATTATCGTCGTGGAAATGGAGGGTCGTTCGGAGGGTATTTGTTTATTTTATGTTACAAATATTAATTTTGACAGCTTAAGAAATTTCAACAACTTCTCCTCTGGCGGTGCACAGACTGGATTTGGCAACGGGTTTGCTAACGCGGCGTTTGGCGGAAACCAAGCTCAACGTCGTCCATTTACCAATGGTGGTTTTGGAGCTCACAGCTCTCTTTCGTCGACTTCGACTGGTGGAAGAGGCGGCGGATTCGGTGGACCGAGAAGAGGTTTGAAGTTTTTCGAAGCAATTTTAAATGTCTATTTTCAGGAGGTTTCAACGGCGGAATGAACCGTATGGATAACGGTGGTAACGGCGGTGGATTCTACTCGAACTCAGCTCAACAAGCGCCAATCGACCACTGGCAGGCGGCTCCACGTAACTAAGGATAAGTTGCGACAATTGCAATGTCTTGCAACAAAACACAAACGGAAATCCGGAATTCCCCAATTCTTTTTCTGTATTATTATACAAAAATAGTTGCGCATCGCATTATACTTCCTTTCAGTGGCATCTTATGCCTTTTTTTTAATATTATAATGTAGGCTTGCTCTATCATCTTTTACCAACCACCTACAAAACTCGTTTTGGACCCACTCCCCCTCATTTATCCATGTTTTTTTTCTCTCTCTCTTTATCTATTTGTTTTCTTTTAGTTTCTTCCTTCTTCTTTTTTTCCCTATCATAATCTTATTCTCTTTGTAATTGTGTTTTAATCGTATAATTTTTCTCAGAGCTTTAAGTGATAATTGATTTAATGGATTCTATGCGTGATATAGGGTGTTTAACATTAGATCAATTTCCTCCCCTCCAAATTCCTCTCTCAAAAATGTTGTTGCTTGGCAATTTGTACCATTGTTTTGCTTCTTTCGTATAGAAAGTGAATCTGTCACGATTCTCTTGCTCTTTCTCTGAATCTCTGAAGAAGACTTGTTTTCCAACAGAAAGAAGCAAAGCAGTTTTATCATCGTTATCCTTTTTTGGACTGTGTAATAACTAGTTTTTGCTCTAAAGGCCGCTGGATGGCTCATCCGTACGTTGAATTGATGTATTTCCATTTGTTTCCCGTGCGGACCACCCACACACCTCACACTTATCGGTTGTTTGTTTGTCACAGCTTTGTTGAAACCCGTTAATAGTGCCCCATTCCCCCCGTTGTTGTTGATTCGTGATATTGTGTGTATATTAATCATTCTCTTCTCCTCAACCTCTTTAGCTAGATTTGTAGTATCCGCGGGTATTCTTCTTTAATGATGTTCTTCTCATCTTGCAGAACAGATCAGAACACGCACCCGATTGCGAGTTAGGTGTGAAGCGCTTGGTGTTGCTATTTTGTGATGACGATCTCCCCATTGCCTATCTCCCAATTTCTTTCTTATTGTTTGTTTTTTGTTCTCCCTCAATTTACCCTTTCTTCTACCCAAGAAAGTCTACAGTATACACGACGATAATCATAGAACCAAACATTTCATAATACTCATGCACTATAACATGTTTCTCGTGTCTCAACAGCTCGTTCCAAAAAATTCCAAACACTTTTCTAGCGCCGATTTTTCCACTGTAAGCCGTTGAACGTGCCTATTGTCTTTTCTTTTTTGCTTTCCAAATTTAAATTATTGCCACCCCTTTCTTATCCAACGGCATTCTTGTCCCATATGCACAATTTCTTTCTTTCTTTTCCCTTTTCTTCTCTCTCGCTATTTTTCTTTAATTTGTTTTGTTTTATGCTATTTTTTTTCTTCCCCACCCATCCCACCACGCCCATTTCACGCAACTATCTCTATCCTTTCTTCTTTCCTTTAATCATCCATTCTGAATTTTCGCTTTCTGCTCTCTGAGAATTACCCACAAATCCACCCCTGATGTTGTCCTGACGAATAGTAAAAGCAACTGCAAAATACATACGCAAAAAGAAAAAAAAACAATGAACGATTGTTTTTTTTTGTTTATTTTATTCACAAAATGTCAATGTCTAACACCACAATATAGCATTTCGTTAGTCTCTGAAAGAGCATAGTCACAATTTTGAACGACGTACTTGTCAAAAGCGACTTTTGACTTGTACAAATCTCCGAAATACGGTCTCAAATTCTCCATGCTCCAAAGTTTTCGGTGCTCGAAGAGATACAGCATGCGCTCTTTGCACGTGTCTGGCAAATCTTCGGGCGCCAAATAGGAAATTAGTTTACCGAACGGCGCATCGGAAATGTCGGCCACGCCCTCCAGGATCGTCTCCAACGAATTCGCATCGTCGGCCACGCCGAATGGCAGAATTTTGAAAAGTAATTCTCGAAAATTCTGGAGGGGCATTTTCTGGGTGCCAAACAGGATTACAACGGCCAAATCGCGGATTAAATTGTGGGTTGGAAGTGAGAATTGGCCTTCAGAAGACGTGTCGCATCGAGAGTTTAGAAACCATCTGATGACGTCATCGGGCACGTTTTCGGGAAGATTGGCGCGTAGCCGGGTGAATGTGAGCTGGAAATTGTAGTTTCGTTTTTTTTTTTTTTCAAAAATCATAATATCTTTGTATTGTGTTATCAAAAGTAAGTAATTATTACAAAATTTAACTTTAAAAACAATTTTTCAACTTAAAAATCGGCTAATAGCTGTCTAATTTGGCATACGTTTCGAAATAAACGGCTAATAGCCAAAAAATCGCTGAGAAATTGATTTTTTCGGAGTCTGTGGACTAGGTTTCGCAGGCATGACCCCCAAAGCGCTGGTTTTTCAGTTTGAAAATAAATTTTAGGCTCTGGAACGTTTCGAAACCAGCCATTTCGAAACTTGCGAATTTTTAGCGCGAAATTTTCCGGTAATTTTTGACAAATTCGCCGAATTTTGTCAATAGTCACGGATTTGAAAAGTGGGCGGAGCCGAGCAAACGCGCTCCACTGGATTTTTTCGCGCGAAATTCAAATTTTGAGGCATTTTTTTTATGTTTTTCGGGGAAAAAAAGCATAAATTCTTCATTTTTTTCCCAAATGTGCTCCAATGGAATTATAGTTGAGGTCTTTAGAAATTTTTTAAGCCTAAGAACGTCAAATTTGGTTCAGCCACCATTTCGAAATAATCGTTTTGAGTTTTTTGGTGTTTTTGCAAGATAAATCTTTACGAAAATCAAAGTTTGGACAATTTAATGGTATTAAAAGATACAATACATACATTTTACAAAGAAAAACAGGTTTTACTGAAAGAAAAATAATAAAATCAATTTTAAAAAATGCGCAAGCACCGACAGTGCGCCATGCAAGTTTGCTGGCGCGCCAGAAAATTAGGCTCCGCCCATATTTCCAATCCTGGACACCGTGATAGTGCGAACACCGCGACGAAAAATAGCACTAAAGTCTCCAAAAAGCTGCTCACCTCACCAATACTTATCGCCTCGTCATCAATCTTCTCGACGATTCGGCCGAGCATTTCGCCGCGAAATTTGTGCGACAAAAATCGATATTTTCCGCTCGGAAACTTGACAACTGGCAGGTCTTTCAGCGCCGTTTTCACCTCTGCCCGACTCATTTGGACCGTGTCCAAGAGTTCTTCGAGCCGATAACCTTTCACTTTTTCCTCGACCTCACGATCTTTCCAATCCCAGCGGAGTTCTTGCTCGCGGAGCAAATCTTTGAGTCTTCCAATGTTGAGCACGTCGAGCGGTGGGCACAGTTCGGCGGTGGAAAAGCATTTTCCGTCGATCTTCAATTTTTTTGTTGTAAAATTCGCAGTTTCGAGACTTTTGCTTGCAAGACTGTAAAAAGTAAAAAACAAAACAAAAATTCACCATTTTCACTTCAAAATTCGCTCCTTCCGTCGGCGATTTGGGCGGCTCCAACACTCGGTGCATCAGAAGCATTGAACTCGACGATTCAATCATTTTGATCGGAAAAGTGGCGGTTTCGGTGCACAAAACGGCGTCGTCGGTGGTCTCGCCGCGAATTGTCAGCGACTGATCAACGTGAAATGCGTCAATGACACTCTCATCGACAGAGAGCAGCATGAAATCTGATGAAGATGACGTCGCAGAGTACTCTGACGCGAATTCCATTTTTGTCATCGTTTTCTGGAATTTTTCAACGATTTTTTGGGGTTTTTATCAAATTCTTACATTCATGGAGTGATCGAACGGTCGATTTTTGGACAAAACGTCAAATGTGAACCGCGCGTCGCCCTCGCGAATCGCCGTGTGCTGAATTTTTTTTTTTTGAATGAATTTTAATATTAAACGGTATCCTACCAATTTCTCCATTATTGTCGGCTCGTCTGCACATTTTTTCGTCTTTTTCGCAATAGATTCCTCTAGAATTGGTGCAGAGTTTTCGTTTTGCAACGCATTTTCCACTGCACTGATTGCTGGCCGTTTTTGCGGTCTTTTGGGGGTTAGTGGCTTGTTGCGAGTGATGAATTTGTTCATTTTTTGCTCTACAAAAAGGAAAAGGTAATTCAATAATAATTAATTAATTAATTAATGAAAAAAGGGAAAAAAATTAAAAAAATTAAATTAAACAATTTTTGAAATTAAAAAAATTCCCGGGCACAGTGTCGGATCCTAGGCCATTTTCAGAAATTTTCTCTTCCATGAAAACAGTTCTTGGACTATCTTCAAAATAAAGGCCAAAATGAAAAAATCGGCTCAATAAATATTGTTCTTCGTTTAATTTACTACCTTTTTAAAAAAAAGTTGGCTCAAAACGGTGCACTACCGGCTCCAGGAAGCTTATTAAAAGTGTCGCGGACTAGTAAAAAAAAACGGATTTCGTCTTCCATTTTTAGTTTTCTGTACTTTTCTGGAAAATGAAAGCCTAAATTAAAAATTCGACTGAATAATTATTTTTCTTCATTTAATTTGCTACGTTTTAAAAAAAAGTTGACGCGAAACGGGCTGCCAACGACCCTATAAGATTTGTTTATGGTATGGCCTAGGTTTCGAAAATAGCAATAGCAAAAAGAGATCTGAAACTCGTCGTATGAGCTGTTTTTGGATGTTTTTTTCAGATGTTTTTCCTTCCAATTTCACACAATTTATTCGAAAGAGTGCCATTGGAAGCTCCGTGCCGGAATTTTGCAACTTAATCCCGCCCACTTTTCCCGCTGATTGGTGGCCGGTGGACTTTTCGTTCGTCGTCAACTCTGGTGCCTGGTACGCAAACACCGCGACAACAAATTGCGGACCAACATTTTTTCATTTTTTTTTCGAACTTTTTCCGACCACTTTTTCACAAATTTTTCTACTTATTTCAACGATTTTCAGGTAAAAAAAATATGAAAATAAAACGCGGAAAGAAGCAGCGAAAATCCGGCGCGCACAATCGAGGAAATGTGGACGCGGCGAGCCAAAAAGACGCCCTGTATCATCAGGAGAAGTTTGTGAAGAAGATTCAGAAGCAAAAGTTTTTGGAGAACAAGGAGAAAGAGTTGGCACGACAGCCGCATTGCCTGGTGATTCATCGCGGCGACGTCGGCAAGTATGTGAAGGGGCTGGAGTCGGATTTACGAAATCTTATGGAGCCTAACACGGCGAAGAATTTGAAGATTTTGAAGCGCAACAATATTAAGGATTTTATTGTGAACGGCGCCGTGCTCGGCGTCACCAATATGATGGTTTTGACGTCGAGTGACGCGTCTTTGCAGTTGAGAATGATGCGATTCTCTCAGGGTCCTACTTTGACGTTTAAAGGTTTGTCGAGTTTTTAATTTCTGTAATTTCTAGTGTATAAGGCCGCTTTTGATGTCTGTGCACTAAAAAATGAATTTTTGCCACCGGTCTTATACACAAGAGACTAGGCTTTTTTCATGACGTGCGTGCCTTTTCAGTAAAACAATACTCTCTCGCACGACACGTTGTCAACTGCCAAAAGCGTCCAGTAGCCACGGATAAACTCTTCAAAGCATCGCCGCTGGTGGTGATGAACGGATTCGGAGACGGCGAGAAAAAACATCTCGCTCTCGTCCAGACTTTCATGCAGAA
Source organism: Caenorhabditis japonica (assembly GCA_963572235.1). NCBI lineage: Eukaryota > Metazoa > Nematoda > Chromadorea > Rhabditida > Rhabditidae > Caenorhabditis > Caenorhabditis japonica. The sequence continues at coordinate 5,725,498 of OY754342.1, forward strand.
CATGTTTCCGTCGATTAATGTGGATACGGTAGGAAGCTTTTGAATTTGGGAGCAAAAATTATTTATTGAACAATTTTTGTTCATCATTTCCAGAATTTTCGAGCAAAATTGTACCCATTTTTTTCCAATTTCCAGATCCAACTCGCCAATATAAAACGATGCCTGGTGGTCAGCTACAACGACGAAACGGACGAGGTTGAATTCCGGCACTATGCGATTCGCGTCGTCGCCTCCGGACTGAACAAATCGGTGAAAAAGTTGATGCAGGCGGAGAAGACGATGGGCAAGAATATTCCGAATTTGAGCACCTACAAGGATATTAGTGATTATTTTTTGAAGTGGGTTATTCACAAATTAAGGGAAATTCCAATTTGACCTGAAACTTTAAGAAATAATGCCAAAAATACTCACAGACATGCTCTGAAAGTTTCATCATTATTTTAAAAATTATCAGAAAATTCGATATTTTATTCAGAAAATATCTAATTTTCCAGGATTTTTGCAAGAAAAACAATAGAAGACCTCCAAAAAGAGTACACTAGGTCTGGCCGCTGGCCTGGAAAACTGGCGGCCGTGATTTCTAGGACATTAAATTTTCCCCTAGTAATGTTCATTTTTCTTGCTATTTCTTTGAATTTTCCGCAAATTTTTTTTGTTGATAAATTGAGACCCTGTCAAAATCGATAATGGACCTATTCACAAAACCGAAAAAAAGAAAAACACGGAAAAAAATTGCGGGAAAAATCGGAAAATGTTCCGTTTGACCTGAAATTTTGGGAAATATTGGAAAAAATTCTCCTGTACGCGCTCAAAAAATTTTGGACCAAAATATCGATTTAAAAAATTTTCAGAAAAAATCGATATTTTGGTCCAAAATTTTTTGAGCATGTACAGGAGAATTTTTTTCCAATATTTCCCAAAATTTCAGGCCAATCGGAGCATTCTCCGATTTTTCCCGCAATTTTTTCGGTTTTTTCCGGTTTTGTGAATAGGTCCATAAGATTTTTCAAAACCCGAGGAAGAAGCTCCGCGTCTCACAGTTTCACGTGAAATGTCACTCCGTCATGAATCCATTATACCACGTCATGTACAAAAAAACGTGCCGCAGACTTGCAAAGGGGCGTGGCTTGTTACTAGTTTTTTAAAAATATTTTTTTCCGATTTTTTCAGGGTCTCTATCTATTTATAAAAAAAGTTAGTGAAGAATTTATGGGAATAACAAAAAAACGGATAATACAGGGAACATTTTCTAGGAGCATTTTCTGGACCAACGGCAATTTTTTTTGTTGCAAAAATCATTTAAAAAATCGTATTTTTAGAGGAATTTTATCGATTTTGATGTGATTTGATGTCCATTAAAAAAAATCCTATTTTCCCTCCGCCGATTGTAGTTTTTTTTTGTGATTTTTCCTCAATTTGCGTAGGGAAAAAACCCACGAAAAACGGTTTTTACCTGTGTTGAATAGGTCATAATAGAGAAAAACTGTGCGAAAACTCGGAAAACTCTCCTTTGACGTTAAATTTTGGGAAATAAGGGAAAAATACTCTTGGATATGCGCAGAAAATTTTGGACCGAAATATCGATTTTAAAAAATATTGATTTTTTTTCCTGTTAATTTTTGAATTCGATATTTCGGTCCAAAATTTTTTGAGCATATCTATCCAGGAGTATTTTTACCTTTGTTTCTCGAAATTTCACGTCAATCGGAGCGTTTTCGCACAGTTTTTCGCTGTTATGACCTATTCAACACAGGTAAAACCGTTTTTCGTGGGTTTTTCCCTACGCAGATTGAGGAAAAATCACAAAAAACTACAATAGGCGGAGGGAAAATGGGATTTTTTTTTTAATTGGACAATAAATCACATTAAAATCGATAAAATTCCTCTGAAAAATACGATTTTTTGAAAGATTTTTGCAACAAAAAAATTAGAAAACGTTATTTAAAAATAATTACACGAGGTTTTGCCGTTGGTCCAGAAAACGCACGCTCCTAGAAAATGCTGCGCTGTATTGCCGTATATAAATAGAGACCCTGAACAAATCGGAAAAAATTCAAAAAAACGAGGAACAAGCTCCGCCCCTTTGCAAGTCTGAAAGAAGTACACGAGGTTTTGTGTTTTTTTTTTTACTATTTCGTGCATAACCCCATGATGCAAGACACTAAAAACCCGGGCCACGCCCCTTTGCAAATCTGCGGCACAAGGCATTTTTATAAAATGCAGAAAACGCACCCCTGTCTTAAATCCGAGCTCTAAAATACGGCTCTGGGACGTTTCGAAACTGGGACATTTCGAAACTTTAGTACTATTTTTCGTCGCCGTGTTCACACTATTGACAAATCTCGGCCAAGGATAAAGTATTTGTCGAATCTTTTGCCAGTAAATTCCGAGAATTTTTCGAAATTCACCGGAAAATTTACCTCTAAAAATGGCACTGGGACGCTTCGAAACCTGCCATTTCGAAACTGGGACGTTTCGAAACTTTTGCGCATTTTTGCGGCATACTAGTGTATTTAAATTTCTATAAAAATTAAAAGAATTGATAAAAGCAAAAAATAAAAATCAAATAAGCGTGCGTTTTGGTGTCAATTGGCAAAAACGATACGCAAAAATGCACTAAAGTTTCGAAACGTCCCAGTTTCGAAGTGGCAAGTTTCGAAACGTCCCATTGCCCTAAAATACCATTAAAAATGACCTAAATTCCAGCCCCGGCCAACTCAGCGACTCTGAATTCGAAGGCGATCAACAAGAAGTGGACCTGCCGCAAGAGATCTCGGAAGGACGAGGCTGTGGAGTCGGCCAGAAGAGCAACGTGCGCCTTCACGAAATCGGACCCCGACTAACACTAGAGCTCCAGAAAATCGAGGAGGGCATCGATGAGGGTGAAGTTCTCTACCATAAACATAACTCGAAAACGCCGGATGAGCTCATCAAACTTCGCGCCCACATGGACAAGAAGAAACAGATGAAGAAGAGGAGAGAGACGGAGAGTGAGCAGAGAGTCATCCGACGGTTGACGAACGCGAAAGAGCAACAGGACGCCGAGGAGGCGGAAGAGAAGGCGATCCGCGAAAGTGCTGCGAGACGACAAGCCGCCGCGACTGGACAGGTGGAAGAGGTGGAGAATCAGAAGGAGAAGGATCGAGAGATTGCAATGAATCGCGAGAGGTGAGGGAGTTTGGGGGGGGGGGGGTGTTTTGTAAATTTTGATAAATTGTGCTATTGTGGAAAGGAACAGCTAGAGAAACCCAAAAAAAAAGTTTTTCCTGTGCAGCTCCATTTCAAGCAGTTCTATTTCGTCACAGTTCTATTCTGCATTTTTCAATGCCCCTAATCTCGAGAGACGATAGGGAAGTCAGAGCAAATCAAAAAATAAAAAAGGCTGGAAAGTTTAACAAAAATTGGAGTTTAATATGCAAAAAATTCCATAAAGCCTAAAGTAAGGAAATTCCAAGAAAAAGGCGCCAAAAATTTGTTGACGCACCTCATAAAATCATATTAGATTCAAAAATTTTCTGATCAGATTCGTATGAAAACTGGAAAATAACCCTTCGCGTTGAGATGGCAAAAATGCCAAATTTTAAAGGCGCATTTTGTTTGCGTACTCGCGTTGCGAACCGATTTACGAGGCTCCGCCCACTGCCCTGCCTTTTTTTGGTGTGATTGTCACATTTTTTCATTACATTTTTGTCGCTTTTTGATTATTTTCTTTCTGTTTTTTTTTTTAACAATTTGTTTTATTTTAGGTTGATAAATGTTGTGTTCGAACGAATATTGGACAGGAAAACATGGAAAAATAATAAAAAATGATGCAAGCATCGATAAATTTATTTTCGCCTTTTAATGGTTAATTTTTGCAGCCTTATCTTTTTTTTCCGAATGGGAATTCGATGAAAAATTTTTTCAGAGTTTTACAAAAAAAAAAATAGAAGACCACGGGGAGTACGAAATTATTTAAAACGATGAATCGAACGAACGACATCCGAATATCGATTTTTCGATTTTCATGACTAAACTGTATTTTGTTATTCGAAAATCGATAATAAAAACGATGAAAATTGCACGAAAAATAAATATTTCTGGTGAAAATGGATTATTCTAGAAGCCGATGCCGCGGATTTCCTAGTCCACGGCCACGATTTTCGTGTACTCCTCGTGATCTTCTATTTTTTGTTGTTGTAAAAATCATAAAAAATTTTTTCGTGCGATTTCAATGTGATATTCGTAAATAAAAACCATTTTCCCAAGAAAGTTGGCACCCCCTTTAATATGCCTACCAGGGAAAAAACTATGAAAAATGAATAAAAAACATGAAATACGGTCACATCGATACAATCTTCGATTCTTCAACTAATTTAGATTTTTTTTTGGGCTCCCCGACGATTCGCAACCCGACGTTTATGCTGCGCACAAAGTAAAAAAAAGCACGCGTGAATTCGCGAAACACGCGCACAAAGTGATGCGAGATTTGCGCGATTTTGAAGCGTCATTTTTACAAAAAGATGGTATGTCCCTTTAAAAATCTTACGGTATTTGTTATATTTTTAGTCGATTTTCGCAACATTTTGCGGCAAATCGACGTTTTCTGTGGTTTTAAAGATATTTTTCGGTAAAATAAATTAATTTAGCCTTAATTGAAAGGGTTTGCGCCATGTAATCACTGTTTTCTCTTATTTAAAGTAAATTTCCTTGTTTAGAAACTTACCTAATTTTTTTGCCGGCATGTCTGCAATTCAAATGTTATTTTATTTTGTTGTATCCTTTTCTGAATAACTTTGTATCATTGTGTTATGGGGTTTTGCACAAAATCGCAAAAAACTGCGCAAAACTCGGAAAATGCTCCGATTGACTTGAAATTTTGGTGAATAAGGGCAAAAAATACTTCTGGATATGCTCAAAAAAATTGGGCCGGAATATCAATTTTAAAAAATTGATTTTTTAATGATAATTTTTAAGCCGATATTTTTGTCAATAAAAAACAGTGATTACGTGACGTAAACTCTTTCAATTAAGGCTAAATTAATTTACTTTATCGAAAAATATTTTTAAAACCGCAGAAAACGTCAATTTGCCGCAAAATGTTGAGAAAATCGAGAGAAAATATAACTAGTACCGTATGAATTTTAAAGGGACATAACATCTTTTTGTAAAAATGACGCTTCAAAATCGCGCAAATCTCGCATCACTTTGTGCGCGTGTTTCGCAAATTCACGCGTGCTTTTTTTTACTTTGTGCGCCACATTAGAAACCGCGTCATTCCGCCACTCACGTAGATTTTAAACCGCGAACTATCGAATCCCAGAAGTTCCAAACCGCGACAAACGGAACCCGCGCGCTCTCGCTCCCCGTCAATTTGCAATCCGATATCACGCAACCCGTAATTTCGAAAATTCGCGGTGTCAATATCGACATGAGTGGCGAAATGACGCGGTTTCGAAGCGTCGGGGAGCCTTTTTTTGATAGAATTTTTAAATATATTTTTGTTTATTCAAGTCGCCATTGTCAATCAAAAAGAGGGAATGGAACATTGTAGTATAAGATGTGCGGGAAATTTTTCAGCGAGTGTGAAACGTGACATAGAAATTCGGTATTGTGTAAGGAAGAAGACGGCGAGCTTTGTGTGAGTTGGAATTGAAAAATGCTATTTAACCATCTAAAATAATAGATTACCCTAAAATCTTGTAAATAGGTCCGCTTTCATTTCTGTGAAAAAGGAACTCACGTTTATCTTGAGCGCTTTTTTTAGCAAAATATGTTTTGTTTGTAACGGGTGGACCTATCTTAATACATCATCAACCTCGCTCTACTGCAAAATTCCTGTAAAACAGTGTTGCACTTGCAAGATTAACTCGAATTCTAGTTTTTATACTTCTCTTTAACGAAAAATTATGTATACACGACGAATTGCAGATAACATTTTATTTTTCGATTCAAAAAAGGTGCACTACACTGTTGAAAATTGAAAAGTGCCATAGAGCGAGGCTGATGATGCATTCGCCGATTATAAAATGGCTGCAAAAATTCACCAAGAAAAGGAGAACAATTTTTTTAAACGTATTTTTGCATCATCCGGCATTTTTTCTTCTTTTTGCAATTTTTCTCGACCATTATTCGTTCGAACACAGCATTTATCGACCTAAAATAAAAAATTGATGAAAAAACAGAAAGAAAATCATCAAAAACCGATAAAAATGTAACAAAAATGCAAAAATCACACAAAAAAAGTAAGGCAGTGGCGGAGACTCGTAAATCGGTACCGCAACAAAAACTGAAATAAATGTATTGCATTTTGCTAAAAAACTGATTGGACAGGAATTTAAAAAAAAACGTTGAGAAGAAACCATTTTTCCATGCCAAAAACGGAAAAAAGAAAACGGGGAACAAGCTTTGCAAAAGTGGCGGGCCCATTCCCCGGTTTCACCAGTGTCGAGACCAGGGGTGCCGTTTTTTTTTTTGGTTTTTTTTGTTTTTCGCATTTTTCGCATTTTTCGCACCTAATGCGAAAATTTTATTTTTTTTTCGCATAGATTTCAAAAAATTTTCGCATTTTTTTGAAAAAATCAAAGATTGGAAAAAAAATCTTGGATTAACGATTAGAGTACGAGTGTTCGAGATGTCTCACAAACGGTTTTCGGACTTTTTTGCAATTTCCCACCTTTCTGCAAGAATAAAATGGGTATATTTAGGCACCACAACTTAATTTTCAAACGGTTTTTTGCTCACTATTTTCGATATAAATATGTTCAACTATTTAATCGAAGTACGTTTTGAAAATTTCAGCTCAAAATATTCATTCGTTTTCGAGTTACAGTCCTTTTTATGCCCTTCCAATTTGTACTGAAATTCTACCCAGTGAGGGGGCGGGACCAAATCGAAACGCGCTGATTCTCTGCGTCTCGAAAGGCCGACCGCGTTAAGAGAGTCGCAAGCGATTCGATTTTCGTGGTTATTTCACTGAAAATTGGTTAAACGGGGAAATTAGTGTTCGAAAAAGTTTGTACTTCGTAAAGAAATAATGGAAAATTGTCGCAGAATTTTAATTCACACAAAGAAATTGGCAGAATTCATTTTATTTGCTAAATACGCAACAAAAGTATAGCTTTTATCAATTTTCCGACTATTTTTTGTATTTTTTTACTTTAAATAACTTAAATATGCGATAACCAGTCAGCAAAAACTCGGAGCAGGCCAGAAAACGCAAAAAAGTTGTGAAGAAATCGAACCACGGCGACAAAACTTCAAAAACAAGCGCTTTACCACTGCGCCATGCCGACAGCAAAAAGGAAAGGTGCGACTGCCTACATCTCATAGCGGCCCACGGAACACCACTGTGTGGGCGAAATAGCAACCGCAATAGAAATTTCGGCACTTTTTCACTTAAATTCTCAACTTTAAACATCTGTATCAAAAAATGGCAAAGTAAAAGTTTGATTTTTATTTCTTTAATCGATGTAATTTTTCACGGAGAATCCGATTCCAAAATAAAAACATGCGTGTACGACCTACATCAACCCGAAAAACGCAAAAAACCCGAAAAGTGGATGACCGGTGCCTATTCAAGGGCTATAAAAAGTAGTTTAAATGGGTTGTAGGGCTCTGAAATTTTTGTTGTGAAATCTCTGACATTAGTTTTATGAATTCCATCAATAAAAATAGGGGGTCATCGCTGAAAATTTTGCTGAAAATTTTGTTGAAGTTTGACGGGCTGTACCAAAAAATCGCAAAGTAAAAAGTCGATTTTTATTTTAAAAATGGATTCAGCATGTCAAAAACTATCGGAATCAAAAATAAAAAGTACCGTGTACCCCCCCTAGAAGGACCCGAAAATTTCAAATTTCTGACTTCCGTTTCAGTTTTCTGAAAATTTCAGCCAAAATTAGGGGTTTTCAGCAAATTCTGATATCACCAATCGATTCCTTAGGGTCGATTACATATGAACAAGTTGTAATATCAGCCATTATGTATGTAGTATTGGCGTAACAGACTCAGAAAGATCCAAAACCAAAGTGGGTAGAAGAATATGCACGCTCCGCCCCCTTTTCATTGCGCTGCCTAGGTATATTTGATAGTATTTTGATAAATAAAAAACGATAAAATACGCTGTGAAAATGAAAAACTTTTTTTGTTTTTTCGCAAAAATTTTTTTTTGTGGCACTCCTGGTCGAGACCCGGACAATGCTTGGAAAAAACACGAGTACTTGTGCCCCAAAATTGAAAAGGGGCGTGGCCTACTCCCCAATTTTGCCATGGTTTCATTTTTCCACGTTCCAGAGACTTGAAACGCGCCAACGAAGAGTGGGGAACGTCCGATGACCCGAAACGCGGACGTTACGAAGATGGACGTGGACGCGGACGGTCCGGTGGCTTCCGCGGACGCGACGACGGAGAACGCGGTGGATTCCGCGGGCGATCGATGAATCGCGGCGGATTCCGTGGCCGATCATCGGATCGAGGCGGTGGATTCAGAGGCGGAGATGGTGGTGGATTCCGTGGAAGATCGTCGGATCGCGACGGAGGATTCCGCGGAGGAGATCGTGGAGGTTTCCGCGGTGGATTCAGGGGCGGAGACCGCGGTGGATTCCGTGGAAGATCATCAGATCGTGGTGGATTCCGTGGAGGAGATCGTGGTGGATTCAGAGGCGGAAGAGGTGGCGGAGGATTCCGCGGTGGTTCGCGCGGAGGCGGCGGATTCAGAGGAGGACGCGGAAGACGTTGATTCAGGTTTCTTTTCTCCTGAAATTGTTATTTTATCTGTTGATTTATCCTTTTTTCTCTCATTTTCTTTCTTGTTGTTATTAAATATTGTTAGTCTCTTTCTCGTTTCAATACAAAATCCATTGATGAAAAACCCACAAAATGAAAAAAAAAAAAAAACGACGCCATCTTGTCGCCGACGCGACTATCAAGGTCGAATGTCTCTCGTCAATCGGTTGATCACTTGTCTTAAACACCACCATGCAATTAAACGTTCTACTACTCGCCGCTGCTCTTCCTCTTCTCTTAACGACAACTCTCGCCGCGGTGCCGTGCCATCATTCGGATGTCGTCAAATCGATGGAATGCAAGCCGCTTTTGGGCCAACTTGCCGGAGAAATGGCCAAATATCCGGAAATGCCACCGCCCGACGAGCTGAAAGCGTTTGCTCACATGTGTAAGAGAGCACTGGTTAGTTTATTTATGCTGCGCACAAAGTAAAAAAAAAGCACGCGCGAATTTGCGAAACACGCGCACAAAGTGATGCGAGATTTGCGCGATTTTGAAGCGTCATTTTTACAAAAAAATGGTTTGTCCCTTTAAAATTCTTACGGTATTTGTTTTATTTTCAGTCGATTTTCTCAACATTTTGCGGCAAATTGACGTTTTCTGCGGTTTTAAAGATAGTTTTCGATAAAGTAAATTAATTTAGCACCAATTGAAAGGGTTTGCGTCATGTAATCACTATTTTTTCTTATTTTAAGTAAATTTCTATTGTCTATAGACTTATCTAATTTTTTGCCGTCATGTCTGCAATTCAAATGTTTGTTTATTTTGTTTTATTTATTCTTTTCTGAATAATTTTGTAGCATTGTGTTATGGGGTTTTGCACGAAATGGCAAAAAACTGCGCAAAACTCAAAAATGCTCCGATTGACATGAAATTTTGGTGAATAAAGGAAAAAAATACTTCTGGATATGTTTAAAAAAATTTGGACCGAAATATCGATTAAAAAAATACTGATTTTTTTAATGAAAATTTTTAAAACCGATACTTTGGTCAATAAAAAATAGTGATTACATGACGCAAACTCTTTCAATTAGGGCTAAATTAATTTACTTTATCAAAAAATATCTTTAAAACCGCAGAAAACGTCAATTTCCCGCAAAATGTTGAGAAAATCGACTGAAAACATAACAAGTATCGTAAGATTTTTAAAGGGACATAACATCTTTTTGTAAAAATGACGCTTCAAGATCGCGCAAATCTCGCATCACTCTGTGCGCGTGTTTCGCAAATTCACGCGTGTTTTTTTTACTTTGTGCGCCACATTAACATTCACTGAAAAGTTGTCTTGGGTGGAGCGTCATACGGCTCCAACAAGAGACTGAAAGGCGACGACTTCTAGTCGTAAACCGGGTGCCAACTTTCCGGGAAATCTGCTTTGAAATGTGTTTGGATTTGGCCGTTTTGGTATTTTTTTAAACATGATTTTGCCCCTATGCGGTATCCAAAATTTGAAAAGTTCGCGGAGCCGAGCAAACGCGCTCCACTAGATTTTTCGCGCGAAATTCAAATTTTGAGGCATTTTTTTTATGTTTTTCGGGAAAAAAAGTATAAATTCTTAATTTTTTCCAAATGTGCTCCAATGGAATTATAGCTGAGGTCTTTAGAAATATTTTAAGCCTAAGAACGTCGAATTTGGTTCAGCCACCATTTCAGAATAATCGTTTTTAGCATTGCGGAGCTAAAAAGTGAGTTTTTTGGTGTTTTTGCGGGATAAATCTTTACGAAAAACGAAGTTTGGGCAATTTTATGGGGAATAATCCACCTTGGTTATGGAAAAAATGAATACCGTAAAAACTGTAATAGAGCGCCATGGCGGTCTATTTTTCGGAGTGTGTCTAGGGGTGGCGTTGTATTAGAGGTGGTGTTCTATTAGAGGGTGGCGGTATATTTTTCGGAGCTGAATTTTCAGAAAAAAAAATCAAATTTCATCTTTCAAAAACCAAAAATAAATAAAAATCAACAGAAAAAATTGAAAAAAAAACGAGTGTAAATACTGTCGACCCGCAACGACGGTGAAACGCGCTCCACTGATTTTAGTACTTTGTGATTTTCATTGTGTATTCCGAATTATTATTGTTTTAAAAAAGTTGTCATCACCAAAGCGCGTTAACTTTAAAATTAAGCCTCTTCACGCGAATTTCGTGTAAATTTTATTTTCCTTCACTTTTTTTTCGTGAAATTTTTAAAAAGGCTAAAATTCGCGTGAAGAGGCGGAGCCTAAATGCAAAGTTTACGCGGCTTCGGGGATGAAAACTTTTTCAAAACGATAATATTTTATTTCACGTTGAATTTATACGTGAAATGAAGTAATTTGGATACCAAAATAAAAATCAAAAAATATTAAATTCAATGGAGCGCGTTTGACCGTCATGGCGGGCCGAGAATATGAATTTGTACTGATATTCGAATTCAAGAGACTCAACTGTCATCCTACTACGGTATAGAACTCGCACCGAATGCCTGAATTAGAGCGGAACCGCTCGAACAACCCGAGGAAGAATTTTTTTTTCAGTTCTATTATGTGCGAGTTCAATACCGTAGTACCCTCTGTAATCAGCTAGCTTTATTTTTCATTGCACACATCGGTGTTTGTGTACTTTATTACAGTAATCCACGTTGAAAAGAAATTACTGGAACACCGGCTCATGTTTATAGGCCGCAGTTTTTCAGAGTGGCGGTGTATTACAGGGTGGCGTTCTATTAGAGGGTGGCATTCTATTTTTCGAAGTGACGTTGGGGGTGGCGTTGTATTACAGGTGGTGTTCTATTAAAGGTGGTGTTCTATTACAGTTTTTACGGTAATTGCTTGAAAAAACCCGATTCGCCGTCTAGCGACGAAAATTTCTATGACCGCTCTTCGATGCGTATTTTTTCGTATTTTTAGTCTTAATCGGGTTTTTTTGTTAATTCCAAAATCGTATGCATTGTGTGGACCACAAAATTCAAGTCTTCTGCCGGTTGAAAAAAACTCGGGTTTCGAATAACGCTGACAATACGTTTAATGCAGTGAAATCTCTCAGATTTTATTTCGTCATGTAAATAAAACAAATAGCATTAAAAATAAATGCAATTTATTTGAATTTCATTGATTGTTATTGTTAGCCAATATTGTGCGTTTCACGAAAATCGCTCGAATTTTGAAGCCTGCAAGAAGTTTATAGAATATGTATGCTTCAAAGTGAATTATTAGAGTTATTAAAAGATAAACTACATTCATTTTACAAAGAAAAACAGGTTTTACTGAAAGAAAAATAATAAAATCAATAAAAAAAATGCGAGAGTCGAAAAATGCGCAAGCACCGAAAGTGCGCCATACTAATTTGCTGGCGCAGCAGCAAATTAGGCCCCGCCCATATTTCCGATCCTGGACACCGTGCCATAGAAAATAATTTTTTTCGAAAAAATCCCCAAAAAAAAAGCATTTTTCTTTCAGTTTGAAGGGCGTTTTTTTCCAGTTTTCAAAAAAAAAACAGCCATTTTTGTTTCCCCAAAAAAAAAACCGAAACTCCCGACGATCGTGGCCTAGAACATCCCGTATCCGTAATTTGAAAATGTCAAAAAGCTCTGTCCCCTTTGTTTACAAGTCTGCGACCCGATCGGGCGCTTTAGAATACAGAAAAAAAACATTGCGGCAGACTTGCAAAGGGTTGGTGCTTATTCTTCGATATTAAAGACTCCAGATTGTGAAATGGTCAGATTGTCAAATTGTGAAAACGAAACTTATGAAACCCCGCCCACTTTTTGTTTCAGTCTTGCATGCAATCAATCAAGTGCGATGTGCTCAAAACGGCAACAATTCTCATCGCAAAAACGTGCACCGGCATTAATTTGATGTCCGGTTCGTTCGGAAAGTGTATCGATGACGTAAGCGTGGTTTTTTTTGTTGCAAAATAAAAATTTGATTTCAGATTCGCAACAATCCGCCATCCCTGGAAAAGTATCCGTGCGCTCGATTGTTGAAAACTGAGGTATTGTGTTTTCAAACGACTTCTGTCTGCGTCTCTTCTACAAATAGCACTGTGTTTGTTTGTTTGCGTGGTCGCGCACAAATAAGTGGGCGGAGTTTAGCACAATAATGCATTTTGCAGCTCGGACGTCCGGGAAACTGCCAAATGTACCAGGACGAGTTGGAGTGCACCACAAAGTTGACAATGGACCGGTGTGGAAATGAGGCGGTGGAGGAGATGACAACTAATATGGGCTATATTAAGGAGATGATGGAATGTCATTGAATTCGTTTCTGATTGTGAGAACTTATTTTGACCCTGTGCGCTGATTGACCAATTAACGTCTAATTAATAATTCAGTTTATGTGAATGTAAGTAAAAATATAGAAACTAAAACAATGCAAAACAAAAAAAAATGTCTAAAAATCTAAACAGGCTGCAAAAGTTTTTGTGCAAGTCCTTTGCTCTCCTCGGTTGCAGAAACCTGAAAAATGCATTTTTATTTTTTCAAATACTCGGTACAAGACAAGACACTGTGAATGCGAATGCGAATGCGCTCCATTCGTTCGTAAAAGAAGTAAGATTCAGAGAAAAAGAGCGCTGCACTCTCTCACCGCAAACATACCTGTCCTTCTAATCGATCCGAAAAGTACTTTTGGACAGAGTAGAAAACGGTCAATCGCCAGAACAGAATGGCGGCAATCAGCAAGATTATCGACTTGACGCCAGCGATCGCGAGCATCTTCTCGAAAAACTCTTCATGGTGGCTTTGCGAGTAGAATTGTAGGAATCCTTGGGTGTCGAAGACGGCGAAAAGTAGTTGGAAGACAGTCACCACGCCCCATAGAGCGAATTGTGTTAGCTGGAAAAAATTGGGGGGTTTTCGATATTTCTCTGCGTTTCTAGTTTTGCAAGGGTTTAGCTAGGCCCTGCGAAAATCGTGCTCCGTTGAAACAGATCGCATGTACGGTGCGCTGGCCGAAACGTTATTTATTGACAATGCGCTCCGCTGAGAGGAAGAGCCGCTGGCAGCCTGCCACAAAAAACAATACAGGCGCACCCTGCTTCTCTGCGTCTCCTCTTCGCATCCGAGGGTACGACAGAATAGAAATAAACATGGTGTCCAGGGTTTGAAAAGTGGGCGGAGCCGAGCAAACGCGCTCCACTGAATTTTTCGCGCCAAATTCAAATTTTGACGCATTTTTTAATGTTTTTCGGGAAAAAAATCATAAATTCTTATTTTTTTCCCGCATGTGCTCTAACGGAATTATAGCTGAGGTCTTTAGAAATTTTTTAAGCCTAAGAACGTCGAATTTGGTTCAGCCAGCATTTCGAAATATTCGTTTTGAGTTTTTTGGTGTTTTTTCAGGATAAATCTTTACGAAAATTGAAGTTTGGGAAATTTTATGGTATTAAAAGATACAATACATACATTTTATAAAGAAAAACAGGTTTTAATGAAAGAAAAATGAAAAAATCAATTTAAAAAATTCGAGAGTCGCAAACTGCGCAAGCACCGAAAGTGGGGGTACGACAGAATAGAAATAGGCGAAATAGAAATGCTACAAAATAGAATTGCTACAAAAAAGAATTGGAAAAAATAGAAATGTGACAAAATAGAAATGAGCGAAATCGAACTCGGTGCGATGGAGTGCGTTTGCATTATTCTTCGAACTTTCCGATTATTATAGGATTTTTCAGTAATTTTCAGAAATTTTACGAACTTAATAACATCGAAAATGAAGAAAAGTATAAAATCAATGCAGTTTCGAAAAAAAAAATTCATAATCGGCGAAAAACTGAGAAATTGAAAAAAATAATGCAAACGCGCTCCATCGCCCAAAAAGTTCTATTTTGTAGCATTTCTATTTCGCCTATTTCTATTCTGTCGTACCCTCTCGCATCCGCTTTGGAAAAAATGATATAGAAATTTGTGCAAAATACAGGCAAAAAAACCCATCGCGTCGACACCCACGGGGTGTTGAGAGGTACATGAAAATTAAAATTTGAATTTCGCGGGGAAGTTGCCACGTCACTCGAGAAAAAAGCGCGCGAAATGGCGTGTTCAAAACATCGTTACTGCGGCGTCACAGCAATTTTTATATATTTTTTTCTTGTGGGTTCATATCTTTTGCATGATTCTAAATATTTAAACAATATTTCCCCATTAATTTTATGCAGAAAACGTATTCCGCCAGCGCCTCGTTTTTGAAAATCCAAACCGTTTCAAATCTGTAACAACCGCGTTTCCTCAAATCTGTGTGAGCAGTGGAGCGCATTTTCACGATGTACTCTTCAACACGCCGTGTGCTACAAAATAGAATTTCTACAAAAAAGAACTGGAAAAAATAGAACGGCTACAAAATAGAAATGAGCGGAATAGAACAGCGCGAAATAGAAATGTGACAAAATAGAAATGGGCGAAATAGAAATCGGCGCGATGGAGCGCGTTTGCATTATTCTTCGAATTTTCCGATTATTATAGGTTTTTTCAGTAATTTTCAGAAATTTTACGAACTTAACAACATCGAAAATGAAGAAAAGTATAAAATCAATGCAGTTTCAGAAAAAAATTTCATAATCGGCGAAAAACTGAGAAATTGAAAAAATAATGCAAATGCGCTCCATCGCCCAAAAAGTTCTATTCTGTAGCATTTCTATTTCGCAATTTCCTTTGCGAAACTGACCGCAAAAAGAATGATTGGCCAGACGAATCGATGCTTCTTCTTGCCAATCGCATAGATGGTGATGAGAATGAGGACGAGATGGAATCCGATCCACGAGAGCCACCATGGGAAGAGGAAGAGCACGTAGAGCGGAATGATGATGAATATTTCCAACAGAAGCAACACTTTTGCAGCATTCTTAATTGAAACAATTGAGGGTACTCGTTTTTAGAACTGTGCGGTTTAGAACGGATATTCTATTCCTGACTTTCCAATTATTTTAGAAAAACAGGCTCAGAAAAGTTGATTTCTCAACCCAACAGTTCTAAAAGCGACGAGTGAGAAAACAATGTACAAAAAGAAACCCACGACTACATGGCACTTTCCAAAAATGCACTGATATTTTGCATTGTCGGGCTGAAAATCCACGTAGAAGTTGAACAGTTTCGTGAAATAATCTTTTATGGGCACGTCGTCGAACAGAAGCACCATTTCTCGTGAGAAAGAGAAGAATTGGATGTCGTTGACGTCTTCTTCTTCTTCTTCTTAGTTTCACAATTTCTCGACGACAAGTGTGTAAACTGGCGAGACAGTGTGAAAATCGAGGAGAATGGTAGAGGGATGAAAAAAGAGAGAAACAATGAAATCATGTGTGTTGGGTGTGGTACGGTTTTCGGTCTAGGTAACAAATTTAGTTATTTTTGTGTGGGAATTTCTACTCAAATGGGATGTCAGAGGGCAGTTTCAGTGATACTTGTATTACGTATTCCCGAGTACGTGAGAAGTCGTAAAATGAGTCTTGTCACGATCGGTGTATGCAACTCGTTTGAAAACACAATGTCACCGCTAACTATTCTGACCAGAGAGAACAAGACAGGGCAAAAAAGGATACATTCTGGAAAGAAACAACCACGAGAATTGCTCAGGCAGTGCACGTTTCTTCAAAAAAAAATTAATCCAAAAATGCGAAATTGTCCAGAGCAATTCGCCTACACAACCCGTTTCATCAACGGCCCACGCATCTCAATGCAACGACACTCCGTTCTTCCGATCCTGCCCAGTGTTTAGTGCAACGGGCGAATCGATTTTGTTTTTGAGCGGCCCGGATTTTTGTTCCGGATTTTCATCGTTTTCTAATTTTCTAATTTTTTTTGTTTAATTTTTGCGGTAAATTTGTTTTTATCCTTCATATCTGTCTATTCTTGTTTGTGACCCGGCCATTTTGAATAAAACGGGCCAACTCACACGTTCGGATTTTACCACGCAGTCGCCAAATTGGATATTATGTATTCCTGACGTGGCGAGACATCGTGTCAAGCTATGCGACAGCAAATGTTCGTCACGATTCTGCTCTTGGCGGCGAGAGAGGAAACAATTTTTTGGCAAATTATTTTCATTTTGCTGGCGCCGAACTTGCAGCACGTGTCGCTACCTCATGAATCCATAATAGAACTGCTACACAGCATTTCTGTACGGAATCTATTGTTGTCCCAATTTAATCAATAATATCCCAATAACGTCCCAACCCAACCTCTAATCAATAATATCCCAATAACGTCCCAACCCAACCTTTAAGTGTCGAATTCCAAGAGCTCAAAATCTATGCTCATTTGTCTGCAGTGTTGTAGAAGCCAGGTGTTACTGTACTATTCGGCCAATGGCTCGTGGAAGCAACACGTACGTGCTGTGTTTTGAGCACTTGGGCGGTTTAGTTCCGCTGCTCATTGGGCGTCAAGTCAACCGCTTCTTGCCACAGTTCCAAATTTTCCTGTACCAGCAGGAGCATGAGATTCCAGAGTTTTCCCTGGTCCTAAATTTCTTCATTTTTTGCCCGCTTTCAGCGAGACTTGGCACAGGCATAGTATACGGCGCGTTTGATGTTACGTAGGATCTGCCAAGCTGCGAACGAACAAGCCAATTTTTGATGCTGTTAATAGAACATCAGCACCTTCCGTTTGCTTCGGCATGAGAACGGCGTGAATGAACCTGGAATCGCCCCTTCATAGCAAAACGGAAAGTTCCTTCAAATTTTGCAAAACACCGTCAAAATCGGCGTGACTGCCGATGCCCATGAAAAGGGACTAACACACCGCGCTGCTATCATCATTGAAAAATCGCCTCTTACAACCTCTTACAGCTATCGGTTCATCGTAGTAAAGCTTTAATGCACAAACATACAGACAAAACACACAATTTATACCATTTTAAACAATTTATGGATTGTACTCGATTGGCAAGTTCTTACGGCGGACCATACCGTCTCCCTGGAACCACTCGCGACGGAACTGCTTGGCGGCACCATCCGGAGTGTTGGTCCACTCAATAGTGATACGATCGTTGTTGGTGTCCTCCTGTCCGTAGGCGAACGCGTCGCAGGAAACGGCGAGAAGAACAGCCTCCTTTGGGTCGAGCACTCCGCATGGTGGGTCAACTCCGAGACGCTTCATGTTGGTCGTCTTGATTCCGTATCCGATGCGACGGGCGGACGAGTTGATCACCTTGATGTGGTAGGTGTGCTTGTCATCATACGGAGCGTTGAAGACGATCTTGGCGTTTGGCTGGGTGGCAATGTCTCCTGGTGGGACTGATTGGGCCATGGCGGTTGTTGGATTGAGTTGTGGGGGACTCGATGGGGAAAGTGGTGATCGGTTGGGTCTTATATACAAAATGTGTTATCTTCGGGAACAATCTTTGCTTTGGTGATCTGATTGAACACAGGAAAGTTCACGCCAATAAATATGTCCATTAAAGACTTTATTTCTTTTTTAGTTCGTGTCCATTCAGAGTTCGCGTGGTCTACGTTTTTGAAAAGGCGGCTCATTAAATATGTAATTTCTGGGCTAGCCCAGGCTTAATTTCCCCTCGGACATCAGCCAACAGTCCACCTTTCCACGGCGTGTTCGGGACTACGTTTCAGAAATCTTTTTTGAGATCAAATTGTTCGAATTCTTAATCTGTGTCTCCATTTTTGCACACTTTTTGCTAGACTTGGCAGAATGCCACTGTCGAGACACAGGCACATGCAAAAAGGCGCGAATTCCTTTACGTAGGGTCTAGCACGCCGTGCTTTCCTCCCCATCGCTGACTGCAACACTCTGACCACCTGGCGTCTCGCCGCCAACACACCCGTTCTCGCCACCGGTCTTACACATCCTCGCACTCTCTCGTCTCACAATCAGAATGTGCGCTCGTCAGATAACCGTTTTGCCGTGCCGCCAACTCGTGCCGCGGAAAACCGAGCACCAATCTCTTACAAAAGGGCCCAAAACCTTATTCGGCTCTCGGACGTTTCGAAAGTGTGACGTTTCGAAAGTGCGACGTTTCGAAAGTGAACTTTTCGAAGGTTTTTCTGGATTTTGTCGACGCCGTGTTTAACACAATCATCTTAAAAAGCTTTTAAGGAAAATTCCTCAAACACCGCGACGACAAAATCTAGAAAAACCTTCGAAAAGTCCACTTTCGAAAAGTCCGAGAGTCCCTCATTCAGGGGTATATTTTCTGTGTTTACCAATTGCCCCAGTTTATCCCCGTTCTCTCACTCATTTCACCCATTTACAAATTTACTCCAATTGCCCGGCATGACCCTCTATTGTTAGTTTTCATCTCATTTGCCGGGTAATTAGAGGTTGACACACCAAACTTCGGCCGTCGAATGCCTAGGAAGTGTTTTGTCGAGTTAGCTGAGCCAACCTCTAATTACCCGGAACAGGCTTGGTCGGAGTCGAAAAACGGAAATTCCGAATTTCCGACTTTTTTCGGAAAATTTTTCCGACGGAAAATTTTCCGAATTTATTTTTTGGAAAATTTTCCCGTCGGTAAATTTTCCGAAAATGATCGGGAAAGTGCAGTTCTTTTAGGTGCCGCTTCTTTTTGTTGAATTTTTTGTTAATTTGTCGATTTTCGTATTTTTTCAAAGAAACAAGATGAGCCAATTGTTAAGAATATTTTTTCGGAAAATACAAAATTAAAAAAAAAATCCAGTTTTAGTTTCGAAAATAAAAAAAATCGTATAACTGATTTTCCGAAAAATAAAATCGGAAACAAATGTCGCATACCCGATTTTCCGAAACTTGAAGTCGGAAAAAATTTCGGGTATCCGATTTTCCGAAAAATTATTTCGGAAAACAATTTCCTTTTCCGATTTTCCGAAAAGCATTTTCCGAACAAGCCTGACCCGGAAGTTGATATGCAAAGTAAACAATAGAATGGCATGCCGGGCAATTGATGGAAATGACTGAGAGAACGGGGACAAGCGGAGGCAACGAATAAAGACGGAAAATAACCACCTGAATGAAGTTTTTGGGTCATTTTATAAAAGATTGGTGCTCGAGTTTCCGCGGCACGAGTTGTCGGCACGGCAAAACGGATATCGGACGAGCGCACATTCTGAGAAGAGAGAGTGCGAGGATGTGCAAGACCAGTGGCGAGAACGGGTGTGTTGGCGGCGAGACGCCAGGTGGTCAGAGTGTTGCAGTCAGCGACGGGGAGGAAATGTGGACTGTTGGCTGATGTCCGAGGGGAAATTAAGCCTGGGCTAGCCTAGAAATTACATATTAAGGAGCCTCCTTTTCAAAAACGTAGACCACGCGATCTCTGAATGGACTCGGACTGAAAAAGAAACAAAGTCATATTGAGTCATATTGACGTGAGCTTTCTTGTTTTTTTTTGTCTGCAATCAGAGCACCAGAACAAAGATGGCTGTCAAAGATAACACATTTTGTATAAAAGACTCAACCAATAGCCACTTTCCCCATCGAGTCCCCCACAACTCAATCCAACAACCGCCATGGCCCAATCAGTCCCACCAGGAGACATTGCCACCCAGCCAAACGCCAAGATCGTCTTCAACGCTCCGTATGATGACAAGCACACCTACCACATCAAGGTGATCAACTCGTCCGCCCGTCGCATCGGATACGGAATCAAGACGACCAACATGAAGCGTCTCGGAGTTGACCCACCATGCGGAGTGCTCGACCCAAAGGAGGCCGTTCTTCTCGCCGTTTCCTGCGACGCGTTTGCCTACGGACAGGAGGACACCAACAACGATCGTATCACTATTGAGTGGACCAACACTCCGGATGGTGCCGCCAAGCAGTTCCGTCGCGAGTGGTTCCAGGGAGACGGTATGGTCCGCCGTAAGAACTTGCCAATCGAGTACAATCCATAAATTGTTTTAAATGGTGTAAATTGTGTGTTTTTGTCTGTGTGTTTGTGCATTAAAACGTTGCTCCGATGAAACGAGGAAATCCGTCTTCTGTGGTCTGTCTCCAAATGCAGCAAGGCGTGCTAGTGGGCTAACAGTCTAGGCGCTGCGCCCTGTCGCATGTCTGCGTCTCCACAGTGGTATGCTCCGAATTTTAAATAGATATTGTCGGGCCGCCAAAATGGTCAAACGCGCTCCGCTGATCTTAACGCTATGATAATTTAGATAGAGGCGCAGACGCGAGAAAAGGCGCGTAAAATTTTTCAAAAGCGTTGCCCCGAACCACCGCTAAATAGAGAAAAAAAAAGAGAAGCAAGAGTGACGCAGACGTGACCTTGGCGACGCGCCGGAAATAAGCATTAAAATTCAAATTCCAAATTCCAAGATAAAAAACTTTATTGTGACATAAATTAGGCGGCTCTTGGCGGGCATGGACAATACCCAGCATCGTCTCCCTGCTTGCCTCGTCCTCCCGGTGCACCAGGAACTCCGTCGCGTCCCTTTTTGCCCGGTCTTCCATCTTCTCCCTTTCGTCCCGCCAATCCGATCGCTCCCGGCTTCCCATCGACACCCGGCGATCCTTGTCGTCCCTTCTCTCCACGCGCTCCAGGAGCTCCCAGTCTTCCCTGCAACCCCGGCAAATACACGACTCCCGGATTTCCAGCCGCTCCTTGTGCTCCTTTTCTTCCTGGATTGCCGAGTGGACCGCGCTCTCCAGCCTCTCCTTGTGGTCCAGTGTCTCCTTGCTCGCCAGCGGCGCCTCGCGGTCCTGGAGCTCCTTTGCCTCCACGTGGACCGATTGGTCCTGGTGGTCCTGGGGGTCCGCGTGGTCCGGCTGGGCACTTGATGCATTCCTTGATGTCTGGCATGTCGGGGCGGATGAACGCGCCGGGTACTCCGTGCTCTCCGTCCACTCCGTCTGGTCCAGGCTCTCCAGGCGCGCCCGGTTCTCCCTTTTCTCCTGGAGCACCCGGTGGACAGTTTTGAGCCGGTTTCGCGCAGTCTGAAATTTTTTTTGTTTTGAAAATAGCAGACAGTTGTGATTCGAATACCAATAAATGAAAAACTCACTGCACTGAGATCCGCCGCTTCTCTTTCCTCTGGCAAACTCTTTGAGAATGTTGGCCTTGTTTGGCGTATTGCGTGACGTCATATCGGTCAATCGTTGCCACGTGTCATCACTGACCTCCTTCCAATCGTCGATTTGGAAGCGAAGAGTTCCGCGAAAAGTGTCCATTTCGGTGACTAGTTGATTCGAGTAGTGAAGTACGTAAAGGGTGGCCAGAAAAGCGGCCGATGACACACTGCCAACCACCAGTTTCCACATTTTCTGGAATGACAATTTGACAATCTGACATTTTGACAATTTGACAATTGGACAATTGGACAATTTGAATAATTGACAATTTGACAGTTTGAAATTTTGACAATTTGACATTTTGAAAATTTGACAATTTGACAATATGGCAATTGGACATTTTGACAATATGACAATTTGACAGTTTGAAAATTTGACAATATGACAATTTGACATTTTGACAATTTGACCATTTGACAATTTGACAACTTGACAATTTGACAATTCGACAACTTGACGATTTGACATTTTGACAAATTGATTTTGACAATCTGACAATTTGACAATTTGACAATTTGACAATTTGACAATTTGACAATTTGACAATTTGACAATTGGACAATTGGACAATTTGACAATTTGACAATTTGACATTTTGACAATTTGAAAACTTGATAATTTGACAATTTGACATATTGAAAATTTTAAAATTTGACAATATGACAATTTGACAAATTGACAAGTTGACAACTTGGCAATTTTACAATTTTACAATTTTACAATTTTACAATTTTACAATTTGACAATTTGACAATTTGATAATTTGAAAATTTGACAACTCGACCATTTGACATTTTGGCAATTGGACAATTTGACAATTTGACAGTTTGACAATTTGGCAATTTGACAATGTGACAATTTGACAGTTTGACAGTTTGACAGTTTGACAGTTTGACATATTGACAATTTGACAAGTTGACAAGTTGACAAGTTGACAAGTTGACAAGTTGACAAGTTGACAATTTGACAATTTGACAATTTGACAATTTGACAATTTGACAATTTGACAATATGACAATTTTACAGATTGACAATTTGACAATTTGACGACTTGACAATTTGACAAATAGACAATTTGACAATTTGACAATGTGACAATTTGACAACTTGGCAATTTGTCAATTTGACAAATTGACAATTTGCCAATTTGACAGCTTGAAAATTTGACAATTTGTCAATGTGACCATTGGGCAATTTGACAGTTTGACAATTTGACAATTTGAGAATTTAACAATTTGACAACTTGACAATTTGACAATTTGACAATTTGACATGTTGACATTTTGACAATTTGAAAATTTGACATTATGACAGTTTGACAATTTGACAATATGACATTTTGACAATTTGACAATTTGACAACTCAACCATTTGACATTTGGGCAATTGGACATCTTGACAATTTGACAATTTGACAATTTGAAAAATTGACAACATGAAATTTTGACAAATAGACAATTTGACAATATTGACAATAATGACAATATGGCAATATGACAATTTGACAATTTGAAAATTTGACAATTTGACATTTTGACATTTTGACAATTTGACATTTTGACAATTTGACAATCTGACAATTTGACAAATTGACAATATGACAATTTGACATTTTGACCATTTGACAATTTGACAATATAGCAATTTTAGATTTTGAGAATTTGACATTTTGACAATATGACAATTTGACAATTTGACAATTTGACAATTTGACAATTTGACCATTTGACCATTTGACATGTTGACATTTTGACAATTTGACAATTTGAAAATTTGACAATCTGACAATTTGAAAATTTGACAATCTGACAATTTGACATTTTGACAATATGACAATTTGACAATTTGACAATTTAACAATTTGACAATTTGAAAATTTGGCAACTTGGCCATTTGACAATGTGAAAATTTGACAATTTGACAATTTGACAAATTGACAACTTGACAATATGTCAATTTGACAATTTGACAATTTGACACTTTGACAATTTGACAATTTGACAATTTGACAATTTGACAATTTGACAATCTGACAATTTGACATTTTGACAATATGAAAATTTGACAATTTGACAATTTGACAATTTGACAATTTGACAATTTGACAATTTGACAATTTGACAATCTGACAATTTGACATTTTGACAATATGAAAATTTGACAATTTGATAAATTGACAATTTGACAATTTGACAACTTGACAATTTGACAATATGACATTTTGACAATTTGACAATTGGACAATTTGGCAATTTGACAATTCGACAATTGGACAATTTGGCAATTTGAAACTTTGGAAATTTGACAATGTGACAATTTGACAATTTGACAGTTTGACCATTTGACAATTTGACAATTTGACAATTTGAAAATATGACAATTTGACAATTTGACAATTTCACAACTTGACAATGCGACAATTTGACAATTTGACAATTTGACAATTTCACAACTTGACAATGCGACAATTTGACAATTGGACAATTTGGCAATTTGACAATTCGACAATTGGACAATTTGGCAATTTGAAACTTTGGAAATTTGAAAATATGACAATTTGACAATTTGAGAATTTGACAATTTCACAACTTGACAATGCGACAATTTGACAATTGGACAATTTGGCAATTTGACAATTCGACAATTGGACAATTTGGCAATTTGAAACTTTGGAAATTTGACAATGTGACAATTTGACAATTTGACAGTTTGACCATTTGACAATTTGACAATTTGACAATTTGAAAATATGACAATTTGACAATTTGAGAATTTGACAATTTCACAACTTGACAATGCGACAATTTGACAATTTGACAATTTCACAACTTGACAATGCGACAATTTGACAATTTGACAATTTGACAATTTGACAATTTGACAAAGCGGCAATGTGACAATTTGACAATTTGACAACTTGACCATTTGACAATGTGACAATTGGACAATTTGACAAAATGACAATTTGACAATTTGACAGTTTGACAATTTGAAACTTTGGAAATTTGACAATGTGACAATTTGACAATTTGACAGTTTGACAAATTGACAATATGAAAATTTGACAATATGACAATTTGACAATTTGACAGTTTGACAAATTGACAATATGAAAATTTGACAATTTGACAATGTGACAACTTGACAATTTGACAATATGACAATTTGACAATTTGACATCTTGACAATTCGACAATTTGACAATTTGACAATTTGACAAATAAGAGATTACGAAAAATCCAAGAAGATATGGCGCAATCAATCCTCGTTCTCATCTTTTATACGCAGTGGAGAACCTCACAAAAAGTGGACGCGCACAAGTTTGATCACTAGAAACTGGATAAGTCGAATGGATGGTTGAAAAACGGTTTATTCAAAGAAAAAAAGGGAACGCGATGAAGGAATCATTTACTTTAAATATTATACAATCGATAAAAACGTTTTAACTAAAATAAAACACCATTGTCGATGGATGATGATGATGATGAGCAATTTCAATGTTGACCCATAATTTTGACAGAGAATTAAAAAAAAAATCAATTTTCACCAATTCCAGTCTCTTATTGAACATCACTGATAAGGTCGACAAGTGACGAAGGGACGCTGGAAATTCTGGAGATCGGGGGCAGGATGACGTCATCACAGCACGATAAATCACTTACAACATTTTGAGTCCCGCCGAGCTTCCGTTTCGGCGCATAATATTCTTTTCGTCCGAGTGAAGATCCGGGAAACTGTCGTCGGAGAGGCGAGTGGATGAGGTTCTGAAAAACAGCGTTTTGGGAAGAAATGGGAGGACCTAAACAAAAAAAACCGTACCTCTTTGAGAGCAGGGCCTGTGAGCTGTCTGACGCGAACAGCTGAATACCTCCCTTCACATCTGGCAGACAATCGAAAATGATGCAACACCATAGAGTGATTTTTTCTGGAATGTACATATATATTTGTGGTAAAATTAGTCAATTGTCATATTGTCAAATCTTCAAGTTTTCTAATTGTCAAATTGTCAAAATGTCAAAATGTCAAAATGTCAAAATTGTCATATTGTCAAATTGTCAAATTGTCAAATTGTCATATTGTCATATTGTCAAATTGTCAAATTGTCAAATTGTCATATTGTCATATTGTCATATTGTCATAATTGTCAAATTGTCAAAATGGCAAATTGTCGAATTGTCAAATTGTCAAATTGTCAAATTGTCAAATTGTCATATTGTCATATTGTCAAATTGTCAAATTGTCAAATTGTCATATTGTCATATTGTCATATTGTCATAATTGTCAAATTGTCAAAATGGCAAATTGTCGAATTGTCAAATTGTCAAATTGTCAAATTGTCAAATTGTCAAATTGTCATATTGTCATATTGTCATATTGTCAAATTGTCAATATGTCAAATTGTCAAATTGTCAAGCTGTCAAATTGTCAAGCTGTCAAATTGTCAAATTACCAAACTGTCAAATTGTCATATTGTCAAGTTGTCATATTGTCAAATTGTCAAATTGTCATATTGTCATATTGTCAAGTTGTCAAAGTGTTATATTGTCAAATTGTCTAATTGTCAAATTGTCACGTTGTAAGATTGTCAGATTGTCAAATTGTCAAGTTGTCGAATTGTCAAGTTGTCAAATTGTCAAAATGTCAAAATGACAAATTGGCAAATTGTCATATTGTAATATTGTTGAATTGTCAAATTGTCATATTGTCATTTTGTCATATTGTCATATTCTCGAATTGTCAAATTGTCAAATTGTCAAAGTGTCAAATTGTGAAATTGTCATATTGTCAAATTGTCAAAATTTCAAATTGTCAAGTTTTCATATTGTCAATTTTTCAAATTGTCAAATTGTCAAATTGTCAAATTGTCAAATTGTCAAATTGTCAACTTGTCAAATTGTCAAATTGTCAAATTGTCAAATTTTCATATTGTCAAATTGTCATATTGTCAAATTGTCAATATGTCAAATTGTCAAATTGTCAAGCTGTCAAATTGTCAAGCTGTCAAATTGTCAAATTACCAAACTGTCAAATTGTCATATTGTCAAGTTGTCATATTGTCAAATTGTCAAATTGTCATATTGTCATATTGTCAAGTTGTCAAAGTGTTATATTGTCAAATTGTCACGTTGTAAGATTGTCAGATTGTCAAATTGTCAAGTTGTCGAATTGTCAAGTTGTCAAATTGTCAAATTGTCAAAATGTCAAAATGACAAATTGGCAAATTGTCATATTGTAATATTGTTGAATTGTCAAATTGTCATATTGTCATTTTGTCATATTGTCATATTCTCGAATTGTCAAATTGTCAAATTGTCAAAGTGTCAAATTGTGAAATTGTCATATTGTCAAATTGTCAAAATTTCAAATTGTCAAGTTGTCATATTGTCAATTTTTCAAATTGTCATCTTGTCTAATTGTCATATTGTCAAATTGTCAAATTGTCAAACTGTCAAACTGTCAAATTGTCAAGTTGTCAAATTGTCAAGTTGTCGAATTGTCAAGTTGTCGAATTGTCAAATTGTCATATTGTCAAATATTGATTTTTTCAAATTTTTAATCAATCGAGATTTTACGTTGCTACATTAAATCATGAAGCCCCGCCCACTTTTTTGCGAGGCAATTCTAGTGCCATTTGGAAATTCGCAGGTGAAAAAATGGGCGGGGTTTCTGAAATCACAGTTTTTTCTTGGTAGCGTGCCAAAATGCAAGCTCAAAAATATCCAAAGCAGAATTAAAAATCTTACGATTAACAGCAATCATCCATCGCGGGAAATTGGCCTTGTAGATGCAAAAGTAGTAGAGGACAAATCCAAAGAGACAAATTGAAATGGCAAGCGCCGTGGATTCAAATTCTTGGAAGATTGGGATTATTACCAGGGCAATGGTGATTGCCAAGAACAAGTAGATACTGAAAAAACAATAATTAAAAGAAAGAACTATGTAAGCGTTTTGATTACCAGAAAAGAGGAACTCTGACAGCGTCCGGATGCACTGGAATATGATTGTGACGAATGATGAGAAGGGCGACGAGACTGAAGATTCGTTGAGCCCAGAATCCGAACATGACGTAGGTGATCAGTGTGTCGAGGTCGCCAATGTAGGAAATTAGAAGCGCCAGGACGCTCTGGAAATTTGGGATTTGAAGGTGAAGTGTGATAATGGACAAAGAGGCCGCTAAATGTCGTGGGCAGATAGTGGACAGCTATTGGGCAGCTATTGGTCAGGTGATGGGCAGGAAGCTAATAGGCAGCTGATGGGCAGCACATGGGCAGATAGTGGACAGCTATTGAGCAACTAATGGGCAGGCAGCTAATGGGCATCTGATGAGCAGGCAGCTAGTGGGCAGCAAATGGGCAGCTAGTCATCAGCTGATGAGCAGCCGATGAGCAGCTGATGGACAGTTAGTGGGCAGACAGCTATTGAGCAGCTAGTGGGCAGGCAGCTAATGATCAGGTAAAGGACAGCTAGGGGCATCCTATGGGCCGGCAGCTAGTGGGCATCACAGGGGCAGGTATTGGGCAGCTGATGGGCAGCATTGAATGGACGCAGCTGCTGGGCAGCTGATGGGTAGGCAGCTAGTGGGCAGCACATGGGCAGCTGATGGGCAACAGGTGGGCAACTTATGGGCAAGTATTAGGCACCTTATAGGCAGCTAGTAGGCAGGCAGCTAGTCGGCAACAGGTGGGCAGCTAATGGGCAGCTTGTGAGCAGCTAGTGGGCAGTCAATGAGCAGCTAATGGGCAGGCAGCTAGTGGGCAGGTACGAGGCAGCTACTGCGCATCTGATGGGCAGACCGCTAATGGGCAGCTAAAGGGCAGCTAGTAGACACCTCATAGGCAGCTAGTGGGCAAGCATCTGGTGGGCAAGTACGGGGCAGCTACTGGGCATCCGATGGACAGCTGATGGGCAGGCAGCTAGTGGGCATCACAGGGGCAGGTATTGGGCAGCTGACGGGCAAGAAGCTAATGGGCAACAGGTGAGCAGCTAATGGGCAGCTAGTGGACAGATAGTAGGCAGCTACGGGGCAGCTAATAGACACCTTATAGGCAGCTAGTGGGCAGGCAGCTACTGCGCATCTGATGGGCAAGAATGTAATGGGCAATCAGTGGGCAGCTGATGGGCAGGTCTTAGGCAGGTAGTGGGCAGCTGGTAGGCATTTAGTAGGCAGGCAGCTAGTGGGCAGCTAGTGGGCAGCTAATGGGCAGTTAAGGGGCAGCTAAAAAGCAGCTAATGGGCTTCAGCTAATGGGCGCATCAACTGGGCAGCTAATGGGCAGCTAGTGGACAGATAGTAGGCAGCTAGTGGGCAGCTCATGGGCAACTACTGGGCAACAAGTGAGCAAATCCCCCAAAGTTGACCCAAATTTACCCGAGCCCGACCCCACACCAACCTGAGCCAAAACGGCGACTCTCGGCGAATCAGTGGCCTCATTGACGCACGAAAAGCACGCGGGAAGATGTCCCTGTCTCGCAGCGGCGTACATGTAACGACTCCCCGAGAACAGGTTGCTGTTCAACGATCCGATGAGCAGAATTCCGATGAGAAACGGGATGATGTTGGCGAAATCGCCGAGTGTCTCACGACTAAAAATCTGAAAGTGAGTAGAAAGTGGACTATTGAATTAGAATGGCCTCAAGTGCAAACCGCTGCCACCGCGTCCGACGATTTGACAGTGTCCACGTCGAGCACGACAAAGTAGGCGACGTTGATTGCCACGTAGACGGCGGTGACTACTGAGATTCCGGTGAGCAGGGCGAATGGCACGTTGCGCTTTGGGTGCTTGATTTCGCCTAAATGTTGATACATAGGCTGCAGCTCAAGATGGTGGAGGCCAGGGGGGGGGGGACAAATTTTTTTTTTTTGTCGAAAATTTTTTTTTGTTTTTTCGGGTTTTTTTTTGGATGAGACAAAAATTTTTTTTAATTTTTTCTTTGATGATGCGACGCAGGCAAAAAAAATTTTTTAGAGGTTTTTGGGCAAAAACTTATTTGGTATACTCCGAATTGACAAAAACCTCTAATTTTCAACAAAAACTTGGAAAATTTATTTTTAACTTTATTTTTTTTTTTTTAAACTTGGAAAATTTATTTTTATACGTATTTTTTTGTGTTTTTTTTTGTTATTTTTTTTAAAGGAAAAACAATTTTTTTAGGTAATTTTTTTGGGGGACAAAAATTTGGAAAATTTTTTTAAAGGAAAAAAAAAAATTTTTTTTGTGGAATATTTTTTTTTTTTTAGGTTTTTTTTGGATGAGACAAAATTTTTTTTGTTTTTTTTTTAGAATTTATTTATTATCCATAACAGATTGAATACAGTACAAATTGAATCGAAAAATAAATAGATGGGGATAATAAAATTAAAATGAAATTTTGATGATGCGCCGTAGGCAAAAAATTGTTTTAGAGCCACGGGGGCGAAAAAAAGTCCCGGTTTTTGGGCAAAAACTTGGAAAATTTCTTTTTAACTGGCAGAAATACGTATTTTTTTGTGTTGTATTTTTGGTAATTTTTTTGGGGACAAAAAATCTTTTTTTTTGTTAATTTTTTTTAAGGGAAAAAAACATTTTTTTTTGGTAATTTTTTGGGGGACAAAAACATGTTTGTTTTTGTTTTTTTGTTAATTTTTTTTTGGTAATTTTTTTAGGGGACAAAAAAATTTTTTTTTTTGTTGTTTTTTCGGGTTTTTTTTTATAAGACAAAAAATGTTTTGATTTTTTTTTGATGATGCGATGTAGGCGAGAAAAAACTGGCAGAAATACGTATTTTTTTTTGAAATTTTTTTTTGGTTTTTTTGGAAATTTTTTTGAGAACAACAATTCTTTTTTGTTTTTTTGTTAATTGTTTAAAATTAATTTTTTGTTAATTTGTTTTGTTTCTTTTAATTTTTTTTATTACCAAAAGAAAAATTTTTTTCGGTAACTTTTTTTTTGAGACAAAAAAAAAATTTTTTTTGGTAATTTTTTTTTGGTAATTTTTTAGGTAACTTTTTTAAGGAAAAAAATTTTTTATTTTTATTTTGGGGTAATTTTTTTTTCCCACCCCTGGTGACGATTGTTTTGAAATCCGATTGCGCTGCGTTATGCACAGGCGAAATGCGGTGGATGCATATAGTGTCCGTATTTGAATCATATCGTCCCTTTTCCTTCAAAAAGTTGCCACCTCCTTTAATTTCCCATCCCCATAAGTTCCCTCCACTGCTTACCAGTCGAATAATTAAGCACATCCCATCCAGAGAACGCCCAGAGACCGCCGTAGAATCCGAGAATCAGATTTCCGGTTTCGTAGTTTGAACCCTGCATCGGGTTCTTCAAATAGCCCGTCCATCCTGCAAATATGAAAACGTGACGAACTCGCTCAGCTGTCGTTCTTCTTTTTTTTTTTTCGTGGTTTTATCTATTTTGAAAATTGCACGTATACATGTATTGTCGTTTTTGACTTTTGCTCGTTTCTTTTTTCACAATTCTACTCGAAAAAAATTGCACACAAACCTTTAAAAAAGTAAAAGTAGAATCCGGTGGCGATGATCAGAAAACAGGAGAGCAGTTTGGCGACAGTGGCCACGATTTGGAAGCGTGCCGCGAATTTGCTCAGCTCGAAAAAGTTCATCCACGTGACAAGCACTGTAAGAAGATCGGTTGGAAAATAGAGAAATATAACACCTACATAATAACGAATAGGCAAACATCTTTTGACACGTTGGCACCCATTCTGGATCAATGTCGTAGTACTGGAAAATTAAGAAAATTGATTCTTGTTTCTTCAGACCTCAGTGGCGTTCTGCCACTATTGTGTTTTCAAAGGAGTTGCAGCATGAAAAATGAGTCTGCTATCCCTTTTTTGTCTGCGCTTCTTCAATTTTTCAAATAAGTGGGCGGAGTTTCGCGTTCTCATCTCGCAACTCGATTGAAAACACAATAGGAGACGCAGAGAAAAATTGCTCGTGTGAGCCGCGCTCGCTCACCTGTTTCAATCCCTCGATCAAATACTGTCCAAACGTTTCGGCGCAAATCGCGATCGTTGCCGGGTACGTCATCAGCACGGACACCCACATGAACGCGAACGCAATCGAGTACCATTTCACGTAACAAATATAGGCGAAATCGCAGCCAGCCTCTCGGATCGATGTGCCCAGCTCAATGTAGCAGATTGCGCCTGCAATGTCAATGCATTTTTATTTCATTTTATTAACAAACTGAAAACACACTTTTATGTGATTTATATAATAAAAAAGTTAAACCCCGTTTTTCCAGAAAAATTAAAAAAAAATTTTTTTAAATAAAAATTTTGTTTTCTCAAAAATAAGTTCTTACAATTTTCTCAAACTTTGCCATAAACTTTTCCAAAAAATTTCCTATTTTTTGGTTAGAAAATCATACACTTGTATGTTCCCATTTTTCAGAAAAATTGCAAAAATTTTTTTTTAAAGTGAAAAAAATTTAAAAATTTGAAAAAAAAATTTTTTTTTTCTCAAAAACCAGTTCTTAGAAGTTCCTCAAACTTTGTCAAAAACTTTTCCGTAAAATGTTCTACGTTTTGATACTAAAAACATGCATTTCTATGTTTTTATTTTCCAGAAAATTGGCAAAAATTGCAACAACAAAAAATTTTTTTTTTGATAAAAATTTGTTTTTCTCAAAACCTACTTCTTTGAATTTTCTAAAACTTTGCCACAACGTTCTCCAAAGAATTCTTCATTTTTTTGGTCAAAAATTCATACATTTGTATGTCCCCATTTTTCAGAAAAAAACAAAAAACTGGAAAAAAAAACTGAAAAAAATTTGAAAAAAAATTTGAAAAAAAAAAATGTTTTTCTCAAAAACAAGTTCTTAGAATTTTCTCAAACTTTGCCACAACGTTTTTCAGATAAATATGAGTTTTTTAATAGCAAATCTGTAAACTTCTATGTCCCCATTTTTCAGAAAAATTGCAAAAAATTGCAAAAAAAAAGAAAAAAAATTGTTTTTGATAAAAATTTTTTTTCTCAAAAACAAGCTCTTAGAATTTTCTCAAACTTTGTCACAACGTTTTCCAAAGAATTCTCTATTTTTTGGTTAAAAAATCATACACTCGTATGTTCCCATTTTTCAGAAAAAAAGAAAAAAATTCCAAAAAATAAAAAAAAAATTTTTTTGCTAAAATTTTTTTTCTCAAAAACAAGTTCTTACAATTTTCTCAAACTTTGTCACAACGTTTTCCAAAGAATTCTCTATTTTTTGGTTAAAAAATCATACACTCGTATGTTCCCATTTTTCAGAAAAAAAGAAAAAAATTGCAAAATATATAAAAAAAAAATTGAAAAAAATTTTTTTTTCTCAAAAACAAGTCCTTAGAATTTTCTCAAACTTTGCCACAACGTTTTTCAGATAAATTTGAAATTTTTAATAGCAAATCTGTAAACTTCTATGTCCCCATTTTCCAGAAAAAACAAAAAATTGCAAAAACTGAAAAAAAAAATTGAAAAAAATGTTTTTCTCAAAAACAAGTTCTTTGAATTTTCTCAAACTTTGCCACAACGTGTTAAAAAAATTCTCTATTTTTTTTGTAAAAAATCATACACTTGTATGTTTCCATTTTCCAGAAAAATGCAAAAATTGCAAAAAATTGCAAAAAAAAGTGAAAAAATTTGAAAAAAAAATTGTTTTTCTCAAAAACAAGTTCTTAGAAGTTCCTCAAACTTTGCCAAGAAGTTTTTCGTAAAATTCTCTATTTTTTGATATAAAAATTATACACTTGTATGTCCCCATTTTCCAGAAAAAAAAGCGAAAAATTGCAAAAAATTGCAAAAAACTGAAAAAAAAATTGAAAAAAATTTTTTTTTTCTCAAAAACAAGTTCTTAAAAGTTTCTCAAACTTTGCCACAACGTTCTTCAAAGAATTCTCTATTTTTTGGTTAAAAATTCATACACTTGTATGTCCCCATTTTCCAGAAAAATTGGCAAAAACACAGAGCACGCCCTATCGCATTTCTCTGCGTCTCCTAAGTTCAGTTAATGGAGACGCAGAGGCGCGAAAAAAAACTTTTAAAAAAAAAGAGCTCACCAAGAATGGCGATAACGGCGCAGAGCACCCAAATAGCCAACGAAAGTCCGATGCTGTCAACATTTCGTAGGATTGACGCGGGTGTGATGAAGATTCCGGAGCCGATAATGTTGCCGATGACGTAAGAGGTCGCCCCCAGGAAGCCCATTTTGTGAGATTCGTCCATCTGTGGAAAAAATTGAGTAATTTTCGGCTAATAGCCATTGTAATCGAGTCATGTTTCGGCAAATAAAAGTTAAAAGATTTCGGGCAAAGAGAAAGGAATTTTTGGCCATCAAAGGACCGCATAATCCCAAAAAGTGGAATTAAGATAAATATGTAATCCGCAGGATACAATTCACTACTCGCATGCCGCACTTTGGGAACCAAAAAAAAACCAAGGTAGCCCCGCCCACTGATGTGATGAGAGTGTAAGAGAGCTGGCAGGCTTGCAAAAAGGCATGCGCGCTTTGCAATAAACTGTCTCCACTCTCTCTCTCTCTCTCTCTCTCTCTCTCTCTCTCTCTCTCTCTCTCTCTCTCTCTCTCTCTCTCTCTCTCTCTCTCTCTCTCTCTCTTCCCCATCGCAGCGCAGATTTTCAGCAAAACTAGACCAATCTTTGAAATTCTGCCATTAAAATACGATTTTTCAGATAAAATTCCTCATTTTTATCACAAAAACACCAAGATTGGTGCAGGCGAATTGACGGAGGAGATGCATTTTTTTACTCGGCAGAGTTTATGCCATTATTGAGAAAAAGGAAGCATTTTTGCAGAACCGAGTAGAGAGGAAAAAAATGAGCAAGGTCACGGCAATTAACCAGGATTTACAACGCTCTTGTTCGAGCTTGCGAGCTCGCGAGCTCGTCGCGAGAAATGAGTGGACCAAAAAGCAGACGAGTTGCGTCTGTGTGTGTGTGTGACACTGGGCGCTATTTTCAGCTAGAATTTCATTTCAAGTTGGCTTTTGAAAAACAAAAAAAACAGTGAAAAGAAAAAAAGGAAATAATGGGTTTTCAATCAAGTATGAAAAAAATGAAACCCCGCCCACATTCACAATGCAATTTGAAGAGACGCAGACAGAACGGATCGTTCGGAATGTCTGTGTGAGTCCGCACTTGCCCTTTTGCAAGAAAATGCAGTGGACAAAACACGAACCCGTGTCATCAAGATTTGTATTCAAGCGCACTACCGACTGAGCCACAGAGGACAGAAATATTCCAAAACAGAGTGCGTATAAATAAACGAGGAAGAATGGAACGTAAAAAAATAAAATTTGGCGAAAAAAAATTTTTTTTTTCTCCCTCAAAACCGAAAAAAAACAGAAAACAAAGTTGCAGAAACTTAATGCCAACTTTTAAAGAGAAACTGCTATTTTTTGGCCATTTTTTTTCGCTTTCTTCCGGGATAAAGAGTGACGGGACATGTGGCGCGGCGACGAGTGACTGAGCCAGCCGTCAGCTCCCGGGAGCCCTCCCTCTCTCTCTCTCTCTCTCTCTCTCTCTCTCTCTCTCTCTCTTGCATGTGTAGTAAAGAGCTCAGCTCTGCTTAGCTCGGCGAGCTAGCTCATGTGGTGGAAAAAAGAAAAACGAGGAAAAAGAGGCGGCGTTGCAGGGGGGGGGGGGGGGGGGGGGGGGAAAGTGACGAAATCTAAGGTCGTCAAGTCACGTGACGCATCCTTCTTGGGTCACGTCTTCTGATTTTCTTTTTTGAAAGATGCTAAGTCATCAATGCTATGCTACATATTTATTACACCTCGGGTAGCTCAGAAATTGTGTGTGTGTGTCTTTTTTTGTGTTTGAAAAATGAGAAATTTGCACGTCTTGGCAGGGTGCCAATTTCGGCAAAGTACCACTCAAAATGTGTTTTTTGGCGAACATTTTTCCGCAGAAAGTTGCTATTGTGTTTTGAAACGAGTTGCATCATGAAAACATGAGTAGCTATCCCTTTTTTGTCTGCGTCTCTTTAAATAGCACTGTGTGTTGCGTGGTCGCGCGCACAAAAGTGGGCGGGATTTCGTGTTCTCATGCTGCAACTCGATTGCAAACACAATAGCTAGCTCCGTTGAACACAGTCTTGGCATGCGGTGGATTTCATGAAAAAAGAAAATTGCCGAAAAAATGCAGTGTGTGAGCGACGAGACGTAGAGTGGGAGACAGCGTAAAAACGCGACGCGACCGCAGCGCGTATCTCGCGCCTGTGTGTCTCTTGGCTCGCGCAAAACAAAAAAAACGATGAAAAAAGCCGTGTTTTTCATAAAAAAATTAATGTTTCAGAGCACGCGTTTTTTTTTACAATCTGTATCGCTCAATGCGGTGGAGCGAGCTTGCTTACCTCTCAAATGTATAATTTTTACCCCCAAAAATGGGATAATTTGTGATTATTTGACGCTACACAAGACGCCAGAATCTTTAAAAATTCAAGCGCGCTCTGTCGCATTTCTCTGCGTCTCCAATTGGCGTTTTGCCCGCAGATCTTGAAAGTGAATCTTTTTTTCGAAAAATCACGCGAAAACCGAAAGGTGTGAAAGTGCGCTCCGTCGTACTTGGGCTACACTCAATTCCTTCAAAAATCAGTGAAAACCATAGGAAATTCAAAATAAAAAAGTCCTCCAAAAGAAATACACGAGGTGTGACCGCTGGCCGAGATTTTGAATTTAATTTTAAATATATCCGAGAATAAACAAAACCGGATGAAAGAAGCTGGAAAGCGACAAAAAAAATTTCATTATTAAAATACGGATACTATATGCATCCAACGCGTTTCACCTGTGCTATAAAAAAAATGAAAGTTGCTCTTTGGCAACAAAGTTTTGATAAGTGTTATCAAATCGCGCGCAGCCGATCTCGTGAGTTGTGAAATGCAAACACTCCTCGTTCTTTTTTTTTTGCTGCTAATTTCTATTTGATCGCTTTTTCTTGCGCACATTAATTTCGAATCGCTTCACTTTTCTTCTGATCGGCACGTAATTATAAAAGTGAAGCGTTGCTTTTTGTGCAAACTGTCCACTTAAGAAGGCAAAGAACAGATAATGGAAAAAGCCAGATATCACGGTAGGCCTAAGAGAATCATTTTATTACAAAGCTTACTCCAAAACTACATTTTTTTTAAACATTAATTTTTCTGGAAAATAAAAACATAAAAATGTATGAAATTAGTACCAAAAAATAGAAAATTTTCTGGAAAATATTCTGGCAAAGTTTGAGGAAGTTCTAAGAACTTGTTTTCGAGAAAAAATTTTTTTTTCAAATTTTTAATTTTTTTTCAATGTTTTGCTATATTTTGACATTTTTCTGGAAAATAAAAACATAGAAATGCATGTTTTTGGTATCAAAAGATAGAAAATTTTTTGGAAAACATTCTGGCAAAGTTTGGTAAAATTCTAAGAGTTTGTTTTTGAAAAAAAAAATATGTTTAGATAATTTTTCACTTTTTTTCAATATTTTCAAAAATTTCTGGAAAATCAAAACATAGAACTGCATGTTTATGGTATCAAAAAATAGAGCATTTTTTGAAGAATATTCTGGCAAAGTTTGAGGAAGTTCTAAGAACTTGTTTTTGAGAAAAAATGTTTTTTTTTTTAAATTTTTTCCAATTTTTGTCAATATTTTGCTATATTTTGACATTTTTCTGGAAAATAAAAACATAAAAGTGTATGAATTTAATATCAGAAAATAGAAAAATGTTTCGTAAAACATTCTGGCAAAGTTTAAGAAAATTGTAAGAACTTGTCTTTGAGAAAAAAAATTTTTTTCAATATTTTTCAATATTTTGACTTTTTTCTGGAAAATAAAAGCATGAAAATGCATGTTTTTGGTATTAAAAAATAGAAAAAGTTCTGGAAAACATTCTGGCAAAGTTAAAAAAAAATTATAAGAGTTCATTTTTGAAAAAAAAATTTTTTTTTAATTTTATTTTCACTTTTTTTTCAATATTTTTCAATTTTTTCAAAATTTTCTGGAAAATAAAAACCTAGAAATGCATGTATTTGGTATCAAAATATAGATAAGTTTCTGGAAAACATTTTGGCAAAGTTTGAGAAAATTCTAAGAATCAGTTTTCGAGAAAAAAAATTTGTTTCTTTATATTTTTTCACTAATTTTTAATATTTTGCCATTTTTCTGGAAAATAAAAACATAAACTTGTATAAACTTAATATCAAAAAAATGAAAAATTTTCCGTAAAACATTCTGGCAAAGTTTAAAAAAATTATAAGAGTTCATTTTTGAAAAAAAAAATTTTAATTTTTTTTTCAGTTTTTTTCAATTTTTTCAAAAATTTCTGGAAAATAACAACATAGAAGTGCATGTTCTTGGTATTAAAAAATAGAGAAATTTCTGGAAAACATTCTGGCAAAGTTTAAAAAAATTGTAAGAACTTGTTTTTGAAAAAAAAATTTTTTTTTTTTTTTACAAAAATTTAATTTATTTTTACTTTATTTTTCAAATTTTTTCAAAATTTTCTGAAAAATAAATACATAAAAGTGTATGAACTTAGAACCAAAAAATAAATAACTTTTTAGAAAACATTCCTGAAAGAATTTGTTTAAAAAAAATTAAAAAAAAAAAAATTTTTTTCCAAAATTTCTGGAAAATAAAAACATAAACATGTATGAATTTAGTACCAAAAAATAGATGACTTTCTGAAAAACATTCTGACAAAGTTTAAGAAAATTTTAAGAATCAGTTTTCGAGGAAACCTTTAAACCCATTTATTTCGACTCGCAGGTCACAGGAAATTGAAAATTTGTTTAAAAAATAAGTGAAAAAAAAACGCAATGCATTAAAAATGAGATGACCGAGTTTTATCAAGGTTCTAGGTTACGTCAGACAGACAAAAAGCCATCAAGTGTTGTCAGGAAGAGGAGAAATGAGACGGGGCAAGGAGGAGAAGTACATGCGGGTGGGAGGATGGATGTAGGAGCCGAAAATCACATTTATTAAAAGTGCATTACGCTTTCATGGCTCAGGTGCACCGGTGTCAATTTTCATGGATTTTTGAGAATATTTTTAGTGGAGCGGAGCGGAGCGCATTTGCATTATTTATTTGCCGCAAATTTTTTTTTGACACATTCCATCAAAATTTCCCCTGAGAAAACTTCCCGAAAAAAAGGCACAAAGTGTGCAACGAAGCGTTGAAAAAAAAACCAAAGAAACCCGGCGGAGACGAGCAAATTGATGAGCACAAATGAGCCAGAGAGCGCAAAATGTGCTCCATGTTGTTGGCAGTGTGCCAAGTACACGGAACGCCCAGAGTTGTGAAAATGGGGGAAAAACATGACGTCGTCTGCGAGAGCATCGATTCTGCTCTTCGTCTCATCTCTCTGCTCAATTTCTTCTTCTTCTTCTTCTGCCTCCCCCTTTTTGCCATTCGAGCCCCGGATTATACCGACTTTGCATTTATAAATATTTTCTCAATACATTCCATAAAAAATAAAATAAAAAATCAATAATTGGCTATTTGGAAGACACTGGTGAACCGCGCGCGGGCCCGCGGCGGCTCCGCAGACGCTACGGGCCCGCCACGGGCCCGCAGCGGGCCCGCCAGCGCTTGGGTGCCCTCGCTGGCCGCTGGCGGGCCCGCGGCGGCTATGCTATCTGGCAGGTGGCTGAAAGGTTGAAAATTTTTTATTTCCAATTGGTTTATAAATGAACTTTGGTTATTTTAAACCATGTAAAATTGCACATAAGACACAAGTTAGTTGAGTTTTTGTTCGAAAATGCTGGCATTCATTGGTGATGCGCTGGCGGGCCCGCTGCGGGCCCGCCGCGGGCCCGCTAGCGGCCAGCTGACGATGGTAAACTTTTTGTCTCAAGAAAGTTTACAGGGTGGCCGATAAGTATAGGACGCTCGCTTTCAGCGTTCCCTGGCACGGTGCCAAGGGATATTTTCGAAAAATTTCGAAACTTTTCGAAAGTCCAGAGACTATATAAGTAAGCTTCTCAGTCATTTGTTCTCACTTCTCCATATCGCCGAGCTATGAAAAGTTCTCCTCATCGTCCTTCCATTGAACTCTTGTTCAAGAGAGGCCTCGGAAGTGCTGAGATCGCTCGACGCCTTCAAATTTCGTCTTCGACGGTTCGAAACGTTGTCGCTGCTATCAAAAAGCGAGGAGATGCTTCTGAAGTAAAAAAAAGCGGACGTCCACGTTCTGTCAACACCCGGAATACTCGTGCAATCATCAAGAAACGGATCATTCGAAATGATGGATTGAGTCTCAATAGGATGGCGTCACAGCTTGGAATTGCCCGATCCACTGTCCAATCGATTGTCAAGAACGACTTGAAGCTCAAAAGTTACAAACTACGTCGTGGACAGTACCTCTCGGACAAATCGAAAGCGATGCGACTCGAAAAATGCCGAAAATTACTCCAGCACTTTCAAGTGCGCCGCGTCTCTGACGTTATCTGGACAGACGAGAAGATCTTCACTATTGAACCTCTTCCCAACCGTCAAAACCAGAGACAGTTATTGTCAAAGGATGACAGCATGTCTCCGAAACGTCGTCTTGCCCATAACCGCCTTTTCCCGAAAAGTGTCATGGTTTGGGCCGGTATCACGGCAACCGGTAAAACTCCGTTGGTTTTCATTGAAAGAAATGTGAAAATCAACTCGGAGGTGTACCAAAAGATTGTGTTGATGGATAATTTGTTACCCTGGGTCACTCAGCACTTTGCTGGTGGTCCATTTATCCTTCAACAAGACTGGGCACCGTCCCATGGCTCGAGATCGACATTGGCCGTCTTGGAGGCGCATTTCCCTGGATTCCTGGACAAGAACTTGTGGCCTGCTTCCAGCCCGGATCTCAATCCGATGGATTTCAGCGTTTGGGGCATGTTGGAAGGGAAGATCGCGGGAAAAGTTTTTGCTACTGTCGATGACTTGAAGGCCGCTCTCGAGGTAGCATGGGCTTCGATCGACGACGGATACCTGCGGCGCACTGTCAATTCGGTGAAGAAACGTTTGAGAGCCTGTGTCAAAGCTCGTGGATCCAACTTCGAAATTCTCTTGTAAAATCAAATTTTCTGCTTATTTTTTGTTGTTTAATAAAGGTTGTTCTCGAAAAATCCTCAAATTGAAAAAATGGGAGCACTTTCAAAACGTCCTATACTTATCGGCCACCCTGTATAAATGTTTTTTTCCCGGTTTTATGCGAATGATATCGCGTATGATGAGATATTTAGAAGACTTTGTTTGAAGAATTGGACTTGACCGACCGCGGATAAGTTGCATAAACGTTTAGTTTGTTTTGATATTTGTTTAAGAACTTTTTTTCTAATTAAAGACATCTTTAGTTTATACGAACATTCAAATAAAACAGATGTAGGCAATAGTAGGCGGTATTCGAAAAAAGGAAAGTCTGCAGTTCACGTTGCGTGATCGAGCGGTGGAACTCTCAGATATGAATAATAAATGACGTGAATGAAGTTTATGTCTTGTGAATGATTCGTATTTATAAACAATAAACTTACTCTAACAAAAGTACACTTTCAGTGACAAAGTTTACAGTATCTGCTAACAATAGTTTAGCAGCTTTTA
This sequence comes from Caenorhabditis japonica, assembly GCA_963572235.1. Taxonomy (NCBI): domain Eukaryota; kingdom Metazoa; phylum Nematoda; class Chromadorea; order Rhabditida; family Rhabditidae; genus Caenorhabditis; species Caenorhabditis japonica. Next base: position 5,766,773 of record OY754342.1, read on the forward strand.
TTAAAATTTACATTATCAATTACGGAGATTGTCACGATGTTAAGCGTTTTTTAATCATTATAGTTCTTATAGAAAAACAAATTTCTACGGCGTGTAGCATCGGCTGCTAAAGAGACCTTTATCGCCTTTTAGCGTGCCTTGTTTTTTTCAACCCCCCCCCCCCCCCCCCCTAAATGCAGTATCAATAGCGAGTGCACGTCGGCGCAGCAGGCTTGACAGCCTATAATACTGCAATTACCGCTTTAACAACGATGACAATCGGTGTCTGCGGATTGACGTCTAAAATGAGTTGAGCGCAGGCTAACATCGCTCAGTATCCCAATTTTAAGGCGATTACATGTAATTTTCCTGTTTTGTTCAGTTGGTTTCAGTTATTTTATATTCATTTTTGATCTTTCAGCAAAAAAAAAAAAAAAAAAAAGAAGCAAAAAATACTGCCCAGTTATTCGTGTTACAAGAGGCGCGCAGCATGGTTGCCAAATCATGCGCCCAGATTGCAAAGTGGGCGGGGCTTAACATTTTTGGACTATTTTTGTCAAAAAACTCTAATTTTTTATGTTTTTCTGGCGTTTTTCAAATCATTTATCTTTCTTTTAAATCTTTATTAATTTTGTTTGAATATGCCCGATAACTTTTTTCTATTTTTTTTGTTTCAGGTATCAACAGGACAACCGAAATTCGACACCGCCGATGTCGGTAAGATTTTCTTTTTTTTTAATTTTTCTTACTGTCAAAAATTAAAAAAAAAAAAACGTCTTAAAGAAGAAAAAGAAATGAAATTTATGAGCGGATTTAAATAGGGTATGCCCTAAAAATGATTTTTAATGGATGCGGCACGCCGCTACGAAAAATATCGATTTCTTCCTATTGAATAGGTTAAAGGCTGAGGCAAAAAATTATTTCACACTGTTCTTTTTCTACGTTTTATCAGTTGCTACCTTTTTCCAAAATATGATACTCGTATACTGGCCGAAAATGATCAATTTCCAATTTTTTTAAACATATTCTGCTGAGAAACGATATTCGAACACAGAAAACATTAATTTATTTCGATGGTTGCATTTATACTGACATAATATATTTTGAAAAAGGTAGGAAATGATTAAACGTAGGAAAAGAACAGTGGGAAATGATTGTTTGCCAGAGGCGTACCTATCTTTTTAACATGAAAAATCAGTAACTCGCACCAGGCTTGGTCGGAAAATCGAATACCTGAGTTTTTCCCTGAAGATGCTTTTCGAAAATATCGGATATCCAATTTTTTTCATTACGAAAATTGCATATCTTGCTATTTCTCAGTTGCTTTTAAAATTTTTGTGAGTCCCACGTTCGGCCATTTTCGGAAAATATGTAATTTTGGACTGAACGTGGGTCTTGAGTGGTTTTTGGTTTTTTCAAATTAGTTTTATGTTGTTATTTAAAGAAAGTGTTCTGCTTAAAACAATATTTTACTTCAAAAAGGCATAGAAAAGCCCGATATCCGATTTTTCGAAATTTTTTTTCCGACCAAGCCTGGCTCGCGAAAATATAATAGCTAAAATCAAGATAACATAAAGTAATTTTGAAATAAAGTTTTAAAAAAAACATTACTGAATACAATAAAAATGCAAAAGTGCAGCATTTTCGGAAAAAATATTTAAAAAAAAAAGCACCGTTAAATAAAATTAGGCGTCTTTTGTTACGAACAAAAACACCTATGTGACTTGTAAACCGTTAATTCAGTAGTACATGTTCAACATTTTTGTTTTTTCAATAAAAATATAAGTGTTTATTCATGTCTGTTGTATCTGTGTCCGTGTGAGATTTCGTGTGTGAAGCGTTTTCTCAGCGCCTATTGGACAGATTTGCATCAAACTTGGCGAAACATATTTAAAACCAAGTGACACAAGGCTGCCGAAGTTTGGTACAAATCGGTTAAGTTTTAAGTGTAGCATACTGAAGGCACTTGTGGTATTTTCACCGTTACACCGGGGAAAGCCGCCGAAATTTTTCTAGTAAAAATAAAACAAAAATATGAGTTTTGAGTAATATTTTTTCATTAAATTTTGTCAAGCATTGAACAATTGATATTTCTTCTTGAATAAACGAGTCCATCCATCTATAGACAGTGAAAATACTCGAAAAATAGGAATTGATTGTAACGGTTATGGGACCATTGACTCATGCACCGGCAGAGAGCAAACGCGCTCGAAGCATAACTGAAAATTAATACAAACGAGGCCCAAAGTTAAATGATATAAAAACTGACACTATTTGGGCGTTTTTTGTAAAAATTTTCACGTTTGCTGTCTCATGCCCATGTGATAGCGGTTTTCGTTCGCGTTTCCTCAAGCCAAAACGAATATGTTTCAATGTCCGTTGCAAGCAATTATACATTTTTAAGTTTGGACTTCAAATGTTTAAGGAAAGAAATTGAATTGAACGGAAGTTGTCTCATACAAATTAGAGCGCTTTGCCTAATAAAAATTTAAAAAGAAATTATCATCCTCCGGGATGCCGCATCTCTTACACAGCAAAATTTACTGAATTTTCAGACACGTGCCACATCTTGTGAGGACGAACGATGCTGAGATGAGTGGGACAACGACAGCGACGAATTTTGGAATAATATAAATAATTGCTGTATTGAATTTTAGTTTTATTTTTTTCAATAAATATTGATTAAAACACAAACTGTGTTAGTTTTCATGAGAAAATATCAAATAAAGAAAAAAGCAAGAAGGGAGTCACCCCCGCGATGTAGCAGCTAGCGAGCCGCTGGCGGGCCCGCCACGGGCCCGCTGCGTGCACTACGCGTGTACTCTTTTAGCTGTCAGCGGTGCGCTGGCGGGCCCGCTGCGGGCCCGTGGCGCTTCACCAGTGGAGAGAAAAAACGCTAATTATGTACTCAAAAATTAGCAAGTGTGTCTAATTATCGTCCTGAGCAAGGTACTCGAGCACTTCCAAAGATGGGAGCTTGTTGATGAATCTGGAAAAAGCGATAGGTCTATTACTGCGTCGCGAAAAGCAGTCAGAGCTGAGCGCTGTGGTCTCGCCGCGAAAAGTGGTGGTCACAGCCGAGTCACAGCAGAGTCACAGCAGCGTCGCGCACCTTGCCACAGCAGCGTCGCGCGCTCTGCTCTGACAGGTTTTCGCGACGCAGTAATATTAAAATTCTGTTACAAAATATCGATTATATAGCGTGTGAGTGAGTCGCTACGAAGATGAAAACGCGTCCTGTCGAAATTCTCTGCGGCTCCAAATTGGATTGGCGTTGTGCCAAGTTCAGAAACGCGTACTACTCATTGTCAGGTAAAAAACGGCAAGGGTGCGGCACTTTGCCGCTCGGCAAAGGTGTGGCTTAGGTACGGCACGCGTTTAGCAAGGGGGCGGCATGAAAATGGCAAGAGACGATGTGACGCATGTCGCGTGCGCGGTCGTGAGTAAGCTTTCCACGGCGGGCGTTTTTTGCCCGTCCGATCCTCGGGGAAAAATAAAAATGCCCGCGTGAAAATTAAAAATAAAAGATGCTTTTATCGAGATCAATGTGCTCAACGTTGAGAAAATTTTTGATCAACCGATTTCCAACTCGCCTAATCACGGTGATAGTCCACCGATTAGGTTTTTCTGTCACGATTTTCTAAATGACTTCGGATCAAGAAGTTGTTTGTCACGTTACCTCCTCTCATTATGGCGCATATTTAAAACCTAGATTCGCTCGTTTTAATACGTAAAATTTCAAATGAAACTGGTTTTCCGAGGTGGCCGAACTCATTTTCACAAACTTTATTGCCGCATTTTGCAAAAAGGGGAGGGAACTCCGCCCACTTCCTATCATGAGTGAGTGAGAGAGTGCGAGGGGGAGAGAGAAAATACTTGAGATCGGGGGACTAGAAATGCGTGGTCGGTAGTAAAAGAATCACCGTGCTAATAATGGGTGGAGTGTGCAAACAACGGCACGTCAAAATGCAGACCGGGCAACGCGGACACGGTGATTCTTTTACTACCGGCCACGCATTTCTAGTCCCCCGATCACAAGTATTTCCCCTCTCCACCTCGCACTCTCTCACTCTCTCATCACATGAAGTGGGCGGAGTTCCCTCCCCTTTTTGCAAAATGCGGCAAAAAAATTTGCGGAAATGAGGGAGGCCACCACGGAAAATCAGTTTCATTTGAAATTCTACGATGGAGACATTCCGGTTTAAAATATGCGCCCTAATGAGATCTAGTAACGTGACAGACAACTTTTTGATCAGACGTCATTTACAAAATCGCGACAGGAAAAACCTAATCGGGGGACTAGAAAGGCGTGGCCGGCAGTAAAAGAATCGCCGTGCATTTGAAATTGTACGTAAAAAATCAGACCAATTCCGGTTTTAAATATGCGCCGTAATGAGAGGAAGTAACGTGACAAACAACTTCTCGATCCAAAGTCATTTAGAAAATCGCGACAGAAAAAACAAATCGGTGGACGAGAATAGTGTGCTCGGTAGTAAAAGAATCACCGTGGCGGACGGGCAGCGGGCACCCGTTCTCCGGACGGGTAACGGACGTTTTCGGACGGCCCGTCCATGGTGGAAAGCTTACTCACCGCGTTCTTCTAAAAATACGTATTTTTTTGATCGGGAACTAGCTGGTAAGGACCACAAAGAGATCGAGGACTCCAGAAAACTCAGAGATCCTGAAAGATACGCTCTACTTCTTTTGCTTCTGTACACCAAAGGTGCCACCAGCTTCTCGGATCTGAAGACGACTAAAGACGACAATGGTATTCCAACCGTGCATGATACTTTTGTCGAAGCAGCAAAAGCCCAATGTCTTCTGAGCGACGATGCCGTTGTCATCAAGTCACTCGAGGAAATGGCCGCTTATCACATGCCAGCTCAGCTGAGAGCAGCCTTCTCTGCAATTCTGGCCTTCTCCGAGATTGGCGACACTCAAACTTTGTGGAATCTCTTCAAGAAAGACATGTCAGAGGATTTTCTGAATCGGGGATACGATCAGGAGGAATCAGAAGCACGAGCCTACTACGAAATTGATGTACGATTGGTCCGATTGGGAAAATCAATGGACACGTTCACCACTGCACCTACTATTGTCATCGACAACTCTACTGACAATTTCGTTGATTTGGACTTCCATCGAGCAAAAGGAGATCAACTCTACGCCACTTTGAATCTCCGCCAGAAGGAATTTTGTGATGTTGTCATTTCCGCTGCAACTGACTTCACTAGGACGAGTGTTCCATGATCTCCAAAACTGCATTGGAGACTGCTGATCTCGTGATTCGAGACTTACTCGACTCTCCCTTCCCTTTCGGAGGAAAACGTATTGTTCAGGGCGGAGATTTCATCCTTCCTGTCATCCAACCCGGAACCAGGACTGACCTCATCAACAACTGTATCAAGAACAGTTACCTCTGGAATCAGTTCCAGAAGTTCTCGCTTCTAGACAACATGCGGATTGTGCGGAATAGTAGAGGGAGGATGGAGACTCCCCTATTCACGCCTTAATTAGTGCGATAGGATGTTGAAAAAACACGGTGTGCTAAAAAACTTTTCCACCCCGTGTGGTGTGCTCCTACTTGGCATGTAGCACGTGGGGTATCTCTGGTATATTGACAATTTAGACGAGCTAGTAATCAGTGTGCAGTGTCGACACGAGATCGACAATTTTGTCGACAAATTTATCGACAAAATTATCGACAAATTGTCGACATTTTATCGATAAAAATTTGTCGCAATTTTATCGACAAAATGTCGATAAAATATTGGACATTTTGTCGACATTTTATCGACAAAAATTTCGACAATATTGTATCGACATTTTGTCGATAAAAAATTGTCTATAAAATTTTGTCGATAAAATGTCGATAAAATTTTGTCGATAAATGAGTGTCGACAATATGTGAAACCCTTCGCCACTCGCTTCACCACATAAGTTTAAATCTTAATCATACAGTTAGAAAGATAATAATTAAACAGTAACTAATCGTTTATTTTCAAAACTCGTCGATCGTCGCAATGCCAACTCTCTCCTCGTTCCCATTCATGTCACTTTGTCGCCCACACGCCGAAGCCGTTCTCTTCCCATTCACAACATCCACGTTCACTGCACCAGACACCTACACTGTAGCCGATCGAAGCCGCGGGGACTCACTGTTCGTCTAATCCTCTTCACACATGCGCACACTCTCGTCAATGCGCGCGGACACGAGCGGACCACCACTTTCTCGCGCCACCGGGATATCATCTCACCGATCTAAACGCTCTCTCATCGCAACTTCCCGCCACGGAGTGCTCGATATCATCCTGCCCTTCCACCGTAGTGCCGTATAAAAGGATCAGTCAACGCTCATTCATGGCTTACTTCCCGAACCCTACTCGTCCTACTCTGCTATTCTGGCCGCCTCTTAGTGTTACCACTCCCCTCTGCCGTCGCGATCCACCACTAGTTTAGGTAGCGGGTAGTCAAATATCTTCCACCGCGTTTTAGGTTTTGAGTTCATTTATTTTTAATTTTTAGGTGCACAACTATACTTTAATTAGTATTTTGGGACAACTCTTAGAATAGGAATTTAGCTTGGGTATGGGAAAGGGATAAGGTAAGAAGTTAGGAGGGTTTCCCTACCTCAGTGGGTTTTTGGTTAGTTTTTGGGTAGACTTTGTGTCTTCCCGGTTTAGGATCCTAATGTAGAATAGTGTAGGCTATTCTGTCTCCAATTCACGACTTCTTTTCCTTAGGTAACTAGTAGATTTTATAATCACTTTTATGATTTTTACTCGTTCAAAAGCTCGGGGGTACTACGGTATAGAACTCGCACGGAGTAGAACCGCTATGGAATAGAACTGGATATGCAATAGAACTGCGCGGAATAGAACTGTGCGGAATAGAACTGCTACGGAATAGAACTGCACGGGATAGAACTGCTACGGAATAGAACTGCGCGGAATAGAACTGCTACGAAATAGAACTGATATGGAATAGAACTGCACGGAATAGAACTGTGCGGAATAGAACTGCTACGGAATAGAACTGCACGGAATAGAACTGCTACGAAATAGAACTGCTATGGAATAGAACTCGTACGAAATAGAACTCGTACGAAATAGAACTCGTACGAAATAGAACTGGTACGAAATAGAATTGATACGAAATAGAACTGGTACGAAATAGAACTCGCACGATTAAATTAATCGACGAAAAATATCGCTAAACAACACGCGGTTCGTAATTTCGGAGCGTCGATATGGTTTTTTCAAATTAAAGAATTCAAATGATAGCGATCGCGGTCCCGTGATTTGTCGGTACAAGAAACTATGTATAGCCGGTCGCGTTCTCCAAGAGGGCAGCTACCAGACAGCTACCTGGCAGCTACCTGGCAGCTACTTGGCGGCTATTTGGCAGCTATTTGGCAGCTATTTGGCAGCTATTTGGCAGCTATTTGGCAGCTATTTGGCAGCTATTTGGCAGCTATTTGGCGGCTATTTGGCGGCTATTTGGCGGCTATTTGGCAGCTATTTGGCAGCTATTTGGCAGCTATTTGGCGGCTATTTGGCGGCTATTTGGCAGCTATTTGGCAGCTATTTGGCAGCTATTTGGCGGCTATTTGGCAGCCGGGATAGAACTCGTACGGAATAGAACTGGTACGAAATAGAACTCGTACGAAATAGAACCAGACAGCTGCCAAATAGCCGCCAAATAGCTGCCAAATAGCCGCCAAATAGCTGCCAGGTAGCTGCCAGGTAGCTGCCAGGTAGCTGCCAGGTAGCTGCCAGGTAGCTGCCAGGTAGCTGCCAGGTAGCTGCCAGGTAGCTGCCAGGTAGCTGCCAGGTAGCTGCCAGGTAGCTGCCAAATAGCTGCCAAATAGCTGCCAAATAGCTGCCTGGTAGCTGCCTGGTAGCTGCCAAATAGCTGCCAAATAGCTGCCAAATAGCTGCCTGGTAGCTGCCTGGTAGCTGCCTGGTAGCTGCCTGGTAGCTGCCTGGTAGCTGCCTGGTAGCTGCCCTCTTGGAGAACGCAACCGGCTATACATAGTTTCTTGTACCGACAAATCACGGGTCCGCGATCGCTATCATTTGAATTCTTTAATTTGAAAAAACCATATCGACGCTCCGAAATTACAAACCGCGTGTTGTTTAGCGATATTTTTCGTCGATTAATTTAATCGTACGAGTTCTATTTCGTACGAGTTCTATTCCGTACGAGTTCTATTCCGTACGAGTTCTATTCCGTACGAGTACTATTCCGTAGCAGTTCTATTCCGTGCAGTTCTATTCCGTAGCAGTTCTATTCCGTGCAGTTCTATTCCGTAGCAGTTCTATTCCGTATCAGTTCTATTCCGTGCAGTTCTATTCCGCGCAGTTCTATTCCGTAGCAGTTCTATTCCGTGCAGTTCTATTCCGTAGCAGTTCTATTCCGTGCAGTTCTATTCCGTAGCAGTTCTATTCCGTGCGAGTTCTATTGCATATCCAGTTCTATTCCATAGCGGTTCTACTCCGTGCGAGTTCTATACCGTAGTAGCCCCAAAAGCTCGGTGTGTAAGAAAGCTTCCAGCACCGGCTGGAAGTTTCTAATTTATTTTGCAGAAAAAACTATCCCGAATTGTTCAACAACCTCATGCCCATCATGGCGCAAATCATTTGGAAGTTGGAGTCGTGTCTGCCTCGTTTCACCAATCAAGTGGATCTGAAGCCGGCTCATCTTCTGGACCTGAAAAATGCGGCTGTTATTGACCTCAACTCGGCAAGGATGAAGGAAGCTGCTGATCGAGTGATGATGGAAATGACCGCTCTTGGAGGTCAGGTCGATCGTCGTGCCGCCAGTGTCAACAACCTCGAAAGAGCGTTTGATCAGCTACGCCAGCGCATCATCGTTCTCGAAGAGGAAGTCGTCGTGATCAGGTCCCAGCAAGCTCCTCTTCACTCAGGTAACTCGTCTCCCTCTGGCTGTTCCCCACAGAGCGGAAGAATGCGTTCTTCCGCGGGTGGCGCAGCTACGAGGGGTAGCACTTGTGAAAATAACAGTAGTCAGAATGTTGTAATGAAAAACCCTACAGTCAGTACCAGTATTAATGACGAAAATAGTCGTCAAGAAGAAATTCTATACGGAAATGATGAACATTCATCATCAGATGGAAGCGTTCAGATGCCACGTGTCAACGTGATCGGCTTTAAATCAGCTGCTCCAATCGGAACATATTCCGGTGCCTTTTCAGAAAGCTTATCGGTATTTGTTCGGCAGTTCAGGGATCAGATGAAAGCTGCAGATGCCGAAGCAACCGATGCTGCACAAGTTAACGCCTTCCACTGGTGAAGCGCCACGGGCCCGCCAGCGCACCGCTGACAGCTAAAAGAGTACACGCGTGGTGCACGCAGCGGGCCCGTGGCGGGCCCGCCAGCGGCTCGCTAGCTGCTACATCGCGGGGGTGACTCCCTTCTTGCTTTTTTCTTTATTTGATATTTTCTCATGAAAACTAACACAGTTTGTGTTTTATCAATATTTATTGAAAAAAATAAAACAAAAATTCAATACAGCAATTATTTATATTATTCCAAAATTCGTCGCTGTCGTTGTCCCACTCATCTCAGCATCGTTCGTCCTCACAAGATGTGGCACGTGTCTGAAAATTCAGTAAATTTTGCTGTGTAAGAGATGCGGCATCCCGGAGGATGATAATTTCTTTTTAAATTTTTATTAGGCAAAGCGCTCTAATTTGTATGAGACAACTTCCGTTCAATTCAATTTCTTTCCTTAATCATTTGAAGTCCAAACTTAAAAATGTATAATTGCTTGCAACGGACATTGAAACATATTCGTTTTGGCTTGAGGAAACGCGAACGAAAACCGCTATCACATGGGCATGAGACAGCAAACGTGAAAATTTTTACAAAAAACGCCCAAATAGTGTCAGTTTTTATATCATTTAACTTTGGGCCTCCTTTGTATTAATTTTCAGTTATGTTTCGAGCCCGTTTGCTCTCTGCCGGTGCATGAGTCTGTGGCCCATAACCGTTACAATCAATTCCTATTTTTCGAGTATTTTCACTGTCTATAGATGGATGGACTTGTTTATTCAAGAAGAAATATCAATTTTTCAATGCTTGACAAAATTTAATGAAAAAATATTACTCAAAACTCATATTTTTGTTTTATTTTTACTAGAAAAATTTCGGCGGCTTTCCCCGGTGTAACGGTGAAAATACCACAAGTGCCTTCAGTATGCTACACTTAAAACTTAACCTATTTGTACCAAACTTCGGCAGCCTTGTGTCACTTGGTTTTAAAAATGTTTCGCCAAGTTTGATGCAAATCTGTCCAATAGGCGCTGAGAAAATGCTTTACACACGAAATCTCACACGGACACAGATACAACAGACATGAATAAACACTTATATTTTTATTGAAAAAACAAAAATGTTGAACAGGTACTACTGAATTAACGGTTTACAAGTCACATAGGTGTTTTTGTTCGTAACAAAAGACGCCTAATTTTATTTAACGATGCTTTTTTTAAAATATTTTTTCCGAAAATGCTGCACTTTTGCATTTTTATTGTATTCAGCGATGTTTTTTTTTTAAACTTTATTTCAAAATTACTTTATTGTGTTTTCAATCGACTTGCGACATGAGAACGCGAGACTCCGCCCACTTATTTGTGCGCTATTATGGATTCGTGAATGGGCGATAAAACCGGGTGAATTGTGGGGCAAAAGATGGCTCGTCTCACCACGATTTTGACAGACTACGGTTAGCGCGAAAATATTTTTTTTTATTCTTTTTTTTAAATTAAAACTCATTTTCATAGTTTTTTTCTCAACAAAATGTGTTTTTGAAACGAAATTACCCATTCCAGGTTACACAAAAAGTTTTAATAGTGAAAAAATGCTAGTCAAAAGGCAAAAAATCGCGTTTTTATTAAAAACAAAAGAAGAAAAAATATTTTTCGCGCTAACCGTAGTCGGTCAAAATCGTGGCGAGACCAGCCAACTTTTGCCCCAAAATTCACCGCGTTTTATCGCTCATTCACGAATCCATAATACCTGTCTGCGTCCCTTCAAAAAAAATATCACTCTGTTCGCGTGGTCGCGCCCAAATAAGTGGGCGGAGTCTCGCGTTCTCATGTCGCAAGTCGATTGAAAACACAATATGTTATCTTGATTTTAGCTATTATATTTTCGCGAGTCAGGCTTGGTCGGAAAAAAATTTCGAAAAATCGGATATCGGGCTTTTATATGCCTTTTTGAAGTAAAACAGTGTTTTAAGCAGAAAACTTTCTTTAAATAACAACATAAAACTAATTTGAAAAAACCAAAAACCACTCAAGACCCACGTTCAGTCCAAAAAGACATATTTTCCGAAAATGGCCGAACGTAGGACTCACAAAAATTTTAAAAGCAACTGAGAAATAGCAAGATATGCAATTTTCGTAATGAAAAAAATTGGATATCCGATATTTTCGAAAAGCATCCTCAGGGAAAAACTCAGGTATTCGATTTTCCGACCAAGCCTGGTGCGAGTTACTGATTGTTCATGTTAAAAAGATAGGTACGCCTTTGACAAACAATCATTTCCCACTGTTCTTTTCCTACGTTTAATCATTTCCTACCTTTTTCAAAATATATTATGTCAGTATAAATGAAACCATCGAAATAAATTAATGTTTTCTGTGTTCGAATATCGTTTCTCAGCAGAATATGTTTAAAAAAATTGGAAATTGATCATTTTCGGCCAGTATACGAGTATCATATTTTGGAAAAAGGTAGCAAGTGATAAAACGTAGAAAAAGAACAGTGAGAAATAATTTTTTGCCTCAGCCTTTAGCCTATTCAATAGGAAGAAATCGATATTTTTCGTAGCGGCGTGCCGCATCCATTAAAAATCATTTTTAGGGCATACCCTATTTAAATCCGCTCATAAATTTCATTTCTTTTTCTTCTTTAAGACGTTTTTTTTTTTAATTTTTGACAGTAAGAAAAATTTAAAAAAAAAAAAAGAAAGAAAATCTTACCGACGTCGGCGGTGTCGAATTTCGGTTGTCCTGTTGGTACCTGAAACAAAAAAAATAGAAAAAAGTTATCGGGCATATTCAAACAAAATTAATAAAGATTTAAAAGAAAGATAAATGATTTAAAAAACGCCAGAAAAACATAAAAAATTAGAGTTTTTTGACAAAAATAGTCCAAAAATGTTAAGCCCCGCCCACTTTGCAATCTGGGCGCATGATTTGGCAACCATGCTGCGCGCCTCTTGTAACACGAATAACTGGGCAGTATTTTTTGCTTCTTTTTTTTTTTTTTTTTTTTTTTGCTGAAAGATCAAAAATGAATATAAAATAACTGAAACCAACTGAACAAAACAGGAAAATTACATGTAATCGCCTTAAAATTGGGATACTGAGCGATGTTAGCCTGCGCTCAACTCATTTTAGACGTCAATCCGCAGACACCGATTGTCATCGTTGTTAAAGCGGTAATTGCAGTATTATAGGCTGTCAAGCCTGCTGCGCCGACGTAGCAGCCGATGCTACACGCCGTAGAAATTTGTTTTTCTATAAGAACTATAATGATTAAAAAACGCTTAACATCGTGACAATCTCCGTAATTGATAATGTAAATTTTAATAAAAGCTGCTAAACTATTGTTAGCAGATACTGTAAACTTTGTCACTGAAAGTGCACTTTTGTTAGAGTAAGTTTATTGTTTATAAATACGAATCATTCACAAGACATAAACTTCATTCACGTCATTTATTATTCATATCTGAGAGTTCCACCGCTCGATCACGCAACGTGAACTGCAGACTTTCCTTTTTTCGAATACCGCCTACTATTGCCTACATCTGTTTTATTTGAATGTTCGTATAAACTAAAGATGTCTTTAATTAGAAAAAAAGTTCTTAAACAAATATCAAAACAAACTAAACGTTTATGCAACTTATCCGCGGTCGGTCAAGTCCAATTCTTCAAACAAAGTCTACTAAATATCTCATCATACGCGATATCATTCACATAAAACCAGGAAAAAAACATTTATAAACTTTCTTGAGACAAAAAGTTTACCATCGTCAGCTGGCCGCTAGCGGGCCCGCGGCGGGCCCGCAGCGGGCCCGCCAGCGCCTCACCAATGAACGCCAGCATTTTCAAACAAAAACTCAACTAACTTGTGTCTTATGTGCAATTTTACATGGTTTAAAATAACCAAAGTTCATTTATAAACCAATTGGAAATTAAAAATTTTCAACCTTTCAGTCACCTGCCAGATAGCATAGCCGCCGCGGGCCCGCCAGCGGCCAGCGAGGGCACCCAAGCGCTGGCGGGCCCGCTGCGGGCCCGTGGCGGGCCCGTAGCGTCTGCGGAGCCGCCGCGGGCCCGCGCGCGGTTCACCAGTGTTCCTCACGTTCCTGGTGGGAAATGCTCGCGATAGAGCGGAGGTGTTCCTAAACACGAATCCAATTGCAACAGTGGATCAACTGGTAGCAGATTTGAAGGCGACTTTTGAGAATGAGCTGACAGGTAAGCTCAAAGAAGCACAATTTTCCAGATGTCGTCAGGAAAGAGGCGAATCAATAGAAACTTACTTCAATCGTGTCAGACTTTTGGCGGCACAGGCATTCCGGGCTGATAGTAGTGAAGTGATGGAGAAAAGATCTCGTGAAGCTTTCCTCAACGGTCTCGACGATAGTATTCGTTACAATGTCAAAGACAAGGATCCGAAGACGTGCAGAGAAGCCTTCGACGAGGCAATAAGACAAGACATTCTTCGGGATGGCACAGCAGCGTCTCAGCAGTATCTCCCTACAGTAGCACTGCTAGAGGAGATGAGATCAATGAAGCAGGAATGAGCAAATTATAACAACCGTCCCGGCAAGCCACACAGGAAAGAGAAGATTGAGGACAATCAGAAAATGAAGCGGAGATGTTATCACTGCAATAACGTAGGTCATTTTATTCGTGATTGTCGCATAAGAATGGCAGGCGAACCCAAGGTTCAACAAACCAATCAAGACGCCGTTAGAAATCACCAGCAACATCCAGCACAGGTGAAAGTGGCCACTACAGAGGATTTGCAAGCCCAACTTGAAGTGTATCGGCAGCAAATCGCTGAACTTCAGAGAGTCAATGGAGCACTTATGGCGGAGTCAGGAACACACGGAGTACGTAGTCTCACGTGGCCAACGGAAAATGCTCATAAAAAAAAAGTATGGCTAATTTTACGGTAAATTCAGCACACTTGGCACCAGTACCACTTACAATGCAAATACCAATTAAAGTCAACGGAACCCCATGTTTTGCTCTTATCGACACAGGATCGACCATCACAGTGGCTGGGCAAGCTTTCAGCAGAAGAATTGGAGTTCCGAGGTTGCACCAGGCAAGTGCTCCTCACGCGATTGGACTCGGTGGTAACGAAGTGCAAATGGTAGGAGCGGCATTCGTGACAGTTGCGATCGGATCTCATACAATTGTTCACCGTGTGCATTTTACAAAAGGTGAGTGTACTCCAGAAGGACCACGAAATTATGGCATAATTTTGGGAAATGATCTTCTCTCTCAAAAGCCATTTAGATAAATGCTTACTCACTGCTCCAGCCGTTATGAATTCCGAGAATATGTGTATTTTGGTAACAAACACATCGGATTCGGACGTCACCCTTACACCCGGCACCAAAGCAGCAGAAGCAACTGAGGTTTTCGAAGAGGAGGACAAAACGTTGTGTTTTTGACAACGTTTTCCAATGCAACGCTCTCAGCGATAAGACGGCCCAAATTATAGAAGATCCAAAGTTCAGAATATCACTGGATGGCGCAATATGCTCTGAAGAGCAAAAAGGTATCCTCTTAAAATTGTTCAGCGAATTTAATGACGTCTTCTCAAAAAATCCTTACGATCTTGGCAGCGCGAAGACAGATCCGATTCACATATACACAAGCACGGAAGTACCAGTAAGAGGAAGACCGTATCGGGTACCTGTAAAGTATCAGGCCGAGCTGGAGAAAAACATAAATGGTTTGTTAGTGTCAGAACGCATAACCGAATCTAATACTCCGTGGATTAGTCCGATAGTATTAGTACCAAAGAAAAACGGTTCTTTAAGAGTTTGTTTAGACTTCAGAAAACTTAACGAAGTAACTATTCCAGATAATTTTCCATTAAAGACCCACGGCGTGCTGGCCGGAACGTTATTGGCAATATTGGGTTCCTCTGAGTGTCTGCGTCTCTCCGGCGAGAGTTTGCTACAAAACAACAATATCCTCGCACCCTGCTACTCTGCGTCTCATATTCGTATCAATTTAACGCAGATGAGTGGCTGTGCAGCTAAATGCAGCCTATGGTAGAAAAATGGGTGCTACCCCGGAATAAAACTCGTTTGAAATAGAACTGTTGCAATATAGAACTTGCTTCGGAATAGAACTGTTTTGAATAGAACCGTTATGTATAGAACTGAAGCAAAATAAAAGTTTAACTAAATAGAACTGTTCGGAATAGAACTGTAGCGAAATATAACTGTTTTGGAATAAAACTGTCCCGAAACAGAACTGTAGCGAAATAGAACTACCTGAAATGGAGCTGTACAGGAAAAACCGCTGCGCGGAATTGAACTCCATAACCCACCATGTACAACTGAATACTTATTCGAGCTGCTCTAGCTTTCCTGGGTCACTACAGCTCCACTTCAGGCAGTTCTATTTTGCTACAGTTCTATTCTAAAACTGTTATATTTTGCTACAGTTCTGCTTTGGGACAGTTCTATTTAGCTTCAGTTCTATTTCACTACAGTTCTATTCCAAATCATTTATATTCCGAACATTTTTATTTCGCCACAGTATTACTGCGTCGCGAAAAGCAGTCAGAGCGGAGCGCTGTGGTCTCGCCGCGAAAAGTGGGGGTCACAACCGAGTCACAGCAGAGTCACAGCAGCGTCGCGCACTTTGCCACAGCAGCGTCGCGCGCTCTGCTCTGACAGGTTTTCGCGACGCAGTAATACTATTTTGCTACAGTTTTATGGACCTATTCAAGAGAGAAAAAAAAAGAAAAAAAAGAAGTTTTTTCCGATGCAGGAACGGCAAAAAAAGAAAAAAAAGGAGGAGAAAAATCAATTTCCTTCCTTTTTTCTCTTCCTTTTTTTTCTTTTTTTGCCGTTCCTGAATCGGAAAAAACCTCTTTTTTTTCCTTTTTTCTCTCTCTTGAATAGGTTCATTAAAGGCGCATCGGTATATTTGAATGGGTCTCGCCACGTATGACTACTTTATCATCGGCAGAAAATGAATTTTTCTCTTCCTTTTTTTTCTTTTTTTGCCGTTCCTGCATCAGAAAAAACTTCTTTTTTTTCTTTTTTTTTCTCTCTTGAATAGGTCCATTATTTCGAGCGAGTTCTATTCCGAGGTAGCACCGAAAAATGCGACCACGCAAGAATTTTTTATTCGGGAAAAAAGCCCGCGCAGTTTTTATTTTATTTTCCAATTTTCCGTCAAACACGCCGTGGAGCCTGCCTATCACTTTGAGCGCCGGGTGATTATATTAAATACGGTTATTGCTTCACATGTTGCATTTTGTTTAACAAGCCGCAGGCTTGTTGTTTAATAAGATTGACATTTAACAACAAACTCATTGAAAAAAAATCATCAAAATAGCTTCAACAAAAAAAAAGTACATTATATTTGTAAAAAATCTTGACCAACTTCCTCGATCTCCAAAAAAAAATTGTAAAATTGTATAGACTAATTGTAATGTGGAGAAACCACGCAAAAAATACACCGAAACGTAACATTTATGTGAAACAAGTTGGCAAGGTTTAATGTTTTAATTTAGCAACTCGAATGAATACACCATATGAATTTCCAATTTTTAAATTTTACCTTTTACGGAATCGGTTAAAAATACAAATTTTACGCCCAACCAGGCTTGTGCGGAAACGGTCAGTCGGAAAAGTCGGAAACGGAATTTTGTTTCCGAAAAATTATTCGGAAAAATTCCTTTCCGACTTTCGTTTCCGAAAAAAAGTTCGGAAATTCGGAAAAATTCGGAAATACTAAAGATTAAATAGTTTTTATGTTTTAATTTAATCAATCATTTTATCATGAAACACGGTGTCCAGGATTTGAAATGTGGGCGGAGCCTAATTTGCTGGCGCGTCAGCAAACTTTCATGGCGCACTTTCGGTGCTTGCGCAGTTTGCGACTCTCGAATTTTTTTTATTGATTTTTTTATTTTTTTTTTCAGTAAAATCTGTTTTTCTTTGTAAAATGTATGTATTGTATCTTTTAATACCATAAAATTGCGCAAACTTCAATTTTCGTAAAGATTGATCCTGCAAAAACACCAAAAAACTCAAAACGAATATTTCGAAATGGTGGCTGGACCAAATTCGACGTTCTTAGGCTTAAAAAATTTCTAAAGACCTCAGCTATAATTCTGTTGAAGAACATGTGGGAAAAAATAAGAATTTATACTTTTTTTCCCGAAAAACATAAAAAATGCGTCAAATTTTGAATTTCGCGCGAAAAAATCCAGTGGGGCGCGTTTGCTCGGCTCCGCTCTCTTTTCAAATCCTGGACACCGTGTGAAACTAAAAGATTAGCAACTAAAGCATAAGACTAATATTACTGGTTTTTAAAAGTTTCCACCTCGCAAACCACGCGAACATTAAAAATGGTTTTCGCCCTTTTTCCAAATTTCAAAAAATCTAACGATTGAAATTTTGGCAAGGAAGCGGAGCCTAATTTCAAACATCAAGCGGCTTCCGAGGTGACAAATTTATCGGAACATTACAAGATGAACTCTGGAAATCAGTTATTATTGTTAAAAAAAAATTGTCCCCTCTAAACTTCAAAATTAGGCTCCGCCCCTTTCCTAAACTTCAGCCTTTTAAACTTGCAGGTGCCAGAATAAAGGAAAATTTTTAAAAAACATGAAATTTACGTTATGATTGGTTTTAAGGAATTATCGTTCTATTCCAGCTGCGATTGCCGGAGAGCAAAATTACTGATTTTCAACTTTTGAAGCTTCGAAAAACATGATTTCAAGTTGAACTAAACATTTAGCATGTATTCATACGATGATAACATACAAAATTGCTTCAAGCTTTCAAAACAATTAGAAGAAACCAAAAAATAAGCTATGCAAATGCCGAAAAAATGGAAGAACCCTCGTGATAGGTCTCGAACTTTTCAGCAATGGCCCGGTTTTTAGTCATTTTTGCCTATTTCCGAATTTCCGAGTTTTTTCGGAAATATTTCCGTCGAAAAAGCTTTTCCGAAAATTTTTTCGGAAACGTTTTCGACGAAAATCGTTTCCGAAAAATGTCGGAAATTTCGGAAATCCGGCAATGCCGATTTCCGTTTCCGCACAAGCCTGCGCCCAACCCAAATAAATATACATTTTACGCCTGTAATACATTTTTTTGAAAACGATTCAACGACATTCCGAAATTACGAAGCGAGATATTTAGCGAGGAAATTTTATTGTCGGCGATTATCGACAAAATGTCGACAAAACACGACAAAATTTTGTCGATAAAATGTCGACAATTGTCGATAAATGTCGACATTTTATCGACAAATTATCGACAAAATTTTGTCGAATTTTGTCGATAATTTTGTCGATAACGGATTTTGTCGATAATACGATGTCGACAACTGCACTCTGCTAGTAATAAATACAATTGGAGTGGCAAAAAGTATAAAAGGAAAACAAGGAGTAGACTGTAGACGGGGAGTCAGCGTCCAAGTAACCAAGCGTCGTAGGTGTAGTTGAGCTCGAAGAAAATGAAATAGTGCCGTATGAAATGGTGAAGAGAAAACGAAAGACCATTCTGGTACCGTGTTTCGAGACGACGAATGACCTGGAGCCATGTCGACTCGACACGTTAATTATTTTAGGCCCGCTTTCGCGGGCGCGGTAGATTCTCATAACCCAGCAGGGCGCGGCTGCCACAGCAGGCGCGGACGCGACGCTGTAGGAGCGGCCGCCGGCCGCCGCAGGAGCGACGAGAGAGTGCGCGAGACAGCGAGAGGGATTTTTATTGATTATTGTATTGCGCTGTATGTTGCTTCTTCTGCCTCGATTAGGTGATTTGGTGAGTATTTATTATTGTTTTGTGTTGTAAATTAGTTGAAAAAGAGTCGTGGAATAATTATTAGCTAATTTATTCCGCGACACGGATCATCAATGGAGATGCCAATTGGATCAAGTTTCTACTGGATGTTGGTGATGGAGTAGCAAACGACTACGAAGATCGAGTCATTCATCCAGAAGGTCTCCCAGTTTTGGAAGATCTCGTGGATAATGTGTTTGGCGGTTTCAGAGGAGACATTTCGGACACCGCTATTCTCGCTCCAAAGAATATCGACGTGGATCTTCTGAATGAAAAATCTCTTTCCAAAATGGACGGGAACGAGATGGTAAAACTTGTGTGTGCGGAACGGAAATCGGCTGGTTCTCAATATTTATTCATTTTATTCAATTTTGTTAAATACATTTTAAAAAAAAATCAATAATTGGCAACTTGGAAGAAAGATGTACAAAAAGAAAAAAAACGCTAATCACTCTAAAATTAACCAGTGTGTCTAATTATCGTCCTGAGCAAGGTACTCGAGCACTTCCTCCACGTCGAGTTTCGAGCCCAAAATGATGGGAGCTCGTTGATGGATCTGGAAAAAGGTGAACATTTTTGAAGGCGCGATAGGCCTATTATAAAAATTCTCGTGAAATTTTTCATTTTCATGGCATTTCCATTTATTTCGGTGTCCGAAGAACTGCGTAAAATGAGTTGCAAGCTGAATAAATCTTGGCAGTGTGCCAACATTTTTCAAAGCAAATTTTCGAAGTTAAAAGCATTGGCGCGTGGGTTTTATAGTTAGCGTTTGAAAAAATAAACTGAAGCAAAAAAAAACGGCTCACCGCAGTCGGCTGAATATCCAAAATGCGTTGTTTGCCCGTGGTGGCCACTCCGCCTGCCTGCTCCATAATGTAGGCCATCGGATTGCACTCGTACAACAGGCGAAGCTTTCCGTTTGGCGCCGCCGCAGTCGGCGGGTACAAAAAGATGCCGCCGTTGAGGAGGGTACGGTGCACGTCGGCCACCATCGAACCCACGTAACGCTGTCCCATCGCCTTCTTTCCGGGCTTGGGGAACTTGCGCGAATGAATGTAGTCGGCAAAGCCTTTGCTCCACGTGGCGGCGTAACCCTCGTTCAGCGAATAGATTGAGCCTTTTTCTTTGCATCGCATGTTCGGGTGGGTGAGGATGAACTCGCCAATCGACTGAAACATTAGCGGTTTTTTTTACTAATTTTCCCATAGTTACAGTTAATGTGTTGTATTCATTTAGAATTTTTCGCTCCTTTTTTTTAAATCAATTTTTCTTTAAAAAACAATCAAACAAATTTTGGCTGAGGATAAGACTGTTAGCCACTGAATATCGACGCACAAGCAGGTCGAATTCGGCACCGGTGACACATGAATTTCGCAAACGACTTGAAATCAACGGCTGATAGCCGAAAATTTCAGTGAGAATTCTAAATTAACATCATTCAAATACTGTTTTTCTCCAAAAAATTTAACAAAAGGCTCTCAGACGTTTCGAAAAAAATTTCTGATTTTTTTTATCGCGGTGTTTGTACAAAATCTTTTTTTTAAGCTTTGCACAGCAAATTTTTCACTACGTGCCGGTTCTTTTGGTCAAAATATCGACCTAGAATAGCAGGAATATGGTCCATATGAATTGTTTAACTTTGAGAAGCTGTTAAAAAAACAGAACGAAAAAATTTCCAAAACTGACCGAGTTGTGATTTTGACCATTCAGACCAGGGGTGGGACCAAAAAAAAAAAATTTTTTTTCGATTTTTTTTGTTTTTTCGGGTTTTTTTGGATGAGAAAAAAATTTTTTGTTTTTTTTTGAGGATGTGGATGAGACAAAAAATTTTTTGGTTTTTTTTTGATGGTAAGAGTGAGACCAAAAACATTTTTTTTTGTTTTTTGATGATGCGCCACAGGCAAAAAAATTTTTTTTAGAGACACGGAGGCGAAAGAAAGTTCCGGTTTTTGGGCAAAAACTCATTCAGTATATGCTCGGAATTGACAAAAACCTCTAATTTTCAACAAAAACTTGGAAAATTTATTTTTAAATGGCAGAAATACGTACTTTTTATGGAATTTTTTTTGGTAAATTTTTTGAGGACAAAAAATTGTTTTTGTTTTTTTGTTAATTTTTTTGGGGGACAAAAAAAGTTTTTTTTTTTTGGTAACTTTTTTTGGAGACAAAATTTTTTTTTTTTTTGGTAATTTTTTTGAGGACAAAAAAAGTTATTTTTTTTTGTGGAAAATTTTTTTTTGTCCCACCCCTGATTCAGACCATTGGCACGACCAACCATGTTTTGCTTTTTACTTTTTTTAAACTTTTGCAACTAAATCCCGCCCACTTTTTACGCTGATTGGTGGACTATTAACCGAAAAATGTTGGCTTGAAGTAGTAAAATATTCACTGTGCTTCGTATTGTATTTTTACCTTGCGACATGAGAACGCGAAACTCCGCCCACTTATTTGTGCGCGACCACGCAAACAAACACAGTACTATTTGTAGAAGAGACGCAGACAGAACGGTGAATGCCACGACTGTCAAACGCGTTTCGCTGAATTTAGTACTTCGTAATTTTCGAATTCAACGTGAAAATTAATAATTTGGAAACCGACGGGTCAATAATACATATTAATGAATTAATCTGAATTTTCCTGAACCACTGAGTTTGCGCCTTTCTGTCTAAATTCAACGTGAAGTGAAATAATTTGGAGACCAAAATGAAAATCGCATAGCGTTGAGTTTAGCGGAGCGCTTTTAACCAGTGTTGGAAGCTAAGTTTTTGAATTATTTTTCAAAAGCGAATTTTCGCGCGCTACTCTACTCTCGCGTCCCTGCGTCTCCTCCGCAGAGACTTGTGTCGATTTACGAGATTTTATTGTTTCTTTATTACTTTTCTTTGTTATTTTTTTTTCCTCATTTATTATTTTTTTTTCTCATTAAAAAAAATATTTTTTTTTAATGGTTGTTTTTGAGATTAATGTGATAAATTTTTTTGTTGGAAAATTGATTTTAAGTCGGTTTTTTTCGTAAATAAAAACAGTTAATTTTAATTTAATTTAAATTCTGAAAAACAAAATACGAAAATTAGCCAAAAAAATATATATATCTGGCAAGGCGCCAAATATTTTTGGCAATACTCCAAGAGAACTATATGGAGGCGCAGAGAAAAACGCAAGTGCGCCAGGGCGCGTTGGCACTTTCGTAGGGTCCAGCATGCCGTGTGGCGGGTCAAGAATAGTATTGCATTGAATAAATGTGACATACAAATTCACTTCAATTCAAGTGAATAGGTCCATAAAATAACTAAATATCACATAAACTCGATTCGGGTCTTAATTGGTTTTGAACCGTCACAAAATAGCAACAAAAAACAACCAAAATTGGCCTTAAATTTTGTGAAATCATGTCAAAAACAGTCCCGGGCAAGCTCGATATTTGGGTTCAAAACTTGTTGAGCAATGTCCATTTTTCAATTATTTAGGCACGAAATGATTTTTAAAGCACACAATGGAAAACAAATGTTTCTATTATGGATTCATGAATGAGCGATAAAACGCGGTGAATTGGGGGGCAAAAGTTGGCTGGTCTCGCCACGATTTTGACAGACTACGGTTAGCGCGAAAAATATTTTTTCTTCTTTTGTTTTTAATAAAAACGCGATTTTTTGCCTTTTAACTAGCATTTTTCACAATTAAATTTTTTTGTGCAACCTGGAATGGGTAATTTCTTTTCAAAAACACATTTTGTTGAGAAAAAACTATGAGAATGAGTTTTAATTGAAAAAAAACGAAAAAAAAAAATTTATTCGCGCTAACCGTACTCTGTCAAAATCGTGTCGAGACCAGTCAACTTTTGCCCCACAATTCACCGCGCTTTGTCGCTCATTCATGAATCCATAATAAAACTAAACAATTCGCCTCAAAACGTTTACTAGAATAGAACTAAAACCCGCAAGAAAAACCGAGTTCCACCCACCGGATCAAGCGTAAATCCATTGACACCTTCGCCAGTGGACAGAACCACCATAGTGGCCGATCCATAGAGCGCATATCCAGCAGCCACCATCTCACTTCCGGGTCTCAACACGTCGTCGACAGTGGCCGGACCATCGCCGCGTTTTTTGTAGATTCCAAAGATGGTTCCGATCGATACGAGGCAATCGATATTCGACGAACCGTCCAGCGGATCAAAAGTGACAATGTATTTACCGCGTCGGTGCTCTTCAACCTCGATGAGCTCGTCGTTCTCCTCGGAAACCAGGAGACATGTCGTGTAGCTGCTCTTGAGCATGTTGATCATGAGCTCGTTGCTGAGAACGTCCAGCTTCTTCACCTCTTCGCCTTGCACATTTGTAGCTCCCGCGATTCCGTATCTGTAGAGTGAAAATTTGTTTTATTGTTCAAAATTTTTTAGAATATCTCGCTTTAATTTATTTATGGCACTGTGTCCAGGATTTTAAAAGTGGGCGGAGCCAAGCAAACGCGCCCCACTGTATTTTTTCGCGCGAAATTCAAATTTTGACGAATTTTTTATGTTTTTCGGGAAAAAAAGCATAAATTCCTAATTTTTCCCACATTTGCTCCAACGGAATTATAGCTGAGGTCTTCAGAAATTTTTTAAGCCTAAGAACGTCGAATTTGGTTCAGCCACCATTTCGAAATAATCGTTTTGAGTTTTTTGGTGTTTTTGCGGGATATATCTTTACGAAAATCGAAGTTTGGACAATTATATGGTATTAAAAGATACAATACATAAATTTTACAAAAACAGGTTTTACTGAAAGAACTATTTTAAAAAAACCAGGGAAAAACAGGTTTTACTGACAAAAAAAAACGAGTCGAAAAATGCGCAAGCACCGAAAGTGTGCCATGCAAGTTTGCTGGCGCGCCAGCAAATTAGGCTCCGCCCACATTTCAAATCCTAGACACCGTGATGGGGTCATTCACGAAAAAGTAAAAATATCAAAGCAAGCAAAAGATTCAGCGAAAATTTGGAGAATGCTCCAATTGGCCGGAAACTTTGGGAAATAATGGCAAGAATATTATGTTCACGAACGAGGTTTGCAAACGACGCTCCGATGTTCCGCAATTTTTCCACTGTTTCGTAGTATTCGCTGCGAGACCTCAGTGATAAACTGCGGAACATCGGAGCGTCGTTTGCAAACCTCGTTCGTGAACACATAATACTCCCGGACATTCCCATAAAATTTCAGCGCAAAATATTGATTTTAAAAATTTTAAAATGTCAGAAAAACCGATATATTGGTCTGAATTTTTCTGGGAATGTCCGGGAGCATTTTTGCCACTCTTTCCCAAAGTTTCAGATCAATCGGAGCACTTTTCGAATTTTCGCTTATTTTTTGCCGGTTTTTAGCTATTTCGTGAATAACACCATAAATAAATTTAAGCGAGCTGATGAACTTAAACTTTTCAAAAAAAGAATCCACTCCACCTTCACTGGGGTCTGAGGAGGGAGTGAGTAAACGCGCCCGGACGCACACACGCAACGCATCCAAATGAGGCCCAAAAAATAAAAAAAGGCGCGCGAAAAATTTTGCATTATCGGAGAGAAAAACCAACGCAAAATCGTGAAAATTACGAAATCCTATCCAAAAATATTTCGCGCGCGTTGATTTCTCTCTCCGATAATGCGAAATTTTTCGCGCGATTTTTTATTTTTTGGGCCTCGATTGGATGCGTTGCGTATGTGCGTCCGGGCGCGTTTACTCACTCCCTCCTGATACCCCAGTGCACCTTGGAAAAGGTATTGTCACTTTAAAAATACTCGCGCAACGGATCTCGACATGAAATCTAGTTTCGCGGCCATTACGTATTCGTCTTGGATTGACACGAATAGTCGCGTTCGTCGCTGCGAGACCACATGACCGCGACCGAGGAGAAACGCGTGGCCGGCTGACATGAACTCCATAAAGTTTCACTATTTGGCGAATGCGTAATAGCTTCCTCCCACCCAAACACAAAAATACTCACAATTTGGCCAATCCAGCCTTCTGAGTGGCCGACGAGATGGCCTTGATGGCGACGAGCATATTGGTGAGCAGACTGGTGAGCTCTCCGGACGCATCCGCATGCTTCCGCTGCTCCTGGAGCACAAATCGTTGGAGCGTGATCGAGTCGGTCTCGATGCCGAATTGACTCGTCTCGCTGGCCATGCTGTAATCTGGATCGGATCAGAAGTTGTATTTATTTATTGTGGAACAAAAATTGCGGCACGGTGTTTGCGTATTTTTAAACTTTTGTTTGAATTTTCAATAGTATTTATATATTTAAATGCGCAAACGCCATGTCGCATTTTTTTTTGTTGTTTTCACGATATCTACATATTTGGCTTTGAAACGAAAGGGATAACATTTTTGAAAAAAAATAGACAAGAAATTGCCGACAAACTTTGTTGTTGTGTTCTGTTGCCAAAAGGCCACACTCAAACGAGTGTTGAAAAAGAGAGAACGATAGACGACGAGAGAGGAAAGATTGCAAACGAGAAGAAGAATGAGGCGATCGTTTTATACCCACACTGTGAGTGGTACTTTGAACTTTTTGCCGATCTTGTTTACGACAGCATCGATCAATTTTTTGTCTATTTTTGTTTTCTTAAAAAAACAATTATGATGATGAACAAAAAAAAAACCACGGTCAATGGTTTTTAAAATTTGAAGGGGACTCTGAGGTGTCAAAAAATGACTATAACGTAAATCGCCGACACGAATTGGGAGCCGCTGCAAGTGCGCCCTATTGCACACCTCAAATGCGCGCGAGATTCAAATTTTGAATATTATCGGCTTTGTAGATGTGAAATCAACGCACAGAACGAAATTTGTACCGAAGGAAAAATAAATATTTTCGACAAAATTTGCGATAAATTTATCCAGAAGTCTGTCAAAAAACCTTTTTTTTTAGCCAAAATGCTTTGTATATGTCTCATTTACATAAAATATGACAACCGGGACATTAAAAAATAAGCTCCATGTCTTATTTTTTCGTTTCATTTTGAACATTCTTTGCTCAAATTTTCGCAAAAAATATTTAATAACTTGCCGACATAATTTAACTGGGTGAAAGCATGCATTGCGGATTGGAGGCCACTGATGTTTCGATTTTCCGGGGCCGGATAACACAACAGACCATACTCAAAGCATGCTTCCACCCAGCTCCCCCCGGTCGCCCATTTTGATGGTGTCATTTCGGGCACGTAGCCACTGAACTGTTTCCTGTGCGTCGCCATTAAAATTTTCGGTTATGAATAAATACTTGGAAACGCAACACTGGGGTATGAGGAGGGAGTGAGTAAACGCGCCCGGACGCACACACGCAACGCATCAAAATGAGGCCCAAAAAATAAAAAAGCGCGCGAAAAAGCACGCAATATCGGAGAGAAAAACCAACACGCGCGAAATAATTTTGAATAGAGTTTCGTAATTTTCACGATTTTGCTTTGGTTTTTCTCTCCGATAATGTGAAATTATTGTGTTTTCAATCGACTTGCGACATGGGAACGCGAGACTCCGCCCACTTATTTGTGCGCTACCTGTCTCCGTCTCTTCAAATATCTATGTGTTCGCGTGGTCGCGCACAAATAAGTGGGCGGAGTCTCGCGTTCTCATGTCGCAAGTTGATTGAAAACACAATATTCGCGCGCATTTTTTATTTTTTGGGCCTCATTTGGATGCGTTACGTGTGTGCGTCCGGGCGCGTTTACTCACACAGCGTCGAGGACACATAAGGAGGAAAAACGAATCTCCCAATTCGTGTCGGCGATTTACGTTAGAGTTTGAAGGGGTGCCAACTTTCGGTGCTACCTCGGAATAGAACGGAAGCGAAATAGAACCTTTCGGAATAGAACTGTTCGGTAAAGAACTGTAGCAAAATAAAACTGTTTTGGAATAGAACTGTTTCGAAATAAAACTGTAGCGTTTTGGAATTAAATTAACAATGGAGCGCGATTGCATTGCTTGGCCGTCAAGGCGGCCCGACAAAAAAAATGATAAAAGTTAAAAAAAAAACAAAAACAACAAAACAAACAATTTTTGGTGAATAGCTCAAATATGAAACTTGAAAAAAGCACTCGCATAAGAAATTCCAATATTAGAATGAGCAAGCAATGCAATCGTGCTCCATTGCTAATTTAGTTCCAAAACGCTACAGTTTTATTCTGAAACATTTCTATTCCAAAACAGTTTTATTCCGATCAATTCTATTCCGAACAGTTTTATTTCGCTGCAGTATATCTATATCCTCGCACTCTGCTTGTCTCCGTCTCCTCTTCGTATCAATGTAACGCAGAAAATTGCGCGCGTATTGTCCATTCGCGAAAAAAAGCAAGTGCGCTCCACGAAAAATGGATTTCATTTTCGTCGCCAAATTATTTAAATGTACGTGTAAATTCAACGTGAATTAAAATAATTTGGCGACGAAAATGAAATCCACGTAGTACTACGTTTCGTGGAGCGCACTTGCTTTTTTCGCGAATGAACAATAGCTAAATGCAGCCTACGGTAGAAAAATGGGACCACACGCAGTTCAAATTTTATTTTTCAACGTTCCGTCCAACACGCCGTGATTTTGCGCGGTAGCATATGGTAACCGGCAAGAAATATTAAATGATAAGTATTTTGAAAAGGACACATATTGAAAAAAATGAACATAAAAAAGTTCTTAATGCAGCCAGACCAATACAAATGCTTCAAAATAAATCATTAAAAGCCTGAGAAAATATCTTAGCCTCAGTATTTAAATAGGTGGGAAAAAGCGACGAAACGTGACAAAATGCCCGTCGATTTTTCTCTCTAGCAGAGAGACAGAAAGTTCGCGAGACGGGGGCCTCACTGCGGTCCGTCACGTACGCAATGACCCTCACGCGGTTGACCAATTATCAGTTACCAATGCTATCAACTTCACTATGTAAACAATCTTTTTTTTATTATCGCTTTCTTACAAAAACTTCTAATACGACATAAAATAAATACAGGGTGGCCGATAAGTATAGGACGCTCGCTTTCAGCGTTCCCTGGCACGGTGCCAAGGGATATTTTCGAAAAATTTCGAAACTTTTCGAAAGTCCAGAGACTATATAAGTAAGCTTCTCAGTCATTTGTTCTCACTTCTCCATATCGCCGAGCTATGAAAAGTTCTCCTCATCGTCCTTCCATTGAACTCTTGTTCAAGAGAGGCCTCGGAAGTGCTGAGATCGCTCGACGCCTTCAAATTTCGTCTTCGACGGTTCGAATTCTTCGACGGCACTTTGCTGGTGGTCCATTTATCCTTCAACAAGACTGGGCACCGTCCCATGGCTCGAGATCGACATTGGCCGTCTTGGAGGCGCATTTCCCTGGATTCCTGGACAAGAACTTGTGGCCTGCTTCCAGCCCGGATCTCAATCCGATGGATTTCAGCGTTTGGGGCATGTTGGAAGGGAAGATCGCGGGAAAAGTTTTTGCTACTGTCGATGACTTGAAGGCCGCTCTCGAGGTAGCATGGGCTTCGATCGACGACGGATACCTGCGGCGCACTGTCAATTCGGTGAAGAAACGTTTGAGAGCCTGTGTCAAAGCTCGTGGATCCAACTTCGAAATTCTCTTGTAAAATCAAATTTTCTGCTTATTTTTTGTTGTTTAATAAAGGTTGTTCTCGAAAAATCCTCAAATTGAAAAAATGGGAGCACTTTCAAAACGTCCTATACTTATCGGCCACCCTGTATTGACACAAATTGAAAAAATCAACCATGTGAAAAATATAACAGGAAAATGGGGGAAACACGAGAAAATGTTCAAGGTGGAGAAAAAGAGATCATTTCGGGTGAATGGAAGACGTCGGGCTGAAAAGTGATCGGATTCGGTGGAAAATGGCGAAAAGGGCTGGAAGGAGAATCAGGGCATGGAACACGCACAAAACCATGCAGCAAATCATTGTTTTTACGAACGCCTGAAAATAAAGTGTTATATTATTCTCAGTACGGAGCGCTGCAAACGCGCTCCCTTCGCACAGTGATGGACGCGGCCACGTTGGCGACGAGAGAGTGCAGAAAATTGAGAGAGTCGTAGCCGATGTTTTGCTCTGACTTCTCTAAACCTCACTCCGAATGCATATGAAACTTATTGTTCGTTTGGAGCGAGTTTTCAGCGTTTTATACCGAGTATATCAATCCCAGAAAGTTCCACCGGAACCTAGGCCATATAGGACTAGGAAAACGGTGAAATACGTATTTTCTACGTGGGAAATTGAGAGAAGCCAGACGAAATGCGGGAAAGTCCGCAGTTCACGTTGCGTGTGCGAGCGGTGGAACTCTCAGAGCTGAGTAATATTGTGTTTTCAATCGACTTGCGACATGAGAACAAAAACTCCGCCCATTTGTTTGTGCGCGACTACGCGAACACAGTGATATTTGAAGAGACGCAGACAGAACGGTGAATGCAGACTTGAATTGCGTTTTCATGTCGCAAGTCGATTGAAAACACAATAGTTGCATCGTGAAAAAGGAAACCCCGCCCACTTGTTTGTGCGCGACCACGCAATCAGTGCTATTTAAAGAGACGGACTCCTGTTTTCATGATGCAACTCGTTTTAAAATGCAATATCATACTTCACGGAGTGCTAGACCCTACGTAAAGGAATTCGGGCCTTTTCAAATGTGTCTGGTCTGTGTCTTGGCAGTGGCGTTCTTCAAAGTCTAGTAAAAGGTGTGCAAAAAAAAAAAAATGAGACACAGAGACGCGAGAATTGGCGCTTCAAAATTTGATCTCAAAAAAGTTTTCGGAAACGTAGCCCCGAGAAACGCAGAGTTTGAAGTGTGTTTTCGTTTTTGTCGTAAACAAACTACCATATCCGCGCTGGTCGCGGCGAGACCACCGCCGCAACGCACGAGCGCTCTGCCTGGTTTTAGCGACGCAGTAATATGTGCCTAAAACAAAGTTTGTTCCTTTGCTCCTATAGTCTTGATTTGATTTATGGGAACACTTTACCAAATATTTTGCACATGGTAAACTTTTTGGTCAATCACTCAAGAATATAACTACCACCAGCTTGAAATTCTCGAGTGAGTGGAATAGAGAACAGAGTTGCATGGAAGTGAAATTCCATGCACTTGTAAACCCCACAAATGAGCTGGAGCAGCTCATTGCGAAAAAACAGTCTCCATGTATTGTGTTTTCAAAAGAGTCGCATCATGAAAACATGAGTCGGCTATCCCTTTTTTGTCTGCGTCTCTTCTACAAATAGCAATGTGTTTGTTTGCGTGGTCGCGCACAAATAAGTGGGCGAAGTTTCGTTTCGCGTTCTCATGTAGCAACTTGATTGAAAACACAATATTAACCAGTAATGATAATTTGCCGGTTTGCTGTGATCCTTGCTCCCATCTCGTGATGGAAAGACAGAGGTAACTAAAGAAGTCCAGCAAGGGCAGCTCGCCTAAAATGAAACAAAAACATTGGAAACTCACATTAGCCATGTAAACAGTAGTAAACTTCAGCGACAAAACACACAACGAAGTTGAAAGAGACGCTTGAAGAGCCGGAAATCCGACAGAAGACAATGTTTGACGCAATCGATCCCTAATGCCATTTTCTGTCGAAGAGGTGTGATAATGATAAGAAATGTGTGCGGGCACGTCGACAGAAAATCCAATCGAGATTATCAGCGCAGACATGACAATTGGATCCAAATCGGTGCCAGTCAGCGACAAAATCCCAAGAATTCCGGCCATGATACTGGCTATTATGGCGGTGGCGACGATGACGGTCGGCACATCGTACATGAACACAAAACATATAAACGCCATGCACGCCAATGTGGCGACTGCCGATTGCCATGCGTCTGTGGGCATGTTTTCGATGAGATCCACGTAGATTCCGTCGTCCGAGTATACGGAAAGACCAAATTCGTCGCGGTACTTGTCAACCACTTTTCGCCATTCGCGCAGTGCATCGCCACGCGCTGGCCACGATTGGAGGTTGGTGCCGTGGATGGCGAATGTGATGAAGAAGCGGTCAAGGGTGATTTTGGAGCTGAAAATTATACTTTTTTTTTCTGAACATTTTTAGGTTAAGGTTTATTGGTCTCATGGTACTACTGGTCTCACTCCAACCTTTGCTAAAAATAAACCCAAATGAAACAAAAAAATGCCAACAAAAAATGTCCGATTTTATAATACAGTAGCGGCCACTGGCGTAAAGCTCTTTTGTTAAACCCAAATAACCCTCTGCATCTCTGCGTCTCTCGCCACGTGTACAACGACACTCCAGACACGCGCGGTTTAGCAGCCACGTTTTGACTATGGGTGAGCCGCGCATATTTAGGTTTTGTTGTTGGATTTTCCGCGTGTCGGTTTTGGTTTTGTTTTTAAGTTAGCGTGGCTCTTTAATTCTTAGTTTTGGTTTTTCTCGAGTAGGTTTCCGTTTAGGCATTTTTTTTGTTTTGGAGTTATTGATTTTTGTCAATAAATCCGTCTTATTCTTGTATATTTGGCTCGTGTTATTTTTTTATTGCGTTTTCTGCGCATTTTTATTGGAACCCGGGCATCTTTCGGAAAGAAAGATCCAACTGAAGAGCGAGGAACTTGAGGTCAACTGTGAAAATGTTCCAAAATAAGCCAGAATAATGATTCAGTTTAGCTGTTACCGATACAAATTTTTCTAAATTTTTTTTTCGCTGCGCCTCTATTAGAGGGGCGCTTCAATTACAGGGGGCGCTTCTATTACAGTTTTTACGGTAGCCTTCATCAATGTCGGAAATACGTACTTCAAAGGACTCACAAAAAATGTTCCATAAATTTATTGCTTCTTTATCGATACCCACCTCTGATTGTGAAATTGCACAAATCCTTTCCAGAACAAGTATTCGGGCCACTCCAGAAACATTGGCAGATTGTTTACATCGACTCCGCCTCTTTCTCCAGTCTGATTTGTGCCTTCCTCCTCTTCTTCAACCATGGCCTTTTGGAAGTCGGAAAAGTCACGAATAAAGTAATTTGTGCCCAATGTCCCCCAACTGCCATTTAGGTTCTCCATCTCGTGCACGAATTGATTGAGCCTGAATTTTTGTGTTCCTATATGTACAAATTCCTAGAGCGATGTTAAAATCCAAAGTTCACTTACCTCCCCAGTCTCTCTCCGTTGCCAAGATCGCCCGGTTTCTGGACAAACACGTTTGCCAAGTAAAAATGAGGAATGACATACTGAACCCGCAAATCGTCCATTTCGCGGAGACTCGAGTCTTCCATGAACAATTTTCGCGGGCTCAAATTGATATTCATGATTGTGATTCCGTAAATCGAAATTGCTAGGAAGATGCACCACGTGGCAACAATTAGGAATTGAAAGAACGCGTTGGTGAGCATCGAGATGTACGTCTCCAAAAAGTTGGACACGTTTCTCTTTACCGCCACGTCGAAACTTTCCACCGAGGCAGTCTGCAATAAACTTGACTTTCTCAGCTAATACTACGGATTTGGTTTTGGTGTTCTAGAATTCCTCATCTTTCTTCTTTTATGGGGTTATTCACGGTGTGTTGGAGGCTACGTTTTTGAATTATTTTTCAAAAGCGAATTTTCGCGCGCTATTCTACTCTCGCGTCCCTGCGTTTCCTCCGCAGAGAATTGTGTCGATTTACGAGATTTTATTTTTTCTTTCTTACTTTTTTTTGTTATTTTTTTTGCTCATTTATTATTTTTTTGTTTGTTTCTCATTAAAAAAATTTTTTTTTTTAAATGGTTGTTTTTGAGATTAATGTGATAATTTTTTGTGTTGGATATTGATTTTAAGTCGGTTTTTTTCGTAAATAAAACAGTTAATTTGAAAAACAAAAAACGAAAATTGGGACTAAACATGCGAACAACGTTATATTCTGCCAAAAAAAAAAAACATATTTGGCAAGGTGCCAAAGATTTTTGGCAATACTCCAAGAGAAATATATGGAGGCGCAGAAAAAAACGCAAAAGTGCGCCAGGGCGCGTTTGAACTTTCGTAGGGTCCAGCATGCCGTGTTATTCAGGGTCGGGAAAAAATAGTTTTTTTTTCTTTTTTTCCTTATTCAAATGACGGAAAAAAAGAAAAAAAATCCGTGGCCGCGAGAGTTTTTTTCCG
This sequence comes from Caenorhabditis japonica, assembly GCA_963572235.1. Lineage (NCBI taxonomy): Eukaryota > Metazoa > Nematoda > Chromadorea > Rhabditida > Rhabditidae > Caenorhabditis > Caenorhabditis japonica. The sequence goes on from OY754342.1 coordinate 5,799,925, forward strand.
TTGCTTTTCTAGGCCATCGCAAAAATTTTTAGGCCCTCCGCTGTGAGACCTGCGTAATATCGATTTACGGGCGAATAATTTTTGAAAATTGGTCTCGCGCGCAGGTCTCATAGCGAAGGGCCTAAAAACTTTTGCGATGGCCTAGAAAAGCAACGGAAAAAAACTCTCGCGGCCACGGATTTTTTTCTTTATTTTCCGTCGTTTGAATAAGGAAAAAAGGAAAAAAAAACTATTTTTTCCGACCCTGAATAACCCCATTATTTATATTACGCTATTCAAGTATGTCCGTCTGTTCGCTTTGAAAGGTCAGGGTCAAGTTCAATTGGTTTCCCGTTTCACGACATGCTGGCACCTTGTAAGTGCAAACGCGCCCCAATCACACTCAAAGTTTGATGAAACACTGTGATGCGCGTGTTAAGAGAAAATTCCCTCGCAGCATTGCGAACGCTTCTGCTGTATCAAATTTTAAAAAAAAAGGAATACCTGCGGGAAAAAAAAACAATTTTTTATTTCTTTTTTCGCGGAACGTACGCAGGTTGCAAAAAAAATTGAATTTCATAAAATGAGACTGAAACGTAGCTGCCAGCATGCCGTGCGTTTAACTCTTTTTTTTTCTGTCGCCGATAGGCGCCAGCTCAGGCTTGTATATTATACTCGGTATAAGGCGCTGCGAATTCGCTCTAATCGCACAGCAAACTGCGCATGCATTCGGAGTGAGATTCAGAGAAAAAAACCGCAGGATTATGAGCAAAACATCGGCCACGTTCTCTCACATTTCTGCCCTCTCTCGACGCCAACGTGACCGCCTTGTCTATTGCGAATAGATCGAGTATATAGCGCTCCGTACTGTGAGTATGCGTTCACAAGCCAAATTCAGTTACAACGGTCCGATATTTCGCAGGTGTCGCAGTGACCTGCAGAACATCGGAGCGTCAGAGATTAGGTGACTAAACAAGACACATAGCGAGATTTTGGAATGCCATTGTTGCTCTGAATATGGGGGGAGCCATACGCGTTGACAGTTTACTTTTCCATTCATTTTCAACCACAAAAACCTACCGTACAGCTCTCGCTATCATCCTCATCCACTCCGCACGCAATTTTCTTTATGTGTCTCCGCTGCTCCTCCTCACGCATCTCAAATCGACCCGTAATCGTCATTATAGCCGAGTAGAACGTGATTTGATACACAAAATCGCACAGAATGCTCGCCATATTTCCATACGCCAACAGCGAAATTTCGGGGCTTGACGTAAAACAGCCGGCGACGTCTGCGAAAATGTTTGTCAGCGCGGAGATCAGAATCGCCGGACCAGTGTCGACGAGTACTTCGGCGAGCCGACTCGCCGGCGAATCGTCCGCTACTGGCCGTGCTCGGCGTTCAGCTGTCACGCGTTGCCATGCGTGGATCATCAGGTAGGCGTCGTCGACGCCAATGGCAAGTACGAGAAATGGTGTCACGCAGAGGATCGAACCAAAGCGGACACCGGCAAAGAAGAGGGCGCCGAGTGCTGTGCCGCACGCCATGAACGGGCAAATGCAAGCGGCAATTGCCAGAGAAAACTGAAAAAAACAACAATATATAATGTTTTAAATACTATTTTATTATGCTGTTTAATTTTTGACCTAGATATTGTGAAAACAAAAAATTGCAACGCGGTGTTTGCGTACTTTTGAAATTCAAACGGCAATAAGGTAAATAGCATGGCAAATGAAAAGATTTGTTCCCCTTTTCATTTGAATTTTAAAAGTACGCAAACACCGCGTTGCAACTGTTTTGTTTTCACAATATCTATTATTGCGCCGCGAAAACCAGTCAGAGCGGAGCGCGCAACTAGGCTGTGGTCTCGCCGCGAAAAGTGAGAGTCACAGCCGAGTCACAGCAGAGTCACAGCAGCGTCGCGCGCGTTGCCACAGCAGCGTCGCGCGCTCTGCTCTGACAGGTTTTCGCGACGCAGTAATAGATAAAAGCTTTCCAAAAGGAAGTCCAGATATGCGAAAGATGGTGCTCGAAAATTTGTATTAAAAAATTTAGTAACTTGGGCTGCAACCACTGGGTGCTGGTCATTGCCATCGTGAAAGTCAGTTCTGTTGAACAAAATTCACGTTTTTCGAAATGAATTTTTCAGGCAGAGAGCATCTAAGCAATAAGACGCGGACAAAGAGAGAGCGTTGTCACGCAACGCAATCGCAGCGGATAGGCGAAAAAAAAAAGCCCATGTATTTCGTTACTTGAAAAAAACATATGTCTCATCTCCTCAATACCTTATGAATTGACACTTGTTGCATGTAAAACGCTGAAATAAACGTGGTCACTGACGAAACGATTGCCATGATCACGAATCCGACGATCAAAAACGGAAGAAGCGACATTCCGGCACGCACCACCTCCGATTCCACGTACGACGTGGAGAGTGTCAACACGCGGATTTCCGGCGATTTGAATTCTCTGAGAAGAACACGATTTGGAACAAAAAAAGTCATTTTGCGCTACTCTAAAAATCTCAATGCATATCTTATCTTTATTATATGTAATGGTCAAACGCGCTCCGCTGAGCTCACTCAACGCTATTATGTGTTCACGAACGAGGTTTGCAAACGACGCTCCGATGTTCCGCAGTTTATCACTGAGGTCTCGCAGCGAATACTGCGGAACAGTGGAAAAATTGCGGAACATCGGAGCGTCGTTTGCAAACCTCGTTCGTGAACACATAATACGATTCGGGTATAAACGGCTCAAAACCCCTCATTCTTGAGATCATTCACTTTTACTTTTCTTTATTTCTTTTTTACTTCACGTTTTTTTCAAATGTAATATTGTCGGCCCCCAAAAATGGCCAAACGCGCTCCGCTCAACTCCCATCGGCATACAGGCCCTGGCAGCTGATGTACGTATTTATTTGCCGACTATATTGTGAAAACAAAAAAATTGCAGCGCAGTGTTTGCGTACTTTTGAAATTCAAACGGTAATCAAAGAAATATCATGGGAAATGAAGAGAGACGTCCCCTTTTTTGTTTGAATTTTTAAAGTACGCAAACACCGCGTTGCAACTTTTTTGTTTTCACAATATTACTCTCGTCTCAGCTAATGCACATCATTTTCAAAAAATGGAAAAAAATAACACAGTTGAATCAAGTGCGACCGTAACACATTCAAAGAGAGAGAGTGAGAGAAAATAAGAGACCACATTGCTCACCCTTATTCATCCCTCCCTCTTTCTCACACTCTCTCATATTGTGGCATTTATTCAAATTTGGCAAATTCGTGGCGAGACGCCGAGATTAATCGTGAGTTTTTCCCATTTTTTGAAAAAGGATGTGCATTAGCTGAGACGAGAGTAATAGACAATTTTAGATTAGTCTGCCTGCCACAGTCTGCCACGTAAGTGTGTGTCTTTTTCTGTTTCACGTACAAGCAAAAACGACTTTCACAAATCTCAGGACGCTGACGTATATCGACAGCACTAAGCGAGAGGTGAGTAAATGCGCTCCATCGAATGGCGCGAATTTGAAATCTTCCACTGTGGTGAACCGTTATTTTTTTCTCTGTGCACTAATTTCCTCCTATCCCGATTCCGTTTTCCCCACTTTCGTTCAAAATTTAACTTAAAAATTTTAATTTCGGGCAGATGGAGTTGCGGGGCCACTCAAAAAACATTTTTTCCTTTGTTTTTATTGGTAGTTTTGCATCGCTTTTGATTTGTTTGATATATTTATCTCATTTAGCATTTATTTTCGCCCGGAAAATTCAGCGGCAAACACCGGAAGCATGTGTGATACTTTTAAAATATGCGACCGGAGGGAGCTGGGCGGAAGCTTGCTTTGATCCTATTGAGTGTTTACTCGGCTCGCGGTAACTTTTTCTTATTTTTTTAGGCTTTTAATCACAAAAAATCCCCTCGCAAAGCATGCTTCCACCCAGCTCCCTCCGGTCGCCAATTTGAAAAATGTCAAACATGCTTCCGGAGCGCTGCCGCTGAACTTTCCGTGCATCGATAAATGCTTAGAAACCCATATTCAAAGCGTCTACGACAAAAAAAATTTATTGAAAAAGAAAAAATACATAATTCATGTACGAGCCGGGGAGAAAGGAAAGAAATCGATGCGCAGAGATAAAAATAACGGTTCACGACAGTGGAAGATTTCAAATTCGCGCCATTCAATGGAGCGCATTTACTCACCTCTCGCTTAGTGCTGTCGATATACGTCAGCGTAATCTCAGGGGTTCAGGCGCTTTTACTAGAAGTAAATCATTGATTCAGTGGAAAATCAACTTTTAAGCCCCCCTAATAGCAAAATAAAAATGCTCACTTCTCGAAAAAGTTGGTGATCGACATTTCGAAATCTTTGATCATATTAATGCTCCATCCCTCTTTGCGTTCGGATCTCAACTGCAGGGCGATCATTTTCGAGGATCGAATGTTCGAGATGCTGCTCGTGTTCGGGGACTGCATTTCGATGCCGAAAAAGTTGGGCTGAATGCTCATCTTTCGCGAGTAGATGGCGGTGATTGGGTAGTTGAGAGAGATTCGTTCCGACGGGATCGTTCCGTTTTTTTCGTTTTGCATTTCGGTTAGGTAACTTCTCTGAAATATATGTATGCATGTCAAGAAGCTCTCCCGGCGGGTTCAGTTTTATTGGACTCCTGTAAATTTTAATTGTTTCCATAATTCAAATGCCTCAAGCCACAAACACAAGCGGTGATTTTTTAACTCAATTGTTGAATGCCAAAATTATATTGTCAACAATGATTAGGCTTCAACTATGATGGGGTTATTCACGAAATGGCAAAAAATGGCAAAAAACGACAAAAAACTGCGCGAAAACTCGAAAAATGCTCCGAGTGGTCTGAAATTTTGGGAAATGAGGGAAAAAACTCTCCCGAACATTCCCACAAAATTTCAGACCAAAATATCAATTTTTAAGAAATATTGTTTTTTTTTTCTGAAAATGCTTAAAATCGATATTTTTGTCTGAAATTTTGGGGTAATGTCCTAAAGGATTTTTTCCCTTATCTCCCAAAATTTCAGATCAATCGGAGCATTTTCCGAGTCTTCGCGCGGTTTTTTGCCGTTTTTCGCCATTTTTTGCCATTTCGTGAATAACCCCATGAGCATTAATGGCTAATAATTATATATCATGACTGATACCCCGTTTAGTGGCTATTAGCCACAATTTTCTCTTGTCATTTTCGCGCAAAAACCAACCCCGTAGAGGCACAGTCAGCAAAATAGCTAGTGACCGAAATATGACTTTTGGAGTATAACTTTTGAATAAAGAGGGTTAAGATTCTGAAAAGTAGCATGTAACTATCCCGTAATGTTTTTAACATGCTCTAAAAATGAATTCAGTTATTTTTGAAAACTAACGATTTTTCCAAATAATTTCAGATGCCAAATTTTTCGATCCAATACAATTTTGTTTTTTTTTTCAGATTTTGTAAGACTCGATATTTATTTTCAAAATAAAGTTTTTAGACTAAAATATGATTTTAGTTGACTATGGGTTGATCGGACAATTTTCAGCTTACTTTTTAACTTAAATAGAGAATCAACAAAACCGAAGAAAATTTAATCAACATTTTTTTTTCACTGTTTTCATAAAATTTCCCTAAATTTTCTTCCCACTGTTGCTTTTAGCGGAGAACATGTTCACAGGAGGGGCTTGTGAAAATCGGCCCTCCACTTCGAACCCCGTTTCGGTAAAGATTTTACCGAACAATATTTACCGTTTACCGAATCCTGACGTGTTGGACGGAACGTTGGAAAATAAAATTTAAACTGCGCGGGTTTTTTCCCGAAAAAAAATTCAGGCCAATTGTGAAAACAAAAAAATTGCAACGCAGTGTTTGCCTACTTTTAAAATTCAAATGAAAATGGGAACAAATCTCTTTCATTGCCGTTTGAATTTCAAAAGTACGCAAACACCGCGTTGCAATTGTTTTGTTTTCACAATAAGCGTGTCCGCATTTTTCTACCGTAGGCTGCATTTAGCCGCGCAGCCACTTTTATGCGTTAAACTGATACGAAGAGGAGACGCAGAGAAGCAGAGTGTGAGGATATCGTTGTTTTTGTAGCAAAATCTCGCCGGAGAGACGCAGACACTCAGCGAAGCGCGTTGCCAATAACGTCCCGGGCACACGGCGCGGCCAAATCGACGTGGCCGAGGAAATTTCGGAAACTCGGCCACCTCCTTTTTAATGCATTGCGCCGACACGGTGTCCCGCACGCGATGCGCGCCAGCATTTTTCTGTTTCGTCTGGCACCCTCTCGCTCTCTCGCACGGTGCTTGATCAGACTCTACAGTAGATTTCCATAATTGCTAAAAGCAAGAAAAACATTAATTTTTTGAACGTTCTTTTAGCAATTACGCTCGATATTTAATTTACGAAGACATTTTGTATGTACGAGCATGAAAAATGCGCCAGAATAATTGAAATGCACTTTTCACAGATTTAAGCAGATTGGGCCTATATTTTCAATAATATCGCTTCCATAGCATTATACTTTGTTTAGAAGTATTATTGAAGACAAAATGCATCATTCACAAAGCTACAAAAGAAATGAGCGATGCCAGGAAGGTTTCTGTACGCATACAGTACTCCCTCTAGTGCTACTGGTACTTATTCAAACATTAATAACTCAATTAGTTGGAGGACTAATAACTTGTTTGACATCTCAAAATGTCCGCAAAAAAATTTAAAAACTTCTATCCGTTGTCGATCCTCGAACCAGGCTTTTGTTTTTCAGAAATTTTCAAAAAATGACCACTTTTTTCGGGTTTTAGTGCAAAACTTGCTCGATTTATAACTTCATTAGTCAATTGACTCGATCAAAAGCGGAAAATAACCGCATTCAAAATGCAAACAACTTATCCGTGACCGATTTTTGAAAAAACAATTTTTTGGCGAATATGGGCTACAGTATACTAAAATTCATATTCCGAGCCCTCAAATTCAGGCTTTCTGATATCGAATGTGGGTTTTTTGTTTATTTTATATTTTATAGAAGTACATTAAACAAACGAGTCAAGAAATTAACAAAGCATACGGGTATACCTTAGCTACAAAGCCTCATAACACAGTAAACTTCGGTGTTTTTTGTCTTGCCATTTAAACGGGTATGAAAATATTTTTTGTATAGTTTTCTAACTCAAAAATTAAATTGAACCATTTAATGTATGTTTTATTTGTGTTTTCTTCAAAAAATCCATTCAATTTATTTTTTTCCAAGTGTTTTTATGGGGCACATTTTCCAGACGAGTTCCGATGCAATCGCGCTCCACCTGCACGCATGAGAGATGAGAGACGCCGGGGCGTCTCTTCTCTCGATCGCCGGCGTCGCTTTTCTCGTGCGGGACACCGTGCGCCGAGCGGCAACTATAAAACTTCGTTTTTTTTCTGCTTTTTTCGCGTTTTTCATTATCTTTTTGTAAATAAATTTTTAAAATAAACAATACTTTCAGGATAACTCACAACCGAGCTCGCATTTGTTCCCCACACTTCCCGTCACGAGTCTTCAAAGGTAGTGAGTTTTTATAAATGTTTTTCTCGTAAAAAAATTATTTGGATTCTCCGAGTTTTTGCCAAAACGTTATCCAGGCAATCATCTTTCGTTTGATACCAAATATGTAAAGCTGTATGTATGAATTTTGAAAAAAAAAACTACGAAAAGTCGAAAAATGTGAAAACTTCCGACAAAAAAATATTTTTCTCGAAAACAAGTTGGTATTTCGTTCTGTTATTTTGCCACAACATACTCCAGGAAATTCTCCTTCTTTTCATATCAAATTTATAAAACTGTATGTATCGATTATCAAGAAAAACCACGAAGAATCGAAAAATGTAAAAAATTCAGACAAAAAACTTTCTTTTTTTCTCGAAAACAAATTGGTATTTTGTTCTGTTATTTTGCCACAACGTACTCCAGACTATTCTCCTTTTTTTGATATAAAATTTATAGAATTGTATCACTTTATTTTCGAAAAAAAATCACAAATTGCTGAAAAAAAGTGAAAAATTGAGAAAAAAACATTTTTTCTCGAAAATAAATTGGTATTTCGTTCTGATACTTTTCCACAACGTACTCCAGGCAGTTTTCCTTCTTTTGATACTAAATATTTAAAGCTGTATTACTTTATTTTTGAAAAAAAAATCAGAAACTGTGGAAAAAAGTAAAAAATTCAGGAAAAAAATATTTTTCTCGAAAACAAGTTGGTATTTCGTTCTGATACTTTGCCACAACATACTCCAGGAAATTATACTTCTTTTGATACCAAATTTATAAAACTGTATGTATCGATTTTCAAGAAAAATCATGAAGAATCGAAAAAAAGTGAAAAATTTCAGACAAAAACTATTTTTTCTCGAAAATAAGTAGGTACCAGAAGGTTGTTGACGGCTATCGCCGTCAAAAACCTTCTGGGTAAGCTTGGGAATGCCCGAATCTCCCTGATTTTTCAAAGAGTTTTAATGTATGCCAAAAGAAACATTGAGTAAGTACCCAAAATTGAATCAATTAAAATCTCAATGTTTTTATGTGTGCCTGTCAATCCGTTTTTGTATATTGCCTGCGAAAGAAATATGTCACAAACCTATTCAATGCAGCAAAAAAAAAAACAGTTTTTGGGGTTTTCAACCCGATGCATTGCGCAAGAACAATTGAAATAAGAACTACCGTACTCGGATGTTTTCAAACTGAACACAATTCTTATATCCTAATGCGTTTTCCAATACTATATTGGATTCAAGAGGAGTGGCACTCGAATTAAAGTTATTATTCGAAAAAAAGAAGTAACCGAAGAGATTTTTTGTCTTCCAATTTCATATCACTCAGTCACGAATCCATTATTATAAAAACTCATAACGAAAAGTCGTCTTTACTCATTAAGTTATCTGGAATCGTTATTTATTCCATTTTTTTTCCTTTCTTCTAAACCCGTAGTTAAAAGTTCACTTTTTCTGGTTTCAACAACATGTTTTGGTTTGGATGGATAGTTTCAAAATGAGTAACAGTTTAGAATATTGTTTAAATAGAGTTGGCCACTTTATCATAACTCCTCAGTCAGAATTTGACAAAAATCTTCGCATGAGCCTACAGTAGCTCAGTAAAAACAAACATATTTTCCTGAAAAAAACAAAAAAACAGTAAACCTATTGTCCTGAACTTTTCAATTATCTCAGTGCAATGCAAACGTGCATTCTGGGTGCAGAACAATCAATTAAACTACTCTTTTACATTAAATTAAAATAACAGAAATATGTGCGAAATTTTGGTCCATAACCGCTCGGAAACTAAAACAGAGAGGAAAACAAAAACTCGAAATAAAATTCAAAAAATTGCTCAAAAGTTTGATGAAACGTACCTATACCTAATTTTGTAGGCTGAATTGACACATACTAAACAAAAAAGTAATTACAAAAAAGAAAAAACCACAGTAAAACTCGAACTTCCGACCTCCCACGCGCCAGCGTAGACTACAAACCACTTGGATACCGCGCAGGTTGAATAAATCTCCCTATGTGTGCAATGAGATTTCGGCCGACCCACAGTTTCCTGTCGGATTTCCTTTCGACTGTAGAAAAGCAAAAAGTGCAGAAGAAAAAAATATGGACCGGCCGGCCTAACAGTAAAGTACCCTTCAAAAAAACGATATCAAAATTTGGAAAAGACGGGCATCATCGCGGCATTCAGGAGACTCAGATTTTCAATTTTGGCCTTCCACGGACTTCTGGGGACCGCGCCAGCACCGCGAACATACCGATACACAGACAGACAGACACACAGAAAAATTTTATTAGTAATAGTAAAGATAGTGTTCTGAAAAATTTCCCCAATGTACTTCAAATAATTATCTTCCTTTTTATGCCAAAAATATTAGGTTTTCACGACTTTGTTATATATTTTTTGTTTTTTGTGGCTATTTTGATACTTTTCCTCGTTTTCTTGTTGTCCGAATCTTATTTTTTGATTGTATTTTATTTTTCTGTTGTTTTTTAAGCATTTTTAATGGAATAAAGTAATTAATTTCGCTGTCAAGAACTTTAAAAAGCAAAATTAAACCCAAAACAAATTGGTGTTGACGCGCAATCTGCAGTGTTGCGCCGCGGTGTTTGCACACCAGTTTCGCTGCCAATACTGCTGTACCATTACAAGTTTTCCCTCTGCCACGTCGCGTTGGCCGGGCCGTGCGAATCGATAACATTTTTACCAAAGCCCGTTTTACCGTTTACCGAAAACTCACCGGTAAATCGGTAAATCCGACCCCTGCTCGTGAATCTGATTAACTCACCGCAAATTGCACAAACGGCTCGTTGATCTGACAAAAATTGGTGCAAAACTCTTGATAATTCTCATGTTTTCCATCACTCGACAGCATTGTGAAGTTGGAAGTGAGAATTGACTCGAGTCGCAGCGCCTCGCGTAGCACATCCGGATGAAGCACACTTGAGTGGCGTCGAGGTAAAATCAGTACGAACATTGTGATTCCGTTACCGTTGTGCGCAAAAAAGTCAGTCATCACGTCGAATTCGTCGCGCGCGCGAGCTCCATATGGTGTGTAGCCGGTGATGTCATTGTCGTTGCTGAAAATGGGAAATGATAGTGTGTTTTCAATCGATTCACTAAGTAGCGAGGTGCTAGCGACTGCGCGGTTGTCTTACACGTTTTCTGTCGGAAAAATTAAATTCGAAAAATGTGGACTTGCATGAAGATGGGGAGGTAGACCATGTTGGATGCTTTCTGGCAACACGGAGTGTTGGCCGGAACGGTGAAAAATGAAATTTAAACCGCGCAGTCATTTTTCTTGAAAAAAAAACAATTCTGACCGTTGTATTGTGTTTTCAAATGACTTGCAGGATGAAAACATGAGTCCGCAAACACTGCTCTGTCTGCGTCGCTTAAAATACCACTGTGATGATGGGTCGAATTGCTGCATTTAGCTACATAGTGTAATGTCCGGGCTCGCCCAGGCTTACATCCTTCCCGGGACACACGTCACCAGTCCACCTTGCCTCTCCTAGCTGTCGATAACCCTCGATCATCCTGCGTCTCTCTGGTCTCCTCGCACATCTCGTCGCCTGTCTCGCACCTCCTGCGCACGGCATGCTGGCATCTACGTTTTAGTCTCATTTTATGAAATTCGATTTTTTCGCGCGTTCAATTTTCTGCGTACGTTCCGCGAAAACAAAAATTAAAACATGTTTTTTTCTCGCAGATAACCCTTATATTTTTAAAACATTTGATACAGCAGCAGCGTTGGCAACGCCGCGAGGGAATGTTCTCTTAACACGCGGGTCACAGTGTTTCATCAAACGTTTAGTGTTATTGGGGCGCGTTTGCACTGAGGTAGGTGCCAGCATGCCGTGCCTGCGCCTCGCTGGTCAACGCAACGTCTCGCCTCTGGTCGCACACCACCTGGACTCTCTCGCTCTCGCTCTCGGATTTAAATATTTCCCGCCTTTTCGTTGCGCGCGAAAGCGCTCACGAAAAGGGTATAAAAGGGCCCAAAAACCTCATTCTTGAGGTTACTCTGTCATTTTCACTTTTGCTCTCGCTTGCTCCCCCGTTCTTCTGTACTTTCCCCCGACCCGTTCTGTCTCCCCGCCTTAATTGTCCCCCATTTGAGTGTAGTAAGGGCGTTTGCCCCAATAAATCGTGTGTGTGAGAGCTGGTGTTAGCGTGTTAGATTGCGGCGCTTAATGTGGGCCCACGGCCCACATTACTGGTAAGCAGCGAGTGTAGGTTGGCGCGTGGCATTAGGCCAAACGCCACGCGTCCTCCCAAAAGATCCCCCGCGCGCCGGCAGCTTTCACCGCACCCTCCCACCCACGGTTCCCCCAATTTTTTTTTAATTTTTTCTTTTCTTTTTCCTTTTCTGGCGGGTCTTTATTTTTTTTATTTTTTAAGTAGACAGTAGATTAGGGCTTAGGCAGTTTTATGAGGCCGCCGCAGCGTCCGTCCCGTGGTGTGCGCACACCCGGGCGGAATTTAGCCGCCGGTAGGCTAGCAAGCCAGGCATTAGGATTTTTGACACGAGTAGGCTCGTGGCCAAAAGGGTCCGTCATCCCCCTCCCGGGAAGGTCGCCCCTTCCCCGGATTTCCTCGGTGAGGTTTAGGTTATGGTTATGGTTGAGGATAGTTCCTCAGTTAAAGTCAGATCACCGGTGTAGTAAGCGTCAGGGCAACGTCCCTGGCCGCCTTTAGCCACGAGTGCGATAGCGTTCCCACTGTCCCCTCCGCTCATCGGGAAGCGTCAATTTTTCCTGTGTTGGTACCGAGTATCTGTCGTCGCAGATACAGCATGTACCCGTTTTTCAGATAACAATCTGATCAACCCATCTGAGCCCAGCATGGAGCACCCCGCTCAATTGTCGTGTGACTCCGTCACCGACAAGGCATCGATCACCACCCTCCGCAACGCAGTATGCAAGGATTTGCACGCCGCACACGAGCGGATCACCGACGTCTTCGAGCAGATCCAGGTACGTGTAGAGAAACTGGAGAAGGAAGGGGCCACTTCGGTCTTTGTGGACGCGGTGGACCAGCGGGAGGTAACAACTCTCGCCGGTCTTCGCTCCGCAAAGCACCAGGTCTCTTCCAACTCCGCCAAGTTTCACCCCTCGATCAACAACAAAGAGCCTCAGGGCAACTCAGCCTCTCCTCAAGGAGAGCAACCAGCTAATCAAAGAGTTTCAGATAAAAGTTTAGCAGCAGCAGCGTTTCCAGGCGAAACAAGTGACATCAGAAAAGCCAGTGCAGTGGCAAGAAGTAAAGAAACGGGCACGGAACAGTCCGACCCAGTTACCGAGCGCGACGCTCAACAGCCGTCAGTTTGCGTCATCACCCAGACAGACGCCAAAGAAGCAGCAACATCCGAAAGGGCAAGAGGAACCAGGCGTTCCACCAGCCAGACAAGCAGAATCAGCCGCTCCACCAGTCAGACACGCAGAATCACTCGGGCTTTGTCAGCCAGTCAACAACCGCGAATCAACGTTTTCGCAATGAAGTCCGCTGCCACCGTCCCAATTTTTTCTGGAACCAACAAGGAGAACTTCCACGCATTCGTACGGAATTTCAAGGACCACGTCAGGCTCACCAACGAACCAGACGACAAAGAGGTGAGAAATCATCTACTTACAGTCCTCACAGACTTTGCCCGTGATACCGCCGAAGAAGTCCTTGACCGAAACCCCGACGCGACGTCGGAAGACATCATTGACGCTTTGCGAGCTCAATACGAAGACCAGTACAGCACGCAGAACCGTTTGGACGCCATCAAGGCGTGTTTTCAGTACGCCCAAGAACCCGTGCAGGATTATTACCAACGAATCCGGAAGTTGATGCGTGAAGCACAAACCGGAGCGAACAGAGCAGAAGTCACCCAAGCGACTAAGGAAGCTTTCCGCAACGGCCTTCAGTCAGAAATCCTCCGCTTCTACGTGACCACCGCCAGATCAACGGAATTCGACCAGGTATACAGAGACGCTATCTTCTACGAGAAAGCCTTGCAGGAAAAGGAAAGAAAAGACCGAGCCGACGCAGCCGCCATAGCAAGTCGCCCACGCACCGCAGAAGTTTTTGCACACGCCGCTGTACGAAATCAAGAACAGTATTTCGACTACGACAACGAAAGAAACTATTACCCCGCCGTTGCCGCCTTCAACCAACCACCAGGAAGCCCAGGAGCAATGAACAATAGCCCTTTCGATCACGGTTACAACCGAAACCGGAACATCAACGCAAACCGAGATTTTGGTCGCAGTTTCGAGCAGGTTCAAAACCGCAACGCCGAATGCTGGTATTGCGGACGCCCAGGTCACTACCGTCAGGACTGCAGAAAGAGAGCGGCAGACATCGCAAGAGGGATCTACAGAAGCCACATGCGTACACCACACAACATGGCCCCGCACCCGTCCCGCAGCAGAAATGCCGAATCACGGCGACCACCACTGAATCCCGTTGAGAATCACCGTCAACCAACAGTCAGAGTGATCCAAACAGCCGAACCTCACGACCAGTCGACATCAACAGTCCTCCAGGATGCTCAAGCAAGAATAGGTCAACAAGAGCGCTTGATCAAGATGCAAGAGAACCAGCTCAACGACATCAGATGGCGCCTCGAAGCATACCAAATGGGTCGATCTCCAGGGAATTCACCACCTCCAAGCGTGAACCTAGCGACGCCAACAGATCCAACACCAACAGTTGCCACTGCTCGACAAGTAAGTACACTCCCCATCACGGCTCAAATTCCAATCAGAGCGAATGGGATCCCCTGTTACGCACTCATCGACACCGGATCGAGCATTACGGTCACCAGCGAAAATTCAAAGGACACCTTCTGCAGCACACCGCTGGAGCCACCACAGTCAAGCACAGCACTTGGACTCGGCGGAAACCAGGTAAACATGGTGGGAACATCCGTTATAAAGTTCCAGGTTGGTCCATTCACAGTCGACCATCTCACCCACTTCACAGAAGGAAGATGCACACCCACCGGCCCAACGGGTTACACGTTCATAATTGGTAACGACGTCCTTCGCCAGCTGCCCAACTTCATTTTGGACTATGCAAAAGGTCATTTCCTCATCGCCGGAGCAATCCTCCCGATGGGAAACCAACAAGAGAGGGATGCTTACCCAGGAAATCGGAAATCGCATTTGAAAGGACAAAATCCGTTTCCCCGACAAGACGACACGTCGACGCCGACACATTTCTCATCGAAAATGACGCCAACAGTAACTCTGAAACGCTCAAAGACCAGAAGAAGTCCGAAATCAATCGATATCGCACCGTCCGCACCACGAGGTCAGCCGCCACCGACTCGCCAAGCCACCAAATCCACGAAAACGAACCACGACGAATTGCCACACAGTCTGCGGAAAATACGAAAGAAACCTGTGAGATCCCAAAATTAGAAGCCCGAAAGTCCAATGTTTTCACATGCAAAACAAATATTCGACCAAAATTCTAATTTCTCAAATTTTTCTCTCGCAAAACACCATCAAAAGGCTCTTTCTCCGTTAAAAATCCACCAAAAAGACGTTAATTCGCAAAAGTTTAAAGGAACATATGCTCTCACCGGTAGCGGGTCCCGCAACGAACGCAAGAAGGGATTACGGTAGCAGTCGTTTCCTTCCCGAAACTTCTCTCACCGGTTGCGGTTAGCGTCTAAAATTTTTACGCCATTTTGCCACTCACCAGGTCAGTGAATATTCACCAATGACCCAGGCAACGCGTAAAATTTTTAGGCCACCGGTTTTTGAGTTTATTTACCCAAAAATAATCAAAACAATGGTTTATAGAATACACACCGACCGATTGGATCGATCGAAAGCACCGATGTCGCCACCGACACGAAAGAAAAAGCCGATGACGCCGGCCCCCGACGAAAATGAGAAGGTAAGTATTTTACCTGGCCTCCGCACCGATCCTGCACCTGGGGACGGACTGGAGCGTGCCGCTGAAGGGCCTAATAAGCCTCAAAGCGGCGGCCCAGCTCCGCCACCTGCGGTTTCGGCTGCGGAATCTGCCATTTCGTCCACGTCACACTCGCTTTCGGTTTCAACACCGATCTGTCAAACCGGGCTCCCGCCCGAACGTTCTTCCAGCACATCAACAGCAGTAGACGACAAAATGGAAATCGTATCGAGAGCAGGCTGGATTTCTGACGACGACATCGAGGTAGATGTCTCTGTGCAAGAAGAAGAAGAATACATGTCACTCGAATCCGAAGACGAAGGGCCCGACCCCGCACACGATGCCGAGCCAGATTTCCCGTTGCCAGTCATCAACAACGAAGTGCAAGTGCCGGCAAGACAACCGGAACACCCGTTCCACGACCAATACGCCCCTCGCGAAGGCGAAGAACCACCGAAGGACGTAGCCAAACGATTGGTCGCCACGGTCCTCCTCTCCCAGGTCCAAGCGTTCCGGATGAAGACGCTGAGTTGGTTCGACCCAATCGAGAAGCCTGCCCCGCCAGTCCTCACGCCAGAAGACGAAGCTGTCGAGCAGGTAGTCAGCCTCCCAGCCACACCGTTCGCATTATACGTCGTTCACGTCCACCGAGGATCGAGCGCCGCCTTGGCATCTGTCCACCGAGAACTCGCAGCAGATGATCGCCCAGACCTGATCTACGTCAATTTCCAGCCACGCTACGCAAGAGAAAGCACAACCGGAGGCGCACACAGCGCCGAAAAGTTCTTCCCAGGAGATCTACTGGCCGTCACCAGACTCGGAAGACTCCCAAGCACCACCGCCGAGCACTTTGTAAGGTCTCACGAGGGAGCTCTTCAAATCGAGAAGCACAACTTCTGGACAGTGCTCCAATACACCCTCGTCAAACGTACAGTCGCCTCACACACCATATCGTATTGCGCCCGAAAGCAACGAGGTAAGAATGTATACCAAATTTTTGCCTCAGACTTCCCAGTGCCTGTCAACGTGCCAACACGCTTCTACAGCTCGGAAGAAGGGCTACGCCCAGGAAACTTCTACCGAACAACGATCCTCACGCCGCAAGCTCACCCGGCAGCCCTGCTGAACAACATCAAACCAGGCGCTGCAAAGCAATACGTGGTCAGAGCAACCAACCCGCTCGCTCTCCGGCACAAGTACCGACCAACGCTCATGAGCGCAACAGCACCGACCGCTGAGGACACCCGCCTGTTGAGCCTCGCAAGAAACCCGTACGGAACAGTCGACATCTCCAACGCCGACGCCTTGAAGTCACTACTGTTTGCCGGACGCCTCGCAATCTCCGCGGCCATCGCTCTCACGCACCGAAAAACAGACAGCAACTTCTACACCGTGACAGTTGACAACGTCGTCCCACATTTCCGTGGAAGCATCATGAAGTTCAAGATCAGCCACGCAGGAACAGCTCCCCCGCCGGAATCCTGGTCCCGCGATACGCCGTTCTTCATTGAGACGACAGCCGGTGAGTCGATTCACTGCAAGGTCCTCACAATGGACAACCACATGACCCACCTCCAGATATCAGCCCGTGCTATCAACGGACTCAATCTCGAAGATTTGATGGAAAACGAAGTTTTTGTCAGCCAGAGCACAGACTACGCAGTACACGACCTGAGGAATTTTCCGACGATGAAGGTAGCGATCCCACTCAACAAGGAGCACCACGCTTTCCATTACCTGCCAGCCCTTTTCGGAGGTAGGCCTCTGGAGCAGAACGAAGTGAACGCGCCACCGATCACCACCGAACGAGGAGTCATGCTGACTCACGAGCAAGCCGAGTTTATCGCTCGCTTCAAGGACCGAAAAACCCACGCCTTCCTATGCGATGCCAGCTTCGGAACCGGCAAGACATACACAGTGACGTACGCCACCGCAGACGTCGCCTTGGAAAAAGAAGGATCACAACCGCTGCAAATCATCTTCACACCAACGAATGCCGCAGCCCACGCCGCGTACAACTCGTTCATTGAACACGATCCACTGAAGAAGATCCCAGCATTGAGACTCATATCCGCCAAGAACCGAGACAGGATCGACGCATCACTGCGTACCGAGTACGACACGCCGGAAGTCCTCGGCAAACTATTCTGGACCCACGTAAAGGACTACGACGCCAAGCACCCAGTCGGACCGGTCAACGATGCCATCGTTCTCTCCGCCATCTTCTACGCCCGCAGTCTCTACCACGGAAACTGCAAGCCGTCAGAACTCTCCAACCGTTACCTGCGTCGACACTTCCAGCTTAGCCGCGAAATGTTCGAACCCGAGCAGAAAGGAAAAGTCATCCGAGCCATCCACGGGACCCGCATCCTCTTCGGAACCGTCACGTCCATCATCGACGCCTTCACGAGAGGAGATTGGAGTAAAATGGCCAACCTGGTGCAAACCATCGTTGTGGAAGAAGCGAGTCAAGTCCCACGGCACACCTTCATCGCGCTCGCCACCTACTTCCCGTGGTCCCGCCTGGTTATCGTTGGTGACCCCAGACAATTTGACCCGCCCGATCGGAATGCCGGATCAGCTGAGAACCTTGGGAATCGACTCCATGCTCACCGCCGCAGTAAACAAGGTACTCATTCCTAGAACAAATCTACGAACCGTATTCAGATGCCCGCACGAGATCACGTCCCTGTTGTCCAAGACGTTCTACGAGAGTAAACTCGAGCCCAAGCCGAAGGAGCCACCATCAGGACTCGCCGCAGAGCTCGGAATCGGAACCGAAGATGGCCTATACACGGTCGACCTCGCTTACCCGGAGATCTACATGGACCCCGGATACCGAAACACCGCCGAAGCCGACATCGCCGAAGCACTGGCGCGCCGAGCACTCAACTCCGACAAGTTCAGAACGGTATGAGTCATCACAATTTACAAGGCCCAGTGTTCAGAACTCGCCGCAAGACTGGAGACCACTCGCGCGTACACTGGAACCGCCGACGCCTCCCAGGGCAAAGAATTCGACCTGACGATCGTGCTCACCACCAGAACGGCAACTCCAACACCGTTCGCTTGCGAATTCGACAGAGCAAATGTGGCCCTGTCACGTACAAAGAAGATTCTCGTCGTCATCGCGAACCATGCAGCCGCCAGCCAACGCAAGCCATGGAGGCAGATCCTCTCGAACCTTCCACACCGCCACACCTTCGCAGAGCAGTCGATCCGCAGGATCCTCAACGTCGCGGAACCACCACCACCTTCGAGGCAACGCCGCGTAGCCGTTCCAAGCCGAAGCAGACCCGACAACGAGAACTGAGTTTGCCGTTTTGTTTTTATTTTAATCCCAACTAATTTTGTTTCAACCAATCAAAAAAAAAAAGTTTTAAGAAAAAAAAAATGCACACACATTTTGTCTAGGTTTTATTGTAGGTTTTATCCCCATTTTCCCACCCCACATTTTCCGACTAACGTTTATGATTTTCCAGACCCATCCCCATCTATCGCAAGCAAGCAACATCAGAGCCGAGCCAATCCGAGTCAATCCGAACAACGACACATCCATCCGAAGCCTTCACGAATGGCCGAGAGAGACCCACCAGAAGCCGTCAGACCAACACCAGAGCCAGTGAGATTGCCACATCATTCGTTGAAGGACCACACGTCAGGCCTAGGCCGCCCGGACCTTCAGCAACATCATCATCATCAAGGATCAGGGTCGATCCGGAGAAAAAGGGGGGAGGTGTAATGTCCGGGCTCGCCCAGGCTTACATCCTTCCCGGGACACACGTCACCAGTCCACCTTGCCTCTCCTAGCTGTCGATAACCCTCGATCATCCTGCGTCTCTCTGGTCTCCTCGCACATCTCGTCGCCTGTCTCGCACCTCCTGCGCCTCGCTGGTCAACGCAACGTCTCGCCTCTGGTCGCACACCACCTGGACTCTCTCGCTCTCGCTCTCGGATTTAAATATTTCCCGCCTTTTCGTTGCGCGCGAAAGCGCTCACGAAAAGGGTATAAAAGGGCCCAAAAACCTCATTCTTGAGGTTACTCTGTCATTTTCACTTTTGCTCTCGCTTGCTCCCCCGTTCTTCTGTACTTTCCCCCGACCCGTTCTGTCTCCCCGCCTTAATTGTCCCCCATTTGAGTGTAGTAAGGGCGTTTGCCCCAATAAATCGTGTGTGTGAGAGCTGGTGTTAGCGTGTTAGATTGCGGCGCTTAATGTGGGCCCACGGCCCACATTACTATAGTCACTCGGTTGCGTTAAAACGGATACGAAGAAGAGACGCAGGTAAGCAGTGTAGCAAACTGCCAGCGACTCTCGCCGAAGAGACCCAGACAAGCAGCCTCCCACCACAGCAGAGCGCATTGCCAATAAAGTTCCATCCAGCACACCGTCCGCGGTTCAAACTGGGCAATGCGGTTCTTCTTCGACAGTTGAAGCTGGGCACAACTGATTGGAATAGTAGTGAAAGTCCGTCCACCTACATGGTAGCGCTCAATACTCGTGTGGAGGAGACTGCATGTAGACCTAATAAACATACTGTAGTACAAGTTTTACGATCAGGGCGATCGTCAACCCCCTGTTTTGCGCGCGAAAAAGCGATTTTATACAACTTCACGTTTTAAGTCATTTGCGCACCTCCGTTCAAATTGGTTGAAACGTCATTGTCTATCCGCTCAATGCCATTTCTAACACATCCAAGTGGTTTTTGGCATTCAACTTGACCTCTGACCACTAGTCTCACAATCAATCTTTCTTCCGCTCTCGTCATCGAAATTAATGACACATAACGTCATCTTAAAACTTACGGCGTCGTCGCCACTTTTGCCGTGCCAATGAGCGTGAGAACGACGCAGACGACGATGAGGGCGACGGCGTGATCGGCGACAAAGTGCGACCATATCTCGAAAAACGACGAGATAGCCGCTACCAAGCGTGTTGGTTTTCTGGCATCTGGAAAAAGTGGGAATATTTGACGTCACTGCTATTTTTCGAATTCCACTTGTTGCTTTCAAATTTGGGATTTTTGTTGCTACACAATTTTACACTTCAAACACCGAAAGCGGGACATAAAAAATTATAAACGTTGGCCTTGAGAAAGGTGCACTGCTGAACACAATCTTGGCGGTGTGCCAATTTATGCGAATCAACGTTTTTGAAACGAGTTTTTGAGCCGACAAGCGATGAGACGCAGACTGAGAGACAGCGTTGTAACGCGACGAACCGCAACACGTGAACTGTGGCGGATAAAAGACGCAGGTAGACTCTACAGAAACGCAAGCACGCCCTGTCGCACTCTCTGTGTTTTCAAGGTGAGTAGAGACGCAGAGAAGCGTGAAATGACCGGCTGCCGTTGCGTGGCGTGATATTGTGTTTTCAATCGACACCAGGGGTGCCACAAAAAAATTTTTTTGCGAAAAAACAAAAAAAAATGTTTTTCATTTTCACCGCGTATTTTTATCAAAATACTATCAAATTTACCCATTTTATTCATGCAGAAAAGATGGAAAATTGCGAAAAATGTGCTAAAACTGTTTGCGAGACATCTTGAAAAACCGTACTCTAGTCTAAAAATCCAAGTTTTTCTTTCCAATTTTTGATTTTTTCAAAAAAATGCGAAAATTTTTCGAAACAAAAAACCTATGCGAAAAAATAATAAAACATGTTTCGCAATATGTGCGAAAAATGCGAAAAACAAATAACCAAAAAAAAAAACGGCACCCCTGTCGAAAGCGTGTTCGCATTTTTCTACCGTAGGCGGCATTTAGCTACGCAGCCACTTTTTTGCGTTAAACTGATACGAAGAGGAGACGCAGACAAGCAGAGTGCGAGGATATTGTTGTTTTTGTAGCAAACTCCCGCCGGAGAGACGCAGACACTCAGCGGAGCGCATTGCCAATAACGTTCCCGCCAGCACGCTCTTGATTTCCAATAGGGTTTTCACGGAAAAGCGAAAAAAAAAACAAACAAAAAATTGCCTTTTTTTGCTATTAGAAACCTTTTTAAACAGAAAAATCAACGAACCCTCCGAAATTTTTGACTTGTCGCTGTCGGTCATCGGCAGCTGAGACGCGTCTAAACAATAAAAAATTGGTTAATGGAGAATTTTTTTTTTTGAAAATAATGTATAAATGAACAGGAAACTAAATAATAAAATTGAGAAAAAAATCTAAACAAAAAGTTACACAACGACTAAAACAGAGAGTACAAAAAGAAGAGAGTAGAGTGTAAAAGGCGCAAAAAGCTATTAACAGTTTAACTTTATTGAAAGCGACCAAAAAAAGAGAAATACCGGTCCCCTCCAGTCTTTACTTGCTGCATTTTGTTTTTAGCAAAGGACCAATAGAATTCTCACAATTTTTGTCTTCTAGTTTTTAATTTGAAAACAATTGTAGCCTGAATTTTGAACCAACACTAGAGTTGATTGAAGTCAGAGTTGAAATGTTCAAATTTCGTTAAGTTGTTCGACAATTTAGTTTCATTTGGCGAAATCTTGGTCGTGTTTGTTTTGCAATTCATACTACCGTAAAACCTGAAATAGAGCGGTCTTGTTAAATAATCAGAAAATTTTTGGCGAACGCCGTCATTGATAATCAAAATTTAAATAGCGCATAACCCGTGGCGAATAGAGAAAAGAAATTCAACAGTTTTTGACAAATCTGGGAAACAGGGTGGTAAATATGTTGGAAATTTTTTTTCTCTCTCCGAGAAAAACCTTGATGGGGTGTCGCTGATTGATTTCTTCATGCTGTCATTAGAAAGAGAAAAACGAAAAACGATGTCAATTTCCCTTTTTTCTCCTAATAAACAAGACGATCATTTTCTTACTTCTTGCGATTTGCAAGCGGAAAAGGGAACACTGGTATTATATTCGAGATAAGATGCACGGTGATGCGCGCCCCCGTTCAATTTGTCCTAACTTGGTGGAAAACGGCTATTAGCCATCTAATTTGTGGGCTATTGCTCCTCGATAACGGCCTGGTTGCTTTTAAAATTATTCAAGTGTCCAGGGGAGGAAAATGATTTGAGCATTGCGCACATCTAAAAAATAGAGTTGGCAATCTTCCTGGGCGACTGGGCCGATGCCAAGTAACCCACGGGTTAACATTTTCAACCGAATAGCTTTGATTTAACTATAAATATTGTAATGTCCGGGCTAGCCCAGGTTTACATTCTCCCCACCATTTGGCCGTGCACGGTGTGCCAAAATCCGAAAATGTTTGAATTTAAAATGTTCGAAAATGTTTATGTCAATGTTTCATAGAATTTCTGAATTTCTGATATAAAATGTGGTTTTTTTGTTTCTTTTGTACTTTGTGACGGTACATTCAATTAAAAATTTAAAAATTTTACAGAAATATAGCTGCAGCGCCTCAGAAAGCAGTAAAATCCGGCGTTTTTTAAAATTTCCATCTAACTGTGTGTAGATAACATTTTATATGTGTTTAACGTTTCAAAAAATAGCTTATTTTATGTCGATGTTATACATTTTTTCTTTAAAAAACCAATTTTCTTCACGTTTTTTCGTTCTATTCAAAAGGTGCAATAATTCTCGGCGAGGTACGATGCAATTGCGCTCTACCTGCACGCATTAGAGATTAGAGACGCAGAGGCGTTGTGCTAAATTCTGTATCTCTGCGTCTGCAAACGCAAAGTGCGCCAGCCAATGTTGTTTTGCACTTTCCCGCTTTTGGAGGCAATGCGCTGATTTTCAACTTCAGAATATGTCATTTTTATTGATTTTTCAATATTTTGCAACATAGTTATCTTTCTTATACCGTAAAACCTGTAAAAGAAGGACATGTCCTTCTATTCTCAACCCTCTTCAAGTGCTGTCCTTCTAATATAGGGTGTCCTTCAATTATAGGGTGTCCTTCTAATTTTCGGAGCATGATAAAGGAAGAAACAATTTTTAAAGAAATCATTTTTATGAAAAACCTTCATCAAACCAGCCTTTCGGCGACTGAAAAACGGGGGAGGGGTGGGGTACTATGGTATTACTGCGTCGCGAAAACCAGTCAGGGCGCTCGTGCCTAGCGGCTGTGGTCTCGCCGCGACCAGCGGGTATACGGTAGTTTGTTTACGTACAAAAAAAAGAAAACAAAGCAAAAACAGAAAAATAATTTAAAAAAGAATGTAAACAAACTACCGTATACGCGCTGGTCGCTGCGAGACCACAGCCGCAAGGCACGAACGCTCTGACTGGTTTTCGCGACGCAGTAATATAGAGCTTGCACGGAATAGAACTGCTACGGAATAGAACTTCGAGGGATAGAACCCCACCGCTCGAACAACTCGAAGAATTATTTTGTTGTACATTGTGCGGCAAGTCCGCAGTGCAAGGTCCTTGTGCGAGCGGTGGAACTCTCATAGATGGATAATATGATTTTGAATTCACTCCAATAAGTTCTTATCAAATTTGGCGCCTTTCAAACGACGGCCACCACCCGGCAGACGGCAATAATCCGAACTCATGAACTGATTTTGTGACATATTCTCGCTTAGGATTTGTATTCACACGGGCAAAACGCCACGAAGAAATTTGGTCCAAATGAGGATGAAACAATGAAAAACGGTGTGTTTGAATCAAATGTGAGGCAAATTGCTTGGATGAAATGAGGATGAAATGAGGACAAAGAGAAGCAAACGCACAGAACATGAGTTATTTTTATAATCCTTGTTGATCAATTTTCAACATTTTTTGTCAGTAATTGGCGAAAAGCATACTTGTCGTGGACCGGTTCCATTGAATTTTAAAAATGTGATCATATTGTGTTTTTGCTGCATAATTTGCGTTTTGAGCCTTTTCCACATGTTGTTTTTTTCAGATTTTTCTTTTAAAAACACCCCTATGCACGGCACCAGGCTTGGTCGGAGGAGGAAAACAAAAATTCCGATTTTCCGAATATTCCGACTTTTTTTGGAAATTTTTTCCGACGGAAAATTTTCCGAATTTATTTTTCGGAAAAATTACCCGTCGGAGAATTTTCCGATTTAATTATCCGGAAAATTTTCCCGTCGGAAAAATTTCCGAAAATGATCGGGAAAGTGCAGTTCTTTTAGGTGCCGCTTATAAGTACCAATAACTTCTCAAAACTAAAATTTTTGTTAAATTTTTTGTTAATTTGTTGATTCTTGTTCAATTTTTGGGTAATTTGTTGATTTTCGTATTTTTCAAAGAAATAAGATGAGCCAATTGTTAAGAATCTTTTTCGGAAAATACAAAATTTAAGAAAAAAATCCAGGTTTAGTTTCGAAAATCGGAAAAAATCGGATAGACGATTTTCCGAAAATTGAAGTCGGAAAAAATTTCGGGTATCCGATTTTCCGGAACATTATTTCGGAAAATAATTTCCTTTTCCGATTTTCCGAAAAGCATTTTCCGAACAAGCCTGCACGGCACCCCAGCCTTCCAAAATTGTTTCTACCTGGCTCATTTTTAAAACCCAAAGGCTTGGTCATTTTCTGCCAAAAAGGCTTCGTTTTTGGGTTAAAATGATGGTGTCATCCTGAATAATCAGATCATGATTCGAATTAACAACCGCATTTTCTCAAATCTATGTGAGCAGTGGAGCGTATTTTCACGACGTCGACGTCAACACGCGAAGATGACTCGTCAGAAAATTCAAGAGCTGGGCTTGGCAATTTTACTTTATCCACCGTATTTTTCGGACATGGTCCCTACAGATTATCACTTATTCAGATCTGAGCCACTTCCTGGATGGAAGTTGTTGATAATAATGGTGCATATAAAGTTGACTGATATTCCAATGCAAATTTTCGCGGGAGCCGATTCGTAATTCTTTTGAAAATTTATCAACACTGGTATGCATGTCAGGAAAGCGCAAGGATTGTCAAAAATGCGCTTAAAACCCCTCAAGGCGAATAAACTACTAACTTTACCTAGGAGCAACGTATGTACATAAATCAAACAAAGCTGAAGCATTTAAAAAAAAAGTTATGGAAATTGGTTAAAGGTTGAACCGGAGAACAAGCCAAACGAGTTAAATTCTCTAAAAACAAAGAAACCACCACCTGTGATAAAAATTATGCGTCAAGTCTGAGTTCACGTAATCCACAACATTCAAATCTTCCAATTCGAACAATTTGGAAGAATTCAAATCATTCTCGTTTTTACTCGATATGCATCGCATCGCTTCCACTTCTTACCCACAATTTGTCGTCTCAGGTAAGCTAGGAAGTTGACGGAAAAACAACTTGGTATTTAGCGAGTTCCGTCATGTGCCAATCGTCCAGCATTGCCACATCCGCAGCCGCCTGTAAAATTAAACGGTACCAGTGCAGTGTATCGCAACAAAAAAAAACAAATCATAATTCCAGCGGAAAAGCCGACCGGCGTGTTATCCATTCGAAAAAAATATCGAAAAAGGGCCCTAGTCAGCCAACGTCATTTGTCCTCGGCGAAGGCTTCATCACTGGAAAGACGCTATTTCAGAATGCCTTGACTCATCAGCCACCGTCCGGATTGGCACCTATTGGACGTGACGAAAAGAGAAACGAAAAGATGAACATGTTGTATCCAAAGTAAGACCTGTTTACCTTTTTTTCCTGAAAATCTCAAAACGTTAACAGAGAAATCGTGCAGCATCTTGACAAACATGTCATCGGCCAGGCTGAGGCAAAAAAGGCACTTGCCGTGGCAGTCTATCAACACTATAAACGCGTCGAAAATAACTTGAGAGTCACAGAGGCAAGTTTAAATTTTATGTTGGTCGGAATGCAGAAATTTCATATAAGCCCCACCGATAACGTGAAAATTGTTTTGCGGGGGTTTCGTCGAAAATTTTCTCGTCACGCTGGTTTTGCTAGTGGCCCTTTTTCTGAAAATTGTTTAAATAATATGGCATGCCGTCCTTTGTCTTGCCACCAGAGACCATATGCAAGAACCTCTTTTGTCGGTCTTTGTCAGGTACTCATTGAGCTTTATCTGAAGGCCTTCGAGGTTGAAAACACAATCTTAAGGAGTTGGCCGTGATTTTGCGGTTTTGAAACCTAAAATTTGCCAAATATTGACCACCAGACAAAGACCTTTACCCGACAAATGAGGTTCATGCATACAGTACCGTTCAAAAGGTTGGAAACTTTTGGTTTTTCGGGCATAACTTTTGAATGGAGAGGGTTATGGTTCTGAAAATTTGCATGAATTTGCCGCGTAATGATTTTGACAAGCTCCAAAAATGGATTTGATCATTTTTAAAGACTGCCGATTTTTCAAAAAATTTCAGATGCAAACATTTTCGACCCAAAAATAATTTTTGTTTTCAGATTTTTCAAGACTCGAAATGTATTTGTAAAATGAAGTTTTAAAACTTAAAGTATGATTTTAGTTGACTATGGGTCGATCGGACCATTTTCAGCTGACTTACAGCACTTTATAAAGGTCAAGGTCAAGGTCAAGGTATCAAGGTCCACATGGGTAAGTAAACTATAACTTTTATTGAGAATCACCAAAATTAAAGAAAATAAAGGTAAATCAGATAAAAAATGTTAAACAACAAAGTTTTTTTGATTTTATTCGGTTTTGGTGATTCTCAATAAATGTTAAAGTTGACTTACCCATGTGGACCCTGCTACTCAAAGTGCTGTAAGTCAGCTGAAAATTGTCCGATCGACTCATAGTCGACTAAAATCATACTTTTAGTTTTGAAACTTCATTTTAAACATAAATATCGAGTCCTGAAAAATCTGAAAAAAAAATTATTTATGGGTCGAAAATATTGGCATCTGAAATTTTTTGAAAAATCTGCAGTTTTTAAAAATGACCAAATCCATTTTTGGAGCTTGTCAAAAACATAACGGGCAAATTCATGCAAATTTTCAGAACCGTAACCCTCTCCATTCAAAAGTTATACTCCAAAAACCAAAAGTTTCCAACCTTTTGAACGGTACTGTACGTGAGAGAGTTGAGCTTGGACTTGCACGCAAAACAAGACATTTGTGGTGTTCTCTTTTCTCGATTAAACAAAGTTTGGCATATCTTGCTGTGATTTTCAAGTCATTCAAAAAAGTCCCAAACTCTTTTTCTTGTCGTTCTTTTAATTGTACAATGATTATCTTTACGGCAAAACCCCTAGCTCTAGAGAAGCTTATTTTTTTCAGCAATGGCTTCTCGCCGAAGCAGTTTCCGCAGCCAAAGAACGTCAAAAATTCAAAAAGGCAAACCCGGACTTGGGTGATGACTACCTGCCGGAATATGTGCCCAAATCGCAGCGACAAATTTTGAAAGGTGTTTCCAAAACTGAAATGTAGAAAAAAAAATTAATTATTATACAGATCTCGAAAAGCGACAGGACATTCTACTAGAAAAATCGAACATGATACTTCTCGGGGCGTCGGGCACCGGAAAAACGTACATGACACAAAAGTTGGCCGAAATTTTGGACGTGCCAATCGTGATTTGCGACTGTACAACGCTCACGCAAGCAGGCTACGTGGGCGACGACGTGGACACGGTTATCCAAAAATTGTTGGCCGAGGCGCGCGGCGATATTGACCGGTGTCAGCGCGGTATTGTGTTTCTGGACGAGTTTGACAAGATTTACACGTCGTCGGATCCGCTACACACGTCTGGAAATCGAGGTAAAAAATATGTGTTTGCGCAATCGGGGAAGCTATTGTGTTTTCAATCGACTTGCGACATGAAAACGCAAGTGTGCATTCATCAGTAAGGATCTGGGTGGATCCTGCGAAATACTAGGTTGGGGCTTACATGAGTTTATTAGTAGACTATAATAGTCATGAATTACAGTTACAAGTACAAGTGAATGGGGAACAAAAGGGATTAAAAAGGGGAAAGACGAAAGAAAGAGCAAAGGTCACGGGTCGGAGACCACTGACTAAATGACTGGAATCTTCGACTTATATAGTCGGCTGAATGGGCGGGGACCTTCTAAAAGGTTTCCGGACTGCGCTGATTGGTCGGCTGCGTGGCGTTGATTGGTTGGCGAGAGACTGTATGATCCTGGATGTGCAGGGCGGCAGTCCGTGCTCTGGTGGCCGGCGGTGGTCCTCGGCTGCCGGCCGCGGCGATGGTCCGATGAGAGAGTGCGTCGGCTGGCGAGGGTCCAGAAGAGTGTCGATTATAGGCGTTGGTGAGAGGACGCAGGGCGTTAGAGTGGCGCCGCCATTGGGTGACCATGTCGACGATCGATACGAGGATGAGCGTCGACCGTGACCATTGCGTGTGACATTAAGGGGGGAAAGATTGGCAACGAGTGACCACGACGATGACGATCTGGAATGATAATAATTAGTATTGTTCTACAGGGCTGGTGTGTGATGTGTATGGAAGGAGAGATGCGGGGCTCTTACACACCGCTCTGTCTGCGTCTCTTCAAATATCAATGTGTCCGCGTGGCCGCGCGTTTAATAGAATTTTCCTAAATATTGAATTGTTAATTGTCAGCAAACTATCAAACAACTCCTTTTTTTAGACGTGAGTGGAAAGGGCGTTCAACAGGCGCTGTTGAAACTCGTCGAGGGCACGCTGGTTAAAGTACGCGATCCACTGGTACCCAACTCGAAAGCCACTATTGACACCACTAACATTTTATTTGTCTCCTCTGGAGCCTTCTCTAACATTGAGCACATTGTGGCCCGACGAATGGACAAGCGAAGTTTAGGCTTTTCGTCGTCGTCGTTTGGCGGCTCATCGACGGTTTTGGACGGCGTTCACACAACTGAAAAACTGCGCGATTCAGACGAGGAGGTGGCATCGAAGGCGCGTGACGAGATGATCAAGTTGTGTGATCAAGGAGACTTGATTTCGTGTGTTTTGCTTTTTTTTTTGGAGGGTGGGGGCAGGCTTGGGAAGATTCCAGTATAGCCACCCACTACAATATAGGTACCCACGCTATAGTATACCCCACATAACTGAAAAATGGGATTTTCCCGATTTTCTGTGGGTGGCTATTTTGAAATATATGGGTGCTTTTACTGGAATATATTATTACAGTTAAGCCACCCACTCAGTGGTTATGGGTGACTATACTGGTTTCCTAGGGAATCTTTCAGAATAGCCACCCATATATTTCAAAATAGGTACCCACATCAACGGGCTATAAAATAGCCACCCATCATTTCAGAATAGCCACCCATCATTTCAGAATAGCCACCCATAATTCCAGAATAGCCACCCACGCGGCGCCGACTGTGGGTGGCTTTACTATAGCGAGTCAAATGGGTACCTATTTTGAAATATATGGGTGGCTATTCTGTAATTATCCCGCAGGCTTGTTCGGAAAATGCTCTTCGGAAAATCGGGGAAAAAAAAATGTTTTCCGAAATAATTTTTCGGAAAATCGGATACCCGAAATTTTTTCCGACTTCGGAAAATCTGAAAAGAAAAAAAAAACTAAAACTGAATTTTTTTTTAATTTTGTGTTTTCCGAAAAAGATTCTTAACAATTGGCTCATCTTATTTCTTTGAAAAAATACGAAAATCAACAAATCAACCAAAAATTCAACAAAAAATTCAGTTTTAAGAAGTTCTTGGTACTTAGAAGCGGCACCTGAATAAACTGCAATTTCCCGCAAATTTCCGGAAAATTCGGAAAATCGGAATTTCCGTTTTCCGACTCCGACCAAGCCTGGGTGG
The DNA here is from genome assembly GCA_963572235.1 of Caenorhabditis japonica. Lineage (NCBI taxonomy): Eukaryota > Metazoa > Nematoda > Chromadorea > Rhabditida > Rhabditidae > Caenorhabditis > Caenorhabditis japonica. The sequence continues at coordinate 5,829,958 of OY754342.1, forward strand.
GGGAGAGGGGCGGCTCATTGTTTCGGCGGGTCGTGTGTTATCAGATAAATGCGACAGGGCGCGTTTGCTTTAACGTGACGTGTTCTTTCTAATCGTAATTGAGGCAAACAAATAAGGATTTTGCAGATTTGGAATGATTCCCGAACTCGTCGGCCGTTTTCCGGTCATTGTACCGTTCCACTCACTTAACAAGTCGCACTTAATTTCGGTGCTCACGGAGCCAAAAGGCTCTTTGATTGCACAGACGAAAAAGTTTTTCGAGAATGAGAATGTCGAACTGCGCTTTGCTGACAAGGCCATTGAGGAGATTGCCGAGATGGCGGTGAAGAGGAAAACTGGCGCCAGAGCTTTGAAGTTTGTTTTTTTTTTTTTTTTAGTTTTTGTTTGAAGTGGAGTATTACTCAGGCATCGAGTCAAACTTATTTTTTGGGGATAATTACAGAATAGCCACCCATATATTTCAAAATAGGTACCCATTTGACTCGCTATAGTATAGCCACCCACAGTCGGCGCCGCGTGGGTGGCTATTCTGGAATTATGGGTGGCTATCCTGGAATTATGGGTGGCTATTCTGAAATGATGGGTGGTTTGTGGGCACAGTCCGATGAATTTTTTCGTCATTTTCGCATCTTCTGACACGTCATAATCACAAATCTTAATGCTTCCATATGTTGGTTTGATGATTCCAGCAATGCTCGAAAATGTCGTACTTTTACCGGCTCCATTATGTCCGAGAAGAATAGAAACTTGACCTTGCACAGCTCGTAACGACAATCCATTTACAGCTGTTTCCCCAGTTGAATAAATCTTTACGAGGTCATTTACAATTATATCCGCTTTTGCTGCATCTCTCGCTTCATCCACTTCGGGGAAAATTCCAGTATAGCCACCCACTACAATATAGGTACCCACGCTATAGTATAGCCACCCACATAACGGAAAAATGGGATTTTTCCGATTTTCTGTGGGTGGCTATTTTGAAATATATGGGTGCTTTTACTGGAATATATTATTACAGTTAAGCCACCCACTCAGTGGTTTTTTGCAATAATACAATCATTTTTAAACTTTTCCAAACGTTTTCAAGACGTTAGACCCTTTTTTCAAACGTTGTCAGGCCAACATCAAACTTCAAAATGCACTCAAACGTTTCTAACCCATTTTTTGAAACTTTTTGATACAATGCTTATTTGTCACATGAAATGATTTGAAAAAGTTTGAAAAGCGATCATAAAAGTTTATCTCGATACGCCCAGCTCAGCAAAGGTTCATAAACAATTTTTCACGAGGAATATCGACACGAATTCCGACACTGTTGAATGAGTGCGACCGTAACCCTTTCAACGGAAACGTGAGAAAAATTGTGAGCAACGAGAGTGTGATAAATAAAGGTCAGGAATATTTTCCCAATTTCTTCCATTCTCTTGTCAATTGGGTTACGGTCACACTCATTCAACTGTGGTCGAATTTGTGCCGAAATTCCATGTGGGAAAGCGACTATTTTAAAGGATTATGGCCTTTTGCTGAGAGGATATTAATATTTTGTGTTCACGAGCGACGACGCTCGCAAGTCTCGATTTGTTGCAGTGTGATTTAAAAGTGCTTATTGTGTTTTCAATCGAGTTGCAGCATGAGAACGATAGATAAAAATACATGTTTTCTCTGCTTCTCTTCGAATCGAACTGTGTTTGCGTGGTCGCACGAAAAACAGTGGGCGGAGTCACGCGTTCTCATGTCGCAAGTCGATTGAAACAACAATAGAACGCCGTTAAACTTCACTAAAAACTTTTATTTTGTGTATAATGAATTTTTTGCAGAAGCATTGTTGAAAAAGCGGTGATTAACGCCAAATATGAAATTCCCGGCTCGGAGGTGAAGTGCGTCGAAATTAACGAAACAAGTCTAAAAGACAGCACGTTTGTTATCATCGAAGACAAAAATAGTGCAATTGGCAATGAGAATAAATAAATTTGCAACATTTTATCGATTTTTATACGTACGCAAACACAGCACAGACATATTTTGATTGCCTTGAATTGTCGGCGTACAAAAGTTGCACACGCGTCCGGCAATTATGTCACCTGTAAGGCACGGCATGCTGGACCCTACTAAAGTGCAAACGCGCCCTGGCGCACTTTTGCGTTTTTCTCTGCGCCTCCATATATTTCTCTTGGAGTATTGCCAAAAATCTTTGGCGCCTTGCCAAATATGTTTTTTTTTTTGGCTAAATATAACGTTGTTCGCATTTTTAGTCCCAATTTTCGTATTTTGTTTTTCAGAATTTAAATTAAATTAAAATTAACTGTTTTTATTTACCAAAAAAACCGACTTGAAATCAATTTTCCAACAAAAAAATGTATCACATTAATCTCAAAAACAACCATTTCAAAAACATATATTTTTTTTAATGAGAAACAAAAAAAAGTATGGTGTTTTCAATCGACTTGCGACATGAGAACGCGAGACTCCGCCCACTTTATTATGCGCGACCACGCGAACACAGTGATATTTGAAGAGACGCAGACAGGTAGCGCAAAAATAAGTGGGCGGAGTCTCGCGTTCTCATGTCGCAAGTCGATTGAAAACACAATAATGAATGAGCAAAAAAAAATAACAAAGAAAAGTAAGAAAGAAACAATAAAATCTCGTAAATCGACACAGGTCTCTGCGGACGAGACGCAGGGACGCGAGAGTAGAGTAGCGCGCGAAAATTCGCTTTTGAAAAATAATTCAAAAACGTAGCTTCCAACACGCCGTGTAAGAGAACGACACCCCTACGATTGCCAAAAACCACAGTCTCCCACACGAGAAAAGCACCAGCGAATTTGTATTTCGTCTGGCACTCTCTCTGCCTCGCGTCACAAACTTGCATGCGCCTTTAAACACAGCGCCGGATTTCGACACCTTAAATGGCTCGTCTAGTGGAGCGCGCCTGCACACCCCCTCCTCCTCCTCGATCAAAGCAAGCTTCCGCCCAGCTCCCTCCGGTCGCCCAATTTTAAGGTAACACACATGCTTCCGGCGTTTTGCCGCTGAACTTTCCGGATAAAAGTATAAAAATATCAAAAACATTTAAATTGGTGCAAAAAAAAAAAATCAAAAATTGGCATTTTTCATTGCACCAAAAAAATGTATCAAATGAATTTATTTTCCCAGCACCTTTCTAATGTTATTCTTAACCAAATTCCATAAGCTTTAGTCCTTTTTGTACAAAAAAAAAGAAAACAAAAATAAAAACCATCAAAAGGAATCGAACCCGTGACCTCAAGATCACTGGTCACATGTGCACACCACTCGACCACCACTGCTCACACAGGTGAAATGCGACACGTGCATCACAGCTCGCTGGTGACTCGCGCGCAAATGGCATGGGGGCACTGCAAGGGTGTCATCATAGACGCGTAATGAATCGATCGCATTTATTGGTGCATCATTGACGCATCGGTGGCGCATCATTTACGCATCGTTGGCGCATTTTTGGCGTGTCATTTGTTCAGAGCAGGCGAGGCGACCGGCTGCCATGGATATTTTATTAATAAACCATTCTTGACTTGCAAGTTATTTAAAATTTATTGGTGGCACAAAATCATTAAAAAAAAGAAAATAAAAATAGTTGACATAAAAATTATTATTTTTTGCGAATTCTTTCTTTTGCACTTGTATCATCGGGTATGACAAAAAATCCTCCAGATGTCGGAACCGCTTGAACAGTATACAACCCCTGAAATAAATAGATATTATATTTCTTTTAAATATAGAAAATTTATTTAAATTGACAAGGCCACACCCGCGATTTTTTGCTAAAATTTCATGTACTTTGGCCCCACTTAGAAAAGTAATTTCCATGTGTTTTTTTCAGCAAACTAAACAAAAACGCAAGCAGTGCCTATAATAAGCAAGTGTGGTAATAATTCTTTAGAAAAGGGTACAAAAGAAAACAATTTTTAATCGTGAGTGGCCGTGTCGCTCCATATGAAAAATGTGTCCGAAAAAAAATTTTTTTGGTGCCGTATTTAATATGGTACGAAACATCTTTTTTTTGGAAAAGTTCGACTGTCCGTGACGTGAATGTCCTATTTAAAGCACTACATTATGTACCATTTCACAGATGTTTTTTGAAAAAAAAAATTTTGTGGAGAATTTTCTATTCAGGTTCTTTTCCAATTTTTCATCATCGAATTCCGTCGGAACATCGGTAGAGAATAATACATAATCCGAAATTTCCAACGGAACTCGAAAGAGCAATTTTCATTTCCGAGAATGTCTGTGATCGTTATCTCTAACAGCCAGGATTTTCCGAATATACGGCAAATGATTTTTCACTATTACGTGATTTTTCTATATTTTTTTGTTTTCAGTGAAAAAGTTGTATTATTAAATGTTCTTCTATAACAAATTTTGAAAGTGATCTAATGACTCAAAAGCGTATATCGCGTTAGTTCTTCCTGAATTCAGCGCACAAAATTTTTTGTTGAATTTTAATAGCAAAAAAGTAGTGAGAAAAATCATTTTAGCAACGAAAATTACCTTAACTGGTAGCGGAAGATAGTTTGCCGGAATTATGATTTTTCGAAATATTCCGCCGAAATTTTCCAGTTTTTCTTTTTGTGAAAAATTTTTCGACGATTTTGAGGGATAACGGATCTTTTTTTTTACAAAATCAACCCGAAAGGGACAACTTTGAATTTTATTTTTAACGATTTAAAGCGATTGCGAAAATTTTTATCTTTGCGCAGAAGTTCCTATCGATCTCCAAAAGCATCCGAATTCCACCATATTTTTTTTTGAGTTTTAAAAATTATTAGAAAGACTCACCAGCTTGCGAAAGTGTTTTCGGCCCGTTTGCAGCAAACATTGACTCAGCTCACCTTCATCACTTTTCATTGTCGGAATGTGTCGTAATCGGCCTCCTCATCTGAAAAACAAAAAAAATTATTAAAGATTTGGTAAAATTTGAAGCAAAATATGAAAAAATAGGACACAAAATTCAACCAAAATGCGCTACCTACAGAATTAATGCAAACGTGCTCCAGTGACATGAGCGGGCCATAGATTCACTATCGAGCTATCGCAAGGCAGCGCAAAGATAGATCAATCAGCGAGTCACTAGCTGATTTTTAGCTGCGGTTGATGTATCGTGCATTCACCATAGACGTTCATTTGCAATAGATACACCGCATTTCTGCTGTGCACCCTCATAATCTTTCGAAGGGAGCCTATATAACAGGTGCGCGACGCGAGCTGCTATGCAAACGCGCTCCACTAGACGAGCCATTTAAGGTGTCGATTTCCGGCGCAGTCCTTTAAACAAAACCTTTTTTAATTAATTTTACCCTTTTAAAATCATTATTTTTTGGCTATTTTTCACTTTTTTTTGTTCTAATGTCTAAAATAATGTTCCAATATGAAGGAATAATATTTTTTGGTACACTTGCTCAATCCTTCGTTAATCCTAACCGTTTTATATGTGAAAAATTGCTTTATTTTACGATAAATGACCTCAAAATTGTTATTTTTACAGATAGCTAAGCAGCAAAAAAATGAAATCAGCAACCTAGAAGGACAATCGAAATTATCGGGCCCGGAAATTCAATTTATACCAAAAGTCGGTCGAAAACTATTTTTTGTTAATTTAATTATTTACAAGGTACTATAAATATGATGGTTGCTTTTCAAAAATCAATAAATTTGGTTTAAATATGTTTCTTTTCTGTTTACTACAATTTATGACCCGGAGTAACTAAGTTTTCATCGAAGATCAGACGCTTCTTCCGCCCACTCTGTTGGAATTCCGAGAAATACAGTAATCGAATAAAATATTCCCGAATCTTCTATTTTATATGTGTTTAATAATTTATGCGAACAATACAGACCTATTCTAACGAAAATCGACCATAAAAACAGTGATTGAAGCGCTTGAGGGGCCGAATTCCGTACCTTCAGATGTCCACCGACCCATGACTGGAAATCTTAAAACCCTATTTTTTCCGTCCATTCTTGACCAAATCGGCCGGTTGAGGTCGCAAAAGGACCGCAAGAAAATTTAGAAACTTTCCTCGGCAGCCGATTTTTGATTTGTCTTCTAGTTCCTCAGAAATAAATTAAAAACCATCGAAATTTGCCCATTTTTTCACTTTTTCAACTGAAATTTGTTTTTTAACTACCGAAGCCATTTTTTGACGAATTTGTTTGTTAAAAAGCGAAAAATGATCGCCGTAAAATTCTCTACAAATCCTTGGGAGCCGATTTTCGAAAAAATGTTCGAGACGAAATTTAGGAGCATCTGAATAAGACTTCGTGCTCGAGCAGCCGAAAATTCCCCTGTTTGGCAAACAAATCCGCTTGATTTGTCCTTTTTCAATGAATAAACACTTTACTATATTATTCTTAACATGTCTTTATAGAGTATTTCCAAAAATAATAGTGAATTTTTCGAAAAAAAATTGAAATTCGTGAAAAATCTTTGTTTGTAGGTATTTCCGTGAAGACAAATTATTATTTCTTCCATGATATCTCAAAAAATCGGCAATTTTCTGTTCTGTCTATTTATATTCCTTTTTCAATTGAATTTCCGGTTTTCAGTGTTTCCGACGCATTCTTAAATTCTGAACATTCCTCCAGGAAAGGCGATGCAAGCGCGCTCTATCTGCACGGGCGAGAGAGTGCGAGACGCCGAGACCTTCTTTTTAGGGACCAGCGGTGCGCATTTCTCGTGCGGGAGGCTGTGAAAAACTTGAACGACAGTCTCTATTTTAATTTCGCGACCATACATTTTATGGGGTTATTCATGAGAAAAAAAACGGTTTGTTTTTGTTTTTTTTTCCAATTCATGCGATGTCGAGAATTGTAAAAAAAATACAGGTAGAGAAATGGGGGTCCCCCTGATATAGCATTGATATTGAAGAGACGCAGAAGGCGAGGAGTTCAAAGAAAGGGGGCAGTCTCTGTGTCTCTTCGCTATCAATGCTATATCCCCGTTTCTCTACCTGTATTTTTTTCACAATTCTCGACATCGCGTGAATTGAAAAAAAAAACAAAAACAAACCATTTTTTTTCTTATGAATAACCCCATTAGGAAATTATTTTTATCCATATTTACTGACTCTCTCTCGTTCAAAGGATTACGGTGGCACTCTTTTAACTGTCCCCAAATTCGTGTCGATAATAACCGTGAGTAAACTTTCCATGGCGGGCGTTTTTCGCCCGCTTGAGCCGTTTGATTTGCAGGGAGCGCCCATTTTAAAAAGTTTCGAAATTCCGAGTACAGGAGGAAAGAGCCCAGTATGAAAAAAAGCGTGTTTCGCCCGCCTGAGCTTTCCTAATTTGGAAATATTGAAGTTTCAATGAAAATAACTTTAAAAAAAAATAGCGTTGAAAAAATACATATCGCGAGGGCTGATGCAAACTCGCTCCATGGCTACTTTACTTCTTCCATTTCAAAACATTTATGCTTCGCTACGTTTCCATTTTGTTACGTTTCTAATTTGTTCCATTTCTATTTTGTTGATTTCTATTTAATTTCAAACAATTTCCATAACGTGACTTATCTATTTATTTTGTCGAACTTCTATTTCGAAAGAGCCCCTGAATATAAGCTGGGAGCCCCTATTTCAAATAATGATAGACTTTTCCTGACCGCAAGGTTTTTTCACAATGAATACAATAAGCACTGTTAAAAATTACAATAACTCTTTATTTAAGTGGTATCCACAAGTTCATCAGTTTTGCTTTACTTCTGGGTTGTAACCAAACACCAGAGTGAACACCATCTGCAGCACAATCCCGATGCCAATATAGACGGCTTGACTCTCCCCGAGCATAAAATTTTTGTCCTTGATGAATTGCATCACAATCTGTAATATATATTAGGAAAAGGGTATATAATTTTTCAAAAAAACTGAAATTATTCTTTCAATTATCTTGCCGGTTACTGTAAGCATTGGCGCAACAATTTGAAACCCCGCCCCTCTCAAGGTTTTCTGAGTGAGTGTGTTTTTTTGTTGTTTTCTGCTTTGCGTCTATTGCAAATTTTGACTGGAAGCATATGATAACCGGCGAGAAAATAGAAACGATGCGAGTAAAAACCTGAAAATGAAGGTAGATTCCTGTGGCGTGAACAATGTTAAGTAGCGAGACGGCCAATGAGAAGTAGCCGAGGACCAGCGAAGCTAAAATTTCGGCAATTTTATTGAAGTCAATGATGGAGGTTATCTACCGTAAAAACTGTAATAGAAGCGCCCCTCGAGATGGATTTTGAAAAATAGAGGCGCACCCCCTAATAGAAGCGCAGCTTTGTTAGAGGCGCACCCGTACTCAACTGCGCGTTATGATAAGTAAGTTTTATCGTTTAGATTTCTATTTTTTTTACACGTTTGCAAAACTATACCAAGAAGTTAATGATGAATTAAACTTTCATGGATAGTCCAAAATAGGAAAATCGCAAAAATTATATCAGAATTTGATCTTCCGAAGTTTCAAAGGTAATTAATGATAGGTAAACCGTTTACCGGCATGTGTTTTTCTACGTCTCACACTCCCATTATACAAAAATCAGTTTTTTTTTTAATAATTTCGGAGCTAATGCGGAATAGAACTGTAACGACACAGGAACTATTTGGCATAGCGAAAAATTGAATTCAATACCCAACCGTACAACAGAATAAGTTTTCAAACTGTGGTAGCTTTTCTGGGCTAGTAATGCTCAATTTTCGGCAGTTCTATACCAAATAGTTCCTATACCGTTACAGTTCTATTCCGCAATAGCACTCTAGTTGCCAGTATTCAAACGGCCTCAGGTTTCAATTCTTAAAAAATTGCAGAAAATTCATTCTTTTTTTTCCTTTTAATTTTTTTCATATTTCTTACTTCTCACACCAACGTAAACGCAAAATGCGCTTTTTACGCGATGCAAGATTAATTTCATGATGTGGCGCACAATAGTCCGTATTTTTGGTCTTTTTTGCATAAAGTTTTGCTTTAAAATTTTCAAAATGGAAAAATATAAGGTTGAAAAATAGAGGTGCACCCTCTAATTAAAGCGCCTCTGTAATAGAGGCGCATGCGCTTCTATTACAGGTTTTACGGTATTTATTGGGAAAACAAAAAAATTGCAACGCGGTGTTTGCGTACTTTTTAAATTCAAACGGCAATGAAAGAAATAGCATAGCAAATGAAGAGAAACGTTCCCATTTTTGTTTGAATTTTAAAAGTACGCAAACACCGCGTTGCAACTTTTTTGTCTTCACAATATTGTGTTTTGAATCGACTTGCGACATGAGAACGCGAGACTTCGCCCACTTATTTGTGCGCTACCTGTCTGCGTCTCTTCAAATATCACTGTATTCGCGTGGTCGCCCTCAAAAAAGTGGGCGGAGTCTCGCGTTCTCATGTCGCATGTCGATTGAAAACACAATAGCGCGCACAATTTTTTTCTTTAAGATTTCACGAGCACCCGAACTCTACATAGTTTTCAAGAATCAGGACTGAACCTTTTCTGGCACTCTGATACACAACGCATGGCTTTTTCACAAATCGAACAAAATATTTATTATCAATTTCTGAAAGTTCTACCGGGACCCTATCGAAACCTAGGCCATGCAGAACAAGGCCAACGTCAAAATACGTGTTTTCTAGATGAGAAATGTCCGCAGTTCACGGTGCGTGTTCGAACGGCGGAACTCTCAGAGATGGATAATAGCAGCTGTGCCCAGAAAGTTCAATGAAAACGCCCAAATATTTAGTTCTCGCGTGGCAAATCGAAAATGAATTTAAAAAAAAAACCTCACCCAACAACGTGGTAACAAAAACACTGATGGAGGCGAAAGAGATGAAGAAGCTCTGACGGTTTAGACTCGTCAACGGTGTAGGCAACAGTCCATTGTCGAACATCAACGCAAACAAAAATGGTGGAAAGAAGAGACTGGTGGGTGCTGTGGACAGAACACGCGGCCCCAGCAGATACCCACTGAAAATACCAAAAGCCAAAGTGGAGGTGAACAGGATACTGCGTCGTTCTGTGTCGTCCAAACTCGCATTTTTGCGAATGTTGTAAAAAGCGAATATCGGCAGGACGAGAAGGATGAGAAGGATCAGTGATGTGTCGAAGAAGTAGCTGATGATCGGCGAAAGAGCGTAGGCGCCCGACATTTGACCACCGGCAAGACTGATTAGAATTACCTGCATAGTTTGTTTATTTTAAAACTTTGAAATTAGTTGAATTAGTTAAAGGGGGTGCCAACTTTCTGGGTAAAGTGGCTTAAAATATACTCTTGAGTGGGGGATTTACGAATATCACATTGAAATCGCACGAAAAAAATTCTCTAATTTTTTATGATTTTTGCAAAAAAAAAATAGAAGACCACGAGGAGTACACGAAAATCGTGGCCGTGGACTAGGAAACCCGCGGCCGCGGCTTCTGGAAACATCCATTTTCACCAGAAATATTTATTTTTGTGCAATTTTCCTCGTTTTTATTATCGATTTTCGATAAACATGCTCTAATCGCTTATTATAATTTTAGATAACCGCGAAAATACAGTTTAGTCACGAAAATTGAAAAATCGATATTCGCCTGTCGTTCGATTCATCGTTTTAAATATTTTCTTGTGAACATTTATTGTTCAAATATAAACGTTACAGATAAAAGAGTGAACTTAATGCGGAATTAAGCAGGAAAAGGGACGAAAAAGCAACGTATGAGAATTTTTGTTCCGAATTTGTTTTATCGTTACTTTTGTGATCAACACGCGTTAATTTGCTATATTCAAATACAAAATGATGTTTGTACATTATTTCCACAAGATTAATGCAAAAAAATGCGAGAAAGACGGGAGAAAAATGATGAAAAAGAAAATGGCATTTGAATTTCCCGCCAATTCGTTTTTCGTTCGATTTCGATGTGATATTCGTAAATCCCCCAGTCAAGAGTATATTTTAATCCACTTTCCCCAAAAAGTTGGCACCCCTTTTAACCTACCGAAATCCCTAAATACATCTCGACTAAATTATTTTTTGTATCCGTATCGATGGACGATAGTGGCGAGATCTCCGCCAACGATTGATTGACGTAATCGCGGGCATCGTACGCCGCCGGTTCGGCCACCTCTTTCAGTCGCTCCGATGCTTTCTCTACTTTTCGTGCTGAAAATGGTCATATATGCAGCTGCTTGCAATACTATGGAAATAGTTACCCAAATAAAATATTCCGTCGTAATAGGCGATAACACGGCGACGCATCGTTTCGATGGTCGTCGTGAGCTGTTCCACATATCTTTCCGCGATCTCTGACATCCTTTTTTCGCTCTTTGACGCCACCGACACGTTTTCGAATTTTCAGTTTTCTACTGAAAGTTGCGTGGATATAGCAATCAGGAAACATGAAAAGGAGACAACTAACCGGCTGATAGCTGATGAAAAGTAATAACTTGCTTTTGTCAAATCCGGGAAGACCTTTTCCAACTATCCACGTGTTCGATTTTGGTTCACGTGGTCTGAGAGCTTTGTCACCAATTTTTTCATGTTTACGTGAATTTTTTATTTGTAAATAAATATTTAGCCGAACATTTTATAATGGATTCGTGGCGGAGTGACAATTTTTCACGTTTTTATTCGAAAAAATGAAGAAATAACTGAAGAAATGAAGAGATTTATCGACCCTCAGTTTCACGTGAATTGTCACTCCGCCACGAATCCATTATAGTCGGATAATTAGCTTTACTACTCACAAGGGAATGATCCAAACTTAACTTGGCGTTTCGAAATGAAACCTATATAGGTTGAAAGAGCAATTCATGGGGAGCTCAAATCACTTTTCAATTTTTGCAATAAACCATTTGGAGCCGAGCAAATGAGCTCCAAAGTTTTAATTAAATTTGATTTATTGCAAAAATTGAAAAGTGATTTGAGCTCCCCATGAAGTGCTCTTTCACCCTATATAGGTTTCATTTCGAAACGCCAAGTTAAGTTTGTACCATTCCCTTGTCAGAGAATTATCGGCAATTTGCCGCCCCTCTGCGGCAATTTGTCGCCGAAATCGGCGGGCTGGCCGACTCCTGTGGGCCGACGCGCCGATTTAGGCGGCAAATTGCCGTCAAGGGCAACAAATTGCCGGATATGTCGGCAATTTGCCGCCTGAATTGGCAAGAGTTTTGCAAGTCGGCAGCTTGCCGAGTTCGTGCCAACATCACGCCGGATTATGCATTTTTAGCTGCCGACTTCCTGCCCGCCGGCAAATTACCGATTTCGACGGCAAATTGCTCATTTCAGGCCGACTTCATGCCGATAATTCTCTGAGTAAATAAGTCCTATTTCGAGGTATTGTGTTTTCAATCGACTTGCGACATGAGAACGCGAGACTCCGCCCACTTTTTTGAGGGCGACCACGCGAACACAGTGATATTTGAAGAGACGCAGACAGGTAGCGCAAAAATAAGTGGGCGGAGTCTCGCGTTCTCATGTCGCAAGTCGATTGAAAACACAATAGCGCCTTTTATTTATTTTATTTTTATTGTGTGCTGGGGTACTACGGTATAGAACTCGCACGGAATATTGTGTTTTCAATCGACTTGCGACATGAGAACGCGAGACTCCGCCCACTTATTTGTGCGCTACCTGTCTGCGTCTCTTCAAATATCACTGTGTTCGCGTGGTCGCGCTTAAAAAAGTGGGCGGAGTCTCGCGTTCTCATGTCGCAAGTCGATTGAAAACACAATAGAACCGGCTGAAATGAAACTGTTCTGAACAAACAACTGCACAAAATAAAACACAGGGACGCATAATGTACTCAGGACATTTTTGGCGCGTTGTGGCGAGATTCGGCGTCTAGGTTACTAATAGCCACTGAAAATGGATAATAGCCGCCGAAAAGGCTAATAGCGGGCGATAATGGCAACGAGCCGACGAATTTGGCTATTAGCCATTATGGCTATTAGCCGTCGAATATGGCTATTAGCCGCCGAAAAGGGCTATTAGCCCATATGGGGTAATACCACTGCCTATGAAAAATTCGTATGTTGGAAACGCAGCTATAAAATGTTTACATGCAACAATTAAGGGAAACAGTCTTCGCGCTTACTCGGTGCTTTTGCGACTTTTTCCAGCCACAAGATGACTGAAATTTGAAATGGAAATATTTTGAAAATGATAGCCGACAGAAACGGCTAATAGCCATGGAAAACGGCTAATAGCCATCGAATATGGGGAGTGTGCCAAATACATATGGCACACGCCCCAAATCGGTGGCTATTAGCCAAAAATTTCCTGAGTACAACGAAATACTTCTTCGAGTCGTTCGAGCGTTTCTGTCTCGGTAACCTCAATTTCAGGCGGTTCTATTCCGTGCGAGTTCTATTCCGTAACAGTTCTATTTCATGCGAGCTATACCGTAGTACACACTGGCCTAAACATGCGTGGTAGCATTCTTCCATCGTAGACGGTGTAGCTGCATAACCACTCAACTGTGTTAAAGCGCACACGAAGAAGAGACTCGGAGAAGCACTTTTTAGGCAAAAACTCATTGACTACACCACTCTTTGACTACATGCACTCATTGACTACACATTCTCATTGACTACAAAGTCTCATTGACTACACTTGTCTCATTGACTACGCTTGTCTCATTGACTACAAAGTCTCTTTGACTTCATGTTGCTCATTGACTACATATGAGGTTGTATTCATTAATTTTTACAGCCGGTAAATAAAAATAGTAAATGATTTTCCGGGCGGAAAATATTGGTTTCCGTATATATTCTTGAATGCTTTTTGTGGACCTTTTAAAGTTTCATTAAGCCAAGCTTTGAGGATCAGATTTTTGTTATATAGTTTTTTACATCCTAAAATAGTCTAATTGTAAGTAAAACAAAAGGATAAAAGCCTGCTTCTGCCCAGCTCCCTCCGGTCGCCCATTTTAAAGGTGTCACACATGCTTCCTGCGCGTTACCGCTGAACTTTCCGGAAATGGATGCTTTTTTACATGAAAATTTGCAATAAATCAACGAAAAATTAAAAGAAACTTGTTATAAAATTAAGAGACTGTTTATTTTTGCTATAATGATTAAGTATATTTTTTATTCCATGCGCGATAAAGCATCAGCATATTACGTTAGTGACCCAAGGGAATGTAGTCAATGAGCAACATGAAGTCAATGAGACTTTGTAGTCAATGAGACAAGTGCAGTCAATGAGACAAGTATAGTCAATGAGACTTTATAGTCAATGAGAATGTGTAGTCAATGAGTGCATGTAGTCAAAGAGTGGTGTAGTCAATGAGTTTTTGCCCACTTTTTATACTCGGTATAATTAGCTGCAAACTCGCTCCAATCCAACAAAGAATTTTGCATGCATTTGGAGTGAGGTTTAGAGAAATCAGAGCGAAACATCGGCCACGGCTCTCTCAATTTTTTGCACTCTCTCGTCGCCAACTTGGCCGCGTCTTCCACTGTGCGAAGGGAGCGATTTTGCAGCGCTCCGTACTGAGAATAGCAAACTGCCAGCAACTCTCGCCAAAGAGACCCAGACAAGAAGCGTCTACGTTAAACTGATAAAAAGAGGAGACGCAAAGAAGTAGAGTGCGCGAATATTGTTGTTTTGTGGCAACCTGCCAGCTACTCTCGCGCGAAGAGACGCAGGCAAGCAGCGTTCGTCTCAGGGGAGCGCATTGCCAGTAATTTTCCGGCCAACACACCGTGCACGTTGCAAACTGGACAATGCTGTTCTTTTTCGACAGGTGAAGCTGGGCACAGCTGTTTGGAAAAGTAGTGAACACTTTTTACGGTATCCTTCTTTTTTTGGTTAAAAAAAATCAATTTTGTATAGTAAGCATGTCTTGCTCTAATTGTTAACAAATAACTCTACCGTTAAAAACTTTGCGTACAAACTAGAGTCGTCAGGAGAGTGGCTTTCTGAATGCCCTATAAAAGCACCTTCAGATCCTCTTTCTGAATTTTCCCAAATTCGTTCTCTGCCGGCCATTCAACTGTTTGTCCTTCAATTTTTTCTTTCTATTTGGACGATATGTTATGCTAAATACACTTTGAACAATCTTTTTTTTATTTAAAGCTCAATCAACATATTAGACATCATTGGCTCTGGGACGTTTCAAAACAAGACGTTTCAAAACTGGGACGTTTCAAAACTGGGACACTTCAAAACTGGGACGATTCAAAACCTGCCACTTCAAAACTAGGACGGTTCAAAACTTTGAGTGCAATTGTGCGTCACGGTGTACGCACTAGTGACACCAGAACACACGCACATTAAATGTTTATTTTCGTTTTGTCATTGTTTTAAACTCTTTTCACGTACTATTCATTTTCTTTTTTCTTTTTGTCATTTTTAAACTCTCTTCACGCGTTTTGCTCTCGTTTCGCATTTTTTAAATCGACAAAAGACAAAACATGAGCTCGGCGAATTTGACAAAATTTAAATACCGGCAAACAATTATTAAAAAAAATGCGAAACGAGAGCAAAACGCGTGAAGAGAGTTTAAAAATGACAAAACGAAAAAAGAAAATGAATAGTACGTGAAAAGAGTTCAAAACAATGACAAAACGAAAATAAACATTTAATGTGCGTGTGTTCTGGTGTCACTAGTGCGTACACCGTGACGCACAATTGCACTCAAAGTTTTGAACCGTCCTAGTTTTGAAGTGGCAGGTTTTGAATCGTCCCAGTTTTGAAGTGTCCCAGTTTTGAAACGTCCCAGTTTTGAAACGTCTTGTTTTGAAACGTCCCAGAGCCACATCATTATTATCCCAATTTGTCTTCAACACACCGACTAGATTGTTGGGGATCTTCTCTAATTAGTGCCTTCAAAACATCAAGATCGAACCGTTCAAAGTCTCCTTTATTGAAACTTTGGTACCATCTCGCTGCTTTAATATGATGGGTTGTATCCCCGCTTATTGACGTTTTGATACGACTATTAATGCGTCGCGAAAACCTGGCAGAGCGGAGCGTGCTACTCGGATGTGGTCTCGCCGCGAAAAGTGAGAGTCACAGCCGAGTCACAACAGAGTCGCGCGCCTTGCCACAGCCGAGCCGAGTCGCGCGTTCTGCTCTGACAGGTTTTCGCGACGCAGTAATAGTAGCAGCTCGTGCAGAGGAGCCCAGGTTTTGCTTATTAAAGGGGGTGCCAACTTTCTGGGGAAAGTGGCTTAAAATATACTCTTGAGTGGGGGATTTACGAATATCACATCGAAATCGCACGAAAAAATGTTTCTGATTTTTGGCGAATTTTACAAAAAAAAATAGAAGACCACGGGGAGTACACGATTTGGCGAAATTAAAAAAAAAAATTTAAACGCCATTTTTCTTTTTCATCATTTTTCTCCGGTTTTTCTCGTATTTTTTTGAATTAATCTTTGAGAAATAATGTACAGACTTTACTTCGTGCTTTAAAATAGCAAATTAATGCGTTTTGATCACAAAAGTCACGATAAAACAAATTCGGAACAAAAATTCTAATATCTTCCATTTTTGTTCCTTTTCCTGCTCAATTCCGCATTAAATTCACTCTTTTATCTGTAAATTTTATATTTGAACAAAAAATGTTCACAAGAAATTATTTAAAACGTTGAATTGAACGACAACCGGAAATCGATTTTTCGATATTTAGTACTAAAATGTGTTTTCGCGATTATGTGTAATTTTAATAAGCGATGAGAGCATGTTTTATAGAAAATCGATGATAAAAATGAGGGAAAATGCAAGAAAAATAAATATTTCTGGTGAAAATGGATGTTTCTAGAAGCCGCGGCCGCGGGTTTCCTAGGCCACGGCCACGATTTTCGTGTACTCCTCGTGGTCTTCTATTTTTTTTTGTAAAAATCATAAAAAATCAGAGAATTTTTTCGTGCGATTTCGATGTGATATTCGTAAATCCCCCACCCAAGAGTATATTTTAAGCAACTTTCCCCAGAAAGTTGGCACCCCCTTTAAGGAGAAGCAGCCTCAACTGCTCTCGAGCGAGAGATTGGAAAGGTTTTGCCCATCAGGCGGAGCCATTGGATTGAAAATTTAGTGATGAATAGCCCTTATGGCACCATTTATATACCCAAACTATGAAACATTCTAAAAATTCTAGAGCAAAACTATTAAAGCAGAAACTAGCAGAACTTATTCACCAATCTAATAATTGGAAAATCACATGTTTCAATAATATCGAAAACATTTATTTTGTTTTCTTTATTTACAACATACATATATAAAAGCCTGAAAATATTTTAGCAATCTTTTTGTTGGTTAAAATTCTCTAATTCTTCGGCTGCTCTTCCATCAACTTTGCAATGTTTTGAAGTGTGGCATTGACGACGTCGGTAGCCGAGTGTTGCCCGCCAATATCCACCGTGTGCACCCGTTGTTCTACAAGCGCACGCCACAGCGCGTCCGAAACAATGTTCGCGTGATAGTGACAGCCCAAATAGCGGAGCATGTCGACGCTGGCGCGAATGAACGCCGTCGGATTGGCCAAGTCTTTGCCGGCTAGAGAGGTGCCCGTGTTACGGGTGCCCGTCTCGAAAACAGCGTATTTGTTGCCCAGATTCATACCGGACACCAGTCCGGGGCCACCGACGAGTCCACAGGCAATGTTGGAAATGATGTTTCCATACAAATTCGGCATTACCATCACGTCGAACTGTTGTGGTTTGGAGACGAGCTGCATTGACGCGTTGTCCACAATCATCGCCTCGAATTGGATTTCTTTGTATTCGGATGCCATTTCGCGTACAACCTATAATACAGTTTCAATTTCAAGGCGTCAAAGATACTCTTTTGATTGGTTTTTCAAGTACATATTACCCAAATTTTCAAGAAGATAGAATTTTTTATTTTTTAGCAAAAACCCGATGTGCTATATACAGTACCGGACAAAAAGATATCATATTTTGGTTTTTGGAGTATAACTTTTGAATGGAGAGGGTTATGGTTCTGAAAATTTGCATGAATCTGTCCCGTAATGTTTTTGACAAGCTCCCAAAATGGATTTGGTCATTTTTGAAAACTGCAGATTTTTCGAAAAATTTAAGATGCCAAATTTTCGACCCAAAAATAATTTTTTTTTTTCAGATTTTTTAAGGCTCGAAATTTATTTTTAAAATGAAGTTTCAAAACTAAAAGTATGATTTTAGTTGACTATGGGTTGATCGGACAATTTTCAGCTGACGTACAGCACTTCGAATATCAAGGTCCACATGGGTAAGTCAACTATCACTTTTATTGAGGATCACCAAAACAAAATAAAACCAAATAAAATTTGCTTTTTAACAGTTTTTATCTAATTTGCTTTTGTTTTCTTTGGTTTTGGTGATTCTCAATAAAAGTTATAGTTGACTTACCCATGTGGACCCTGATATTCAAAGTGCTGTAACTCAGCTGAAAATTGTCCGATCGACCCATAGTCAACTAAAATCATACTTTTAGTTTTGAAACTTCATTTTAAAAATAAATTTTGAGCCTTGAAAAATCTGAAAAAAAAATTATTTTTTGAGTCGAAAATTTGGCATCTGAAAATTTTCGAAAAATCTGCAGTTTTCAAAAATGACCAAATCCATTTTGGGAGCTTGTCAAAAACATTACGGGACAGATTCATGCAAATTTTCAGAACCATAACCCTCTCCATTCAAAAGTTATACTCCAAAAACCAAAATATGATATCTTTTTGTCCGGTACTGTATATAATAGCGACTGTCTTCTTTTATAAAATTTTTTTGCGCCAACGCCCGCACGCTTTCTGCCTCAAAATGCGAGACCCCACGAAAAGGGGGGAAAGTGTTGAAACGCAGGAACGAAAAGGGGGAAAATGGGCACAGTTGTCTGCAAAAGTGCCGCACGGTTTTTTCTGAATTTTTGGAGAATGAGAAATAGTGTTTTTTTTTTTTTTTTGCCTGAAATTAGTTTTTTTTGGGTATTTATTGTCCATTCGCACGGTGTCCCAAAGTGGAAAAATGTCTTAAACTGTCTGCACTCTCTTCTCTCTCCCTCACCACCGCAGCGCAGCTATTTTTTCAACGGGAATTTGTTTCATTTTTGATTTTCAGCAAAACTAGACCACTTTTTGAAAATCTGCCATTAAAATATATTCTTCAGGTCAAATGCTTCATTTTTATTACAAAAACACCACGATTGGTGTTGAATTGACGGAGAAGATGCATTTTAAAATGTTGAAACATCAAGAAAAAAACCGAATTCGCACGTTTCGAGCTGGTCGTGGTATTAAAATGTTTGCGAGAAAATTCTGCACGAGGGAGACATTTGAAATGCATTATTATCTTACAGAAAATTGAGTTTTTAGTAAAATTCTGTACTAATTTTTTTAAATGCATCTCCTCCGTCAATTCTGCACCAATCTCGTGGTTTTTGTAATAAAAATGAAGCATTTGACCTGAAGAATATATTTTAATGACAGATTTTCAAAAAGTGGTCTAGTTTTACTGAAAATCAAAAAAGAAA
Source organism: Caenorhabditis japonica (assembly GCA_963572235.1). Lineage (NCBI taxonomy): Eukaryota > Metazoa > Nematoda > Chromadorea > Rhabditida > Rhabditidae > Caenorhabditis > Caenorhabditis japonica. Next base: position 5,849,407 of record OY754342.1, read on the forward strand.
CAAATTCCCGTTGAAAAAATAGCTGTGCTGCGGTGGTGAGGGAGAGAGAACGAGAGATGCGCCAGCAGTTGTTCGTAGCGGCGCTTTTCCCGTCCGGGACACCGTGATTCGCGACAAATGCAAGTGCGCTCCATTGAACTTCGTACTTTGCGATTTTCATTTTCGTCGCCAAATTATTTTTCCTCTTTTTCTTTGATTTTTAGCTAAAATTCTTCGTATTTCTTGATAATTCCTTGTTAAAATGACTAATAACAAACCAATTCGTAATATTTTGTGAAAATTTTCCTAATTATGCCCAATTTTAGTTAAAATTCGCCATTTTTCGAAATTGCCGCTGCTTTAAAAACTCCTAAATCATTTATTTGGAAAGTTTTCAGTTCAAATGATTTTATGACGATGTATTTCAATGTATTCTTTCTTTTTAGCACACAAATTTCCTATTTTAAGGGGGGGGGGGGTACTACGGTATAGAACTCGCACGGAGTAGAACCGCTATGGACTAGAACTGGATATGCAATAGAACTGCGCGGAATAGAACTGTGCGGAATAGAACTGCTACGGAATAGAACTGCACGGGATAGAACTGCTACGGAATAGAACTGCGCGGAATAGAACTGCTACGAAATAGAACTGCTATGGAATAGAACTGCACGGAATAGAACTGTGCGGAATAGAACTGCTACGGAATAGAACTGCGCGGAATAGAACTGCTACGAAATAGAACTGCTATGGAATAGAACTCGTACGAAATAGAACTCGTACGAAATAGAACTCGTACGAAATAGAACTGGTACAAAATAGAACTGGTACGAAATAGAACTGATACGAAATAGAACTGGTACGAAATAGAACTCGCACGATTAAATTAATCGACGAAAAATATCGCTAAACAACACGCGGTTCGTAATTTCGGAGCGTCGATATGGTTTTTTCAAATTAAAGAATTCAAATGATAGCGATCGCGGTCCCGTGATTTGTCGGTACAAGAAACTATGTATAGCCGGTTGCGTTCTCCAAGAGGGCAGCTACCTGGCAGCTATTTGGCAGCTATTTGGCAGCTACCTGGCAGCTATTTGGCAGCTATTTGGCAGCTATTTGGCAGCTATTTGGCAGTTCTATTCCGTGCAGTTCTATTCCGCGCAGTTCTATTCCGTAGCAGTTCTATTCCGTGCAGTTCTATTCCGTAGCAGTTCTATTCCGTGCAGTTCTATTCCGTAGCAGTTCTATTCCGTGCAGTTCTATTCCGTAGCAGTTCTATTCCGTGCGAGTTCTATTGCATATTCAGTTCTATTCCATAGCGGTTCTACTCCGTGCGAGTTCTATACCGTAGTAGCCCCTTTTAAGGCGAAATCACCCAAATTTTCGCGAAAAATATTAATTTTCACTAAAATCAATAATTTTGTGGACCTCTCGCAGCTTTTCCACTCCTTTTGTTTTTTTAATCGTTTCTATTTGTCTCCGCATTTCAAATACCAAAAAATACTAAATTCCAGCAAAACAAAGCAGGAAAAAAACACCATTTCTCATTCTCCAAAAATGCAGAAAAAACCGTGCGGCACTTTTGCAGACAACTGTGCCCATTTTCCCCCCTTTTCGTTCCTGCGTTTCAACACTTTCCCCCCTTTTCGTGGGGTCTCCGAAATGCATTTCAAGAAATGAAAATTCACATAAATTGGAGATTTGCTAACATTTTTCCGAATGTTCAACGGAGCGCACTTTCGCAAAGTTGAGAAAAATTTTTTAAAACTGTTCTTAAAATGCAATCTCGTCCGGAAAAGATTTTTTCCAAAAAAAAATTCTGGCCCAAGCATGGTCGCACTATTCTACAGTAGGCTGCATTTAACGTTAAACGGATACAAGAGTATTGTTGTTTTGTGGCAACCTGCCAGCTACTCTCGCGCGAAGAGACGCAGGCAAGTAGCGTTCGTCTCAGCGGAGCGCATTGCCAATAATGTTCCGGCCAACACGCCGTGGGCAGCACATTGATACAGTGTGTAAGATTATCAAGCACTCCAGGGTGATTTTTTTTGTATGTATGAGTTTCTCCAGGGTCACAACCAAGCTCGTGAAGATTTAACTTTTTCCGATTTTGCTTGGCCCTCAAAAAAACGAGAAAAAAACTTTTACGGTCTTGCCTAATTACAGCGTAAACTTCCTTATGCATACATATTATGAATAATTTGAATTAATCTATTGTGTTTTCAATCGACTTGCGACATGAGAACGCAAAACTCCGCCCACTTGTTTGTGCGCGTCCACGCAAACAAACACAGTGATATTTGTAGAACAGACGCAGACAGAACGGTGAATGCAGACTTGATTTGCGTTTTCATTTCGCAAGCCGATTGAAAACACTATACAAACCTTCAAAAAGAGTCCATCGCCAAGTTTCTGAATGTTAGCCTTGTGAACAGCCGTCACCTTTTTACGTCCGTTCGCCTTTGCGTACTCAAACGCCATGCGTGAGATTCGTTCGATTTTCTCACGAGTTACGATCTGAAATAAGAGTTTGGTGACCTATCATAGCATAGGGAAGCATTTATCTAATTCGAGGCTTCTGCTTCTTAAAAAATGTATGTATGTTCCAGTTTTCGAAAACCTGCTTACAAAACTTCTGAAATGCTTGCTTCACAGCCTATGAATAGTGAGGTTGATTATCGAGTTCAAAGTCCTCTTTATTGAAACTTTGATACCATTTCGCTGCTGTAGTATGATGGACTGTATCACGGTCTATTGATTCTCAGAAAATTTTTGGCTAATAGCCACCGATTCGGGGCGTGTGCCATATGTATTTGGCACATGTCCCATATTCAATGGCTATTAGCCGTTTCCGTCGCAATCATTTTCACATTTTATATTATCGCCTCTTTTATAAACTCAAACTATGAAACATTCTAGACTTTTCTAGAGCAAAATTATCGACCAACCTAACACTTTCAGAAGTAAACTGGAATGTACATATCTTTTAAGACATAAACCGCGAATTAAATATGTGTTATTACTTCGTCGCGAAAACCAGACAGAGTGGCTCGTGCGTTGCGACTGTGGTCTCGCCACGACCAGCGCGTATACGGTAGTTTGTTTACGAAAAAAAAAAAGAAAACGCAAAAGAACGATGCAAAAATAGAAAAACAAGGCAAAAAATAATGGCTCTGCATGGTTTTCGCGACGCAGTAATAATAACTGTCGATTCGTAAGCCCACCTTAATACTTTCCACAATCCCGGGAACAGTCTCATGCTCGAGGCCCGAGTATTCGCCTTCTGTGTTCTCACGGATCAGCACGATATCGATGCCCTAGAGAAGAATTTTCGGATAATTCTACATAACATCCCAACCTACCGTATGCCGAGAGGGTACGGTGGGAATAGTGACGCAGTGAAGAATATTGGCGTAAAGGTCGAGTCGCGTCCGGAGCTCCACGTTACGCGACTTGAATTGCGGGTCGTCGTGCTTTGTTTCAATGTTTCCCTGTTAAAATTCATTGTTTTGTCGTTTGCAGGGAACGTGCAACAAGCAAAACTAAATGAACATTTTTCAACGTTTTTGTAAATACATACATAACTATGCTCGGTAAAAAGCGCTGAAAATCCGCCTTAAAGGGGGTTCCAACTTTCTGGGGGAAAGTGGCTTAAAATATACTCTTGAGTGGGGGATTTACGAATATCACATTGAAATTGCACGAAAAAAATTCTCTGATTTTTTTATGATTTTAACAAAAAAAAATAGAAGACCACGAGGAGTACACGATTTGGCGCGAAATTCAAACGCCATTTTTCTTTTTCATCATTTTTCTCCCGTCTTTTTCCAATATTTTTGCATTAATCTTTGGGAAATATATTACAAACATCATTTCGTGATTTCAGATAGCAAATTAATGCGTGTTGATCACAAAATTAATGATAAAACAAATTCGAAACAAAATTCTCATACCTTTAATTTTTTCCCGTTTTCCTGCTCACTTCCGCATTAAAATCACTCTTTTATCTGTAACTTTTATATTCGAGGAAAAATTTTCACCGGAATATATTCAGAACGTTGAATCGAACAACAGGCAAATATCGATTTTTCGATATTCATGACTAAAATGTGTTTTCGCGATTATCTAAAATTTTAATAAGCGATTAGAGCATGATTTATCGAAAATCGATGATAAAAACGAGGAAAATTACAAGAAAAATAAATATTTCTCGTGAAAATGAAACTTTCTAGAAGCCGCGGCCGCGGGATTAGAGGAGGTGCCAACTTTCTGGGGAAAGTTGCTTAAAATATACTCTCGGGTGGGGGATTTACGAATATCACATTGAAATCGCACGAAAAAAATTCTCTGATTTTTTATGATTTTTACAACAAAAAAATAGAAGACCACGAGGAGTACACGAAAATCGTGGCCGTGGCCTAGGAAACCCGCGGCCGCGGCTTCTAGAAAATTCAATGTTCACCTGAAATATTTATTTTTCTTGCAATTTCCCTCGTTTTTATCATCGATTTTCGATAAAACATGCTCTAATCGCTTATTGAAATTTTTGATGACCGCGAAAACACATTTTAGTCATAAATATCGAAAAATCGATATTTGCCTGTTGTTCGATTCAACGTTTTAAATATATTCTGGTGAAAATTTTTGCTCGAATATTAATAGTTACAGATAAAATAATGATTTTAATGCGGAAGTGAGCAGGAAAACGGGAACAAATTAAAGGTATGAGAATTTTGTTCCGAATTTGTTTTATCATTACTTTGGGATTAACACGCGTTAATTTGCAACCTGAAAACACGAGATGATGTTTGTAATATATTTCCCAAAGATTAATGCAAAAATATTGGAAAAAGGCGGGAGAAAAATGATGAAAAAGAAAAATGGCGTTTGAATTTTGCGCAAAATCGTGTACTCCCCGTGGTCTTCTATTTTTTTGTTGTAAAATTTGCCAAAAATCAGAAAAAAAATTTCGTGCGATTTTAATGTGATATTCGTAAATCCCCCACTCAAGAGAAATGAACTGGGCGTGCATTAGAAGTGAGATTGAGAGAAAAAACGGCACAGGTTTTCCTGTATTTCATCATATTGCTCTCGTCTCAGCAGCTGCTCATAAACGTTAAAAATAGCAATTTTTCCAGCGAAATATCTCGAAGCGCATTTTATGACACAGTTGAAACGAGTGCGACCGTAACCCACTTCAAATGTAAACAAGTTTAGGAGACGCTGAACAAGCAGCCCTGACTCCATTTTAATTATTTTTGATCGTATCAATCCAGAAAAAGGCCCACACCCACCGCTCACCTTAATAGCCACTCCGTTACGTTCGATGGCCAACAGAGCCGCTTCCAAGTCTCCATCGAGTTGTGACGACGAAACTTGCACTTCTTCAAAGTTGATTGGCGCCTGTGATTGGGCAAAAAACGTGCTTCTCAAATTGTTTGACCTACGTGGCAAAATGAAAAAATGTTTTTAACGTGCGCAATCATTTCGGGTCCGATTCCGTCGCCGGGGAGAGCGCATACTGTGTGTCGGCCGCCGTATTTGGCAAGAGGGAGCTGGAATTTTTATTGTTGGCTTATTTTAGGGTTGGCAATGAGGAGCGAAAAAAAAAAAAGAGTGGAACACCACATTCGCCAGCCCTAGTTTATTTCCAAGCCTGTTGTGATGGCGGGCCGTCAATAAACAAAAATAAAATCAAAGTGTTTCTTTTTTGAAAGTAGTCTATTTTCTTTGAACGTTCTATATTTACAAATTCTGAACGGGGTCCAACCAAGAGGCGATATTACGTATTCCCGAGTACGTGAGATGTCGTAAAATGGGTCTTGACACGATCGGTGTTTGCACACTTGTGGATTTGAATATTTGTTTTCGAATTTTTTCATGTTATTTTTTTGTTTTTTGAAACTTATATTTTAAACTGTTAGGGGGTCATTCATGTAAAAAATAATATGATTTCTTCAATTCACGCATGTCGAAAAATGTAAAAAATTTACAGTATCCCAAGTACTGTAGATTGTTTACAAGTATGCATACACCGATCGTGGCGAGACCCATTTTACGACATCTCACGTACTCGGGAATACGTAATAGGGTACATCTTTATAACTTGGATTCAAAGTATGGTTTCAAAATAAAAGACAAGTTCTAAAGTTTCCCTATTGTTTGGAAGAACATTTTCGCTCACCCGATGTCCAGGAATCTGATGGGTGCGAATCGCGGAAGCGGCTCCGCGTGTCGTTAATCGGGAGAACATTGGCTGAAAAAACATGTTACAACAAACAAACAAACAAAAACGGCAAAAACAGAAATAAAATTAAAATTAAACCACCAACAGACGAAAAATCAATGGAACAAGTGGTCCGGTGGTGGAAACGGGCGTCTCTTTCCGATCTTTTTTTTTCCTCCGGCTGGTAAACAACTCACATTTTTCTTTTGCTCTCTTTTCTCGCCGATTGCTCCGCGTAACACGTTGAAATGACTCGGTGCAGAAAAGAGATAGCGATGGCATCAGCATCGGCACGGAAATTTAGAGACCGAAATATAAGTTTTAATATACCAATCGGTGCGAAATTTTATGACTGTTTCAAAAAACCATGTAGTTTTTGAGTTCAATCTGTAAATTCGAAGAAATTCGCTGAAAATTGGAAACTGGAAAAAATGATTGTGTTAGCGATTACGGTAGAAAATGAAAAGTACGCAACCACCATGACGCCACTTTGCACGGATTTTGAAACAATATTTTTATTTTTATTTTATTTTCCGGTCATAAAATGACTATTAACCCAGAAGAATACCAAAGTAAGTTTTATTTTTTGTAGTTTAAGTTTAATTTATTTTATTTCATAGTAAATCCGCTCGAAGAGCCACCGCTAACCCCGACCAACGATGGAAAAGTTCAATTCTTGGGACCCGACACGGTTCGATACATTTCGCCACAACGAATCGAAGTTCCGAGGCAAAGTATTCGGCAATTGTGAGTTAAGAAAAAATAAGCCTGCTACTCTTTTTGATGTGGCACAGTTGTCTTTAATACAAACATTGGCGCTATGCGGGTTGGGGGGGGCCACCCAAAAAAAAATTTTTTTCATAATTTTTTTTTCCGCTTTTTTTGTTGTTCACGCTTTGAATATGCGTTTCTGAGCATTTATCGATGCACGCAAAGTTCAGCGGCAACGCGCCGGAAGCATGTGTGACACTTTTCAATTTGGCGACCGGAGGGAGCTGGGTGGAAGCTTGCTTTGTGGATGGATTTTTTGTGATTATAAGCTTAAAGGTGAGCCTAAAAAGATTAGAAAACGTTACCGGGAGCCGATTACACACTCAAAAGGACCAAAGCAAGCTTGCGCCCAGCTCCCTCCGGTCGCATATTTGAAAAGTATCACACATGCTTCCGGCGCGTTGCCGCTGAACTTTCCGGACAAAAAATCAATGCAGAATGAGATTAGTATATCAAACAAATCGAAATCGATGCAAAACCGCGCATAAAAACGAAAAAAAAAATTTTTTTTGAGTGGCCCCCCCCCCCCAACCCGCATAGCGCCCAAACATTCTGCGATCAACTGAAAAATTCAAATATTCAGAGCACAAGCTCCTTCTCCGCCAAACTATCAGTCTATTGTACAATCACCTCCACAAATGGTCCCGATGCCCCAAATGATGCCAATACCAACACCAATGGCTTATCCACAAATGTATCAACCCCAAATGACGTATATTCCGCACCCAATGATGACTATGACGTCACCAGTGGTAATGCAATCGCCTCCCGTTCCGGTACAACAGCAAACTTCGCCATCCGGTTGGTTTCTTTCTGTTTTTTTTTTAATTGAAAATTTTAGTTTCAGTTTTTATCATTATTTACAGGCATCACCCTTAACATCAACAATTCTCCGCAATCAGTCGCCGGGGGCGTTGGTGGCGGAGCCGGCGGTGGAGCTCTGATTTGTCCTAAATGTCGTAAAGGAATTATTACCCGGCAGCAGGACAAATTTAGAAAGGTTTGGAACTTTGGTTTTTTTTTAACAGCGAGAAATTTCGCATTGCTTGCACTTCCTAAAACGACGGCGTTATTTAAAACCGAAAATATTTTTCAAAACTGTTTAATTGAATCAAGCGACATTTTTCTCCAAAAAAAAAGAAAAAATTTTGTAGTTTTTTTTTCCAGAAAAAATTGCCCCGGGGGGTATTGTATTTTTCGCAAGCGGGTAGGGTAGTTTTTAAAGTCGCACCAAGGAAAACGCAAATGCGGTTGCGCAGCGATTGTTGATTTTAAAATTGTTTGTTTTTGTCACTACATTTTCGTTATTTCGTTGTCTCCGATGGCTCTCTTGAGCGGAAATTCTCGAAATTTAAGTTTAAAATGCTGATAACTCTGGAAAAGGTGTATGAACAGTTTAATTCGTTTTGCAGTTCTAAAATTACTTTGAAGACAAGTTCTGCAATGAACATGCAAAAATTGCTATTTGGAAACGAAATGGCGAGGAAGATGCACAGAAAAAGGAAAAGCTTTATGTGATTTTTCGTCAAAAACTTTTCAAATGGCTAATTTTTTACTTTGTTGTTATGTCTATTGTCTGCCCACCAAAATGGTCAAACGCGCTCCGCTGAACTAAACAACATGCGATTTTCATTTTGGTTTCCAAATTATTCTATTTCACGTATAAATTCAACGTGAAATTAAATAATTTGGAAACCAAAATTAAAATCGCATGTCGTTGAGTTCAGCGGAGCGCGTTTGACCATTTTGGCGGGCCGACAGTAGACATAATTTATTTTCAATAAAGTTGTTTTTTTTTTTACTTCATTGCATAAATTCTTCGAAAAATCCGCGAGGCGGACAAAAATTTTTCTATTTGTTGTAGGCCTCCCCAAATGATCAAACGCGCTCCGCTGAACTAAACGCTATGCGATTTTCATTTTAGTTTTCAAATTATTTCATTTCATGTTGAATTTGAACGTGAAATGAAATAATTTTGAGACCAAAATGAAAATCGCATAGCGTTGAGTTCAGCGGAGCGCTTTTGATCGTTTTGGCGGGCCAAAAATTGAAATAAAAATTTTTCACCAATTTTTTGTCAACACATACCGGTTTAGTTTTCGTCTAGAGAGGGAATTTATTGAGGCTCTACAAAAAAAAAGGAATTTTCGCACCTGGGCCATTATAAAAATTTCAATAGTTTAATCCAAAAAACAACAAGAAAAAAGTTTAAAACTCATTTTTTCTGTCGTACGCAAAGAAGAACAAGAATTAGAACCAGTTTATAGTCGGCGACGAATACATCATCAACCTCTCTTTACTTCAAAATTACTTTAAAACCGTGATGCACTTGCAAGCTTAATTCTATTTTTTTTACAACGGAAAATGACGTAGCCACGACGATTTGCAGTTTAAATTTTATTTTTCATTTTAGTTGCCGGTGGCAAGTCCTGCACCCAAACCCCGTGTATTATCGGCCTCCACGTATCAGCGCCACGGCACTCTGTCTAGACCGCCATACACGCCGTTAAGCGCCACAAATAAAATAAGTTTAAGGTCACGTTAGTTTCACGCAGTTTCGTGACACGTGGATATTATTTATTTTGAGCGGCCCATCTCGGCCAATTTCAGTTCTCGTTTCTGGAGTTAGGTGTGTTGGTGTTTTTATCTTTTCTAGTGTTCTTTCCTTTTTATTTCCGTTCTTATTAGTTATTTTAGTATTTCTTCCCGATTTCGGGTTAAATACAGAAATAAACGTCTTTGTTTCTAAACTTGTCGTTTCTTCGTTGTTATTTTAAAAGGAACCCGAAAATCTCTTTGAAGAAAGAGATAACTTGGGGGCCGAGACCGGATTTTCGACGCTCTGTGTTAATTTTTCACTTTGCCGATAGGTTTGAATAAACTGTTGGTTAAAGTGGTAAAAAGACACAGAAAATCGAATCGACTTTGTGTTAATTTTGCATTTGACCGATAGGTTTGAATAAACTGTCGGTTAAATTGTGAAAGAGACACAGTGTTAATTTTGCATTTGACCAATAGGTTTGAATAAACTGTTGGTTAAATTGTGAAAGAGACGCAGCGTTAATTTTACATTCGACCGATAGGTTTGAATAAACTGTTGGTTAAATTGTGAAAGAGACGCAGTAAGTCGATATTTACGTAAAGGATTGAAAATCTTTGCGTAAAAACTAAAATATCTGCACTTTTGAATAAAAGTCGCAGAAAGTCAACGAAAAATAGACATGTCTGTGAGACAGGCGGAGAAGGATGTGGAAGTGGAGGTTGGACACGTGGAAGAGAAAAACGTGGTGGTGGAAGTGGAGGAGTCGGTGACTGGCGGAGAAAGTGAGGAAAGGCTCGGCGCCGAACGGAAAGTCAGCGTCCGAGGCCGAAGAAAATTAGTAAAAGGTTTTGCACAATGGTTGAAAACTATTGAGCAAGTGAGTGAAAAGGTTGAAAGAGACCTTGTGGTACTGACAAAGTGTACCAAGAGGCAACGCGATGGTATTATTGCCCCGTTGAAAGAGTTCGCCAGTGAACTGCTGGAGCGGTTCGAGGAAATGGGTGCCGACAGATGGCCACGGTCTGTACTGCGTGTCATGAAAGACTTTGATCTGGAAAATGTCCAAGAGATAAGACAAGTCTGTGAAAAGGTGTTTGGAGAGGCGTGTAGTGAGGCGAATGCAAGTAAAGATACGGAGAAAGTCGATAAAATCGACAGAAAGTATCAAAAACTAAAAATGAAGCTCAGTGATTGCCAAATAATGTGGGAGGTGGAAAGAGAAAACCTGTTGGAAGAGCTCGAGTCGGAGCGAGAAAAAGCTAAGAAGCTTTCGGAAAGCCAGGAGCGGTTGAAAAGAAAGGTGGTAAAACTGGAAAAAGCTCTGGTGGCGGAAAAGCAAGTGAGTGAGGACGCGAAGAGCAACCTCAAATTCCTGCAGGGGATGAGTAAAGAGGATCATGAAGAAAAACACAAAACTCAAGAAACCAGGCGCAAGCCGAGGAGAGCATCGAGATCGTCGACAAGCTCCTGGGAAGGAGGGTGGAGAAAACCACCAGGTATGGGGAGAGAGGGAGAAAATTGGTGTGAAAAGGTTGAGGCATGGTATGCAGAAGCGGAAAAGTTGAAGGGGAGAAAATTTACTTCAAGCTGGGAGAATAGGAGTGAAACTAAAACTGATACGTCTAGGAGATCGGAAGTAAGGGATATGATGGATGGAATGCGTAGAATGATGAGAGCTCAGGCATTGCCGGAGCCACGCGTGTTTGATGGAGAAGGCGATTTTGGGGAATTCAAAAGAGCTTTCCTCCTAAAATATAATAACGTCACTGAGGGTCCGGAAGAAATGGTAGCCATTTTGGAGGACAAATTCTTGAAGGGGCCGGCAAAGACTCTGTTCAAAACATTGCCAAACAGGCACAATCGATCGATAAAATCTTTGTTTGAAGAGTTTGAGCGGAAATTGAGAAAACGTCAGGGTGATAGTCGGACTAAAGCCCTCAATGAGTTTGAAAACTTGAGAAAGAGCCCGAACCAAAAGATGTGGGAATACCTCATAGATGTAGAAAAATGGTCCAGAAAAGCCTATCCGGGAGTGGATGAAGGAAACTTATCCCAAATGAGAACGACAAAGTTAATGATGGCGGTAAAAGATAATGAAAATCTTCACAATCTGCTTATCATGAAAAGGCTTGACTATTCCATCGAAGATCAATACGAGAATCTGAAAGACGTTGTACTCCAACAAGAGCAAGAAAAGCGCCAGTCTCTGAAAAAAGGCCACTCGTTTTTAATGAATGAGGCAAAAATGAGGAAAGACATGTCCTGGAAAAGGAGTGATTATCACCTCAATCAATTTAAGAATGAGCAAAAAGACGAAATGGGTTTCAGAAAGGAAGAAAATCAGTCCCAACCGGAGCTAAAATGTTTCCATTGTGGAGGGGTCGGTCATATGTCTCGGCAATGCACGTCTAAGCCGGTATATGTAGTTGAGAAAAAGAATTCAGAAGAGTCTGAAGGTGTCGGAGCAGAGGTGGTAGAAACGGTTGAGATTCTAGGCCAAAACCGAAAAATTATCATTGATAGTGGTGCGGCCGTATCGGTCATGTCATCGGCTATGTGGGAAAGATTGAAGAAAGGGTGCCCAGATTGGGAGAAACGTGTTGAAGAACTGGCGAAGCCAGGGTTCACCATATTGAACGCATCGAAAGCAGAGATGCCGGTAGAAAAGCAGCTGAAATTGGAAATGAGAGTTAGAGGGAAAAAGGCGTCAGTGGTGTTCCAACTAGTGGTAAATAGTTCGGAAATTCTCTTATTGGGAACCAACGCATTCAAAAGCGTCGGGGTAGAGTTGAAATGGAAAGCAGAAAATGCAGTGGCAAGAGCTGCTGAAAAACTGCGAGTACAACCCCAAAGCTGTTCGCAAAAAGAAGTGATAGTGGACGTTGATATGGGGAAGAAGGTGTGGTTAGAGTCGAATAAAGAATGGATGCCTGCAAGGCTGTGCTCCAAGAATGACGAAGGAAACATGACAGTCTCGGTTTCTAACTGGAGAAATGAGCCGGTGCTCATTAAGAAAAATCAGATTGTTGGTGTGGTGTCGCGGGAATGGAAGGTGTGCGAAAAGAAAGAAGAAAAGGTGGTTAATATGTTGGATATAGACAAAAAGCCATCGTTAAAAGGAGAATGGAGAAAGAAAAAAGGGGAAAGACTCTTGAATGATACTGGGGAAATTCCTGGTGGAATGTTCCGGAAAATCATTTCCGAATTCAGTGAGGTCTTTGCCATCGAAGATAGCGACTTGACCCAAACTGGTATGGGGGAGTGTAAGGTGGAACTAGAGAAAGAAAATCCGATCCACAAAATAAAGTATCCAGGAGTAGACGATCGGGTGCGGATCAGGATTCCGGCGGAAAAACTGGTATCTCAGAATAGAGTGGTGCCAAAGGAAGTTCCGGAGGTCGAAATTGAGACTAAAGCAAAACGCGGGAGACGCGCTATGCAGAAAGATGTAGTAAACCAGGACCATATCTGGGAGAAAGACAATTTCAGTGTTGAAAACATGAAATTTAATAAAGGTACGAGAAGGTGGAAAGAAAATGCGACTACGAAACATTGGTCAAAGGAAATCGACCGCTTTTCGGATGTTCTTCGGATCGAGACTCAATTCGAAAATAGACACCGCAGAGCCGGATGGTAAACGTCCCAAGATGAATGGAGAAAATTGTTTTATATTAAATATTTGTTTGTGCTTTTGTAGTAGGATGTTTGTCCCAACCCGTTATGAATTTAGGAAATGTGTAGGGTTTGTTTCTTAAGATTTAGGTGAGTGTAATAGGCCCTGTTAGGACTAAGAAGTAGGTTTAAGATTAGGGATTGAGAATATGTAGGATTTTATTGTTGTTTTAACGTGGCTGTAGAGTGAGTTAGTAAGGGCGAAATGGTTGGTCATTTTAGGAGAAGAATGTAAGTCGCGTGAACGGTGGTTGTGCCAGCACCGGCCAGGCGTCCGGTTTGTCTGAAGGGGGGGAAGTTGCCGGTGGCAAGTCCTGCACCCAAACCCCGTGTATTATCGGCCTCCACGTATCAGCGCCACGGCACTCTGTCTAGACCGCCATACACGCCGTTAAGCGCCACAAATAAAATAAGTTTAAGGTCACGTTAGTTTCACGCAGTTTCGTGACACGTGGATATTATTTATTTTGAGCGGCCCATCTCGGCCAATTTCAGTTATCGTTTCTGGAGTTAGGTGTGTTGGTGTTTTTATCTTTTCTAGTGTTCTTTCCTTTTTATTTCCGTTCTTATTAGTTATTTTAGTATTTCTTCCCGATTTCGGGTTAAATACAGAAATAAACGTCTTTGTTTCTAAACTTGTCGTTTCTTCGTTGTTATTTTAAAAGGAACCCGAAAATCTCTTTGAAGAAAGAGATAACTTTTTAAAAAAGACGCGCCACACTGTTGTTGAAATTGAAAATTAAAAAAATGCCGTAGAGCGAGGTTGAGGATGCATTCGCCGAGTAATAAAAAGGAAAGAAAGTGATTGCGTACTTTGACAATGCAAACCAGAAATAAAGAAATATTACGTATTCCTTGATTTGAGATACATCGTCAAATTGTGCGTATTCGGGTCTCGCCACGACGGCGAATACACACTTGTTAATTACACGCAAAGTTCAGTTTTTTCGTGTTCAATTTTCGTACATCCATGCACACTTGTGGATTTACGAAAGTTTAAAACGGAAAAACTCAATTTTGCGCGTAAATCGACAAGTTTGTATACACAGTCGTGGCGAGACCCGAATGCGCACCATTTGACGAGGTGTCTCAAATAGAGTAATACATATTGTCCATCCGCGGCAAAAGCAAGTGCGCTCCAAGAAACTTAGTATTTCGTGATTATGAATTTTGTCGCCAAATTATTTAATTTTGCCGATGTTTTGCTCTCTTTTCTCTGAATCTCATTTCAAATGCATACTGTTCGATTGGAGCGAATTCGCAGAGCTTTATACCCAGTATAACATTGAATTTATACGTGAATTGAAATAATTTGGCGACGAAAATGAAATTCACGAAGAACTAAGTTTTGTGGAGCGCATTTGCTTTTGTCACGGATGGAATTTTTTGTTTCCATAATACAACCAGAGGCCGGATTCATAAAACAGGAAAACGAGAGAAACATTGTTTTCTGGAAAACGAAATTTGAAAATTGATGAATTTTGTATGCTGTTGGTGAGAGACGCAGAGAAACAGTATACCCAATTTTCCTGTTTTATGAATCCTAACTCAGGCTTGTATTTTATCAAAATTTATCACAAACAAGCGTGCGGCTTGTGGCGACTACGACGCCCACGTCAAATACTAATTTTTATTTATTTTTGCTTTTTTTTTTTAAATAGAAATGGCAATCATTTGTTTTGTGGTATGCATATAGTGTCCGTATTTGAATCATGTCATCCTTTTAGTCCATTGGACGGTATATAATAATTTTTTATTTATTTTTTGCATTAAAATAAATATATTGAATGTATATACACAAGCCTGCGAAATTTGGCGACTTTGCCCCTGCTTTTTTTCACTTGGCTTACAGGTTTTTTTTTCTTGTAACGGCACTGATTTTTTTACTTCAGCTCTTCCAAATTGTGTGGACTTTGTGGTTGAATTAGTGAAGTGTCTGAACGTTAATCGAACGACGCGGCTTTATTAAATATCTAGAGCCTAATTTACATAAACGCACGATATGATTCAAATACGGACACTATATGCATCCAACGCATTTCACCTGTGTAGTGGTTAGCACGTGTGAACGCCAATCTATAGGTCGCCGGATCGGGTTTTGTCGACTGCAAACTCATGTGTGAGACACACAAACAAACACACAGACTAATCTAAAAATTTTCTATATAAGAAAGATCACAACAATTTTGTTCCCATTTCCAGAAACTTCTCATCTGTCTCTCTATGTTCTGTTGTCCTCTGACTTGCGGCCTACCACTTCTCTGCATTTGTTGCAATTACGTGGACGCATGTGCGTGTTGCGGCAAAGGTTACGGTCATCGCGGACGGAAAAATCAGAAGAAAAACGTGAATGCTGTCAAAATATGATGTCCCCCGCCCCTCCCCCACCCACTCCTACTTTCATGTAGTTTTCTGTATATAAGCACCATATATCCGCATTTTTTTTCTATATTTCGAATTTGGAAAAATATAAATGAAAGCATTTGTCTCTGACACAATTTTTCCAAAAAAAAAGAGGAAAAAAGTTATGTTCCCTTATTAAAAATGGCATCATCACCACGCTGATTTGGCCAATCAAAACGCCTCGTTTAGCGGCTTTCAGCTCGCGAGAAGTGAGCTCATTTGTGCTCGCGAGCTCACAATTTGCTCATTTTTCAGCCCTTCATTTTATTTTTTCGCGAATTTATGTATATCGATATCGTATTTTCCTAGATAAATTATCATTCGCTAGCAGTTATTTTTCGTTATTAATCTCGTCTCAGTATTGTTCATTCACGAGGAAAGCAAGTGCGCTCCACGAAACTTGGTACTTTGTGGATTTCATTTCACGTGTAAATTCAACGTGAGATGAAATAATTTCGAGATGAAAATGAAAAAAAATCACAAAGTACTACGTTTTGTGGAGCGAACTTGTTTTTTTTCACGAGCTGCTCATAAACGTTGAAAATAGCCGATTTTCCCACGAAAGGTCTTGGAGCGAATTCTTGAACACAGTTGAAAGGAGTGCGACCGTAACCCGTTTAAAAATGTTTTAAATAAGTTCGAAAAAAAATAACGAAAAAAACATTAACAATAAACTTGTTTAAATTATTTATAGGGTTACGGTCGCACTCATTTCAACTGTGTCAAGAAATGCGCTTCGAGATATTTCGTCGGAAAATTGGCTATTTTCAAAGTTTATATACAGCTGCTGATTGTGAGATGAGAGTAACTCTAAATGTGATTATTACTCTGGTAAATTGTTTGATGTTTAATCAGATTGGTTTGGAGTTTAATCTGGGTAAAATCAGCTCCTGACGGTGCATGATTAAAGCCGACTCGTAGCTGATCAGACTCGAATGGAAGCTGATCAGGCACCAAAATCTGAGTGCGGAGTGTCGTTGTGCGCTGCGTTTAGTATTTTAAGAGCGAGTTATTTCGATACGGAAACTGGAAAAAAAGGCAATTTTATTCAACATAAACCGCAATTTCACACAGTAGCAAATAAAAAAAATACTTAAAAAAAATAAAATATTGAGAAGATTATGTTCTTATTTTCCTGCGTTTGTCATTGAGCTTTGGCGGAATCACTCGATCCCAGACGATGTGATGTCCCCAAATCCAGGCATCGATGTCACGCAGGGAATTCATAGGACTCGCTGAAAAATTGTAAAAAATAAAGAAGACAAATTATCTTTTTTTTTCCGAGATTTACTTGAATTTTTGATAGGCTTGTTCTTTATTCAGGGAAGGAAAAAAAAAGTAACGGCAAGGCCTCCGCCATGAGTTTTTTCTTAACGTGAGTAACCCCATAAGCTGTTTTTTGATAATTTTATTGGGTTGCTTCAAAATTATTATAGTGGGTTCGTGACGGAGTGACAATTTTTTTTACGTTTTTATTCGAAAAAATGAAAAAATAACTGAAGAAATGAAGAGATTTTTCGTCTCCCAGTTTCACGTGAACTGTCACTCCGTCACGAATTCATTATATATTTAAGGACAATAAGAGAAACATTTTTAATACGGTATTGTAGACGGTCAAACGCGCTCGTTTGTACTCAACGCTATGCGATTTTGATTTTGGTTTCCAAATTATTTCATTTCACGTATAAATTCAATGTGAAATGAAATAGTTTGGAAACCGAAATGAAAATCACGAAGTATTGTGTTTTCAATCGACTTGCGACATGAGAACGCGAGACTCCGCCCACTTATTTGGGCGCGACCACGCGAACACAGTGATATTTGAAGAGACGCAGACAGGTAGCGCACAAATAAGTGGGCGGAGTCTCGCGTTCTCATGTCGCAAGTCGATTGAAAACACAATACTAACAGATATTTAAATCCACAAGTTCAGCGGAGCGCGTTTGATCATTTTGCAGACCGACAATACAACGGAATATAAATGAAATAAAATAGAAGTTTCCGAAATAGAACTGTACTGACATGGAAGTTGTCCATGGTTGGTATTTAAGTTCGATTTGGAGCAGTTATTTTCTTTATAAGGCTTAATTTCAAACAGTTCTACTCCGGGGACTTATTTTTTGTTGCAATTCTATTCCGTGCATGTTATATTCCGCTGTAGCTCCATTTTAAATGGCTCATAAAATTCTCCATGAAAACATACCGTAATTATATTCCTATGTCCCAACTGGCACTTGAAAGTAGATTGTTTTTTTTCTTTTTTTACATGATCATCGATTTCGCAACGGGGAACGACCGGTGTGAAAGATACCTAAAAAAATAATCGAATCATCAGAAGCTCTGAACAAAATGATAAATTACCTTTGAAGAGGGATGGCCAACGTCGATATCAACAATTATTGTGCAGCACTTGGCCTATCTGTAAAAACCATGTTTAGACGAGATAAAAATGTTTTAAAACGAGAATTTTGCGGTAACTTGTGATCCGAAACAATTGTTCGAGGTGTTTATTATTATTCTTCAAATGTTAAATAGTATAGTTGGTAACTTTAAAAAAAAACCCGTTGTTTCACGTGCCGCAAAATATTACTCCTTGGCGAGTGCGAATTTTTTTTTAGTAAAAAACAACAAAATAATTTAATTTTTACGTACAAAAATGAAAAAAATAAAGAAAATGTTGAAAAAAAACAGGAGTTTCGAAATTATCCTAAAGATTTCCGAAAGTGCGCCAATGTTGACGCAAAAGGCGGGCGCGTCAGTAATATGCCTTACTCGGTTTAAATTCCACTCCTGGCTGATTAAACCCGAAATCGGCCGTTGTTCGAGTTAAACTCCAAACATAGCTGATTAAACTCCAAACGATTTACCAGAGTATCTCTTGCTACCTTAACAGGAAATTTTTGGCGTGTATATGGCGAGAATAGGCATCTAGGTGGCTGATAGCCACTAGCGGTGCAGCCCAGAATCATAACCGGCCGAACAAGAACCTCTTATTAGTGACAATTCTCATTCGGTAGGTTCTTATTTGGCTGGTTATGATTCGGGGCTGCACCCCACTAGCCGACGAATTTAGCTATTAGCCATTATGGCTATTAGCCATTATGGGGTAATGTCGCCGCCTAGAAAAACATAATCTGTTGGCACCGTGACTATATAATTTTTGCATGTAACAACTATTAAAGGGGGTGCCAACTTTCTGGGGAAAGTTGCTTAAAATATACTCTTGGGTGGGGGATTTACGAATATCACATCGAAATCGCACGAAAATTTTTTTCTGATTTTTGGCGAATTTTACAAAAAAAAATAGAAGACCACGGGGAGTACACGACTTGGCGCGAAATTCAAACGCCATGTTTCTTTTTCATCATTTTTCTCCGGTCTTTCTCGTATTTTTTTGCATTAATCTTTGAGAAATAATGTGCAGACTTTATTTCGTGCTTTAAAATAGCAAATTAATGCGTGTTGATCACAAAAGTCACGATAAAACAAATTCGGAACAAAAATTCTCATACCTTCCATTTTTGTTCCTTTTCCTGCTCAATTCCGCATTAAATTCACCCTTTTATCTGTAAATTTTATATTTGAAAAAAAAATGTTCACAAGAAATTGTTTAAAACGTTGAATTGAACGACAGCCGAATATCGATTTTTCAATATTTAGTAATAAAATGTGTTTTCGCGATTATCTGTAATTTTAATAAGCGATTAGAGCATTTTTTATAGAAAATCGATGATAAAAACGAGGGAAAAAACAAGAAAAATAAATATTTCTGGTGAAAATCGATGTTTCTAGAAGCCGCGGCCGCGGGATTCCTAGGCCACGGCCACGATTTTCGTGTACTCCTCGTGGTCTTCTATTTTTTTTTGTAAAAATCATAAAAAATCAGAGAAATTTTTTTGTGCGATTTCTATTTGATATTCGTAAATCCCCCACCCAAGAGTATATTTTAAGCAACTTTCCCCAGAAAGTTGGCACCCCCTTTAAGGGAAACAATTTTCGCGTTTACTAACTTTTGCTTTTGCGACTTTTTCCAGACACAAGATATCCGAAATTTGAAATGACAAAATTTTGAAAGTAATAGCTGACTGAAACGGCTAATAGCCATCGAAATTGGCTATTAGCCACCGATTTCAGACGTACGCCAAATACATATGGCACATGTCCCGAAATCGGTGGCTAATAGCCAATTTCGATGGCTATTAGCTAAACATTTGTTGAGTGATGGGGTTATTCACGAAACCAGCAGAAATTCAACGAAACTTTAGAGAATGCTCCGATCGGTCTGAAACTTTGAGAAATCATTGAAAAAATACTGTCAGACATTCCCAGAAAAATTTCAGACCAAATATTTTTGAAAATTTTCAAAATCGATATTTTGGTCTGAAATTTTTCTGGGAATGTCTGAGAATATTTTTTAAATGATTTCTCAAGTTTCAGACCGATCGGAGCATTCTCCGAAGTTTCGCTGAATTTTTTTTTGTTGCGTTTTTTGCATATTTTGCTGGTTTCGCGAAAAAGGCTCTCGGGCGTTTCGAAAATAGACGTTTCGAAAGTGCGACGTTTCGAAAGTGGACTTTTCGAAGGTTTTTCTGGACTTTGTCGTCGCGGTGTTTGATGAATTTTCCTTAAAAAGCTTTTTAAAATGATTGTGTGAAACACCGCGTTGACAAAATCCAGAAAAAACCTTCGAAAAGTCCACTTTCGAAACGTCACACTTTCGAAATGTCTACTTTCGAAACGTCCGAGAGCCGCGAAAAAAGGTAGCAAAAGATAGTCTTCCATTTTCCAAAGTAGCCTATTGACAGAAATACATGTAATTTAAACTTTTTTCAAAAAGCCAAAAAGAAAAATACGCACAAGAATGCGGCCAATTCGAAGCAGAAGCGGCTCACGATCGAATCGGCGTTCTTTACAGTCTGAAGGTACGGATGAACTGGAAAAAGTTCTGCGCCAAGAAAAATTACGTTTACAGCCACCACATGCATTATCAGCGATTGGGAATACGACGAAGAGCTGGAAAACTTTGATCCAAACCATCAACGATATTTGTGTTGTTGCGGTCACGCGCACTCGTTGGTAATGTGCGCTTGACAGAGTGGATAGCAATAGAGCACGTTTGCAGACCGGCATGAAAATTGTGGCCGGAATGTTGTGTGTGACGGTGGTCTTCGAGCTCTGGCACCTCATCGTCTCGATGCTGGCGTCGGATTTGGTGGAGAAGGTGAGCGCGCTCCACTTCGCAACTTTTTATTGCGGGTTGCAGGCTGATGTGACCGGTGCTGCCATTCACTTCTTTGCCGGAGTTTTTATCGCCGGATCGGTGCTGTGGGCGATTTTCGCGCAACGTGCCGAATTTTTGATACCTTATTTGCTATTGCAGGTAACTTTTTTTTCGTCTGAATTTGTGGATATTGGAAAATTATTAGGTCGTTGCAAAAGTAATTGACTTTTTTCTATTTCACATACATTTTTTCTGAGCCGTTTTTTTCCGGATTTTCTTTTTTATTTATACACTTTTCGTCTCTCTTTATGCATGCGCATGTTCAGATTTCAGGTACATTACCGGACAAAAAGAAATCATATTTTGGTTTTTTGAGTATAACTTTTTAATGGAGAGGGTTATGATTCTGAAAATTTGCATGAATCTGTCCCGTAATGTTTTTGACAAGCTCCAAAAATGGATTTGGTCATTTTTGAAAACTGCAGATTTTTCCAAAAATTTCAGATGCCAAAATTTTGGACCCAAAAATAATTTTTGTTTTCAGATTTTTCAAGACTCGAAATTTATTTTTAAAATGAAGTTTCAAAACTAAAAGTATGATTTTAGTTGACTATGGGTCGATCGGACCATTTTCAGCTGACTTACAGCACTTTGAATATCAAGGCCCAAATAGGTAAGTCCACTTTAACTTTTATTGAGGATCACCAAAACCGAATAAAATCAAAAAAAACTTTGTTTTTTAACAGTTTTTATTTAATTTGCCATAATTTTCTTTAGTTTTGGAGATTCTCAATAAAAGTTAAAGTTGACTTACCTATTTGGGCCTTGATATTCAAAGTGCTGTAAGTCAGCTGAAAATTGTCCGATCGACCCATAGTCAACTAAAATCATACTTTTAGTTTTGAAACTTCATTTTAAAAATAAATTTCGAGTCTTGAAAAATCTGAAAACAAAAATTATTTTTGGGTCCAAAATTTTGGCATCTGAAATTTTTTGAAAAATCTGCAGTTTTAAAAAATGACCAAATCAATTTTTGGAGCTTGTCAAAAACATTACGGGACAGATTAATGCAAATTTTCAGAACCATAACCTTCTCCATTCAAAAGTTATGCATCAAAAACCAAAATGATATCTTTTTGTCCGGTACTGTAATTGGCGAAATGGCTGAAAGACTGAAGAAAGATAAGAATGCTTTTCGAGGCTGTTTTCTACATAAGTTCCTGTAAGCAAACTCTGCAGCTGGCACTCATCGATAAATTAAGCATGTGATAGGCGGTGACACCCTTCATTAAGGTACAGTCAAGTTCTGGTTCAAACGATTCAAGGATGGAGACGTTTGTAAAGGATAAGATCCTTTTATGGGTCCAAATACAGTATTCCAAGACCAGAGCCACCCACCCCAGTAGGCCTAGAGATCGCCGCGACCATACGTCACCTTTCTGGAATTCTAATATCCGGAGATCCATTAGAGCCCGTGGGAGGACAAGGCATGCCGCATTTCTCTCAACATCATCTATTCCTACAATATCTATTTTTATCATCATGGATCGGTCACAACGCTCGAGCACGGGATCCTCGGCAGCTCCGCCCACAAAAACCAGTATAAATATTATGTCTTTATTGTATTCTAGACCTGATTTTGCTCCAACACCTAGGTCTCAGACCTATTCAATAAATACCTTTCCAAACCCTCAACGTGTAGCCCTTACTCTTTGATCTTGAAGAAAAGGCGAATTCTGGACGACCGTGCCTGGAAGTAGAGGGAGAAATAGACGAGGAGTTTGAGAGAAAACGAAAACTCAGTGTTCGTGAAAATGCGTCAAGTCTTGGACTTCGCAAAAATAAGGTACATCGCCGTCTTCTTCAAAGTGGAACCACGATTTGACTAATCAGCAAAAAAACATAATTTATGACTTGGCGCTGAGTTTGCTTTCCCGTAAACGGAACTTTGACTGGATCGGGAAAATCGTCACGGCATATGAGAAATGGTCCTTTATGGCCAACGACAATCGAAAAAGACATTGGGTGAAAATCGGCGAAGCAGCCAAAATCAATATCAAACCGGAAATTCACGAGAAAAAGGTGATGCTGTCGATTTTATGGGATCAACAGGGAATCATCTATCGCCAACTACTTCCGGACAATACCACCATTAATGCCGATGTATACTGTTCTCAAATAGAAAATATGGTAAACCAGTACCATATCGTTCGCCCGGAATTCGACCGAATCATCTTGCTCCATGACAACGCTCGTCGACATACGGCATTGAAGACAAGAAAAAAAAACTTGTGAACTAGTTATCGAAGTTCTACCACATCCGCTTTATGCTTTATGACTTGGCACCTACGGAACACCGTGCTCCATACACTTCAAGACCATCTTTGTGGAAAGATGTTCGACGACAGATGACACCTCGTAAACTACCTGGATGACTTCTTCAATGACCAGCCCGCAGAGTTCTACCCGAGAGGCATCGAGGAGTTGCCCACACGCTGGACCTCAATGATGAATATATTATTGACATCTTCTTGTTTTCAATAAATTCTTTTCTAAAAGTTGATCAAAAAAGTCAATTACTTTTGTTTTTTCTCTTGATACTTGGTTTTTGTGGATTTGTGTTCACTACCGTAATCTTCTCAGGTAATTTTGTCCATTAGCTGCCGCGGACAGGTCTTGAATATTCATTCAATTTCATCAAACGCCTACCCCTTTTGTGGAAAAAGTTATGTGAAGGAAACATTAAAATGTTGATGTTTTTGCCAATGTTTGTATCAATTTCGCACATCAATTAATAAAAAAAGCATTTCATCGCAAATGGGCAATGCTTCCTTACGTTACTACGGTAGAACCACCAATACCAGATTTTTAGGGTGCCGGTCTCGCCATAGGTCTCGTTTTCTTCGTCTCCTTCTTGTACATTGGTCTGTTTGGCGACAAAAAAGTGGGCACTACGGTGCTCGGCTCGTACGGAATAGCGGTGAATCCGCGTGACGAAATTGCTTATTTCAGTCAGTTTTAAAGCAAAAAATGCGGTTAAAACTATATAATTGCAGACTATGCCGCATGGTTGATGGCCGGCTCGTTTGCCATAGTGATTGCGCTTCAAATTTGGATGATGTCTATTGTTGTCGCGTGCTGGCGATTTTTCAGGTCAGAAATTGTGTTCAACTAGAAGATTCTTGGCGTATCCCTTCAAACTTTACTGGTTATCCCCAATCTTTGACCGTTTATTGTTGAACCGCCAAAATGATGAAACGCGCTCCGCTGAACTCAACGCTATGCAATTTTCATTTTGGTTTCCAAATTATTTCTTTTCGCGTGTAAATTCAACGTGAAATGAAATAGTTTGGAGACCAAAATGAAAATCACATCGCGTTGAGTTCAGCGGAGCGCGTTTGACCATTTCGGCGGGCCGACAATACGCATATTTACTACTGTTAGAAATATACTCGGTATAAAGCTCTGCAAATTCGCTCCAATTGCACAGAGAATCGTGCATGCCTTTGTAGTGTGATTCAGAGAAATCAGAGCGAAACATCGGCCACGCTCTCTCAATTTTCTGCGTTCTCTCGTCGCCAACGTGGCCGCGTCCTCCACTGTGCGAAGGGGGCGAATTTGCAGAGCGACTACTTCCACCCTTGGAAACACTGAAAAAATTGTCACAACTTTCAGAGATAAACGCAACAACGAGAAAAGTTTCAAAGAAATCGTGACAGTCCAAAAAATCCAACTGCTCACCCGAATGCGAATTTCGCTTTCCGCCGAAGCGCTCGGCTCCGAATGCTCACACAACAAGAATTGGAAGAAAACACGCTCGTTTTCAGCGTCTCTCGATGCTTGACCTATTGTCTCAAATCGATTTTTCATCATGTATTTTTGCCACTTTTTGCTGGAAAAAATCGTTTCTTTTTGTTGAAAAAAAAATTGCACTTATAGATTATAAGTTCTTTTTTTCAGTTTTAGAAAACACATTGCAGTCCCTACTTATAATGGGGTTATTCAGGTCGGAAAAAAATAGTTTTTTTCCTTTTTTTCCTTATTCAAACGACGGAAAAAAAAGAAAAAAATCCGTGGCCGCGAGAGTTTTTTCCGTTGCTTTTCTAGGCCATTGCAAAAATTTTTTAGGCCCTCCGCTGTGAGACCTGCGCGCGAGTTCAATTTTCAAATATTATTCGCCCGTAAATCGATATTTCGCAGGTCTCACGGCCGAGGGCCTAAAAAACTTTTGCGATGGCCTAGAAAAGCAACGGAAAAAAACTCTCGCGGCCACGGATTTTTTTCTTTTTTTTCCGTCGTTTGAATAAGGAAAAAAAGGAAAAAAAAAACTATTTTTTTCCGACCCTGAATAACCCCATAATGGACCTATGCAGACACGGAGTACTGGCGAGTGCGCTACTGAAAACGAGCTCGATTGATAACACGCGCCGCAATCGACTGCATAAAATTTCGGCACTGTTCCAATGCAAACATTTAGAAAACATGCGAAACGAAGAAGACGAGAGAAAAAAAGAGACTAGGCGGAGAAGACGAGAGATTCGAGACGCGTCGCGCGTGTTTTTCGCGCCAAAAATTGTTTGAAAAAAAGGAAATCGCCAGCACCCCGGTGTGCAGATGAATTTTCATGCCATTTGATTTCTATGCAAAAAAAAACTGTTTTTACTTTCCCAGGGGGATTTTAATATACCGTAAAACCTGTATTAGAAGGACCGGCCCTTATATTTTTCGTGGGGTGTCTCGCAGGGCCCTTCTATTTGAGGGTCCCTTAAATTAGAGGGGGCTCTTCTATTTTTCGTGAGGTTGCGTGGGGGATCGTTCTATTAAAATGGTCTCTCTTGTTCTTTGTAAAATTTCAGATAGGCCAGAAAAAACTTCACAAAAATCAACAAATTCCGAGAAAATTCTAGAAACAATGAATAAGTTCAAAAGAAAAATTCACAGAATTCAACAAAATTAGAAATAATCTAGAAATTTAAATTAAGATAACCTAAAAATGAGTCTAAAAACGATGAAGAATGCATCATTCCTCACATCAATGGAAGTTTCGATGTTGTTATACTCCTGGTCAGATTCCTGATAATTATCTTTGACTTCCACGTCTTTAAGCTGATCCACATCTGCTTTTTTATTGTTGGTTTTATTGGCGTATTCCAGCGCAATTTTTGAACCCCCAATCTATAATTCTTTCTTTTTTTCATGCTGATGACAGCAAATTCTCCATATTCTTCTGGCGTTTAAGACAGGAAAATGCAAGAAAACATTTAAATTTAAACACAAGACGATAAAAAACTAATAAAAATTCAAATTTGGTCGTAATTTCGCGTCGCTATGACTTCGGCCACAGTACTCTCGCTAAAAAAGTTCTTATATCAAAGGGGCCCTTCAATTAGAGGGGCCCTTCAATTAAAGGGGCACTTCTATTTTTCGTGAGGCGGTTTGGAGGGCCCTTCTAATAGAGGGGGCCCTTCTAATACAGTTTTTACGGTAAATAAATAAATGCTCACAAACTCAACGAGTGCTAAGCCACTGACTCTCTTTTTGAAATGGTTCTGATACGGGACAGTTCTGATTTGGGGCAGTTCTGATTTGGGGTAGCCTCAAATTCCCGGCATCCAGGCAGGAGGTTCGAAGAATGACACGGCACACGGTGTGCTGGACTCTACGGAAAGAAATTCGCCCCTTTTACACTGAGTATGAGGAGGGAGTCAGTAAACGCGCCCGGACGCACACACGCAACGCATCCAAATGAGGCCCAAACAATAAAAAAGCGCGCGAAAAATTTCGCATTATCGGAGAGAAAAATCAAAGCAAAATCGTGAAAATTTGGTAAAAAACTCTATTCAAAATTATTTCGCGCGCGTTGGTTTTTCTCTCCGATAGTGTGGGTGCTACCTCGAAATAGAACTGTAGCAATATAGAACTTGCTTCAGAATTGAACTGTTCGGAATAGAACCGTTCAGTATAGAACTGTAGCGAAAAAGAACTGTAACGAAATATAATTGTTGGGAATAGAACAGTTTCGGAATAAAACTGTAGCGCAATATAACTGTTTCGGTGTAGAACTGTTGCGAAAAAGAACTGTTTTGGAACAGAACTGTAGCGAGGAGGGAGTGAGTAAACGCGCCCGGACACACACACGCAACGCGAAAAACTTTTTCGATGGCCTAGAAAAGCAACGGAAAAAAACTCTCGTGGCCACGGATTTTTTTCTTTTTTTCCGTCGTTAGAATAAGGAAAAAAACTATTTTTTTTCGACCCTGAATAACCCCATAAAAAACATGTTTAAAAAAAACGCCGCCCCCGTGCACTGCAAAATTCCTGAAAAACCGCGAGGCACTTGCAAGATTGGCTCGAATTCTAGTTGTATTCTCTATTCTTTATTCAATAGAAAATGACGTAGCCTCGACGAGTTGCAGTTTTTTCGCTTACTAAATATTGAAAATTAAAGTGCCGTAGAGCTAGGTTTATGATGCATTCACCGACTATAAATAACGCGACCTTTCTGGAAATTCAAAAATTAGTCAGAAAGCTTTATTTGAAGATAATTTATTAGAGACAAGCTTGCAGCTTGTGGCGACTAAGTCGCCTTTGTCAATTTTTTTTAATGATTTTTGTATTTTTGTTTTAATAGAAATGGCAACCATTTCCTTTCCCTATTTCGTTCAAGTTCTCGTGACCCTTGTGGTATAGTGGTTAGCACGTTTGAACGTCAATCGACAGGTCGCGGGATCGAGTTTTGTCGACTGCCAACTTGTGTGTGAGACACACAAACAAACACACAGACTAATCTAAAATTTTCTATATAAGTAGGCACCACAACATAATTTTCAAACGGTTTTTTGCTCACTATTTTCGATATAAATATCTTCAACTATTTAATCGAAGTACGTTTTGAAAATTTCAGCTCAAAATATTCATTCGTTTTCGAGTTACAGTCCTTTTTATGCCCCTCCAATTTGTACTGAAATTCTACCCAGTGAGGGGGGCGGGACCAAGTCGCAACGCGCTGATTCTCTGCGTCTCGAAAGGCCGACCGCGTTAAGAGAGTCGCAAGCGATTCGATTTTCGTGGTTATTTCACTGAGAATTGGTTAAACGGGGAAATTAATGTTCGAAGAAGTTTGTACTTTGTAAAAAAATAATGGAAAATTGTCGCAGAATTTTAATTAACAAAAAGAAATTGCCAGAATTCATTTTATTTGTTAAATACGCGACAAAAGTATAGCTTTTATCGATTTTCCGACTATTTTTTGTATTTTTTTACTTTAAAGAACTTAAATATGCAATAACCAGTCAGCAAAAACTCGAAGCAGGCCAGAAAACACAAAAAAGTTGTGAAAAAAATCGAACCACGGCGACAAAACTTCGAAAACTAGCGCTTTACCACCACAGGTGAAGGGCTTGAAATCCATATCAGATCCGAAACGGATGGGACGTGGAATTTATAGGAATTTTATATGTATCCGATATTGGTCCTATTAGGATCCACGCTCCCACGGATAGGATGCGGACGTGGGAGCGTGGACTTAAAACGGATCAAAAACGGATGGGACGTGGGTGGGACACGGATATTTTTTGACTTCCTGAAATTTCCATTTTTTATTGATTTCACTCAAGATGCTCAATGAGCACATGTATCCAGACAACCAAAAATAACCGGTGAGCTCTGTGGCACCGTGCCACGGAGCCTTCCTCAAGAGCTGCCACCCACCCTTCAGAATTCTCTAACCCGATCCCTTGCAACACCAAGGCGTTGGCGGCGGGTATACCTTCTTCTGTGGACCGACACCTCACGGGTTCCGACGGCCCTTATGTTTTGCACGGGAAAGGGGTGGGGCGTAGCGTGGTGACACCAGTTTTTCGTGGATTTTATTATTTTAAGACGTGATTTCACGAATCCTTACTTCATATGCCTGCCGTGGGATATAAACCCCCACCCCAGCATAAACAATTATAGTCCCTCACCATCGTAGTCCTCCGACTATCTCGAATCAAAACGTTTCCGAATCAGAACTATGGTAAAGGTGAAATCAGCAACATGATTGGAAAAGAAAAAAAGATTTTATGAGCGACAAATGTCGAAAATGAATTATGTGGTATTTACTCGGACTGGCAGGCATCCAAGCAGGAGGTTCAAACAATAAGCCGGCATGCCGGACAAATAGAGTAAATACGGTATAACAAATACTTGTTCTGTACTGGAGAATTTGATTTAGCTTATTATTATACAACACTTTTGACACGTATCCATTTGGAAAGAAAACGGTTCTGATTCGGGACAGTTCTGTTTTGATAAAGTTCTGATTCCAAGCTTTTCCTTATTTGGAAAGTGACAAAAATGGTAGAATGAGCTATGAATGGTGCACTTCTATTAGAGGCTTTAATTAATTGGGATTGCTCTTCGATGTCGGTCGATTTTGGCTCTTTGCTTTGCTATTCTGATACGGCGGGGCTATTCTTATCAGGTGGGGGCTATTCTTTTCCGGTGGGGGCTATTCTGATATAGCGGAAGGCGATATTGATATGGAAAAGAAAAAAAGGAAGAAGTTGAGACTTATCTGATAAACAGGAGCTACCTCGAAATAGAACCGTATGAAATAGAACTATACATCGTTTTAGCGCGTTTTAGCACAATTAGGTGAAGACTATTGAATAAAAAGCCAAACAGAAAAAGTTCAACTCAGTGGCGTGACCTGTTTTCGATTTATTGACTGAGTTCTATTTCACGCGGTTCTATTTCGGAACAGTTCTATTCCACGCGGTTCAATTTTGCGTCAAGTTCTATTTCGACACAATTCTATACTAGTTACTATACTAGTTCACTCATATACCAGTATAACTACCAGGTTTTTTTTAAAAACCACTCAAAAAAACGGACCAAAATCAACGGATAAGGGGTGCTAAGCCGATTCTTGGTGGTCGATATCAGCTACAATGGTCAATTACCAAGTTGCCTGCCCTTCTAATAGAGCCTGACATCCACGCGCCCTGCTTCAGATAAACGCGGATTCATTCTCCATAACGTCAAAAAAATTCCACGCGCCCACCACGAGGGACACGTGGATCCATATAAGATCCGATATGTTTCCATTCTCCCACGGATCCACGCGCCCTCCATATATATTCCATCCTCCCCCACGCCGGCGTGGATCCACGGCGACCCACGCCAAAACAATCCACGCTCCCTCCACGGGGGCGCGTGGATCTATATCGGATCATATATGGATCCATTCCACGTCCCATCCGTTTCGGATCCGTTTTGGCATTATCTCCCACCACCTGTGACTGCGCCATGCCGCCAGTAAGAGGGGAGAGGTGCGACTGCCTACACCTAATAGCGGCCCACGGAACACCACGGTGTGTGTGAAATAGCAGCCGCGAGAGAAATTTCGGTACTTTTTCACTTAAATTCTCAACTTTGAACATCTGTATCAAAAAATGGCAAAGTAAAAGTTTGATTTTTATTTCTCTAATCGATGTAATTTTTTACGGAGATTCCGATTCCATAATAAAAACATGCGTGTGCGACCTACATCAACCCGAAAAACGCAGAAAACCCGAAAAGTGGATGACCGATGCCTATTCAAGGGCTATAAAAAGTAGTTTAAATTGGTTGTAGGGCTCTGAAATTTTTGTTGTGGAATCTCTGACATTAGTTTTATGAATTCCATCAATAAAAATATGGGATCATCGCTGAAAATTTCCCTCAAATTTTTGTTGAAGTTTGACGGGCTGTACCAAAAAATGGCAAAGTAAAAAGTCGATTTTTATTTTAAAAATGGATTCAGCATGTCAAAAACTATCGGAATCAAAAATAAAAAGTACCGTGTACCCCCCTAGAAGGACCCGAAAATTTCAAATTTCTGACTTCCGTTTCAGTTTTCTGAAAATTTCAGCCAAAATTAGGGGTTTTCAGCAAATTCTGATATCACCAATCGATTCCTTAGGGTCGATTACATATGAACAAGTTGTAATATCAGCCATTATGTATGTAGTATTGGTGTAACAGACTCAGAAAGATCCAAAACCAAAATGGGTAGAAGAATATGCACGCTCCGCCCCCTTTTCATTGCGCTGCCTATATATAAGAAAGATAAACACATTTTTTTCTATTGTGATATTTTAAATTTTTCTTTAAATACTTGAAATTCCAATTATGAAATTCTGAATATTTTCAGCAGGCAAGTCTGTGCAAACGCGCTCCATCTGCACTGGCAAGAGAGTGCAAGACGCAGACAACTAAAATTTAGATACCAGCGTTGCGCATTTCTCACATTTCTCTGCTGGGAAGCTGGGATTTTTCCGCACAATTTTTATTTATTTAATTGGTTTATTTATTTTCTTTTTTTTCCATATTTATTAATGACTGTTAAACGAACTTGATAGAATTCAATTCTGAAAATCGGTGCTCGCCTACTGCAACGTTGCCTCCTCTCAATTGTTTGAACTCGGATTCTTAGAAAATTAAACAAATTTTCAGACAAAATGCTCGTGACGACACGTACCCGATCGTCACAAATTCACCGATTTTTTGCCACTCTGAATGACGTTTACTCGAAAAAAGTGGACGAAGGAGGGCTGAAAGAGGACAATTTTCAGGTATGATTCACTTTTTAAAAAACTACAAAAAGAAACGAGTTTCTTGGTGTTTTCGCCGACTTTTGAAATTTATAGTCAACCTCGATTGTGCAAAACGCAAATCCGCGAAGCCATTCATAATCATTTACCGTACGATAAATTAACTTTAATTTTCGGGCCTTATGCATTATTTATAAACGGGACAGTGATCCTTCATGAATACAATCTCTGAATTAGACTTGCGTGAAATACTTTTGGTTTGATGGCTATACTATAAAATACCTCGATATGGGTAGCACAAGTACAGGAAAATATAGTAAAATAGATTTCAGCGCAAAATGATTGTGGACTTTGAGCGGCTACGTCAGGAAATCGAGACGTATCAGCCGCCAAAATCGACCAATTTCGCTGAAATGTCGAATGGTGGATTCTGGAAGATGTTTCAAGCTACAAAAAAAGAGGTAATTATTTTATTTTTATCAACAATTGATCATATATTTGGGTAGGAAAAAAAACATTTTTTCTCTTTTTAAACCCGAAACTCGGAAAATGCTCCAATCGGCTTGAAAATTTGGGTATTAAAGGGGGTGCCAACTTTGTGGGGAAAGTGGCTTAAAATATACTCTTGGGTGGGGGATTTACGTATATCACATTGAAATCGCACGAAAAATATTCTCTGATTTTTTATGATTTTTACAAAAAAAAAAATAGAAGACCACGAGGAGTACACGAAAATCGTGGCCGTGGACTAGGAAACCCGCGGCCGCGGCTTCTAGAAAGATCCATTTTCACCAGAAATATTCATTTTTCGTGCAATTTTCCTCGTTTTTATTATAGATTTTCGATAAAACATGTTCTAATCGCTTATTATAATTTTAGATAATCGCGAAAATACAGTTTAGTCATGAAAATCGAAAAATCGATATTCGCCTTTCGTTCGATTAATCGTTTTAAATAATTTCTTGTGAACATTTATTGTTCAAATATAAACGTTACAGATAAAAGAGTGAACTTCATGCGGAATTGAGCAAGAAAAGGGACAAAAAGGAAAGGTATGAGAATTTTTGTTCCGAATTTGTTTTATCGTTACTTTTGTGATCAACACGCGTTTATTTGATATTTTAAAACACGAAATGATGTTTGTAATATATTTCCCAAAGATTAATGCAAAAATATTGGAAAAACGCGGGAGAACAATGATGAAAAAGAAAAATGGTGTTTGAATTTCGCGCCAAGTCGTGTACTCCCCGTGGTCTTCTATTTTTTTTTGTAAAATTCGCCAAAAATCAGAAAAATTTTTTCGTTCGATTTCGATTTGATATTCGTAAATCCCCCATCCAAGAGTATATTTTAAGCCACTTTCCCCACAAAGTTGGCACCCCCTTTAATGACAAAAATACTCACAGATATTTTCAGAAGTTCAGATCAAAATATCGACATTTATGAAGTTTCTAAAATCGGTATTTTGGTCTGAAATTTTCTGGTAATGTCTTGGAGTATTTTTGACATTATTTTCTAAAGTTTCCGGCCCATTGGCAATTTTTACAACAACAAAAAAGTAGAAGCAATTTTCCT
This sequence comes from Caenorhabditis japonica, assembly GCA_963572235.1. NCBI lineage: Eukaryota > Metazoa > Nematoda > Chromadorea > Rhabditida > Rhabditidae > Caenorhabditis > Caenorhabditis japonica. Next base: position 5,882,373 of record OY754342.1, read on the forward strand.
CATTTTTTTAAAAATTAATGTACAAACACAAAAATTGACACCTCCTTTAAATATTCAAAAACAATGTTTTTGTACCACAGGAAACATTGAAGCCAACATCACCACGTGGCATCTATCTGTACGGATCGGTAGGATGCGGAAAAACGATGCTAATGGATTTATTCTTCGAAAATTGTCCGATCCAGAAAAAACAACGTTTGCATTTCAACGATTTCATGCAAAATGTGCATAAAAGTGGGTTTGGATTTATCACATTAAAAGCGTGACAAATTATTAGGGATGCATGAGCTAAAAATGCAGAGCAACGAGGCGCGCGGCAAATTCGATCCGGTGCCGGTTATCGTCGACGAAATCATGGAAACGACACATTTGTTGTGTTTCGACGAGTTTCAGGTAAGAAAAAAACATTCCGGGTTTGAAATTGATGTTGTAAAGAACCAACCTGATTTAACAGAGTTTTCACGTGAAAGGAAGGGCCAACTTTTTTGGGGAAATTCCTATAACTTTAGTGTTAGGTGGGGGATTTCTGAACATCACATCGAAGTCGCACCTAAAACTACATTTTACTCAAATTACGGTAGTTTTCAAAGTCGCATCAAGGAAAACGCAAATGCGGTTGCGCAGTGACCGTTGGATTTTAATTTTTTTGTTGTTTTTTTCACTACTTTTTTCATTATTTCGTTGTCTCCGATTACTTTTTTCAGCGAAAATTCTCGACATTTTAGATTCAAATAGTGATAAATTTTTGAATGTTTTAAGTTTTAAACAATTTAATGTATTTTGCAGTGCTGACAAGTTCTGTAATGAAGAGGCAAAAATTGTTATTTGGAAACGAGATAGCGAGGAAGAGTACACAAAAACAGGAAAAGTTTCATGTGGTTTTTTGTCATAAACTCTTACTTTTACTTACGTCAAGTTACTTTTTTTCTTTGTTAGATTAACATAATTTATTTTCAATAAAGTTTTTGTTTTTTTTTTACTTTATTGCATGAAATCCTCGAAAAATAGTTAAACTTGAACAAAGGCGGGCACAGGCAGGCCGGGTCGGGCTGTGTACGAGCACTAATTTTCTAGGTTTTGTGTACGACCCGGCCCGTGGCATCTATGGAAAGTTGGCACCAGGGCTGTGCAACAATAAATTTTTTACGGAATCGGTAAAACGATAAATTTCAATAAAAGTTCAAAATAATCTCAAATTTCGCACAAAACCAACAAACTAGCATGGGCGAAGTTGCCGTTTGCATGGGGCTATCGCCCATTTGGTGGGGCAACTATTGTGAAAACAAAAAAAATTGCAACGCGGTGTTTGCGTACTTTTCAAATTCAAACGGCAATGAGAGAAGAAGCATAGCAAATGAAGAGAAATGGTCCCACTTTGGTTTGAATTTTAAAAGTACGCAAACACCGCGTTGAAACTTTTTTGTTTTCACAATAGCCCATGAATTATGGGAGAGTGCGGAGCAATTTATTTCCAACAACCAAAAAGTTTACAAACCTAGGCCGTATTCATGAATGTTAATGATTCTATTGACAGCAAAAAACATTTTATATATTGTCGGGCCGCCAAAATGGTCAAACGCGCTCTGCTGAACTGAACGCAATGCGATTTTAATTTTGGTTTTCAAATTATTTCATTTCACGTATAAATTCAACGTGAAATGAAATAATTTGGAAACTAAAATGAAAATCGCATAGCACTGACTAGGGAACCATTTATCTCATGCATGGACTCTGCCTTAACCGTTGACACAGTTCGAAAGAGGGACTTTTAAAATGTAGATTCCAGTTTTCAAAACCTGCTTACGAGACTTCTGAATATATGAAATTTCAGTCCAAAGTTTGACCATTTTTAGCATTGGTTTTAGCAAAAATAGCTTTTCACGAGCAATTTTTCTCGCCATGACCACCCTAATTCATAGGTTCCCTCATTGTTCACTTCATAACATGCGAGGGTGGCGCAAGTGGGAGTACTTTCGTTTCTGAATATTGAGATGCTGGTTCGACCCCCACGAAGTTATTGTTTTTTTTTCTTTTCAAATTATTTTTCATAAAGTTTTTTGGAAACAATTTTTTTTAGTTTGCGTTAAATATTTCCCTTTACACTTTGGATATGGTAAGATTCATATTCATTTTTGAAACGTTTCTCTCCATATTATATCATGGATTATTTCAAGTTTTCTGAAATTTCTGTAATCAAGGTTATGCCCAGTTTGGCAGATGCTTTCGCGCTCCTCCCATCTGAAAATTCCAATCAGTTCATATTTGGAAAAAAAAGTTTCGATTTGTTCATGTACCTGTGCTGAATAGGTCCATAGCCAAGTTCCAAAGAAAAAGAAAAAATCAATTACTTCGTGGGGGGTCGAACCAGCATCTCAATATTCAGAAACGAAAGTACTCCCACTTGCGCCACCCTCGCATGTTTTGAAGTGAACAATGAGGGAACCTATGAATTAGGGTGGTCATGTCGAGAAAAATTGCTCGTGAAAGGCTATTCTTGCTAAAACCAATGCTAAAAATGTGAAACTTTAGACTGAAATTTCATATATTCAGAAGTCTCGTAAGCAGGTTTTAAAAACTGGAATATACATTTTAAAAGTTTCTCTTTCGAACTGTGTCAACAGTTAAGGCAGATTCCATGCATTAGATAAATGGTTCCCTAGTGAGTTCAGCGAAGCGAGTTTGATCATTTTGGTGGGCGCACAATAGCACTTATTTTTTCACGTCAAAATCCAACGCGCTGAGGTCATGCCACGTGGCAAAGCTGGCTCCTCTGCGTCTCGTCGATTACACACTTTCTATATATATACACTGGGGTATGAGGAGGGAGTGAGTAAACGCGCCCGGGCGCACACACGCAGCGCATCCAAATGAGGCCCAAAAAATAGAAAAGCGCGCGAAAAATTTCGCATTATCGGAGAGAAAAAACAACGAAAAAATCAGAATTATTAATCAAAATTGGAATAAAATTGACCAACGACAAAGAAAAGCAGCAGATCGAAAAATTCCTGAAATCAGGAGTTTTTTGCAGTCCAAAGTTGCACAAAAATCCCAGAAAAAACAGGCGGTGACAGTTGAAACCGACGTTACCGTAGTTCCTTTGCTGCGAGACTTTCTGTGTTTGAACGTGATCGCCTGTTTTTTCTGGGATTTTTTGTGGAACTTTGGACTGCAAAAAACTCCTGATTTCAGGAATTTTTTGAACTTTGGACGCGGCATAAAATTCGAAGGATGCATTATTCTGGTTTAGTTTCAGTATGTGACATCGAAAAATATGTTGAGATTTTTCTGAAATCATTTTGGATAAATTCCACTGGATTGAAAGAACTTTCTACATCTGTAGAATTTTTACCAAAAATGTCAATAAAAATACAAAAATGTGGGTTTTTTTTCTCACCGAAATGAAGAAAATAGCTTTAGAATTTTTACGGAATTTGTAAAATTTTTACGGTGCCCCGAAAACCCGTAAAATCCCACTCCTGGTTCGAAAACATTTTAGATCCTGTTTCATAGATTGGTTTTGTATTGTCCATTCGCGAAAAAAGCAAGTGCGCTCCACAAAACTTAGTATTTCGTGGATTTCATTTTCGTCGCCAAATTATTTCATTTCACGTGTAAATTCAACATGAAATTAAATAATTTGGCGACAAAAATGAAATCCACGAAGTACTAAGTTTTGTGGAGCGCATTTGCTTTTTTTCGCGAATGGACAATACAAATGTTCTGTTTCCAATACCACTGGGGAAATTTTTTGGTTTTTCAAAAGTGGTATTGTCGGCCCGCCAAAATGGTCAAACGCGCTCCGCTGAACTCAATACTACGTGGATTTTATTTTGGTTTCCAAATTTTTTCATTTCACGTGTAAATTCAACGTGAAATATAATAATTTGGAAACCAAAATGAAATCCACGTAGTATTGAGTTCAGCGGAGCGCGTTTGACCGACGTGGCGGGCCGATAATATGACCCATTTGTTTTTAGTATGAACCCTGTAATAGCAGATTTCTCAAAATGTTGATTTTCATAGAAAAATCTGAAGATTTGACAGGTAACCGATATTGCGGATGCGATGATCCTCAAAAGATTTTTCTCAATGTTGTTCGAACGCGGATTGGTGATGGTGGCAACGTCGAATCGGGCCCCGAAAGAATTGTACAAAAACGGATTACAAAGACATCAGTTTGTTCCTTTTATCACTATTTTGGAGGTAATTTCTCTTTTTTTACTGCTAAAAGTTAAAAAAAAATTGGATTCCACTGCGCTTAATCAACAGCGCTGAACTCTTTGCAAATATGCTTCTGACTAACTGACTTTCATTTTTTGTATACATTCTAGGTGAGATGAAATAAATGAGAGTCACGAAGTACTACTGTAAAAATTCAAAAACAATATGGTAATTAAGAAAACAAGATATGCACAAAAATCTCTCGCAGAATGCCGTTTTGGCCTGTACTGTAGATAAATTTGTCAATAAAAAAAAAACGAAAAATTGTCAGTAAATTTGTTGAAAAAGTTTCGACTATTGTGTTTTCAATCGACTTGCGACATGAGAACGCGAGACTCCGCCCACTTATTTTTGCGCTACCTGTCTGCGTCTCTTCAAATATCACTGTGTTCGCGTGGTCGCGCACAAATAAGTGGGCGGAGTTTTCCGTTCTCATTTCGCAAGTCGATTGAAAACGCAATAGTTCGGAAAATTTTTGTCGAAAAAGGATATTTATCTTACAATTTTTTCAATGCGAATAATACCAAACCATGTCTTTTGGTCTTTGACGATTGTAGTTCAAGAGGCGTTGGGTTTGTTTTCCTGAATTGAGGTCTTCTAATTGGTCGCTTCTCATCTCGGGGAATCCACTCTTGCATCAGTTTTTATTTATTGAATTTGTCATTATTCTCTATTTTTTAAGGATAAATGCGCGTCACTGCCATTGGATTCCGGAATGGACTATCGTCGGAGCGCGTCTGGCGACTCGAATGCCGTCTATTTTCACGGTGATGACGCCAATTCACAATGTGACATTGTTTTTAAACAATCTGTGGCCAACGAGACTGATAGTAAGTTTTTACTCATTTCCGAATACATATCAATATGGATGAATTTCGTCCGCGGTTCGTCCGAGGTCGGTCCGCTTCGTCCGTTTTTTTTCTTGTTAGTTTTTCTTTTTGTTTCTGCTATATTTTGTTTTCAAAAACTGTTTTTGTTCTTTTTTCTTTAAAAAATCAACAGAAATGTCCACTGGGGTCTGAGGAGGGAGTGAGTAAACGCGCCCGGACGCACACACGCAACGCATCCAAATGAGGTCCAAAAAATAAAAAAGCGCGCGAAAAATTTCGCATTATCGGAGAGAAAAACCAACGAAAAATCGTGAAAATTACGAAATCCTATGCAAAATTATTTCGCGCGCGTTGATTTTTCTCTCCGATAATGCGAAATTTTTCGCGCGATTTTTTTATTTTTTGGGCCTCATTTGGATGCGCTGCGTGTGTGCGTCTGGGCGCGTTTACTCACTCCCTCCTCATACCCCAGTGAATGTCCTAGTTTCTGCTATCGAAAACTCGGAAAAAAAATTTGAAAATGTGTTTTTGCAATGCTAATTTTACATAAATTTGCAACCGCTAATGGACCTATGCATTTGAATTAAAATGAATTTTTATGTCATTTTAATTCAATGCATTACAACATATTAATTAATTAACCTGAATTTTCCTGAACCATTGAGTTTGAGCCTTTCTGCAAATCGTGTCGAGACCTTCTGGCCAAATAAATGCATGCGCCTTTAATAACTAGGGTCCGATCTGCACTTTATGCCATATTTTTTCGTCATCTTGTCCACTCGGAGTACAAATTAAAGGCGCATGTATTTATTTGGCCAGGATGTCTCGACACGATTTGCAGAAAGGCTCAAACTCAATGGGCAAATACTCACTTGCTTGAGGATCATTTGCTATTTTACCATTTGCTATTTTGGATCATTTGCTATTTTGGATCATTTGCTATATTGGATCATTTGCTATATCTCATTTGCTATATTTGTCTCATTTGCTATTTCTCATTTGCTATTTTTGTCTCATTTGCTATATCTCATTTGCTATATTTGTCTCATTTGCTATTTCTCATTTGCTATTTTTGTCTCATTTGCTATGGATTGGCTCATTAGCTATGGGTTGGATCATTTGCTATTTTGGATCATATGCTATTTCTCACTTGTTTTACTTGTCTTATTGGCATTGATAGCCCGAAATAGAGTGAAAACAAATTTCAGCAACTGGCCGATGACGACGCATAACCTTGCCGTTCGCTTGCCGATTTTGTAGATTTTTCCCTTCAATTCGAATTATTGTTATAATTTTATTGTAAAATTGTGAATTAAATATAATGAAAATTGTAATGGGGTTATTCTCGAGACCAGCAAAAAAAAGCAAAAAATAGAAAAAAACAGCAAAAAATTCAGCCAAAATTCGGAGAATGTACCGATTGATCTGAAACTTTGGTAAATTATTTAAAAAGTAATTCCGGTCATTCCCTGAAAATTTCAGACGAAAATATCGATTTTGAAAAGTTTCAGAAAGAAAATTGATATTTTTTAAAATCAATATTTCGACCTGAAATTTTCAGAGAATGTCCGAAAGTATTTTTTTAAATGATCTCTCAAAGTTTCAGACCGATCAGAGCAGTCTCCGAATTTTCGCTGAATTTTTTGCTGGTTTTTTCTATCATTTGCTTTTTTTTGCTGATTCCGAGAATAACCCCATAAGTACAATAGAAAAGTTTGAAAAAGAGAAAATTATACAAAAGAAGAAATTAAAGAAAATGGCACGAGAAAAAATTGGAAAAAACTGAATTTCTAAAAAATGAAGAACAACCATTAGCTTCGTTTCGTTTCATCCGTTTTTGAATTGGCTTTTGGCTTGTCACGCTGAAAAATAAATGTTTTATCTGATTTTTTGTTTTCCCCCTTTTAGTAAATTTTTGTAAATAACGGGAATCATTTATTATCTCGGTTAGGGTAGGCCACTGCTTAATTTTTCGGAAAATTTCTTAAATGTCAAGCTATTTGTTTACAGAGGTGTTACTTAACAAGCCTGAGCTGGCGCCTATCGGCGACAGAAAAAAAAAAAACTTAAACGTGAAAACCAATTGAACTTGACCATGACCTTTTAAAGTGAACAGACGGACATGTTGACTAGCGTAATATATATGAGAAAGATTTTATATGCTTTTTTAGTTTTTTTTTTTCTAAAAATAGTTCAAATCGGTAAGTTTGTCACATTTATTCACAATCAGTGCCAGTTTTGGGAACTAGAACGAGAACAAATTAGGCTAAAACGGCAAGAAAATTATTAAAATATACTTTTTTCCCGAATCTTTAAATTTTTTTTGCCAAAACTCAGCGAGAACCTCGTTGAATTTAAAGTTTTTTTGTGTTCAAATAACGGAAAATTTTGGAATAACAACTAGACATCAGTAAGCACGGTGTGCTATTTTTGGAAATGAATTTTCGCAGGTCATCTCTTTCGCATTTATTGTCCATTCACGAAGAAAGCAAGTGCGCTCCACAAAACTTAGTACTACGTGAATTTCATTTTCGTCGCCAAATTAGTTCATCTCACGTGTAAATTCAACGCGAAAAGAAATAATTTGGCGACGAAAATGAAATCCACGTAATACTAAGTTTTGTGGAGCGCACTTGCTTTCTTCGCGAATGGACAATAGCTAAACGTGACATAATGCCACTTGAGACGCAGATAAATGCGACAGGGCGCGTTTGCCGTTTCGTAGGTTCTAACACGCCGTGAATCGTAAGTTTTTGAACAAAAAGTGATAAATCACGGCGATTTCAAACAAATATTTTGATAATTTTTAATGATTTTTAAGATGTTTTGGTGTTATCTTGTTGTTGTAAAAAGGAATAAGTAACTGACAAGGAGGAAATAAAGAATGTTTTCGTCATTCAATTTGGCGTGAAATGTCACTTACAGTCTGAAGATACACGAAATTCACAAAAAAACTACGATTTTTCATGTATTTTCAGTTTTTTTTTTTGCAAAGAAATTTTTGAGTCGTTTTCAAAGTGTTGGTATTTTTCAGGCCACGTAAAATTTTTGGATAGAATATATATTTTTTTAACAATTTTTATTTGAAAAAACTCACTATCAATCCTTTTACTTTTGAAAAAAAATTGAAAAAACTCTTCTAAAACGTTCTCTTCGTGTTCGGAAATTGTTGCCATCGGAGTCTCGTCATCGTCCTCTGAGTGAACAATTTCTAAAAAAAAATATATATTTTTTAAATAAAACAATATGTACTCCATACGCACTTTTTTAATGAGAGTTTCCAAAATAGGGAGAAATGAACAGCAGATGAACCAATCGCCCAAAATCCTCCAGGTAAATTGATTTTTGTTGCACCGCAGGTGTCAGACTACAATAAATATCAATTATAAGACCAAAGTAGCGATTAAATGTTAAAAAAAAGAAGAAATCAGCCAAAAAGCAGCAGAAAGTATAAAACGAAAAGGCTTTTTTAAAAAACTGTGAAAAAAAACGCGAAAATTTGGGAAACGCGCGAAAAAGTTAGGCCCGGCGTTGGCTGAGTATCCAACGTTAAAGCATTGGAAGCCAAATTGCCCAAAAAAATATGTGCTTTGAATTAATTTTCTTGGTTTCCTATCGGGTTTCTGCTGTTTTTTTGCTAATTTCGTATTTTTTGTTAACATTTAATCGCTACATTGGTATTATAATAAATATTTATTGCAGTCTGACACCTGTGGTGCATCAAAAATCAATTTTGCTGAAGGATTTTGGGCGATTGGTTCACCCGCGGTGCATTTCTCCCAATACTGGCAATTCTCATCTAAAAAAACGTAGGTAAAGAGTACATATTGAATTATTTTGCAGTAAAAATTATTCAAAAAAAAATATATAATTTTTTAGAAATGTTCCACTCAGAGGACGATGACGAGACTCCGATGACAACAACTTCCAAATACGAAGAGAACGTTTTAGAAGAGTTTTGTCAACTGTCAAGTAAAAATATTGATAGTGAGTTTTTTCAAATAAAAATTGTTTATTGTCCATTCGCGAAGAAAGCAAGTGCGCTCCACGAAACTTAGTACTTCGTGGATTTCATTTTCGTCGCCAAATTATTTCATGTCACGTTGAATTTACACGTGAATTGAAATAATTTGGCGACGAAAATGAAATCCACGAAGTACTAAGTTTCGTGGAGCGCACTTGCTTTCTTCGCGAACGGACAATAAAAGATATATATTCTATCCAAAAATGTTACGTGGCCTGAAAAATACCAACACTTTGAAAACGACTCAAAATTTTCTTTGCAAAAAAAAAAAACTCAAAAAAATCATAGTTTTTCTGTGAATTTCGTGCATCTTCAGACTGTAAGCACTGGGGTATGAGGAGGGAGTGAGTAAGCGCGCCCGGACGCACACACGCAATGCATCCAATTGAGGCCCAAAAAATAAAAAAGACGCGCGAAAAAGAGAAAAATCAACGCGCGCGAAAGAGAGAAAAATCAACGCGCGCGAAATAATTTTGGATAGGATTTCGTAATTTTCACGATTTTGCGTTGGTTTTTCTCTTCGATAATGCGAAATTTTTCGCGCGCCTTTTTTATTTTTTGGGCCTCATTTGGATGCGTTGCGTGTGTGCGTCCGGGCGCGTTTACTCACTCCCTCCTCAGACCCCAGTGTGTAAGTGACATTTCACGCCAAATTGAATGACAAAAAAATTCTTCATTTCCTCCTTGTCAGTTACTTATTCCTTTTTACAACAACAAGATAACAACAAAACATCTTAAAAATCGGCGTGTTAGAACCTACGAAACGGCAAACGCGCCCTGTCGCATTTATCTGCGTCTCAAGTGGCATTATGTCACGTTTAGCTAAATGCGAAAGAGATGACCTCTGATGTCTAGTTGTTATTCCAAAATTTTCCGTTATTTGAACACAAAAAACTTTAAATTCAACGAGGTTCTCGCTGAGTTTTGGCAAAAAAAATTTAAAGATTCGGGAAAAAAATATATTTTAATAATTTTCTTGCCGTTTTAGCCTAATTTGTTCTCGTTCTAGTTCCCAAAACTGGCAGTGATTGTGAATAAATGTGACAAACTTACCGATTTGAACTATTTTTTGAAAAAAAAAAAACTAATAAAGCATATAAAATCTTTCTCATATATATTACGCTAGTCAACATGTCCGTCTGTTCACTTTAAAAGGTCATGGTGAAGTTCAATTGGTTTTCACGTTTAAGTTTTTTTTTTCTGTCGCCGATAGGCGCCAGATCAGGCTTGTTAAGTAACACCTCTGTAAACAAATAGCTTGACATTTAAGAAATTTTCCGAAAAATTAAGCAGTGGCCTACCCTAACCGAGATAATAAATGATTCCCGTTATTTACAAAAATTTACTAAAAGGGGGAAAACAAAAAATCAGATAAAACATTTATTTTTCAGCGTGACAAGCCAAAAGCCAATTCAAAAACGGATGAAACGAAACGAAGCTAATGGTTGTTCTTCATTTTTTAGAAATTCAGTTTTTTCCAATTTTTTCTCGTGCCATTTTCTTTAATTTCTTCTTTTGTATAATTTTCTCTTTTTCAAACTTTTCTATTGTACTTATGGGGTTATTCTCGGAATCAGCAAAAAAAAGCAAATGATAGAAAAAACCAGCAAAAAATTCAGCGAAAATTCGGAGACTGCTCTGATCGGTCTGAAACTTTGAGAGATCATTTAAAAAAATACTTTCGGACATTCTCTGAAAATTTCAGGTCGAAATATTGATTTTAAAAAATATCAATTTTCTTTCTGAAACTTTTCAAAATCGATATTTTGGTCTGAAATTTTCAGGGAATGACCGGAATTACTTTTTAAATAATTTACCAAAGTTTCAGATCAATCGGTACATTCTCCGAATTTTGGCTGAATTTTTTGCTGTTTTTTTCTATTTTTTGCTTTTTTTTGCTGGTTCCGAGAATAACCCCATTACAATTTTCATTATATTTAATTCACAATTTTACAATAAAATTATAACAATAATTCGAATTGAAGGGAAAAATCTACAAAATCGGCAAGCGAACGGCAAGGTTATGCGTCGTCATCGGCCAGTTGCCGAAATTTGTTTTCACTCTATTTCGGGCTATCAATGCCAATAAGACAAGTAAAACAAGTGAGAAATAGCATATGATCCAAAATAGCAAATGATCCAACCCATAGCTAATGAGCCAATCCATAGCAAATGAGACAAAAATAGCAAATGAGAAATAGCAAATGAGACAAATATAGCAAATGAGATATAGCAAATGATCCAATATAGCAAATGATCCAAAATAGCAAATGATCCAAAATAGCAAATGGTAAAATAGCAAATGATCCTCAAGCAAGTGAGTATTTGCCAACTCAATGGTTCAGGAAAATTCAGGTTAATTAATTAATATGTTGTAATGCATTGAATTAAAATGACATAAAAATTCATTTTAATTCAAATGAATAGGTCCATAACATTTTTCAATGTCGGCGTTTGTAAAGAGAGTGCCATGAATTAAAATGCACAGCCAATTAGAGCAATATTTCGTGTCGGACGAAACGGACGAAGCGGACGGACCGGGCGGACGGAAATTGGTCCGAATGGAAGCCTTACATATCAATTCTGACCGACTAACAGTTATGCTCATCCATTTAAGTAGACGTCGTTCTATTAGTTTGGCTAGTTTGATTCCGAACACAATATTGCTTGGTTGTTTTTCCAAGAAATGGAAAACGATAATATATTGTTTTTTTTTCTCGTCTGAAAGAGTTTTTTCTTACGCGTTTTTTTATTTATTATTTGTTTGTTTTTACTTGTTCATTATGAAAAGTTCTGAAAAAAATCAGGGCGGTACTAGATTTTTAGGTGAATTTTTGAATAAATGCTTTCAGAAAAGTTTTTATGAGCCGTCAAACGGTGCCGCAGCTGGGTGCGGCGGTAGCAATGCGATATTGAGGCAGTGGCTTCGCTCCCCAGACCTAGTTAATTTTTTTGCAAAGTTTTGACGAGTATTTTTTGGAGCCATAATGCAGTCTAAAATTTTTTTTAATATTTTGAGTGTATTTTCTAGTCCTCCTTATCCCAAGAAAGTGCCAAGAGTCCCAAAAAATATGTTTTCAATTTTTTTTGAAAAAAAAAATGTCATGTGGGCAAAAATGTGGATAATTTTTGAAAACACTTTTTTGAGACGAGGCGAACTAGAAAATTCACACAAAATATTAAAAAAAAATTCTGGAAGCATTTTGCCGATTTTTAAGATCTTGAAAAATTCATCAAAAAAAAAATCTAGTATACTCGGTATAAAACGCTGAAAACTCGCTAAAAAAATTTCACATGCATTTGGAGTGAGGTTTAGAGAAATCAGAGCAAAACATCGGCCACGGCTCTCTCAATTTTTGCACTCTCTCGTCGCCAACGCGGCCGCGTCCACCACTGTGCGAAGGGAGCGCGTTTGCAGCGCTCCGTACTGAGAATATCACCCTGTTTTTTTTTCAGAAATTTCCAAAACGTACCAAAAAGTATCTTCATGATTATTGAAATCCAAAAAAAACTATATTTTTTTTTTCGTTGCAGCTGTACGCTCAAAAACCTTGGAAATTCTTGGACGACGTGTGATTGTCGAAAAGTGTTGCGGCGGTGTTGCCGACGTAGATTTTGGCGAATTATGCATGACGGCAAAAGGAGCCGTCGACTACCTGGTGTACGCGAGAGTTTTCCATACGATGATAGTCCGAAATGTGCCAGTGATGAATCAGGATGTATGGAATGCGATGCGACGATTTATCACAATGATTGACACGTTTTATGATCAAAAAGTACGTTTTTTAATGGTTCTTGTCGTTTACTGGTTTTACTTGACTAAATGGCTCTCGGACGTTTTGAAAGCAGATGTGTCGAAAGTTTTTCTGCATTTTGTCGTCGTGGTGTTTCACATAATCATTTTAAAAATCCTTTTAAGGAAAACCAGAAGGTTGTTGACGGCTATCGCCGTCAAAAACCTTCTGGGTAAGCTTGGGAACGCGCGAGTCTCCCTGATTTTTCAAAGAGTTTCAATGTATGTCAAAAGAAACATTGAGTAAGTCCTCAAAATTGAATAAATTATTGGGAAAACAAAAAGGTTGCAACGCGGTGTTTGCGTACTTTTGAAATTCAAACGACAGTGAAAGAAATAGCATGGGAAATGAAGAGATTTGTTCCCATTTCCGTTTGAATTTTAAAAGTACGCAAACACCGCGTTGCAATTTTTTTGTTTTCACAATAAAAACTAAATGTTTTTCTGTGTGTCTGTCAATCTTTTTTCGTATATTGATTGCGAAAAAATATGTCACTAACCTATTCAGATCAGCAAAAAAAAACAAAAAAAAAACAGTTTTTGGTGTATTCAACCCGATATATTGCGCAAGAACATTTAACAAAACTACCGTACTCAGACGTTTTCAAACTGAACACAACTCTTCGGGTCGAGTCCTGGCATTTTAATATTCTAATGCGTCTTTCATTACACTCGGTATAAAACGCTGAAAACTCGCTCCAATCGAACAAAGAATTGCGAAAAAATATGGCCACTTTCTCAATAATTCTTCAGTCAGAATTTGACGAAAATCGCTGCATGAGCCTACAGCTCAGTAAAAACTCATTAGTAAACATATTCTCCTGAACTTTTCAATTATCTCAGTCCAATGCAAACGTGCATTTTGGGCAGTTTAATGCAGAACGCCTAATTAAACTTCTCGTTTACATTAAATTAAAATAACAGAAATACCGTAAAAACTCTAATAGAACGGCATGCCCTTCTATTGTTTCATATCATCACAACTGCCGGATAATTAGAGGTTTTCACACCAAACTCGGCAAAACATGTTGTAACCAAGCAGGCATGGAACGACCGAAGTTTGGTGTGCAAATCTCTAATTATCCGGCAGTTGCGATGAAATGAAACAATAGAAGGGTATGCCGTTGTATTAGAGTTTTTACGGTATGTGCGAGATTTGGTCCATAACCGCTCAGAAACTAAAACAGAAACTCAAAAAAAAATTGCTCAAAAATGTGATAAAACGTACATATTGTGAAAACAAAAAAATTGCAACGCGGTGTTTGCGTACTTTTGAAATTCAAACGGCAATGAAAGAAATATCATGGGAAATGAAGAGAGACGTCCCCCTTTTCGTTTGAATTTCAAAAGTACGCAAACACCGCGTTGCAATTCTTTTGTTTTCACAATAAATCTAATTTTGTAGGCTAAATTGACACATACTAAACAAAAACTGCTTAACAAAAAAAAAGAACTACAGTAAAACTCGAACCACCGACCTCACACACAGCTGTCAGGAGGTCAACCACTTGGACACCGCGCAGGTTGAATATCTTTTCAATGTGTGCATTGACATTTCGGCCGACCCACAGTTTCCTGTCGGATTTCCTTTCGAATGCAGAAAAGCAAAAAGTGCAGAAGGAAAAAAATGTTGGGGGGGGGGGGCTAACAGTAAAGTACCCGTCAAAATAATGATATCAAAATTTGGAAAAGACGGGCATCATCGCGGGGTTCAGGAGACTCAGATTTCCAAATTTGGACCCTTACGGACTTCTGGGGACTGCGCGAGCAGTGCGAACATACCGATGCACAGACAGACTTACACACAGAAAAATTTTATTAGTAACAAGCCTGCTGCGCAGTCCTGCGCGGCTGCTGACGCAGCCTATTGGCGACTTCGTCGCCACATTCAATTTTTTTACGTTCCACTCTGCCTTATTGATTTATATGCACTCTGTTTTGGAAGATTTCTATCCTCTGTGGCTCAGTCGGTAGTGCGCTTGAATACAAATCCTAAGGTCACGGGTTCGTGTTTTGTCCACTGCATTTTCTTGCAAAAAGGCAAGTGCGGACGCGCACAGACATCCCGATCTGGGTTTTTATATATAAGAAAGATAGTAAAGATTCCTCAAACACGGCGACGACAAAATGCAGAAAAGCTTTCGAAACGTCACACTTGCGAAACGTCCAAGAGCCGACTAAATACAGCATTTCCAAGAGTGAGAAGTTCCCTTTTCGCGCTGTTTTTATGCTTCAGTTCAGAAACAAAATCCACAATCGACGCCCTTGCGCTGCGCTGCTTGAGAAATTCATTTAAAAAAAATGTTATTTCGCAGTTTGGAACACTGCCAAGATTTTTTTCAATGGGGAACACTTTTACGAGGGCGGCCGCCAGCACCCCGTGTACTATATACCCCAGTTTTTTATTACTGACCTAGAAAAAAATGTTTTAATTTAAAATAAAACAAGAATTTTCTCGTCCGCGGAACGGCTCAACTCGTTAAATGCCTTTAGTATTCTATCCTTTACTTCTCTTTCACAGGTTCGCGTGGTGATTGGCGCTGATGTTCCGCTTGACGATTTGTTCCAATTCGAAAGCCACAACGTGTCACACGATGCACTCAGCGACTCGAAACGAATGCTCATGGATGACCTAGGCATCAAGTCCGATCAGGTACAGTAGCCAAGGTGGTTCCGATGTACAACAGGTGGTCGACGTGCAGCCAAGGAGGTAAAAAGGGCCATCCTGTGAAACTTCTGAAATTTTCGATGTTTACTCTAATTGACTCGCACGCGGCAAAACACCTCGGTAAAACTGGGTAACTGCTCGGAAACAGTTTAGTATGAGCAACATTCCGAGAGGTGAACAGAAGTCTCACGGTGTGTTGAAGCGTGAAATTGTTTCACAAATAATTCAAATTTTTATGGGGCTATTCATAGAACCAGAAAAAAAAAGGAAAAATTCAGCGAAATTCTGAGAATACTCCGATCGATTTGAAACTTTTGGGAAATCATTTAAAAATACTTCCGGTCGTTCCCTGAAAATTTCAGACCACAATACCGATTTTGAAAATTTTCAGAAATAAAAATCGATATTTTTTAAACCACGGTGTCCAGGATTTGAAATGTGGGCGGAGCCTATTTTGCTGGCACGCCAGCAAACTTGCAAGGCGCACTTTCGGTGCTTGCGCATTTTTCGACTCTCGCATTTTTTTTATTGATTTTATACATTTTCTTTCAATAAAACCCGTTTTTCTTTGTAAAATGTATGTATTGTATCTTTTAATACCATGAAATTGCCCAAACTTCGATTTTCGTAAAGATTTATCCTGCAAAAACACCAAAAAACTCGAAACGAATATTTCGAAATGGTGGCTGAACCAAATTCGACGTTCTTAGGCTTAAAAAAGTTCTAAAGACTTCAGCTATAATTCCGTTGGAGCACATGTGGGAAAAAATTAAGAATTTATGCTTTTTCCCCCGAAAAACATGAAAAATGCGTCAAAATTTGAATTTCCAGTGGGGCGCGTTTGCTCGGCTCCGCCCACTTTTCAAACCCTGGACACCGTGTAAACTCAATTTTTGATCTGAAACTTTCGGGGAATGTCCGAGTTTTTTTTTAAATGATCTCTCAAAGTTTCAGACCGATCGGAGCATTCTCCGAGTTTTCGCTGATATTTTTGCTGGTTCCGTGAATTACCCTATTAAAATTACCGCCACATACGCTTTAAAATTATATTCAGCACCTTCAGCGCGATGAAAATCGTGTTTCCTAGCGGATGGTCCTTGGGCTTGTTGTGGATTGTTTTTTGGCCGAAAAATCGCGCATGCGCCTCTATTACAGGTTTTACGGTAGTTACGCTGTACAGAATCCCTGAAGTAGCATAGGAAAAACGAATATTTTATCTATTTTTAAATTACTTTTTCCTACAGGAAGGTATGAAAGCGAACGTGTTCAGTGGCGATGAAGAAGCTTTCGCCTTTAGTAGGACAGTATCTCGGCTGTACGAAATGCAAACCGAAAAGTATCGAGCTCAACGGAGACCGTACAATGCAACAGAGAATTCTATATAAGCACATATTTTTCCTTACACTTTTAAACAAATTTATACATTTTAATTGAACTTTTTTTAGTTTCGGTGTTCATCTATTCCTAGATCGAAGCGCTGTGAGTTCGTTCAATTCGCACTAGACGAAGCGGTTAAGTTAGCGACGAGCACGGTGATTCTTTTACTACCGGCCGCGCATTTCTAGTCCCCCGATTAGGTTTTTTCCGTCGCGATTTTTGCAATGACGTCGGATCAAAAAATTGTCTCTCACGTTACTTCCTCTCTTTATGGTGCATATTTAAAACCGAAATTATCTTGTTTTAATACGTAGAACAGTGGCCGAACTAAGTTTCGCGAACTCGACTGCCGCACTTTGCAAGAGGGGGAGGGTAACTTCGCCCACTGCCTGCGTTGAGAGAGTGCGAGAGGGAGAGGGGAAATACTTGAGATCGGGGGACTAGAAATGCGTGGCCGGTAGTAAAAGAATATCCGTGACGAGAGAGTGCAGAAAATTGAGAGAGCGTGGCCGATGTTTCGCTCATGAGCGCACTTTTCTCTCTGAACCGCTTTCTAACAGTACGTCCAAAGTTTAAACAAAGACGAAACGAGGCGTCCAAAGTAACTTTGTTTTTGCGTTGTTTTTTTCTGCAGTATACCGCTTAACCTGCAGACCAAACAAAAAATAACAACTGAAAACATGTTTTAAAACAATCGAAATGTAAACAGACATTTGAAATTCAAATTATTAGCTTCGCGCGTCACCAAGATGTGCAGGCTAGGCGGTATACTGTATAAAAAAACGACGCAAAAACCAAGTTTCTTTGGACGCCACTTTTTGTCTTTTTTTACTTTCGATGTAAACTATAAATGTATGCGCAGCCCGCTGTTCGATCGGATCGATTTTGCAGCGCTTTTTACCAAGTATAATTGTAAAATGTATTCGAAAAAAGTGGCACTTCTCGAAAAATGAATCCCATTTTTTCCTAATGGACCTATTCAGCGCAGGAAAAAAAACTGATTTTCGCGGATTTTTCCCTATGCAGGTTGTTTTCCAGGAAAAAAAACCCATCGCGCCGAGACCCAACAGTGAAAAATGCAATGCGCCTTTAATTTTCAATGGAAATTCGGTTGAAATTTAAAGGCGCATAGAGTTTTTTCATCAGCCGGCCTCGACACGATAAGTTGTTTACGTCAAAAAACCTCCGACTACTGTAGTTTTTTGTCTTTTTTTCCTCAATTTTGCATAGGGAAAAAAACCACGAAAATCTGTTTTTTTTCCTCTGCTGAATAGGTCCATAAAAAAAACGAAGGTATAATTAAGCGGTGCTTTACGCTCTCCGTGAAGTGCCACTCGAGCACGTAACATTTCGCTTTGACTTTTTCCGTTTAAAAAGATTTTTTGTATTTTTAGGCATATCAAATATAACATTCTAGGCCAATATTTCATTATAATTAGATTTTCCTGTTTTTTTTTTGTTTTTCTGACAGACAAATAAAGATTTACGATTTTTACCTTTTTCTTTTCCGCGAAAAAAACAGTTAAAGTCTATTGCTGACGCGTAGAAACTGCACACGCACAGCCTAGGTCACTTCTGCGTGTCTTTGTTTTCCCATTGCATGTTTATAATGTCGCATCCAAAGTATAACAAAAATCCTGGAATCACGTTATTTCTGCAGTCCAAAGTTGCATGAAAAATCCTAGAAATATTGTGAAAACAAAAAAATTGCAACGCGGTGTTTGCGTACTTTTGAAGTTCAAACGGCAATGAAAGACACAAATTTGCTATTTAAAACACGAGTTTACATGTCTTTCCTCAATTTTTTTAGTTCTTCTTCGTGGATAATTTAAGATTAATATACAGTTTTCAGAAAGTGAGCGTTTCCTGGCTATCGAGTCGATAAAGAAGAAAGCGGCGGACAAAGCACATTTGGGACAACTGATTGATGTCATCGGGAGTGCAAATTGAAGATGTCGAGCACCCTCAACAGCACAGTCGTACCAACGAGCTAACCAACGACGTATGGAGTGGATGAAAGGCATGGGGATGGATTCGGGACCAGAAGCCCTGATTCTGTACTTGGCAAATCTTCGTATGAGCGAGCTCGCTGACAGCTACGTCAGTCGCTTACAAATTGGTCAACGGATCGCACGGCGAAGCCTTCAATCAGATCATTGCGGACATCATCAAGGCGCGACGGAGAGAAAAGGCGCTCGTAAGAAAGCCGCCAAGAATATTAGGCTGGCAAAAAAGTTTTTTTCCAAAAAATTTCGTTTAATATCTTCGTCTCAATTGTTATACTTCAACTATGCATGATACTTTTGTCGAAAGAGCAAAAGCACATGGTCTTCTGGGCGACGATGTCGTTGTCATCAAATAACTCTAGGAAATTACCGTTTATCTTATGCCAGTTAAAAAACTATTATAAATGGGATAAAAAGGAATAAAATAATTAAATCGCGAGACGGCTCTCCAATCCTGGGACCTAACCTCTACTGAAGACGGGTGGTCGTAATTTCTCATTTTCCGTAGAGATAGAAAGACGTAGAGAAAGGAGGAGACTTCCCGAGGGGGAAGGAACCGCTTTCCTGCGACAATACAGTAAAATACAGTGCGCGTCATAATTGTAAGACACCCCCTTTTTTTGGGGGTTTGGGCGAAACTAGAAGTTTTTTGTGAAACGGCATGTGGTGGATTTGTTTCAGCGTCCAAAATAACCCGGAAACCCAAAATTTCATGTACCTACCACAAAAATTACGACTACAGTATCAAAAAGTCGAAAAATCAGCCGCGTCATAATTATAAGACACCCCCAGAAAAATAATGAATTTTTCAACTTTTTTCAACCTTTTTGAACTTTTATCTATTTTTTCACCGGTTTTACTGTTTTTTATTCCTTTTTAAGTTATTTTCTTATTTTTTACCAATAATTGTGTCATATTTGACCACTTTCTTTCAAGTTTCCAACTTTTTCACCGTCACAACTCCTTCAAGGATTTTGGTTGACTAAAGTGATTCTAAGATGTGCAGAACATATGAAAAAACGTTTAGGCCAGCTGAAATTATGATTTAAGCCATGAGTTACATTTGTTCACCTCATTTCAATCATCATGGGACTCGCCTCTACTCTCTCTTCAGAAGAGCTAGCTCAAATGGACATTATGATTCAACTTGGATTCAGTACTTTGCAGATGAGAAGAAGAATCACTCGTTCACGATGATGTGTAAGAAACTATGCTCGAGATACAATGGCTCACGGCTCAGCAAAACCCACTGGACGTCCAAGGATCCTCAATGATCTAGATAAGCCATGTGTCGTGAGATGAGTTTCCAACACTCGTTTTCTTGGAATTTGTGACTTGTAAGATGAACTCCATGGACTACCAGGACACTCTCCAGGAAGGAATCGTCTTCTTTTTCAACCGTGGAAACCGCAAGAAGACTCATACCTTTTAACAAGATAATGCGGCAATTCACAAAAGCTCATCGACAATGAACTGGTTTTCCACGAAAAAGATCAAAGTCCTTGCTTGACCAGCCAATCGCCAGACCTCAACCCCATAGAGAATGTCTGGGGACTTCTTGCCCGAGCAGTTTATCGTCACGGAAAGCAGTTTCAAACTGTAGGAGAGCTCAAGGATGCCGTTACCGAAGAGTGGGACAAGCTCCAGTCATCATACCTCGAGAGCCTTACTCAGAGCATGAGCAACAGACTGTGCCAAGTGATGCAGAAGTTTGGAGGACCTACTTCTTATTAAATTTCTGTTTTTTTTTGTTTTCTTTGATGTTTCGGTTAATTTTTCTGTTAATAAACCTGAAATCTGAAGTCAAGCTCGAAAATGTGTGAAACTTGAGGGAAAGTGGTCAAATATGACACAATTATTGGTAAAAAATAAGAAAATAAGTTAAAAAGGAATAAAAAACAGTAAAACCGGTGAAAAAATAGATAAAATTTCAAAAAGGTTGAAAAAAGTTGAAAAATTCATTATTTTTCTGGGGGTGTCTTATAATTATGACGCGGCTGATTTTTCGACTTTTTGATACTGTAGTCGTAATTTTTGTGGTAGGTACATGAAAATTTGGGTTTCCGGGTTATTTTGGACGCTGAAAAAGATCCACCACATGCCGTTTCACAAAAACTTCTAGTTTCCCCCAAACCCCCAAAATAGGGGGGGGGGTGTCTTATAATTATGACGCGCACTGTATTCTCAGTACGGAGCGCTGCAAACGCGCTCCCTTCGAACAGTGATGGACGCGGCCACGTTGGCGAAGAGAGAGTGGAGAAAATTGAGAGAGCCGTGGCCGATGTTTTGCTCTGATTTCTCTAAACCTCACTCCAAATGCATGCGAAATTCTTTGTTCGATTGGAGCGAGTTTGCAGCGTTTTATACCGAGTATATAACTTACAAAAAAGGTCAGTTTACTGACCGGTTGAGAATTTTCTTAAAATTTAAAAGGGGGTAGTTTCGAACACGGAGAATCCAATTTTCATAGTCCCAAACTGCGCATTTTCCATATAATGGAGAACGACACGGCGTGTTGAAGCGTACATTTTTTTTCAAAAATAATAAAAAGTACGCAAGTTGCCGTCACATGCGCTTTCAAATTATAACGTTACAGGTTTCTGTGCGTGCGCCTAAACTTAAGACAATTCAAAAAATCATTTTCATTGAAAACGCATAAAACTGTTTATTCAACGAAAAGTGTTTCTAATAAAAAAAATTGCTGAATAGTTCTTGTAGTGCCTCAAAACCCGGGAATGTTGTTAAAAACTTCTTGAAAGTGTTGAAAAGCTTCAATTACGTCATCTGGAAACGTTTCAAAAATCACAATAAAAAAATTCTCAATGGCATTGGGAACGAACCCAGCCCGTTCCCATTACCAGCTAAAAACCCAACCACTGACACAGATGAAATGCGGTGGATGCATATAGTGCCCGTATTTGAATCATATCGTGCATTTATGTAAATTAGGCTCGAGATATTTAATGAATCCGCGTCGTTTAATTAACGTTTACACATTTTACTAATTCAGCCACAAAAATCACGAACTTTGAAAGAGCTGAAGTACAAAGACCAAAAGGACGACATGATTAAAATACGGACACTATATGCATCCACCGCATTTCACCTGTGGAACCACCGAACCGATGAAATCAACGGGAGACCAAAACAGTTACCGTAAAACCTGTAATAGAAGGACATGTCCTTCTATTCTCAACCCCCCTCAAATGATGTAGTTGCCGGTGGCAAGTCCTGCACCCAAACCCCGTGTATTATCGGCCTCCACGTATCAGCGCCACGGCACTCTGTCTAGACCGCCATACACGTCATGAAGCGCCACAAATAAAATAAGATTAAGGTCACGTCGGTTTCACGCATTTAGTGCCACGTGGATATTATTTATTTTGAGCGGCCCATTTCGGTGATTTTCAGTGCTCGTTTCTGGAGTTAGGTTTTTGGTGTTGTTTTGTCTCTTCTAGTGTCTTTCCTTTTTATTTTCCATTCTTATTATTTATTTTGAGTATTTCTGCCCAATTTCGGGTCGAATACAAAGAATAAACCGCTTTGTCTTTAAACTCGTCGTCTTGTCGTTGTTATTTTAAAGGAGCCCAAACATCTCTTTGAAGAAAGAGATAACTTGGGGGCCGAGACCGGTTTTTCGACGCTCTGTGTTAATTTTTCACTTTGCCGATAGGTTTGAATAAACTGTTGGTTAAAGTGTTAAAAAGACACAGAAAATCGTGTCGACTTCGGGTGTTAATTTTGCATTTGGCCGATAGGTTTGAAT
Source organism: Caenorhabditis japonica (assembly GCA_963572235.1). Classification (NCBI taxonomy): domain Eukaryota; kingdom Metazoa; phylum Nematoda; class Chromadorea; order Rhabditida; family Rhabditidae; genus Caenorhabditis; species Caenorhabditis japonica. The sequence continues at coordinate 5,905,058 of OY754342.1, forward strand.
AAACTGTTGGTTAAATTGTGAAAGAAACGCAGAAACTCGACAATTACTCAAAGGATTGAAAATCTTTGCGTAAAAAACTAAAATATCTGCACTTTTGAATAAAAGTGTCAGAAAGCCAACGAAAAATAGACATGTCTTTGAGACAGGCGGAGAAGGATGTGGAATGGGAGGTTGAACACGTGGAAGAGAAAAACGTGGTGGTGGAAGTGGATGAGTCGGTGACCGGTGGAGAAAGTGAGGAAAGGCTCGGCGCCGAACGGAAAGTCAGCGTCCGAGGCCGAAGAAAATTGGTAAAAGGCTTTGCACAATGGTTGAAAACTATTGAGCAAGTGAGTGAAAAGGTTGAAAAAGACCTCGTGGTACTGACAAAGTGTACGAAGAGGCAGCGTGAGGGTATTATTGGCCCGTTGAAAGAGTTCGCCAGTGAACTGCTGGAGCGGTTCGAGGAAATGGGTGCGGACAGATGGCCACGGTCTGTACTGCGTGTAATGAAAGACTTTGATCTGGAAAACGTCCAAGATATAAGACAAGTCTGTGAAAAGGTGTGCGGAGAGGCGTGTAGTGAGGCGAATGAAAGTAAAGATGCGGAGAAAGTCGATAAAATCGACAGAAAGTATCAAAAACTAAAAAGTAAGCTCAGTGAGTGTCAAATAATGTGGGAGGTGGAAAGAGAAAACCTGTTGGAAGAGCTCGAGTCGGAGCGAGAAAAAGCTCAGAAGCTTTCAGAAAGCCAGGAGCGGTTGAAAAGAAAGGTGGTAAAACTGGAAAAAGCTCTGGTGGCGGAAAAGCAAGTGAGTGAGGACGCGAAGAGCAACCTCAAATTCCTGCAGGGTATGAGTAAAGAGGATAATGAAGAAAAACACAAAACTCAAGAAACCAGGCGCAAGCCGAGGAGAGCATCGAGATCGTCGACAAGCTCCTGGGAAGGAGGGTGGAGAAAACCACCATGTATGGGAAGAGAGGAAGAAAATTGGTGTGAAAAGGTTGAGGCATGGTATGCAGAAGCGGAAAAGTTGAAGGGGAGAAAATTTGCTTCAAGCTGGGAAAATAGAAGTGAAACTAGAACTAATACGTCTAGAAGATCTGAAGTAAAGGAGATGATGGATGGAATGCGTAGAATGATGAGAGCTCAGGCACTGCCGGAGCCAGGCGTGTTTGATGGAGATGGCGATTTTGGGGAATTCAAAAGAGCTTTCCTTCTCAAATATGTATAATAACGTCACTGAGGGTCCGGAAGAAATGGTAGCCATTTTGGAGGACAAATTCTTGAAGGGGCCGGCAAAGACTCTGTTCAAAACATTGCCAAACAGGCACAATCGATCGATAAAATCATTGTTTGAAGAGTTTGAGCGGAAATTGAGAAAACGTCAGGGTGATAGTCGGACTAAAGCCCTCAATGAGTTTGAAAACTTGAGAAAGAGCCCGAACCAAAAGATGTGGGAATACCTCATAGATGTAGAAAAATGGTCCAGAAAAGCCTATCCGGGAGTGGATGAAGGAAACTTATCCCAAATGAGAACGACAAAGTTAATGATGGCGGTAAAAGATAATGAAAATCTTCACAATCTGCTTATCATGAAAAGGCTTGACTATTCCATCGAAAATCAGTACGAGAATCTGAAAGACGTTGTACTCCAACAAGAGCAAGAAAAACGCCAGTCTCTGAAAAAAGGTCACTCGTTTCTTATGAATGAGGCAAAAATGAGGAAAGACACGTCCTGGAGAAGGAGTGATTATCAACTCAATCAATTTAAGGAGGAGCAAAAAGACGAAATGGGTTTCAGAAAGGAAGAAAATCAGTCACAACCGGATATAAAATGTTTCCGTTGTGGAGGCATCGGTCATATGTCTCGGCAATGCACGTCTAAGCCGGCATATGTAGTTGAGAGAAAGAAGTCAGAAGAGTCTGAAGGTGTCGGAGCAGAGGTGATAGAAACGGTTGAGATTCTCGGTCAAAACCGAAAAATTATCATTGATAGTGGTGCCGTCGTATCGGTCATGTCATCGGCTATGTGGGAAAGATTGAAGAAAGGGTGCCCAGATTGGGAGAAACGGAGTGAAGAACTGGCGAGGCCAGGTTTTACCATATTGAATGCATCGAAAGCAGAGACGCCGGTAGAAAAGCAGTTGAAATTGGAAGTGAGAGTTAGAGGAAGAAAGGCGGTAGTGGTGTTCCAACTAGTGGAAAATAGTTCGGAAGTTCTCTTATTGGGAACCAACGCATTCAAAAGCATCGGAGTAGAGCTAAAATGGAAAACAGAAAATGCAGTGGCAAGAGCCGGTGAAAAACTGCGAGTACCACCCCAAAGCTGTTCGCAAAATGAAGTGATAGTGGACGTTGATATGGGGAAGAAGTTGTGGTTAGAGTCGAATAAAGAGTGGATGCCTGCAAGGCTGTGCTCCAAGAATGACGAAGACATGACAGTCTCGGTTTCTAACTGGAGAAATGAGCCGGTGCTCATTAAGAAAAATCCGATTGTTGGTGTGGTTTCGCGTGAATGTAAGGTGTGCGAAAGGAAAGAAGAAAAGGTGGTTAATATGTTGGATATAGACAAAAAGCCATCGTTAAAAGGAGAATGGAGGAAGAAAAAAGTGGGAAGACTCTTGAATGAGACTGGGGAAATTCCTAGTGGAATGTTCCGGAGAATCATTTCCGAATTCAGTGAGGTCTTTGCCATCGAAGATAGCGAATTGACCCAAACTGGTATTGGGGAGAGTAAGGTGGAACTAGAGAAAGACAATCCGATCCACAAAATAAAGTATCCAGGAGTAGGTGATCGGGTGTTGATCAGGATTCCGGCGGAAAAGCTGAGATCTAAGAATCCAAAGTTAGCCAATGAATGGCAAGGGCCATATCGGGTGTTGAAAACAACTGATAACTCGGCTGAGGTGGCTCCGATTATTGGTAATGGAAAAAGCCTATGGGTTCCCTGGGAACACATCAGAGTGGTGCCAAAGGAAGTTCCGGAGGTCAAAATTGAGACTAAAGCAAAACGCGGGAGACGCGCTATGCAGAAAGATGTTGTAAACCAGGTCCATATCTGGGAGAAAGACAATTTCAGTGTTGAAAACATGAAATTTAATAAAGGTACGAGAAGGTGGAAGAAAAATGCGACTACGAAGCATTGGTCAAAGGAAATCGACCCGCTTTTCGGATGTTCTTCGGATCGAGACTCAATTCGAAAATAGACACCGCAGAGCCGGATGGTAAACGTCCCAAGATGAATGGAGAGAATGGTTTTATATTAATTATTTGTTTATGTTTTTGTAGTAAGATGTTTGCCCCAACCCGTTATGAATTTAGGAAATGTGTAGGGTTTGTTTCTTAAGATTTAGGTGAGTGTAATAGGCCCTTAGGACTTAGAAGTAGGTTTAAGATTAGGGATTGAGAAAATGTAGGATTTTATTGTTGTTCTAACGTGGCTGTAGAATGAGTTAGTAAGGGCGAAATGGCTGGTCATTTTAGGAGAAGAATGTAAGTCGCGTGAACGTTGATTGTGCCAGCACCGGCCAGGGGTCCGGTTTGTCTGAAGGGGGGGAAGTTGCCGGTGGCAAGTCCTGCACCCAAACCCCGTGTATTATCGGCCTCCACGTATCAGCGCCACGGCACTCTGTCTAGACCGCCATACACGTCATGAAGCGCCACAAATAAAATAAGATTAAGGTCACGTCGGTTTCACGCATTTAGTGCCACCTGGATATTATTTATTTTGAGCGGCCCATTTCGGTGATTTTCAGTGCTCGTTTCTGGAGTTAGGTTTTTGGTGTTGTTTTGTCTCTTCTAGTGTCTTTCCTTTTTATTTTCCATTCTTATTATTTATTTTGAGTATTTCTGCCCAATTTCGGGTCGAATACAAAGAATAAACCGCTTTGTCTTTAAACTCGTCGTCTTGTCGTTGTTATTTTAAAGGAGCCCAAACATCTCTTTGAAGAAAGAGATAACTATGTCCTTCTAATATAGGGTGCCCTTCAATTATAGGGTGTCCTTCTAATTTTCGGAGCATGATAAAGGAAGAAACAATTTTTAAAGAAATCATTTTTATGAAAAAGCTTTCATCTCTGAAAAACGGGGGAGGGGTGGGGTACTACTGTATAGAACTCAAACGGAATAGAACTGCTACGGAATAGAACTTCGAGAGATAGAACCGTCTGAAATTGAGCTGTACCGACCCAGAACCGCTCGAACAACTCGAAGAATTATTTCGGTGTACATTGTGAGGCCCTGAGTTCTATTTAGTGCAGTTGTTTTTTAGTACAGCTTGATTTCAGCCGGTTCTATTCCGCGCAGTTCTATTCCGCATCAGTTCTATTCCGTGTGAGTTCTATACCGTAGTACCCCCGAAATATGTGTTCCAAACAATGCACTTTAAAACAATTTTTTAATACTTTTTCTGCTGTCTCTATACTTCTCTTTTCAATTATTAATCTCTGAAAGTTCCACTGGGAGCCTATCGGAACCTAGGCCATGCAGCGCTAGGCTATCGGCGGAATACGTATTTTCTACGTGAGAACTTGAGAGACGCAAGACGATGTGCGGGAAAGTCCGCAGTGCACGGTCCGTGTGCGAGCGGTGGAACTCTCATAGATGGATAATATGATTTTAAATTCACTCCAATAAGTTCTTATCAAATTTGGCGTCTTTCAAACGACGGCCACCATCCGGCAGACGTCGATAATCAGAACTCATGAACTGTTTTTTTGACATATCCTCGCTTTCGTCATGTTGAAATTATATTTTTTAACAAGAAAACAAAGAAAAAAAAAACTGGTAAATTTTCGAATCACGTTTTACCGATAAATATTCGGCAAAAGAGAAACCATTTCTAAAATTTTTTACCGGTAAATTTGGCAAATTTTGTCGATTCTTTACCGGTAAATTTTACCTATAAAATTTTCGGCAAAACTTTTTATCGGTAATTTGCCGGTAAATTTATCGGTAAATTGACATGATTTATATATGTAGAAGTGGGACAGGCCACGTTACAATTCTAGTCCTAGTATCATGGTCGGGCACGCTTTAATACAGATGAAATTTTAAAAAAATTTGTAAAAGACGTGATTGTGGAATGCCGAGGTCGCGCCACGTATCATCTGCGTATCTTTGTTTTTGCCTATGTCTTGTTTTTCTAATACGTGAACTTGAAGCCACGTTAAGTTTTGCCGAAAACCATTTTACCGGTAAAATTTTCGCGAAATTACCGGTAAATTTACCGATATATTTGTCGAATTTACCGTGAAATTCGGTAAATTACCGATAAATTTACCGGTAAATTTTCGGCAAATTCACCGGTAAATTTACCGGTAACTTTGCCGAAAGATGCGTTTATCGGTAAAAATTTTTTCGGTAACGCACACTATTCTTAAGTTAGTATAGTGTCCTTCTAATATAGGGGTCCTTGTATTATAGGGTGTCCTTCTATTTTTCATTGGAAGCCTAAGACTGTCCTTCTATAATAGGGGTGCTTTAATTATAGGGGTTCTTCTATTGTAGGTTTTACGGTACCTTCGCGTTGAAAATCCTACTCACGTTTCACTTTTAAACCATAGATTTCATGTGCCCAAACTTCCAGACGTTCGTTCTACATTATATGGAAAATGCGCAGGTTGGTACTATGAATAATGGATTCTCCGTGTTCGAAACCACCCCCAGAAAATTCTCAACCGGTCAGTAAACTGACCTTCCTTGTTAGAAAATTCTTGAAACCCAACCTAAGGTTTAAAAACCCAAAAACACGTCATTTAGCATTTACGTGGCAAAACGCGTTTTTTTCTTGACATTTTTCTGTCACCAAATTCAAAAAGTTTGAAGGAAAATCTTCATTTCAGATTTAAAAGACGTTTTGTCTAAGTCTACTGAAAAGCGAGAACTTCGGAAAGTCAGTTTTTATTTTTGATTAGTTTCAAAGGTGTGAGTGTAAACTTTTATTTGCAGTGAAATCCAAAGGGAATAAACTTTTGCCACAGTTCAGCAATGATACACAAAGAAAATTACATCAAACCTTGCCTCTTAGTAAGATTTTTTAATTTTCTTAAGTAGCTTTTGCACACCCAAAGAGAGATGGATAAAAACGGATGACTGGAGGGAAATAGGTGGAAAGCTGCTTAGCTGGTTTTTTTTTGCGGAAACGCGCCAGGAGCATTTGTGGCAGACAGGCTTGTTCGGAAATTAAAAAAATTCAATTATTGTGAAAACAAAAAAATTGCAAAGCGAAGTTTGCGTACTTTTAAAATTCAAATGAATATGGGAACAAATATCTTCATTTCCCATGCTATTTCTTTCATTGCCGTTTGAATTTCAAAAGTACGCAAACACCGCGTTGCAATTTTTTTGTTTTCACAATATTACTAATCATTTTTGAACAGTTCTAATGTGCGAAACTTTTGTCCACTTTTTTTTGTTAGAAAAACGGATGTCCGATTTTTCCGATTTTTCCAACCTAATCTGCATTATTTATTCCCAAAACTGGTGTACACTGCCTCCAAAAGCGGGAAAGCGCAAAACAACATCGGCTGGCGCACTTTGCGTTTGCAGACGCAGAGACATAGAATTTAGCACAACGCCTCTGCGTCTCTAATCTCTAATGCGTGCAGGTAGAGCGCAATTGCATCGTACCTCGCCGAGAATTATTGCACCTTTTGAATATAATGAAAAAACGTGAAGAAAATTGGTTTTTTGAAGAAAAAAATGTATAACATCGACATAAAATAATAAAAGCTATTTTTTTGAAATGTTAAACACATATTAAATGTTCTCTACACACAGTTAAATGGAAATTTAAAAAACGCCGGATTTTACTGCTTTCTGAGGCGCTGCAGCTATATTTCTGTGAAATTTTTAAATTTTAAATTGAATGTACCTTCACAAAGTACAAAAGAAACAAAAAAACCACATATTATATCAGAAATTCAGAAATTCTATGCCAGAAGAGGAATTTTCTGATATTTCAAATTCATATTTCGCCGCCAATTTTGAACTTTTCTGGCCGGTTCTGCGCTTAAAATGTTTGTCTCGGTCATGTCTACAAAACTTGAATCGAAAAATAAGGAAATATTCAGGCATTCGGCAAAAATTTTGAAAAAATATGATTTTCCTTCAGATATTACAACTTTTTGTATTTCGTTCTCATTTCTCCACCGATTTTATTGAACGAGCTCGTAAATTATCGAAAATACCTATTTGGACAAAAGTTGAATCTAAAAACAACCAAAAATTTTAAATTTGAAGGAAAAATTTAAGGAAACCGCATTTTCAGTTGAAAATGAGCGCTCATCGGCGCACGCAAAGTGCGCCAACCTTCTGCACTTTCCCACCTTTGGAGGCAGTGGTGTAGCTATTACTGCGTCGCGAAAACCAGTCAGAGCGCTCGTGCCTTGCGGCTGTGGTCTCGCCGCGACCAGCGCGTATACGGTAGTTTATTTACGAAAAAAAAAACGAAAACAATGCAAAAACAGAAAAACAATTCAAAAAAGAATGTAAACAAACTACCGTACACGCGCTGGTCGCGGCGAGACCACAGCCGCAAGGCACGAGCGCTTTGACTGGTTTTCGCGACGCAATAATAGGTATGTTAATGCATAGGACCGCTCTCACTTGTGACGCAATCTCGCTTCTTTACCGCGCATTTCTATTATCGATTCAATTTTCTTGCCGGTTACAATAGGATTTCACGTGAAAATTCTGCAAACACCACAGTTATTTTGAGAAATGAGAACGCCACGTGTCGCCACACTCACTCAACTTTTTTTCATTGCATTCAGTTGAAAATATAAAAAAAAACGCTGAGGAGGTGTGGCCATAGATTTTCCGCGTGAACTCTAGTGGTAGCCGGCAAGAAGATTGAATTGATAATAGGAGAAATACACACTCACTCGTTTCTCTGACCACGCTTGTTTGCCAATAACTTGTTTGCCAATAGTGCCACGGCGTGTTGGACTCTACGTAAAGGTAAACGCGCTCGTCGCATTTATCTGCGTCTCGATAGTGACATTCTGCCAAGTTCAGCTTAAAGCATGCAAAACTAGAGACTTGAGAGTGACCTACGAAATTTAATTTCCAAAAAAAAAATTAAAAACGTATTGTCGGCCCGCCGAAATGGTCAAACGCGCTCCGCTGAACTCAACGATATGCGATTTTCATTTTGGTTTCCAAATTATTTCATGTCACGTATAAATTCAACGTAAAATGAAATAATTTGGAAACCAAAATTTAAATCCCATAGCGTTGAGTTCAGCGGAGCGCGTTTGGCCATTTTGGTGGGCCGACAATATACTCCAGCACGCCGAGAGTGTGGTCGTCCGCTGAATTCTATAGCGCTGAATGCTAATGCTAATGCTGAATGCTTTACTATAGCGAGTCAAATGGGTACCTATTTTGAAATATATGGGTGGCTATTCTGTAATTAACCCTCGGGCTCGTCTATACGAGTTTAGGGTAATTACCAGTGATGAGCGGAATTTCCGTTTCCGTTTCCGTTATCCGTGACGTTTTTGGGAGGGTTTTTTCCGTTTCCGTTTCCGCGGAATAAAAAATTATTTTCCGTTTCCTTTTCCGTTTCCGTTAAAGTATAACAGTTTTTCCGTTTCCGTTTCCGTTATCCGCATTTAGACAAAAAATGTTTAGCTTGAAATATCTGATGTTGTCCACGTGTACTTCACGCAGACGACACTCCAAAAATGCTCATAGTTTACCGTAAATCGACAACTGTTTTTTTTTGTTTCGAAATTTTTTTCCAAAACCGCCAACTTCCTCCATGGGCTTCTATTTTTCAAAGGGGTCTCAAGGGTGGGCTTATATTACAGGTGGGCTTTTATTACAGGGTGGGCTTCTATTTTTCAACCCTCTTTTTTTTCCACATCAAGAAAAAACTTCAAGACCCAACAACAATTTTCATAATATCAAATTCTGATTGCGTTTATTAGTTCGTTCACTAATTCAAGAGCACTAAAAACATGAAATAGATGTTTGTAACTTTAAAAATAATAGTTTTCATAATCCAATTGTGTGTCGCTTTAAATATCTGCTTTTATTTTACCACAAAATTTTCCAAAAAACGGAAATCATTCTAGATGATTTCTGAAAAAAATTAACCTATTGCTCGATGTTAATATACGGCCTCTTTGGGTACAATTGCCGCTAGTTACGCCATCTTTTTTTGGTATAAAGTTTGCAAATTTGGTACCCAAAGAGCAGCCGTAACCATAAAGAACGCGTACCAAAAGAGAGAGGAAACCAAAGGTCCGGGACCCATTGAGTGTTGGCTACAATTGCATGATGGGCTTTTATTAAAGGGTGTGCTTCTATTACAGGATGGGCTTCTATTTTTCAAAGTGGTCTAGAGATGGGCCTATATTACAGGGTGGGCTTCTAATACAGGTAGGCTTATAAAACAGTATTACGGTATCTTACTGCACGGTACTGTACGTTGATTTTGGTCCGATGTACTCAGTGGATTGTAAAAAAAAACCTGGAAGTTATCCTGGTATATGAGTGAACTAGTATAGTAACTAGTATAGAATTGTGTCGAAATAGAACTTGACACAAAATAGAACCGCGTGGAATAGAACTGTTCCGAAACAGAACCGCGTGAAATACAACCCAGTCAATAAATCGAAAACAGGTCACGCCACTGAGTGGAACTTTTTCTGTTTGCCTTTTTATTCAATAGTCTTCACCCAGTTGTGATAAAACGCGCTAAAACAATTTACAGTTCTATTTCACACGGTTCTATTTCGCGTCAAGTTCTATTTCGGCACAGTTCTATTTTGAAAAGGTTCTATTTCGAGGTAGCGCCTATTAATCAGATAAGCCCCCCCCCACTTCCTTTTTTTATTTTCCATATCAATATCGCCTTCCGCTATATCAGAATAGCCCCCACCTGATAAGAATAGCCCCCGCCGTATCCGACCAGAAACACAACAAGCAAAAATCGACCGACATCGAAGTGCAATCCCAACTAATTGGAGCCTCTAATAGAAGTGCACCATTCATAGCTCTTTGTACCATATTTGTCGCTTTCCGAATAAGAAAAAGCTTTGAATCAGAACTTTAGCAAAGCAGAACTGTCCCGAATCAGAACCGTTTTCTTTCCGAATGGATACGTGTCAAAAGTGTTGTATAATAATAAGCTAAATCAAATTCTCCAGTACAGAACAAGTATTTGGAATACCGTATTTACTCTATTTATCCGGCATGCCGGCTTATTGTTTGAGGGGGTGCTACGATATAGAACTCGCACAGAATAGAACTGCTACGGATTAGAACTGCGGGAAATGGAACTGACTGAAATGAAACTGTACTAAAAAAACAACTGCACGAAATAGAATTCAGGGCCTCACAATGTACAACGAAAAAATTATTCGAGTTGTTCGAGCGGTTCTGGGTCGGTACAGCTTAATTTCAGGCGGTTCTATTTCGCGCAGTTTTATTCCGTAGCAGTTCTATTCCGTGCGAGTTCTATACCGTAGTACCCCCTTGTTTGAACCTCCTGCTTGGATGCCGGCCAGTTAGAGTAAATACCACATAATTCATTTTCGACATTTGTGGCTCATAAAATCTTTTTTTTCTTTTCCAATCATGTTGCTGATTTCACCTTTACCATAGTTCTGATTTGGCAACGTTTTGATTCGAGATAGACGGGGGACTACGATGGTGAGGGACTGTAATTGTTTATGCTGGGGTGGGGGCTTATATCCCACGGCAGGCATATGAAGTAAGTTTTCGTGAAATTACGTCTTAAAATAATAAAATCCACGAAAAACTGGTGTCACCACGTTTTTTTTTTCATGAAGTCTTAAAAATATCCATATCCCACCCACGTCCCATCCGTTTTTGATCCGTTTTAAGTCCACGCTCCCACGTCCGCATCCTATCCGTGGGAGCGTGGATCCTAATAGGGTCCATATAGGATACATACAGTGCGTCCAATATTAATAGGACCCCCCTTGATTTTGGGGGTCTAGGCAAAACCAAAAAAGATACGAAAAATCTGTAATTACCATTCGATTCAGCATACAAATAAACCCCAGAAACCAAATTTCCATGTGTCTACCACTTTTTTGACACCCGTACCACCAAAAAGTCACGTTTTCAAGCGTCCAATATTAATAGGACCACCTGGGGATTTTAGTGTGTCGGTGATTTTTTTATTGAGTTTTCATCAGGAATCATGATTTTTCATGGATTTTCGGTCTGAAAATGAACATTTATTTGCTTTTTATTGTTTTAAACAATTTTCATGGTTGTTTTACGCTTCTTCACCAATGTTTTCACTCTTAAAATGGATCCGAGGTTGTTTCGATTGTTTGTGATAATTAGTGCTACTGTAATCAGCTTCGTTGCGAGATTTTGGTGTGCAGGTTCAGTAGTTGGATCTTTCTTTCCGAAAGATGCCCGGGTCCAATAAAAATGCGAAAGAACGCAATAAAAAAAAAGCACACGAGAAAATATGGGAAAGTAGAGCGGATTTATTAAAAAAATCAATAATTCCGACACAAAAATTGCCTAAACGGAAACCTACTCGAGAAAAACCAAAACTAAAGATTAAAGAGCCCCGCTAAAAACTTAAAACAAAACCAAACCGACACGCGGAAAACCCAACAACAAAACCTAAATATGCGCGGCCCACCCATAGTCAAAACGTGGCTGCTAAACCGCGCGTGTCTGGAGTGTCGTTGTACACGTGGCGAGAGACGCAGAGATGCAGAGGGTTATTTGGGTTTAAGAGCTTTACGCCAGCCTGGGCGACTCTCCCCCCGACAAACAGTCCGGACCCCGACCGGATATGGCGTTCTCGCTCACAATATGGACACTTTTACCCAGAACGTTACCCTAACAAATCAACAAAAAAGTTCTCCTACTCTAATTCCTATATCTCAATAAATAGATAAATAACACTCAACAATAATTATACAAAATATCTTCGCCGCTTCCTCAGACATTCGGCTCGAATCGTCCTCGCTTTGCGTATTTTATCTCCGGCTTCAGCTCTGACATTGGCTTCCTTCCTGGCTCCTGCAGTCCTCCCATTTTGCTCTCGCACAACTTTTTCACCAGCACTGTCTCTCCGATCGCCATCTCCAAAAATTTCGCTAGTTGTGTGCGGTTCGCTCCTTCCGGTGGCGCTAACGATATCAACGGCGTCATTTTGGTACCCGTCGGCTTCAGTGGTAACACCACACCAATATTCTTCCATTCGCTCCACATCTCCTGGATTTTTGCGATGTCTCCGTACACACAATCGTATCCGCACGGGACCACGGAGACTTTCTTTCCCACCTGTTGCAGTCGTTTTGCGCAGTCTCTGACTCGCGCATTGTGTCCTTCGTCCATAGTCAACCGAACAAGGATGACGACTTCTTGTACTTTTGAGAGGTCGTAGCCTTCCGGCCACTTCTCCAAAGCATGGCTGCGTACCTCGAACACCAGCTCATCCCGACCAACGGTTCTGGGCGCCGCCAGAATAATGTGCTGGTTTCGAATCACCGTCTTCTTTGGTCGCAAGAGCCACTCTATCTCTTCTCTTAGCTTTCCTGCCACTGCGATCCAATCATCATCCACTTCACCAATCATCACCGCTTCTGCCATACTCTTACATCTTCTCGAGAATCGTCTTAGTGCCTCCTCTTTGTGGCCTTCAGAGCGCTCCCTTATCGCTTCGCTCGATTTCACCGCCAGCATCTGGTTTTCCGGGGATATTCCTTTCCCACGGATTGCCAACGCCATTGACAACTCGTCCGCTGACTGGTACTCGCATCCGTCCAAAATTTCTGTACATTTCGCTGTACATCGGCAACCATCTCGAATAATCGATCTGAAAAACTCCTTGTTTTTCACACGGTCTTTCATTTCCGTTACACGCTGTACATGGTTCACATTTCTCACTGCCCGCTTTCCGCGTTTAGCTTTAGTCTCAATTACCAATTCTGGTACCTCTTTTGGCACTATTCTAATCTGTTCCCAAGGCACCCAGATTCTTTTATCTCCTCCAATCAGCACTACCTCTGCCGAATTCCTCGTAACAGACACTACTCTATATGGCCCTTGCCATTCGTTCACCAGTTTCGGGTTTCTTGCACCCAACTTTTCCGATGGAATTTTTACAAGTACCCGATCTCCCACTACTGGAAAATTTATCTTCTCCACTTTATTTTTCTCATCGAACCACTTCTTGGCTTTTTCTTGCTCCTTTTTCACATGCGCTCTTGCCTCGTCATGTGCCGTATTCATTTGTTCTGCGTGACGATATTTGTACTCGTCCACGTCCACCTGATACCTCCCGATCTGTTCTTCTGGATCCGACTTCATCGGAATCCGTGCATCTCTCCCATACATTATGAAGTGCGGGCTCTCTCCCGTAGCTTCATGTTTGCACGTGTTGTATGCAAAAACTGCATACTGAAGTTTCTCATCCCATTCTGTCGGAATGATAGAGACTTTCTTCAGAACCGTCTGAATCGTTCTATTGAATCGTTCCACCGCTCCATTCATCCTAGAGTGATATCCTTTTGTTCTTATCAATCTGATATTTGACATTTTCGCCAACTTCTCGAACACTGCGTTTGCAAACTCGAGACCCTGATCCGTTAGAATCGCTTTCGGAATCCTTCCTTCGCTGAGCATCCAATTTTCTGCGAACGCTTTTGCAACCGTCTCTGCTTTTTTTGTCCGGAATAGCACACGCGCTCGCGTATCTACTAAACAAATCGATAACTGTCAACGCATATCTGTTTCCATTACTACTTCTTCCCAAATCCAACAAATCGAGTGCCACAATTTCCAATGGTTCGCTCGCTTCTATTGGTGTCAATGGTGATGTCAAAATTTTCTTTGCGTTCCCGCACAAGCATTGTTGACATTCTCTAGACCATTTCGTGATCCACGCCTTCATCTTCGGCCACCAGATTTTCTTTTCCAACATCGCCACCACCTTATCTGCTCCCCAATGTCCTGCAAACGGACCTGCATGCGCTTCTTGAAACACTTCTCTACTTTTCTCTTCTGGCACCACTCTCATCATCCCTCCGTATTTGTTCACCAAAACCAACTCCTTTTCCACCAACATGAACTCTCTCACGTCTCGCTGCCCTTCTTCTGGAACTTCCACTGTTCCTTCCTTCTCTCCCTTTTCGAGCTTTTCAATTATACTTTTCCACCGTAGGTCCTTTTCCAGGAGTCCTCTCCAACTTGTTCTTTCTTTTTCCTCTTCTTCTACTTTTTCTACCATATTAACCACTCTCTCAATATCCATTCGTGCCTGCTCATTCGCTTCTTTCATTTCGTCTATTTCTTGTGCTCCACCTCGTGATAACGCATCTGCTACCGCGTTCGCTTTGCCTTTCAGATACACTATGTTGAGCGCAAAATCTTGCATCTCCAAAGACCATCGTAACAGCCTATCCGCCAAGTTCTTCGCCTTGAACAAACTAGTCAACGGTTTGTGATCCGTATACACAGTCGTTGGACACCCGAATATGAAGTGTTTGAACCGTCTGGTTGCAAACAACACTGCCAATGCTTCTTTATCACTTACGTGATAATTTTTCTCCGCTGACGTCAACGCTTTCGAAGCGAACGCAATTGGATGATATTGGCTATCGTCTCCTTTTTGGGCCAACACGGCACCTATTCCTCTGTTCGACGCATCCGTAAATATGCAAAACGGTCTTGCAAAACTTCTTGCTTCTTCAACATTTGGCTGCGCCAACACTGGGGCAGATGTCATTCTTCTTTTCAGCTCCTCGAACGCATTTTGTTGTTCCTCTGTCCACCTCCATGCGATTTTCGGTGACGTTAACGGTGTAAGCGGAGCCGCGATATCCGCGAAATTCAACACAAAATTTCGATAATACGCGCATAATCCAAGGAATGAATGCAATTCCTTTCTATCCTTCGGTATCGGAAAATTTTCCATTTTCTCCACTTTTTTCCCGTCTGTGTGGATTCCATTCTGGTCAACCACGTGTCCCAAATATTCGACCGATTTTTGGGCAATTTTGCACTTCTGTGCCTTCAGCTTCAGACCCCACTCTCTAATTCTCCCCAAAACCTTCGCTAAGTCTTTAGCGTGTTCTTCTTCTGTTTCACTCGCAATCAATATGTCGTCAATATACACGAACACACTCTTTCCCAGCAGTTCACCAAGCACCTGCTCCATAGCTGCTTGAAAAATTGCCGGACTCGTCGCCAACCCAAACGGCATCACTTCAAATTGGAACTGTTCATTCAAAACAGTAAACGCTGTCTTTTCCTTCGATCCTTCTTCCATCGGTATCTGCCAATATCCCGCCATCAAATCTAATGTCGTGAACCATTTCTTGTCACCCAGCGCTTGCAATGTCGACTCGATGTGTGGCAGGGGGTGTGCGTTCAGTCGTATGACTGAATTCAACTTTCTGTAGTCGACACACATTCTTATAGTGCCATCCTTCTTTTTCACCAACACCACCGGACTCGCCCATGGTGAAGTGCATTTCTTTATTATTTTCCGCTTTTCCATGTCCTCTAGCATCAACCGTACTTTCTCCTGCAACGCCAACGGCACTGGCCGGCATTTTTGCCGAATTGGTTCCGTCTTTTCCAGTTCAATCACGCATTTGACTACCTCAGTCTGCGTCAACTGGCTGTCCTCCACGGCAAATACATCCCAGTATTCTTCCAACGTTGCTTGAATTTTCCCTTCCGGAATATTCCCATTATCCTCCAGCATTTTTAAAACTTTTTCCTTCATGTGAATTTTTTCTGTATCCTTTTTCCTATCCAATTCCATCATGTTCACGGAAAAATCGTTCTCCTTCTCGTAAATCTCCCAGTCACTCGACACAACTCCTAAGACCTGATTTTTCTTGATCAGCAACGGCTGATCCTTCCAATTCGCCACAACCGCCATCAAAATTCCCTTTTCATTCTTCGTACACAAACTATTCGCCATCCAATCCTCACTAGATTCCAGCAGAACCTGCGCTCCCATATCTGCATCCAACTTCACAGAAATCTGCGCACATGTCTGCGGTGGTACTCGCAATTTCTGAGCCGTTCGCGCCACTGTTCTTTCCGCTTGCCACTTTAGCTCGACTCCAATTGTTTTGAAGGCATTTGTACCCAACAAGAACAAGTCCATTTCATTATGTACAATTTGGAAAACCACCGGTGCTTTCCTGCCTCGGATTTCGATTTCCAACCGTACTTGTTGGATTACTGGCATCGACAACTTTGACGCATTAATCAACGTGAACTGCGGCTTCTCCAACATCTCACACTTGTCTTTCCAATCTCTGCATCCTCTTTTCAAACGCTCCCATGCGCCTGACGAAATTACCGACACTACTGCTCCGCTATCAATAGTGACTTTCCGTCTCTGCCCTAGGAGCTCGCACTGTTCCACCATCTCTGCTCCCACAATCCCATTTTCACTTTTCTTCTCATCTTTATCCACTCGGTTGACTGGTCTGGACGTGCACTGTCTTGCCACGTGTCCCTTTCCTCCGCAGTTAAAACACTTTGCGCTATTCCTATTGTCCTCTCTTCTTTCACACCTTTCTTCATTTCTTTTCTGGACTGTTCTTCCAGCTTCTTGATTTTTTCTCTCTTCATTTCCTCTCCACAAATACTCTTTTTTCACTCCTTGGCTCCCGTTGAAGACTTTTATTTGGCTATAATCACGTCTTCTTTCATTTTCTTGTTGAAGCACGATGTCTTTTAACGTCTCGTACTGTTCCTCTGGAGCCGTTTCTCTTCTCTTCATAACCAGCAAATTTTGTAGATTGTGGTCCGCTTTCACCGCCATCATCAACTTCGTGACCCTCATCTGCGACAAAGATTCTTTGTCCAGGTTTGGGTACGCTTTCTGCGACCATTTTTCAATCTCTGGGATGTATTCCCACATCCTCTGATTCACGCCGCGTCTCAACCCATCAAACTCTGCCAACGCATGGGTCCTACTATCGCCCTGTCTCCTTCTCAATCTTTGCTCAAATTCCTCGAAAACTTCTTTTATCGGCCTTCCAAACCGATTTTCAATCGACCGGAACAACATTTTTGCTGCGCCGTGCAAATATTTCTCTTCTACTATCGCGACCAAGTCCGCATCTTCCTCTACCACCTCTTTATATTTCATCATGAAAGTTCTTCTGAACTCTCCGAAATTCCCCATTCCATCAAACACTTTTGGTTCCGGCATCGCCGATGACCTCATCATTTTGCTCATACTAATCATCGTGGATTTTATCATTTTCTCACTTTCCCTTGAGCGCCAGCTTTTCGCTTCGCTTCTCTCTTCTTCGCGCTTCTGACTTTTCCTTAATTTCACACTCTCCTCACTTCCCCGCCGCTCGCTGTTCTCTTCGAGCCAACTCGACACTTTTCGCTTCACTTCTACACTTTCCACATCCCATTTTGACGTACCTGCGCTGTACGTCTCCGGTGTCCGTTTGCAATCCTTTGCCTGCGGTTGCGCTGAACTCCTCGACCATCTCCTTCCTGGCCCTTCTGCTCTCGTCGAGCGCGCCTGAATTTGTTTTCTTATTTCATCATAATCATCGCTTTCATCTGACTCACTTGCAGCTCGCTCCAAATTACTCTTCATTTCGAGCGCCCGTTTCTTCTCGCTTTTCGCTGCCTTTTCCGCCACCTCGAGTCTTCTTCTTGCTCTATCCAATTCTTCCTCGAGCTTCTCCACCTTCAACTCCAGCTCTCTCTTCTCCGCCTTGTGCAGCTCCTGAAAATTGAAAATGTCTTTTTTCAATTTCTCATTTTCTTCTTTTTCCTGTGTTCCCCCTTCCAATAGCGCTTTTTCCAGCTCTATGCCGTTCTCAATCTGCCGTACGCTCATCACCGTCATGACCGCTTTTATCCACGTTTCGCCGCCAATTTCTTCCCAGCGGCCTCTCAATTCTTCTCCAAACTTTTTAACCGGTGCGATGATCGAATTTTTTGCTCGCGACGAACACGTCGTGAACAATCCGATTTTTTCCTTCATTTCTTTTTCCAATTTTTCGCTTGCCAAAATAAATTTGTGCCATCCTTTCAATAATTTTCTTCTATCTTTAATGCTCACCTCCATCTCCATTTGCGCTGCCCACGACGAGTCTCCTCGAAGCACGTCCTCCTCGCTTCGAGTTTTTCTTGCGCTGTTCTTCTTTTCTTCTTTTTTGATCTTGTCCAGCACCTCCACAATCGACGGCGCTGTCTTCTCACTTCTGCCGCTCCAGCCGTCTTCTTCCAAGACGCCTTCTCCATCAGGTCCCAGCAGCAGCTCTTCATCGACGATCGGCACGTTGCCGCCCATCTCTTCCAGCATTGGTTCTTCTTCGGCTTCCGTTTTGCTTTCATTTGCTTGCATCTTCTCCATATTTGTTGCACGTGCTGAAATTCGAAACTTTTATTCCAAAAGTAACGAATAATAACGGATTTTCTCGCGATGTGTGCCAAATTCTATCTGTTCACTCCCTTATTTCGAAATTTATTCCAAATTTCGTTTTTTTCAAGAGCAATACAAAAAGAAGTTGACAAACACGCGAAATAAATACACGAGAGAGTTAAAAAAAGACACGATTCGGCCCCCAAGTTGGATCTTTCTTTCCGAAAGATGCCCGGGTCCAATAAAAATGCGAAAGAACGCAATAAAAAAAAAGCACACGAGAAAATATGGGAAAGTAGAGCGGATTTATTAAAAAAATCAATAATTCCGACACAAAAATTGCCTAAACGGAAACCTACTCGAGAAAAACCAAAACTAAAGATTAAAGAGCCCCGCTAAAAACTTAAAACAAAACCAAACCGACACGCGGAAAATCCAACAACAAAACCTAAATATGCGCGGCCCACCCATAGTCAAAACGTGGCTGCTAAACCGCGCGTGTCTGGAGTGTCGTTGTACACGTGGCGAGAGACGCAGAGATGCAGAGGGTTATTTGGGTTTAAGAGCTTTACGCCAGCCTGGGCGACTCAGTAATTAACTTCCGAATTAAGTTTTGTCCTAAATGAGAGCTTCCATATAAGTTTGTTATCTAAACTCTCATTGGGTCGCGCTGATCACCTCACTCTTGCTGAGCAATCGAAATTGGATGTGATGCGTCAAACGGGATCTTCACTCCATGAAATGTCTCGCCTCGTGAAGAAAACCAGAAGTTAGATTCGAAGTTACCTATCAGATCCGGTGAACTATGGACAGAAGAACAAGGAGTACAGTGGACGGAAAGAAAGGCTATTTTTCGTGATAAAAGAAAAGTCATCCGAACCGCTTCCAACTCTTCGAAAAGTCTCAATGAAATCAAGGCGGTGCTTGGACTCGATGTCTGCCTTTTTTTGTCTCTTTCTTCCGTAACCGACGTCGCTCACATACATTCCAACAAGACGATGCTGCCATTAACTCCAGCAACTTCACAAAGAACTGGTTCGCGGCTGAAGGAATCAAAGTGCTCGATTGGCCGGCTTGCAGCCCGGGCATCAATCCGATTGAGAAATTGTGGGAAATGCTCGTTTCTCGTGTTTATTAAAATATACGACAATACAACAATATTCAAGACTTCAAAACTGCTGTGCAACGTGAATGGGATGCTATCAGCGTCGACGAACCTAAGAATTTCGTTGCCACTAGGCCGAACAGAGTGGTCGAAGTGATTAAAAAAAATTGTGGAGAAACCAGCTATTGATAATTGTTTCCTGGATTCAATTTTTCTTATAGATTTTGTTTTTTCGCTCCAATAAACTGTGTTTTTGTAGCTGCGTTTTCATGAAAGAAATATTTCAATTTGAAGAGTGAAAACATTGGTGAAGAAGTGTAAAACAACCATGAAAATAGTTTAAAACAATAAAAAATTAAATAAATTGTCATTTTCATACCGAAAATGCATGAAAATTTAGGTTTCCTGATGAAAACCCAATAAAAAAATCACCGACACACTAAAATCCCGAGGTGGTCCTATTAATATTGGACGCTTGAAAAAGTGACTTTTTGGTGGTACGGGTGTCAAAAAAGTGGTAGACACATGGAAATTTGGTTTCTGGGGTTTATTTGTATGCTGAATCGATTGGTAATTACAGATTTTTCTTATCTTTTTTGGTTTTGCCTAGACCCTCAAAATCAAGGGGGGTCCTATTAATATTGGACGCACTGTATAACATTTCTATACATTCCACGTCCCATCCGTTTCGGATCCGATATGGATTTGAAGCCCTTCACATGTGACTGAACCACCAAGCCAATGAAATCAACGGGAGACCAAGACAGTTATGTACCTTCGCGTTGAAAATCCTACTCACGTTTCACTGTTAAACCATAGATTTCATGTGACCAAACTTCCAGACGTTCGTTCTCCATTATATGGAAAATGCGCAGGTTGGTACTATGAAAAATAGATTCTCCGTGTTCGAAACCACCACCTCCTAAATTTTAAGAAAATTCTCAACCGGTCAGTAAACTGACCTTCCTTGTTAGAAAATTCTTGAAACCCAACCTAATGTTTAAAAACCCAAACACACGTCAATTAGCATTCACGTGGCAAAACGCGTTTTTTTCTTGACATTTTTCTGTCACCAAATTCAAAAGGTTTGAAAGAAAATCTTCATTTTAGATTTATGAAGATTTTTTTCTAAGTCTACTGAAAAGCGAGAACTTCGGAAAGTCAGTTTTTATTTGTGATTAGTTTCAAAGATGTGAGTGTAAACTTTTATTTGCAGTGAAATCCTCTAAACTTTTGCCACAGTTCAGCAATGCTACACAAAGAAAATTACATCAAACCTTGCCTCTTAGTAAGATTTTTTAATTTTCTTAAGTAGTTTTTGCACACCCAAAGAGAGATGGATAAAAACGGATGACTGGAGGGAAATAGGTGGAAAGCTGCTTAGCTGGTTTTTTTTTTCGCGGAAACCTTCGACTAGTCGGCGAATACATCATCAACCTCGCTCTACTGCAAAATTCCTGTAAAATATTGTTGCACTTGCAAGATTAACTCGAATTCTAGTTTTTATACTTCTTTTTAACGGAAAATGACGAATTGCAGGTACAATTTGATTTTTCGCTTCAAAAAAGGCGCACTACACTGTTGAAAATTGAAAAGTGCCGTAGAGCGAGGCTGATGATGCATTCCCCGATTATAAACTAAATTTTCAAAGTTATTAGTAAAGTGTCCTCTTGTAATATAGGGTGCCTTCTATTTTTCATTGGAAGCCTAACACTGTCCTTCTATAATAGGGGTGCTTTAATTATAGGGGTTCTTCTATTGTAGGTTTTACGGTATGTGGTATTTACTCTAACTGGCCGGCATCCAAGCAGGAGGTTCAAACAAGGGGGTACTACGGTATAGAACTCGCACGGAATTGAACTGCTACGGAATGAAACTGTGCGAAATAGAACCGTCTGAAATTAAGCTGTACCGACCCAGAACCGCTCGAACAACTGGAACAATTATTTCGTTGTACATTGTGAAGCCCTGAGTTCTATTTCGTGAAGTTGTTTTTTTGGTACAGTTTCATTTCAGTCAGTTCTATTCTGCGCAGTTCTATTCCGTAGCAGTTGTCCCGCACGCGATGCGCGCCAGCATTTTTTTGTTTCGTCTCGCACCCTCTCGCTCTCTCGACCGGTGCATGATCAGACTCAACAGTAGATTTCTATAATTGTTAAAAGCAAGAATTTCAGGAAATTTTTGGTGCGTTATGGCAAGATTCGGCGTCTAGGTGGCTAATAGCTACTGAAAATGGCTAATAGCCGGTTAAAAGGCTAAAAGCGGTCGATAATGACAACTAGCCGACGAATTTGGCTATTAGCCATTTTGGCTATCAGCCGCCAAAAAGGGGTATTAAGATCAGCCGCCAAAAAGGGGTATTAGCATTATGAGGTACTACCACTGCCTATAAAAAAGTAGTCTGTTGGAAACGCAGCTATGAAATGTTTACATGCAACAATTAGGGAAATTAGTCTTCGCGCCTACTCAGTGCTTTTAAGACTTTTTCCAGCCACAATGACCGAAATTTAAAATGGAAAAATTTTGAAAATGATAGCTGACGGAAACGGCTAATAGCCATCGAATATGGGGAGTGTGCCAAATAAATATGGCACACGCCTCGAATCGGTGGCTATTAGCCGTTTTCAATGGCTATTAGCCAAAAATTTCCTGAGAAACCATTATTTTTTCTGAATGATCTTTTTAAAATTACATTCGAAAACTATTTTATTAGGTTGGCAAGAAAGTTTTTGTTATGTTTTGAAAAAGTGTTTATTCAAAGAAGAAGAAATCAAATTATTAATAGTATTTGACTTCTTTATCGACAACAGTCTGCCATCTGTTCTGCAAACTCATAGTACCTGTCCTCCAAAACTCTGGCTTTTTTTGATGCAAAATATGACACAAGTCAATTTTCGACATCACTTTTTGTTTTGAAATCAGTTCCCTCATGTGATCGTTGCATGCCTGAGAACAAGTGACAATCCGTAGGGGCGAGGTCTGGGCTGTACGGTGGGTGAACAAGAACTGTCCAGCTGAACATTTCCTGCAGTGACTTTGTTGTTTTCGCCACATGTGGTCTTGACGTTATCGTGGAGGTATTGCACTCTGTGACATTTGAGCGGGAAGAGTTGAAGCTGGGCCCTGTCCTTTCGCAGTGGTGCACGCCATGGATAGACCAGACAATCCAGAGCGGGAAGCATCGTAAAAGGAAAAGTCCTTGTTCTCGAATTTCCCAAACCAAATGCGAGTTGTATTTTCATGAAGGGCCTCGGCCCCATGAATTTGTACCCGACGACGATGAACCTCCGGAACTTTCAAGTCGGATAGAAACAAAAAGAGAATTATTATTGTTTTGAAAAATTTGTCACCTGGCGAGAGGCGCGAATCCAAAAAATAGGCTCTGCCTCCTCGCCGAAATATTTTTGCAATTCTGCGCGCGCCAATTTGCAATCGCGGTGCGCGCAATTTTCTGCGTCTAATTTTTGTGCAGTGCCTTTCAATTTCTCCTGGAAACCTTTATAAAATTGTTATTTTAAAGCGAATTTGGCAACTGTTGATTTAAAGTGAGTTTTTGATTTTCTTAATTGGATATTTGTTAACAAAGTAACGGAAATTCAACGCATAAAATTGCGCGCACTGCGATTGCAAATTGGCGCGCGCAGAGTTGCAAAAATATTTTGGCGAGGAGGCGGAGCCTATTCTTTGAATTCGCGCCTCTCGCCAGGTGACAAATTTTTTAAAACAATAATACATGCCGTAGGTGATTTTGGCCAGGACGGAAAAGGTCCATGGGGTTTGAGAGAGAAACAGTAGGGGAAAGTGGATGTTATTGCCAACAAGGTAGGTCTCTTATATACCCAGTAAAATGATCTTTTGGTTTTGGTCGGGCTCTGCCATGAGCTATGGACAAAAGCAAAACATAACAAAAAGTTTCTTGCCAACCTAATACGAAGCCATATGGACGTACGAGCATGAAAATGCACCAGAATAATAAAAATGCACTTTCCATAGATTTAAGTAGATTGGACCTATATTTTCAATAATATCGCTTCCATAACATTGTACTTTGTTTAGAAGTATTATGTAAAACAATATTCATCATTCACAAAGCTACAAAAGAAATGGGCGACGTCGGGAAGGTTTCTGTACGCATACAGTACTCCCCCTAGTGCTACTGGAAATTATTAAAACAATATTTTATTTTTTTATTATTTATTAAATTTTTTTATTTTTTTCTATTATTCAATGATTAAAACAACAAAAACCTAATAACTCGTGTGGCATCTTAAAATGACCGCAAACAAATTTAGAAACTTTTCAAGGCAACAAAACTTTGAAACAAGCTTTTGTTTTACTGCAATTTTCAAAAAATTACCTTTTTTCGAGTTTTAGTGCAAAACTTGATTTTTGAAACGGAAAATATCCGCATTCCAAATGGAAAATTCTGTAAGACAGCACGGCGTGCTGCCCGGAACTTTATTGGCAACGCGCTCCGCTGAGTGTCTGCGTCTCCCCGGCGAGAGTTTTCTACAAAAACAACAGTATCCTCGCACTCTGCTTGTTTGTTTGTTTTTTTTTTTCGTTCCTCTTCGTATCAGTTTAACACAGAAAAACGCTGCGCAGCTAAATGCGACCACTTTTTTTCGAGAAAAAAAGCCCGCGTAGTTTAAATTTTATTTTCCAACGTTCCGTCCAACACGCCGTGAGACAGCCGATCTTTGAAAAAATTATTTTTTGCCGAATATGGGCTACAGTATCCTAAAATTCATATTCCGAGCCCTTAAATTCAGGTTTTCTGATATCGAATGTGGGTTTGCTCATTTTAAATTTGGTAGAAGTGAATTGAACAAACAAGTCAAAAAACTCACAAAGAATACGGGTATACCTTAGCTACCGAGCCTCATAACACACACACATTGAAAAATGTGTAACACAGTAAAGTTACACATTTTTCAACTTTTTTCAATTTTTCAACTTTTTTTTACACATTTTTCAACTTTTTTTTTTATTTGACCATTCTTTTCAAGTTTCACACGTTTTTGAGTTTGACTTCAGAATATTTCATGTAGAATGATCAGAAAACTGTTTATGAAAGGAAAATTAATCAAAAGGTCAAAGAAAACCAGGGAAAACAACAGAAATTTAATAAGAAATAGGTTCTTTAAACTTCTGCATCACTTCTCGGCAGAAACCCCAGACAGTCTGCGAGCAGCAGGCGCTCATAGAACTGTCTGCACGCAATGAAAACGAGTCGAAGCTGTCTAAAAGCATTCCAACAGCAGTCAGCACACAATATCTCGCAAAGAAGGGGAAAACGAGAGAACTGTCCGTAGACTGTTGTATCCGTAAACACTTGTATCTATTTTTCACCGGTTTTACTGTTTTTTATTTATTTTTAAGTTATTTTCTTATTTTTTACCAATAATTGTGTCCTATTTGACCACTTTTTTCAAGTTTCACACATTTTTGAGCTTGACTTCAGATTTCAGGTTTATTAACAGAAAAATTAACCGAAACATCAAAGAAAACAAAAAAAAAACAGAAATTTAATAAGAACTAGGACCTTCAAACTTCCGCATCACTTGGAATAATCTGTTGTTCCTGCTATTAGTAAGACTCTTGAGGTGTGATGGCTGGATCTTGTCCCACACGGCATCTTTGAGCTCTTCTACAGTTTGAAACTGCTTTCCGTGACCATAAGCTGCTTGCGCAAGAAGTCCCCAGACATTCTCTATGAGGTTGAGGTCTGGCGAGTCGGCTGGTCAAGCAAGGACTTTGATCTTCTTCGTGGAAAACCAGTTCATTGTCGATGAGCTTTTGTGAATTGCCGCATTATCTTTTTGAAGTCTTCTTGCGGTTTCGTTGAAAAAGAAGACAATTCCTTTCTTGAGTGTCCTGGTAGTCCATGGAGTTCATCTTACAAGTCACAAATTCCAAGAAAACGAGTGTTGGAAACTCATCTCACGACAGATCGCTCATCTTGATCATCGAGGATTCGGGGGGATTCAGTGGGTTTTGCTGAGCCGTGAGCCATTGTTTCTCGAACGTAGTTTCTTACACAGCATCGTGAACGCGTGATTCTTCTTCACATCTGCAAAGTACTGAATCCAAGTTGAATCATAATGTCCAGTTGAGCTTGCTCTTCGGAAGAGAGATTAGAGGCAAGACCCATGATGATTGAAATGAGGTGAATGAATGTAGCTAATCTCCTAAATCATAATCATCGTAATTTCAGCTGGCCTAAACGTTTTGTCATATGTTCTGCACATCTTAGAATCACTGTAGTCAACCAAAATCCTTGAAGGAGATGTGACAATGAAAAAGTTGGAAACTTGAAAGAAAGTGGTCAAATATGCCACAATTATTGGTAAAAATTGAGAAAATAACTTCAAAAGGAATAAAAAACCGTAAAACCGGCGAAAAAACCGATAAAAGTTTGAAAAAGCTGAAAAAAGTTGAAAATTTCTAAATTTTTTTGGGGTGTCTTATAATTATGACGCGGCTGATTTTTCGACTTTTTGATACTGTAGTCGTAATTTTTGTAGTAGGCTACAACTCGATTGAAAACACAATAAGTTAGTATATTTCAGAGCATACCTCAGCCTTCATATTTGCGATAGTTGGAACTACGGTCCTATTGCAAAATTTTACATTTAGCTTCACGGAATTTAGTGGATCGAAAAATCGGTTTTATCGAAATGATGCAAATTTTGTAAAAGTTGAGACAACAACGGCTAGTCTAGCCCGTGTGACAAATGCAATTGCTTTATTGAAGGATGTGAATGAAAAGTCCACAATTATGAAAAAGGTGCTGGGTGAAGTGCTCAATTTTCATGATGTGTCTTTGTTTGACACTATTAATACAACAGATGCCGAGGATATAGCTCAAGCTTTAAAAAGCTATTCCAAGATTGCGGATCAAAAAACGACAAGAATACAGGAAATGGAATATGTTTTAAAAACACTTGCTTTGCCTGAGAACATTACAAATTCATTGCCTCAAAAACAGTCAACAAATGATACTATTTTGCTTCCATCCATTGAAAACTCTATATCGTCTTTTGCATCATTCATTCATATTTTATCATCTTTTAATATTTCGAAAATTAATTTAAATAATCCAAAAAAAAATATTCAAACTGTTACTGATTTGATGAAATCATTCCAGGAAACTTTGCAATTGCCAGTAAATGATAGTTTTTTTGACACACTTGAAGAATTGAAGGAAGAATTGAATAAACTTAACAAGAAGTTGTTATTAATAACAGATGGGGTTGACATCATGTTATTAGAAAATTATTTGAAAACTTTAAACTTGTACGCCAGGGAAATTGAACAATACGAAAAGCTGACGGATCAGGAATTTTTGACGAGAGTTGAAAAAAATTTTAACAGCCTGAAAGTAACTACCAAAAATATTTTTGACTTTAGGAATACTACAAATAACAATCACATTAAAGAGAAAACATGTAACCTTCACGAATTGATCAACACAACAGTTATGGTTTCGGAGAGAAAATATCTCATCGCCTTTTCTCAAGGATCCAAATATTTCAAGAAACTTATGAAGGATTTCGACAATGCAAATCTCAAACAATTGCTGAATAGAGGAAAATCTTTGAGCGAGTTGAAAAATCTTTTAGAACCAGTGTTAGAAATCGATATTCAAGTTAACGCTGCAAAACATGTATGGACGAATAAAGTCAGAAAAACTCACTCAAAAATAATTAGTCGTTTATCAACTGTTTTAAATATGAATTGGAAGTTTGAGTCAAACTCGATTCTGGTTTCACTAACTGAAATGAACAACCTTTTACAACAATTAAAATCATTTAAGAAATTCAATCATTCAATGATGAACGAGTTCGAACAAATTTTAAATTTGTTTCAGATATTAATAAGTTTTAACAATAACATTGAAAAACTTGTAAAAGTATGTAAAATGGTCATTACTAAGATCATTGAGTTCGAAGACAAAATTGAAAAACTAAACTTTCCACTTAACAGTAATGAAAGTATTTTAATTTTTGACAGTCTGTTATCAGATACAAATAGCTGTTTTTCTTCAATGAACGAAAAGTTTCAGCTTTTTGAAGAACATACAAAACAAATTGAGAGCTTGTCAGCCAATGCAACTGGTTTCAAAAACGTATTTACGGAAACAATTTTCAACGATATTTTCCAAGCTGTTAACATTTCCCGACTATTTGAAGTTTACATAAAACAAATAAACTACGAGTTCTTGTCGCTAAATTTTCTTACGTCGTTTCGGGTAGAAGAAAAAGCAGAAATCAGACAGCTGGTTCCATTGTTTTTATCTGCCAAAACCGTAATTGATAAATGTGAAAAACTAGAAGAAAACCTTTACTCGAAATTAAAGAATATTGAAGGTTTTCCAAAATTGACAACGTTTAATAATGCTAGCAAAACTACAATTCAATTAGTTCATTTTCAAAACATTTTGCAGTTTAATCAAACA
This sequence comes from Caenorhabditis japonica, assembly GCA_963572235.1. Lineage (NCBI taxonomy): Eukaryota > Metazoa > Nematoda > Chromadorea > Rhabditida > Rhabditidae > Caenorhabditis > Caenorhabditis japonica. The sequence goes on from OY754342.1 coordinate 5,932,977, forward strand.
CAGCATCTACGCAAAATTATTGAAGGCTTTTTGAAAAACAGTGAGGTTCTCAGTAGAAAAATCAAAAGTTTACCATTTGGTGAATACTATTCTTTATACGACGTCAATTATTTTTTTGAATTTACTGAATTGATGACCAACCTTTCAGCTAAAGTCAAAACTTTATCATCAACACTTCCTAACGAAAAACTAAGTTTCAAATGGTTTAAGAATGTACTGTGCAGATTCAACAACATTTCAATTTTGGGCATAGATCTTTCACACATGTTTTCCATTGTCCGAGATTTGAAAAAAACATCGATTGCTCAATCGCAAGAAATAGATAATGTTGAAACATTTTTACTTAAAATGAAAAAAATGCAGTTTGAAGCAAAACTGGAAATCAATACCCTTCATCACTTGCTGCCAGAAGCGCAACAATTTTTTAATTTTTTTTTTGCGAAGTATCTGCCTGATGAAAAACACAGGTAAACGTTTGATTTTTTGATCTAGAAATGTATGCAATTTATAGCTTGTTTTGGCCTATCGTCGTTACCGCTTTCTTCATGGTGCTGTCCTGTATATTTGCCTATATCATTCACTGGCTAAGGACGACCATTGAAGAGATACGAAAAACAGATGGCTATAATTCAACTTTTTTCGGATAAAAACTTTTATACTGGGCGAATGCATCATCAGTCTCGCTCTACGGCACTTTTCAATTTTAAACAGTGTAGTGCGCCTGTTTTGAAGCGAAAAATCAAATTTTACCTGCAATTCGTCGTGGATACGTCATTTTCCGTTAAAAATAAGTATACAAACTAGAATTCAAGTTAATCTTGCAAGTGCAATACTGTTTTACTAGAATTTTGTAGTAGAGCGAGGTTGATGATGTATTCGCCGACTATACACAAATAGCAATCTGGTTGAATTTGAAATGAGCTTTTTTGCTTCGCCTTCCTGCCAAGGGAGTTCCAAATGGTCAGTGGTTGGGAATTTTCTATAAATTGGCTTCTTTGTATAGTCGGCGAATACATCATCAACCTCGCCCTACTGAAAAATTCTTGTAAAACCGTGTTGCACTTGCAAGATTAAAATTCTAGTTGTATTCCTTTTTTCAACTGAAAATGACGTATCCGCTACGAGTTGCAGTTTAAGTTTAATTTTTCGCTTAAAAAAAGCTCACTACAATGTTGAAAATTGAAAAGTGCCATAGAGCGAGGCTGATGATGCCTTCGCTGCGTATACTTTAAGACATGGGAAAACGATCTGACTCTTACTGTTTTAAAAAAATTGTAACCTGGCGAGAGGCGCGAATTCAAAAAATATGCTCCACCTCCTCGCCGAAATATTTCTGCAACTCTGCGCGCGCCAATTTGCAATCGCGGTGCGCGCAATTTTCTGCGCCTAATTTTTGTGCAGTGCCTTTCAATTTCTCCTGGAAACCTTTATAAAAATTGTTATTTTGAAGCGAATTTGGAAACTGTTGATTTAAAGTGAGTTTTAAATTTTCTTTATTGGATATTTGTTAATAAAGTAACGGAAATTCAATGCATAAAGTCGGAAATTCAATGCATAAAAATTGCAATTTGGCGAGCGCAGAGCTGCAGAAATATTTCGGCGAGGAGGCGGAGCTTATTTTTTGAATTCGCGCCTCTCGCCAGGTGACAAATTTTTTAAAACAATAATAGGTCCCAACCTGCGAATTTGCCTGGTTTTCGAAAACAGGCGGCTCAAAGTTTTTGGGTCGATTTTTGAAATCTCAAAGTGTGAGATACGTCATTTCACGCGGTTTTATCACGTCTCGATTGCGCTGCTGACGGCAGCAGAGTGCAGTGGATAAAGGACGGCAGCAAAGTGCGATAAGGCGGCTGTTCGACCCCGTGATGCTGCAGGTTTTTGCAAATCATTTTTGCAAACTTTTTTTTTCACAAAGTTTTGATTTTTACAGTCAAAAAATTGTTTTTTTTGTCTGAAGTTTTTTTGTTGTTGTATGTATTTGAGTTATCCGTTTATGTTTTATATGTTTCAATTGTTTTCTTTTTATACAAGCCTGCAGCTTATGGCGACTAAGTCGCCGTCGTAAAATATATTTTTTTACTGTTTTTTGTTTTTTTTTTTTAATAGAAATGGCAATCATTTGTTTTCCCTATTTTTCTCAATTTTTCGTCTCACCCTTGTGGTATCACGGCGTGTTGAAGAGTACATCGTGAAAATGCGCTCCACTGCTCACATAGATTTGAGTAAACGCGGTTGTTACAGATTTGAAACGGTTTGGATTTTCAAAAATGAGGCGTTGGCGGAATACGTTTTCTGCATAAAATAAATAGAAAAATGTTGTTTAAATATTTAGAATCATGCAAAAGATATTAACCCATAAGAAAAAAATATATATAAAATTTCTGCGGCGCCGCAGTAACGACGTTTTGAATACGCCATTTCGCGCAATTTTTTCTCGAGTGACGTGGCAACTTTCCCGCGAAATTTAAATTTTAATTTTCATGTACCTCTCAACACCCCGTGTGGTATAGTGGTTAGCATGTTTGAACGTCAGTCGCTGGATCGAGTTTTGTCGACTGCAAACTCGTGTGTGAGACACACAAACAAACACACAGACTAATCTAAAATTTTCTATATAAGAAAGATTAAAATTGTTCCTCTAGCAATTATGGTTCGCGCTAAGCTCAGGTATCGCGAGTCAAACTTTTCAAAACCTTTTCATGTAACAAATAAGGCAAAAACTCATTGACTACACCACTCATTGACTACACGCACTCATTGACTACAAATTCTCATTGACTGCAAAGTCTCGTTGACTACATTTGTCTCAGGGAATTTTCGGCAAGGGAACTGCCGTAAAAATCGGCGAAGTTCCGCTAGTTCGCAAGGCGGCGCGACGTCGGCGCGAGGACGGCGAGAGGACGGCGCGACGTCGGCCAAAAAAGCGTGCGAGAACCTGCAAGAGGATGGCGTTGGCGCGGCAAGGGGTCGTCGGAAAAAGCGTCAGCACGCGCTTGGCGCACAATTCTTGTTATTTGTTGTATATATTCGTTACCTACTTTTCTATTTATTCTCTAATTAAATAATTTTTTCGAGGAGAAGCCGATTCAAAAATATCATGAAAGAATTTATTCAGACTTGGCTCTCTTGGAACGAGAACACAGTGGTAAGATATTTAATTGAAAATGCAAAAAATTTAGCAAAAATTTGGAGTATGCTCCAAATCAGTCTCAAATGTTGGTATTGTCGGCCCGCCAAAATGGTCAAACGCGCTCTGCTGAACTCAACGCTATGAAATTTTCCCTTTCCAAATTATTTCATTTCACGTTGAATTTATACCTGAAATGAAATAATTAGGACACCAAAATGAAAATCGCATAGCGTTGAGTTCAGCGAAGCACGTTTGATCATTTTGGCGGGCCGACAATACAGTGCGTAACATAAGTATAAGCGCACCCCCAAAAATTCATGGTACTGCGTTTGCATGCCATCTGAAGACTCGGGACCTTGAAAATCGTAATCAGCATGCAAAATTACCCCAGGACTACATAGTCCAAGTTAATATTCACAACACTCTTGAAATGGGCCTGAAAAGTCTGAAAAAAGTACTCCTGCAACCGTAACATAAGTATAAGCGCACCCCACATAACATCGGAAAAACTGAAGAAAAACACAAGTTGATAATAAGTAGCTGTACCATTAACGTTCATAACTCCATAATCACGGTTGGACATAGAATTAGATACGCCTGGGATGACTTAGTCAGTGTTGTTTTTGAATTCCTGCTCCAGGATACTCTACTCATAAAGAATGGCGACCTCGAGTGCAGCAATCGGCTAGAATGGTTTTTCTTGGTTGTGAAGTCGACGAGGAACAGTCTCTAGATGCTATCCAATAGGTTCTAGTCCAGAAAGCATCCTGGACAAGTGAAAACATCGCGGTTTTTAATCTTGAGCCAGTCCACTGGCATGCGTGGATGCGTTATCTTGTTGGAAGATGAGGCCATATCGACGGAGGAACAAGAGGAGTTGCTGTTATGGGATGTTCTGACATGAATTCATGTTGAGTAGCTTTTATACAAATGTTATTATTAGTAAACCAGAAGACTAAAAACACCGGACACCATTATGCCTATTCCTCCAAATTTACGTTTTGCGAAATCGAATGGATCCTAGAAGAGATCGTGCCAATCGCATTCGTAGCTACCCGCGTTGTTTGAATTGAACTTTTCCAATCAGAAAAACCAACTTGGAAGAAATAAGATTTGGTTTGAGAGTTTTGGTACCAAACAATTACTGAGTTTGAATTTGAGTCAAAACCACAAATTGTTTGATCGTCGGTGAGTTGAGGCGCAGGTCTCAATACGGCTCATTTGATATTGGGATCACATTTTTTCTGTTTTCCCATACGTTTGCTTGTAAACTATGGCGTTGAGTTCTCGTTTGGTGTCGTAGCATGTCTTTAGAGAGCATTAAACTTGTCGACTAATGTTGGTTTTTTTTCTGACAGACGGCTTTGGCGGCACCCCAAACTTTTCGTCAAGGTTCTGATTTCTCATATAATAGTTATTGCACGTCGTGGAATGATTCTGCAGCTTCACAATTACTCAGTTCAACCATCTGGCCGTGCTGAAAGCTTGGATTTGCGTTTTCTCGGTGTTTGACTGATTTGTGAAACGTGGCATGATTGAATGATCTTTTTCGGTTTTGTTTTCACTGTGAGGAAGTTTTTTGTTAAATTCTGAAGGTACATGACAACACTCATTGATTTTGAGTTTTTTCATCTGTTTTGGTGGGTGCGCTTATACTTATGTTACGGTTGCAGGAGTACTTTTTTCAGACTTTTCAGGCCCATTTCAAGAGTGTTGTGAATATTAACTCGGACAATGTTGTCCTGGGGTAATTTTGCATGCTGATTGCGATTTTCAAGGTCCCGAGTCCTCAGATTGCATGCAAACGCAGTACCATGCATTTTTGGGGGTGCGCTTATACTTATGTTACGCACTGTAAATAATGTCAAATACAAAATAATCGAATATATGTGGCTTATGTGGCTAATAGCCGTTGAAAAAAGCTAGTAGCCAATGCGTTCGGACCGTCCGCCAAATGAGAAATAACGAATAGCTATCGAACTCGGGATGTGTGCCAAATACATATGGCACACGGCCAGATTCGATGGCTATTAGCTAAAAAATTTCTGATGTGAGATGAAAATAATCAGTTTCAAAACCAAAATTACAATCCTGAAATACTGAATTCTGGTAAATGCAAAAGTAAAAGGGGATTTACCTAGAATACAGTGCGCGTCATAAGTATTGTGTTCTCATTCGAGTTGCGACGTCAAGAGGTCAAACTCCGCCCACTTTTTTACACGCGAAAATTAAATTTTAGTGCATTTTGAATTTTTGCGTGAAAAAAGTAGGCGGATTTTGACCTCTTGACGTCGCAACTCGATTGAAAACACAATATAGCCCACCACCCGAAAAATATTGTTTCCAAGTTATTTGGTCTGACAGTGGCGGAATTTGACACCTCCGAATGCTCGTCTAGTGGAGCGCACTTGCATAACTCCTCCTTTGGCACCGATCATATAAACGCCCATTGCGGCATTAAGAATGTGTACTGTGATGGTCTAGTGGTGTGTATGTTCTGTCGAACAATCGTTCCACTTCTTGTGATTGCATTGTGCACAGTCTGCTTACAAAGAGAAATATTGAGCTCCGCACGAACGTCGTTGACGCCCTTGGAGAATGATGTTTCGCGGGAGGTGACTTTTCTTGGTCTTCCAGTAGATTTATTCTTGCCGTAGTAGAGGGGGTTGTTCAAATAAGAGCGGATAGCGCTTCGACTCTTTTTCAGATAACGAGAAATCATATGAAGAGAAGATCCCAGTTGGTGCATCACGGAAATCTGTGCTTGCTCAGCAACAGTGTGGAGTGGAGCTCGGCCCATGATGAGATAATAAGCAAAAGACTGACTTGGAAGGGCACTTTTAAGACAATATTTTATTTTAGGATGTTTATTACTGTACCTGCACATCACACTTCTTTCACGATCCTGATTACGGTACACAGATCACTCGAATCAAGGGTTTGGAACCCTTTGAATTGATCTCATTCAAAAAGTTGCGTTACACATGACACTAAATTACTGTCGAAACTCCATAATAGTGAACAAAATAAGATGAAAAATAGTTGAAAACAGATAAAACATGAAAATAAAAACTTATTTTAGTGAAAACCGCTCGAAAAAATCACCGACCCACTCAAAATCTCAGGTGGTCCTATCATTATTGGACGGTCGAAAAAGTGACTTTTTAGTGGTGTGCGGGGACGGAACATGGTAGAATCATGAAAAATTGGCCCCTGGGATTATTTTAGATTATGAATCGAATTGCATTCACAGATTTTTTATAACTTTCTTAGTTTTGCCAGAACGTCAAAAATCAAGGGGGGTCCTATCATTATTGCACGGAGTGTATGAGCGGCGCGCGACGCGAAGAGGTATGCAAGTGCGCTTCACTAGACGAGCATTTGGAGGTGTCAAATTCCGCCGCACATTTGGTCTGGAATTTCTGCACATGTCCGGGAGTATTTTTGACATTATTTACCAAAATTTCAGACTGATCGGAGCATTCTCAGAATTTTCGCTGAATTTTTTGCATATTTTGCTGGTTTCCGTGAATAACACCATAAAAATGGAAAAAAAAACTCATGGCGGAGGGCTGGCAACCCACGGGTTCTTTCCATTTTTATGGTGTTATTCACGGAAACCAGCAAAATATGCAAAAAATTCAGCGAAAATTCTGAGAATGCTCCGATCAGTCTGAAATTTTGGTAAATAGGAGTAAAATGGAGTAAAGGAGTAAGGAGTAAAATGCAAACAATTTGCGGATGACCTAAAACTTTACACCATAATAGGAAAAACTAGTGATAACAAACTCTTACAATCGGGAATAGACTCACTCAGGAAATTTTTGGCGCGTTATGGCAAGATTCGGCGCCTAGGTGGCTAATAGCCACTGAAAATGGCTAATAGCCGCGTGAAAAGGCTAATAGCCGGCGATAATGGCAACTAGCCGACAAATTTGGCTATTAGCCATTATGGCTATTAGCCGTCGAATATGGCTATTAGCCGCCGAAAAGGGCTATTAGCCATTATTGGGTAATGTCGCCATCTATAAAAAATTCGTCTGTTGGAAACGCAGCTGTAAAATGTTTACTTGCAACAATTAGGGGAAACAGTATTCGCGCTTACTCAGTACTTTTGCGACTTTTTCCAGCCACAAGATGACCGAAATTTGAAATGGAAAAATTTTGAAAATGATAGCCAACTGAAACGGCTAATAGCCATGGAAAACGGCTAATAGCCATCGAATATGGGGAGTATGCCAAATACATATGGCACACGCCCCGAATCGGTGGCTATTAGCCGTTTTCAATGGCTATCAGCCAAAAATTTCCTGAGCAGTCCTGCAATGGTCATCTCTAGCCAAACTATCATTAAATGACGACAAAACAGTTTGTTTAACAAAATAATAAAGGTAATAATCCTCGTTTTTTAGACTACAAAATAAATAATAAACCCATCAGAAGAGAAAACGTAACAAGAGATCTTGGCTTTCTAGTGTCCACCAAACTCGACTTTACTAAGCACTGGCAATCATCTATAAACAAAGCTAAATATATCATGTCGCAAATATTTTACCAGTATAGTAGTAATAACAGCAGACTCATGACACTCTTGTATAAAATATTCATAAGACCATTAGTAGAATACGGAACAACAGTCACTAGCCCTTTAAAACAAGTTGACTCCAAAGCCATAGAATCGGTCCAAAACGCGTTCACAATACGCCTCTACTGTAGACAGAAGGGACGGTACCTCAGACCAGATGATAAAGATTATAAATCCGCGGCTCAGAGAAACGAACTGTACAACCTAACATCGTTAGAATGCAGGAGAAAATGGATAGACAAAAAATTTGTTTCGAAAATGCTAGCAGACAAAGTAGATATCAACACCTCAGACTTTTTCACTGTCACATACAAAAATAGAACGCGCGCAAAAACTAAATTCACGTGGAGCAAATGCAAAACCAAACTACGGCGTAACTTTTTCACTAATCGCACACTGACTAGACTTATGCAGAAATGACCTACCTTATGTTATTCCTTATGTTATTCTACAATTACCCACATCACCCTCATACGTATCTATTAATTTCATTGCCCAATTAATCATCTTATTATTTCTAGCATTACATGTATAACTACTCCGGCACAATCACATGGAAATTCGATCCTTCTTTTTATTCATTTTACTATACCATGATTTTCTTTCTATTTCACGTACTTTAAAGTCGTAATAAAATAAATAAATAATAAAAATACTCCCGGACATGTGCAGAAAATTCCAGACCAAATTATCGATTTTTTTCTGAATATTTTCAAAATCGATATTTTGGTCTGAAAGCATTAGTCTTTTTTTTCATAGTCTGCTCAGGAAACTTGGAAACCATATTTTTGGGGAGGTGGGCTATATTGTGTTTTCAATCGAGTTGCGACGTCAAGAGGTCAAAATCCGCCCACTTTTTTCACGCAAAAATTCAAAATGCACTAAAATTTAATTTTCGCGTGTAAAAAAGTGGGCGGAGTTTGACCTTTTGACGTCGCAACTCGAATGAGAACACAATACTTATGAAGCGCACTGTATTCTAGGTAAATCCCCTTTTACTTTTGCATTTACCAGAATTCAGTATTTCAGGATTGTAACTTTGGTTTTCAAACTAATTATTTTCATCTCACATCAGAAATTTTTTAGCTAATAGCCATCGAATCTGGCCGTGTGCCATATGTATTTGGCACACATCCCGAGTTCGATAGCTATTCGTTATTTCTCATTTGGCGGACGGTCCGAACGCATTGGCTACTAGCTTTTTTCAACGGCTATTAGCCACATAAGCCACATTTAATCGATTATTTTGTATTTGACATTATTTATTGTCGGCCCGCCAAAATGGTCAAACGTGCTTCGCTGAACTCAACGCTATGCGATTTTCATTTTGGTGTCCAAATTATTTCATTTCAGGTATAAATTCAACGTGAAAAGAACTAATTTGGAAAGTGAAAATTTCATAGCGTTGAGTTCAGCAGAGCGCGTTTGACCATTTTGACGGGCCGACAATACCAACATTTGAGACTGATTCGGAGCATACTCCGAATTTTTGCTGATTTTTTTGCATTTTCTGCATATTTTGCCGGTTTCCGTAAATAGCCCCATTAGGAAAAAAAACTTTTAAAAAACCCCCTTTTTTCTCGACGTGATAAGAATTTCAAAAAACCTGATTATTCATTTCAGCGCTGCCATGTTCACCACACTTCATCGACACCTTTCAAAAAAGAACATGAAATTGAGGATGCTGCTGTCGAGGACCACTGCGAACACCACATTTACCGTATTTCCGCTTTAAGTCTGGTATGCAGTTCTATTTTTATTTGTTTATTAAAATGCTGGGTGATTGAAAACCGATTCACAAAAGTTGGTGAAGTGTTTTTTATTCGGTATAAAGCGCTGCGAATTCGCTCCATTAGAACAACCAAAGAAATGGCCGCGTATGCGGCGAGAGAGTGCAGAAAATTCAGGGATCGTGGCCGATCTTTAGCTCTGATTTCTCTGAATCTTCAGAATAAAACTGTAACGAAATAAAACTGTTCGGAATAAAACTGTTGCAAAATAGAACTGCCTGAAATGGAGCAGCTCGAATAAGCATTCCGTTGTACATGGTGGGTTATTGAGTTCAATTTCGCGCTGCGGTTTTTCCTATAGAGCTCCATTTCAGGCAGTTCTCTTTGGCTACAGTTCTATTTAGTGCAAATTCTGTGTGATTGGAGCGAATTTGCAACGTTTTATAGCGAGTATAGCCAAAGAGGCTCGAGATTGCCAAAGTTTGGCGCGCCATCCTTCAAATTACCAGCATTTGAAAAGTTAAATAAAAATTAGAAGGCATGTTGGCTATCAGAGTAAGCACGGTAGTTCAATATTTTGTTTTTTTCAAATTCGATTATGATATTTTTTTAATAAATCTGTGTCATCAATCAGCAAAAAGCGTTTATAAGAATATTATCATCAAGAGGAGGTCAAGGGAAGGAGCCCCGGGGAGGGGTTTACAACGGCGAATCGCCAACAAAATCGGCGCGACTGCCGAAGGGCATCGGCAGTCGCGCCGATTTTCACGGCAATTCGCCGATTTTGGCGGCGATTCGCCGAGAATTCCCTGAGGTCTCATTGACTTCACTGTGCTCATTGACTACATATGAAATTGTGTTCATAAATTTTTATGGATCGGTAAATTAAAATAGTAAAACATTTTCCGGGCGGAAATTAATGGTTTCCGTGTTCTTGAAAGCTTTTTGTGGACCGTTTGAAGTGTCATCAAGACAAGTTTTGAGGGTCAGATTTTTGTTATATAATTTTTTACATCCTAAAAGTGAGTCTAAATAAAACAATAAAATCAAAGCATGCTTCTGCCCAGCTCCCTCCGGTCGCCCATGTTTAAGGTGCCACACATGCTTTCTGTGCGATACCGCACTGCACCTTGCATGGGGAGACTAGATTTAAAATTTAGAGGAAATGGGCAATAGAACGCACTTGCATGAAAATTTGTGAGAAAATGATGAGGAATTGATGAAAAATAAGAGAAACTTGTTGTAAAATCAAACGGCTGTGTATTTTTGCCACAATGATTAAGTACCGTAAAACCTACAATAGAAGAACCCCTATAATTAAAGCACCCCTATTATAGAAGGACAGTCTTAGACTTCCAATGAAAAATAGAAGGACACCCTATAATACAAGGACCCCTATATTAGAAAGACACTTTACTAACTTAAAAACACCCACGATTTTTTTAAACGTTCGTTTCCGAACTTTTCTTTTTTTTTCTTTGTTTTCTTGTTAAAAAATACAATTTCAACATGACGAAAGCGAGGATATGTCAAAAAATCAGTTCATGAGTTCTGATTATCGACGTCTGCCGGATGGTGGCCGTCGTTTGAAAGACGCCAAATTTGATAAGAACTTATTGGAGTGAATTCAAAATCATAGGCCGTATTTTATTTATTTATTTATTTATTCACTGAAGGGCGGTTGCCTCTAACACAATGTAGTCACCGGTTAAATAGTTACATATTAACAGGGTAAAAAAGTAAAGAAATAGTTATAATCAAATAGTTAAAAAACAGTTAGAATTGAGAGTTAAGAAATTTTCAAAATTACAATTTTTCAGATTAGATTTAAATACTCTAGTTGATATTTTTAGAGGAAAGATACAAGGGGAAAGGGAGTTCCAACATTTAATAGAGCGATTTGTTAAAAATTGGGCATTTACTTTGGATGAAAATTTAATGTTAGAACGAAGATAATGTTTGTGTCGTCGAAGACTTCTCAGTTCGGGTATGTAGGCGAAATCTGCATCCGGTAAATACAACTCCTTCGAGACCAGCCATTTATAAAGAAAAATGAGATCAGCGATCAACCTTCGATATTCCAGGGGTTCAAGACCATGTTCTTGAATTGTGGAGAAATAGCTAGTGCACTCCAAGTTAAACTTCTTATGCAAACGGTAGATAAATGATTTTTGTAGAGATTCAATAGACCGAATAATCTCCTTCGAAGCAGGTGAGAAAACCAAAGTTCCATATTCGACCAGTGGACGCACATAAATAGTATAGCACTTGATAAAAATTTCCAGAGAGCCATGTCGATTTCCAGAGAGCCAAGAATATTGGTCCGCTGATGTGCCTTGCAAAGTATTTTTCCAATATGCGATGAAAACGAGAGGTTATAGGAAAATATGACACCAAGGTCCCGCACATTTAGGTACAGACGTATTAGAGAGGTTGAAGCTACCGTCTGATGGTTTTGAATTTCTTGAAGAGTGAGAAAACACGATATATTGACTTTTGCTCGGTGAGATCTCCATTTGCCAATTTTTGCACCAAAAACTTAACGCATCAAGATCTTTTTGAACGGAATTGGCATCCGGCGAATAAACTTTTAGGTCATCAGCATACAGTAGGTAGTGCGAAGAAATATTATCTCCGATGTCGTTGATAAACAGCAAAAATAGTAGCGGACCCAACACGGATCCTTGGGGAACTCCCGATACGACCTCTCGCAGCGTTGAATAAAATCCATTTACATTAATTCGTTGCGTACGTCCAGTCAGGAATGAAGAAAGCCATTTGATAAGAGCACCACCAATTCCGTAGGAGCTTAACTTTGCAATCAACTTTGGAGTGGTTACTGAGTCGAACGCTTTTCGAAAGTCGATATAGACACTGTGAGTGTCTTCTTTTTTCCCGGCGTTTGATAGAATTTTAGATTGGTAGGTAATAAGCTGAGATTCAGTGTTCATTTTAGATCGGAATCCAAATTGATGATGACTCAAAAGAGAATGGGAATCCAGGTATTCATCAACATTTACCAGGTAAACACATTTACCTTGGTAAATATTTACCAGGTAAATGAGTAGGTAAATGGTTTACCTGGTAAACGCATTTACCATATCCACTAAGCAATTTACCAACAGTAAATATTTACCGTCGAAAAATTAGTGGTGCACTAATTATTTCTATCGATTTTTGACTTTCTTCAGCTATTTTTAACTTTTTCTTTTTTTTGTAAAATAATTGGTAACATTTTTGAAAACTTTTAAAATTATTCTTCTTTTCGGTAGGTTTTTTAAATTACCTTTGATTTAAATCCCAGCCCAAGGAGGACACTAAATCCGTCAAGGTTCAAAATTTTTTGGTGTGAAACTGTGATAAATTTCCGTGATAAACTGCTTTTAAAACTTATTTGAAAGAAAATCCTTCAGACTGTAGATTTGTACGACTGCTCTGGCACGGATCATTCTCCATCCATGAAATCGATAAATTGCCGAAATATTGGCAGTTATCAATATTCCAGGGCGTTTATTTTAAGTAGGTTTTTACATTTCTCAGAATTCCAAAAATACTGAGAACTTTTTGATTTTTGTTAAATTTTGGAGAACTTTCACTTCGTGAAATTTAATAGGGGAAAGACGTCACCACATTCCGCGTGACTCAGCCAGAGAGCTCCCAGCGCTTTCAGCCCCACGGCTAATGGGAGCCTTCCTGCGCCTCACGGACTGTATATACTCTCTAACTTTCTTCATTCCAGAGACACCCACGCCGAGACATTCCACCGGAGCAGTTAAAAAGGCGACACCTTCCTGATACAAGGATCTCTCTCTGATTTTGTGTTTTTTGGCCTTTGTTAAGATCTTTTGTTGTTTAACCTTATTGGGGCACGGGGCAGGAACTATTCCTGCCCAATCCCCCCTACCAAATAAACCCATCTAAAGTACAACGCGCTTTACTGGTAGCAGCGAGTGATTAGTGACTGAGGAAAAGTAAGAAGACTAATTTTTTTTCTTTTTTTTTACTTGTTCCCACGCTAATTTTTACGATCCACCGTATTTTGATAGGTTATTAGTTAGGAAATGTGTCTGACAATGAGGTAAGTAGCAATAGTAAAACAATAGGCACCATGTTTAGGTACTGTTGGGGTCGGCGCTAGGGTGCGCCGACAGGAGGGAAAATTCTGCTAGCAGTGAGAGCTATAGGAAGATAGCGTCTACATTTTTAAGCCGGGCCTAGCTAGCTCGCATGAGAGAGGTGCAGGAGCGTAAGGAGGTAATGCATGGGACGGGCCCCCCAATCATTTTCTTTTCCTTGCGCGGTAACCGAGAAGTTACAGTATCCCATTAGGGGTTTGGGTTTTGAGTGTGCACCGCCAACAGTGATAGGTTTTTTTTGAGTGAGCAAAAAAAGAGAAAAGATCGGGCGCGACGAGGTCGCGATGGTGCAGGAAAGCCAGAGTGCTCGGCTTCTGCAAACAGTGAGTCATAGTGACCGTATGCCTAGACGTAGGTTGAAATTTTTCATTGTAATAGTACGCGGCTTGACATTTTCACGAAAATATGTTTTATCCATTCATTCTACAATGTTCTTAAATCAAAACAAAATATCTCTCAATTTTTTAATCTTTTCTCTTGTTTTCTATTTTTTTTATCTATCTTTCATGTCACCTCTTGCTTTCACAAAGTTTTTTTTTTTTTTTTAGTAAGTGGCGAGTTTTGCTTTGAGCCTGCTGGAGGCCGTCGAGAAACGAGCTACGGAGTGCGAGAAAAAAGTCGGATTGCTTGAGCAGGTTCTGATCACCCGCTCGCATGAAGATACAAACACTGGTGGAAGTCACTCTAACTCTACATCCCCAAGAGGTGGCAACTCTCCAAAAAATAGTTACGGTGACTCCGCAAGAAACTGGCGTTTCTATAGAGACTACTGTAAATCAGAGCGAAATAGTAAATAAGAATGAAGCGGCGTTTGAGGGGGGAAATTTCGAATGCTAGAACAGGCCGCATTTTAGTATAAGGCGTAAAATTGGCTTCCTCCATTCCGATTTTCTCAGGGTCGCCTACGCAAAATAATTTGGTCAACTACTCAGTATTTTGTGGACCTCCTTGGCTATAGAACGGAGAAGACGACTTCGAAGCAAATCACGGTGACAACAGAGGAATGCTCAAAGATGAAGAAGCATCAACGATGCAGTTTCGGCCATCTCATGGCTATCAATGGAGTTTGGAATACGGAAAACCCTCTCATCATCGATTGGCCGTCAGCACCCTTTTCAATCTTCAAAGGGACACAAACCGCTGAGACAACGAACTGCTTCATGGTGAGAACTCACGTCGCCACCCGATTCGGAAAGGACGTACCGGAGTTGCCTGCTGGTTCAATGGACGGATGCAGATACATGAGTTTTGGATGACTTTTACACAACATGACTTTTGGATGACTTTTGCACAACTTTTGGATGACTTTTGCACAACTCGTGATGGAGGGGCATCTGCTTGGGATCGGACCCCAAGCGCCCAATGTGAGTATGTTGCCTGGAAGTCTTTCAAAGTATTCATGTCACAAGACATTTGGCTGAGCAAGGATCGTGAGGTGGCTCTCACATTCAATGACAGCAGCTCCAGGACATTAAGCTGTGGAGTGAAACTAATCGTAACGGATCAAGGATATGGTGTCAGTCTAGCTGAGAGAACAAAAAGGTCCACTGAAAACACTGCCAACAAAGAGTGGTCAGTAGACGGCAAGGTTAATTACGTCACGTCAAATCAGCTAGCGGCGCAGCTTTTGGCATTGGAAAAGGCCGTCTTAGATGCATCAGTTAATTGGTTTGCGAGGAACTTCCTGGATTGGTGCCACAACCTCAATTCATTGACGGCATCCACATTGGCAGCAGCGGCAAGCAATCCGACATTGGCAGCTAGACAAATGCTCAGGAAAGAAAATGTGCATGCAAGGTTTGTGAGTAAAGGATACCTGGCAGTTTAGACTTGTTCTGCTCTTGCCCCAGATTCCTACAGGTTTGTTGCTTTTAAAAATTTGTGCTACTCCAAACCAGCTATTGAGGTAGTCCTTCCTGAAGGTAACACAATCACAACTTTTCTTGATTTAGCTATTCTCAATACGGAGCGCTGCAAACGCGCTTCCTTCGCACAGTGATGGACGCGGCCGCGTTTGCGACGAGAGAGTGCAGAAAATTGAGAGAGCCGTGGCCGATTTTTTGCTCTGATTTCTCTAAACCTCACTCCAAATGCATGTGAAATTCTTTGTTCGATTGGAGCGAGTTATCAGCGTTTTATACCGAGTATACCAATGAGATCACCAATAGAGCACACCCAATAGAATGTAGTTAACCAACTAATTTTCAGTTTATCGTCAATGACACTCTAGCAAGTCTTAATCCATTTACCTTAGAGCTCAAAGAGACCAAGAACTTCCACGCAGAAAACGACTTACAGTACTGGCCATAAAGAATGCGACAACTAGTTTTTTGACGATAACCTCTTGGAATGTTAACTTTTTGACCCAAATTTTTTGTGAGATTTTTTCGGCACTATCAGAAACCTTTCTGTCAAGTTGATTTTAAAATTCTGCTGAAAATTATTTTTTTATTCAATTTTTTCAAAAATTCATGAAAATTGACATTTTTGGAGATCTATACAAATAAGCTCTAGAATCACCGAAGGTCAAAAACAAAAGGAAGGTAACTATAAAAAATGATTTAATACTTGGTTGGGTATCCTTTGGCATCAATAACAGCCTGGCACCTACGTGGCATCGAATCCAGGAGCGTCTGAACCACCGTCTACGGGATACTCTTCCAAGCAGCTTCGAGTTGAGCGAATTTCTGGTTGGCATTGGAGGCTCGGACTACTTTGAGACGTCGTTCTAGCTCCTCCCGCATATGTTCGATGGGATTCAAGTCCGGAGACTGACTTGGCCATTCCAGGACATCCACACGGCGACGTCGAAACCAATTGGCGACATGACCCGAAGTATACTTCGGGTCATTATCCTGCTGAAACACCCACGATCGGCCCAAATTTGCTTTCGCATTGTGTTCTCCAGGATGTCTTCGAACACATATCGGTCCATGGTTCCAACAATTCTCTTCAATGGACCCATGAAAGTGTCGGAGCAGCATCCCCAAACCATCACAGATCCACCTCCATGTTTTACCGTCGGACATTGGTACTGAGGAGCATATCTGGAGCCAATAGGACGTCGAATCCATTGAATACCATCAGTACCGAACATATTGAACTTTAATTCGTCGCTCCAGATGTGATTAGCCCACTCTCGAGGTCCCCAGGACAAGTGCTGTTTAGCCCATTAAAAGCGAGCTTTCCGGTTTTTTAGACTAACGAATGGTTTTTTGACTGGTCTTCGTCCGTGCAGTCCAGCAACTTGCAGACGTCTTCTAATAGTCTTTCTCGATGGCACCGGCTCATTTGGAGACGTCACGGAAACTTGAATATCCGTAGATGTGTGTCTAGGATCTTCTCGGCACGCGCGCAAGATATTTCGATCCATAGCTCTGGAAGTGGTTCGGGGTCTTCCTGGAGAATGACGATGAACTACACCATCCTGAATAGTCGAAATTTGTTTAGAAAGCTCATTGAAACCTTACATCATCACGATTATTCTTCAAAATACGGTAAATTTGGCTGGAAGAACAACCAAACTGTGTTGCGAGTATCTTCGGATGCGCGCCTAGTTCATGTCCACGTACGATGCTTTTTCGAACGTCCACAGTGAAAGTTTTTTTCCCAAATGGTCTGACCATAGCTGAAAAACAATAGAAAACTAATTAGAACTACTCCAAATTAATTTTCATTCAACTTTATACAAAAAACTGAAATACATGAAAAAAGTGCAAAAATGAGAAAAATTTTAAAAATTAAAAAAAAAATTTTTTTTGCAGAATGATGCAATTCGCAAATACGCAAGTTTTCGTGAGATTCCATTGCAGATACAGTAAGAAAATCGGGTCAAAAAGTTAACTTTCCAAGAAGTTATCGTCAAAAAACCAGTTGTCGCATTCTTTATGGCCAGTACTGTACATTCTAGTAACTCCCTTATTAGTCAAGCCCTCCAAGAACCCCTGATTTTTCACAATATGGTAATTGGTTCAATTTCAGAGGAATTCCATGAGAACCATTACAACGAGATTTGGGCAGCATTGCAAGGATCACCAGAGGCAATCACAAAGATCATCTCGAGAAACAGTGACCCAGCTTCAGGATCAATTGCAAGAGGTAAGTTGGAACAAATTCTTTCCTTTTGGGATAGGGCTAAGTGGTTAGGGGGAGTGATCTTCACTGTGTGGACTCTGATTGTCGACACGTTGGTCACTGGGGTAATCTTAGCTCTTATTTTTATGTATTTTGCCACCGGGTTTCTCTCGGCTTATCTTCCCTTTTCACGATTCATGCCGAAGCATGAGCTTGAGCGAGTAGTAACTCATCGCCCTACTCTCGATGAGTACGAAGCAATTAGAAATAGATTAGCTACTCCAAGGATAAACGCTCTCGAAACCTCCTCTCGAGAATTTTTCACCGCTCAAATTCCGATAAAAGCCAATGGAATTCATTGTCGGGCACTAGTAGACACTGGCGCTAGTTTTACAGTAGCAAGCGAAGATATGTGCTGTCTGTTGGGAATTGTTCAGCTCCTGGAGCCGACCTCCCACACAGCTGTAGGTCTAGGAAATAATGAAGTAAAAATTCAACCGTTAAGTTTCAGATTGGATCATTCATGTTGTTCCAAGATACTCACTTCACTAAAAGAAAGTTCGTACCATCAGGTCCCCAAAGTTATGAATTTATCTTGGGAAATGACCTTCTCCAGAGATTACCTAAGTTTTATTTGGATTACACTAAAGGAGTCTTTGAGATCGGTGAGGATAAACTCCCCTTAGGCCAACAGCGTAACGCTTCAATTTTTCCAAGCAGGCATGCGGTACACGTCATGAAAGATACGGTCATCCCGGCCAGATCTGAGTCCTTTGTGAGATGTATCGTTCCAGGCGTGGCTCAGACGGCAGATTTAGTTCTGTTGTCTCAAACAAATACCTTATCAAGTCAGGATTTGGTGGTGGCTCCGGCGGTAATTTCGGCGAATTTCGTAAACCTACTCGTAACAAACCCAACCAACGAGCCTAAAATACTGTACGCCAACACCACGGCCGCCTCAGCTACGGAAGTAATTACGGAGAACGGACCAAGCCAGCTCATGCAGTACTCCTGACCCAATGACTGCTGACAACGACGACACAGAGTACGACCCGGAATTCAAGGTAGATTTGTCGCACGCAAAAATATCGGAATCTGAGATGAAGGATCTGACTGCCCTCATAGAAGAATATCACGATGTTTTCTCCAAAAATGCATATGACCTAGGTAGTTCAACTATTGAGCCGGTACATATTTACACAAATACCGAAGTACCAGTTCGGGCTAGGCCTTATAGAGTACCAGTAAAATATCAGGCGGAACTAGAAAAGCACATCAACGCGCTTATCCGCTCAGGTAGAATTACTGAAAGCAATACACCATGGACTAGCCCTATTGTATTAACTAAAAAGAAAAACGGATCCCTTCGTGTATGTCTAGATTTTAGAAAATTGAATGAAGTTACTATCCCAGACAATTTTCCCCTTCCACGTATTGACGCCATCCTTGAGCGTGTCGGAGGTTCAAAATACTTTTCGTCGCTGGATATGGCGAACGGGTACCTTCAGTTGAGCCTAGATCCGGCATCTTCATATAAATGCGGATTTATTACGGAAAGTAAGGTCTATGCCTACACTCATTTGCCTTTCGGACTCGATCCTTCCGCAACTCGCCCTTCTTCGAGTCCGACCATCGCCTCAATGTGGCATTGTCCCGCACTCGACACCTCTGTCTACTGATGGTCAACAGATCCGCAGCGTGGGAATCGAGGTTGTGGTCCGACCTGATGCAGAGAGTCGACCCGGCGGCCAGGCATCACCAGGATGAAGTCCTACAAAAGCTGGGATTATAGAAAAGGTGTGTTCCCCTTTCATTTTTTTTCTCTCAAACCCAAACGGGGCAGCCTCCAAGGCAGCCCATACGGGAGGAAACATTTCTTAATCTGGGGTCAACTTTTTGCAAGGACCAGGGTCGGTCCTTATCAAAAGGGGGGAGGTGTAAGGGATCTCTTATCCCTTAGAGATACAGTATGACTTTGTACTTTGAGCACCATGAGACGTCACCACATTCCGCGTGACTCAGCCAGAGAGCTCCCAGCGCTTTCTGCCCCACGGCTAATGGGATTTTCCTGCGCCTCACGGACTGTATATACTCTCTAACTTTCTTCATTCCAGAGACACCCACGCCGAGACATTCCACCGGAGCAGTTAAAAAGGCGACACCTTCCTGATACAAGGATCTCTCTCTGATTTTGTGTTTTTTGGCCTCTGTTAAGATGTTTTGTTGTTTAACCTTATTGGGGCACGGGGCAGGAACTATTCCTGCCCAATCCCCCCTACCAAATAAACCCATCTAAAATACAACGCGCTTTACTTCACCAAACATCAATTTTTTGTTTTTCCAGTCAAAATATTTTAATTTTCAGGAAAAGTCGAAAATCTAACTAAATATATTTTTTAAAAAACTAGACGCTCATAAAATAACTCAGGGAATTTTCGGCAAGGGAACGACGCGACTGCCGTAAAATTCGGCGAATCGCCGCTAGTTCGCAAGGCGGCAAGAGGACGGCGCGAGGACGGCAAGAGGACGGCGCGACGTCGGCGAAGGAAAATCGTGCGAGACTCGGCAAGAGGACGGCGTTGTCGCGGCAATGGGTCGTCGGGAAAAGCGTCAGCACGCGCTTGGCGCACAATTCTTGTTATTTGTTGTGAATATTCGTTACCTACTTTTCCATGTATTCTCTAATTAATTGATTTTTTCGAAGAGAGGCCGATTCGAAATGTGTAAGTAATTCTTTTTTTTTCAAAAATATCATGAAAATATTCATTCAGGCTTGGCGCGCGTGAAATGGGAACACGGTGGTAAGTTATTTCATTGAAAAAACTGAAAAATAGGCATTATTGTCTCAATTTTCTTGCCGACAACAGTATGAATTCACGTGGAAAATTCAAGACCACATCTTGTCAGATTTTCCGACTGAACGAAAGACTGTTTAGCTGAAATCGGCAAGAAAATTGAATCGACAATGAGGTTATTCACGTCGAAAAAAAGGATTTAAATCGATTTTCTGTTGTTTTTTTCTATTTTATTCAGATGAGGAAAAAGGGGGAAATAACTCCTGGCGATCACTAGAGATTGCTTCCTTTAAAAATGAAAAACAACGAAAAATACCGTTTCAATTCCACGTGAAAATTTTTGCCAGTCAC
Organism: Caenorhabditis japonica; assembly: GCA_963572235.1. Lineage (NCBI taxonomy): Eukaryota > Metazoa > Nematoda > Chromadorea > Rhabditida > Rhabditidae > Caenorhabditis > Caenorhabditis japonica. The sequence continues at coordinate 5,953,778 of OY754342.1, forward strand.
GTGGAGAAAAGTGAATTTTTCGATTTTCGGAAAAGGAAAAAAACCCGCGGGTCGCCATGATTTTTTTGATTTTTTAGGAAAAAAAATCGAAAAACCCCTTTTTTTCCCGACGTGATAAGAATTCCATAAGTGCACAAGCCTAGCTCAACTCTCGAACAAATCGATCCAAAAATAACCGTTATCAGAAGTAGTGTTCTCACCTCCGAGCTGGCCTACTCGATCAGACGAAAATATGAAAATGTGGAAAAATGTGGTTTTGCAAAGAATTTAGCGAAGCCTCTATGATTCTTAACAATCGTGATCTACAGGTACCAACTCTCGTTCTTCACCAAATTTGCCCCACAAACGCACATTAACGCCGTCGGACAATGCGATTCCACCCTGGAGACGGTGTCAGTTTACGCGGAGCCGGACCCTGAAACCACTGAAAAAGGCCGCGGTTTTCTACAAAACGAAGGAGGATGGAAGTGTGAGTATTTCTCTTAATTTTTGAACAAAAAAAAGGAAAAATTATTGATTTATGAGCTCCACAGGGTCATAGCAAAAAATTATACATCACATTAAAATGCATTTTTCTGCACTTTTAATTGACTTTAAAATATTTTAGTGCAGGTTTTATTTTTATTGAATTGAAAAATAAAAAAAATGAGTTTAATGGATCTATGCACGAAATAAAAAATACCATTTAAATCAATTTGAAATTTTTTTCCAATGCACCAAAGCAAGAAAATTCAATTAAATTGGACAATTTTGAACGCAGCAAAACGTTCGTGTCGAGACTTCGTGAATCGACACAATTTATTAAAGGCGTACGCAAATTTTCAGCTGTCATATCTCGACACGAACGTTTTTCTGCGTTCAAATTTATTCACTTGAATTGATTTTTCTCGCTTTGGTTCATTGGAAACGAAGTCAAATTAATTCATTTAAATTGCTTTTTTTATTTCGTGCATAGGTCCATCTTTCTGCATGAATAAAATGGGTAAACTTGATAGTATTCGAACGTCAGAAAGATGGTTTTTGTCTCGCGTCTCTCAATTTCCCACATAGAAAATAGGTATTTCGCCGCTGGCCTTGTTCTGTGTGGCCTAGGTTCCGATGGACTCCCGGTGGAACTTTTTGTGATGGATTTTACGGAAATTGCAATAACGGAAATTTGTCGAAAGAAAATCCGAATTTGGTAATTTACCAATATAGCCCCCAGGCTGATATGGGCCCCCCAAGGACCAGTACATTCCCCCCGCCAGTTGATTTTGCACCGATTCACTCGGTGGGGGATTATATCATCTGGGGGGGGGGGCTAAATTGGTATTTCAAAATAATAGTATAGCCTCCGCCAGTACTTTTGGGGGATCATTCTGGTAATGTAGGTAATTTACCAATATAGTCCCCCATCCCATACCATTATAATCCCCCCTGGGAAATAAGCGAAAAGCCCCCCATCATACCAAAATAGTCGCCCATCGTATCAGGGGGATTTTACTGGTCTCATCTTGGGGGTGTTTTATTGGTATTTCATGGGGGGTCTTATTGTACTTATGCCCCGAATTTGATTATCTGATTATTCATTTCAGTGCTGCCGTGTTCACCAAACTTCATCGACACCATTCAAAAAAGGAAATGAAATAGAGGATGCTGCTGTCGAGGACCACTAGGATCACGACATTCACCGTATTTACTCTAACAGTCTGGTATGCCAGTCTATTTTTATTTGTTTCTTCAAATGCTGGGTGATTGAAAACCGATTCACGAAAATTGGTCAAAAGTGTTTTTATTCGGTATAAAGCGCTGCGAATTCGCTCCATTAGAACAACCAAAGAGACGGCCGCGTTAGCGGCGAGAGAGTGAAGAAAATTGAGAGGGCGTGGCCGATGTTTCGCTCTGATTTCTCTGAATCTCACTCAAAATGCCTGGTGCTACTTTCAAATAGAACTCACACGAAGTTGAAACTAAAACTCGCTTCAGAATAGAACTGTATCAAAATAGAACTGTAACGAAATAAAACTGTTCGGAATATAACTGTTGCGAAGTCTTTATCAGCGTGTTCCTTCACAATTTTGTAAACTTTGATAAGTTCCTGTTTCAGGAGACACTTGTACTCGTCTACATCTGAGTAATTAATGCCAACGGCATCCTCTCCCGCCATTTCAAGTGGGCCCATAGAATCACGGCCGCACATCAGAAACATAGGCAATTCGCCCGTTGTTGAGTGAGCCGAATTGTTATATGCATACACCGAGAATGCAATTTGATCATCCCATTCAAAAGGTACTGCGGTTCTCTTTTTCATTGTGTGCATCAGTGTTTTGTTGAATCTTTCAACAGCACCATTATCACGACTATTGTACCCTTTGGTCATGATGTGCTCGATTTTCATCAGTTCAGTGAACTGACTGAAACGATTATTGGCAAACTCTTTTTCTTGATCTGTCAACAATTTCAGCGGAATTTTTCCTTCTCCAATGGCCCAACGTTCTATGAATGCTTTCAAAACGGTTTCGGCTTTTTATTGGGAATCGGAACTGCCACTGCCTATTTTGTGAACAAATAATTGAGAGAATGTGACGATTGCCTTGTGTGGACAATCCGACATCAATCAAATCACAAGCAACAATCTCGAATGGAGCAGAAGTTTTGTATGGGGTTAGAGGAGCAGTCAGTTTTGGCTGGTCGTTGGCGCAAATGCATTTCGGGCATCGTTTCACTACATTGTGCGCACGCATTTTTGGTCAGAAAAATCGTTTGCTCAATTGCCTCCACTGGTGAAGCGCCACGGGCCCGCCAGCGGTTCGCTAGCTGCTACATCATCTTTCTTGCTTTTTTTCTTTCTTTGATATTTTTTAAATAAAGACTAACACTGATACTATATTTATCAATATTTATTGAAAAAATAAAACTAAAACTTTAATACAAAAATTATTTATATTATCACAAAGTTCGTCGATGACGTTGTCCCAGTCATCTCAGCGCCGATCGACCTCATCGAATGTTGCACGTGTCTGAAAATTGAATAAAGGTTATTATGTGAGAAATGCGCGTTAATTGCGGCATCCCGGAGTATGGAAATTGCTCCTTGAATGCAAACCTGTGACTTTTTGTCAAATTCGTCTTCATTTTTTTACTGTTTCCACACGTTAACCGGCTAGAGTTTGAAGTGATTTTTAAAAATGCATGAAAATATTTTGCAAAAATAAACAGTTTAAATTAACTATTTCTTAATTTTTTTTGAAACTCTTTTTAAACCGTATAGTTTAGAAAAAGTCTAGGAAGAGCTCATTTCAACTGATATTTGCATACAATTACCACGCATTTTTTTTATTCCTTGAAACTGTAAGTGATTTAACTAGACTTCTATTGTGAAAAAAATTGCAACGCGGTGCTTGCATTCTTTTGAAATTCAAACAAAAATGGTAACATTTATTTTTTTCTTTGATTGCCGTTAGAATTTTAAAATGTACGCAAACACCGCGTTGTTACTTTTTTGTTTTTGCAACAAGTAACATATTGTTTTTTTTAAATAGACTTGCGACATGAGAACGCGTGACTCCGCCCACTTTTTTTGGGCGACCGCACAAACACAGTTCGATTCGAAGAGAAGCAGAGAAAACATGTCTTTTTTTCTCTCGTTCTCATGCTGCAACTCGACAATGCAAGATACTTTAAAAGGTGATAAATTGCTTGATTTTGATTAACTTTCATTTTCAGGGCAAGGTCTTTTCAAAAAATACAGTGCATGTTCAATGTAGGAAAATATCCTTTTGAATAAACGACTATGTAGAAGGTTCTCGATAGCTTTTGCCGGAGCTACGCTAGAGTAACGGTAGCGAGGCGGGTTAGGACTTAATCAGTGTTTATTGCATGCATCGAATACACGGGTGCGACATGATAAATGATCGGGCAAAGAAGAAAAATATAGACAGAGTTAGGTGGCCTGGTGCCGAAGAGCCTCGATTGTGACTGACGATGGGCTTTTATAGCGGTCTCGGTGGAAGGGCGGAGTCGTTCCAGAACGTACTATGGCCGGCGCGCGAAGTGAAGATTGTGGCGCTTGTTTCTCAGGTCACTGTTGGCAGGCGGTCGATCCGTTGGTCAAAACTGTATGGATGAGTGGCGGTCGCATGTGGTGTGTGTGTGTGTGTGTGTGTAGGCTCGTGAAGAGACGCAGAGGCAAACAGTGATGTCCTTCCTTAGTTATAGACACATATGGTTAGACAGTATTAGGCAACGAGGAGAGGCAGGAGTGACCACGACTGACGACTCTGAAAAGAATAATATTAGTGACAGTTTGTAACTGTGGGTTAAACAAAACAGTGGCTATTAGTGCAACAAATGAGCGAGTTGTGAGGGAGTTTCACATCTCCCCCCCCACGACGAGATTTGTCCTCGAATCTGCAATGGGAAGTAAACCTGAAACTCGAGCAATGAGCTCATTAATACCTATAAGAAAAATTCTCGATTGGGAGATGAGAGAACAATTTGTTCCACGTGCGGGCAGATCTCAAAAACTGCACGTTACCGAGAACAATGCAAGCGATTTTTGTGCGCGAGAGCGCCACGTTGATTCTTTTGGAATCGTCCAGGAATCCCTGGTTGCCGCTAGTGCGCGACGTGAGTACGAACACATAGTCGTATTCTCTTCCTTGAGCTCCATTCGAATTTTCCAGTTTCTTCTGGTTTATCACCAAGGTTTCCACAACTTTCAGGTCGGTGGTAGGTGTGAACAGGCGGACGCGGAGGCACATCGCCCTCTGCTTAAATCCGGTCATTGACACTACTGCCCGCAAGCCGTCGTCATTTGGCAACTCCAGCTGCGCCGCCGTGCCCTTCGACCAAGGATCTGGATACTCCTTCTCGGTTTCCTCATCGACGCGGCATGTCCTCGAACGAGTTGTCGAGCATCTCGGAATCGCCGAGAAGCGGGTTCTCATTATCTGTAATCTTATTTTCTTTTACCAATTCTGGGTTTATTTCTATGGGGAAATCGTTGTCCTCCGCGACGGGTGATCCGTCCGAACCAGCGGCTGTTCTGGACCTCAGCCCAGAACTCAATGCCGCGGGCTCGTCCGAATCGGTGCTCCCGTCACGGTCGTCGGCCATCTCGACGTCGTTCGGCGTGATGGCGCTGTCCTCGACCTTGTCGACAACGTCCTCGGCCATTGGCGGTGCCACCATGTCGTCCAACGACGTCTCCTCGGCCATTGGGGTTGGTTCGCTCTTTTCCATTTTTGCTCGAATCCTGCAATTGCCAAAACTAATTACCGTTTGTAAAATTCCCGGCCTTAAATATTGGGAAAAAAAACCCGAAAAAATTAAGGTGTCACGCAAGTGCTGCGAAAACAACCCAAAAATTTGGAATTCCCAGACAAATTTATTTTTGAGGCATTAACTAAAGGAAAACAATGAAAACATGCCCTCTCTTACTTGAAAGGATGCTAACCTACGCTAAAACCCATTAAAAAAATTAAACGACTTACGTATGGTGATTCTGCACGCAACTAGGTTGAAAAGTATAGTAAAAATGAATAAAATTCACCTGTTTTTACTTTCGGACCGCCTGAAACATGGGCGGTGCAATCGTGGCAAGACCCGACGATAAATATCTGCATGCGCCTTTACTACCGTAGCCGCAAAGTGTTTTGCGTACTTTTCCATTGTCGACCGCACCTTTATTTTTTTTATTGATTTTTTACTTATTTCTTGCGTATTTTTGTTCTGAAAGTTACGTTTTAGACAAAACTAACCGTGAATCCGCTGTGATTGTTAGAAAATTTAATTTCTGTACCTCTCAGGCGCCTTTTTCTCACGTTTTGGATTACGTCGGGCGTTTTTCGTTTCTTTTTCGTCTATTGTCGCTGCCGTTGTTTCTTTTGCGGGTGCCATGTTTGGCAATCGATTTTCTTCAATTTGACGACTCTTCTTGTTCTTTTCCGCCTTTTGCGTCAATTTTGCTCTGTTTTCGACCTCATCGGACGTCATTCGTCGGTCCGTTTCGAAATTTCCGGTTTTGTCCGATGTTTCCTGATTTTCATCAAACCTCTCGTCGTTACTTTCTTCGTCGTCGGTGATTTTTCTTTCGTCTTCCGCCTCGTAAATCTTCTTAATTTGATCTAAATGAACAACTTTTTCAGGTTTCGTTGGATGTTGGCGGTCGTAAATGGTGGCTTTTGGCACGTCCAACTCGACTACTCGGAAGTCGCCTCGCCAGGGAAGGATCAACTTACGGGACAAACCTTTGTGAGTCGAAACATTTTTATACATTACCCTATCCCCAGGTCGTATGTCTGAACCTTTCGCTCCTTCATTCGCTTTCTTCTGGTACGTGGCTTGTGCTTCCCGTGACCGTGTTGCTGCTTGTTTCCAAAGCTCGCGCAGAAAGGTCGTCAAACTTTCTTTGAACCATTAGATGTCTGTTCTCTTCGTCGCTGGCGCCGGATCGATGATCCTGTCGATAGTGAGAGTCGGATCTCGTCCAAAAACCAAGAAAAATGGCGTCTCTCCGGTAGTACTATGCACCGTATTGTTATAGCTGAACGTCGTGAACGGTAGGATTGTGTCCCAATCGGAGTGCTCCTTATTGATGTACTTCGATATTACTGCGTGGAACGTACGGAACGTTCTCTCTGTGGCGCCATTTCCTTTGCTATGATGTGGAATAGCTCTGTGATGACCGATTTCCAACAAACTGCAAAATTGTTGGAAGGCTGCTGACGTAAAAGACGATGCGTTGTCTGAAACTATTTGATTAGGCGTGCCGAATTTTAGCACCAACTCTTCCAGAATCGCTCTGGATATGGTTTCGCAAGTTGCGTCTGGTAGTGGGACAGATATTACGAACTTAGAGAACCAGCAAATCATATTTATGTAATATTTGTTGCCTTTTACCGAGGTTCTTAGTGGACCTGTTAGATCGATTCCTACTTTTTCGAAAACTTGGGACGTGACTACCACCAATTGTGGCTCTCTTTTTGACGGATGTGGGTTCCGCTTTTGTTGACATTTAAGACACTCCAGTGTCCATTTTAGAAAGTCAGCGCGCATGCCTGGCCAGAAATATTTTTTCTGCGCTTTGTGGAGCGTCTTTCTCCAATCGAAATGACCACCGCCTAGTAAACTAGTATGAAAAGACTCAAACATAAGCTTTTGCAAAGTGTGCGGTATAGCTACTTTTGGGTTGTCGTTACCAAATGTTACCGTCAAAATACCTGTCTCTGACATGCGTACTCGTTCCAAAAATGGTAACCATTTCTCCGAAATCCCATCGATCGTTGTTGCAGGGGACGTTAAAAATGTCTTGATGATGTTGACGTCGCTGTCCTTGTCCTGCTCCTGTGCCAAATCCACTGGTTTCTGTGTGTTTCCTGGTGTGAAGTTCTTCGGAACTCGATCCTTCGATCGATCGATTGCCATGCAAACTGGGAATTCGATTATGTCTTCCAATTCTTCCGTGGGAAGAGGTGCAACATCGTCCTTTGCTCGGGATATGCAGTCCGCGACTGTATTTTTCTTTCCATCAATGTGCACGATCGTGATGTCGTATTGCTGAATTTCTATTAGCCACCTAGCTATTCTTTCATTGACCTTACTTTTTGCCAATATGTGCACTAACGGACGATGATCCGTGTGTAAAATGATTTTAGAAAGCCAGATGTATGGTTTAAAGTGCCTGAGCGCAAAAACTATGGCTCCTAATTCTATCTGGATTGCAGGTCTACGTGTTTCGACTTCGGAAAGCGTTCTACTGCCGCATGCGACTACTTGAATGTTACCTTCGTTTGCTGATACCTGGGCCAGTACTGCTCCCTGAGCCACTGCGCTCGCGTCAGTATAGATGTGGAACTCCTTTGTGTAGTCCGGATACGCCAAAATTGGTTTGCTCGTGAGTTTTCCTTTGAGAATCTCAAACGCCTGTTGTTGCTCCCTTGTCCATTCGAACTGTTGTTCTTTCCTCGTGAGTTTTGTCAAAGGTTCTGCAATTTCCGAAAAATTCTTAATAAACTTACGGAAGAAACCGGCCATGCCGACGAATCTTTGCACTGCTCGTAGATCTCTTGGGATTGGCATTTTCTCAATTGCGTCAAGATTTGCTTGATTCGGTGAATAATTTGTTTCGCTGATCTCGTGTCCCAAAAACACAATTGATACTTACTTGTGATACTTGTGAGGTTCGACCTCAGTTTCCATCCTGGATACTGCGAACCAAGCTGCGCCAAGTTACACGATCCCTTCCGACAGTGGACCATGCTCGTCTTGCCTCGAGTATGCCAATTCTTCGGCGGCCGTGCCCGAGGTTGCCCCTGAGGGCCTCATTGTGGATGAAGATTTTGATCGAATCCTTGATGTCGTCGGCCCATCTTTTCGGAGGACGACCGCGTGGTCGTGCTGATCCCCTAGGATCCCATTCTGATACTATCTTCGCCCATCTGTCGTATTTCATGCGTGATACGTGTCCTGCCCACTTCAGTTTTCTTCGTAAGACTTGCTTTTCCATGTCTGGTGGGTCACATCCGGCAATTTCGAACATGTTGCTAACCGCTCTCTGTAGTCTCTTCGTGTCTGCCTCCTTGGAAGTCCATGTCTCGCATCCATAAGTCATCGCTGGGATGACAGTTGTTGTGAGAAGTCTTATTCTTGTCTTCTGAGGAGACTGCAAGAGCTCCCGCCGAATGGCGTTGAAAGCAGCCCATCCCGCGCGAATCCTTCTAGCGACTTCTTCAGTGAGAGATCCGTCGTCCGCAAACGTTCTTCCGAGGTATTTGACCTTTTGGGAGATTTCAATCCTTGTGTTCAGAATATCGATATCTGATCTTGTGACGTACTTATTCATCAATATTTGCGTCTTGGACGGGTTTATATTGAGGCCGTACTTGGGACATCCCATTGCAATCCGATTTGCTCTATCTTCTGCCTCTTTCACAGAGCTCGCGAATAAAACAACGTCGTCTGCGAATTCCAAACGGTGAATTGATTCTCCATTGATGTCAATTCCGGTCTTATCATCCTCACAAGGTGCTGGGTCTAGCTCATCCAAGATCGCCTGAAGAGCCAGCGCGAAGAGTAGTGGAGACGACGAATCACCTTGACGTACTCCTCTTTTGATCTTGAACCTCATCTTCTTGTTCAGAACGTTCAGCTCTCCAATCGCCGAAGAGTTTGAGTTGTTTAAGGCCCGAATCACGTTTCTTCCGATTTGAAGATTGTTCAGGACTTGGGATATCTTCGTCCAATTAACGTTGTCGAAGGCACAAGTGAAATCCAGGAAGACCGCTACGAGCGGAATCTTGAATTCGGTGCACTTTTCCCACATCTGCGCGACGACTTGAATGTTGTCTGCGCATCCTCTTCCACGTCTGAATCCTGCTTGTGACTCTTCCAGGTAATCCTCGCTTTTGGCGGTGATCCTTCTCGTAAGGATTTTTGTGAAGAGTTTTGAGACGATTGAGGACAACGCAACCGGACGATAATCTTTCACTTTCTTCGGTTTCGTGGTCTTGGGAAGGAGAGAAATCTTCACCGTCTTCCAGTCTTCCGGTGTTCTCCCGTTCGTGAGGACTTGATTCAGTGCGGCTGTGAGATGAGGAGCTATGCTCTCAATTCCCAGCTTTAATTGTAGCATTGTAATCTGATCAGGTCCTGGCGAAATGTTCGTCTTTGAGGTGACTATTGCGTGTTCGACCTCATGTTGGAGAATTTCCGGCTCATCTGGATGGTTGTATCTGGATTGTGGCTCTCGCGTCGTCGCTGCGTACAGATTGGAGAAGTGAGTGAGAACTAGCTTCCTGATCTCGGGACGATTGTATGTCGTTGATCCATCCGGCCGTTCTAAATTCACAGTCTCCGCAGATGATGATCGACGAGTCCCACTTCGATAGCCGTGTGTATACTTTCTTCAGATCCTTGTAGAACTTATCCGACTGGGTCTCATTAGCGGCCGAGGTGGGTGCATAGACGTTGATGACGTGGAGATGAGATCCATGAAAATCGAACGACGCCGTACTAATACGGTCCGACTCTCTCTTCGTTTCCACCAGACTATCGAGCCAGTCTTTGTGAATCCAAAAAGCCAGTCCTCCTTCGCGAGCTTCGCGTCTTGTGCAGATCAGTTCGGCTCCACTGGACAAGACCCATTCCCCTTCTTTTCTCTTCGTCTCTTGTAGGGCAATCACCTTGCAGCCGCTATTGACAGCTAGCAAGTCGAATGCCTCGGCCTTGGATTGATCGGATATCGATCTGACGTTGAGAGAGCCGATGTGGAAGTCGTTGCCTTTCCTTCTGTTCTTGGGGCCGTATGACGCTTCAGTAATTTCCGTATCCGTGGTGCTCCTTCCAAACATTTTCTTCCGACCAAGACAACTCGGCGAGCACCGTGGCCGAGCTGGTGAATTCCTGGACGGGTCCTTTACATTCTTTTGATTCAGCTTTTTAGTAAGTTTAGGTTTGTACTTCAGCAGGCTTACTAGGCCGGCGTGAAGCCCCTTCTTCACGAGTATCGGACACTACCGTGGCAAAGAGTGGATTTTGGCTACTGTGCCTAACAGTGGTGTCCAATTTCCCCTGTCGTAGGAGCACAGCATTGCCCAGTTTGCACCGCGAGGAGGTATCCAACAAGCAAACCTAAAGTGTGCGGTATAGCTACTTTTGGGTTGTCGTTACCAAATGTTACCGTCAAAATACCTGTCTCTGACATGCGTACTCGTTCCAAAAATGGTAACCATTTCTCCGAAATCCCATCGATCGTTGTTGCAGGGGACGTTAAAAATGTCTTGATGATGTTGACGTCGCTGTCCTTGTCCTGCTCCTGTGCCAAATCCACTGGTTTCTGTGTGTTTCCTGGTGTGAAGTTCTTCGGAACTCGATCCTTCGATCGATCGATTGCCATGCAAACTGGGAATTCGATTATGTCTTCCAATTCTTCCGTGGGAAGAGGTGCAACATCGTCCTTTGCTCGGGATATGCAGTCCGCGACTGTATTTTTCTTTCCATCAATGTGCACGATCGTGATGTCGTATTGCTGAATTTCTATTAGCCACCTAGCTATTCTTTCATTGACCTTACTTTTTGCCAATATGTGCACTAACGGACGATGATCCGTGTGTAAAATGATTTTAGAAAGCCAGATGTATGGTTTAAAGTGCCTGAGCGCAAAAACTATGGCTCCTAATTCTATCTGGATTGCAGGTCTACGTGTTTCGACTTCGGAAAGCGTTCTACTGCCGCATGCGACTACTTGAATGTTACCTTCGTTTGCTGATACCTGGGCCAGTACTGCTCCCTGAGCCACTGCGCTCGCGTCAGTATAGATGTGGAACTCCTTTGTGTAGTCCGGATACGCCAAAATTGGTTTGCTCGTGAGTTTTCCTTTGAGAATCTCAAACGCCTGTTGTTGCTCCCTTGTCCATTCGAACTGTTGTTCTTTCCTCGTGAGTTTTGTCAAAGGTTCTGCAATTTCCGAAAAATTCTTAATAAACTTACGGAAGAAACCGGCCATGCCGACGAATCTTTGCACTGCTCGTAGATCTCTTGGGATTGGCATTTTCTCAATTGCGTCAAGATTTGCTTGATTCGGTGAATAATTTGTTTCGCTGATCTCGTGTCCCAAAAACACAATTGATTTCTTAGCGAACTCACACTTCGCTGGAGAAGCTTTTAAATTACCGTAAAACCTACAATAGAAGAACCCCTATAATTAAAGCACCCCTATTATAGAAGGACAGTCTTAGGCTTCCAATGAAAAATAGAAGGACACCCTATAATACAAGGACCCCTATATTAGAAGGACACTTTACTAAGAACACCCATGATTTTTTAAACGTTTGTTTCCGAACTTTTCTTTTTTTTCTTTGTTTTCTTGTTAAAAAATATAATTTCAACATGACGAAAGTGAGGATATGTCACAAAATCAGTTCATGAGGTCTGATTATCGACGTCTGCCGGATGGTGGCCGTCGTTTGAAAAACGCCAAATAAGAACTTATTGGAGTGAATTCAAAATCATACTATCCATCTATGAGAGTTCCACCGCTCGCACACGGACCGTACACTGCGGACTTTCCCGCACTTCGTCTTGCGTCTCCCAAGTTCTCACGTAGAAAATACGTATTCCGCCGATGGCCTAGCGCTGCATGGCCTAGGTTCCGATAGGGTCCCAGTGGAACTTTCAGAGATTAATAATTGAAAAGAGAAGAATAGAGACAGCAGAAAAATTATTTAAAAATTGTTTTAAAGTGTATTGTTTGGAACACATCTTTCGGGGGTACTACGGTATAGAACATACACGGAATAGAACTGCGCGGAATAGAACCGGCTAAAATGGAGCTGTACTAAAAAACAACTGCACGACTAGAACTCAGGGCTTCACAATGTACAACGAAATAATTCTTCGAGTTGTTCGAGCGGTTCTGGGTCGGAACAGCTCAATTTCAGACTGTTCTATCCCTCGAATTTCTATTCCGTAGCAGTTCTATTCCGTTTGAGTTCTATACCATAGTACCCCACCCCTCCCCCGTTTTTGAGTCGCCGAACGGCTGGTTTGATGAAAGCTTTTTCATAAAAATGATTCCTTTAAAAATTGTTTCTTCCTTTATCATGCTCCGAAAATTAGAAGGACACCCTATAATTGAAGGACACCCTATATTAGAAGGACATCATTTGAGGGGGGTTGAGAATAGAAGGACATGTCCTTCTATTACAGGTTTTACGGTATACTCACGAAAGCGTGTCAAAACTTTTCGCAACGTTTTCACGTGCGATTCAAAAGACTTACTGAATACCAATACATCGTCGATGTACATCATGACGTCTTGTTCCATTCCAGCCAATACTGTTTGCATTGCTCTTTGGAAATATGAAGCGGCTGATCTGAGCCCGAAAGGTAAATGCGTGTATGCGTATACTTCATTTTCTGTCACGAATCCACACTTGTATGACGACTCCGGATCCAATCTTAGCTGTAGATAACCGTTCGCCACTCAGGAAATTTTTGGCGCGTTATGGCAAGATTCGGCGCCTAGGTGGCTAATAGCCACTGAAAATGGCTAATAGCCGCGTGAAAAGGCTAATAGCGGGCGATAATGGCAACTAGCCGACGAATTTGGCTATTAGCCATTATGGCTATTAGCCGTCGAATATGGCTATTAGCCGCCGAAAAGGGCTATTAGCCATTATTGGGTAATGTCGCCATCTATAAAAAATTCGTCTGTTGGAAACGCCGCTGTAAAATGTTTACTTGCAACAATTAGGGGAAACAGTCTTCGCGCTTACTCAGTGCTTTTGCGACTTTTTCCAGCCTTAAGATGACCGAAATTTGAAATGGAAAAATTTTGAAAATGATAGCCAACTGAAACGGCTAATAGCCATGGAAAACGGCTAATAGCCATCGAATATGGGGTGTGTGCCAAATACATATGGCACACGCCCCGAATCGGTGGCTATTAGCCGTTTTCAATGGCTACTAGCCAAAAATTTCCTGAGCATGTCCAATGACGAGAAGAACTTCGACCCGCCAACTTTCTCAAGAATACTGTCGATTCTGGGAAGTGGAAAATTATCTGGAATTGTGACTTCATTGAGTTTTCTGAAATCTAAGCAAACTCTCAAAGAACCATTTTTCTTTGGTACCAACACTATTGGACTAATCCATGGTGTGTTTGACTCGGTTATTCTTTCCGATAGCAGTAATCCATTTATGTGCTTTTCTAGTTCGGCTTGATATTTTACCGGAACTCTGTAAGGCCTACCTCTCACCGGAACTTCTGTGTTGGTGTAAATATGGATAGGATCTGTCTTGGAACTGCCCAGATCGTACGAATTTCTAGAAAAAAACGTCACTAAATTCTTTGAAAAAATTCAAAAGAACACTTTTTTGTTCTTCTGAACAAACAGCACTGTCAAGAGATATTTTAAACTTTGGATCTTCGGCGATTTGTGCCGCCATGACGCTGAAGTCATTACCAGTGAAGCTGTTGTCAAATACGCAGTGTCTTGTCCTCTTCCTCGAAGATTTCTGTAGCTTCCGCTGCCTTTGTGCCCGGAGTGAGCGTGACGTCCGAATCTGACGTGTTTGTTACCAGAATGCACATGTTACCTGAATTCATGACGGCTGGAGCCGTGAGTAAGCTTTTATCTAGGAGACTTTGAGAAGCTACGAGAAATACAGATGCGCGGACGCCCTCAGTCGTCTGCTCTGAGCACCTGATAAACCCTTCGCTATGAGCCGGAATAACTACTTCTTCCGAAACTTTTACATCAAAAACCTGTGGGGTGATGGATACATGCCTAGACCCTATCGGGATGGCCTCCTCATTCATGAGAAATTTTGCCTGCTTATAATCAATCGAAAACTGTGGGAGTTGCGACAAAAGATCGTTTCCCAAAATGATAGAATAGTCCCTTGGACCCCCTGGTGTACACTCACCTTTTGTAAAATGCACTCGGTGCAGAGTCGTATGTGATCCAATCGAAAGTGTGACAAATGCTGCTCCGACCATTTGCACTTCGTTTCCTCCTAGCCCAATTGCATGTGGAGCTGTGGCTGCATGTAACTTCGGAACTCCGATTCTTCTGCTAAAAGATTGACTCGCCACTGTGATTGTTGCTCCGGTGTCTATGAGTGCGAAACACGGCGAACCATTGACCTTTATTGGTATCTGAGCTGTCAGTGGAACTGACCAGGTGTGTGCTGAATTAACCACGTGATTGGACTTACTTTTCCTTACTTCGTTGCTTGCCGAAGGCCACGCCAGGCTTCGTACCCCGTGTGTTCCCGAGTCTGCCATCAGTGCTCCGTTGAGTCGCTGAAGCTCTGCCACTTGTTGACGGTACACTTCCAATTGCGCTTGCAGGTCCTCTGTCACTGCTGCGTTAACTTGAGGAGCCCTTTGATGATGATTTCTCACTGCTTCCATGTTTGGTTGCTGCGCTTTTGGCTCGCCTGCCAATCTTTTCCTGCAATCTCTAATGAAATGACCTACATTGTGACAATGAAAGCATCGGCGCTTTTCCTTGTCCTTATTGTCTTGATTTCCGAACCTGCCCCGTCTGTCCTTGTTTGACTTGTTCTGGGAGTTCTTCCATTCCTGCTTTAATGACCGCATCTCGTCCAGTAGCGCCACTGTCGGTGCGTACTGTTGTGATGCCAACCTATCATCCCTGAGAATGTCCTGACGTATAGCCTCATCAAAAGCTTCTTTGCAGGTCCTTGGATCCTTGTCCTTCACGTTGTACCGGATGCCATCATCCAGGCCGTTGAGGAACGCATCGCGAGCTCTTCTCTCGATCACCTCCCTGTTCTCCGCACGGAACGCTTGAGCTGCCAGAAGACGCACACGATTAAAGTACGTTTCTATCGATTCGCCTCGTTCTTGACGACATCTAGTAAATTGAGCTTCTTTCAGCTTACCTGTCAACTCGTTCTCGAAGGCTGCCTTCAAATCCGCCACCAGCTGATCTACGTTTGTTGTTGGATTGGTGTTGAGGAACACCTCTGCCCTGTCGCGTGCATTTCCGACCAGGAACGTCAAAAAGGCATTGACCTGTGCAGCATCGGATGCCTCTGCATCAGCCGCTCTCATCTGATCTCTGAACTGCCTCACAAAGAGTGTCAGACTCTCCGAAAAAGCTCCGGAATACGTACCGATTGGGGTTGTCAACTTGAAACCCAACACGTTCACACGCGGGACTCTCACCTCGTCGTCTGCTGACTGCTGAACGTCATTGATACCTTGATCACTATCTTGATTAACACTCTCATCAGTATAATCATTATTCTCATTACTTGTAGGGTTTGTATTTACAACATCTTTTTCTGTGTTACCGCCGCTCGTCGCCGCGTCTCCTGCGGAGGCACAAGTACCTCCGCCTTCGGAGAGGCAGGTAGAGGGGGAAACCATACCTTTTTTAGACGAAACCAGCTGGGACTCCATGACTGCTTGCTGCTGCTCGAGCACCGAAATACGCTGTCGCAGTTGATCCATGGCATGCTCGAAGTTGTTGCGACTGGCCGACCGACGATTGGCTTGCCCTGCGAGAGCAGTCATCTCCGCCGTTGCCCTCTCGCTCGCTTCCTTCAACCTCGCGGCGATAGCGTTGAGATCGACGACCGCAGCATTCTTCAACTCCAGCAAATGAACCGGCTTGACGTCCGTATGACTCGAAAATCGAGGAAGACACGACTCCATCCTCCAAACCAAATGCGCCATGATGAAATGGGATTGGTACTGTTGTACGCTTGGTATTTTTTTTTCTGAAAAAATATAAAACCTTCCAGCCAGTGCCGGAAGTTTTACAAACGAGGCTCCGCTCGAGAAATAAACGTAGAGACGAAAAAACGAACAAATACGAAAATAACTCAAGACATGAGGAAAAGAAGTCGTAAGCTGGAGACAGAATAGCCTACACTATTCTACAATAGGATCCTAACTACGTGAGCACCTTGCCCACGCTTTAAAAAACTACCACCAAAACGAAAAACCCACTGAGGTAGGGAAACCCTCCTAACTTCTTACCCCACCTAGCCCAATGACCAACTAAAACTGCTAATTATACCCTTTAAACCCAAAGAAAATTTTGAAGAAATAGTTGCGCACCTATAAAAACAAAACTTATACAATTATACTAGCCTACAACCCGAGGTGGAAGATATTTGACGCCTGAAGCCTAACGCGCGGGGTGGACCGACCGGTCTAGGAAGGTTAAAAACCTCGAGCCTAGACCGTACTCGCTGCTACCAGTAACGGTAGCGAGGCGGGTTAGGACTTAATCAGTGTTTATTGCATGCATCGAATACACGGGTGCGACATGATAAATGATCGGGCAAAGAAGAAGAATATAGACAGAGTTAGGTGGCCTGGTGCCGAAGAGCCTCGATTGTGACAGACGATGGGCTTTTATAGCGGTCTCGGTGGAAGGGCGGAGTCGTTCCAGAACGTACGATGGCCGGCGCGCAAAGTGAAGATTGTGGCGCTTGTTTCTCAGGTCACTGTTGGCAGGCGGTCGATCCGTTGGTCAAAACTGTATGGATGAGTGGCGGTTGCATGTGGTGTGTGTGTGTGTGTGTAGGCTCGTGAAGAGACGCAGAGGCAAACAGTGATGTCCTTCCTTAGTTATAGACACATATGGTTAGACAGTATTAGGCAACGAGGAGAGGCAGGAGTGACCACGACTGACGACTCTGAAAAGAATAATATTAGTGACAGTTTGTAACTGTGGGTTAAACAAAACAGTGGCTATTAGTGCAACAAATGAGCGAGTTGTGAGGGAGTTTCACACTAGAAGCACCTAAAGTAAGTGATTTTAGTATGCTACTTTTCAAACTTATCCGATTCGTAACAAACTTCGACTGTTTCATGTCCTTCGGGTTTGAAAATAGAAAACCAAGATTGGTGCAAACCGGCTTATTGAGAGCTTAGAGTACTCTTCATGCAAGAAATCTCACACGGATACAGACAGACAGACATACAAAACTTTGCCACGTTAAACGTTGGTGTTCGTCGGTATCGTGTGAGATTTCGTGTTACCAGCTTTTTTCCAGCTCCTATTGGACCGATTTGCACTAAACTTGGAAAAATATTTTTGAACCCAAGGGGCATGAGGGGGCCAAAGTTTGGTGCGAATCGGACAAGTTTTAAGGGTAGCTACCACAGGCACTTAGCGTGTTTTGACCGTTGCACTGGCGAAAGCCGCCGAGAATATTCTAGTATGCAACAAAATTCATTTTGTTTTTTTTTTTGGCAAATTCCACAAGCATTTAAGATTTAAAACATACCGATTTGCTCGATATAGTCGGTACGAATTCCCTGCCAAACATCAATTTGCTTCATTTTTCTTAGTTCCGGTCACCGACCAGCCATCATAATGTAGGATATGTGTATGCATGGTCCCATTGTCGCCACTCACTTTCAAAACCTGAAAACAATTGAAGTTTTAACACAAAACCCATAAAACATACTTTCCGAACATCTCCGTGATGAACCTCCGTGGGCTGTCCGATACCGAAGAGTATCGGCATCTTGATTAGTTGTTCGACTAAAACACAAAAAATTAATTAAGAACAAAACAATGTTTTAAAAACCGCAGAAAACATGAGTTTTAAAAAAGTTTTTTGACAAAAATCATTCAAAAATATAAGCCCCGCCCACTTTGCAATCTGCCGCACAAGGTTTTGCAAGCGTGCTGCGCGCCTTCTGTTTAACGAAATCTGGATAGTACTGACTTTTTTTCGTTATTATTTTTGGTGAGAAAATCAAAAATGAGTATAAAATAGGCTCCCCGACGATTCGAAACCCGACGCTTCGAAACCGCGTCAATTCGCCACTCACGTCGATATTGATACCGCGACCTTTCGAAACCCGTCAATTCGAAACCGCGAAAAATAAAAACCGCGCGCTCTCGCAACCCGTCAACTCGCAACAACGACACTCCGCAGCCCGACTTTTCGCAACCCGGCATTTCGCAACAAGACATTTCGCAACCAATATTTGGCAAGATAAAAAAGTAATGACATACATAAAATAAGTATGCTTTGGGAGAAGTTCCACATTTGAAGAATGTTTGATAGCTTCTCGAATAGCTCTATGAATTTCTGATCCTGTAAGTGTAAGTTGCGATACGATGAAATCGTAGTAAAATACTTCAGGAAAAAATTATATTTGCTCGAATTTTTCAAATTTCTTCTGTGCGAATGCTGAAATACCTATTTACATTTGAAGGAATTCATTGTGCACGGCAAAAAAAAATCTTCTGAACTGTATATAATCAGCGAATGCATCATCAGCCTCGCTCTACGGCACTTTTCAATTTTCAACAGTGAAGTGCGCCTTTTTTGAAGCGGAAAATCAAATTTTAACTGCAATTTGTCGTGGATACGTCATTTTCCGTTGAAAAGAAGTATAAACACTAGAATTCGAGTTAATCTTGCAAGGTCAACACTGTTTTACAGGAGTTTTGCAGTAGAGCGAGGTTGATGATGTATTCGCCGACTATACTCACCGGTTTTCACACTGAATCAGCAAAGATCAATCGTATAAATACGTAATATGAAGGTTTGCATGGTTGGCAAGAGCCTCTGGTCAAATTTTTTCCAACTCATTAAATATGTCACGTGAAAAATGTAAAAAAAATTTCAGAATTCTGAACATCTGAAAACTGAAAAAATGGTTGCGAAATGCCGGGTTGCGAAAAGTCGGGTTTCAGAGTGTCGGGGTTGCGAGTCGACGGGTTGCGAAAGCGCACGGCATCTGTTTGTCGCGGTTTCGAATTGACGGGTTTCGAAAGGTCGCGGTATCAATATCGACGTGAGTGGCGAATTGACGCGGTTTCGAAGCGTCGGGTTTCGAATCGTCGGGGAGCCATAAAATAACATAACTTTACATAAAAAAACAATTTACATTTAATATATTTAAAATAGGCAGATTGAGCAATGTTTGACTGCGCTCAACTCATTTTCGACGTCAGTCAGCAGTTGCCGATACTCAACGTTAATAAAAAGGTAATAGCAGTATAATAGAATATGAAGCCTGCCACGCCAACGTGCACTGACCTTTGCCACATCATTTAAGAGACTTGTTAAAAAAAAGGCACGCGAAAAGGCGTTGAAGGCTTCCTTAGCAGCTTAACTACCTTAAAAGCGTAATAATATGTTTTCTATAAAAATTATTGTTTTCAATGGAGTTGCGACATAAAAACTTGAAACTCAGCCCACTTTTTTCACGAAAACATTAAATTTAGTGCATTTTGAATTTTTGCATGAAAAAAACCGTGGGCGAGAATATATTTTTCAATGATGCAACTCGATTGAAAACATAGTATAATCATTGCAAAATGCCTGGACATCTACATAACTGCTAATGGAGGCTGACATTTTGATAAAGGCTTGAACCCTATTTTTAGCAGGTACTATAAACTTCGTTTCTGAAGGTGGTTCATTTTTTAGAACAAATTCAGTGTTTATATTGTCCATTCGCGAAAAAAGCAAGTGCGCTTCACGAAACTTAGTACTTCGTGGATTTCATTTTCGTCACCAAACTATTTCAATTAACGTTGAATTTACACGTGAAATAAAATAATTTGCCGACGAAAATGAAATCCAAGAAGTACTAAGTTTCGTGAAGCGCACTTGCTTTTTTCGCGAATGAACAATAAATATGAATTATTTACAAGAAATATATTACATTCACGTCATGTAAGAACGCATTTGCAGAGTTCGTCAGTGAACGGAACTCGTAGGTTTTCGAAAACCGCCTATTACTGCCTTCATTTGTTGCATTTGAATCTTCGTTTAAATTAAACTTTTCTTAAATTAGAATAAAACAAAAACAACTATCAAAACAAACTAAACATTTATGCACCTTCTACGCAACTTATCAGCGGTCGCCCATGTACGATTCTCCAAACAAAGTCACTGAACAAAACTTTATGCGCGATTTCATTTACATAAAACTAGGAAAAAACATTTATAAACCTTCTTGAGACAACAGGTTTATCATCCGCTTGTCAGCTAACCGCTGGCGGGCTCGCTAGCGCTTCGCCAATAAATGTGAGCATTTTCAAACCAAAACTCAACTACCTAGTGTCCTATGCGCAGTTTTACTTGATTTAAAACAAACAGAATACATTTGTAAACCATTTGAGAACAAAAAAATTTCAACCCGTCAGTCACCTGACAGATATCATAGCCGCCGCGGGCCCGCCAGCGGTCAGCGAGAGCACCCAAGCGCTGGCGGGCCCGTAGCGTCTGCAAAGCCGCGGCGGGCCCGCGCGCGGTTCACCAGTGTCCAGAGTTTTTCTGTTCCGAAATGCCCTGCCCAATAACCCTCATGAGCCTGTTTAATCAATTTATGCCTAGCTTTCAACGGAACAACCCGACGATTGTACTCTTCAGATTCAGTATTTCTGAGAGAATTTCCAACCAGCATGTATTCTTCCATGAGGACCTCTTTTTTTAGCCCAGGAACTTTCACACTTCCTTGAGTTTTACCAGATTCTAGCATTTGTATCAACTCTTTCCAGCCTTCTTCCTCCTTTAGCCAGTCTAGCCAAAGCTCAGAATTCAAGGCACTTTCAACTAATACATCCGATCGTCGGATTTCACTAATGATATTTTGCATCTCAGCAGTTTCAATTTCTTCTGCCTCGATTGGAGGGCATCCACCTCTGCTAAGAGCATCGGCAACTGAATTTGCTTTGGCTGCCAAGAAAACAATTTTGATATCCCAGTTTTTTCTCACGTCGAGAGTAGTGACTCCTAGCGCTATGGTCAACAACCGCAAGAGAGAGAAGACTTCTCGTTCGTCATCGAGAGACCAAATGACAAGACTACTCCAATCGGCTGAGTTCAAGACAATGCTGATGACAGTAGTAAAGAAAGCCGTTTCGGAAGCTATGGTAGATATAAAAGAAGATCTGCGAAAATCGATTTGGGACATGCACGAGAAAATGAAAAGTTTGGAGGAGACGATAGTCGCACATCAGAAACGGATAGAGGGCATGGAAATGGCCATAAAGGATGAAAAGAAAAAGAAGGAAGAAGACCCGGCAGAAGTTAAGGAAAGGCGGCGCCAATCGTCGCCATTGGTGTCCCGGAAAGCGGATCGTCATTGATGTTCGAAAGAAATTTGGCGGACACTAACAAGGTTCACCAACTGCTCCAACACGTGGACGCAACATCGGCGCCGGTAGCTGTGTATCGTATTGGACGTCAGAAGGAGGATGGAAGGCCACGGCTTCTCAAAGTTGTGATGTCAAGTCAGTTTGCGCAGCGAGATTTATTGAAAAAGGCGCACAAGTTGAAAACATTCTGCGGCGCAGGTGGTCGGCCGATCCTCCTCAGACCATCTATGTCGCTTGAAGAACTAGCGCAATACTATGCAAACCGCCGTAGGAACTCTCCAAACCAATCGCCAGCAACCAACGCAAATGCCACGCCGCTTCAGCAACGCAAGGACACGCCAATGGACCAAAAAAACTAAATTTGCCCAGTACTTTTAATTTTGACTCTTTACCACATTTTCCTAAATTTATTATTTCTTGTCTGAGCGCAAACATCCGGTCTATCATTGGAAACAAATTAGAACTTCAATATATAGCAAACACAACGTCTCCTGATATCCTCTGTATTCAGGAAACATGGTTGTCAAGCAAATTTGAAAACGCATCCTTTCTTGATCCAAATTCGAATTATCACGTATTCCGCGCTGATCGCTGCGCCTCATCGCGGGGTGGAGGGGTTTGCACACTAGTGAAAAAAGAATTTCCAAGTACCATAATCACCGCGGAAATGATAAATTCGGGGCACGAATTAATAACAGTAGACATAGACATCAACATTACACTGTTACGAATAATAAACATTTACCGCCCACCTTCCTGCTCATTTAAAAACACAATTACTCTCTTAAATAAGGTATCTGATCTCTCAAACCACGTAGGGCAACTGATCATACAGTAAGGATCTGAGGGATCCTGAGACGTAGCCGAGAATTACTTAGAGTTTATTAGTATACTATAAATAAGGGATACACGAGAAAGTGTATTGTTAAGAGTTAACACAAGTACTAGTCATTAGGGGAAACAAGGGGAAAGAGAGGGGAGAAAACGCGGTTAAGGCCAGGTCACGGGTCGGAGACCACTGACCTAATGAGGGAAATTGTCGCCTTTTATAGTCGTCAGAATGGGCGTGGTTGTTCCAGAAGGTTCCCGGCGGGCGCTGATTGGTCGGCGGCCGCGTCCTGATTGGTCGGCCAGTGAGTGTGCGATCGAGGAGGTGCAGAGTGGCAGACGGTGCTCCGGTGGTCGGCTGTGGTCCTTAGGCTGTCGGCCGCGGCAGTGGCGATGGTCCGCTGCGAGAGAGTGTGGCGACCGGAGAGAGACGATCCTCGAGCAGATATCAGTGTTGACGTGGAGGAGGCGCAGCGTGCGAGAGTGATGTCGCCGACTCGGTGCGTTATCGATCGTGTGTCCGTAACCGCGTTGGCAAAGTGGGGCAAATTGGGGCAATGATGGTGAGTGAGTGGTGGTGAGCACGAGGGAACCATGACGATGATGTATTCTGTAAATAATAACATAGATTTGTGCTTATGGGTGGATGAAGGTGGCGTAGAGGGGCGCTGCTCTTACATCTCCCCCCTACGCCGGGATTCGTCCCGAAGCCCCTAGAGTTGCGAAGCTGCAAGAGCTAGTGCCTCTCTACAGGTTGACGAATTGGGATTCTGGGATACCCCGAAGGAGTCGGGCCCAGTTCGCCGTGCCTCTCAGATACCTCGCTTGCGCAAAAATTATGCACGCTTTGCGAGTCCTACTGAGCGCCACGTTAATGCGCTGACGGTTGTCCAGGAACGTCGATGAGCCTGACGTTCGGCTGGTTAGGACAAGCACGTAGTCGTATTCCCGACCCTGTGCTGAGTCCACGGTGAGAACCTGGACGTAATCCGGTGCTCGGCGTGATGCGTAATCCACGCTGCCTTTGTAGAATCCAAGGATAGCGATCGATGGCTCTGTTCTGCTCCCCCAGAGGCCCTCTGCGTACCTGAGCGCGTCTTCTACCTCCCGTTCGTTCACCAGTGAGGTGTCCTCGCGGCGGTGCGGGTAGTTGTGGTGGATAACTACTAGTGGGTGTGTGTATGGGAGACGCATAGTCCTCAGCTCGAAGAGTGAGTCCACTGCTGGCTGGGTTGAGACCAGCTCGCCGTTGTAGAAGGTCTCGCCTAGAAGCTCTGTAATGGCCTTCGGGCATCTGTGTACGCGCAACAGAGGAAGAGTGGGGCAGCGTCCGAAAGAAGACGCGTCTTGCAATACGTTGCCAACCGCATAACGGCTCAGAATGCCTGGCAGATCAGGGTCCTCATATGGTGGAAGCTGGTGCACGTCACCAATGAGTACTGGGCGCGCTTTTGGGAAAGTGTGGCAAGCGGCCGTGAACGCGTAGCGCGGAAGCTCGTCCAAGAGCATGAGGTCCACTTTGTCCGAAAAGCGACTCATGTCCGGCGCGGAAAAGAAGCTGCGCACTGACGCGCATGTGCCTAGAATAAAGACTGGTTTGTACAGATCAAAGAATAGTGGGACCAAGTTTTTCACTGGCTTGCTATTTGACGCTGTGCGCAGATCTGCTCGTCGCAGTGTCTTTCTAACGAGCTTTCCAAAGCGGCAAAGGTATACGGCGGCGTCTACTACGTCGCGGTCCAGTGGCTCGTGACGTCTGTCGAATCTTCTGACTACGTTCAACAAGAATTCCGGCCAGATTGTGGGGTAGTCGAGCGGTGTACGGTGTTCGCCGGCGATCGCTGACAAGTTCTGATTCGAGATGAGTCGTACGGCTCTGCATCGCCTTGACCTGTCAATGTCGGTAAGCTTAGTGACCGCGGCTGTGACTGCTCCATTTGACATTGCTGTCATCATACTGATCATGTTGGTGTTCTGCATCCTGGAAAGTACTGCTAAAACCAGCGTAGTCGTTTTTCCGGTTCCCGGGCCACAATTAACTGCCAATGCCGTGAACGTATCGAAAGATAGCGTTCCAATAATTCTTGCCTGTTCTTCAGAAAGAGTGAAACCTTCGAGAGTGAGGTTGTCCTGACGTACCGGGAATGGTTCCAGATCTGGTAAGACGTTAGCACCGCTGACGGCTGCTAGGGTGCGCATAGCGTTATTCTCCAAAGAGACTGCTGGAATATGTCTGAGACGTGGAGCGAGACGTGCCATGTCTCCTCGCTCCGTTGGCTTTTGCCGGATAATTACCGTATCAACATTTGAAAAATCGATAAGTGGTGACTGTAGTCGGGCGCCCAAGCGCGTGCGCCTAGGCTCCTGCTCGGCTACTGTCAACGTCATCTTTAAACACTCACCGCTGGGCAACTCCACCGCCAAGGGAGTGCCTCGTCGCCACAGCTTGGTGTGCGTCGTCTGCTCCTCGGTGTGCAACATGAACTGACAAATCGTTCCACGCTTCGCGGTGGTTTGTACACTGACCAAGTCGGCGTGGAAATATCGCAGGTCTATCCTCTTGGCTTCCATCGCGACCATACCGTACACTCCGAAAGTCGCCGAGAAAGCATGTGCGTGTGTCTCGACATCTTCTTCTAATCCATGTGAGAACGTCATTGGAGAGACCTCCAAGTCCCGGATGACGTCTCGGTGTCCTGGCTGAAAGCTGAGCAGCACCGGGTTCATCTGCCATTGGCATGCGACTGCTGCCGTGCGGCGAAGTACTTCTGCCTTCGGTGTTCCTAAACGAACCTTGCGTAACAGCTGGCCCGGTTGGACCTCTGGCACAAATACTGCTGCAAACAATTGACCGCGGCCCTGCCTACGTAATACCTGGGGCTTGACCAAAACCATCTTAGTGATACCGAACACGATCAGCGGAATCTTGTGTCCTGGCCTGAGCGACTGCACTTCCGCGACTGGTTGAGGTGTCGTTGTGTGTCTCTTCCAAACCGCATAACTTCCGACGACGAAGAATGCATTGATAGCCGTCTCACTTGTTAGTGGGATGGGTGACCATTGGGTGGCGTTGAATGACTGCCTTCGGAAGATACTTCGGATAGTTACCACGTCTCCTACGTGGAAACCAGTAACCTTCGCGTACGCCTGCGTGAGGAAGTCGTAGCTGTATTCGTTGACGATGAGTGTGAAGAGATCGCCTCGGTCGTCCGCACTGTATTCACTTTTAATGGGAATATTGTTGATCTGGTATTTTGTGGTTTGAAGATTTTTGCCTCAATAAATATATATATAATAATAACTCTATCAATGCTCTCTGTCCAGTCATTAACAACCTCTAACATGCATGTTACTGTGGATTTTTTGGGGCGAAAACTGTGTTGATTATTGTTCCAAAATTTAATTTTATCTAAGTGTTGCAGTATTTTCTTTAAGAGGCAGCGCTCTTATATTCTACATAACTGTGAGGTTAAACTAATTGGGCGGAAGTCTGTTGGTACCGTGGGTTTCTCTTTTTTGTTCAATGGGATGACTTTGGACTCTTTCCAGAGCGATGGGCACTCGCCTCTCATCATAGAAAGGTTGCATAGTTGTGCTAGTGGGCTACTGATAAGATGTGCTATTATTTTTAGAAACTTATAAGGGACGTTATCGGGCGTCTGGGAGCAGGATGTTTTGCACTTTAACATCATACTGTGAATCTCAGCGTCTGTGACCCATGGTATTTCTTTTGGCGATTTGAAATTTGGTGGGAGCTCAAAGTTCAGCAGTGGTGGGTTTACATATTGAGATTCAAAGCTCTCCGCCAAGATTTCCGCTTTTTCCGCATTAGTAACTGATAGGATCCCCTGTGGGATTGCCAGTGTTGGTATTTTTAGGTTTTTCGGCTTCAAAAGGTACTTTGCTTTTTTACTGAATCGGCTCACCCCTGAGGACTCTAGAAGTTTGACTTCCTCGTTTCTACGGAATTTAAGTAACTTCTTCCGAAATTTTTTAGCCGTTTTAATGTAGTCGAAGAAATTGTCTCTGCCACGGCTAGCTCTCACTTTTTCTAGTTTTAGTTGAACTAACTTATAGAAGGACGTCTAGAAATTCTTAATTTACCTTCCTTAAGGCACACCCGTCTCAAATCTCAACTCCTTCTTTTATATCGATTGGTTACTAATACTGCACATTTCCCCCATCTCACTGAGTATGTCGCTTTTGTTAGATCTTCTCGCAGACCAATGCTCTTAGTCAGGATTGATAGATGCTCCACGCACTTCTTTGCTAAAACTGTTCCTATTTGGAATTCTCTTCTCCGGAACTGCTCCTGCTTTTTATCTCCTTCAGAATTTCGCAACATTCTTGATGCTAATATTTCCCGTTTATGAATGTATCCCCTTCCCTCTAAACATAACTTTTTGCACTTTTATTCTCCCATACATTGTTAAATTTTTATTATAATGTACACTTTTACACTTTTTTTCTCTTATTTTAAACTTTTTTTCTCTTATCTGATTTTCTTCTTTTTTTTGATCAACTACGGTTTTCTCATGAATCCCGATGTGCCTCTTGCGGGGTGGATCGCGATTTTTCTTATTTTTATTCTTCACGCCCCTTCGCTCATTTATTGGAATGTATCCCCGGTATTTTTTTTTTCTCAATTGAGTGTGAATGAATAAAGAATATATATATAAAGGATTTCAGGTAGTCTGGTGTGTTTCTTATGCTGAGTTGGACATAAAGTTTTGGAACTGAGATTTCGAAGGCTTCTGTCATGTGATCTATGAAGTTTTTGTACATGGTAGAGATAGAGTTTCCTGGGCGGAGTAAGCAGCCCCAGTCAATGAAATCTAGATAGTTTATGCATTTTGGCCATCTAATGTTTTTATAATCGTAATAAACTATCTTCTGCTCAGGAGGCTTTTGGAGAATGTCTAAATGAAAATTTATAGAGTTGTGGTCAATGGAGCCTATTGGGGGGAGAATTCGTACCGCAGAAAGATAACTGTTGCTGAAGACAACGTCATAGAGATTGTTTTTCCTAGTTGATTGGCGGATAAATTGAGTCAGATTATTTTGACTGCAGAAGTCGCACAGTAATGAGCCTAGCCGCGTTTGAGAAGTTGGCACCGGTGAGGTCCAGTTAATTCCGGTTATTTTCATATCGCCTAGTATTGTAAGAGCAGCGCCCCTCTACGCCACCTTCATCCACCCATAAGCACAAATCCATGTTATTATTTACAGAATACATCATCGTCATGGTTCCCTCGTGCTCACCACCACTCACTCACCATCATTGCCCCACTTTGCCCCACTTTGCCAACGCGGTTACGGACACACGATCGATAACGCACCGAGTCGGCGACATCACTCTCGCACGCTGCGCCTCCTCCACGTCAACACTGATATCTGCTCGAGGATCGTCTCTCTCCGGTCGCCACACTCTCTCGCAGCGGACCATCGCCACTGCCGCGGCCGACAGCCTAAGGACCACAGCCGACCACCGGAGCACCGTCTGCCACTCTGCACCTCCTCGATCGCACACTCACTGGCCGACCAATCAGGACGCGGCCGCCGACCAATCAGCGCCCGCCGGGAACCTTCTGGAACAACCACGCCCATTCTGACGACTATAAAAGGCGACAATTTCCCTCATTAGGTCAGTGGTCTACGACCCGTGACCTGGCCTTAACCGCGTTTTCTCCCCTCTCTTTCCCCTTGTTTCCCCTAATGACTAGTACTTGTGTTAACTCTTAACAATACACTTTCTCGTGTATCCCTTATTTATAGTATACTAATAAACTCTAAGTAATTCTCGGCTACGTCTCAGGATCCCTCAGATCCTTACTGGTAGACAGCGAGTGAAGACTCGGTTTAGAAACCGAGTCTAGTATCCACCTGTAGCTAAGTTTTAGAGGGGGCAAGTAACTTCCACCTAGTCTTTAAGGGTTTCATTGTATTTTCTGCACATATTAGGTGGCCAACTATTTGTGTAAGAATTTAGTTAGGTTGGGATAAAAGGGTTAGCGTCAGCGTACGTTGTAGGAGGTAGGATCAAATTCGGGAGGGCTTCCCTATGCCACAATAGGTTTTTGTAGTTTTTTCGTGCAATCTAGACGTCTAGCGGAGCCAGTTGGTAGGCTACTCCGTCTCCCCGTAGGTCTTTTTTCTTATGTTTCGTTTAAATCCGTTTTATTCGTTCGCCACTCGTGGGGAAGAATCCAGCAGCGTGGCTGGAGTTCTTCAAATGATTTTCAGAATCATCGAAAAAACTATTGTTGGGACTTCCATCGGTCATTTTAAGAATACATGCTGGTTGGAAATTCTCTCAGAAATACTGAACCTGAAGAGTACAATCGTCGGGTTGTTCCGTTGAAAGCTAGGCATAAATTGATTAAACAGGCTCATGAGGGTTATTGGGCAGGGCATTTCGGAACAGAAAAACTCTGGACACTGGTGAAACGCGCGCGGGCCCGCCGCGGCTCCGCAGACGCTACGGGCCCGCCAGCGCTTGGGTGCTCTCGCTGACCGCTGGCGGGCCCGCGGCGGCTATGATATCTGTCAGGTGACTGACGGGTTGAAATTTTTTTGTTCTCAAATGGTTTACAAATGTATTCTGTTTGTTTTAAATCAAGTAAAACTGCGCATAGGACACTAGGTAGTTGAGTTTTAGTTTGAAAATGCTCACATTTATTGGCGAAGCGCTAGCGGGCCCGCCAGCGGTTAGCTGACAAGCGGATGATAAACCTGTTGTCTCAATAAGGTTTATAAATGTTTTTTCCTAGTTTTATGTAAATGAAATCGCGCATAAAGTTTTGTTCAGTGACTTTGTTTGGAGAATCGTACATGGGCGACCGCTGATAAGTTGCGTAGAAGGTGCATAAATGTTTAGTTTGTTTTGATAGTTGTTTTTGTTTTATTCT
Organism: Caenorhabditis japonica; assembly: GCA_963572235.1. Lineage (NCBI taxonomy): Eukaryota > Metazoa > Nematoda > Chromadorea > Rhabditida > Rhabditidae > Caenorhabditis > Caenorhabditis japonica. The sequence continues at coordinate 5,983,113 of OY754342.1, forward strand.
AATTTAAGAAAAGTTTAATTTATACGAAGATTCAAATGCAACAAATGGAGGCAGTAATAGGCGGTTTTCGAAAAAGTTTTCTGAAACGTAGTCCCCAACACGCCGTGCGACCACGCTTCGTTTCAGAACATTTTTTCGGTGTGTTCTACAATTTTTCGAAACATTTTGTTGAAAATTTAGCGATCCTGAAGAAGAGCTTTCTTTCCTATGATGCGAATTTCTTCCTTCCCAAACATTTTCTATATTGCAATTGTTTGAGCAATATATTGCTCAAAAAATTTTAATCGAAAGCCCGGCGGAAAATCGGAAAGGAATCGAAGAATTTCGCAAACTCCGAGGGGAATTCCGAACCGAGATATATGTTTCAGAGTTTCCGACAGAATTTCGAAATTTCCTTCGGAAATACGGGTCTTTTGCCACGTACCTTATTTGCAAGTAACGAGAATTCAAAAAAATTCGTGAGCATGATATTTCATTATATACAGTCGGCAATAAATTCAAAAAAATTGTTTGAAAAAAATATTTCCACATAAATAAATAAAATTAAGGTGTTGTCGGCCCGCCAAATTGGTCAAACGCGCTCCACTGAACTCAACGCTATCCGATTTTCATTTTGGGTTCCAAATTATTTCATTTCACCACGGTGTCCAGGATTTGAAATGTGGGCGGAGCCGAGCAAACGCGCCCCACTGGATTTTTTCGCGCGAAATTCAAATTTTGAGGCATTTTTTATGTTTTTCGGGAAAAAAGCATAAATTCTTAATTTTTTCCCACATGTGCTCCAACGGAATTATAGCTAAGGTCTTTAGAAATTTTTTAAGCCTAAGAACGTCGAATTTGGTTCAGCCACCATTTCGAAATATTCGTTTTGAGTTTTTTGGTGTTTTTGCAGGATAAATCTTTACGAAAAGCGAATTTTGGGCAATTATATGGTACTAAAAGATAAAATACATACATTTTACAAAGAAAAACAGGTTTTACTGAAAGAAAAACAATAAAATCAATAAAATAAAATGCGAGAGTCGAAAAATGCGCAAGCACCGAAAGTGCGTCATGAAGTTTGCTGACGCGTTAGCAAATTAGGCTCCGCCCACATTTCAAATCCTGGACACCGTGTTTCACGTATAAATTCAATGTAAAATGGAATAATTTGGAGACCAACATGAAAATCGGATAGCGTTGAGTTTAGCGGAGCGCATTTGACCAATTTGGCGGCCCGACAATATTGTATTTCATCCTCGCGCATTTGCAGACTCCTTTGGAGAACCAGCCACGTTGTATTGTACCCTGAAAAAAACAAAATAAAGAATCATATATTTTACCCTAGGCTAGTAATTCAAAAAAAAATTTTTTTTCAGGTTTAATTTCGAAATATGGACGCATTGCTGAGAAAAGAGCTGGAAAGGTTGGAGCGGAAAAACGGGGAACTTTTGACAACTCAAAAGGATCTCAGAGAAGATGCAGTGAAAATGATGCGGGAGATCGAGAATAAAACAAATCAGCTTCTCATTAAAAAAAAAATAAATTCAATTGTTGTCTTTTCTTTTTTTGAAAAATGCCTGATTTGGTTCATCAAAAAAGCAATAAATGCTTTTTTTTAAATTTCGGCATGACGTGGTGCACGGTGTGCCAAAATCCGAAAATGTTTGAACTGTTCGCAATGGAGCGCGCTTGCATTTTCAGTGCTAAAATGGCCGCTGATTTTCAACTTCAGAATATGTCATTCTTATTGATTTTTTCAATATTTTGCAACATAATTATTGTTAAGAAAATTTTTATCTATTGTCGGCCCGCCAAAATGGTCAAACGCGCTCCGCTGAACTCAAAGCTATGCGATTTTCATTTTGGTTTCCAAATTATTTCATTTCACGTTGAATTTACACGTGAAATGAAATAATTTGGAGACCAAAATGAAAATCGCATAGCGTTGAGTTCAGCGGAGCGCGTTTGACCATTTTGGCGGTTCGACAATACAAAATAAGCTAAAAAACGTAAAAATTCGTCGACAGGGAAGCTCGACATTAAATTCTGCACTTTTTCAACGGGATTTTCAATATTTTTCAGATTTTTCGTAAAATGGAGGAATTTAATCAAATTTTACAACATTCGATTGCTTCAAAAGTAGATTGGGAACATTTTCATGCAAAGATGAGGTAAAAATAACCACGGACAACGTCACTATAATCATTTGAACGAAAATTACGTGGAATCGGGTGTGTTCAAGCCGATTTGCTGCTCCAATTTGATTGGAAAATTCATATATTCGGTTTATGGAATGCTAAAAACCTGAGGAAAAATAAATAATAATACGCGAAATTCGTACTATATTTTTTTCTTTTTTTTTCACTTTTTTTCCGTGTTTGCTCCGATTCAGTCATAGCCCATTAGTTCCTATGGGCATTTAAACGGGTCATTGGTTCTGATTGATGCCAAAGTACCAAACATGCAACTTAAATTAGAACGGAACATTCAATATTACAAGTACCAGGCGAAAATTAAAGGAAATTCGGGTTAAGCCGAGAGCTAAACAATTATATCATTTAATTGCAGAATTTCCGATCAAAATGAAACAGCAAATTGCCTTGAAAATACTCAGTTTCACGTTATTTTGTTCAAATGCTTATTGGGACGTTGTTTGTGAATATTTTTGCCTCATCTTTGGCTCAAAATAATCGAAATCTTTTTTTTGAAGCAATATTTTGGTTGAAAAACTTGCTAAAATTCCTTCATTTTACGAAAAACCTGAAAAATGTTGAAAATCACCGTTCATTTTAGCACTGAAAAAGCAAGCGCGCTTTATTGCGAACAGTTAAAACATTTTCGGAATTTGCACACCGTGATGGTGAGAAATTTTTTTTCGTGGACAATCGATTGCAATCATGCAATGAATTTTTCTCAAACTTAAAACCTTACCACTCGCTGCATTCCCGATTGATTGAAATGCTCCCGATTCGACCATATGTGAACATCTGAAAATGAAAAAATTGGTATGACGGAGATAAAGAGAAAAAAATGTAATGGGGCTAACCGGGTTAATCATTTTTTGCATCTTGCATTTTTTCTCATTAATTTCACGCAGAAAACTATTTTTCTCCAGAATAAGTGCATAAAATGCCGTTTTCTGCAAAAAATCAAAAGGAAAATTAACATTTTCAGATGCAAAAAGTGAATAACCCCATAATGGTCACATTCAAAGTATAAAAATCCAAAAAAAACATTTTCCGCTTCTAAAAAAATTCATCCATGCCGAAAAAGACACCTTTTTCTTTTGGAATTTTTGTATAACTTTAGGCTACAGAAATTACAGTAAATTTATTTATTTCTATTCTCCCCCCCTTCTATTCTCAACCCCCCTTAAATGATGTCCTTCTAATATAGGGTGTCCTTGAATTATAGGGTGTCCTTCTAATTTTCGGAGCATGATAAAGAAAGAACGGAATAGAACTGCGCGGAGTAGAACCGCCGGAATTGAGGTGTAGCGGCCCAGAACCGCTTCAACAACTCGAAGAATTATTTCGTTGTACATTTTGAGGCCTTGAGTTCTATTTCGTGCAGTTGTTTTTTCAGTACAGTTCCATTTTTGCCGGTTCTATTCCGTAGCAGTTCTATTCCGTGCGAGTTCTATACCGTAGTATCCCCGAAAATTGTGTTCCAAACAATATATTAAAACATATTTTACTGCAAAATGTCCGTTCTTTGACATTAAATAGACTGCTTCTGAATCATTTTTATGCTAACTCTATTCGGGAAAATTCCAGTATAGCCACCCACTACAATATAGGTACCCACGCTATAGTATAGCCACCCACATAACTGAAAAATGGAATTTTCTGTGGGTGGCTATTTTGAAATATGTGGGTGCTTTTACTGGAATATATTATCACAGTAATTATCCCCTCTATTCTTCTCTTTTCTATGATTTTGAATTCACTCCAATAATTTCTTATCAAATTTGGCGTCTTTCAAACGACGGCCACCGTCTGGCAGACGTCGATAATCCGGAACTCATGAACTGATTTTGTGTCATTTGTTTTTTTAACACGCGCCAGTGCGTTTTTTTTTTGAGTTTCATAGTGAACAGGCTTTCTCGGAAATGAAAAATTATCTTCCGAGTTCCGTTGGAAATTTCCGATTTTGTTATTTACTCTTCCCATTTTTCGGCGGAATTTCGAATGTTTCATTTTTGTTTCCAAATTTCATCCTCGCTTTCGTCATGTTGAAATTTTATTTTTTAACAAGAAAACGAAGGAAAAAAAAGAAAAAAGTTTGGAAACAAACGTTAAGAAATCGTGGGTGTTCTTAGTAAAGTGTCCTTCTAATATGGGGGCCCTTGTATTATAGGGTGTCCTTCTATTTTTCATTGGCAGCCTAGCACTGTCCTTCTATTTTAGGGGTGCTTTAATTATAGGGGTTCTTCTATTACAGGTTTTACGGTATTTGAACGCGAAAACGAGAAAAAATGTTGGAAAAAAAAGAAAAAAAAATGAATGAAAACAATGAAAAAAAAACCTACTGCCTCTTTCTCTGCACCTCCTCTCTCTCATAGCCTGCGTATCCTTTTTGTGCGGATGAGTGCCTGCGAAGCTAAATGCAGCCTACTGTAGAAAAAAATGCGACCACGCTTAGGCCAGAATTTTTTTTTTTGGGAAAAAAGCCCGCGCAGTTTAAATTTTATTTTCCAACGTTCCGCCCAACACGCCGTGTACTAAGTTTCGTAAAGCGCACTTGCTTTTTTCGCGAATGGACAATATAAACACTGAATTTGTTCTAAAAAATGAACCACCTTCAGAAACGAAGTTTATAGTACCTGCTAAAATAGGGTTCAAGCCTTTATCAAAATGTCAGCCTCCATTAGCAGTTATGTAGATGTCCAGGCATTTGGCAATGATTATACTATGTTTTCAATCGAGTTGCATCATTGAAAAATATATTCTCGCCCACGGTTTTTTTCACGCAAAAATTCAAAATGCACTAAAATTTAATGTTTTCGTGAAAAAAGTGGGCTGAGTTTCAAGTTTTTATGTCGCAACTCCATTGAAAACAATAATTTTTATAGAAAACATATTACTACGCTTTTAAGGTAGTTAAGCTGCTAAGGAAGCCTTCAACGCCTTTTCGCGTGCCTTTTTTTAAACAAGTCCCTTAAATGATGTGGCAAAGGTCAGTGCACGTTGGCGTGGCAGGCTTCATATTCTATTATACTGCAATTACCTTTTTATTAACGTTGAGTATCGGCAACTGCGGACTGACGTCGAAAATGAGTTGAGCGCAGTCAAACATTGCTCAATCTGCCTATTTTAAATATATTAAATGTAAATTGTTTTTTATGTAAAGTTATGTTATTTTATGGCTCCCCGACGATTCGAAACCCGACGCTTCGAAACCGCGTCAATTCGCCACTCACGTCGATATTGATACCGCGACCTTTCGAAACCCGTCAATTCGAAACCGCGACAAACAGACACCGTGCGCTTTCGCAACCCGTCGACTCGCAACCCCGACACTCTGAAACCCGACTTTTCGCAACCCGGCATTTCGCAACCATTTTTCAGTTTTCAGGTGTTCAGAATTCTGAATTTTTTTTACATTTTTCACGTGACATATTTAATGAGTTGGAAAAAATTTGACCAGAGGCTCTTGCCAACCATGCAAACCTCCATATTACGTATTTATACGATTGATCTTTGCTGATTCAGTGTGAAAACCGGTGAGTATAGTCGGCGAATACATCATCAACCTCGCTCTACTGCAAAACTCCTGTAAAACAGTGTTGACCTTGCAAGATTAACTCGAATTCTAGTGTTTATACTTCTTTTCAACGGAAAATGACGTATCCACGACGAATTGCAGTTAAAATTTGATTTTTCGCTTCAAAAAAGGCGCACTACACTGTTGAAAATTGAAAAGTGCCGTAGAGCGAGGCTGATGATGCATTCGCTGATTATATACAGTTCAGAAGATTTTTTTTGCCGTGCACAATGAATTCCTTCAAATGTAAATAGGTATTTCAGCATTCGCACAGAAGAAATTTGAAAAATTCGAGCAAGTATAATTTTTTCCTGAAGTATTTTACTACGATTTCATCCTATCGCAACTTACACTTACAGGATCAGAAATTCCTAGGGCTATTCGAGAAGCTATCAAACATTCTTCAAATGTGGAACTTCTCCCAAAGCATACTTATTTTATGTATGTCATTACTTTTTTATCTTGCCAAATATTGGTTGAAAAAAATAATAACGAAAAAAAGTCAGTACTACCCAGATTTCGTTAAACAAAAGGCGCGCAGCACGCTTGCAAAACCTTGTGCGGCAGATTGCAAAGTGGGCGGGGCTTATATTTTTGAATGATTTTTGTCAAAAAACTTTTTTAAAACTCTAATTTTGTATGTTTTCTGCGGTTTTTAAAAAATTGTTTTGTTCTTAATTAACTTTTTGTGTTTTAGTCTCGCGCAGTGTACGTCTCCACGGAGTAATGGCGACTGCCTTTTTTCAAACGACTTTTTTTGGCGCGGGAACACGCGCGACGCTCTCGTCTTCTCCGTCTCGTCTCTTTTTTTCGCTCGTCTTCTCCGTCTCGTCTCTTTTCTAAATGTTTGCATTGGCACAGTGCCCAAAATTTTTGCCGTCGAATGCGGCGCGTGCGCGTGCGCGTGTTATCAATGGAGCACGTTTGCACCAGGTCACTCGCCATTACTCCGTGCGTCTCCGTCTGTCTCGCGCAGTGTACGTCTCCGTCTGTCTCGCGCAGTTAGTCTCGCGCAGTGTACGTCTACGTCTCCGTACTCTCGCGCAGTGTACGTCTCCGTTATCTGCAAATAACAAATTAAATGTGAATATAAATTCAAATTTATCCACTAAAAATATTTTAATTGCCAACTCGCCAACGCTCGCTCGGTGGCAACCGCCGAACGCCTAACTTTTGTACATGAAATTATGCTTGTGAATAATATTGACTTATATTTTGTAACCGAGACTTTTTGTCATCCCATGTACCGTCCTCATTGTCGTCTTCATCTAAAATATCATGTTTCCGCGCAGATAGGCAGCCATCGCATCCGAAATCAAGAGGCGGTGGGGTAGCAGTGCAAACCTAGTTCGTGAACACATAATATGAGTCCATTGAATAGTTTAAAAAAATGGGCTAGTTTTGTAGAGGGTGAAGAGAAAAAAGAAAAGTGACGTTCCAGTTGTACGAGAACATATGACGATTCAGAGAGTGAAAAATATGTAGTGATTTTTGTGGGCAAGTTCAGGAGTTCGGAAATGTTTATGAAAAGAGATTTCGTTTGGTCTAGTGAAGAATTAGGTGGCCGATATACAAGAATGAATCGTGAACTTGAGGGTTATGGTCAATTGTTAGTATTTCGCAAAAATGAAGATGGTAAAACTGCTCTAGGAGTGAATCGGCGAGTATTATTGGTAATTTTCGATTATAAAACACTGCTACCCCACCGCCTCTTGATTTCGGATGCGATGGCTGCCTATCTGCGCGGAAACATGATATTTTAGATGAAGACGACAATGAGGACGGTACATGGGATGACAAAAAGTCTCGGTTACAAAATATAAGTCAATATTATTCACAAGCATAATTTCATGTACAAAAGTTAGGCGTTCGGCGGTTGCCACCGAGCGAGCGTTGGCGAGTTGGCAATTAAAATATTTTTAGTGGATAAATTTGAATTTATATTCACATTTAATTTGTTATTTGCAGATATTCTCAGTACGGAGCGCTGCAAACGCGCTCCCTTCGCACAGTGATGGACGCGGCCGCGTTTGCGACGAGAGAGTGCAGAAAATTGAGAGAGCCGTGGCCGATGTTTTGCTCTGATTTCTCTAAACCTCACTCCGAATGCATGCGAAATTTTGGTTCGATTGGAGCGAGTTTTCAGCGTTTTATACCGAGTATAACGGAGACGTACACTGCGCGAGAGTACGGAGACGTAGACGTACACTGCGCGAGACTAACTGCGCGAGACAGACGGAGACGTACACTGCGCGAGACAGACGGAGACGCACGGAGTAATGGCGAGTGACCTGGTGCAAACGTGCTCCATTGATAACACGCGCACGCGCACGCGCCGCATTCGACGGCAAAAATTTTGGGCACTGTGCCAATGCAAACATTTAGAAAAGAGACGAGACGGAGAAGACGAGCGAAAAAAAGAGACGAGACGGAGAAGACGAGAGCGTCGCGCGTGTTTCCGCGCCAAAAAAAGTCGTTTGAAAAAAGGCAGTCGCCATTACTCCGTGGAGACGTACACTGCGCGAGACTAAAACACAAAAAGTTAATTAAGAACAAAACAATTTTTTAAAAACCGCAGAAAACATACAAAATTAGAGTTTTAAAAAAGTTTTTTGACAAAAATCATTCAAAAATATAAGCCCCGCCCACTTTGCAATCTGCCGCACAAGGTTTTGCAAGCGTGCTGCGCGCCTTTTGTTTAACGAAATCTGGGTAGTACTGACTTTTTTTCGTTATTATTTTTTTCAACCAATATTTGGCAAGATAAAAAAGTAATGACATACATAAAATAAGTATGCTTTGGGAGAAATTCCACATTTGAAGAATGTTTGATAGCTTCTCGAATAGCTCTAGGAATTTCTGATCCTGTAAGTGTAAGTTGCGATAGGATGAAATCGTAGTAAAATACTTCAGGAAAAAATTATACTTGCTCGAATTTTTCAAATTTCTTCTGTGCGAATGCTGTAATACCTATTTACATTTGAAGGAATTCATTGTGCACGGCAAAAAAAATCTTCTGAACTGTATATAATCAGCGAATGCATCATCAGCCTCGCTCTACGGCACTTTTCAATTTTCAACAGTGTAGTGCGCCTTTTTTGAAGCGAAAAATCAAATTTTAACTGCAATTCGTCGTGGATACGTCATTTTCCGTTGAAAAGAAGTATAAACACTAGAATTCGAGTTAATCTTGCAAGGTCAACACTGTTTTACAGGAGTTTTGCAGTAGAGCGAGGTTGATGATGTATTCGCCGACTATACTCACCGGTTTTCACACTGAATCAGCAAAGATCAATCGTATAAATACGTAATATGGAGGTTTGCATGGTTGGCAAGAGCCTCTGGTCAAATTTTTTCCAACTCATTAAATATGTCACGTGAAAAATGTAAAAAAAATTCAGAATTCTGAACATCTGAAAACTGAAAAATGGTTGCGAAATGCCGGGTTGCGAAAAGTCGGGTTTCAGAGTGTCGGGGTTGCGAGTCGACGGGTTGCGAAAGCGCACGGTGTCTGTTTGTCGCGGTTTCGAATTGACGGGTTTCGAAAGGTCGTGGTATCAATATCGACGTGAGTGGCGAATTGACGCGGTTTCGAAGCGTCGGGTTTCGAATCGTCGGTGAGCCATAAAATAACATAACTTTACATAAAAAACAATTTACATTTAATATATTTAAAATAGGCAGATTGAGCAATGTTTGACTGCGCTCAACTCATTTTCGACGTCAGTCCGCAGTTGCCGATACTCAACGTTAATAAAAAGGTAATTGCAGTATAATAGAATATGAAGCCTGCCACGCCAACGTGCACTGACCTTTGCCACATCATTTAAGGGACTTGTTTAAAAAAAGGCACGCGAAAAGGCGTTGAAGGCTTCCTTAGCAGCTTAACTACCTTAAAAGCGTAGTAATATGTTTTCTATAAAAATTATTGTTTTCAATGGAGTTGCGACATAAAAACTTGAAACTCAGCCCACTTTTTTCACGAAAACATTAAATTTTAGTGCATTTTGAATTTTTGCGTGAAAAAAACCGTGGGCGAGAATATATTTTTCAATGATGCAACTCGATTGAAAACATAGTATAATCATTGCAAAATGCCTGGACATCTACATAACTGCTAATGGAGGCTGACATTTTGATAAAGGCTTGAACCCTATTTTAGCAGGTACTATAAACTTCGTTTCTGAAGGTGGTTCATTTTTTAGAACAAATTCAGTGTTTATATTGTCCATTCGCGAAAAAAGCAAGTGCGCTTCACGAAACTTAGTACACGGCGTGTTGGGCGGAACGTTGGAAAATAAAATTTAAACTGCGCGGGCTTTTTTCCCAAAAAAAAAATTTTGGCCTAAGCGTGGTCGCATTTTTTTCTACAGTAGGCTGCATTTAGCTTCGCAGGCACTCATCCGCACAAAAAGGATACGCAGGCTATGAGAGAGAGGAGGTGCAGAGAAAGAGGCAGTAGGTTTTTTTTTCATTGTTTTCATTCATTTTTTTTTCTTTTTTTTCCAACATTTTTTCTCGTTTTCGCGTTCAAATACCGTAAAACCTGTAATAGAAGAACCCCTATAATTAAAGCACCCCTAAAATAGAAGGACAGTGCTAGGCTGCCAATGAAAAATAGAAGGACACCCTATAATACAAGGGCCCCCATATTAGAAGGACACTTTACTAAGAACACCCACGATTTCTTAACGTTTGTTTCCAAACTTTTTCTTTTTTTTCCTTCGTTTTCTTGTTAAAAAATAAAATTTCAACATGACGAAAGCGAGGATGAAATTTGGAAACAAAAATGAAACATTCGAAATTCCGCCGAAAAATGGGAAGAGTAAATAACAAAATCGGAAATTTCCAACGGAACTCGGAAGATAATTTTTCATTTCCGAGAAAGCCTGTTCACTATGAAACTCAAAAAAAAAAAAACGCACTGGTGCGTGTTAAAAAAACAAATGACACAAAATCAGTTCATGAGTTCCGGATTATCGACGTCTGCCAGACGGTGGCCGTCGTTTGAAAGACGCCAAATTTGATAAGAAATTATTGGAGTGAATTCAAAATCATAGAAAAGAGAAGAATAGAGGGGATAATTACTGTGATAATATATTCAAAAACCAATTTCGACTGTGCGTTTTGTACGATATAAGTACAGCACGCAGTTGCCTCGTTGCTAGCATCCGTGAAAGTTACGATCAAATTGTTTCCGGATTTCGATATAGCATTCCTTGGCAATTTTCTTTCGAATCCTTCGCACTTCGTGATAATCTCTTTCCACTCGGTTGATAGCTCGTCATTCAATGGTGTGTCCCAATCCAATGTATCATCCCAGAGCTTCCTTTGAAAGAGTTTTATCGGAAGTAATATGGGAACTAATAATCCCAAAGGATCATAGTTTCCCGATAAGAAGCTTGAAATAGTTCTTCGAGATATATTCGTCGGAAGTTCGTTCAAAACACCAATAGTGATTTCATCTGTGATGGATGACCACAGAATCCCCAAAACTTTCATATCGGTATCTTGGGCTCGATCTTTGTTTTCGATCATTTCGTTAAAAATCGTCGAGTTGCTCAAAAATTCTCTGAGGTTCATTTTCATTGAAGAAAATGTTTCTTTCGAAGCGTAATATAATTGGATAGCCTCTTCGGGTTCCTTATCCGTTGTTAAGATGAGGTTGTCCACATACAAATTCTTCGCCATTTCTACCGCCAATTGTTTATTCGGGTGATTCTCCAAATGATGGAGTATGGTTGCCGCCAGAAGAAATGGAGATGCATTGAACCCAAATAGTACTCGAGTGTATCGATACACTTCGATATTATCGGGTGTAGCCGGTCTTCGATAATCCTTGAGCCATAGTATTCTTGTCGCATCCCTGTCGATTTCGTGTAATCTTTCTTGTAGGAAGGCCTTTTCGACGTCGGATAATATTGCGATTTTTCCAGTTCTAAACCTGATCAATAGTTGGGTAAGATCAGGAAGAATCACTGATCCTTGGTGTATCATGTCGTTTAAAGAAGGTTCATTTTTAAAATGACTTGACCCATCGATTACTACTCGGCATTTCGTCGTCGTCTTGTGGGGAGTGAGAACTGGTTGGTGTGGATTGTAATGCACCAATCCTCCCACTTCCTCACTCATATCGACCTTCTCGATAACTTGAAGTTCGAGTTGATCCTTGAAGATAGTATCAATCATCCCAAGTACTTCGATTGATTGATATTTGACCACGCTCAATAATCTTTTCATAGCAATGCTCCAGTTTGTTGGGATATTGCTGTTTATTTGTTTGAAAGGAAGTCTTACATAATAACCATCCTCTCGTTTCTCGATCGTTTTCTTGAAGAATTCCATCGTTCGTCTGTCGATTTCGTTTTTCTCTTCGGTTAATGATCCAGAAAATTCGTCGGAAGACTTCATCGCCATATCTTTCTTCTGGTTGTCTTCCTCTTTTCGTTCGTTTGTTGATTCATCTGTTTCATTTTCAACAGTGACAGCTGTGAAGTTAATCGTTTCTCGTTTCTTAACTTCTTCAAATTTCTTCTTGTTTTGGGATGTTCCAATTGTTGTGTATCCCATGGTTGTCTTTACTAGACAGATTCCTGAAGGTAGGGGAATCATGGCTCCTTGCCAGATTTGGCAGAAGTAGTCGCATCCCAGAATCATTTGTGGGTCGCTTCTCTTTTCAAAAACATCGCTGTTGATTTGAAGTTGTTGTTTTAACATAAACTGCAAATCTTCCGAGGTTAGTACAGCTTTTTCGATTTTGCCAGCCAAATCCTTGGTTGCATATGCTCCAATAGTGAGTTCCTCAGTTTCATTTTTGATTCGGAGCTCTGTCTCAACATATTCCTTTGGCTTAGGTGCTTCGTCATCTTGTCACTTTCAAGCACCTATCGGAAAAATGTTCTCCTTGGCAGAATAAGCACTTCGTCTGAAAGTTCGACTTCGAATCCTTGTATTTTTCGTCATACTTTTTCGGCTTGTTTCTCTGCAAGTCCTTCGGATTTTCCTCATCTTTCAACTTGAGTTTTTTGCGAAGCTTTTCTTGGTGCTTGATGGTTTCTTCGATGTCATAAATGAGCTGTTCTATTGTCCAGTCATTTACGTCCGAGAGTTTGTATTTCCTCTCATAGATTTCCTTTCGTATATCATAGCTGAATTTTTCGACTATCGCGTCTTTCACCATGTAGTGATCGATATTTTCTCCAAGTGTGTCGAGTTGTTGAAGAAGAATATGAATCTTATCCCATAACTTCCTCTGTTCGCTAATTGACGTATTCGTTGCTTTCACGAATTTGAATCGATCATTCAACTCGGCAATGGTTGCTTCGGAATCGTCGTATCGTTCTTTTAGAAGATTGATTGCCAATGCATAGTTATCTTCTGTAACCAGATATTTCTCGATTAGCTCCTTTGCTTCTCCATCGAGATGATTCTTCAGCTCATTGAATTTTATAATTGCGGAATCTTCGGTTTTGTCGATTAACTCTTCGAAAATCGTCCAGAAATTCTGCCATTGCCATCTGTCTCCACTAAATTTAGGGATCTTCAGATGTCTGATGCGTCTGGGGGTTGACGCGTTCTCCGAAACTGATACTCTTGGCGATTGTACTCTTCCATCGTGTTGGGAATTTCGTATTAATAATCGTCGTTCTCGTTGAGCCATCCGTTTATCTCTTGCTTGTACCCCTCGAAGTATTACGTCGTTAACTTTATCAGCTTGTTCTTCGAATTTCGACTGTTCTACGTCATTGTCAGGATCCAGACCTTCTGCGGTCATTGCCAACTTCTCCAGTGCAGATTCCGTTGCCTTGATACTAGATGTCATCTCATTAATTTTCGTAAAAAGGCTATCATCGTTCTCTAGAATTTGTTCTGGAGTGAACTTTGCGATCTCTGTGATAAGCTTCTCCGCTTCATCACATTCTCTGAGTAACGCATTTTTCGTTCTCGTGGACCAACTTGATCCACTTTTGAGCATAGTTTTCGTCGTTGATAGAATACAAGTAAACCAACTCGGTAAACGCCTGCAACTGTTACGCAGATCTAAGAAGCAATATCAGCTTTTGCGCATGACTTAGAGCTCCTTTCAGATTTTAAACAGCCTTTAAACCCAGTAGCAGATGTTATGCAGACATTGAAGGTTCCAACACCTGTTAAGCAGATCTTAAAAAGGCTGCAGATGTTACGCAGATCTTAAACGCGACACGCGCCGCACCTGGCGACACAAAATCGTGGCACCGCCCGTCTGTTCTCTGCTTGTTTTTTTCCGTTTTTTCGTCGGTATTTTGTTTTTTTTTGCAATTTTTTTATCATTATTTTACTCCGTGGTAAAATAAAAGATGAAAAAAGACATTCACGTCACGAATTCCACATTATATATAATGGATTCGTGGCGGAGTGACATTTCACGTGAAACTGTCAGACGAAAAATCTCTTCATTTCTTCAGTTATTTCTTCATTTTTTCGAATAAATACGAGAAAAAATTGTCACTCCGCCACGAATCCATTATAGCGCAAAATAATTATTTTTTTCTTCCATTTTTTCAAATAAAAACGCGTTTTGTGTCTTTTTGTTTTCACATTTTTATGTTTTTCGGAAACGTGGAAGGTTAATTTATTTTCAAAAAATATTTTCGAGGAAAAAAAAAAGAAAATGTGATTAATAAATAATAAGAAAATCATTTTTGCGCGAAATGCCCGTGGTTACAAATCCAAATGTCGCGGGTTCGTGTTTTGCCCAACCCAAAAAAACTTTTTTTGCTCGTTTTTTTGTGCGGTTTCGCATCGCTTTTGATTTGTTTCATATATTAATCTAATTCTGCATTGATTTTTTGTCCGGAAAGTTCAGCGGCAACGCGCCGGAAGCATGTGTGATGCTTTTCAAATATGCGACCGGAGGGAGATGGGCGGAAGCTTGCTTTGTGACGGAATGTTTTGTGATTTAAAGTCTAAAGGCTTTTACAGTGTTTAATCGGCTCCCAGTAACCTTTTTCTTATCTTTTTAGGCTCACCTTTAAACTTTTAATCACAAAAAGTAAATTTAATCCCCCCCCCCCCCGCAAAGCATGCTTCCGCCCAGTTCGGTCGCCCTTTTGAAAAGTGTCACAGAATTTTTGCGATTCAAATGCACCCGCGCGGCACCGATGACGCGCCTCGTTTTCTATAACCGTCTAACTTCTTTCTCTCTCTCTCTTTCCCGCAGAGCGCCAAATAAATTCCTAATTTCCAGAGCAAATGGGTAAAGACAGAGAACCCGTCGACCAACAACACCATCCACCATCCACCACGTCACCGGCGCCCAGCCAACACCCGAGAGATCCCAAAATGCAGGCGCCACGAGTTCGCCTGCCGGATGGAGTTTGAGGTTAACGTAAGTTGTTTGGACGGGCGTAAAACTTAAAATAACAAAAATAAAAAAATATATCGTTCAGCGCGGCTCCGAGGGTGAAGCATTGTTCCGTCAGGTGACGAGCGACTTGTCGATCGAAGAACGCTAGTACTTTTCTCACTTCTTCTACGACAAAGAGGAAGGCATCAGACACTGGTTGTATAATGATAAGAAGATATTAAAGCAATTGAAAAGTTGGTTGTTTTTTTTTGGTGTTCTGATGATTCCCAGTTGACTTAAAAGCCCAAAACAAACTTTACAGACCTTCCCTGGGAGTTCTCTTTCGAGGTCAAATTCTACCCGACCACACCCACCACTATTGTCGACGATCACGCACGATACTACGTCTTCCTCCAACTCCGCCGTGACATTCTCACAGGACGCCTTCCAGCCACCGCCGACACTCATGCCCTTCACGGCTATTTTGTTGTTGAGATGAAAATAATGTGTATTAAATGCTATTTCTTTTTTAAAATAAAAATAATAATTATAAAAGTATGTTTTATTTTCTAATAGAAAAGAGAAAAAGGAACGAAAAGCAAAGTGAAAGCAGTAGTAGCCCCTCAGTTGCGCAGCTTTTGAGCAGATCTTTAGCAGAAACCCATAGCGCGTAAATTAACAGTTGCGTAAGAGCTGCGTAAAAGTTGCCAAAGTCTGCGTAACAGTTGCAGGCGTTTACCGAGAAAGTCAATCGTCCTTTCGTTATTAAATTCTTCGAGTTATTTTCGTACGTGCAGGTGCAAATCGATCTAATCGTGTGTTAGTGGTTCAAAGTCAAACACTTACTGCTTTTTCATAAGATTGATTTGCTCGATCTTCGTCCTTGTGGTGATTTTTCCGACTTCGTATGTTCGTCGATGCACCATAAATTGATCGGTTGGTTCAGTGGTTGTTCCTTTATTAATATAGAAAGAAGAATAAAATACAATATAGCACTGCACCTTGCAGTGGGAGACTCGCTTCAAAAACCAGAGAAATTGGTCAATAGAGCGCGCGTGCACCGCGTCTGCGTCTTGTATCTCGGCACACTCTCTCGCTCACTTTTTTTGAAAATGTGTTTTTCAGAGCATTAAAATGCATTTTAAAGTATCTTCTCGTTTCATTTTTGGAAAAATCTCTCTGTTAAAAGGTAGCAAATTTTTTTTGAGTGTTTTTAAATCAAATTTTTCGAAAATTGGTCGATTCTTCCGTGCACTCTATCGATTTTTAGTTATTCTTCTATTTTCGAAGGCATTTTTTTATCCGAAAATTCATATTTTCTATTTTTTCCCTTTCAATTAATATTTATTTTGTCTGAAATTTACAGTTTTACGTGCCATTCAACGAAAACCGGCCTTTGGTTTGGCGAGAAACCATAATTGTACAATTGCAATGTAAAACTTACGAAACATTGTGCGACGAGTACTTTATCCCATTTCTTTTTTAGCTTAACTTGAAAACTGATATATCAATTATTTTTCTTATGTAAATCGCTAAAATCACATACTAATTCAATTTTTTTCTTGTTCATTGTTGATTGAAGTCTCAAAAAGTTTTTGAAAATTAGAAATTTTTGTCGATCCCGTATTCCAGAACGATCCTAGACTCGAAAAAAGATTTGAACACAAAAATTCAAAACTATGGCTAAAAAATGTCGGCAAAAAAGAAAGAAAAACAAAAAATTGACAGCGTACAAGTAATTATTGGCCAATTTTGATAAACTTTGTTTTAAAAACATTCTAAAAAATTTTACTTCCATTCAACAGAGCGATTTTTGAAAAAAGGGAACGAGAAAATGCTGAAAAATGAATTTTAATTATCTGCTTCGAAAAAAAGTGAGCGAGAGAGTGTGCCGAGACAAGAGACGCAGGCAGGCGCGGCGCAAGTGCGCTCTATTGCCAATTTCCTCTGAATTTTGAATCTAGTCTCCCCATGCAAGGTGCAGTGTATAGCAGAATAATAGAAAATAGAAGGGTTGGAAAATATATATCTATCAGACAAACTAAACTTGAACTTAAACTTTAAGCTTAAAACTTTTAGTAAGGGACACAAGTGTCCCTTTTTATATCGGAGGGGGCGGAGTGACAACGCGGAGGCGAGAGAAGAATTTAATAAAGTTAAAAGGATTTCCTATCTCCCGCCTCCGCACCGTTTCTTACACAAAACAATTATGTTAGAAATAATAAAATAAGAAACATGAAGGAACCGCTTTCGGTTCACCGATGTTCCGCAAAATTTCCACTGTTCCGCAGTATTCGCTGCGAGACCGCAGTGATAAACTGCGGAACATCGGAGCGTCGTTTGCAAACCTCGTTCGTGAACACATAATAGCTACTTACACGCCAATCTATAAAATCCGCTCTATTCATCCTCCATCTTCTAAAAATCTATATGATCCGCGCGTCGTCACAACCACAATAAAAAATTAAAACCTAAACAAATTGTTAAAAACAAACTATAGTCGGCGAATACATCATCAACCTCGCTCTACTGCAAAATGCTTGTAAAACCGTGTGGCACTTGTAATATTAACTCGAATTCTAGTTGTATTCCTTTTTTTCAACGGAGAATGACGTATCCGCAACGAGTTGCAGTTAAAATTTGATTTTTCGCTTAAAAAAAGGCGCACTACACTGTTGAAAATTGAAAAGTGCCGTAGAGCGAGGCTGATGATGCATTCGCCGACTATAAAAATGATTTAAAAATCACTAGCAACCCAAGAGCGCCGTGCCATCAAAACTAATAATTGCCGTGAGATTTTCCAATTTATAAAACACCGAATTTCTACTAAATCTCCCCCACTATTATGTGTTCACGAACGAGGTGTGCAAACGACGCTCCGATGTTCCGCCATTTTTCCACTTTTCCGCAGTATTCGCGACGAGACCGCAGTGATAAACTGCGGAACATCGGAGCGTCGTTTGCAAACCTCGTTCGTGAACAAATACTCGGCAGAAACCCCAGACAATCTGCGAGCAGTATGCGCTCATAGAACTGTCTGCACACAATGAATACGAGTCGAAGCTGTCTAAAAGCATTCCAACAACAGTCAGCACACAATATCTCGCAAAGAGGGGGAAAACGAGAGAACTGTCCGTAGACTGTTGCTTGCGTCGAGAGAAATCATCTGCTCGCGTCACTTATTGATTATTCGTAGTGGCGTTTCCGTCTCATTTTCATTATTAATTTCGCTTTTGTTGCGGTTAAATTTCTATATAATTGTTATCGTCTATTTGAAATTACGTTGTTGTCAATAAAATCGATTGCGCGACCTGTCGTACTCGAAAAAATCCAATTTATGGATCATTTTAGGGTAAACTTTGAAAATTGTTCAATTTTCCAGTTTTTTTGCACATTTTGAGACAGATATCATAATTGTATTTTTCTCATGATTAGTTGATTTTTTTGAATAGAAAAAAAAGTTGTTTGCTATTTGGAAAATGCAATAAAAATCCTCATCGAAATTATCGATTTTTCATTTTTAATGCCAATATGTACAATTCTCTTTGCTCTTCTTTATTTTGGTTACGATGGCTCGCTATTATCAAATGAAAAAAATTTGCTAAAAATAGTTTCCTCTCACGCTGCCAAAACCTGAATGGTGGTGAGACTCGGCGAATGCTGACGCATAACTTGACACCCTGTCTCGCCACGTCACGAATCCATAATATACCACAAGGTATCACTTCGTCGCGAAATCGTTATGCCATTGCTTTGTGTTGTCAATTGAGTTGCGACATCAACACGTGAAACGTCGCTCACTTTTTTCACACAAAAATTCAAAATACACGAAAATGTAATGTTCGCGTAGAAAAAAGTGGGCGGAGTTTCACGCTTTTATCGGAACTCGATTGAAAACACAATAATTATGAAGTTTATTTTTAATCTAGAAATGCAAAGACATTGGAAACCGCTCGAGTACAAGCCCATCACCTTGACGATCAATCTCCGCGGAGCTGTGGACGACTAACAAGGGAAGTCTTTTTGGGCACCGTTTGAGATCTTTATGAAACTTGGGTCATAGGTACTCCAGACCCACCTGAATCGAAATCCGTTTTAAAAAACCGCGGGTTTTGCCTTCTTCTGGAGTTATGACGTCTTCAAGATGGAGCGAAAAAGGGTGCCACCTTTATAAGCGCTCGCGTCCCCTCTTCTCAACAGCGAGGTGGTGGCCGAGGGGGTGACACAGGTAAACCGCAAAAAGTTTGAAAAGTGTTTCAAGAGAGTTTAGGGGCGGAAAGAGTCCCAAAAGAGTCTAAGGTGAATTGTGAACCGCAAAAGTGTATCGAAAGAGTGGCAATCTGATAATTCAAACGAATTCTTTTCAGAATCTGTTGAAATTCTTTCTGCTTCAGAGAATTTGAGAAGATTATCAAAAGAATTGCAAAAAGACATGCGCTACTTTCTAAAAGGGCGGAGCCTAAATTATCGACATTTTTTTGCTATTTCTTCTCATTTTTACAAATTTTTGGTCATTTTTCTCCTATTTTCCGCCTTTTTTTGATTAAATTTTTGCCGGTAGATGTTATTTTTGAGATTTATAAGCGGTGTGTAGAGAAATTTTTGAGGTTTAGGCGCTATTTTTGTCGAGACATAGAGTTGCCGATTTGATCGATTTTGTAAGTCCGCTCGTCGAGACAAGCCCGGTCGTTCGTGCATGGGTCAGTATTACTATTGTCTCAGCAAGTGCTAATCTTTTTTTTTATTTGAAAAATTTCGACACATTTCGACACATTTGAATGAGGTGCGACCGTAATGGCGCGGCCAGAAATGAAAAAAAGGTGGTCATAAATGCAGAAATTTCCCCTTTTTTCTAAATTCAACTGTGCGATTTAAAAAAAAGGGGGAAATTTCTGCATTTATGGCCACCTTTTTTTTATTTCTGGCCGCGTTATAATAAATAAAGTCGATTTGCATCAGCGTTTTTCTTTTCTTCCGCATCAACCTATGTATATTTTTTTTAGCTTATTCTCCATGTTTTATTTAAATGTTTAGAGACCGTCAACGCACGTTTGTAGCAATGCCAATTGCATGGACCTTATGACGAATTTGGGAAGAGAGCCGGCCAATAGGCAACGATGCCCACAAGGAATATATTAAGGTACGCATAGATTTTTCCCAAAATAATTCTAAAACAAATTTCAGAAAGGTGGTCTTGCAATGACGTTAGTTTCAAAAACGACGTACACGGCCGCTCGCCAGATCAATATTCGACAATTTTGCAAGTGAGTTGCTTTACTTTTATGAGGTTATTCACGAAATGGCAAACAACGGCATAAAACTGCGCGAAAACTCGGAAAATGCTCCGATTGATCTGAAATTTTGGGAAATAAAGGAAAAAGTTCTCCCGGACATTACCCCAAAATTTCAGACCAAAATATCAATTTTAAGCATTTTCAGAAAAAAAGGCAATATTTCTTAAAAATCGATATTTTGGACTGAAATTTGGTGGGAATGTCCGGGAGAGTTTTTTCCCTCATTGCCCAAATTTCAGATCAATCGGAGCATTTTTCGAGTTTTCGCGGAGTTTTTTGCCATTTTTTGCCATTTCGTGAATAACCCCATTAAATAAACCTTCGTTTTTAGCGGTCTTTCACACCGGATTTGAAATGGGTCCAGCGACTGGGAGTACCAAACGTTTACGCTTCATTTTTGGTGAGTTTATTTGAATTTTTGTACCCGAAGAAAATATTTCATATTTAGTGATCGATCGACAGGAAAAAAGGCAGTCCAGTTTGACTCGACTCAAAAAAAGTAACCACCTTCTGATAAGGTTCGTGTGTTTTTTTAAACGTCTAATGAAGATTATTTTCAAAGACTCGAGTAGAACATTTGAATTGAACACAGACCACTTCACAGCGACAGCCCAACGCACTGTGTTATTTTCTTGTGTCAATATTGTCAATTAATGTTTTATTTATTTATTTAATTGAAAGTCTCACTCGAATAAAAAATATCTGCAAATTTGTTGCAAATGAACGATAAAAGGCCCCAAAGGAATAAGCAATTTGTCTCAAAAGAGTTTGAAAAGAATGCGCAAAAAATGTGGAAAGAGTTTCAATAGATTCTAGGAGACTCTTTCTGTGCACTTTTTAGAGTCTACGCCCGCACTCCTTTTAGAATCTGTTGAAACTCTACGCGGTTTACCTGTGGAGTGCGCGCACTGTAAATCTGACGATGCATGTTCGACCCCCATGCTCTGTCTATTTTATTTTTTCTTTTTTGCTTTCATGACATCTTCAATTTTTCCAATATTTAGGAACATTTATGGTATCATTACTGATTTTCGAACATTTCCGGTGTGTTCAAAGACCTATCGATTGTAAATGGCTATATTAAAAATGTGTCGATGAACAAGTTATAAGTGGCCTGTCATACAAGTCACATCATGACAAAAAAAGTGACGATCGAATTTTTTAAAGATGTTTTCTTCTACTCTTTCATGCCAATCAACACATGTCTTGTTGATTTATGGAGCAGTTTGAAGGATAAAATTGCCATCGACAGCATGACTCCATCAACCCATTTGTGCAAAACGATGAACATACCACCCGGCTGCGCGGGAAACATTCAAGTTCTGGGCGTCGGCATTTTTTATGGGTTCGAAAGGGTCATCAAGTACATTACTGGCCAAATAAAATTGTATTGCCTGCAAAATCAACCGGAAAGACGAAACATTGGAAATGCCTGTGGCGGTCTACAAATGCTTTTGGTGGTCTACAGGTAGATTTTTCATCCGAAGTCGGATCCATGAGCACAGTACGCTTGGAATGTCTGGTGAAACCACATCATTCGCCCACCAAGATTTTTACCTCCAGCAGAACTTCTGTTCACCAACAACATGGATGTTGATTGTTCATCAAAAGCTTGGAACCGAACTTCTTTCATCAAATGCCTATACTGTGAATTATCTTCTCTGTATTCATAATGCTTGGCATGGAAGAGTCGAAGAAAACATCTTTAAAATATTCGATCGTCACTTTTTTTGTCATGATGTGACTTATATGACAGGCCACTTATAACTTGTTCATCGACACATTTTTAATATAGCCATTTACAATCGATAGGTCTTTGAACACACCGGAAATGTTCGAAAATCAGTAATGATACCATAAATGTTCCTAAATATTGGAAAAATTGAAGATGTCATGAAAGCAAAAAAGAAAAAATAAAATAGGCAGAGCGTGGGGGTCGAACATGCATCGTCAGATTCACAGAGCGCGCACTCACCCCCTCGGCCACCACCTCGCTGTTGAGAAGAGGGGACACGAGCGCTTATAAAGGTGGCACCCTTTTTCGCTCCATCTTGAAGACGTCATAACTTCAGAAGGAGGCAAAACCCGCAGTTTTTTAAAACGGATTTCGATTCAGGAGGGTCTGGAGTACCTACGACCCAAGTTTCATAAAGATCTCAAACGGTGCCCAAAAAGACTTCCCTTGTAAGTTATAGGTAATATTATTTATGCTTTTTGCTTTCTCGGTAAACGCCTGCAACTGTTACGCAGACTTTGGCAACTTTTACGCAGCTCTTACGCAACTGTTAATTTACGCGCTATGGGTTTCTGCTAAAGATCTGCTCAAAAGCTGCGCAACTGAGGGGCTACTACTGCTTTCACTTTGCTTTTCGTTCCTTTTCTCTTTTCTATTAGAAAATAAAACATACTTTTATAATTATTATTTTTATTTTAAAAAAAGAAATAGCATTTAATACACATTATTTTCATCTCAACAACAAAAGAGCCGTGAGTTGGAGGAAGACGTAGTATCGTGCGTGATCGTCGACAATAGTGGTGGGTGTGGTCGGGTAGAATTTGACCTCAAAAGAGAACTCCCAGGGAAGGTCTGTAAAGTTTGTTTTGGGCTTTTAAATCAACTGGGAATCATCAGAAAACCAAAAAAAGCAACCAACTTTTCAATTGCTTTAATATCTTCTTATCATTATACAACCAGTGTCTGATGCCTTCCTCTTTGTCGTAGAAGCAGAGAGAAAAGTAATCGCGTTCTTCGATCGACAAGTCGCTCGTCACCTGACGGAACAATGCTTCACCCTCGGAGCCGCGCTGAACGATATATTTTTTTATTTTTGTTATTTTAAGTTTTACGCCCGTCCAAACAACTTACGTTAACCTCAAACTCCATCCGGCAGGTGAACTCGTGGCGCCTGCATTTTGGGATCTCTCGGGTGTTTGGCTGGGTGCCGGTGACGTGGCGGATGGTGGATGGTATTGTTGGTCGACGGGTTCTCTGTCTTTACCCATTTGCTCTGGAAATTAGGAATTTATTTGGCGCTCTGCGGGAAAGAGAGAGAGAGAAAGAAGTTAGACGGTTATAGAAAACGAGGCGCGTCATCGGTGCCGCGCGGGTGCATTTGAATCGCAAAAATTCTGTGACACTTTTCAAAAGGGCGACCGAACTGGGCGGAAGCATGCTTTGCGGGGGGGGGGGGGGGAGTTTTTGTGATTAAAAGTTTAAAGGTGAGCCTAAAAAGATAAGAAAAAGGTTACTGGGAGCCGATTAAACACTGTAAAAGCCTTCAGACTTTAAATCACAAAACATTCCGTCACAAAGCAAGCTTCCACCCAGCTCCCTCCGGTCACATATTTAAAAAGTATCACACATGCTTCCGGCGCGTTGCCGCTGAACTTTCCGGACAAAAAATCAATGCAGAATTATATTAATATATGAAACAAATCAAAAGCGATGCACAAAAAAACGAGCAAAAAAAAAGTTTTTTTGGGTTGGGCAAAACACGAACCCGCGACATTTGGATTTGTAATCACAGGCACTACCAACTGAGCCACAGAGGACAGAAATCTCTGCAGAACTGAGTGCTTATAAATGAATGATTAAGAGTGTAACGTGAGAAATAGTGGCGACGAAGTAAATATTCGCGCAAAAATGATTTTCTTATTATTTATTAATCACATTTTCTTTTTTTTTTCCTCGAAAATATTTTTTGAAAATAAATTAACCTTCCACGTTTCCGAAAAACATAAAAATGTGAAAACAAAAAGACACAAAACGTGTTTTTATTTGAAAAAATGGAAGAAAAAAAATAATTATTTTGCGCTATATAATGTGGAATTCGTGACGTGAATGTCTTTTTTCATCTTTTAATTTACCACGGAGTAAAATAATGATAAAAAAATCGCAAAAAAAAAGAAAAATACCGACGAAAAAACGGAAAAAAACAAGCAGAGAACAGACGGGCGGTGCCAATGATTTTGTGTCGCCAGGTGCGGCGCGTGTCGCGTTTAAGATCTGCGTAACATCTGCAGCCTTTTTAAGATCTGCTTAACAGGTGTTGCAACCTTCAATGTCTGCATAACATCTGCTACTGGGTTTAAAGGCTGTTTAAAATCTGAAAGGAGCTCTAAGTCATGCGCAAAAGCTGATATTGCTTCTTAGATCTGCGTAACAGTTGCAGGCGTTTACCGAGTTGTCTGTGCGCCTTACCGATATTACTGCGTCGCGAAAAAAATTATCCACAAATATGTGCAAACATTTGGTAATGTGCCAGAAATCGGAAAAAAATTATCTGATTTTACACGAAGTCGCCCACGAAACCAACTCTTTTTTGAAATGGACGAAACATATGCTTCCGGTGCTACTTTGAAATAAGACTGTAGCAAAATAGAACTGTATCAAAATTGAACTCGCTTCGGAACAGAACTGTAGCAAAATAGAACTGTAACGAAATAAAAATGTTCGGAAGGGAACTGATCGGAATAGAACTGTAGCGATATAGAAATAAATTAGCAATAGAGTGCGATTGCATTGCAGAATGGGCGATCGCCCATTCGGTTTGGCAACTCGCCGACCGCTCGTTCATTCAGTTTCCTTCGTGGTCCTACACTGCCACTGGATGTTGCCAAAGTAGCCTAAACAACGCCTGATGACATGGAAAATACTACTAATAGTAAAACAAACATTAACATTTGAATGGCGGGTGAATTTGAAGGATCCGGAAGAGTTATCCGTCAAAGTTGTGTTATTCATGGAATTGCCGTTAGGGCGAACCGCCCGCTATTTGGGCGAGTCGCCTGGCATTTGGACGAGGCCCATACTCCCAGGGGTCATAAAAATAGGGGGCATTGTGCTCAAAGGGGGCAAAGTCTCAAAGGGGGCACCGTCTCATAGGGGGCATTTGCAACTGTCTCATATGGGTCATTTCAACAAGTCTCATAGGGGGCATTCAGCTGAATGCTCAGAGGGGGCACTTCAAATCTCATAGGGGGCATCGAGACTTTTTTTGTTTGGCAATAACTTATTTTAAATTCATTGGTCTGTCAAAGAAGCCTGCCATTTTTGACGACTTTCTAATTTGTTTTCAAAAACTATCAAGCCTGCTGCGCAGTCCTGAATTGGCAGCTCATGCATTGCGTTGGTTACAACTTGTATTTTTTTTAATTTTAGTAATTTCAGTTTAATTTTTAGTGGCCTATTGCAACGGGTGTAAAAGTGTTTGCAAAAACTCCACGCAGTGTTTTCTTTTTGCAATTTTGAGTCTGTGTTGTGAAATAAAAAATTAAATTGTATTGATAACAAAAATAAACTAATTAACTGAACAATTAAACGGCAGTATTGATAAATACAATAAAAAATAATCAGAATCATTGAAAAACAAGCATTTGAAGGCTGATACAGTGCGTCCAACAATTTTAGGACCCCCCCCCCCTCGATTTTGGGATCCCAGACAAAACCGAAAGTGGTATAAAAAATCTGTGAATGCAGTTCGATTCAGAATCAAAAATAACCCCCAGTCCCAAATTTTCATGATTCTGCCATGTCCCGTCCCCGCATACGACGAAAAAGTCCTATTTTCGACTGTCCAATAATTATAGGACCCCCTGAGAATTTGGGTGTGCGGGTGACTTTTTTGGCCATATTTTTCGTTTTTTTGTAAAATTTATATTGTTTTAAACTATTTTGAGCTGTTTTTGTAGACTTCTCATGAAAATTGTATGTTTGCCTATTCAGCAAATATCTCAGTCGGTATTGGTGACTGCTGTCGTGCGGAAGACCACAGGTTCGGGTCTCTTCTTCATCCTCGATTTACACAGCCTCCAATTGGTTAATAGAAACATGTGCAAAAACATAACGGTGCACCAGCAGTTGTCCGATTACACAGAGCACCGTGATCCGCAGTGCCTTCGGTATTTGAAGAAATGATCGACGATGTAGGCTGTGTTGTTGTGATGAGCTGGGTTCACTAATGTTATTTTAATGTCGTTTATGCTGAAAGTTTGAAGTTCAGCTACCGTAAACAAAAGCTGAAATGGTTCATATCCTAAAAGTATGCCTGCGAACCATTCATTTTATCATAGCTCGCGCTCCTTTCCTCACTCCCGCGGAACAGGCCAACGTTGATGTGATGCACCCACTGTGAAGGAAGCTGCATGAGATGCCTCGTCAACTTGGAAGAAGCCGGAATACTATTCGTCGCTATGCCACTGATCCTATCAATTACGGGAAGAAGCAGAAGCTTCCGCAAACGACACAACATCCACATCTTCCAATAGGAAAACACCGCAATTCACGTCTGCAACTCTACAAGGGATTGGTTAGCTTTGAAACGAGTGGTCAGCTTGTAGCCCAGATCTCAATCAACCGAGAATCTTTTTGGTATCCTTGTCCGTCACGTCTATCGTCACGGAAAACAGTTGAACATCATCCAGGACCTCAAGGATGCTACCAAGGCTGAATGGGATCCAATCACTGAAGCCCAGTTGAAGACGTTGGTGGTCAACATGCCTAACAGGGTGATCGAAGTGATCCAGAAATTTGGCGGGGATACCAAATACTAATAATTTTTGAATTTTTTAAACGTTTTTTTGCGTTTAAACTGATTTTCTCACAATTAATGTGTATTATTGGCATAAGTGTAACCATTCCATAAAAACCTACTTCAAAGAAAAAAATATATGATAAGTTTATGACAAATAGTTTTAAAAATAGTTTAAAATGATATAAAGTTCATGAATAATAAATTTAAGGAGAAAATATGGTCTAAAAATCATCCGCGCATTCAAATTCTCAGGGGGTCCTATAATTTTTGGACAGTCAAAAATAGAACTTTTTCGTCGTATGCGGGGACGGGACATGGCAGGATTATGAAAAATTGGGACTGGGGGTTATTTTTGATTCTGAATCGAACTGCATTCACAGATTTTTTATATCACTTTTGGTTTTGCCTGGGACCCTAAAATCGAGGGGGGTCCTAAAATTGTTGGACGCACTGTATGACTGATAGACACAATAATACAATTTCGTGGGTTATTGTGTCTATCAGTCATATCAGCCTTCAAATGCTTGTTTTTCAATGATTCTGATTATTTTTTATTGTATTTATCAATACTGCCGTTTAATTGTTCAGTTAATTAGTTTATTTTTGTTATCAATACAATTTAATTTTTTATTTCACAACACAGACTCAAAATTGCAAAAAGAAAACACTGCGTGGAGTTTTTGCAAACACTTTTACACCCGTTGCAATAGGCCACTAAAAATTAAACTGAAATTACTAAAATTAAAAAAAATACAAGTTGTAACCAACGCAATGCATGAGCTGCCAATTCAGGACTGCGCAGCAGGCTTGATAGTTTTTGAAAACAAATTAGAAAGTCGTCAAAAATGGCAGGCTTCTTTGACAGACCAATGAATTTAAAATAAGTTATTGCCAAACAAAAAAAGTCTCGATGCCCCCTATGAGATTTGAAGTGCCCCCTCTGAGCATTCAGCTGAATGCCCCCTATGAGACTTGTTGAAATGACCCATATGAGACAGTTGCAAATGCCCCCTATGAGACGGTGCCCCCTTTGAGACTTTGCCCCCTTTGAGCACAATGCCCCCTATTTTTATGACCCCTGGGAGTATGGGCCTTTGGACGAGCCGCTCGCCATTTTGGCGAGTCGATCGTCATTTGGGCGAGTTGCCACACCGAATAGGCGAAAACGGCTACTTCGCCTACGCCAGTAGGCGAAGCGGCCTTTTGCATGGGGCTATCGCCCAAACGTCTGCCCATTAGCTGCCAATTGACTGCCAGCTGCCATTTGGCGTTATATTCCGAACAGTTCTATTCCGAATGGTTCTATACCAATGCGAGTTATATTTCGCTACAGTTCTATTTCGTGCGAGTTCTATTCCAAAGTAGCACCATATTTCCGATTACCTGGCGTGATTTTGGTCGATTTGAGAGTAATTTACCAAAAAAAAATAGTGAAAAAATGAAAAAAAAAATATTGCTGAAGACAATAAAACTTCTATTAGAGTTTTACGGTATAAATTTCTTAAAATTTACTACTATTAAATGTTATTTCAGATCGAAACCAGTGCCCGTTCGCCCAACGCCGCCTTCACCCGATTTCGAAATTAATTTTTTATTCGGAATTTCTGTTTTTTTTTTTTTTTACTTGAATTTGTTTTTGCTGGTGCATGTTCTTTATCTTATAAAGTTCTTTATCTGTTCTTTATCTTTATAACGCATGTTCTTTATCTTATAAATTGATTGTTTTCAGTCCAGTATACCGACAGTATAAACTATCCGCAAAGCGAACGGCCTGCCAGAGATTGATAAGCTGCGCGCAGACTGTTTGGAACTGCCGGCAGAGAACTGTCTGCGCGCAATCAAACAGCTGTCTAGTAATTCTCATCAGACTGTTGTTAGGTTGCGCGCAGACAGTTTGGCAACTGACCGCAAACTGTATAGGGTTTCTGCCGAGTAATAACTCTCTCGGTAGCTGGCGAAATTGTATCCAACCAAGAAACTATTGCTGATGAATTTATAAAATCTTTCTCTCAATCCTTTACTCCATCTTCCTCAGACTGCTCGCCGTTTAACATTTCAAAGCACATCCGCGCCCTTAGACCCAAACTAGGATTAACTTTTTTATCACTAAAAACTGTTGCGATGCACTAAACATACCGCTCTCTCATCTCTTTACAGAATCATTCACAAGCAGCCATTTTTTTACGCAGTGGAAGACATCCACTATAATTCCCATACATAAAAAAGGCAGCTTTACCGACTCCGGAAATTACAGACCTATAACGTTAACTCATCCTCTCGCAAGATTATTCGAAAAAATCGTACTAGAAGCTGTAAAAAAAGAAATTGTCCACAAAATCTCTAAAAATCAATTCGGTTTCTTCAACTCACGCTCGTGCACCCTCGCAGTTTTGGAGTCTACATCCGAAATACGTAGAATTCTCACTAATAAAAACTCGTACGCCGACACAATATATTGATTTCAAAAAAGCGTTCGATAGTGTTCCTCACAATTTATTGATGTGAAAACTTCGTAATTTTGGTGTGGACTCAAAAACATGTGAGTGGGTGCATTCCTTTCTCACCAATCAAAAATCAAAATTAAAAATCGATAACTTCTTGTCAACAAATTGTATCGATGTACTCTCTGGGATCCCCAAGGCTCCGTCACCTGACCATTCTTATTTTTATTATACATAAATTACTTACTCGATAGTTTCCCACCCAATGTTCATGTCACAGCTTTTGCTGATGATTTGAAACTACTCGCCGCCAACCCAACCACTCTCCAAAAATGCATCAACATTGTTGCCGAATGGTGCGATGTTTGGTGTCTTAATCTCGCCGAAAACAAAACAGCCGTCGTGCACTTTGGGAAAAAAACGCACTATGTATATTATTTAAACAACCATAAAATCATAGAAAAAAACTCAATCAGAGATCTCGGAATAATAATCGATAGCAAACTAAAATTTGACAATCATGTAAATAACATTTCTAACTTGGCTCTACTAAAATCTAAACAACTTCTACGCGCATTCCATTCCAAATCCCCGGAATTTTATATTAAACTGTAAATTTTCCGAATTTATTTTTCGGAAAAATTACCCGTCGGGAAATTGTCCAAATTGATTATCCGGAAAATTTTCCCGTCGGAAAATTTTCCGAAAATGATCGGGAAAGTGCAGTTCTTTTAGGTGTCGCTTTTAAGTACCAAGAAATTCTCAAAACTGAATTTTTTGTTTAATTTGTTGATTTTCGTATTTTTTCAAAGAAATAAGATGAGCCAATTGTTAAGAATCTTTTTCGGAAAACACAACATTAAAAAAAAATCCAGTTTAGTTTCGAAAATCGGAAAAAAATCGGATAGCCGATTTTCCGAAAAATAAAATCGGAAAAAATGTCGGATATCCGATTTTCCGAAAATTGAAATCGGAAAAAATTTCGGGTATCCTATTTTCCGAAAAATTATTTCGGAAAAAATTTTCCTTTTCCGATTTTCCGAAAAGCATTTTCCGAACAAGCCTGTTGCCAAATATTGGTTGCGAAATGTCTTGTTGCGTAATGCCGGGTTGCGGAAAGTCGGGTTTCAGAGTGTCGGGGTCGCGAGTCGACGGGTTGCGAAAGCGCGTGGTTTTTATTTGTCGCGGTTTCGAATTGAAGGGTTTCGAAAGGTCGCGGTATCAATATCGACGTGAGTGGCGAATTGCTCAGGCATTTTATTTCTTGAATTATTAGAAAATTTACGGATTTTAAAAGAACGATTCAAGATTATATTGTGGCTTGATAAGAATCATAAAATACCTGATAATATCCGTAAAATTTCTGATCAGATTCGCATCGCCTAATATTACCCTTAAAATTTCTGGTAATATCCGTAAATTTCCAAAAATAATTCGTGAATTTTCTGATAAGATCCGTAAATTTTCTAAATTTATTCTTAGTTTTCCTGGCAAGATTCCGTCGAATACCGAACATTTATTGATTTTTCGTAGCAACGCGATAATGTAGATAAATTACCATTTAAATGTTTGTTATTTATTGAAAAATATTATAAAAACCATAAAAATACAGTGTTAGCAAACTGAATCAACAAATATAATAAATACATGAAAATTATTGGGAAATTAATACTGAAATTACACGACTTCATGCTCGACGGTACACGACATTTCGGTGTCTCAGCGAGATCGCGCCGCATCCACGTCGTAGTCGCGCCTTTTAAATTTTTCCTCGTTGTTATTTGTTCCTTGAGTGCGGCCTAGTTTTTTCCAGGGCCTTCTTTAACATGTCTTTCTGGTCCTAGAAGGCCCTACTCATTATGTTGGCAGCTTGTCTGGATTTCGCGGTCGCGCTGAAAATAATGACTGTAGTTCAGAATTAAAAAAAATTAATTACATCGAATTTCCGAAGCGACCACGTCACGGTGAAAAGCAGTTTTGGCGGAAATTTGCTTTAAAAATCCTCGAGATCCTCAATTCAAACGTGAATCTGGTTCGTGGTACGACAGAACGATACAGGCCTAAAATTAAATTGTTTTTTTTTCACAATTGAAAGAAGAAGCGTTACCTTTTTCTGTTTTCGATTGGCCATTGGTTCATGACACGAATACGATGGACCTCACTTCTGAAAAAATTTTATTGCTTTAAAAAAACTCGTCAGCGTGAACTTTAGTGAGACTATTAAATAAATTATTAAAAATAAGAAAACAATTACAAACAATTGAGAGAAAACCCGGAGAATGCTTCGATAAGTCTGGAATTTTGGAAAGAATGTTAAAAATTTGGAACACAGTTTTACCCAATTGTTTGCCATTTTTCCCTCTTTTGGATATTTGTGTGAATAAGTCCATAAAATTCGGCTCCGCTTCTTTCTTAAAATTTCAACCTTGTTGCAAAACTTCCACGGGAAAAATAAAGTAAAAATGAAATCACCTGAAAATTGAGCAAAGAGGCGAAGCCTGAATTTAAAGTTATCGCGGACTGTGAAGTGGCACATTTTTAAATTAATAATAAAGGAATATTAATCATTTAGTTGATAAAAACAAAATAAATTAAAAGAAACGAAAAATAATTTAGGCCAGAATACTGAAAAATGCCATTCAAACTCTCGTTTGGCGACACGCGACGCAGCCCAACGCGCTGCGATAGGGGTAATATTAGATCTGATCAGATCCGTAAATTTCATGATCAGATTCTCAGGCATTTCATTTCTTGAATTATTAGATAATTTACGGGTTTTAAACAAACGATTCAAGACTATATTGTGGCTTGATAAGATTCATAAAATACCTGAAAAGATCCGTAAAATATCTGATCAGATTCGCATCGCCTAATATTACCCTTAAAATTTCTGATAATATCCGTAAATTTACTAAAATGATTCGTGAATTTTCTGATAAGATCCGTAAATTTTCTGAAAAGATTCGTAAAGTTTCTGACAAGATTCCGTCGAATACCGAACATTTATTGATTTTTCGTAGCAACGCGATAATGTAGATAAATTAAAATTTGAATATTTTTTATTTATTGAAAAACATTATAAAACCATAAAATACAGTGTTAGCAAACTGAATCAACAAATGTAATAAATGCATGAAAATTATTGGGAAATTAATGCAGAAATTACACGACTTCATGCTCGGCGGTACAAGAAATTTCGGTGCCTCAGCGAAATCGCGCCGCATCCACGTCGTAGTCGCGCCTTTCACATTTTTCCACGTTGTTGTTTGTTCCTTGAGTGCGGCCTAGTTTTTTTCCAGGGCCTTCTTTAACATGTCTTTCTGGTCCTGGAAGGCCCTACTCATTATGTTGGCAGCTTGTCTGGATTTCGCGGTCGCGCTGAAAATAATGACTGTAATTCAGAATTAAAAAAAAAAATTAATTACATCGAATTTTCCGAAGCGACCACATCACGGTGAAAAGCAGTTTTGACGAAATCTTGCTTTAAAAATCCTCGAGATTCTCGATTGAAACGTGAATCTGGTTCGTGGTACGACACAACGATTTAGGCCTAAAATTAAATTTTTTTTTTTCACAATTGAAAGAAGAAGTGTTACCTTTTTCTGTTTTCGATTTGCCATTGGTTCATGACACGAATACGATGGACCTCACTTCTGAAAAAATTTTTATTGTTTTAAAAAACTCGTCAGCGTGAACTTTAGTGAGACTATTCAAAAAATTATTAAAAATAAGAAAACAATTACAAACAATTGGGAGAAAACCCGGAGAATGCTTCGATAAGTCTGGAATTTTGTGGAAACATGTTAAAAATTTGGAACACAGTTTTATCCCAATTGTTTGCCATTTTTTCCTTTTTTGGATACTTTTGAGAATAAGTCCATAAAATTCGGCTCCGCCTCTTTCCTCGAATTTCAACCTTTTTGCAAAATTTCCACGGGCAAAATAAAGTAAAAGTGAAATCACCTGAAAATTGAGCAAAGAGGCGAAGCCTGAATTGAAAGTTATGGCGGATTGTAAAGTGGCACATTTTTTAAATCAATAATAAAGGAATATCAATTAGTTTGTTAATAAAAATTTAAATGAAAACAAACGAACAAATAATTTAGGCCAGAATACTGAAAAATGCCTTTCAAACTCTCGTTCGGCGACACGCGACGCAGCCCAACGCGCTGCGATCGGAGTAAAATAAGATCTGATATAATCCTCAAATTTCCTGATAATATTCGCGTATTGCGAAATCGATACGAATCTTACAAGATCTGTTTAAGATTCCTAAATTTTCTGATATTTTCT
Source organism: Caenorhabditis japonica (assembly GCA_963572235.1). Classification (NCBI taxonomy): domain Eukaryota; kingdom Metazoa; phylum Nematoda; class Chromadorea; order Rhabditida; family Rhabditidae; genus Caenorhabditis; species Caenorhabditis japonica. Next base: position 6,016,747 of record OY754342.1, read on the forward strand.
AATTTTTCTAATATTACTCGGGTTTCCTAATATTACTCCCATTTTTTCTGATATTTTCTAATTTTTCTAATAATTCAAGAAATGAAATGCCTGAGTTCGCATATTGCAAACTCGTTACGAATCTTACCAGATCTGTTTAAGATTCCTAAATTTTCCTGATATTTTCTAATTCTTCTAATTTTACTCGGGTCTCCTAATATTATTCCCATTTTTTCTGATATTTTCTAATTTTTCTAATAATTCAAGAAATGAAATGCCTGAGTGACGCGGTTTCGAAGTGTCGGGTTTCGAATCGTCGGGGAGCCAGATAAACATATCAAACAAATCAAAAGCGATGAAAAATCGCCAATAAAAATGAAACAAAATTTTTTTTTTGAGTGACTCCCAACTCCATCTGCCCCAAATTTAAATTGTGTGGTTAAAACGGAGACGGGATAGGAGAAAATCAATGTGCAGATGGAGCGCATTTACTCACCTCTCGTTTAGTGCTGTCGATATACGTCAGCGTCTGAGTTTCTTAGTGTGTCTGTTTCCAAACTGCATGGCGGAAGCAAACTGAGTGCCCGAGACCAACACAAAAACTCGAAATTGCGTCGTTAGTTTACTGAACAAGCGTTTAACCGCCTGCGCTATACGCAAGAAATGAATGAAAAAAAAATGTTTGAAAAGAAAAAGAAAAACATTTTAGAAATGAAAAAAGGAATCAAAAGTAGCTTTCGATGAAGCCAGGCTTGTAAAAATTAAAAAAAAAAAATCTAAAAACGGAAACCGGTTTTAAAGGCAACACTGATATACTCGGCGAATGCATCATCAGCCTCGCTCTACGGCACTTTTCAATTTTCAACAGTGTAGTGCGCCTGTTTTGAAGCAAAAAATCAAATTTTAACTGCAACTCGTCATGGATACGTCATTTTCCGTTAAAAAGAAGTATAAAAACTAGAATTCGAGTTAATTTTGCAAGTGCAACACTGTTTTACAGGAATTTTGCAGTAGAGCGAGGTTGATGATGTATTCGCCGACTATAAGTAAGAATAGTTTTTTTCAATTTATTCACTATTATCGTTTTTTAACATGTCATTCAAAACACACATTTTGCTTTTCAACGGACACCGATGTAAGTTTCCCTCCTCTCTTTGCCTTGACTGACCTGATCCAAAAAATAAACAATATCAGAACAGAAATGATAATCACAGCAAAAATGACAACCAAAGACAACATTGACCTGACAAAAGCAAATAGTAATAAAAATTTTTTTTAAATCTTACTTATCGGTTTTCAATGTCAATTGTTTTGAAAAAATTTTTTTGATAAAGGCATCAGCTAAAGCGAGAAGTTTAAAAATTGCACCATTTCTTATTAAAATCGAAAACTGTAGATCTTGCACGTGTCGAATGCTTTGTTTAAAATTTGCCACTTCTAGCGATAATTCAGCAGAATTTGATTCCAAAAGATCGAGAGACGTTATCATCAATTCAAATTTTAATGAAGGTATGTTAACGTTTTCCAAAATGGACATAGCATCCGCAAGCGAACTCAAATTCTGCTCTCGATTAAGTATTTTTGATGAAATTTTCTGCATTACCGCTGAAAGAGTATTTATGGATTTATTTAAAAGAGCAAAGTTGTTCCATGCGGAACTAGCGAACTGTTGTTCAAAGGGTGGTAAGTTCTTCATTCTTTCAGCCAGAATCATTCCGTTTTTGTGGAATGATTGGAAAATTTGGTTTAGATCGCGTCTCTTGAAAAACCTTAACGTTCGTTGCAAATAAATTAACTGAAAAGTGAGTTCCCAAGCATATGGGAAGTTTTTAAAATAGTTGAAGCTTTTTCTTTTGCGAATTTCTGTTTTAACAATTTTGTCTGTTAAGTGCCATTCGCCTATTTGACTTTTGGTAGCCAAAAAAGTTTTAGATAGTGAATCGATTCCAGAAATTTCTTCTTTGGTAAGCGGTATTAATGAATCAATGAATTTAATGTGATTTATAATTTCCTTTATATCCAATTCAAACAGTTTTTGAGTTTCAACTATTTCGTAGATTTTTATTAGTGTTTCTTCATTAAAAATTGGTTTAAAATAAGCAATTTTCGAAAAGAAATCCAGAATTTTTGATTTTTTCTCTTCAAAAAAGTTTACTTTGGTTCTTATTGATAGTAAAAACGGCATGTATTTGCCCAGGTCCTTTTTTCGTAAATATTCCAAAGCTTCATTTTCTAGGGTTGTTCGTGCAAAAGTCCGACTAATGTTTCTGACAACTTTATTCAGAAGCACAGTTTCTTCCACCAGTTTTTTAAGTTTTTCTTTCTGAATGCCATAATCTAAAAACATTTGTGAAGACATTAGATGCTGTGTACACTCATTCAACATGGAATTATTCAAATTTTCAATTGGTTTCAAATTCTTTAAGGTGATGTTTACATTTTTCAAAAAACTGGTGAAAGCCGTTAGCTTCAACTTTTTCATATTTTGAAACATTTTCAAATTTTGGCGGACTGCATTTTTTATTTTTACAGTTTTTGCCCACACTTTTTCTGCTATTTCTATTTGAATACTCAAATTTGACATGGGTAACAGAAAGCTCTTCAACTCAGAAAGAAAATTTCCTCCATTCAAAAATCTTTTCAACTGATTACCGTCTAAGTCCTTCAAAAGAGTTGTTATATCCTTTGATCCCTGAGGGAACCCTATGAGAGCCAGTTTATCATACAGCGTGTCTCTAGGGTTTATCAATCTATCAATGCATTGTAACTGTTCCATGACGCGTTTTTTGGCGTCGGCTCTTAGTAATCGTTTGATAATTGACACAGATGGAAGCAAACTTTTAACTTTTTTGGATAATCTTGTCAAATAAGTTTGAGACGTCAATCGTTTGTATTTATCAATGACAACAACAAATGAGCTTATATTATTTAAAATATGAACAAACTCGGTGAGATTTTCTTGTATGTGGTAACGTGCTTCACTTCGCTTCATTGTAGAAATTTTGCCTCTTAAAGTAAATAAAGTGTAATGCACGTTGGAGTAGTTTGAAGATGATGCATTTAATTGCTCAAGAAGCATATTTAAAAAACAAACAGCTCCAACAGCAAGATCAGGTAATAAACCAAAATCCAATTGCGTTTCATTGAAGGAAAACAACACTTCACCTAGTTGTGTTAATGGCGTAGTTTTTTTTGAAACAATTGTATCCAAATCCATAGTAATATCTTTAATCGTGTTATGGTTTTTAGAGACAGCCATCAAATTCAAAGATTTTATATTTTTTGCAACTTGTACAACAAGCGATGGATTAATGGAATCCAATAAATTTGAATCTTGAACGCCGACTGCTTCAGTGATGACCTTTTTGATTATGTTTGAACTGCTGTCCACTTCATTCAGTACAGCAATTGCATTTGTAACACGTGCGAAACTTGCAATTGTTTTCTCAGCATCGTTGAAAAAAGTAATTTTTTCATTCCAACTTTCCTGTTTGATTGAACCATGAAAACCGGAACTGAAAAAATATGACACGTTTAACAACGTGATTGCAACTATCGCAATAAAGAAAGTAGTGGAGAATATTTTGCTGTTTTGATCGAAATCAGTAAAGGTGCCATCAATTTTCTTTAGAGCTTTCTTTTTGTTCTCATTTTGTTGACCAGTTTTCGAACAATAATCTGAAAATTATTCATGTTTAGAAACATCAACTATTGGTTCAAAATTCTTGTCGACTACCAAATGCGCCTGCAAAAAATTACAATAGACGCATACATAACGAGACGACACACCCGCTTACATTTTTGCACTTCGTTCAGTTGGAAAACACGTTTTCGCGCCGTCACTCACTGTAGCCGCACGGGGTAATGGCTAGTGGTGAAAATGCTGGTGAAAATGCTCCATTGAGAATACGCGCACGCCGCACGCGCCGCATTTGACAGAACAAAATTTTGGAACTGTGCCAATGCTATAGGACACCCCCTTATTGATAGGACACCCCCTTATTGGGTTCCAAGAAAACTAAGAAGTTTGGTTCAAAACGGTTACACGGAGTAATGGCAACTGCCTTTTTTTCAAACGACTTTTTTTGGGGCGGGAACACGCGCGACGCTCTCGTCTTCTCCGTCTCGTTTCTTTTTTCGCTCGTCTTCTCCGTCTCGTCTCTTTTCTAAATGTTTGCATTGGCACAGTGCCCAAAAGGGGGGGGGGCGTTGTATTAGAGGTGGTGTTCTCTTAAAGAGTGGCGGTTTATTTCCCGGAGCTGAATTTTTAGAAAAAAAATCAAATGTTATTTTTCAACAACCGAAAATAAAAAAAATGAATAGAAAAAATTGAAAAAAAAAAAAAAACGAATGTAAATATTGCCGACCCGCAACGACGGTGAAACGCGCTCCACTGATTTTAGTGCTTTGTTATTTTCATTTTGGATTCCGAATTATTATTGTTTTAAAAAATTTGTCATCGCCAAAGCCGAGTTAACTTTAAAATTAAGCTCCGCCTCTTCACGCGAATTTCATGAAAATTATATTTTCCTTCACTTTTTTTCGTGAAATTTTTAAAAAAGTTAATATTCGCGGGAAGAGGCGGAGGCTAAATTCAAAGTTTACGCGGCTTCGAAAAAGACAAGTTTTTCAAAACGGTAATATTTCATTTCACGTTGAATTTATACGCGAAATGAAGTGATTTGGATATCAAAATGAAAATGAAAAAAATACTAAATTCAATGGAGCGCTTTTTGGCCGCCATGGCGGACCGATAATATGCATTTGTACCGTTCTTCGAATTCAAGAGACATATCACTACTCTCCATGGTGAAGAACCACTATCAGCAGCATCAATATCTTTTCTTGCTTCGAAAATGTTGTCGAAGATAGGAAAATTTGGAGCAACTCATAATTGTTTCGGACGATCCGGTGCAAACTACTTACAAAGTCAAGGCTTCAGTTTTGAGGAAATACAAAAAAGAGGAAGATGGAAGTCACAAGCAGGATTAAAAAAGGTATTTGAAAGACTCCTCGAGAGCCCAAGGGTGTCTCCTAAAATCCATGCAGGAACCATACGAACAATTGCCAACGTCCTCGACTACCCAAGTTCTCCCGTCCTAACAACAAATGCCATGATGGACTCGTCATTTTTTTCTTATTCTCTTCCCCCTCTTTGTTATAATTATATTTACGTTTTTTGTTGTACTCACCGGATTCTTGCCGTACTCAAGGTATCCTGCTCACGTGTAAACTGTTTGTTTTCTCCCTGTTGTACTTACGGTTTTTTATTTCCATAACCGTGTTTTTTGTTGCAGTCATGCTGTTTTTTGGTGTTCTACTAATCTTTTTCCTTATTATACAAACGTTTGCTTGCTCTCCTCTCGTTTTGTTTTTGCACTCATAGTTGCCTGTTCCACTTACAGTTTAATTTCTAGCACTACTCACATTGCTTCATTGTTGCATTGTTTTTTCAATCGACTTGCAACATGAGAACGCGTGTCTCCACCCACGTTTTTTGTGCGATCACGCAAACACAGTTCGTTTTGAAGAGAAGCAGAGAAAACATGTTTTTTTATCTCTCGTTCTCATGCTGTAACTCGATTAAAAACACAATACTCACGTGTAAGCTTTCCACCATGGACGGGCCGTCCGAAAACGTCCGTTACCCGTCCGGAAAACGGGTGCCCGCTGCCCGTCCGCGTTGCCCGGTCTGCATTTTGACGTGCCGGTGTTTGCACACTCCACCCATTGTTAGACGAGTTGGAAATCGGTTGATCAAAAATTTTCTCAATGTTGAACACATTGATCTCGATTAAAACATTTTTTCTTATTAATTTTCACGCGGGCATTTTTCTTTTTCCCCGGGGATCGGACGGCCCTTTTCCCGAACGGGTCGGACGGGCAAAAAACGCCCGCCGTGGAAAGCTTACTCACGTGTGTCAAAAACGACCTATATTTTTAACGTTAAACAGCTATATTGCCAACGTTAAAATTTGTCATAATGAAACTGTACTATCTAATATTTGCAGTTTTTTTCGAAGCGAGGAAACAGAAAAACTTATTTTCTAAAACCAAAGGGAAAAGAGAATACAACTTTTTTTCTAATTCAAAAATGAGTTTACAAAAAAAATTTGCAAAAATTTTAAACAAATGATATGAACGATTCAACAACCTTCTGCACGTCAGCCGAATCTCTTATCCACACTACCATTTCTCCTCTGCTTTCAACGCTAAAAATTACTATTGATAAAGATGATTGTATTTCAAAATATTTTCAGACGCTTTTTTTGAGCCAAATCAAAAAAGTGCACCTTAGAAATTTCACAAGCGAAACTCCATACCGCAAACAATATGCCACCAAATTTTTAGGAATTTCTGAAAGCCCGACCATAAGTAACTCCCTTGTCTGGTGGTCCGTTGAAATCTTCGAGGTGAATGTAAAAATAGTTTGTTTTAAAGGGAAGGCAAATGAGGTATAATGGATTCGTGGCGGAGTGACAATTTTTTCACGCTTTAAGTCAAAAAAATGAAGAAATAACGGAAGAAATGAAGAGATTTTTTGTCTTCCAGTTTTACGTGAAATGTCACTCCGCCACGAATTCATTATAGCTGGCGCGTTAAATTAATAAGATGTTTAACTAGCGTGAAAAAGGTTGTCTAATCGTTCACGTAATTTGTTAAAAAATTGTGTGAACGCATTTTTAAATTACGAAAAATTTATTATTTTTTAATGTTTATTTCCCATTTTCGTTATCATAAATGCGCTCACAAATAAAATATCAAACCTTTTAACAAATGGCATGAAGGATCCGAGTGGAAAATTCCAATATTACCCCCCCCCCCCCCCCCACACGACAAGAGCCCCCGCATGTTGGAATTCCCCCGCCCATTGAAAAGTGTATATCACAACAACTATTACTGCGTCGCAAACACCAGTAAAAGCGCTCGTGCTTTGCGGTTGTGGTCTCGCCGCGACCAGCGCATATACGATAGTTTGTTTACTTTTTTTTAATTGTTTTTCTGTTTGTTCATTGTTTTCGATTTTTTTTCGTAAACAAACTACCGTATACAAGCTGGTCGCGGCGAGACCACAACCGCAAAGCACGAGTGCTCTGCCTGGTTTTCGCGACGCAATAATAGTGCGGGGGGTTTTGCCAGTTTCTATAAAGCCCCGCACATTAGAGGGGGGAGTTTATCCAAATCCCTGGGAATCTTTTATTATAGCCTCCACCTGAACAAATGACACGGCAAAAATGCACCAACGATGGTGCACCAATAAATGCGATCATTACGCGTCTATGATGACCAGGCTTTCTCGGAAATGAAAATTTCTCTTCCGAGTTCCGTCGGAAATTTCCGATTTTGTAATTTTCTCTTCCGATGTTCCGACGGAATTCCGAGTTTTTCATTTTCATTTCCGAATTTCCGTCGGAATTCCGAAATTTCAAATTCTCGTTCCGATTTCCGTCGGAATTCCGACTTCCGACGGAATTCCGATTTCCGATCGGAAATATCGGAAATGAACCTGACTAGACCCATAAAATCCTAAATTACCGTAAAAACTGTAATATAGCGCCATGGCGGTGTATTTTTCGGATTGGGTCTAGGGGTGGCGTTGTATTAGAGGTGGCGTTCTATTAGAGGGTGGCGGTATATTTTTCGGAGCTGAATTTTCAGAAAAAAAAAATTAAATTTCATCTTTCAACAACCAAAAATAATAAAAATCAACAGAAAACATAGAAAAAAACGAATGTACACACGGCGTGCTAGAACCTACGTAACGGCAAACGCGCCCTGTCGCATTTATCTGCGTCTCGATAGTCACATTCTGCCAAGTTTTGCTAAGTGCGTGTAAAACTGGAGACGCAGAGCTTTGAGAGAGATGACCCCCGAAATTTCATTTCCAAAAATAAATTTAAAAACGTACTCTACAGCACGCCGTGGTACATATTGTCGATACGCAACGACAGTGAAACGCGCTTCACTGATTTTAATACTTTGTGATTTTCATTTTCGATTCCAAATTATTTCATTTCACGTTGAATTTATACGTGAAATGAAATAATATTTGGATATTGTCCATTCGCGAAAAAAGCAAGTGCGCTCCACAAAACTTAGTACTTCGTGAATTCCATTTTCATCCCCAAATTATTTCATTTCATTTTGAATCTACACGTGAATTGAATTAATTTGACGACAAAAATGAAATCCATGAAGTACTAAGTTTCGTGGAGCGCACTTGCTTTTTTCGCGAATGGACAATATCAAAATGAAAATCAAAAAATACTAAATTCAATGGAGCGCGTTTGACCGTCATGGCAGGCCGATAATATGTATTTGTACTGTTATTCGAATTCAAGTGACATATCACTGTCATCCTACTACGGTATAGAACTCGCAAGGAATACCTGAAATAGAGCGGTGCCGATACAGAACCGCTCGAACAACTCGAAAAGCGACTCGAAAAAAAAAGAAAAGATAAGAATTTCGTTGAGCATTGTGAGTCCCTGAGTTGTATTACGTGCACTGGTTTTTTTTAGTACAGCTCCATTTCAGACAGTTCTAGTCCGCGCAATTCTATTCCGTAGCAGTTCTATTATGTGCGAGTTCTATAACGTAGTACCCTCTGTAATCAGCTATTGTCCATTCGCGAAAAAAGGAAGTACGCTCCACGTAGTACTACGTTTTATGGAGCGCACTTGCTTTCTTCGCGAATGGACAATAGCTTCATCGCTCATTGCACACCTCGGTGTTTATGTACTTTTGACTACAGTAATCCACGTTGAAAAAAATTACTGGTACACCAGTTCATGTTTATAGGCCGCAGTTTTTCAGAGTGGCGGTGTATTAAAGGGTGGCGTTCTATTTTTCGAAATGATGTTGGGGGTGCCATTGTATTACAGGTGGCGTTCTATTAAAGGTGGTGTTCTATTACAGCTTTTACGGTATCCACAAAAAGTTTAAAAATAATTGAGGAAAGATACGTAGACTCGTAATTTAAATAGGAAATTTGTGTCTTGTGTAAAAACGATTTTTCGATTTTTTTTAAATTTGTGTAAAAACGATTTTTCGTACCACATTTCGACAGAAAAACATGTTTTTTTCCGACTTCGGAAAAATATTATTTCCGACGGAAACGGAAATATCTTCGGAAATCATTTTGTCTCGGAACGGAATCGGAAATTTTTTCGGAAGTGAAACTGCCTCGGAACCGGAATCGGAAATTTCCGACATCGGAATTCCGACGGAATTCCGACTTTTCGGAAATTTCCGAGAAAGCCTGATGATGACACCCTTGCAGTGCCCCCATGCCATTTGCGCGCGAGTCACCAGCGAGCTGTGATGTACGTGTCGCATTTCACCTGTGTAACCAGCCAACCGCTGTTTAGATGTTGCAAGAAAGCGAATGACAAGAATGTGAGTGCGTGGAAGTTTTTGAACGGAATAGCTCACGCATTTAATATTTGAAAACGCACACAAAATTGAAATTTTAACTAGATTTTCAGACGCGATTTTCTCGAAAACCACCGGCGTTTAGCAAAAACGGAACGTAGTTTTTTAGGATCTCCATAAAATTATCTTTCTAATCATGTAAAACTCATTGCAAAAGCCCAAATTAAGTCCGGGTCCCTAGTTAGTACTTCGTGATTTTCATTTTCGTCGCCAAATTATTTCATCTCATGTTGAATTTACACGTGAAATGATACTATTTAGTAACCAAAATGAAAATCACGAAGTACTAACTAGGTAATGCTCCGGACTTGATTTGGGCTTTCGCGTTGAGTCTTAAATGATTAGAAAAAGAATTTTATGGAGATTCCAAAACTACTTTTTGTTTTTGCTAAACGCCAGTGGTTTTCGAGAAAATCGCGTCTGAAACTCCAGTTAAACCTTCAATTTTGAGTGCTTTTTCAAATATCAAATGCGTGAGCTGTTCCTTTAAAAATCATCCAGGCAATCAATTTCTTGCCATTCGCTTTTTTGCAACAGCTAAACAGCGGTTGGGTATTCAAGTGGGTAGCGCGTTAGGGTTAGGTTCTAGAAGTAGCGGGTTCGGGTTCTTCACGGTTGGGAATGCTTTTGGTGATTTGGATAGATTGCATGTTGGGTTTTGTTTCTTTTAAACTAATTTTTTGTCATATTTATGCTAATGAAACACTGTAAGTTTCAAACTCCTGTGCAAAATTGTTTTGATAGTTGAATTCCGAACTGTTCAGTAAATGAATGCACATTCGGCTCTTTGGATCTTTATTCACATATTGTGTTTTCAATTGACTTGCGGCATGAGAACGCGAGACTCCGCCCACTTATTTGTGCGCTACCTGTCTGCGTCTCTTCAAATATCACTGTGTTCGCGTGGTCGCCCTCAAAAAAAGTGGGCGGAGTCTCGCGTTCTCATGTAGCAAGTCGATTGAAAACACAATACAACAAAAAAAAACAGATCAAAGTAAAGGCACAAAGATGAACAGCTGGAAGCAGTATGAAGAGCTTGAAGCAAAGAAATTCTTTGCATGCGGCAGAATGAATTAACTGAATAGTCTTCGGAGTTCCATTTATAAAACAGCTTTGCACAAAGATTTGAAATTTACAGAGGCAAAACAAAAAAATACCAACAGAGGAGATGCAATGCAAAAAACGAGGCAAAAACAATTTATTTAAAAATAACAAAACCAACACGCAATCTATCCAGACCACCACGTGCATTCCCAACCGTGAAGGACCCGAACCCGCTACCTCTAGAACCTAACCCGAACGCGCTACCCACTTGAATACCGCTGTTCAGTTATTTCAAGAAACAAATGACAAGAAAGTGACTGCCTGGATGATTTTGAAAGTTACAGCTCACGCATTTAATATTTGAAAACGCACACAAAATTGAAATTTTAACTGGATTTTCAGACGCGATTTTCTCGAAAACCACCGGCGTTTAGCAAAAACAAAAAGTAGTTTTGGAATCTCCATAAAATTCTCTTTCTAATCATTTAAGACTCATCGCGAAAGCCCAAATTAAGTCCGGAGCATTCCCTAGTAAGCACAAAGCGCTGCAAGTACGCTTTAATTGCACAGTGAATTGCACATGCATTTAGAGTGATAATTGAAGAAAAGCGCGATTATGAGCAAAACATCGGCCACGTTGACTGACACTCTCTCAAAAAACGCATATCACTTTTCGTAGGGTTTTGCACGGATTGAGTCACAGGGCGGTTCAGGATACTTATACTTTCTCTACAAAAAATTCTCGAACAAAATAATGTCAGGCTCAAAACGGTGGATCAGCAGTCGTCCTAGGACGAATAATACCAAAATCCGCAGTTTTTTCAGTTCTTTGAGAACCGATTTTTGTTGTTTGTAAGTAACAAAATAACAAGTGTGAACACAAACACAAAACGAATAAATAAAAACTCACTTGAAGTGGAAGAATCCATTTTGAGTGTTTCTCCTGATCGCATATGACGTGGTGGTCGCTTTACTAGAAACATCTTTTTATCGAACATTAATTTGAACAAAGACAAACTTCTGCAAGAGTTGGATGGGACGAATGTTTTTCTTGACAAGATCTTTCTCAAAGCTGAAATGATAGACTCTATTCTAAGTTTAGCAATTTTATAGAGGAAAAAGTCCTTGACAGAAATGTCACGCCAAAACGCGTGAATTTTTAAAAAATAAATTTTTGTTTTTTTTATAGCAAGAAAGTGTTTTTGTTTACTTTTTTATTTTTAATTTGTTTCTTATGGGGTTATTCATGACAAGAAAAAAAGGAAATTTTCCGTTTTTTTCCTTATTCAGGAGAGGACAAAAATGGAAAAAAATCGTGGCCTCCAGGAGTTTTTTTCCGCTCGTTTCTTAGGCCACCGCGGCCCTCCGCAGCGGGACCCATCGCCTGAAGAAAATGCACGAGCCTTTAAACTCAACGAATTCCTTCGGGATTTTTTGCATAAAATTTCAATTTTATTCGGTTTTCTCCATTTTTTCCAATGTTTTTGTTAAAATAATTACTTTACTACATTTTTTTAATCGATTTCCCATATTATGTGTGTAGTCTCCCAATTTTTCTCGTCAAAAACGCATTTTCCTGAATTTTCTGATTTCATTAAAATAATTATAAACAGTGACGGAATTTGACACCTCCAAATGCTCGTCTAGTGGAGCGCACTTGCATACCTCCTTCTTTGGCGCCGATCATATGAACGCCCGACGCGGGCACTAAGAATGTGTACTGTGATCACAGGTAAACCGCAAATAGTTTAGAAAGAGTCTGAAAAGAGTTTTGGTGCGGAAAGAGTCCCAAAAAAGTCTAGGGTGAATTGTGAATCGCAAAAGTGTATCGAAAGAGTGGCATTCTGATAATTCAAACGAATTCTTTTCAGAATCTGTTGAAAGTCTTTTGAAATTCTTTCTGCTTCAGAGAATTTGAGAATATTATCAAAAGAATTGCAAAAAGGCATGCGCTACTTGCAAAAAGGACGGAGCCTAAATTATCGAAATTTTTTTTTGCCATTTCTTCTCATTTTTAAAAATTTTCGGTCATTTTTCTCCTATTTTCAGCCTTTTTTTAATTAAATTTTTGCCAGTAGATGTTATTTCTGAGATTTATAAGCGGTGTGTAGAGAAATTTTCGAGGTTTAGGCGCTATTTTGTCGAGACATAAAGTTGCCGATTTGATCGATTTTGTAAGTCCGCTCGGCGAAACATGCCCAGTCGTTAGTGCGTCGGGCAGTATTACTATCGTCTTAACAAGTGCTAATTCTTTTTAAAAAATTAAAATTTTTCGATACATTTGAATAAAGTGCGACCGTATTTAACACATCTTGAGAGAGAGGGTGAAAGTAAAATACCATTGCTCACTCTTATTCATCACTCCCTCTTTCTCTCACTCTCTCATTTAATATCAACCGGCACAGCCTCCCACACGAGAAAAGCACCAGCGAATTTGTATTTTGTCTGGCACTCTCTCTGCCTCGCGCCGCAAACTTGCATGCTCCTTTAAACAAAACCTTTTTTAATTAAATTTTCCTTTTTAAAATCGTTATTTTTCGGCTATTTTTAATTTTTTTTTTGTCCTAATGTCTAAAATAGTGTTCCAATAGGAAGGGATAATATTTTTTGGAGCACTTGATCAATCTTTCGTAAATCCTAGCCGTTTTATATCTAAAAATTGCTTTATTTTACGATAAATGACCTCAAAATTGTTATTTTTACAGATAGCTCAGCAGCAAAATAATGAAATCAGCAACCTAGAAGGACAATCGAAATCATCGAGCCCGGAAAATCAATTTATACCAAAAGTCGGTTGAAAACTATTTTTTGTTAATTTAATTATTTAAAAGGTGCTATAAATATGATGGTTGCTTTTCAAAAATCAATAAATTTGGTTTAAATATGTTTCTTTTCTGTTGAATACAATCTATGACCCGGAGTAACTAAGTTTTCATCGAAGTTCAGACGCTTCTTCCGCCCACTCTGTTGAAATTCCGAGAAATACAGTAATCGAATAAAATATTCCCGAAACTTCTATTTTATATGGTTTAATAATGTTTGCGAACAATACGGACCTATTCTAACGGAAATCGACCATCAAAACTGTGATTGAAGCGCTTGAGGGGCCGAATTCCGTACCTTCAGATGTCCACCGATCCATGACTGGAAATCTTAAAACCCTATTTTTTCCGTCCATTCTTGACCAAATTGGTCGGTTGAGGTCGCAAAATGAAACTTTCCTCGGCAGCCGATTTTTGATTTGTCTTCTAGTTCCTCAGAAAAAAATTAAAAACCATCGAAATTTGCCAATTTTTTCACTTTTTCAACTGAAATTGGTTTTTCAACTACCGAAGCCATTTTTCGACGAATTCGTTCGTTTAAAGGCGAAAAATAATCGCCGTAAAATTCTCTACAAAACCCTGGGAGCCGTTTTTCGAAAAAATTTTCGAGACGAAATTTAGGAGCATCTGAATAAGACTTCGTGCTCGAGCAGCCGAAAATGCCACTGTTTGGCAAACAGAACCGCTTGATTTATCCTTTTTCAATAAATAAACACTTCACTATATTATTCTTGACATGTCTTTATCAAGTATTTTCAAAAATAATAGTGAATTTTTCGAAAAATCTCGAAATTCGTGAAAAATCTTTGTTTATAGGTAATTCCATGAAGACAAATTATTATTTCTTCTATGATATCTCAAAAAATCGGCAATTTTCTGTTGTGTCTATTTATATTCCTTTGTCAATTGAATTTCCGGTGTTCAGTGTTTCCGACGCATTCTTAAATTCTGAACATTCCTGCAGGAAAGGCGGTGCAAGCGCTCCCTATCTGCACGCGCGAGAGAGTGCGAGACGCCGAGACCTTCTTTTTAGGGACCAGCGGTGCGCATTTCTCGTGCGGGAGGCTGTGAACCGGTCGTATTTATTCAACGTTGACCAAAGTAGTGCCGAGACGCCAAGATTAATCGTGAGTTTTTCAATTTTTTTGTAGTAAAGCGCGTTGTATTTTAGATGGGTTTATTTGGTAGAGGGGATTGGGCAGGAATAGTTCCTGCCCCGTGCCCCAACAAGGTCAAATAACAAAAGATCTTAACAAAGGCCAAAATAACACAAAATCAGAGAGAGAGATCCAGGTATCAGGAAGGTGTCGCCTTTTAACTGCTCCGGTGGAATGTCTCGGCGTGTGTGTCTCTGGAATGAAGAAAGTTAGAGGGTATATACAGTCCGTGAGACGCAGGCAAATCCCATTAGCCGTGGGGCTGAAAGCGCTGGGAGCTCTCTGGCTGAGTCAAGCGGAATGTGGTGACGTCTCATGGTGCTCAAAGTACAAAGTCATACTGTATCTCTAAGGAATAAGAGATCCCTTACACCTCCCCCCTTTTGATAAGGACCGACCCTGGTCCTTGCAAAAAGTTGACCCCAGATTAAGAAATGTTTCCTCCCGTATGGGCTGCCTTGGAGGCTGCCCCGTTTGGGTTTGAGAAAAAAAATTAAAGGGGGAACACACCTTTTCTATAATCCCAGCCTTTGTAGGACTTCGTCCTGGTGATGCCTGGCCGCCGGGTCGACTCTCTGCATCAGGTCGGACCACGACCTCGATTCCCACGCTGCGGATCTGTTGATCATCAGTAGACAGAGGTGTCGAGTGCGCGACAATGCCACATTGAGGCGATGGTCGGCCTCGAAGAAGGGCGAGTTGCGGAAGGATCGAGTCCGAGTGGTGAGCACAATCACTACTTCAAATTCCTGTCCCTGAGCGCCGTCAATGGTGGTAGCGATGAACGGGTCCGTATCCAAAAGAGAGGATAGGAGGCCGGCCTGGCTGCGGTAATAGCAGAGCAGCGCGATGGAGGTGGTGCCGAGAGTTCCTCTCAGGTCTCTGGCAATTTGCAGGGCGGCTTGAGCTTCCGATCTGGAGAACGCCAAGTGCCGGAGACTGTCTCCTCACCTGTGGTGTAGATCAGGTGGAGCGAGTACCGGTCCGGAAGGCCCAGGGCTCTTGCGTACTGATTTCGCTCTCGGGGACTTCTGACTGGCTGCAGGTCCTCGGGATAGAACATCCTCGAAATGATGTGTGTAATTAGGTTAGGGCATCGATGCACTACATTCAAAGATGTGGCGGGGAACCGGTGGTTCCTGTCTGCTTCCTTCAGAAGGTTACCGATGGCGATCTGGTGATGCAGAGGGTAGACCTCCTGATCCGAGAATAGCGGGAGTTGCCGATGGTCGCCCACCAATCCGAACTTGGCGTTGGGGAAAGTGGCGAGTAGTGCAATTAGTGCGAAAAGCGGTAACTGGCTCGTCTCGTCGACTTGCACCGTGGCTACTTGGTTTGCGAACGGCGCCCATTGATTGGCGAAGCTATCCACCACGGAAAAAACTGTGCCGACCAGGACTGAAGTTTGGTGGATTTTGAGGAAACATTCTTCTCTCGTCATTCGGTCCTTGTCCGGGATCCGTTGCTTCACGACCAGGCTTTCTCGGAAATTTCCGAAAAGTCGGAATTCCGTCGGAATTCCGATGT
The DNA here is from genome assembly GCA_963572235.1 of Caenorhabditis japonica. Taxonomy (NCBI): domain Eukaryota; kingdom Metazoa; phylum Nematoda; class Chromadorea; order Rhabditida; family Rhabditidae; genus Caenorhabditis; species Caenorhabditis japonica. The sequence goes on from OY754342.1 coordinate 6,032,711, forward strand.
CGGAAATTTCCGATTCCGGTTCCGAGGCAGTTTCACTTCCGAAAAAATTTCCGATTCCGTTCCGAGACAAAATGATTTCCGAAGATATTTCCGTTTCCGTCGGAAATAATATTTTTCCGAAGTCGGAAAAAAACATGTTTTTCTGTCGAAATGTGGTACGAAAAATCGTTTTTACACAAATTTAAAAAAAATCGAAAAATCGTTTTTACACAAGACACAAATTTCCTATTTAAATTACGAGTCTACGTATCTTTCCTCAATTATTTTTAAACTTTTTGTGGATACCGTAAAAGCTGTAATAGAACACCACCTTTAATAGAACGCCACCTGTAATACAATGGCACCCCCAACATCATTTCGAAAAATAGAACGCCACCCTTTAATACACCGCCACTCTGAAAAACTGCGGCCTATAAACATGAACTGGTGTACCAGTAATTTTTTTTCAACGTGGATTACTGTAGTCAAAAGTACATAAACACCGAGGTGTGCAATGAGCGATGAAGCTATTGTCCATTCGCGAAGAAAGCAAGTGCGCTCCATAAAACGTAGTACTACGTGGATTTCATTTTCGTCGCCAAATTATTTCATTTCACGTGTAAATTCAACGTGAAATAAAATAATTTGACGACGAAAATGAAATCCACGTAGTGCTAAGTTTTGTGGAGCGTACTTCCTTTTTTCGCGAATGGACAATAGCTGATTACAGAGGGTACTACGTTATAGAACTCGCACATAATAGAACTGCTACGGAATAGAATTGCGCGGACTAGAACTGTCTGAAATGGAGCTGTACTAAAAAAAACCAGTGCACGTAATACAACTCAGGGACTCACAATGCTCAACGAAATTCTTATCTTTTCTTTTTTTTTCGAGTCGCTTTTCGAGTTGTTCGAGCGGTTCTGTATCGGCACCGCTCTATTTCAGGTATTCCTTGCGAGTTCTATACCGTAGTAGGATGACAGTGATATGTCACTTGAATTCGAATAACAGTACAAATACATATTATCGGCCTGCCATGACGGTCAAACGCGCTCCATTGAATTTAGTATTTTTTGATTTTCATTTTGATATTGTCCATTCGCGAAAAAAGCAAGTGCGCTCCACGAAACTTAGTACTTCATGGATTTCATTTTTGTCGTCAAATTAATTCAATTCACGTGTAGATTCAAAATGAAATGAAATAATTTGGGGATGAAAATGGAATTCACGAAGTACTAAGTTTTGTGGAGCGCACTTGCTTTTTTCGCGAATGGACAATATCCAAATATTATTTCATTTCACGTATAAATTCAACGTGAAATGAAATAATTTGGAATCGAAAATGAAAATCACAAAGTATTAAAATCAGTGAAGCGTGTTTCACTGTCGTTGCGTATCGACAATATGTACCACGGCGTGCTGTAGAGTACGTTTTTAAATTTATTTTTGGAAATGAAATTTCGGGGGTCATCTCTCTCAAAGCTCTGCGTCTCCAGTTTTACACGCACTTAGCAAAACTTGGCAGAATGTGACTATCGAGACGCAGATAAATGCGACAGGGCGCGTTTGCCGTTACGTAGGTTCTAGCACGCCGTATGTACATTCGTTTTTTTTCTATGTTTTCTGTTGATTTTTATTATTTTTGGTTGTTGAAAGATGAAATTTAATTTTTTTTTTCTGAAAATTCAGCTCCGAAAAATATACCGCCACCCTCTAATAGAACGCCACCTCTAATACAACGCCACCCCTAGACCCAATCCGAAAAATACACCGCCATGGCGCTATATTACAGTTTTTACGGTAATTTAGGATTTTATGGGTCTAGTCAGGTTCATTTCCGATATTTCCGATCGGAAATCGGAATTCCGTCGGAAGTCAGAATTCCGACGGAAATCGGAACGAGAATTTGAAATTTCGGAATTCCGACGGAAATTCGGAAATGAAAATGAAAAACTCGGAATTCCGTCGGAACATCGGAAGAGAAAATTACAAAATCGGAAATTTCCGACGGAACTCGGAAGAGAAATTTTCATTTCCGAGAAAGCCTGTTCACGACCTTCAACAGGTCTTTGCTTTTTAGTGGTGGCACGGGAGCTCTAGCTTTTTTTAGGTGGAACATTGCATTTTGGGCAATTTTAACATCTTACCTGCATCCGTTTAATGCGGAATCGTCGGAGCGGCGTAGATCAATTGCTAGCACTCTTTTCCAAAGTTCTGGGTAGTCGGCGTCGGAATGAGTACTGTCTCTTTGACGCTGTCGGTTCTGCTCCGAGATCAATCGGGTAAATCGCACTGGATTGTTCGCTTCCAATTCCACCAGTTTGACAACTGCTTCTGAGGCGGATGCATTCGTCACTCCACATATGATGTTCAACTTCCCGGGGAAGATTGAGCTTGCCGCGATTGAAGCTGCCGAGATCATGACTGTCTTGCCTACTCCGGGGGGCGAGTTTGCCAATGTGGCTGCATTCTGATCCAATAAGTGCATCTGACAGTATTCTCTTTGTGGGTCATTGAAAAAAAATCGCACACTTGGGGAAGCGAAGTGTTGCACGGTGGCCTGCGGTGAAGCCTGCCTCCGTCGGCGACTGCCTTCGCTAGTTTCCAAGCTGACGAGTCGCGTGGCACACCACTCAAGAAGTCGTTTTCTGGGAACAATCGGAGCCAGCCCGGATGGAGTTCCTTCGTTTGAGTCGCGGTTACTTGTGCGTTGAGAAGATCCATAGTTTCCTTTGACGTCGGCTTGTTGACCGTTGCGAATCGTGCATGTACTCGTAGTGCTCCCGTCACAGTCTCCGAGTGGTCAACTTCCATGATAATTTTCCGACCTCTGGCCGTTGTGAGGTGAAACTGGGAGTTCCTCTGCCAAAATGCGATCTGGGCCATGGTACGCGCGGAGCGGATGTTCCGTGGTAATGACAAGTCCCGGCGGGTCCGGGTGGATGTTTCGAGTCTCGGTGGTTGGGCTAGGAGAGTTTGCGTTGAGAAGCTCTTCCATGTTTACCTGTTGAATGGGACCGTTTTGAATGGTCTCTGTTGGTCCGGGAGTAGCTTGCGGAATAAATGTTTTTTGTTGACCTTCCCCCAATTGAGTTGGAAAGCTCAAAGAGCTCCGACTCCGTATATTGGGTGAAGATCTCGATATCCGAGGTTTTCGGTGCCAGGTTGTCATATGTTTTTGCCTTCTTGAATTCCGGGTCGTACTCCGTGTCGTCGTTTTCAGCAGTCATTGGGTCAGGAGTACTGCATGAGCTGATCTGGTCCATTCTCCGTAATTACTTCCGTAGCTGAGGCGGCCTTGGTGTTGGCGTACAGTATTTTAGGCTCGTTGGTTGGGTTTGTTACGAGTAGGTTTACGAAATTCGCCGAAAATACCGCCGGAGCCACCACCAAGTCTTGACTTGATAAGGTATTTGTTTGAGACAACAGGAATAAATCTGCCGTCTGAGCCACGCCTGGAACGATACATCTCACAAAGGACTCAGATCTGGCCGGGATGACCGTATCTTTCATGACGTGTACCGCATGCCTGCTTGGAAAAATTGAAGCGTTACGCTGTTGGCCTAAGGGGAGTTTATCCTCGCCAATTTCAAAGACTCCTTTAGTGTAATCCAAATAAAACTTAGGTAATCTCTGGAGAAGGTCATTTCCCAAGATAAATTCATAACTTTGGGGACCTGATGGTACGCACTTTCCTTTAATGAAGTGAGTATCTTGGAACAACATGAATGATCCAATCTGAAACTTAACGGTTGAATTTTTACTTCATTATTTCCTAGACCTACAGCTGTGTGGGAGGTCGGCTCCAGGAGCTGACCAATTCCCAACAGACAGCACATATCTTCGCTTGCTACTGTAAAACTAGCGCCAGTGTCTACTAGTGCCCAACAATGTATTCCATTGGCTTTTATCGGAATTTGAGCGGTGAAAAATTCTTGAGAGGAAGTTTCGAGAGCGTTTATCCTTGGAGTAGCTAATCTATTTCTAATTGCTTCATATTCATCGAGAGTAGGGCGAGGAGTTACTACTCGCTCAAGCTCATGCTTCGGCATGGATCGTGAAAAGGGAAGATAAGCCGAGAGAAACCCGGTGGCAAAATACATAAAAATAAGAGCTAAGATTACCCCAGTGACCAACGTGTCGACAATCAGAGTCCACACAGTGAAGATCACTCCCCCTAACCACTTAGCCCTATCCCAAAAGGAAAGAATTTGTTCCAACTTACCTCCTGCAATTGATCCTGAAGCTGGGTCACTGTTTCTCGAGATAATCTTTGTGATTGCCTCTGGTGATCCTTGCAATGCTGCCCAAATCTCGTTGTAATGGTTCTCATGGATTTCCTCTGAAATTGAACCAATTACCATATTGTGAAAAATCAGGGGTTCTTGGAGGGCTTGACTAATAAGGGAGTTACTAGAATGTAAGTCGTTTTCTGCGTGGAAGTTCTTGGTCTCTTTGAGCTCCAAGGTAAATGGATTAAGACTTGCTAGAGTGTCATTGACGATAAACTGAAAATTAGTTGTTAAACTAAATTCTACTGGGTATGCTCTATTGGTGATCTCATTGGTAGCTAAATCAAGAAAAGTTGTGATTGTGTTACCTTCAGGGAGGACTACGTCAATAGCTGGTTTGGAGTAGCACAAATTTTTAAAAGCAACAAACCTGTAGGAATCTGCGGCAAGAGCAGAACAAGTCTGAACTGCCAGGTATCCTTTACTCACAAACCTTGCATGCACATTTTCTTTCCTGAGCATTTGTCTAGCTGCCAATGTTGGATTGCTTGCCGCTGCTGCCAATGTGGATGCCGTCAATGAATTGAGGTTGTGGCACCAATCCAGGAAGTTCCTCGCAAACCAATTAACTGATGAATCCAAGACGGCCTTTTCCAATGCCAAAAGCTGTGCCGCTACCTGATTTGACGTAATTAACCTTGCCGTCTACTGACCACTCTTTGTTGTCAGTGTTTTCAGTGGACCCTTTTGTTCTCTCGGCTAGACTGACACCATATCCTTGATCCGTTACGATTAGTTTCACTCCACATGTCCTGGAGCTGCTGTCATTGAATGTGAGAGCCACCTCAAGATCCTTGATCAGCCGAATGTCTTGTGACATGAATCCTTTGAAAGATTTCCAAGAAACATACTCACATTGGGCGCTTGGCGTCCGATCCCAAGCAGATGCCCCTCCATCACGAGTTGTGCAAAATTCATCCAAAACTCATGTATCTGCATCCGTCCATTGAACTAGCAGGCGACTCCGGTACGTCCTTTCCGAATCGGGTGGCGACGTGAGTTCTCACCATGAAGCAGTTCGTTGTCTCAGCGGTTTGTGTCCCTTTGAAGATTGAAAAGGGTGCTGACGGCCAATCGATGATGAGAGGGTTTTCCGTTTTCCAAACTCCATTGATAGCCATGAGATGGCCGAAACTGCATCGTTGATGCTTCTTCATCTTTGAGCATTCCTCTGCTGTCACCGTGATTTGCTTCGAAGTCGTCTTCTCCGTTCTATAGCCAAGGAGGTCCACAAAATACTGAGTAGTTGACCAAATTATTTTGCGTAGGCGACCCTGAGAAAATCGGAATGGAGGAAGCCAATTTTACGCCTTATACTAAAATGCGGCCTGTTCTAGCATTCGAAATTTCCCCCTCAAACGTCGCTTCATTCTTATTTACTATTTCGCTCCGATTTACAGTAGTCTCTATAGAAACGCCAGTTTCTTGCGGAGTCTCCGTAACTATTTTTGGAGAGTTGCCACCTCTTGGGGATGTAGAGTTAGAGTGACTTCCACCAGTGTTTGTATCTTCATGCGAGCGGGTGATCAGAACCTGCTCAAGCAATCCGACTTTTTTCTCGCACTCCGTAGCTCGTTTCTCGACGGCCTCCAGCCGGCTCAAAGCAAAACTAGCCACTTCCTGTCGGAACGTAGTGAAAAAAAAAAAAAAAAAAAAACAACCTTATGAAAGCAAGAGGTGACATGAAAGATAGATAAAAGATAGAAAACAAGAGAGAAGAAAAACAATTGAGAGATATTTTGTTTTGATTTAAGAACATTGTAGAATGAATGGATAAAAACATATTTGCGTGAAAATGTCAAGCCGCGTACTATTACAATGAAAAATTTTAACCTACGTCTAGGCATACGGTCACTATGACTCACTGTTTGCAGAAGCCGAGCACTCTGGCTTTCCTGCACCATCGCGACCTCGTCGCGCCCGATCTTTTCTCTCTTTTTGCTCACTAAAAAAAAACGTATTACTGTTGGCGGTGCACACTCAAAACCCAATCCCCTAATGGGATACTGTAACTTCTCGGTTACCGCGCAAGGAAAAGAAAATGATTGGGGGGCCCGTTCCATGCATTACCTCCTTACGCCCCTGCACCTCTCTCATGCGAGCTAGCTAGGCCCGGCTTAAAAATGTAGACGCTATCTTCCTATAGCTCTCACTGCTAGCAGAATTTTCCCTCCTGTCGGCGCACCCTAGCGCCGACCCCAACAGTACCTAAACATGGTGCCTATTGTTTCACTATTGCTACTTACCTCATTGTCAGACACATTTCCTAACTAATAACCTATCAAAATACGGTGGATCGTAAGAATTAGCGTGGGAACAAGTAAAAAAAAAGAAAAAAAAATTAGTCTTCTTACTTTTCCTCAGTCACTAATCACTCGCTGCTACCAGTAAAGCGCGTTGTATTTTAGATGGGTTTATTTGGTAGGGGGGATTGGGCAGGAATAGTTCCTGCCCCGTGCCCCAATAAGGTCAAATAACAAAAGATCTTAACAAAGGCCAAAATAACACAAAATCAGAGAGAGATCCAGGTATCAGGAAGGTGTCGCCTTTTAACTGCTCCGGTGGAATGTCTCGGCGTGGGTGTCTCTGGAATGAAGAAAGTTAGAGAGTATATACAGTCCGTGAGACGCAGGCAAATCCCATTAGCCGTGGGGCTGAAAGCGCTGGGAGCTCTCTGGCTGAGTCAAGCGGAATGTGGTGACGTCTCATGGTGCTCAAAGTACAAAGTCATACTGTATCTCTAAGGGATAAGAGATCCCTTACATTGTGAAAAATATGATCACTTGCTGAGACGAGAGTAATAAATAAATTAGATTTGCATCAGCTTTTTTCTTTTCTTCCGCCTCACCTTTTTTGCTTATTCTCCATTTAATATAAATTTTTAGAGACCATCGGCGCAAACTTCGGAAAATGGCAATTACATGGACCGTATGGCGAACTCGAGAAGCAAGCCGGCCAACACGCAACAACGACCACATGTCATTTATTAAGGTTCGCATAAATTTTTAGGAAAATAATTCCAAAGCGGTTTTCAGAAAGGTGATCCTGCGATGTCGTGAGTGTCAAAAACGACGGACATGGCCGCTCGGTGTCAAAGCCGGAGATGCTAATGACGTTCTCTGCTCACCGTTGGGAAATCTGTTCCACGATCCTTTTGATATCTGTTGCGGAATCCAGAAGACTTTTCAATCACGCTTCTATTTTGTCCATTAGTGTTTGTTCTTATATATATAATTGAAACTCTCTCAATCGAATAAAAAATACTTGGAATTTTTTGCAAATGAACGATAATAGTAGCCCAGCGGAATTAACAAATATCTCAAAAGAGTTTGAAAAGAATGCGCAAAAAGTGTGGAAAGAGTTTCAACAGATTCTGTGAGACGCTTTCTGTGCACTTTTTAGAGTCTACGTCCGCACTCCTTTTAGAATCTGTTGAAACTCTACGCGGTTTACCTGTGAGATTGGCGTCCGCAAGCTCTCACCACTAGGCCACCGGTGCACACATTCTCAGTTCCCACAATGGGCGTTGATATATGAGCGGCGCGCGACGCGAGGAGGTATGCAAGTGCGCTCCACTAGACGAGCATTTGGAGGTGTCAAATTCCGTCGCAGATAATTATAACAACGTTTAATTCTTTTTTCTTTCAATCTTCTCAAGTTTTAGATTCTGTTGAACATATTTTCTTTTTTACATTAAATTTGTTTAACGAATTATAGTTTAGAATGTCCCATTCTGGCGCAGAGCATCAAAGTGGAGTCTGCCGTCGTCAACGTCAAATTTTCTTTGTTTTCCCGATACGCTTTATCTCCTGAAATTTCTGCACCTTCATCTAGCAACAATTACGATTTATATTGATTTTTATTTTCTGTTTGTAGAATTATCCTCATTATTTGTTTTCTTTCTGTTAGCGTTTTCTTGTTTTTTTTTAATCTTATTTTTTAAATATCCATTATTTAATTCATTTATTCATTGAAGGGCGTTTGTTTTTTTTTGTTACTTGAAAGCTTTTTTCTGAAAATACTTTTTATGTACTAATAAAGGTACATTGTGAAATGTATTCGCCCAACAGCCGCATGTATCAACGAAAAAGAAGCAAAATCGTGAGAAAAAAAGTGTTATCGGCCCTTTAGATTTTTATTCAGATGATTTGTCTGTGGCATCTAAAAATTTAGCTCTTCAGTTAAGCTATAATTGTGTTCCAGTCCTGAAGACGACGACCTCGTTGTCCTTAAGCGCAACAGTTTCAACTACTTCAAGGCGAAGGATACCAGTTTGTGGGAAAATGGCACCATCGAAGTAGGAATTAACAAAAAAAATTGGAAAAATGGAGAAAAACAGAATACAATTGAAATTTTATGCAAAAAATCCCAAAGAAATTTGTTGAGTTTAAAGGCGCGTGCATTATCTTCAGGCGATGGGTCCCGCTGCGGAGGGCCGCGGCGGCCTAAGAAACGAGCGGAAAAAAACTCCTGGAGGCCACGGTTTTTTTTCCATTTTTTTCCTCTCCTGAATAAGGAAAAAAACGGAAAAATTCCTTTTTTTCTTTTCATGAATAACCCCATTAAAATTTTGCGTCTATCAGAGCATTTTCCGATTTTTTCGTGGTTTTTGCTGTTTCTGATATTTTGTGAATAACCATGTTTATTTTTCACGATTTCTGCTAATAACTTTAGGGTAGTGCATATGATATTTTTTCGGATTGTAATTAAATTTTTTATATGCATTTTTCGGCCCGCCAAAATGGTCAAACGCGCTCAGCGCGCTCAGTTGTTCATTCGTGAAAAAAGCAAGTGCGCTCCACGAAATTTAGTACATCGTGGATTTTATTTTCGTCGCCAAATTATTTGATTTCGCGTTGAATTTACGTAAATTGAAATAATTTGGCGGCAAATATAAAATCCGCGAAGTATTAGGTTCCTGAAGCGCACTTGCTTTCTTCGCGGATCAACAATATGCGATTTTAATTTTATTCTCCAAATTATTTCATTTTAAGTTGAATTTATACGTGAAATTAAATAATTTGGTGACCAAAATGAAAAAGGTCGAGCATCTGTTCTCCCATTTTCCGTTAGACTACTTCAAATTTGAGGTCATATGCAAGAAACTGGAAAATGACAGGAAAATAGTTTTCCGGAAAACGAAATTAGAAAATTGCGGATTTTTACATGGTGGAGGTAAGAGGCGCAGAGAAACATTTTTTGGAAAACGGTTTTCTTGACGTTTCTCAGTTTTTTTTTAATGCGGCCTCAGACTTGTCTGTTTAACTCATTTACTACTTTTGTCTCATTGGCCAATACTTAGTGGGTCCCCGGATCTTTGGGTCCCAGATACTTTGGGTACGATGGATTTCTGGGTTCGGCTATTTTTTGGGTACCAATTTTGGGTACGATTGCTCTTTGGGTACGGCTACTTTTTGGGTACGGTTTCTTTGGGTACGATGGATCTTGGGGTACGGTATCTTTGGGTACGATGGATCTTTGGGTACGACTACTCTTCGGGTACCAAACTTGGGTACGGTATCTTTGGGTACGGTTACTCTTTGGATACCAAACTTGGGTACGGTATCTTTGGGTACGATTGCTCTTTGGGTACTGAATTTGGGTACGATATCTTTGGGTACAGCGGTAAGTTACTTTCAGGAAGTAAACTGTAGTGTCGAAGTCAAGTCAAGAAGTCAAGAATTAATACCAATTTAAAGACATTGAAAAGCAAACCTAACCCTATAATACACGGTGTGCTGAAAGGTGGACCGCTGCAAACGCGCCCCCTCGCGCTACTTATTGAAAGAAAGTTTTATGGTTACGGTCACTTTTTTTTTTGAAATATTGAATTAATCAATAAATTGATGTGATTTTCTTTTTTTTACTCTTCCGTATAAGAGAAAATCAATGAGTCGATTAGATGCACTTTCGTTGAATTAACAGAATTGTTTCGTGCGTTTTCAATGAAAATGTTTTTTGAATTGTCGTAAGTTGCGGCGCATGCACAGAAACCTGTAACGTTATAATTTGAAAGCGCTTGTGACGGCAATTTGCGTTTTTTTTTTTTTTTGAAGAAATGTACGCTTCAACACACCGCACGGTGTCCAGGATTTGAAATGTGGGCGGAGCCGAGCAAACGCGCTCCACTGGATTTTTTCGCGCGAAATTCAAATTTTAAGGCATTTTTTATGTTTTTGGGGAAAAAAAGCATAAATTCTTAATTTTTTCCCACATGTGCTCCAACGGAATTATAGCTGAGGTCTTTAGAACTTTTTTAAGCCTAAGATCGTCGAATTTGGTTCAGCCACCATTTCGAAATATTTGTTTTGAGTTTTTTGGTGTTTTCGCAGGATAAATTTTTACGAAAAGCGAAGTTTGGGCAATTATATGGTATTAAAAGATAAAATACATACATTTTACAAAGAAAAACAGGTTTTACTGAAAGAAAAACAATAAAATCAGTAAAAAAAAATGCGAGAGTCGAAAAATGCGCAAGCACCGAAAGTGCGCCATGGAAGTTTGCTGACGCGCCAGCAAATAGGCTCCGCCCACATTTCAAATCCTGGACACCGTGCACCGTGTAATAAAACGGCCTTCTAAAAAAGACTGGCCCTCTTAAGAGGGTAGTGAAAAATAGAACGGCCGGCCGTTCTATTAGAGAATTTACGGTATTTTGACACCTTTTTTTTCCACATAAAAAAAAATTAAAAAAAATAGACTAAGACTTTAAAAACTTTGGTGAAAATCCAGGAGGCTGATGAGAGACCAAAAGGAAGACCCCGAAAAACATACAGTAGCGGCCACTGAAATATCCCCTTTTGGTTTTTCAGCTATAACTTTTTTTAGAGAAGAGCTAGGAATTTGAGGTCAACTGTGAAAATGTTCCAAAATAAGCCAGAAATATGATGCAGTTCAGCTTTTACCGATAAAAAATTGTTTTATTCTGAAAATTCCAAAAATTCGATTTTTCGACTTTTAACAAAAAACCTTTTATTGAGATTTCACCCGGGAAACGACTTGTAAATGAGATAATAAGCGATAGAAACAGTTTCAAACTAATTAATACTAATCTGCAAACCCTCGAGAATCGATAACAGCTTGACATCTTCTTGGCAGGTTTTTTAGAACAGACTGTGGAATCTGAGCCCACGCAGTCTGCAACTGAGAGAATTTCTGGTCGGCATTTCGAGCACGGATGCCGGAAACGCATCTCTCAAGCTCTTCCCACAAGTGCTCGATAAGATTGAGGTCGGGGCTCTGGCTGGGCCACTCGATTACGGTCACACGGTTGGTGGCGAACCAATGGTTTGAGACATTTCACTCACTTTTATGTGGTTGGACGTGTGTTTCGGCTCATTATCTAGTTGAAACGAGTAACGAACCCTTCGGGAAACTTTGGTGAAAATCCAGGGGGCTGATGAGAGACCAAAAGGAAGACCCCGAAAAACATAGTATGGATGAGCAGGAGGGTTTGAAAACGAAAAACCTAGCAGGGATCTGGAATTTTTCTGAATTCTAATGTGGTGATAACCGCTAGTAAAATCAAAAGTTGCAGCAAATTTTGAAAATTCTAACTGGGGTCAGGCGGTTTTCAAATTTTCTATTAGGTTGGCAAGAAAGTTTTTGTTATGTTTTGAAAAAGTGTTTATTCAAAGAAGAAGAAATCAAATGATTAATAGTATTTGACTTCCTTATCGACAACAGTCTGCCATCTGTTCTGCAAACTCATAGTACCTGTCCTCCAAAACTCTGGCTATTTTTGATGCAAAATATGACACAAGCCAATTTTCGACATCACTTTTTGTTTTGAAATCAGTTCCCTCAAGGACTCGTAGTGATAATTAGTAGGGACAAGGTCTGGGCTGTACGGTGGGTGAACGAGAACTGTCCAGCTTAACGTTTCCAGCAGTGACTTTGTTGTTTTCGCCACATGGTCTTGGCGTTATCGTGGATGTTGTGTACTCTGTGACATTTGAGCGGTGAAAGATCGAGCTGGGCCCTGACCTTTTGCAGTTAGGCAGTGTAGTACTCGGCCGTAATAGTTTTGCCTTCGTCCAGAAGTTCCCAGTGGTTCACGCCATGGACAGACCACCATACAAACAACCCAGAGCAGGAAGCATCGTCAAGGGAAAAGTCCTTGTTCTCGAATTTCCCAAAGCAAATGCGAATTTTATTTTCATGAGGAGCCTTGACCTTAGGAACTTGCACCAGACGGCGATGAACCTCCGGCACTTTCAATTTGGATTGAAACAAAAAAAGAATGACATGTCGTAGGTGATTTTTGGTCAGGACGGAAATGGTCCATGGGGTTTGAGAGAGAGAAACAGTAGGGGAAAGTGAATGTTATTGCCAACAAGGTAGGTCTCTTATACAGTGCGTCCAACAATTTTAGGACCCCCCTCGATTTTGGGGTCCCAGACAAAACCGAAAGTGATATAAAAAATCTGTGAATGCAGTTCGATTCAGAATCAAAAATAACCCCCAGTCCCAATTTTTCATGATCCTGCCATGTCCCGTCCCCGCATACGACGAAAAAGTCCTATTTTCGACTGTCCAATAATTATAGGACCCCCTGAGAATTTGGGTGTGCGGGTGACTTTTTTAGCCATATTTTTCGTTTTTTGTAAAATTTATATTGTTTTAAACTATTTTTGAGCTGTTTTGTAGACTTCTCATGTAATTTGTATGTTTGCCTATTCAGCAAATAGCTCAGTCGGTAGTGGTGACTGCTCTCGTGCGGAAGATCACAGGTTCGGGTCTCTTCTTCATCCTCGATTTACACAGCCTCCAATTGGTTAATAGAAACATGTGCAAAGACATAACGGTGCACCAGCAGTCGTCCGATTACACAGAGCACCGTGATCCGCAGTGACTTCGGTATTTGAAGAAATTATCGACTATGTAAGCTGTGTTGTTGTGATGAGCTGGGTTCACTAATGTTACTTTAATGTCGTTTGTGGTGAAAGTTTGAAGTTCAGCTACCGTAAACAAAAGCGGAATTGGTCCATATCCTGAAAGTATGCCTGCGAACCATTCATTCGATCATGGCTCGCGTTCTTTTCCTCACTCCCGCGGAACAGGCCAAAGTTGATGTGATGCACCAACTGGGATTGAAGCTAAATGAGGTGTCCCGGCAACTTGGAAAAAGCCGGAATGCTATTCGTCGCTATGCCAATGATCCTATCAATTACGGGAAGAAGCAGAAGCTTCCGCAAACGACGCAACACCCACATCTTCCAACAGGAAAACGCCGCAACTCACATCAGCAACTCTACAAGGGATTGGTTAGCTTTGAAACGAGTGGTCAGCTTGTAGCCCAGATCTCAATCAACCGAGAATCTTTTTGGTATCTTTGTCCGTCACGTCTATCGTCACGGAAAACAGTTGAACATCATCCAGGACCTCAAGGATGCTACCAAGACTGAATGGGATCCAATCACTGAAGCCGAGTTGAAGACGTTGGTGGTCAACATGCCTAACACGGTGATCGAAGTGATCCAGAAATTTGGCGGGGATACCAAATACTAATAATCTTTAAATTTTTAAAACGTTTTTCGACGTTTAAACAGATTTTCTCACAATTAATGTGTTTTATTGGCATAAGTGTAACCATTCCATGAAAACCTACTTCAAAGAAACAAAAATATGATAAGTTTATGACAAATAGTTTCAGAAATAGTTTAAAATGATATAAAGTTTATGAAAAATAAATGTAAGAAGAAAATATGGTCTAAAAAAGCATCCGCGCATCCAAATTCTCAGGGGGTCCTATAATTTTTGGACAGTCAAAAATATAACTTTTTCGTCGTATGCGGGGACGGGACATGGCAGGATCATGAAAAATTGGGACTGTGAGTTATTTTTGATTCTGAATCGAACTGCATTCACAGATTTTTTATATCACTTTCGGTTTTGTCTGGAACCCCAAAATCGAGGGGGTCCTAAAATTGTTGGACGCACTGTATACCCAGTACAATGATCTTTTGGTTTTTGTCGGGCTCTGCCACTAGCTATGGGCAAATGCCAACCTAATAGAACCGCGTGAAATAGAACTGTTCCGAAATAGAACCGCATGGAATAGCACCCAGTCAATAAATCGAAAACAGTTCACGCCACTGACAAGGGAACCTTTTAAGTCAAGGTTGTCTCCAGAGAAAACTAACTATACAGGTAGAAAGAGGGGCTTTGAAAACCTATATTCCCGTTTTCAAAAGCTGCTTACGAGACCTCTGAGATGCTGAAATTCCAGTCCGAAGTTAGAGCATTTTACCATAGATTTTTGACATTTCGTCGGCCGCGACGACCCACACTCAGATTACCGCCTTGCCTTACTTGTCAACATCCGCCTAACTACTGAAAATCATGTTCGAGCGGCGCAGTGGTAGACTGCTAGAATGGGAAGTGCGAACACAGGTGATTCGTGACTCATGCATTATTTGCGCAGATACGCAACTTACAAATTGTTTTTCAATCCCGAAGAAAAAAATCGCGATTTGAGCACAATTCGCAAACAATAAATGGTCGCGATTTCCCAATTATTGGCAAATTATTAACATACTGCTTACACGCAATTTGCAAATCGCGAAGGGCACTCACGAAACAAACAAAAAACAAAATTTTCCTCACCCTTAATTTAAGCCCAGGTTATTTACATTTTTTCCCCTAAAAAGTGTTTTTTATCCGATTTTTTTTCATTTTTTGTAAAACTTACAATTTATTTCTCATCGAATTTGGTGTGTATTTTTTCCGCAATTCTTGACAAAAAAACTTTGAAAAGCAATATTTTTTGGCGAAATCCTTTTTGTTAATAATTGTTAATAGCTGATTTGGAGCAAATACTCATTTGCTTTGCGATCATTTGCTATAGAAAATAAGCATAACACGTTTTTAAAACCAACTATTTTTTGAAATTTGTTGGTTTCATAACATTCTAAATTCTGTTGTTTTTCAACAAAAATTCATTACAAAAGAGCTATTCGCTGTTGAGCTACAACCGTTTCCGTGCTCATTTTCTATATCAAATGAATATTTGATTTAATTTGGTTTGATCTACAAAATCGAAAAATTGTTTGTAGATCACTTTTCAAAATGGGCATTTCTCGATAAATATTTCGAATTCCTATTGTGTTTTCAATCCACTTGCGACATGAGAACGCGAGACTCCGCCCACTTATTTGTGCGCTACCTGTCTCCGTCTCTTCAAATATCACTGTGTTGGCGTGGTCGCCCACAAAAAAGTGGGCGGAGTCTCGCGTTTTCATGTCGCAAGTCGATTGAAAACACAATATTACACATTAGATTCCATCTGGGTTCTTGCTATTGAGTTTGGAATGAAAATTTTGGTAGTTGCACTACGTGCGATTTGTTAGAGAAAAAAAAAATTAAACGGTCGATTGTGCCATATGCGGATGGCTAGACAATCGGATGAACGAAAAAAGTAAGGAAAAGTTAATCAAACCATATACGGATGGCTAGAAAATCGGAAATAAGAAAGAAAGTAAAAAAATTTAAAAGAACCATATATTGTCGGATTAATCGAGAACCGACGGTGCTACCTCGGAATAGAACTGAAGCGCAATAGAACTGTTGTGAAATTGAACTCGCTTCGCAATAGAACTGTAGCGAAATGGAACTGTAGCGAAATAAAACTGTTCGGAATAAAACTGATCGGAATAAAACTGTTTTGGAATAGAAATGTTTCGGAATAAAACTGTAGCGTTTTGGAACTAAATTAGCAATGGAGCGCAATTGCATTGTTGCTCATTCAAATATTGGAATTTCTCATGCGCATGCTTTTTTCAACAGTTTTATATTTGAGCTATTCATCAAAAATTGTTTGTTTTATTGTTTTTTTGAATAAACTTTTATCATTTTTTTCTCGGCCCGCCTTGACGGCCAAGCAATGCAATCGCGCTCCATTGCTAATTTAGTTCCAAAACGCTACAGTTTTATTCCGAACAGTTTTATTCCAAAACAATTTTTATTTTGCTACAGTTCTTTACCGAACAGTTCTATTCCGAACGGTTCTATTGCGAAGCGAGTTCTATTTCGCTGCAGTTCTATTTCGCTTCAGTTCTATTCCGAGGTAGCACCGAACCGACACGGTGTACAGGCGCGGGAACTTGAAATTGGATTAAATAGGCCACACCCCCAAAACGTAATTGCCACACACTTTTTCCTGCAATGCCGCCGCGCGCTTTTACCTCTGTTATCGGATTTTTTTTTTCTCTTGTCGCTCTTCAATAAATTGTTTTATTTTTCCAATAATTGTATTTTTAACTGAATTTAACCATAATTAGCACAATTGAGCCCTTTTTACCACCATAATGGCTGAAAAAAGTGCGAAATTGTTTTACCACTCTTTTTACCTTGTGCGACGGAATTTGACACCTCCAAATGCTCGTCTAGTGGAGCGCACTTGCATACCTACTCGCGTCGCGCGCCGCTCATATATCAACGTCCATTGCGGGCACTGAGAATGTGTGCAGCGGTGGCCTAGTGGTGAGAGATTGCGGACGCCAATCTGAACACAGGTAGTGCGCGTTCAGCTTATAATAGGTTGCGCGATAGGCCTACCGAGTACCAGCGAAGAACCCCAAAGTAAGCCTATTATAGGCTTATCGCGGATCGACGCCTGTAATAGGCCTATAATAGGCTTATCGCGGGTGACTTTCGCCTATCATAAGCTTATCGCGGCTATCAAAAGGCTTATTGTAAGCCTAATCTTATGGATTTTTGTTTCGAATACCACAAAAAAATTACATTTGCGTGTTGGAGGAAAACGTTGAAAAAAAAATTAAATTTCTTTTTTTTTCGAACTGCTTTAAATTCGTTAGTTTTATTTAAATCCTTCGGGAGAATAACTTTTATCCAGAAAGTTCAGCGGCAAAACGCCGGAAGCATGTGTGAAACCTTAAAAATGGGCGACCGGAGGGAGCTGGGCGGAAGCTTGCTTTGAATATGTGGTTCAAAACAGAAAACAAAAAAAAGTGCACCAAAAGGTATTGAACCCAGACCTCCAGATCGGCGATCGAAAATGTACACCACTAGACCATCACAGTACACATTCTTACACAGGTTTTGCGCGATAGGCCTATAATAGGTTGCGCGGTAGGCCTATCGAGTACCCGCGAAGGGCCCTATAGTAAGCCTATTATAGGCTTATCGCGGCCCGTCACCTATAATAGGCCTATAATAGGCTTATCGCGGTTGACTTTCGCCTATAATGAGCTTATCGCGGTCACCAATAAGCCTATTGTAAGCCATAAATAGGCCTTTCGCGGACATTCAAAACTCGTCGGTAAGCTCATTATAGGTGCTCCCAGGCCGATATATCGGCTCTTTAGGCTCAAATTTCTTTGTATTCAAGGCAGTTTATTTGCAAAATTGATACAATGTTGATAAAAATGACAAATTTATTGCGAATTAAATAAAAAAAATGCTTTAGAGGAGTTATTCACGAAACAGCAAAGAAGGCAAAAAAAAACTTCTCCAAAACTCGGGAAGTTCTCTGATTGACCTGAAACATCGGGAAATGGAGACAAAAATACTCCTAAATATGCTCAAACAGTTTTGTACCGAAATATTGAAATTTTAGTCTGAAATTTTTGAAATCGAAATTTTATTTCAATTTTTTTGAGCATATTCAAGAGTATTTTCGCCCTTATTCCCATATATTTCCAATTACTCAGAGCACTTTCTGAGTTTTCGCGCAGTTTTTTTTTTTTCGCTTTTGCTCCATTTTCGCTGTTCCGTGAATATCCTCCATGATTGATGATTCGTTTCCCATTCCTCCAATCGCAATCGTCTCCATATCCGACCCCGTCGCCACCATCGCTGCATATCGGGTGGAAAACTGAAACAAATATAATTTAAAAAAATTTGTCATATACTTACTTGTGAGGTTCGACCTCAGTTTTCGTCATATTTTGTTTAATTTTTTTTTTATTTTTCTCGTTTTCTCTTCTTATTTTAATTTTTCGCACTTTTCATGATTCTCGCTCTACGAATTCTTCAGAATTAAATGAAAAAACCCAAAAAGTGCACAAATGCCAGCAGTTTTTTTCCTAGAAATAAATTACCGTAAAAACTGTATTAGAAGGGCCCACAAACAACCTCCCGAAAAATAGAAGTGCCCTCTTGAATTAAAGGGTTCCTCTAATTTTAAGACCCTATCAATAAAAAGACCTCTTTAGCGAAAGTTTAAGGTCCCCCTATAATAGAAAGAATCCCTCCACACACACGCACGGTCCCACGAAAAAAAAATAAAGGGGGGCCCTACTAATACAGCTTTTACGGTAAATAACAAAAAAATATTTTTTTTTTCAAAATAACAAAAATTAATGGGGTTATTCACGGAACCAGCAAAAAACTAGCAAAAAATTCAACGAAAACTCGGAGAATGCTCATATCGCTCTGAAAATTTGGGAAATCATTTAAAAAATACTCTCGGACATTCCTAGAAAATTTCAATATCGATTTTTGAACATTTTCTGATATAAAAATCGCTATTTTTTAAATCAATGTTTCGGTCTAAAATTTTCTGGGGATGTCTGAGAGTATTTTCAAAATGATTTCTCAAAGTTTCAGATCGATTCTCCGAATTTTCGCTGAGTTTTTTTTTCTATTTCATGCTTTTTTTGCTGGTTCCGTGAATAACCCCATATTGTTCATTCGCGAAAAAAGCAAGTGCGCTCCACGAAACTTAGTACTACGTGGAATTCATTTTCGTCGTCAAATTATTTCAATTCACGTGTAAATTCAACGTGAAATGAAATAATTTGGCGACGAAAATGAAATCCACGAAGTACTAATTTTCGTGGAGCCCACTTGCTTTTTTCGCGAATGGACAATAAGTAAAGTTCTTTTTTTAATGAGTGTTTTGCTCTGAACTGGCGTTTGTGTACTTTTTAATAATTTTTTTTCATTCAATTCTGAAGAAATCAAGGCAGGACATTTCCGAAATTTATCCAATTTTTACAACACGAAATAAAAACTCACTTTAAAATCGTTGGCACAGCGTTTGACGGTGTCGGGTGGATGGCGCACTGCACCTTGCATTGGGAGACTAGCTTCAAAAACCAGAGAAATTGGTCAATAGAGCGCGCGTGCAACGCGTCTGCGTCTTGTATCTCGGCACACTCTCTCGCTCACTTTTTTTTGAAAAAATGTTTTTCAGAGCATTAAAATGCATTTTAAAGTATCTTCTCGTTTCATTTTTGGAAATATCTCTCTGTTAAAAGGTAGCAAATTTTTTTTAGAGTGTTTTTAAATCAAATTTTTCGAATATTGGTCGATTCTTCCGTGCACCCTATCAATTTTTAGTTGTTCTTCTATATTCGCAGGCATTTTTTTATCCGAAAATTCATATTTTCTATTTTTTCCTTTCAATTAATATTTATTTTGTCTGAAATTTACAGTTATACGTGCCATTCAACGAAAACTAGCCTTTGGTTTGGCGAGAAACCATAATTCTACAATTGCAATGCGAAACTTACAAAAAATTGTGCGACGAGTACTTTATCCCATTTCTTTTTTTTTGCTTAACTTGAAAACTGATATATCAATTATTTTTCTTATGGAAATCGCTAAAATCACATACAAATTCAATATTTTTTCTTGTTCATTGTTTATTGAAGTGCCAAAACGTTTTTGAAAATTAGAAATTTTGTCGAATCCCGTATTTCAGAACGATCCTAAAATCAAAAAAAATATTTCAACACAGAAATTCAAAACTATGGCTAAAAAATTTCGGCAAAAAATAAAGAAAAACAAAAAATTGACAGCGTACAAGTAATTATTGGCCAATTTTGATAAACTTTGTTTAAAAAACATTCTAAAAAAATTTTACTTCCATTCAACAGAGCGAATTTTGAAAAAAGGGAACGAGAAAATGCTGAAAAATGAATTTTTATTATCTGTTTCAAAAAAGTGAGCGAGAGAGTGTGCCGAGATAAGAGACACAGGCAGACGCGGTGCAAGTGCGCTCTATTGCCCATTTCCTCTGAATTTTGAATCTAGTCTCCCCATGCAAGGCGCAGTGTGGCGGATGAATGGGTGGCGTCGGGCAATCTGAAATTATAAAATATTGAAGGAATAACGAGAACGGTGCGAATTTGTTTTATCGAGAAAAATCGATAAATGTTTATTTGACAAGATATTTTATTTTCAATCGGCTTTTCAATTGTTTTCAATTGAAGAGTCGATTGAAAACATTAAATTTTTAAATTTTCTGACCATATTCGTAAATTTCCTCGCGAGACATCAGAAGAATTAAAAAATCAGAAAAAACTCAGCAGTCTCACGACGAAATTTACAAATAATTTCAGAAAATATTTCGAAAAATTTATTTTTTGGCAATATTCGTAAATTTCCTGTAAATTCTCTCGAATTTCAAAAGGAAATTTACGGATCTCCAGATATTTGAAATCTCACGGTAAAAATCAGCATTTTTGATAAAAAAAATTATGTTTTTTATAAAACAAAAAAATAAGAAAATAATTCTTGTCCAACAATTTATCTCGAAATGCCAATTTTTACGAATGCGCAACAACAGGAAAAAACAAGCACAATTTATACTTATTAAAATTAAAATAAAATATTATAAAAAAAAAACGGAAAAGAGTTAAATGCGACGGCAAAAATTTAATTTAGGCCAAAAAAATGTGGTTTTTCGAAAGTCGCTGACGAGATAGTCTAGCCATAGAGCGCGTTTGCATTGACCTACAAATAGGCCTACCGCGGTCGCCGCACACCGCGTCCGCGATAAGCTTATTACAGGAGGGTAGGCGCTGCCGCCCGCGATAGTCCTATTATAAGCCTATAATAGGCCTATTTTTGGCCTCAACCTATTATAGGCCTATCGCGCAAAACCTGTGTAGTGTCGCAATGGGCGTTTATATGATCGGTGCCAAAGAAGGAGGTATGCAAGTGCGGTCCACTAGACGAGCATTTGGAGGTGTCAAATTCCGCCACTGTTCAATTTTTTGTTTTTCTTTCTTTTTTGCCGGCATTTTTTAGCCATAGTTTTGAATTTCTGTGTTGAAATCTTTTTTTCGAGTCTAGGATCGTTCTGGAATACGGGATTCGACAAATTTTCTAATTTTCAAAAACGTTTTAGGTCTCGTTATTTATACAAGCCGAATCGCTCACTTCGGTGGAGCGCACTTGCATAACAGCTCGCTGCAGGCCGCCGATCATATGAGCGGCCTCCCGGGGTTGGTGAAAGTGTGCATCGCACAGGTGATTCGTGTGACGCAAATAATTTGTCAAAAATTGTTCGCGCGTTTGCGACAGTGGCGGAATTTGACACCTCCAAATGCTCGTCTAGTGGAGCGCACTTGCATACCTCCTCCTTTGGCACCGATCATATAAACGCCCATCGCGGGCACTAAGAATGTGTACTGTGATGGTCTAGTGGTCTACATTTTCGATCGCCGATCTGGAGGCCTGGGTTCAATACCTCTTGGTGCACTTTTTTTTGTTTTCTGTTTTGAACCACAGATTCAAAGCAAGCTTCCGCCCAGCTCCCTCCGGTCGCCCATTTTCAAGGTTTCACGCATGCTTCCGGTGTTTTGCCGCTGATCTTTCTGGATAAAAGTTACTTGCCGAAAGATTTAAATAAAACTAACGAATTTAAAGTAGTTCGAAAAAAAAGGAAATTTTAATTTTGTTTTCAACGTTCTACTCCAACACGCAAATGTAATTTTTTGTGGTATTCGAAACAAAAATCCATAAGATTTAGTCTGAGCAGATACAAAAGAATTTAAAAAAAATAAAAACCGCGGAGGGGATCGAACCCACAACCTCAAGATTGGCGTCCTCAAGCTCTCACCACTAGGCCACCGGTGCACACATTCTCAGTGCCCGCAATGGGCGTTGATATATGAGCGGCGCGCGACGCGAGGAGGTATGCAAGTGCGCTCCACTAGACGAGCATTTGGAGGTGTCAAATTCCGTCGCACACGCGTTTGCGAAATGGGTACGCGTGAACATTACTTTTGTACGCGCACAATTCGCATTTCGCGAAAATTTACATGTAATTTGCAAATTGTATGCACATCCCGAAAAAAATGACCAACAATTGGTAATTCACGAAAGTAAATTTTCGCCGACAATAATTTTTTTCGCGCACAAATGACAAATCCCGAAAAATTTCGTTTAATTAGCCGATTAAAAATTCTTGGATTGCATAATTATTTAGTTTTCCTATTAAGCTTATCAATTTAACATGTTTTGACAAGAGTAAATTTATTATAAAATTATATATCAACCAAAAAAAAAAACTAAATGACAACAAAACAGGCAAAAAAGAATAATAGTAAACAATTAACAATATGTCCTATAGCGAATTGGCGTGGGCTTGAGGGGGGTGGTATTACACAGTCATATCAAGAAAAAACGGTAAACGGTTGAGAAAAATCCGAGAATTTTCCGATAAGTCTGAAGCTTTTGAGAATGGTGGCACAAATACTGCCAGACATTCTAAGTTTCAAACCTATCGAAGAATTCTTCAAACTTTCTCCTAATCGTGGATAATCTTAAATCTTAATTGAACATCGGCCTCCTTCGTCTGACGGTGACGAGCGTCGTTTGCAGTTGCCTTGCCCTGAAAAATAATAAATTTAGCTTTTCCGAATCGGTATTTGTTATCTTTCAAAAACATTTTCGCGCATGTACCCTTCTATTATTAAAATTTTTAAACGCCAACAACATGTCCTAAATTTTTAAAGTCATTAAAAGTATATTTTTACGGCTAAAACTGCTGCCTCGCAAAATTTTAAACACTAGGACTTTCTGTATTTCAAGCACAGTGAGTTTAACAAAAAAACTGAAAATTGTGCATTTTTTTTTTTATAAATTTTTCATGATATTGAAAAAATTTTTTAAACTCAAGATACCGTATTTCCTCTAATTTAAGCGCATGCGCCTCTATTTTTCAACCTCTTCTCCAAATGTGCTTCTATTAGAGGTGCGCTTCAATTAGAGGGTGCGCTTATATTTTTCAAACATTTTTTTCGGAAGAGAATTCAGCCCATCATTGTTTTTTTCAATATTGATACCTGACATTTTTGGTCAACATCAGATTTCTTGACGGCGCCGGAAACGCTGTTTTTAATAGCAAACGAAACGACCTCGCCTTAAATTTAATTTTTTTTTGAACGTCACTGACTATTGAAAAAAAAGCAAGACAATTAAAGAACTTTAAAACAACTGCAAAAAAGCGGGTATTTAGGTATAGAACTCGCACGGAATAGAACTGCTATTATGTGTTGTGAAAACGCCGTAAAGCTGCGAATATCGGAGCATCGTCAGCACCAGTCGTTCGTGTACGCATAATACCGAATAGAACTGCGCGGAATAAATCCGGACGAAAGGGAACTGTACTAAAAATAACCATTGCACGAAATACAATGTACATGTACAACGAAATACTTCTTCGAGTTATTCGAGCGGTTCCGTGCTGGCACAGCTCTATTTCAGATGGTTCTATTCCGTGCGAGTTCTATACCGTAGTACCCCTACAAAAAAACCGAAAAAATGGAAGAAATTCCGCAAAAACTAAGAAAAAAATGTACAGTTAATGAGTGTGCCTCTATTAGAGGGTGCGCTTCAATTAGAGTGTGCGCCTCTATTTTTCGAAGCACCTCGCAGGGTGCGCCTTTATTAGAGGTGCGCTTCAATTAGAGGTGCGCTTATATTAGAGGAAATACGGTATATTGAAATTTTAAAACTCACATTTTCCTTGGTTGCCGTGCGCGGTTTTTGGGAATGACTGCCCGGACGCCTGAAAATATAAAATTAACGGAAAAAAAATCAATAAAAAAGCAAGAAGGTATAAAAACTACAAAAATATTGAAGCATTTTTACGAAAAAACCAAGAAAAATAGCATGAAAATAAAAATTTTGTGACAGAAATGAATATATTTGGGCCTCAATCAATGATGAGCAAATTTTCGTTGCGAGAGTTCGTTCGGGATTTGCCAATTATATTTTCGCGATTTGTCAATAATTTACCCATAATTGGGAAATGCCGACCATTTGTCGGCAATGCAATATTTACAAATTGTGCTCAAATCGCAATTTTCTTCTTCGCGATTTACGTACAATTTGTAAATTGTTGGCGTGCGCGTATAATGCATAAGTGGCGAATCACCTGTGCGGTGGTGTACTGGTGTGCACTCCTCACCGACGATCTCGAGGTGCGGGTTCGAATCCTTCCTCATGTTTTTCTTTTTTTTTTCTTGTGATGACCCATATCATATCAGAATAATAGAATTTGGCTATAAATACCATTAGAAAAGAACAATTTTCAAAGTTATGCGTGTTGGTGGAGGGCATTTAAAAAATAAAATTTTTTCTTGTTTTTTCGGGCCACTTAAAATTATTTTTTTAATGTAAAAAAGTATTTTTCACAATTTCTGGTGTATTTAATACGTTATGGGTTCTATTTTAAACTCAAAAACACTAATAAGTGAGTGAGATAGTGAAACATCTGCCCGAAAGAAGTATCTCAGAAGATTTTTGGACCGTATCATTTTTTCAGGCTTAAAATATATTTTTTCAATAGTTTTAGCTAGAAAAATGAGAGAGAAACATTTAAAAATAAAAGAAATAAGTGTGCAAATGGAGTGAGAAGAAATAGCATTAGAAACAGAGAGACCCAGAGTCAGCAAGTGCGCTCCAGCACAAGTTAGCGATTCGGCTTGTGCAATTAACGCAGCGTAAACGTTTTGGCACTACAATCAACAATGAACAAAAAAAATTGAATTTGTGTGTGATTTTAGCGATTTACATAAGAAAAATAATTGATATATCAGTTTTCAAGTTAAGCTAAACGAAGAAATGGGATAAAGTACTCGTCGCACAGTTTTCGTAAGTTTTGCATTGCAATTGTACAATTATGGTTTCTCGCCAAACCAAAGGCTAGTTTTCATTGAATGGTACGTAAAACTGTAAATTTCAGTCAAAATAAATATTAATTGAAAGGGAAAAATAGAAAATATGAATTTTCGGATAAAAAAATGCCTGCGAAAATAGAAGAACAACTAAAAAGAAAGAATCGACCAATTTTCGAAACATTTGATTTAAAAACAGTCTAAAAAAATTTGCTACCTTTTCACAGAGAGATTTTTCCAAAAATGAGATGAGAAGATACTTTAAAATGCATTTTAATGCTCTGAAAAACATATTTCCAAAAAAAGTGGGCAAATACTCATTTACTACCGGATCATTTACTACTTTTCTCTTTTACTACCGAGCCTTATTTACTACCGTTTCTCTTTTACTACTTTTTTTCACATTTCACTCATTTACTACTTTTGTCTTATTTACTACCGTGTCTCTTTTACTACTTTTTTTTTCATTTCACTCATTTACTACTTTTGTCTTATTTACTACCGTGTCTCTTTTACTACTTTTTTTTTCATTTCACTCATTTACTACTTTTGTCTTATTTACTACCGTGTCTCTTTTACTACTTTTTTTTTCATTTCATTCTTTTACTACCTTTTGTCCATTTACTACATTATATCTTTTACCACACGGAGTGTTGAGAGGTACATGAACATTAAAATTTAAATTTCGCGGGAAAGTTGCCACGTCACTCGAGAAAAAAGCGCGCGAAATGGCGTGTTCAAAACATCGTTACTGCGGCCCCACAGCAATTTGATTTATATTTTTTTTCTTGTGGGTTTCTATCTTTTGCATGATTCTAAATATTTAAAAAATATTTACACATTTATTTTATGCAGAAAAGATATTCCACCAGCGCCTCGTTTTTGAAAATCCAAACCGTTTCAAATATGTAACAACCACGTTTCCTCAAATCTGTGTGAACAGTGGAGCGCATTTTCACGATGTACTCTTCAACACGCCGTGTACCACCATTTTTCCAAATTTCCGTCTTACTATTATGGATCCATGAATAAGTGACAAAACGCGGTGAATTGTAGGGCAAAAGTTGGCTGGTCTCGACACGATTTTGACAGACTACGGTTAGCGCGAAAATATATTTTTTTTTATTATTTTTAATTAAAACGCATTTTCATAGTTTTTTTCTCAACAAAATGTGTTTTTGAAACGAAATTACCCATTCCAGGTTACAAAAAAGTTTTAATAGTGAAAAATGCTAGTCAAAAGGCAAAAAATCACGTTTTTATTAAAAACAAAAGAGAAAAAATATTTTTCGGGCGTAGTCTGTCAAAATTGTGGCGAGACCAGCCAACTTTTGCCCCACAATTCACCGCGTTTTGTCGCTCATTCATGAATCCATAATACTTTATTGTATTACACAGCGGCACTGCTGAAAACTTATTTAGGTACAGTTCCCATTTCCGCAGGCAAAATCTTAAACTCAAATTCGAGAAGTATTTGAACGTCGCATATTTTTGTTTCTTAATGTCGCATAATTTTTTTCACGCAGGTGATTCCCGGAGCGGATATGACGGCTATATTACTGCATCGGGAAAACCTGCCAGGGCAGATAATGTGACGCAATTCTCATCTTCTGCCGGCTCATCTGCCAGTAAAACATTCTTCTAGGGGAGGATAGCGCAGCCGGTAGTGGTGACCGCCGCAGTTCGAGAGATCACAGGCTCGAGTCCGCCCTCACCCCCCGGGTTCACCCAGCCTCTAATTGGGTAGTAGAGAAATCTACGAAGATTGCTCGGTCATTTCCCTAGCCATGAATTGACTTAAATAATGTCTGGCTCTGAACGGTACACCACCAGTCGTCCGCCTACGCAGAAAACCGTGATCCGCAGTACCTTCGGTACTTGAAGAACGGATCGACTTTGTAATCTTTGTTGGTGTTGTGTTAAGGCAACTTTAGTCGATTAGTTATCTTTCTTATATTTGTTACGCTTTTCAACATGTCCATCTGTTCGCTTTGAAGGGTCAAGTTTAATAGGATTTCACGTTTAATTCTTCTTCAACAAAATTTTCGATAATTATTTTGTATCGAAAATAGTTTCGATATTTTATCGAAAAATCGAAAATAGTTTCGATATTTTCGAAAATTATCGAAAACGGTTTCGATGAATTCCTTGATAATTTTCAAAAAGGAAATGTTTCATTCTGCGAAGTTATATTCAAGACAGTTCTATTCCGGACAGCATGTCAGTGCAAAAACACCCCAATCAGACTCAACGTTTGAATGTGTTGCGTACATGTCGTAAAATAAAGGGTATCTGCGGGAAAAACAACATGTTTTTTATTTTGTTTTCGCGGAACGTACGCAGCGAAATGAACCCGCTTAATAATCGAATTTCATAATGGACCATTTTATAGGAGAAAAAATTGTTTTTTTCATGTTCCAAGTCTGTCAAACTAGCCCCACGGCCGCTTTTAAGACCGAGTATGATGAAACATCTCTGTATTGTCGACCCGCCAAAATGATCAAACGCGCTCCGCTGAACTCAACGATTTGCGATTTTAATTTTGGTCCCGAAATTATTTCAATTCACGTATAAATTCAATGTGAAATAAAACAATTTGGAAACCAAAATGAAAATCGCATCCCGTTTAGTTCATCGGAGCGTGTTTGATAATTTTGGCGGGCCGACAATATTTTTCGTGTTCTTTTTTTGAGATTTCTCCGAGATAAAAAATGTTTGCGGTAGATCAGTATAGTTTTTTCCATCTTTCACAGTATCAACGGCCCTCGTTCTGTTCAGGCCCATCTAGTGCCACGCTGCGTTAATTGCACAAGCCGAATCGCTCACTTGTGCTGGAGCGCACTTGCTGACTCTGGGTCTCTCTGTTTCTAATGCTATTTCTTCTCTCTCCATTTGCACACTTATTTTTTCAATTTTAAATGTTTCTCTCTTATTTTTCTAGCTAAAATTATTAAAAAAATATATAATTTAAGCCGGAAAAAATGATACAGTCCAAAATCTTTTGAGATACTTCTTTCAAACAGATTTTTCACTATCTCACTTATTTATTAGTGTTTTTGAGTTTGAAATAGAACTCAGAACGTATTAAATACACCAGAAATTGTGAAAAATACTTTTTCACATTAAAAAAAATTTTAATGGTGCGAAAAAAACAACAAAAACAGCAAAGAAAATTGTTTTTTTTAATGCCCTGCACCAACACGCATAACTTCGAAAAAAGTGATTTTCTAATGGTATTTGTAGCCAATTTCTATTGTTCTGATATGTCTTATGTGGGTCAAAACAAGAGAAAAAAGTCTGATATGGGTCATCAAGAAAAAAAAAGAAAAAACTGACGAAGGATTCGAACCCCAACCTCAAGATCGTCGGAGAAAAGTGCACACCAGTACACCACCGATGCACATTTTCATAAACCCCCGGAGGCCGCTCATATGATCGGCGGCCCGCAGTGAGCTGCTATGCAAGTGCGCTCCACCGAAGTGAGCGATTCGGCTTGTATAAATAACGAGACCTTCTAGTGCCGAATAGCCGTCAGATGACCAACGTGAAATAAATTAATTTGGAGACCAAAATGAAAATCGCATAGCGTTGAGTTCAGCGGAGCGCGTTTGACCATTTTGCGGGACGATAATATATATTTATCTTCTATTACGTGTTCACGAACGAGTGCTGGAAATAACGCTTCAATGGTCCGC
This sequence comes from Caenorhabditis japonica, assembly GCA_963572235.1. Lineage (NCBI taxonomy): Eukaryota > Metazoa > Nematoda > Chromadorea > Rhabditida > Rhabditidae > Caenorhabditis > Caenorhabditis japonica. The sequence continues at coordinate 6,061,559 of OY754342.1, forward strand.
AGTTTTTTTTTGGTCCCGCAGCGATTATTGTACAACGTTGAAAAACAGCGGAACATCATAATTTCGTTTGTAACACTCGGAAATTAAAATGAAAATCACGAAGTACTAAACTCTGTGAAGCGCATTGGACAGTCGTGGCCGATCGACAATACCTTTCGCTGTTTCCTGGCTGAGTGACATTTGACTGCGAGACGAAAAATATTTTCATTTCTTCGGATAATTTGTCATTTTTCGAATAAAAAATTAAATTTGAGTGACATCCCGAAAAATATTCATTTTCCTTGTTTTTTTTTCAACATTCCGTGAAGAAACCATTCTTGAACACAAAATACATTTATGTATTTTGGTAAATAAATTGAATTCGGCATACCGTATTTCCTCTAATAGAGGCGCATGTGCTTCTATTTTTTCATTTCTTCACAACTGCCGGGTATTTAGAGGTTTGCACACCAAACTCGCCAAAATACTTCCTGACCAAGCAGGCCTGAGACGACCGAAGTTTGGTGTGCAGACCTCTAAATACCCGGCAGTTGTGAAGAAATGAAAAAATAGAAGCGCATGCGCCTCTATTAGAGGAAATACGGTAATATTTTTTTTTAGTGGAGAATGATAGTTTGCCTAAAAATACGGCGTGCTAGACCCTACGTATAGGAATTCGCGCCTCTTCGCATGTGTCTGTGTCTCGACAATGGCATTCTGCTAAATCAAGCAAAAAGCGTGCAAAAATGAAGATACAAAGGCGCGAGAATTGGCGCTCGAAAATTTGATCTCAAAAAAAGTTTCTGAAAAGAAAAAAAACAGTTACACGTCGTGAAAAAAGGAACGAAAGATACTAATAACCTTAAAAATCGAAAAATCAGTCGTAGCAAAAACTAGGCGAAATTAAAAAAATATAAAAGGAAGAATACACATTATTCATTCAAAAAAAATGGTAATGCCTTTATCATTTAATTCGAAAATGAACCCATTCAAACATCCGCGCCAGGTTTTTGCAAACAAACCCCGCCCATTTTTTGCTCTGATTGGTGGAATTTCGGTTGGGGCTGCGCATAAAATCCGTTTCGTAATGCATTAGCATTTGATACTCAGTCGAGTTTTTTTTTTAATTTTTGATGCATTGCATGTGGAAAATTAATTATTTTTCGTTTTTTACGTAATTTTTAAGCATCAGCTTTATTTTAAAAAATTATATTACATTTTTTTCAGTGTTTGAAAAGTATAATACCAATTTGAGATGACCGAAAAGGTCATTTTTCGATTTCATTTTTTGGGATTAAGAAAATCAAAAAATTTTAATGCAAAGAATTACAATCTAAAAAATATATATATTGATCTCGCGCGCTGTCGATGATCTACAATTCTATGGTGTCAAAAAATTATTTGTTTTTCTCTCTCTAAAATAACCCGAGACTCCGTGTGTCATCTGTACAGTGCGAAATCAGTATTATACCCATATTAAGTAAATTTTAGTCACAACATGACACAAAAATGGCTCTCTGCGTCCGAGTGGGAAAACATTATTTCGAATAAGCTGTAAGTGAATGTCAATTTTTTTTTCAGAATAAAAGTAGATTTACAGATTCAAAGAAGTCGATAAAATCGGGATCCAAGAATTGCAATTTTTGAAGGAAGAGAAAAAAATGATCATCAGAGTCCCGACTTCAACTAATTCAAAAATGCCATTTGACTACCTCATATGGTCAAAAACGTCAAAACTACTTCATGAGAAACACCAACCGCGATACGTCACTATAAAAATTTTTGACAAATTTGTTAATTCAATACGTTGTGTGGAGTTTGAAAAAAAATCAGTGTCGAAAAATGTGAGGAATTTTTTTAATTTTTTTGCCTCATAATTAATTTTCTCTCAGATTGTTCCGTTCGAGGACTTTATATATATTTTTTACCTCCTACAAAACGACAAGTTTTGCATTCCGGATCCGAAAAGCCGTAAAAGGCGCCTTGAAAGTAATAATAATTTTTTAGATTGTCCATATTTTAATTTTCAGGTCATCAGACTTTCCATCTTAAAAACTTCGTGCTGCCCAATCGCACCGCTTCTGGCGCAAAGCGATTTGCGGAGTCGCAAGGAATCGAAGTTTCAAGAAAACAGGTTAGTCACAGCCCCCTGCACGAGAAATGCGTACGGCTGGTCCCTAAAAAGTAGGTCTCGGCGTCTCGGACTCTCTCGCGCGTGCAGATAGAGCGCGCTTGCACCGTCTTTCCTGCCGAAATGTTCAGAACTTAAGAATGCGTCGGAAAAACGGAAAACCGGAAACTCTTTTGAAAAAAGAATATAAATAGACACAATAGAAAGTTTCTGCTTTTTCGAGATATGAGAGAAGAAGAAATTATTCGTCTCCATGGAAATGCCTACAAACAAAGATTTTCCCGAATTTTGAGAATTTTTCGAAAAATTCACTACCATTTTTGGAAATACTTGATAATGACATGTTAAGAATGTAATAGTAACGTGTTTATTCATCGAAAAAGGACGAATCAAGTACTTTTGATTGCCAAGAAGTGCCAAATATTATCCCTTCATATTGGAACACTATTTTCGACATTACAACAAAAAAAGTGAAAAATAGCCGAGAAATTACGATTTTAAAAGGGAAAATTTAATTTTAAAAAAGGTTTTGTTTAAAGGCGCATGCAAGTTTGCTGTGCGAGGCAGAGAGAGAGTGCCAGGCGAAATACAAATTCGCTGGTCCCTTTCTCGTGCGGGAGACTTTGGTTAGTGGGATTATTTATTTTGGCTAGTGTTAAAACAAATTTGTCACCTCACAAACTGCGTAAACTTCAAAGTTAGGCTCCGTCTCTTTGTCCATCACGTTTTTATAAAAATATCATATTTACTGTATTATAAGTAGGGTCCGGAAAAAGAGGGAGCGATGCCTTCTCTGTTTTTTTTATTTCCTATTGTTCATCCGATAGGAAATAAAAAAAAAGTGTTTTCTTATGGGGTTATTCACGAAATGGCAAAAAACGGCAAAAAACTGCGCGAAAACTCGGGAAATGCTCCGATTGATCTGAAATTTTGGGAAATGAAGGAGAAAACTCTCCCGGACATTCCCACATAATTTCAGACCAAAATATCGATTTTAAGCATTTTCAGACAAAAAAACAATAATTCTTAAAAATCGATATTTTGGTCTGAAATTTTGTGGGAGTGTCCGGGAGAGTTTTTTCCATCATTTCCCAAAATTTTAGACCAATCGGAGCATTTTCCGAGTTTTCGCGCAGTTTTTTGCCATTTTTTGCCATTTCGTGAATAACCGCATTATTCTTAACAGTTTAATTACAGATACAAAATCTCATCCGCGGTCAGAAAGATGCAGTAATTGGAAAAACGGGCCCACGTGCTTCAACAACTCTTGCCATTCTTCAGGAAGTAGAGTCGAATTACCCAGGACAAATTACCTATGCAATTGGTTAGTAATTCCTCTATTAGAAAAAGATTTACTTTGTTTATTTATTTACGGCAGTGAGCTTAAGCATACCTTTAGAGATTTTATGCGTCAAATCTTATTGTTTTTCAATCGAGTTGCGACGTCGAAACGTAAAACTCTGCCCACTTTTTTCACGCGAAAATTACATTTTAGTGTGTTTAAAATTTTTGCGTGAAAAAAGGTGGGCAGAGTTTTACGTCGTGACATCGCAACTCGATTGAAAACACAAGCACGGCGTGTAAGGCCCTACGTAAAGGAATTCGCGCCTTTTCGCATGTGTCTGTGTCTCGACAGTGGCATTCTGCCAAGTATAGCGAAAAGTGGGCAAAAATGGAGACACAGAGACACGAGAATTGGCGCTCCAAAATTTGATCTCAAAAAAGTTTTATGAAACGTAGTCCCCAACACACCGTGACAAGTAGAACCTTTTTTTCAGCGTGGTGAGAAAAAAAAAACAAATTTTTGTATTTTTCTTCAATTTTTTATCAAACATTCTGAAGAGGTAAAAAGAATCTTCCTTCATTAAAGTCGTTTCTATTCAAAATGAGTAAAATAGGCTGGAGATGTATCGATGTTTCATACTGAAACTAAGCCAAAAAAACGAAACTTGCAATTTTAGAAGCTATTTCGTGAATAATCTTATTAGAAAAAAGTAACAAATTGTTATAAATGTTTCTTCGAAGAAGTCGGAAATTTTCGATATTCCGATAAAAAATCGTTGTGGACTGGAGAACGCTCTGTGTGGTGGTCTTGCAAAGTCATTGCTCAATTTTATTTTGTTTACGATTTATTTTTTCGATAATGATTTTTGCACTTTACATAAGCAAAAATAATTGAGATTTCGATGTTCAAGTTAAGCAAAAAAAAGTAATGAGATAAAGTACTCGCCGCACAATTCTTTGTAAATATTGCATTGCAACTGTGCAATTATGGTTTCTCGCCAAACCAAAGGCTGGTTTTTGTTGAATGACACGTAAAACTATAAATCTCAGACAAAATAAATATGAATTGAAGGGGAGAAATAGAAAATATGACAATTCGGATAAAAAAATGCTTGGGAAAATAAAAGAACAGCTAAATATCGATAGAGTGCGCGGAAGACATGATTAATTTTCAAAAAAAAAAACTCTAAAAATCATCTTTATATATAAAATTCCGTTTGGGTTTGTAAATGAGGATCTTTGTGTGTCTGTGTCAAATGGTGGGGGCAAACTCAGACCGCAGCACGCCGTTGCGTTTGCCTCTGGGTAGAGGAAAAAGTAAAATAAGAAACAATTTAGAGATGAGAAAACATCAAAAATAGTTTTTGATTAAGCCAGGCTTGTGTTCACTATTATTTAACAGATAGTTTTTTTTTGCAAAAATCTTTCTTACAATTATATAGAAAATTTTGATTGGTCTGTGTGTTTGTTTGTGTGTCTCACACACGAGTTTTCAGTCGAAAAAACTCGTCCGCGCGACCTTTCGATTGACGTTCAACCATGTTAACCACTATACCACAAGGGAGAGAAATAGGGAAAAGAAATGATTAACGTTTGTATTCAAAAACAAAAATCAGTAAAAATAAATATTTGACGAAGGCGACTTAGTCGCCACAAGCTGCAAGCTTGTGAAACGAGAAAATGCTTTGAAAAGCATTTTAACAGTTTGAAAAATATATTTTCAAAAAAAGTGAGCGGGAGTGTGCCGAGATACGAGACGCAGACGCGGTGCAAGAGTGCTCTATTGAAAAAATTTTCTGGTTTTTGAAGCGAGTTTTCGAATGCAATGTGCAGTAGGTTGGCGACATTTTGTCGGTGGGTTTTTAACTGGAAATCTGGCTCTGGGACGTTTCGAAACTTTTTTGAATTTTTGCGGCATACTAGTGAATTCAAATTTCCAGAAAAATTAAAATAACTGCTATTGTCGGCCCGCCAAAATGGTCAAACGCGCTCTGCTGATTTCAACGCTATGCGATTTTCATTTTGGTTTCCAAATAATTTCATTTCACGTTGAATTTACACGTGAAATGAAATAATTTCAAAACCAAAATGAAAATCGCATAGCGTTGAGTTCAGCGGAGCGCGTTTGACCATTTTGGCGGGCTGACAATATAACGAAAAATAATTACCAAATCCTCGGGTGTTTTGGTGTCAATTGGCGAAAAACCAGACGCAAAAATGCAAAAAAGTTTCGAAACGTCCCAGTTTCGAAATGGCAGGTTTCGAAACGTCCCAGACCCGAAAATCTGTACCAATGCCCCTTGAAAAAACGCAAAAATGTATCTGTGTGACGCGCATGTTTGTTAATTGTTAAAGCTTGTTAAAGCATAGAACCCCACCGAATCCACCTGAAAAAACATTATTTTTTTAGACTCTAACGATATCCTAAATTTCACTTTTCTCTACTCCTTTCCTGAAGCGATCAATATCTTCCTATCCAGTTGCCCAGAAAAAGAAGAAGTGGAAACGTGGAAAAAAATTGTAAACGAGTTGATAATTCTCGAAAAAGAAGCCAGGCGATCAAAGATTAAAGATTTGATGGAAGACTTAAAGGATAGTGTGCGATTCCCGGCAAGAATGCATATTGACACCACGTACAACCTTGGTGATTGTTACGTCACATTTTTAATGGGCGAAACAAAAAACTTCAGGTTCAGCATGTGAAAAAAATTAAAAAAAAAAACAGAAAATTTACAGAACTAAGGAGTCTAAAAAGTTTCGTGTTTTACCGCTGGCATTCATGCTTCATACCGATCGATCTGCAAGTAATCATGCATTATTTGCTGATTATATTCACGCGGAATTTGGTAAATTCCAAGAAACATGGGATAAAAAATGTCCGCCATGCATAATAGTAGACGGAGAGCCAACTCTTGAAAAATACGGAGAGGTAGTCTCGATTTTGAAATTTTTTTCCTATTTCATTAAAGTTAATAACATCAGATTCTGGACGTCCCAACTCTACGTTGCGATTTCCACGTGTTGTCACTTCTACGCCACAAGTTTGGAAAAAAGGCGATTGATGAAGCCAAAGCGACGATTTTTGGAAAAATGGTGATTTTGCCATAACTGTTTATTTAAAATACATCGTTTCAGAATGGTCAAAAGTGGAAAACTGGTCTCCTGGGCGCATTCAACATTGACGAGTTCAATCAAAAATTAAAAAAGATTGAAGGAAAAATTTGTAATCAAATCTTCGCTTGGTACCGGCTATTTGAACGTTCAAATATAACGAGTTGTTAATTTCAGGCTGACTTCAAACAAGAAAATGCTAATTAAGTCTGCATCGGCTGCAGCTAACAAGGGAACCTTTTAAGTCAAGGTTGTCTCCGGAGAAAACTAAATATACAGGTAGAAAGAGGGGCTTTGAAAACCTATATTCCCGTTTTCAAAAGCTGCTTACGAGACCTCTGAGATGCTGAAATTCCAGTCCGAATTTAGAGCAATTTTACCATAGATTTTGACATTTCTTCGACCGCGACGACCCACACTCAGATCACCGCCTTTTCATACTTGTCAACATCCGCTAAACTATTGAAAATCGTGGACGGGTGGCGCACTGGTAGACTGCTTAATGGGAAGTGCGAGGTCACAGGTTCTGTCCCCCTATGATGCATTTTGTTTTTTCTTTAACTATTTTGGAGAGTTTGGAAATAGTAAAAAAAAACACTTAAAAATTTTCAGAAATTAATGTTGCAGCCTTCAATAGAAGTGCACTTTTAATCGAAATACGCAACCACGAACAATATTTTTACATGCAACTCCATTACAATTTTTAAAGCCAAATACCGTAAATTCTGTAATAGAACGGCCGGGCGTTCTATTATTCACTACCCTCTTTCTGGGGCCGCTCTATTTTAGGGAGCAGTTCTATTATGAGGGCCGTTCTATTAGAGAATTAACGGTACTTACACAACAAGTTGAGTAAAAAACTTGTTGTGTAAGTAAGCCGAAAAAAACTAGACATGATGAAATTTTATCCCCAAACAGAAAGATGATTGTCTATTCCAAAAAAGTTGAAAAAAAAAATGCATCATAAGGGGACCGAACCTGTGACCTCGCACTTCCCATTCAAGCAGTCTACCACTGCGCCACCCGGCTACGATTTTCAATAGTTTAGCGGATGTTGACAAGTAGGAAAAGGCGGTGATCTGAGTGTGGGTGGGTCGTCGCGGTCGAAGAAATGTCAAAATCTATGGTAAAATGGTCAAACTTCGGACTGGAATTTCAGCATCTCAGAGGTCTCGTAAGCAGCTTTTGAAAACGGGAATATAGGTTTTCAAAGCCCCTCTTTCTACCTGTATAGTTAGTTTTCTCCGGAGACAACCTTGACTTAAAAGGTTCCCTTGTAAGCTGAAGTGTGGCTTGCTACTACAGTATTGCACTAACAATACTATTGAAAATTTCAATGGATATTTGAAAATTGATATTCCCAAGCGTATTCCAGCAGACAAACTGATAAAAAAATTGGATGAAGCATGCACAAGTGAAACATAAATTGATATTGGTTTGAATAGTTTTAATCACTAAAATTTTTCCAGCCGCAATTCGAGAATGTTGGAGTAGCGTGATTGGAGCATCGGAGAAAGTTTTGTTCGCTGGAAACTGTGATTCGGTTGATTTCGATATAAGGTTTCAGTACTTCAACAGTTTTGGCCTTATTCGAACACGTCTTCTTGCTCTAGACATTCCCATTAAACTTGCGAGAGGTAAATATATTAGATCACCTTTCATGTTTTATTAGATGTTTAGAAATCGACATGACACGAAGTCAAATGGAAGACCAAGCCGCTGAACATGTGTTCATCGTTTATAAAAATGAGGAAGTTTTTATACTAAAAGATACAAACGTCGGAGCTACTGCAAAGTAAATAATCAGACTTTAAATATAATTTTAACTGTTATTTTCAGAAACGTGCAAGTTGAATACAGTAGCAGTGGACTCTTATGCTCCGTATGTCTTGAAACTCTCCCAAAATTCATTTGCAGTCACTTGTAAGTCGATTCTTATTTTTCCGCTCAAGTTTAGCAAAGGCAGCGATAGTAGAAAACACCTTACTATTAGAGAACGTGAAGAAACAGATAAACAACTCGAACCTGCCTCTTCCGCTTACCGGTTACAGGATATGCTTTTTACGGCTCCCGGGCATCTCGAAACCGCAACATCAACCGCGTTAACAGGAAAGATGAGAAGTGAAATAATGAGTTAAAAAAATTTCCAGAATTTAATGAAAAAAAAAGGAATCAAAAAGGCACAAACGCCAGCTTGTCAAAAAACGTTGCTTCACGCCGCAGTTTTTTACTATTTATTGTGTTTTCAATCGAGTTGCGACATCAAAACGTGAAACTCCACTCAATTTTTTTCACGCGAACATTAAATTTTAGTGCACTTTCAATTTTTGCGTGAAAAAAAGTTGGCGGGGCTTTATTTTTTGATTATGCAACTTTATTGTAAACACAATAGAAATAAATTATTTTTTATGGGGTTATTCACGAAATGGCAAAAAAGGGCAGAAAACTTTGCGGAAGCTCGGAAAATGCTCCGATTGATTTGAAAGTTTGGGAAATGAGGGGGAAAACTCTTACGGACATTCCCACAAAATTTCAGAAAATATCGATTATTAAGCAAATTCAGAAAAAAAATCAATATTTCTTAAAAATCGATATTTTCTGAAATTTTGTGGGAATGCCCGTAAGAGTTTTCCCCCTCATTTTCCAAAATTTCAGATCAATCAGAGCATTTTCCGAGTTTTCGCAAAGTTTTCTGCCCTTTTTTGCCATGTTTTGCCATTTCGTGAATATGCATAAGCCCATAACCATTTTAAAATTGCGTTTTACTTTATTTTGTTTTCTATTGAAAAGGGAATATTTTGGATTTTTCGGTCGCCTCTAATGTTCTATAATGGATTCGTAGCGGAGTGACAATTTTTTCACGTTTTTATTCGAAAAAATGAAGAAATAACTAAATAAATTAAGAGATTTTTCGTCTCCCAGTTTCACGTGAAATGTCACTCCGCCACAAATCCATTATAAAATCCATTTATTTTTAATAAAAAAACTGCTGCGGGAGGCAATGTTTATTTGACGAACTGGCTTTTGTGCTTTTTTAAATACTTTTTTTCCTTTAATTCTGAAATTTTTTTATTCATTTACAATTTTACTTTTCATCTCATTGAAATTGAATTTAAAGGAGATCCCGAATTTTTGGGAAATGTGATTTTTTAAAACTAAACATTAATTAGTAAACCTGGGAAATAAGCGGGAATTTTAGTGTGAAATTTTGAAAATGTACTAATGTTGAGCCGTAGAATACAATGCAATCAGTAGTTATTTGGATTTCGCAAGTTTTTCAAACTCGTTGCGGTATCTAAATATAACTGTTTCGAAATAGAATGGTTTTTAAATAGAACTTCAGCAAAATCGAACTGCCTCGAATGAAGCTATAGTGACCCAGAAAGGCTAAAGCAGCTCGAAAAGGGTTTTCGTTGTACATGGTGGGTTATTAAATTCAATTCCGCGCAGCGGTTTTTCCTGTACAGCTTCATTTCTGGTAGTTCTGTACCGAAACAGTTCTATTTTGCTAGAGTCTATTCCGAAAGAGTACCGCTATGGCTCTACTTAAAGGAAATACAAACAAGAAAAAAAGACAAAGAACGTTTTCCAAGCATGGCCTCACCGTAAATTTTGTTTTCGGTTACTGTAGGTTCCTAATTTATTTCTTGGACGGTATCTCTTTATAATTCAAATTACGATTTGCAGAATTCGATGCCTACAGTCACTTGAAAATAATGAAAGAGTTCTGGAATGGAACCGTATTTCTAATCGAATAGTGCAAAGGCAACGCATTATACTAAGAGCTCCAGTTAGAAGCGGATGTAAAGCCAGTGACAGGATTGGTTCCCGTTTTTCTTCCCAAAATCATGTTAGACGAGTGGCTGATTTATCCGAGTAAGAAAATAACATTATTGCAGTTTAGAATCGTACATTTTTCAGAATGTCGTTACTTTATGATAGCTCCATTGAGAACACAGAAATGTGTCTTGGGGAGCCCGAAACGGTTCAAATCGATTCGTCGTCAATTGAAAATTCCGACGTTGGAGAACAAACTTCCAAAGAAAATGTGACGGATAGCAACCTTTTCATTCCGTTACTCTCATCGACAATGTTAAATGAGAGTAGACGCTCCGGAAGGAAAAGGTACATGTAATTTTTATAATGAATTTTAAACATGTTATTTTTACAGAAAACCAAGAGCGGCATTCAGCCCATCAGCAAATGAACAATCATGGCTTGATTTTGAATAATTTTATTAATTCTTTTTTTTTTAATCAATTTTTTTTTGACTGAGTTCGCAATAGGATAGGATTGATATAAACCCTAGAAAATGGAATGTGGACAAAAAAAGAAAAATGGTTACCCGGGAGCTGCCAATCGTGACTTAAATCTTTAGAAACACATTTTTTGATCAATTGTGGGAAATTTCATATAATATTAGAGCGCTCGTTTACTTTTTCTGTTCATATTCCTTTACTAGGGTGCTTTACTAGGTTGATTGTTAATATAGCTATACACAGAGATGGGCGCTGCGGATGCGTTTGGGTCGGTGTGGTCAAGGCTGATGATGGCAACTGAAAAAGCAGTTGTATGCAAATCTCATGAATATTTTTAATAGGTGGTAGAAGGGTTCAGAGGCATAATGGGGTTATTCGCGAAATGGCAAAAGAATTGAAAAATACTGCACGGAAAAATGCTCTGATTGACCTGAATTTTAGGTAAATAAAATGAAAGTTCTCCAGGACATTCTCACAAAAATTTGGACCGAAATATTTGTTTTTAAAAATATTGATTTTTTCTGAAATTTTTAAAAATCGGTATTGTGGTCAGAAATTTAGTGGGAATGTCCGGGAGTATTTTTTTCCTCATTCCCCAAAATTTCAGGTCAATCAGAGCATTTTCCGAATTTTCGCGCAGTTTTTTTTTTTTTTTTTTCATTTTTCACCAGATACTAGTTCATTGTTAAAAATGATACAATATTGGCAAAGTTTTATTTAAAAATGTCACGAGTTATCATCAATTCAATATTCTTGCCGGCTACAGTAAGCAGTGGCGCGAAACATCGAGGCTCCGCCCCATCAGGTCTTGTCAACTGAATTCAACTGAATTCAACTGAACGTAGATCAAAAAATGTGAGCGGGTGTGTCGCCGCAGACATGTGTCGCTATGTCTGCTTTTATTATAAAACTTTCGCGGGCGCATATGGTAGCCGGCAAGAATATTGAATTGATAATAATTGAAATTGCCTTGTATGAATAAATCTTGGGAAAATTCGGGATTCCGTACGGGTTCGTGAAAGTACTCAGAACAGAAAAAGGCTGTCCGAACAAACGGAATTCCGAAGGATTTCATGAATATGGCCCCTGAGTGCACTTGCAATTTTCCACGAATAGATCGCATTCGCTGCGCCCTGTACAGAATGTATAGCTATTTGTTGTTTTTTGAAGTAGAATTTTTTCTTACTATTTTAATTTTACTTTTATTAATAAAAAAAATATTTTGAACTATTTAATGATACTAATTGGTATGTGATTACAACAGAAATTCGGTTACGAGAATTATTATGGAAGCTAAATATTTCCACGCGGTGTTTCCACACTTTTTAAATTAAAAAAAATAGGAACTTTTCTTTTATTTTTCCATTTTCTTTATTTTGCTTCAAAGTACACATCGAGGTAAACGCGAGTCGCTACATTTACCACTGTGGTTTTCATTTTTGTTTTCAAAATTTTTATTTTCACATGAATGAAATAATTTGGAAACCAAAAGGAAAATCACAAAGTACTAAATTCAGCGAAGCGCGTTTGACCTTGGTTTTGGGTCGACACGTCATCACAAGAGTCAAATGTGAGAAATTAAGGTATTCGTCAGCAATTGTTTGGTCTCGCTACGAGTCGTTACGTCAAGAACCGATAAAAAAAAGGTAGTAAAAGAGTGAAATGAAAAAAAAAGTAGTAAAAGAGACACGGTAGTAAATAAGACAAAAGTAGTAAATGAGAGAAATGAAAAAAAAAGTAGTAAAAGAGACACGGTAGTAAATAAGACAAAAGTAGTAAATGAGTGAAATGTGAAAAAAAGTAGTAAAAGAGACACGGTAGTAAATAAGACAAAAGTAGTAAATGAGTGAAATGTGAAAAAAAGTAGTAAAAGAGACACGGTAGTAAATAAGGCTCGGTAGTAAAAGAGAAAAGTAGTAAATGATCCGGTAGTAAATGAGTATTTGCCAAAAAAGTGAGCGAGAGAGTGTGCCGAAATACAAGACACAGACGCGGTGCACGCGCGCTCTATTGACCAATTTCTCTGGTTTTTGAAGCGAGTCTCCCGATGCAAGGTACAGTGTGCCACGCTTCCCTCGATTTGCTCTCTTTTTTGGACCTCGCACAGGACATTCGGCACAGACAAGGCGGGCTTTTTGGTACATATCACTGTCCCTTATTTGCCACGCTTCTCTTGAAACCATTCCTTCAAAGACCCAAGCTTCATCAAAGCACCCGAAGTATGCGTTTTGCTCCCTGAGAAATTGCATTCGCTCTAAGTATCTTTCCCTTCATACAATGAGAACTTTCCGTTCTTCAATGGTTGGATTGTGCCTTTTTTTTACGAAAACACAAGCCCATTCCCCGTAATACATATCCCAATGTTGATCTTCCATAGGGAAAATCAATATTTACACTGGGATATGAGGAGGGAGTGAGTAAGCGTGCCCGGACGCACACACGCAACGCATCCAAATGATGCCCAAAAAAATAAAAAAGGCGCGCGAAAAATTTCGCATTATCGGAGAGAAAAACCAACGCGCGCAAAATAATCGTAATTTTCACGATTTTGCTTTGGTTTTTATCTCCGATAATGTGAAATTATTCGCGCGCCTTTTTTATTTTTTGGGCCTCATTTGGATGCGTTGCGTGTGTGCGTCCGGGCGCGCTTACTCACTCCCTCCTCATACCCCAATGCATTGCCTCCAAAAGTGGGAAAGGGCAGAAGGTTGGCGCACTTTGCGTGCGCCGATGAGCGCTCATTTTCAACTGAAAATGAGGTTTTCTTAAATTTTTTCCTCAATTATACAATTTTTGGTTGTTTTTATATTCAACTTTTGTTTAAATAGGTATTTTTGATCATTTACCAGCTCGCTCGATAAAATCGGTGGAGAAATGAGGACGAACTCAGGCATTTCATTTCTTGAATTATTAGATAATTTACGGGTTTTAAACAAACGATTCAAGACTATATTGTGGCTTGATAAGATTCATAAAATACCTGAAAAGATCCGTAAAATATCTGATCAGATTCGCATCGCCTAATATTACCCTTAAAATTTCTGATAATATCCGTAAATTTACTAAAATGATTCGTGAATTTTCTGATAAGATCCGTAAATTTTCTGAAAAGATTCGTAAAGTTTCTGACAAGATTCCGTCGAATACCGAACATTTATTGATTTTTCGTAGCAACGCGATAATGTAGATAAATTAAAATTTGAATATTTTTTATTTATTGAAAAACATTATAAAACCATAAAATACAGTGTTAGCAAACTGAATCAACAAATGTAATAAATGCATGAAAATTATTGGGAAATTAATGCAGAAATTACACGACTTCATGCTCGGCGGTACAAGAAATTTCGGTGCCTCAGCGAAATCGCGCCGCATCCACGTCGTAGTCGCGCCTTTCACATTTTTCCACGTTGTTGTTTGTTCCTTGAGTGCGGCCTAGTTTTTTTCCAGGGCCTTCTTTAACATGTCTTTCTGGTCCTGGAAGGCCCTACTCATTATGTTGGCAGCTTGTCTGGATTTCGCGGTCGCGCTGAAAATAATGACTGTAATTCAGAATTAAAAAAAAAAATTAATTACATCGAATTTTCCGAAGCGACCACATCACGGTGAAAAGCAGTTTTGACGAAATCTTGCTTTAAAAATCCTCGAGATTCTCGATTGAAACGTGAATCTGGTTCGTGGTACGACACAACGATTTAGGCCTAAAATTAAATTTTTTTTTTTCACAATTGAAAGAAGAAGTGTTACCTTTTTCTGTTTTCGATTTGCCATTGGTTCATGACACGAATACGATGGACCTCACTTCTGAAAAAATTTTTATTGTTTTAAAAAACTCGTCAGCGTGAACTTTAGTGAGACTATTCAAAAAATTATTAAAAATAAGAAAACAATTACAAACAATTGGGAGAAAACCCGGAGAATGCTTCGATAAGTCTGGAATTTTGTGGAAACATGTTAAAAATTTGGAACACAGTTTTATCCCAATTGTTTGCCATTTTTTCCTTTTTTGGATACTTTTGAGAATAAGTCCATAAAATTCGGCTCCGCCTCTTTCCTCGAATTTCAACCTTTTTGCAAAATTTCCACGGGCAAAATAAAGTAAAAGTGAAATCACCTGAAAATTGAGCAAAGAGGCGAAGCCTGAATTGAAAGTTATGGCGGATTGTAAAGTGGCACATTTTTTAAATCAATAATAAAGGAATATCAATTAGTTTGTTAATAAAAATTTAAATGAAAACAAACGAACAAATAATTTAGGCCAGAATACTGAAAAATGCCTTTCAAACTCTCGTTCGGCGACACGCGACGCAGCCCAACGCGCTGCGATCGGAGTAAAATAAGATCTGATATAATCCTCAAATTTCCTGATAATATTCGCGTATTGCGAAATCGATACGAATCTTACAAGATCTGTTTAAGATTCCTAAATTTTCTGATATTTTCTAATTTTTCTAATATTACTCGGGTTTCCTAATATTACTCCCATTTTTTCTGATATTTTCTAATTTTTCTAATAATTCAAGAAATGAAATGCCTGAGAAATACAAAAAGTTGTAATAACTGAAGCAAAATCAAAAATTTTCAAAATTTCTGCCGAATGACTTAATTAAGATTCAAGTTTTGTAGACATTAAGATTCAAGTTTTTTAGACATGACCGAGACAAACATTTTAAGCGCAGAACCGGTCGGAAAAGTTCAAAATTGGCGGCAAAATATGAATTTGAAATATCAGAAAATTCCTCTTCTGGCATAGAATTTCTGAATTTCTGATATAATATGTGGTTTTTTTGTTTTTTTTGTGCTGTGTGAAGATATACTCAATTAAAAATTTGAAAATTTCACAGAAATATAGCTGCAGCGCCTCAGAAAGAGGTAAAATCCGGCGTTTTTTAAATTTCCATCTGACCGGTCGTAGAGAACATTTAATATGTGTTTAACATTTCAAAAAATAGCTTTTATTATTTTATGTCGATGCTATACATTTTTCCTTCAAAAAACACAATTTTCTTCCCGTTTTTTTTTGTTATATTCAAAAGGTGCAATCATTCTCGGCGAGGTACGATCAAACTTCCTCTTGCCCACTCCAAAACTTCCCTTCTTCATCTCGGTCCCTTCAATCCCCGTTACAACTACAACATTGACCCCTCTCTCCGCTTCAAAATTCACATAAACCGTATTGTAACCTTAGCCCTACTTCGTTCAAAACAGCTTCTAAAGTCGTTCAAATCCCAATCCCCAATCTTCTATTCTAACCTGTTCAAAACTTATGTCCTTTCCATACTTGAATATGGTTGTTCTGTCTTCTCCCCTCCCCCTAATTCCTAGAAAACCTAGAATTTTCAGACCAAAAATTTTCAGACTTGGAGGAATCTCTGCAGATAACCACTATGATATTCGTGTACAGGATGTTCGAAAGTACTAGTATGCCAATTTATAGAAAATTCTGAACCCTTACCATTTCGAAAGTCCCTTGTAAGCAGTCTTCTAGAGTGGTGCAGGATAAATACATTGCACTGCCTCGAAAAGCGGGAAAGCGCAAAACAACATTGGCTGACGCACTTTGCGTTTGCAGACGCAAAGACACAGAATTTAGCACAACGCCTCTGCGTCTCTAATCTCTAAGGCGTGCAGGTAGAGTGCAATTGCATCGTTAATAGAATGTTTATTGCATGGTAAGGGCAACGAAACAATAATCAAGAGCTGCTCCCTCACGAGAGAAGCTCTAGGGAAAGGGGAACGATAGTTGTATATACATGACTAGAGTAAAAAAATAGAGTAAAGTATGGCGTAGATGGTGGTACATATTTACAAGGAGTTGATTGAGATGCTTAAGAGAGTATCAAATTGGGAGGGGGAGAGAAACGAGGGCAAATTGGCGACAATCGCATTCCAATGGGAGATGGTGTGGGAAAAGAAATCATTCACATGAGGGTTGATAGCGATTAGGGTCATGGGTCATGGGTCTGCGGGAAGACGAGGAGGATCTGACATGATTATTTAGATTAGGGAAGTGAGCGGTGCCGGAAATAAGTTTATTCAAGTAAGTGAGTTGGATTTTGAGACGGCGGTGTCTGATAGAGGTAGTTTGGAGGGCCGTGAGACGGTCAAGATAACATGAGAAGGGGAGGTTACATCTTTGTAATGGACCTATGCATTTGAATTAAAATGAATTTTTATGTCATTTTAATTCAATGCATTACAACATATTAATTAATTAATCTGAATTTACCTGAACCATTGAGTTTGAGTGTTTCTGCAAATCGCGCCTAGCCATCCTGGTCAAATAAGTGAACTTATTAACAAATAAATGCACGCGCCTTTAAACATTTACTCCGAGTACACAAAAATGATGACAAAAGATGCATTTTTTGACCAGGATGGATAGGCGCGATTTTCAGAAAAACTCAAACTCAATGGTTCAGGAAAATTCAGATTAATTAATTAATATGTTGTAATGCATTGAATTAATGTGACATAAAAATTCATTTTAATTCAAATGAATGGGTCCATAAGACCATTTTAGAGTACCATCTGAGAGGAATTTCAAGTTTGTGAGCAATAGATGAATTAGGGGGAGGGGAGAAGACAGAACAACCATATTCAAGTATGGGAAGGACATAAGTTTTGAACAGGTTAGAATAGAAGATTGGGGATTGGGATTTGAACGACTTTAGAAGCTGTTTTGAACGAAGTAGGGCTAAGGTTACAATACGGTTTATGTGAATTTTGAAGCGGAGAGAGGGGTCAATGTTGTAGTTGTAACGGGGATTGAAGGGACCGAGATGAAGAAGGGAAGTTTTGGAGTGGGCAAGAGGAAGTTTGATCGTACCTCGCCGAGAATGATTGCACCTTTTGAATATAACAAAAAAAACGGGAAGAAAATTGGGTTTTTTGAAGGAAAAATGTATAACATCGACATAAAATAATAAAAGCTATTTTTTGAAATGTTAAACACATATTAAATGTTCTCTACGACCGGTTAGATGGAAATTTAAAAAACGCCGGATTTTACCTCTTTCTGAGGCGCTGCAGCTATATTTCTGTGAAATTTTTAAATTTTTAATTGAGTACAAGCCTGCTGCGCAGTCCTGCGCGGCTGCTGACGCAGCCTATCGGCGACTTCGTCGCCACATTCTATTTTTTTTACGTTCCACTCTTCCTCATTCATTTATACGCACTCTGTTTTTGTAAGATTTCTGTCCTCTGTGGCTCAGTGGGTAGTGCGCGTGAAATTCTATGCCAGAAGAGGAATTTTCTGATATTTCAAATTCATATTTTGCCGCCAATTTTGAACTTTTCCGACCGGTTCTGCGCTTAAAATGTTTGTCTCGGTCATGTCTAAAAAACTTGAATCTTAATGTCTACAAAACTTGAATCTTAATTAAGTCATTCAGCAGAAATTTTGAAAATTTTTGATTTTGCTTCAGTTATTACAACTTTTTGTATTTCTCAGGCATTTCATTTCTTGAATTATTAGAAAAATTAGAAAATATCAGAAAAAATGGGAGTAATATTAGGAAACCCGATTAATATTAGAAAAATTAGAAAATATCAGAAAATTTAGGAATCTTAAACAGATCTTGTAAGATTCGTTAAACCGGGAAAGCCGAAAAGAAGTTTTCCGGCAGCTGGCGGGAAGCTGAAAGGAGAACATATCAATCGTTGTTATGGAAAACGATTTTATGTCCAAAGAAATGGTTGGAAAAATAACAAATAACAAGTTTCGTATACAATTATAAACACTAATAATATTTCTCCTCGTAAGACTCAACGTCCACGGTTTGTTCGATCGAAATTCCGTTTTCTGGGATAAACTGGCTCCACTGATTGCTATAGAAGTTTATAGTAGTTGGGGGAGTCTCGTGTAAGAAGCATTTCGTATAACGGACAACGGGATCTCTGAAAGTTAAAGTATTGTATTTTAATTTAGTTTTGTTCTTTGAACCTACCTTTTTTGCAGAATTTTGAATTCTTCTAACATTTGCTGGATATAGCCTTATTTTGATTTTCTCTTGTAACTGAAAAATAGCAAATCGAAAGTAATTGAAATTTACTAACTTACATATAATTCCTCAGTGACGATTTGACATGTGAAACAATTTTCGAGAGGCTCCACGATTTTTCATCAATTGAAAATCCAGCTTGCAGCACTTTGGCTAGAGTGTCGAAGAAATGGAGGTCCACCTTTGGGAATTCGGTTGTAAGAGTAGATTCGGGCACTGTGTAGATTACAGGGTGGCCGATAAGTATAGGACGCTCGCTTTCAGCGTTCCCTGGCACGGTGCCAAGGGATATTTTCGAAAAATTTCGAAACTTTTCGAAAGTCCAGAGACTATATAAGTAAGCTTCTCAGTCATTTGTTCTCACTTCTCCATATCGCCGAGCTATGAAAAGTTCTCCTCATCGTCCTTCCATTGAACTCTTGTTCAAGAGAGGCCTCGGAAGTGCTGAGATCGCTCGACGCCTTCAAATTTCGTCTTCGACGGTTCGAAACGTTGTCGCTGCTATCAAAAAGCGAGGAGATGCTTCTGAAGTAAAAAAAAGCGGACGTCCACGTTCTGTCAACACCCGGAATACTCGTGCAATCATCAAGAAACGGATCATTCGAAATGATGGATTGAGTCTCAATAGGATGGCGTCACAGCTTGGAATTGCCCGATCCACTGTCCAATCGATTGTCAAGAACGACTTGAAGCTCAAAAGTTACAAACTACGTCGTGGACAGTACCTCTCGGACAAATCGAAAGCGATGCGACTCGAAAAATGCCGAAAATTACTCCAGCACTTTCAAGTGCGCCGCGTCTCTGACGTTATCTGGACAGACGAGAAGATCTTCACTATTGAACCTCTTCCCAACCGTCAAAACCAGAGACAGTTATTGTCAAAGGATGACAGCATGTCTCCGAAACGTCGTCTTGCCCATAACCGCCTTTTCCCGAAAAGTGTCATGGTTTGGGCCGGTATCACGGCAACCGGTAAAACTCCGTTGGTTTTCATTGAAAGAAATGTGAAAATCAACTCGGAGGTGTACCAAAAGATTGTGTTGATGGATAATTTGTTACCCTGGGTCACTCAGCACTTTGCTGGTGGTCCATTTATCCTTCAACAAGACTGGGCACCGTCCCATGGCTCGAGATCGACATTGGCCGTCTTGGAGGCGCATTTCCCTGGATTCCTGGACAAGAACTTGTGGCCTGCTTCCAGCCCGGATCTCAATCCGATGGATTTCAGCGTTTGGGGCATGTTGGAAGGGAAGATCGCGGGAAAAGTTTTTGCTACTGTCGATGACTTGAAGGCCGCTCTCGAGGTAGCATGGGCTTCGATCGACGACGGATACCTGCGGCGCACTGTCAATTCGGTGAAGAAACGTTTGAGAGCCTGTGTCAAAGCTCGTGGATCCAACTTCGAAATTCTCTTGTAAAATCAAATTTTCTGCTTATTTTTTGTTGTTTAATAAAGGTTGTTCTCGAAAAATCCTCAAATTGAAAAAATGGGAGCACTTTCAAAACGTCCTATACTTATCGGCCACCCTGTATTTCTTTTTTTTTTTTAATTTCCGACCGCTTGAACTATTATTTTTCTTTTAATTCATTTTAATTTTTTAAATGTAATTTTTTTCTTTATATATTTTATTCCTTTAGTATGTATTCGCTACGGAGTGACGCTTCGCGGTAAATTGTGAGTGAATAACGCTCCATTTCTTTAGTTATTTCTCTCTTTTTTTTTGCCTGAATTTTTAGACAAAAATTTCATTTTCTTTTTCAAGTTTTCACCCGTTTTTGGAATACGTTTTCTGCTAACTAATTTTTATTTTTTAAGTTTATTTTTCTGCTTCAAATTCGTTTTCTTGTTTTTTTGCTCCTTAGGTACAGTGCGCCTTATCGATAAAGGTTCAAAAAATGTATCGATTTAATAATTTTTCGAAAATTTATCAATGCAATTTCGGCAAGATTTTGTCGAAAAGGAAATTTATCGATAATATTTTTTCTATAAGGCATACTTGTATTCGAGGTTTGCATTTCACGGTATATTGCGAAAGTAAAATCGCTTAATTTTTATAAGCATTTCTTCATTATTTTACTGAGAAGTGTCACTCCTGGCGAATACATATTTAAATTCGTAAAATCTCCATAATTTTGCATTAGACAAAATTGAAGTTTTATTAATTTTTGAGTTCCCTGATGGTGTACTGTGTCTGTAATTATGTTTTTCCCTTTTTTTTCTTAATAGAACGCTACTGAATAGGGAAAAATAGTTTCTCATACATATTGTCGGCCCGCCAAAATGGTCAAACGCGCTCCACTGAACTTACCGCTATGCGATTTTCATTTTGGTTTCCAAATAATGTTATTTTAAGTTGAATTTACACGTAAAACGAAATTCAGCGAAGCGCGTTAGACCGTTGTGGTATACTCGGCGAATGCATCATCAGCCTCGCTCTACGGCACTTCAATTTTCAACAGTGTATTATCAATTCAATCTTCTTGTCGGCTACCACAAGAGTTCACGCGGACAATCTAAAGCCACACCCCCTCACAGCTTTTCTTTTAATTTTCAACTGAATGCAATTAAAAAAAGTTGAGTGCGTGTGGCGACACGTGGCCTTCTCATTTCTCAAAATAACTGTGGTGTTTGCAGAATTTTCACCTGAAATCCTATTGTAACCGGCAAGAATATTGAATTGATAATAGTGCGCCTGTTTTGAAGCGAAAAATCAAATTTTACCTGCAATTCGTCGTGGATACGTCATTATCCGTTAAAAAGAAGTATAAAAACTAGAATTCGAGTTAATCTTGCAAGTGCAACACTGTTTTACAGGAGTTTTGCAGTAGAGCGAGGTTGATGATGTATTCGCCGACCCTAGGTCGACAATATATGATCCTATTTGATAAATTATTGAAATTAGAAGTTGGCAATTATTTTTTGCCAACTAATTATAGTCGGCGAATACATCATGAACCTCGCTCTACTGCAAAGTTCTTGTAAAACAGTGTTGCACTTGCAAGATTAACTCGTATTCTAGTGTTTATACTTCTTTTCAACGGAAAATGACGTATCCACGACGAGTTGCAGTTATCGCTTTAAAAAAGGCGCACTACACTGTTGAAAATTGAAAAGTGCCGTAGAGCGAGGCTGATGATGCATTCGCCGACTATACGCTGAATAGACCCATAATCACGTCTTCCTATTCTATTCATTATACATATACCGATGCTTTTCCGTCTTTCGTTATTTCTTTCTCATCTTCTTTCGCGAACTCGAACCTTAACGCCCTATAAATTTTAGATTGTCACCGGACCCCAGTTTCGACGGCCAGTGGAAGGGAGAACGCCGAGGTCAGCTCAATCGACGACAGCGGAAACAACGAATTTTTTGTGGAGTCGGTAAGGTTTTAGAACGTTTTGAAAATTGGCTAGCGTGTTTTGCATATAATGGAATTGTGGCGGAGTGACATTTCACGTGAAACTGTGAGACGAAAAATCTCTTAATTTCTTCAGATATTTCTTCATTTTTTCGAACAAAAACGTAAAAAAAATTGTCACTCCGCTACAAATCTATTATATCATGTCGGAGTTTAACCGAGAAATATCAAGAAATGAGAAAAGTGACAAACATTTGGGGCAATGCTTCTATTGGTTTGAAAATGGGTAATAATCTAAAATTTACAACCGGAAATGCAAAAAAAATCAATAGGATTGCAATAATTATTTTGACTTTCCCAATTTTGAGCATGCTCGGTAGTATTTTTGGCATAATTTCTAATGGGGTTATTCACGGAATGGCAAAAAACTGCCCGAAAACTCGAAAAATGCTCCGATTGACTTAAAATTTTGGGAGATGAAAACTCTCCCGGACATTCCCACAAAAATTCAGACCAAAATATCGATTTTTAAGAAATTAATTTTTTTTTCTGAAAATGCTTAAAATCGATATTTTTGTCTGAAATTTTGGGGTAATGTCCGGGAAGGAGAATTTTTCCCTTTATTTCCCAAAATTTCAGATCAATCGGAGCATTTTCCGAATTTTCGCGCAGTTTTCTGCCATTTTTTGCCATTTCGTGAAAAACCCCATAAAACTTTCAAATCAATTGGAGCTTTCACCGTGTTCATCCTAATTTTTTGGTTGTTTTTACTCGTCGAAATTTCTCCGATTAACCCCATTAACAAATAATCTTACAAGACAATTTTGCATAAACCAAAAGATTTTTGAGAAATTTCTGGCTTGCTGCATTTAATGCGAAATCGTAAAACTATTGAAGATTATCAGAAAATAGGAATATGTAAGAAATCTATTAAAAAATGAACTACACGCTGGACAATTTTTGAAAGTTCTGAAAACTCGACCGGCTTATTTTCATAGTTTTATTTAATTGTTTACTCAATTTCCATAAGGTTTTGTTCAATTTCATGTATTGTTTTCCTTAATTTCGTTAATAACTTCAACTCCTTGAATTTTTACAAATATCCCAACTTCTTTTTCTTTCTACTTCCCCCCCCCCCCTTACCTCATATAACCCGTCTGAATGTCATCCGTGATTTGTTGTCTGTTTTCTCTTTTATACCCTCATTTCTAATCATTACTTTTATTTTTCTGTTCTTTCTTATTACTTCACGTTTATTTTTGAAACGTAAGTAATAAATACAATACAATACAAAGTGTTCATGTTTTTAAACTTTTAATATGCAATAAAATTTGATACATCCGAGATTGGAACGGCCGCAAAAGGCCTATTATTGGCTTACAAATGACTTACTGTCGACCGCGATAAGTAAATTATAGGCAAAAGTCACCCGCGATAAGCCTATAATAGGCCTATTATAGGCGCCGACCCGCGATAAGCCTATAATAGGCTTACTTTGGGGTCCTTCGCTGGTACTCGGTAGGCCTATCGCGCAACCTATTATAAGCTGAACGCGCACTACCTGTGCCACCGATGCACACTTTCACCAACCCCCGGAGGCCGCTCATATGATCGGCGGCCCGCAGCGAGCTGCTATGCAAGTGCGCTCCACCGAAGTGAGCGATTCGGCTTGTATAAATAACGAGACCTGACTTACGATAGGCCTAGCGCGGTCGTCGCACACACCGCGTGCGCGATAAGCTTATTACAGGAGGGTGGCCGCTGCCACCCGCGATAGGCTTATTTTAAGCTTATAATGGGCCTATTTTTGGCCTCCACGTATTATAAGCTGAACGCGCACTACCTGTGTGACTCGCTGCGCGCTTAAGTTTAATAATAAAGGTGAGTCCCTACTGGATCGCCCGCCTCCCTTTAAAATTTCTATTCTGACACGTTTCAGTATGAAAAAAGTACTTTCAGGTCCAACAAATCAACCTTTTCAGATATCGCCGACATAGTTATATTAGATTTTATTACATTATTCATTAGTAAAGTTGGTGCAAAGGTAGCACGCGAAAGCCGAGTTTTGACAGGAAAACATTTTTTTTTTCCGACATCGGAAAAAAATTATTTCCGACGGAAACGGAATTATTTTCGGAAATCATTTTGTCTCGGAACGGAAACGGATTTTTTTTCGGAAGTGAAACTGCCTCAGAACCGGAATCGGAAATTTCCGATTTTTCCGAGAAAGCCTGGTTGCGGTATCAATATTGTAAGCGTCGAGCCCTTTCCCGGTCCGACGCTTCTCTCCTGCGCACACTGATCTGTCTCTCACCCTGCGTCTCCCTTCGTTCACCACCGACGTCCACGCACACTCGCACCTACGGTAGCAGTCGTGCGTACCGCGCATCGTCGTTTGTTTACTTCATCATTTTTTGCAATTTGTTCGTTGAACGCGTGTTTTTGGTGGATTTCTTCAATTTTTCGCCTGACAAGTGGTTTCTTTGACCGCCTGGTCGATTTCGCCACCGATCGACACGCAATTATGGTTTTCAAATGTCTCTACTGCTTTTCTTCAGACCATTCAACGTGAGAATGCCGTGCAAGCAGCCAATTGGTCCGAAAGACGGAATACGAGATCAAGTATGGTTGGGAAAAGCCACCAGTGGAGGTCGCCGGAAGAAAACCGAGAGATGTGGCAACACACCTCGAGGGAAGCTTCCGGGCCCACGGTCTTCCGCTGGTTAGGCCCCCTATAATCCATCCCGAGGCCTGCTGTATATTACATTCCTGCGGTGCCAGCCCCACCGCCAAACAGCAACTGCGCGCGATTTTTCAAGTTCAGGCATCATCATTTCGCCGAATCAAATTCTGCACAACAGAGTCGTCACCGTCGGCTGATTTTTATGCTGCCATCAACGGAGCACCCCACCCACAAAATGTTTGGCCACGGAGGCAGCATATCAACAAGAAGATTGCGAGCACCATCAACAATGCTTGTCGACAACAAAAACGTCTGGAAAATCTCTCATTGCGGTTCACTCCAGAAGGAAGACTACAGTGATCAATTCAGCTCATCGTCATGCAAGCACTCCGTAAGTCTTTTGCTTTGTTCACATACCAGAAGCACGCGGCACGCCGATTCTTCTTCACACCGGTGCATGTCGAGTTCGTCACCACAGTTTGCCCGGACCTGATGTTCCTCGCTCCCGACCAACACAGGAAATTGAACAAGTTTCAAAAAAAAAAATCAAGGAACCGAAAAGCTCAGAACCGGCGACGTCCGCGTAGTCACACACCCAAGAAGAATTTCGAACGCTGGTCCGGACTCGTTTGTGTGAGATCACTGGCTCACAAGGAGTTAGCACGCTGGCTGTACGCAGTCGGCTCCACTATCGTCATCAACATTCCGTCACGATGCCACCAAAATGAGCAGCTCAAGAAGCCGGTGTTTTCCACAACACGATCAGGAAGCGCAAACAAGTCGATTTTTGTTGAAAATGAAGAGGAATCTTGGCGCGGCAAGCCAGGAAATCCGACCGCAGCCATCCGCATCACTGCAGCACATATCAGAAGCGAAAATCGGGCAATTTTTGTTGGAATGAAGACGTTCACCACGTGACGGAACCTCTTTTGGGGTGGTCAACTAGCGCTGCAAGACATGTAAGAATTTCATCATTCCGCGTTCTATGTTTTCAGGAACGCCGAAGCAGCTGTATCGTTAAGGAAAACAACAATCCTCGCTAATTTTGACGAATTCCGAATTCCAATGGTTACTCCACTGAATTGTTTCGACCCGGATACTCAGTTTTGTGGCTGGAAATACACCTCTCCTTGGTTCACATTGAAAAAGCCGTCACGCCAAATTGCGACTACGACATCAGTGTTGACTCCTATTTCATCATCATTAAGAGGAAGGAAAAGCACCACTGCAAGAACTTCTACGACGTCAAGGATGCAATCACAAAGCACGTTTCCAAACACAGATGTTTCTGCAACAAGGCAATTCGAGTTCCACAGCAACCAACAACATACTCTCTGAGCAAGCCGCACGTCAACATCGTCCGCTGCTACGACGCCAAAAGGAATAGTTCAGTGAGGTTTTAGTTCACTCCGCTCCTCTTCGTTTCTTCACATTGCTATTTGTTTCATCCCCCTATCATTATTGTTCGTTTTTTACCAGTCTAAATTTTGTTTTTAATTGTTTTCCCTAACAATCATTTCCCTTTTTATTGTATTTATTACCAACACCCCATTTGTTTTCTCCATACGTCAATGAAATTCCCAGTAAACTCCCAATGGGAGTTCACTGCAAGCAGTTTGCCGACGACATAAAACTATACTCAGAGATCCCTAAAGACTCCGACCCACAAAACAATAAACTACAACAAGCCATTGATGCCATCTGCCAATGGTCAGAAACCAAAAAACTCGCGCTGAACAATAGCAAAACTATTTTGATCTCATTAGGAAAAACTACAAAAAACTGTGACTATGTAATCAATGGTTCACCCATCGGTAGAAAACAACTAACTAGGGATTTAGGGTTTATGATTTCCCCGAAATTAGACTTCTCCGAGCATTGGCACAAAGCCACAAACCAAGCAAAATACGCCTTATCACTCATATTCAAAAAATACTGTAGCGACAACAGCAGACTACTCACTCTGCTATACAAAATCTTTATCAGACCCATCCTCGAATACGGTACAGTAATAAGCAACCCACACAAAAAATCTGATATCAAATCTGTCGAATCTGTCCAAAATGCTTTCACCAGAAGGCTATACAGCCGACAAAAAGGCAGATATATAAGAGCTGATGATCCCGAATATCTTTCGGCGCCCGAAAGAAATTCACTCTACGGCCTCTCATCACTAGAAAACAGGAGAAAGTATTTTGACAGGAAATTTCTGACTAAGATGATAGCAGGGAACGTTGATATCGACACAAGACCATTCTTTACTTTCTTTCAAAACACGCGAACGCGCGCAAAAACCAAATTTATTTGGGCCCGCAGCAAAACAAAGATCCGCCAAGAATTTTTCACAAACCGCACGCTAACCGCAATCACTCTATAACTACTGCTGAACGGACGTCACCAAGATCCTTTATCACTTCTACCCCACCTTTTTTTTCTGCTTTCATTCTTGATCTGTTTCTACCCAACTCCTTATTGCTCTCATTATTTCCCTGCACATACCTTTAATGTATCTGTGTACACAATATCAACACGTCACATTGGCGTAAATAAATAAATAAATAAATAAATAAATAAGAAGAATTTCGAACGCTGGTCCGGACTCGTTTGTGTGAGATCACTGGCTCACAAGGAGTTAGCACGCTGGCTGTACGCAATCGGCTCCACTATCGTCATCAACATTCCGTCACGATGCCACCAAAATGAGCAGCTCAAGAAGCCGGTGTTTTCCACAACACGATCAGGAAGCGCAAACAAGTCGATTTTTGTTGAAAATGAAGAGGAATCTTGGCGCGGCAAGCCAGGAAATCCGACCGCAGCCATCCGCATCACTGCAGCACATATCAGAAGCGAAAATCGGGCAATTTTTGTTGGAATGAAGACGTTCACCACGTGACGGAACCTCTTTTGGGGTGGTCAACTAGCGCTGCAAGACATGTAAGAATTTCATCATTCCGCGTTCTATGTTTTCAGGAACGCCGAAGCAGCTGTATCGTTAAGGAAAACAACAATCCTCGCTAATTTTGACGAATTCCGAATTCCAATGGTTACTCCACTGATTTGTTTCGACCCGGATACTCAGTTTTGTGGCTGGAAATACACCTCTCCTTGGTTCACATTGAAAAAGCCGTCACGCCAAATTGCGACTACGACATCAGTGTTGACTCCTATTTCATCATCATTAAGAGGAAGGAAAAGCACCACTGCGAGAACTTCTACGACGTCAAGGATGCAATCACAAAGCACGTTTCCAAACACAGATGTTTCTGCAACAAGGCAATTCGAGTTCCACAGCAACCAACAACATACTCTCTGAGCAAGCCGCACGTCAACATCGTTCGCTGCTACGACGCCAAAAGGATTAGTTCAGTGAGGTTTTAGTTCACTCCGCTCCTCTTCGTTTCTTCACATTGCTATTTGTTTCATCCCCCTATCATTATTGTTCGTTTTTTACCAGTCTAAATTTTGTTTTTAATTGTTTTCCCCAACAATCATTTCCCTTTTTATTGTATTTATTACCAACACCCCATTTGTTTTCTCCATGGAGAAGTCTTGAAAAGGAAAGAAAAAAAGAAAAAAATTTAAATTAAATTTAAAGAAAAAAAAAAGAGAAAAAATATAAAAAAAAGGAAAAAAACTACGGCACTATTTATCCCCAATATTTATTTCACCCGATTCAAACATATATTACACGGCAACAAGTTAAACTTCCAGACCTCCGGTCACACCATCTCGGCAACCTCAAAGGAACTCGGCAAAGCAATACAGTTCGACAAAAGTCACTCGATCGCGACAATCAGCAAGTTCACCAACACCACCAATGGCAGCAACTTCAGTCACGATGTCAACGAGCAGTGGAGAAGGCGACGTTTCCATCGGTCAACAAGGATGCTCCATTTCATTTTGAGAGGATCAGGGTCGATCCGCACGGTGTGCCAAAATCCGAAAATGTTTGAACTGTTCGCAATGGAGCGCGCTTGCATTTTCAGTGCTAAAATGAACGGTGATTTTCAACATTTTTCAGGTTTTTCGTAAAATGAAGGAATTTAAACAAATTTTGCAACAAAATGTTGCTTCAAAAAAAGATTTCGATTATTTTGAGCCGAAGATGAGGCAAAAATATTCACAAACAACGTCCCCATAAGCATTTGAACAAAATAACGGGAAACAGAGTGTCTTCAAGGCAATTTTCTGTTTCAATTTTATCGGAAATTCTGCAATTCAATGATATTATTGTTCAGATCTCGACTAAACCCGAATTTCCTTTAATTTACGCCTGGTATTTGTAATATTGAATGTTCCGTTCTAATTTAAGTTGCATGTTTGGCACTTTTGCATCAATCAGAACCAATGACCCGTTTAAATAATCATAAGGTATATGACTGAATCGGAACAAACTGAAAACACAAAAAAAAATTTTAAAAAATATAGTACGAATTTCGCGAAAAATTGCTTTTTCTGATGATTTCAAGCCGAGAGCAGCGTCGAAACAGTTAAATTATTTTTCTTCAGATAGTTTTGAGCATTCCATGAACCGAATATATGAATTTTCCAATCAAATTGGAGCAGCAAATCGGCTTGAACACTCTCGATTCCACGCAATTTTTGTTCAAACGATTATAGGGACGTTGTCCGTGATTATTTTTACCTCATCTTTTGATGAAAATGATCCCAATCTACTTTTGAAGCAATCGGATGTTGTAAAATTTGATGAAATTCCTCCATTTTACGAAAAATATGAAAAATATTGAAAATCCCGTTGAAAAAGTGCAGATTTTAATGACGAGCTTCCCTGTCGACGAATTTTTACGTTTTTTAGCTTATTTTGCAGATAAAAATTTTCTTAACAATAAATATGTTGCAAAATAGTGAAAAAATCAATAAAAATGACATATTCTGAAGTTGAAAATCAGCGGCCATTTTAGCACTGAAAATGC
This sequence comes from Caenorhabditis japonica, assembly GCA_963572235.1. Lineage (NCBI taxonomy): Eukaryota > Metazoa > Nematoda > Chromadorea > Rhabditida > Rhabditidae > Caenorhabditis > Caenorhabditis japonica. Next base: position 6,091,302 of record OY754342.1, read on the forward strand.
AAGCGCGCTCCATTGCGAACAGTTCAAACATTTTCGGATTTTGGCACACCGTGTGCGGAAGAAAAAGGGGGAGGTGTAAGCGTCGAGCCCTTTCCCGGTCCGACGCTTCTCTCCTGCGCACACTGATCTGTCTCTCACCCTGCGTCTCCCTTCGTTCACCACCGACGTCCACGCACACTCGCACCGCCTGTCGTCTCGCGTCTCCACTCCGATCGTTGCACTCTCGTCATGTCGACCATTGTGATGGGGGTACGACAGAATAGAAATAGGCGAAATAGAAATGCTACAAAATAGAATTGCTACAAAAAAGAACTGGAAAAAATAGAACGGCTACAAAATAGAAATGAGCGGAATAGAACAGCGCGAAATAGAAATGTGACAAAATAGAAATGGGCGAAATAGAAATCGGTGCGATGGAGCGCGTTTGCATTATTCTTCGAATTTTCCGATTATTATAGGATTTTTCAGTAATTTTCAGATATTTTACGCACTTAACAACATCGAAAATGAAGAAAGGTATAAAATCAATGCAGTTTCAGAAAAAAAAATGGAACATCGGCGAAAAACTGAGCAATTGAAAAAATAATGCAAACGCGCTCCATCGCCAAAATTTGTTCTATTTTGTAGCATTTCTATTTCGCTCATTTCTATTTTGTAGCCGTTCTATTTCGTAGCATTTCTATTTCGCTCAGTTCTATTTTTTCCAGTTCTTTTTTGTAGCATTTCTATTTTTGTAGCATTTCTATTTCGCCTATTTCTATTATGTCGTACCCCCATTGTGATCTATTCTATTATAGTTGATCTACGCCGTTCCGCTAATTATTGTATTTCTTTTCTCCGCCCCTTTTCCACTCTATAAAAGGCGAGAAACCGTTCATTTCAACGGGTTTATTTCCATTCGTTTGAGCCGACTGTCGTCGCCTCCGCCTTACTGTTTGCTTGCCGCCTATTTTACGTTTCCCCGCGCCTCTTTCACGTTTTCCATTGTCCCCTTTTTATAGTAAATTTACATTTCTTCAATAAAGCCGTTAGTATAAGAAGTTTTAGCGTTTAAGTTTTACACGAGTTGGCCACTCGTAACTATATCGACGTGAGTGGCGAATTGACGCGGTTTCGAAGTGTCGGGTTTCGAATCGTCGGGGAGCCAGATAAACATATCAAACAAATCAAAAGCGATGAAAAATCGCCAATAAAAATGAAACAAAATTTTTTTTTGAGTGACCCCCAACTCCATCTGCCCCAAATTTAAATTGTGTGGTGAAAACGGAGACGGGGTAGGAGAAAATCAATGTGCAGGTGGAGCGCATTTACTCACCTCTCGCTTAGTGCTGTCGATATACGTCAGCGTCTGAGTTTCTTGTTGTGAACTGCATGGCGGAAGCAAACTGAGTGCCCGAGACCAACACAAAAACTCGGAATTGCGTCGTTAGTTTACTGAACAAGCGTTTAACCGCCTGCGCTATACGCAAGAAATGAATGAAAAAAAAATGTTCAAAAAGAAAAAGAAAAACATTTTAGAAATGAAAAAAGGAATCAAAAGTAGCTTTCGATGAAGCCAGGCTTGTAAAAATTAAACAAAAAAAATCTAAAAACTGAAACCGATTTTAAAGGCAACACTGGTAAGTAAGAATAGTTGTTTCAATTTATTCACTATTATCGTTTTTTAAAATGTCATTCAAAACACACATTTTGCTTTTCAACGGACACCAATGTAAGTTTCCCTCCTCTCTTTGCCTTGACTGACCTGATCCAAAAAATAAACAATATCAGAACAGAAATGATAATCACAGCAAAAATGACAACCGAAGACAACATTGACCTGACAAAAGCAAATAGTAATAAAATGTTTAAAAAAAATCTTACTTATCGGTTTTCAATTTCAATTTTTTTGAAAAAAATTGTTTGAAAAAGGCATCAGCTAAAGTGAGAAGCTTAAAAATTGCACCATTTCTTATGGGGTTATTCAGGGTCGGAAAAAAATAGTTTTTTTCCTTTTTTTCCTTATTCAAATGACGGAAAAAAAAGAAAAAAATCCGTGGCCGCGAGAGTTTTTTTCCGTTGCTTTTCTAGGCCATCGCAAAAGTTTTTTAGGCCCTCGGCCGTGAGACCTGCGAAATATCGATTTACGGGCGAATAATTTTTGAAATATTTTTTGGAGAATTGATTGTATTTTATTGCTTACTTCCAATGAATTTCTGTATTTTTTTTCGTTTTTTCAATGGATGAATGATTGGTGAATTGAATTTTGATTGATAAACCTCAGATTACTATAATTTTCATCACATTTTTGACGATTTCGTACATTTCTCGCAGTTTTCCATGAGAATATTGTTTTCAGTTGTCCATGTCTTCCGATTCTGATTTCGAACTAGACACCGTGGATTCGTTCCGTGATGAAAATCAAATCAACGGGCAGTTCATAAGAAAAGGAGCCAAATTCAATGCAAAAAATAACTACGCTCCAAGAAGATTATTTGGTATGAAGGCATCAGAACAACCAGAAGAAGAGGATGTAACACAGAAAAAAGTTGGGAGAAAGTCAAAGAGAAAAGTCGGAGAAAGTTACTCACTGGTAAGTTTCAGCAAGTTTCGAAATGAACAACAGTTTTCCAGTACCCTCCATCTCAAATCGCTAAATTTCTCCAACTTATTGAGGAATATCCGATTATTTGGGACAGCTCCGTGGACAATTCTCATCGGAAAGAGTTGAAAATGAAAGTCTACGACGACATTGAGCGCGAGTGCCACCATTTTATCCCACGTGATAAAATGCCCGGTTGGTTGAGGTATTCGGATAATAATATTAATATCTTATAGGAAAAGCAGCTCGAGTTTTATTCGAGGAGCTGTCTAGAGACTATAGAAAGCATACGCTTCGTATTGAAAATTCGAAAAGTGGGAGTGGCACAACCGAGTCGGATTTCCAATTCGCGAGTAATATGGAATTTTTGGACGGGGCAAGACACAAGCGTGAGGTCCGAAAGTGAGTTTTCAAATCAAGACGCATGTTCTAAATTGAATAAAACTTTCAGTGCATATGTTCTGGGACAATCCGCCGTCCAAATGTTGGAGACTAGATGCGACTCGCCAAAAAGAAAGATGAATGTACAAATAACTACACCAAAAAGATCAAGGACCCGCGATGGACAAATCGATCATTTTTTCCAAAAGATGGAAAGCTCTACTAACTCTATGCTTGATGCATTGAAAACGTCTTTATCCGACCGTAGTGGAGAGTGCAGTTCAAAACGCGTGTGCGACAGTTTCGAGCAGCAAGTGGTCGGCTGGAGCGAGGTCGATCGGATTATCGCTGAAGCGAAAGTGATAACGTTTATCAAAAACTTAAAACCCAACGATTACACTTTCTCACCACATGTCCCCACATCCGATGCCACCACTCACCCTACATCCTCTACTCCCAGTTCTTCTCTTCACCGTACTTCTTCCTTTAATAATTCCTCGAATCTTTCCACTTATGATAATGACATCTCTCTTTTTGAATTTAATCATTCGACTGAAAATGATGATTATTATTAGGTTTAGGTTTTATAATTATTTGCAATTCTTGGTTGTTATTTGATCTCTTTTGTTGTTATTTGTCATACTGTTGTTGATGTTGTTTTGAAAATCACTGTTTCATCAAAACTGATACATATTGAAATCTAAATAGAGTTCTACCACCTTTAAATTATAAGGATGGCTCCAACTTCTACCCGCAACGCGAACAAGAGAGACCAAATTGCTCGGATTGCGCCACTCATTGTTCGTCATTTCACAGTGATGTCGTCGGCGTTCCATCAACTGATGAAGTACAGGGAGGACAGCGTGGTCGGATTAACACGGAAAGCCACATTTCAATTCTATTCACGAAAAATCTCATTTTTATTTGAGCATGGCCACATTTCAGTGAGAATATAACCTCAGAAAAAATTCTTATACCAAATTCAGGAAGTCGTCGGCGTCAGTGACAACGTTTTCGGTCATTTGTTAACAATTTGCAATCATGGAGATTCGAAGTGTTCCGCAATTTTACGATTGGCTATTTTTTTGAAGTTCTGCAGAGAAGGCACATCGGAGAATGCGCTCGCCAAAGACGTAGGACTCTCCCAGCCTACTGTGAATCGAATCGTAGCCCGCTGCATCGATGATCTTGTTAACGCGGCACCCGAATACATCCGATGGCCGGAAACGAAAGATGAAGTTCGTCGAATGCAAAACGCATTCCTGAACTTGCAAGATCCTTCTGGGCGAAGTCGGAACATCCCTTGCTTTGGTCTGCTCGACGGAAAACATTGGCGATGCCAACACCCTCCCCGGACTGGAAGTTTGAACTTCAACTATAAAGGGTTTTTCAGCTTTAACTCTCTTTTCGTAACTGATGCCGAGCATAGAATCATTTACATCCAGATGTCTGAGTTAGGAGTGAACTCGGACGCCCAAATGTTCAGAAGCGGTCCACTTGATACCTTGCTTCAAAAAGCGTCAGAAGTTGCCGGAGTCCGCAAAGTTCCCGGAAGCGACACGGTCATGCCTTCGTTCATTTTGGCGGACAACGGCTTTGGCCTGTCAAAATTTGTAATGACGCCGTATCGCGAAAACCAGCTGAAATCAACAAAGGATATTAAGTACAATGAAAAAATTAGCTCTGTCCGGGTCAAAGTGGAAAATCTCTTCGGAATTTTAGTTTCAAAATTCCAAGTTTTTAATCGAGAACTTCGTCTAGATCCTAAACGCAGCCGCGCATTGATTATTTCCTGTTGTGTTATCCATAACATCTCTATTGGTGCTCCTTCTCCCCCAGTAGTAAGTGATGATGAAGAAGTTATAATTGATCCCTATAAGTGTGCGGAGAGTCAGCGGACTGCTCTAAAAAATCATTTGTTACGCGTTTGATATGACGCTTCTGGGCTTCCTTCACATTTTTTTGTTCTTGTTGATCCAATTATTATGTTTTAATTGATGTTAATGTTGCTTAAATAAAATGTTTATTATCGGCCCGCCACGTCGGTCAAACGCGCTCCGCTGAACTTAATACTACGTGGATTTCATTTTGGTTTCCAAATTATTTTATTTCACGTTGAATTTACACGTGAAATTAAATAATTTGGAAACCAAAATGAAATCCACGTAGTATTGAGTTCAGCGGAGCGCGTTTGACCATTTTGGCGAGCCCACAATACAACAACATATGAATAACCTCAGCGACGAAGAAAAAAATGGAGCAAAGCCTCCCTAACAACAATATTCTCATGGAAAACTGCGAGAAATGTACGAAATCGTCAAAAATGTGATGAAAATTATAGTAATCTGAGGTTTATCAATCAAAATTCAATTCACCAATCATTCATCCATTGAAAAAACGAAAAAAAATACAGAAATTCATTGGAAGTAAGCAATAAAATACAATCAATTCTCCAAAAAATATTTCAAAAATTATTCGCCCGTAAATCGATATTTCGCAGGTCTCACGGCCGAGGGCCTAAAAAACTTTTGCGATGGCCTAGAAAAGCAACGGAAAAAAACTCTCGCGGCCACGGATTTTTTTCTTTTTTTTCCGTCATTTGAATAAGGAAAAAAAGGAAAAAAACTATTTTTTTCCGACCCTGAATAACCCCATTATTAAAATCGCAAACTGTAGATCTTGCACGTGTCGAATGCTTTGTTTAAAATTTGCCACTTCTAGCGATAATTCAGCAGAATTTGATTCCAAAAGATTGAGAGACGTTATCATCAATTCAAATTTTAATGAAGGTATGTTAACGTTTTCAAAAATGGACATAGCATCCGCAAGCGAACTCAAATTCTGCTCTCGATTAAGTATTTTTGATGAAATTTTCTGCATTACCGCTGAAAGAGTATTTATGGATTTATTTAAAAGAGCAAAGTTGTTCCATGCAGAACTAGCGAACTGTTGTTCAAAGGGTGGTAAGTTCTTCATTCTTTCAGCCAGAATCATTCCGTTTTTGTGGAATGATTGGAAAATTTGGTTTAGATCGCGTCTCTTGAAAAACCTTAACGTTCGTTGCAAATAAATTAACTGAAAAGTGAGTTCCCAAGCATATGGGAAATTTTTAAAATAGTTGAAGCTTTTTGTTTTGCGAATTTCTGTTTGAACAATTTTGTCTGTTAAGTGCCATTCGCCTATTTGACGTTTGGTAGCCAAAAAAGTTTCAGATAGTATATCGATTCCAGAAATTTCTTCATTGGTAAGCGGTATTAATGAATCAATGAATTTAATGTGATTTATAATTTCCTTTATATCCAATTCAAACAGTTTTTGTGTTTCAACAATTTCGTAGATTTTAATTAGTGTTTCTTCATTAAAAATTGGTTTAAAATAAGCAATTTTCGAAAAGAAATCCAGAATTTTTGGTTTTTTCTCTTCAAAAAAGTTTACTTTGGTTCTTACTGATAGTAAAAACGGCATGTATTTGCCCAGGTCTTTTTTTCGTAAATATTCCAAAGCTTCATTTTCTAGGGTTGTTCGTGCAAAAGTCCGACTAATGTTAAAGACAACTTTAGCCAGAAGCTCAGTTTCTTCCACCAGTTTTTTAAGTTCTTCTTTCTGAATGCCATAATCTAAAAACATTTGTGAAGACATTAGATGCTGTGTACACTCAATCAACATGGAATTATTCAAATTTTCAATTGGTTTCAATTTTTTTAAAGTGGCGTTTACATTTTTCAAAAAACTGGTGAAAGCCGTTAGCTTCAACTTTTTCATATTTTGAAACATTTTCAAATTTTGGCGGACTGCATTTTTTATTTTTACAGTTTTTGCCCACACTTTTTCTGCTATTTCTATTTGAATACTCAAATTTGACATGGGTAACAGAAAGCTCTTCAACTCAGAAAGAAAATTTCCTCCATTCAAAAATCTTTTCAACTGATTGCCGTCTAAGTCCTTCAAAAGAGTTGTTATATCCTTTGATCCCTGAGGGAACCCTATGAGAGCCAGTTTATCATACAGCGTGTCTCTAGGGTTTATCAATCTATCAATGCATTGTAACTGTTCCATGACTCGTTTTTTGGCGTCGGCTCTTAGTAATCTTTTGATAATTGACACAGATGGAAGCAAACTTTTAACTTTTTTGGATAATCTTGTCAAAAATGTTTGAGACGTCAACTGTTTGTATTTATCAATGACAACAACAAATGAGCTTATATTATTTAAAATATGAACAAACTTGGTGAGCTTTTCTTGTATGTGGTTACGTGTTTCACTTTCTTTCATTGAAGAAATTTTCCTTCTTAAAGCAAATAAAGTGTCATGCACGTTGGAATAGTTTGAAGATGTTGCATTTAATTGCTCAAGAAGCATATTTAAAAAAGAAACAGCTTCAACAGCAAGATCAGGTAATATACCAAAATACAATTGCGTTTCATTGAAGGAAAACAACATTTCACCTAGTTGTGTTAATGGCGTAGTTTCTTTTGAAACAATTGTATCCAAGTCCATAGTAATATCTTTACTCGTGTTATGGTTTTTAGAGACAGCCATCAAATTCAAAGATTTTATATTTTTTGCAACTTGTACAACAAGCGATGGATTAATGGAATCCAATAAATTTGAATCTTGAACGCCGACTGCTTCAGTGATGACCTTTTTGATTATGTTTGAACTGCTGTCCACTTCATTCAGTACAGCAATTGCATTTGTAACACGTGCGAAACTTTCAATTGTTTTCTCAGCATTGTTGAAAACAGTAATTTTTTCATTCCAACTTTCCTGTTTGATTGAACCATGAAAACCGGAACTGAAAAAAAAGAACACGTTTAACAACGTGATTGCAACTATCGCAATAAAGAAAGTAGTGGAGAACAATTTGCTGTTTTGATCGAAATCAGTAAAGGTGTCATCAATTTTCTTTAGAGCTGTCTTTTTGTTCTCATTTTGTTGACCAGTTTTCGAACAATAATCTGAAAATTATTCATGTTTAGAAACAGTGTGCCTTATCGAAAAAAAATTTGTCGACAAATGCCCTTTTTGACAAATTATCGACAAAAAATTTGTCGAATTTGTCAAAATTTTGTCGACAAATTTATCGACAAAAATTCGAATTTGTCGTTTTTGTCGATAAATTTGTCGACAAAAAATTTCGACAAAAATTCGACAAAAAATTTCGACAAAAATTCGACAAATTTGTCGACAAAAAATCGACAAAAAATTTTCGACAAAAAATTTCGACAAAATATATTTTCTTGCTAATCACGGTGTCCAGGATTTGAAATGTGGGCGGAGCCTAATTTGCTGGCGCGTCAGCAAACTTCCATGGCGCACTTTCGGTGCTTGCGCATTCTTCGACTCTCGCATTTTATTTTATTGATTTTATTGTTTTTCTTTCAGTAAAACCTGTTTTTCTTTGTAAAATGTATGTGTTTTATCTTTTAATACTATATAATTGCCCAAACTTCGCTTTTCGATCGCGGACCCGTGATTTGTCGGTACAAGAAACTATGTATAGCCGGTTGCGTTCTCCAAGAGGGCAGCTACCAGACAGCTACCTGGCAGCTATTTGGCGGCTACCTGGCGGCTATTTGGCGGCTATTTGGCGGCTATTTGGCGGCTGTTTGGCGGCTATTTGGCGGCTATTTGGCGGCTATTTGGCGGCTATTTGGCGGCTATTTGGCGGCTATTTGGCGGCTATTTGGCAGCTATTTGGCAGCTATTTGGCAGCTATTTGGCGGCTGTCTGGCGGCTGTCTGGCAGCTATTTGGCGGCTGTCTGGCAGCTATTTGGCAGCTGTCTGGCAGCTATTTGGCGGCTGTCTGGCAGCTACCAGTTCGATTTCATACCAGTTCTATTTCGTACGAGTTCTATTTCGTACGAGTTCTATTTCGTACGAGTTCTATTTCGTACGAGTTTTATTTCGTACGAGTTCTATTCCGTGCAGTTCTATTCCGCGCAGTTCTATTCCGTGCAGTTCTATTCCGTGCAGTTCTATTTCGTTCAGTTCTATAACGTAGCAGTTTTATTCCGTGCAGTTCTATTCCGTGGCAGTTCTATTCCGTGCGAGTTCTATTCCATATCCAGTTCTATTCCATAGCGGTTCTACTCCGTGCGAGTTCTATTCCATATCCAGTTCTATTCCATAGCGGTTCTACTCCGTGCGAGTTCTATACCGTAGCACCCCCGAAGGAACTGCCCGGAATACAGCTATCCAAAATAGAATTGTAAAATTTGATGTCTTCTGCAGTTCTACAACAACAAAATCGACAAAATTTCGACAAATTTGTCAAAATTTTTTATCGACAAATTTGTCGAATTTGTCGATTTTTGTCGATAAATTTCGACGAAAAACTTTGACAAATTTATCGACAAATTTGTCGAACCGGGGCTACTACGGTATAGAACTCGCACGGAGTAGAACCGCTATGGAATAGAACTGGATATGCAATAGAACTGCGCGGAATAGAACTGTGCGGAATAGAACTGCTACGGAATAGAACTGCACGGGATAGAACTGCTACGGAATAGAACTGCGCGGAATAGAACTGTAACGAAATAGAACTGCTATGGAATAGAACTGCACGGAATAGAACTGTGCGGAATAGAACTGCTACACTGGTGAAGCGCCACGGGCCCGCAGCGGGCCCGCCGCGGGCCCGCCAGCGCACCGCTGACAGCTAAAAGAGTACACGCGTGGTGCACGCAGCGGGCCCGTGGCGGGCCCGCCAGCGGTTCGCTACCTGCTACATCGCGTGGGTGACCCCTTTCTTGTTTTTTTTTCTTTATTTGATATTTTCTATTAGAAACTAACACTGATGTTATCAATAAGACAGTTTATTGAAAAACAGAAAAGAAAAATTTAGAAAATTATTAGATTATCACAAAGTTCTTCGATGACGTTGCCCGAATCATCTCATCATCGATCGTCCAAATCGAGATGTCGCACGTGTCTGAAAATTGAATAAGTTTATTATGTGAGAGCTGGCGCTAAATACGGCATCCCGGAGTTTTTAAAAACTTTATTGCCACAAGTAAATGGCGTAGAGTTTCATGTTATTTTAAAAAGTACATTAAAAAGTTTCCAAAACAGTTGAAAATAACTCTTTTTAATTTTTTTTCAACTCTTTTTAAGCCGTAGAATGTCAAATAAGTCAAAGAAGACCGATAGTTGCATATAATTGCCACGGACTTCTTAGAATCACTTGAAATGGTACTCGGTTTAACTGGGCTTCTAACGTTTTCTATATTTTTAGGGAATATCGTTTTTAAAAAGAAATATAGCGTTTTTTTGTGTCATTCTTATTTCATTCAGTTCCTTTCTTCATAAGCATTTTTCCAAATTTGATCTGCGCAAAAAGCACATATTTCGCACCAGAACTCGGTCGCTCCAAGCCCTGTGGCTTTGAAAATTTTTGGGCACGTTTCGTGCCAATCGGCTTTTTTTCCACTACGTACCGATTCGGATCCTAGGCCATTTTGAGAAATTTTCTCTTCCATGAAAGAAATCCTGGATCTATTTGAAAATGAAAGCCACATGAAAAATCGGCTCAATAAATATTGTTCTTCGTTTAATTTACTACATTTTTTAAAGTTGGTTCAAATCGGTGCGCTACCGGCTTCAGGAAATTTGTTAAAGATATTGCAGTCGAGCAAAAAATAACGGATTTTCGCTTCCATTTTCAGTTTTCTGTACTTTTCTGGGAAATAAAGGTCTAAATAAAAAATCGGCTCGCTAATTATTTTTCTTCATTTAATTTGCTATTGTCGGCCCGCCAAAATGGCCAAACGCGCTCCGCTAAACTCAACGCTATGCGATTTTCATTTTGGTTTCCAAATTATTTTATTTCACGTATAAATTCAACGTGAAATGAAATAATTTGGAAACCAAAATGAAATTCTCATAGCGTTGAGTTCAGCCGAGCGCGTTTGACCATTTTGGCGGGCCGACAATAAGTAATACAATTTATTTTGCTCTTTTTTCGCGAATTTCAACAAGACTAAAACTTTTCAAAACATACCGATTGGCCAGATGAATTCGATTTTTTCCATAGCAGCCTGGCGTCTTTACCACCTGAAAATAATAAATATCTCAACAAAAAAACCCATAAAACGTACTTTACAAACTTCCTCGTTTTTCAGGCGGATTTTAACCTCCGCCGACCGCAAAATGTTGCCATTTTGATTCGTTTTTCCCCTGAAAACACAAAAAATTAATTAGAAATTAAAAATAATGATAAAAAACGGCAGAAAAACACGTAAAATTGAAGTTGTTTGACAAAAAAATATTGAAAAAGTTAAGCCCCGCCCACTTTGCAATCTGCGGCACACAATTTTGCAATAATGCTGCGCGCCATTTTTTCACGAAAACTGGGTAATACTGACTTTTTACGTTAATATTTTTGATGAATAATCAAAAAATGAGTATAAAATCACAAAATTTAACATTTAAAAAAATTAATTTACACGTAATCGCTTTAAAATAGGCAGATTGAGCGATGTTAGCTTGCGCTGAACTCATTGTCAACGTCAATCCGCAGTACCCGATTGTCAACGTTATTAAAACGGTAATTTCAGTATTATAGAATTTCAAGCCTGCCACGCTGACGTGTACTGGATATTGACACAGCATTTAAGAGACTTGTTAAAAAAGGAACGCGATAAGGAAAAGGCGATAAAGGCTCCCTTACCGGCTTGACTCTTTTAGCAGCGTAGAAATATTTTTTCTATAAAAACTATAATTGCTGGAAAACACATATAATAAATTCGTGGCGGAGTGACATTTCACGTGAAACCGGGAGACGAAAAATATCTTAATTTCTTCAGTTACTTTTTTTTTTTCGAATAAAACGTAAAAAATTGTCCCTCCGCTATATTATACAACCATTGCAAGAAGCCGGAATATCTACGTAATTGCTAATGTATGCTGAATTTTTAATAAAGGCTGCTACATTATTTTTAGCAGGTACTGTAAGCTTCGTTACTGAAGCTGCACTTTTTTTAGAGAAAATACAGTGTTTTTAGATGTGAATTATTCACAAGAAATGAATTACATTCAAGCGAACGAAACTCGTAGTTTTTTGAATGCCTTCATCTGTTTGTTTGAATTTTGTATAAATAATTTTGTTTTCAATGAACTTGCGACATGAGAACATGAAACTCCACCCACTTATTTTTACGGTGTTTGCGGATTTTTGTTTTCATGATGCAAATTGTTTGAAAACCTAATAAACACTTCTCAAATTAGAAAAAAACGTTTTCAACAAATATCAAAACAAACGAAACGTTAATGAAACTTTTCTGCAACTTATCCGCGGTCGGTCATGTCCAATTCTTACAATTAGAACAAAGGGCGCTACCTCGAAATAGAACCTTTTCGAAATAGAAATGTGCCGAAATAGAACGTGACGCGAAATAGTACCGCGTGAAATAGAACTGTTCTGAATTAGAACTGTCCCGAATTAAAATTGCGTGAAATAGAACTGTACCGAAATATAACCGCGTGAAATAGAACCCAGTCAATAAATAGAAAACGCTCCTCAACTGAAATCCAACACAGTGCCACGGTTGTTACAGGTCACGCCACTGACAAGGGAACATTTTAAGTCAAGGTTGTCTCTAGAGAAAACTAACTACACGGGTAGAAAGAGGAGCTTTGAAAACCTATATTCCCGTTTTCAAAAGCTGCTTACGAGACCTCTGAGATGCTGAAATTCCAGTCCGAAGTTAGAGCATTTTACCATAGATTTTTGACACTTCGTCGACCGCGACGACCCACACTCAGATCATCGCCTTGCCTTACTTGTCAACATCCGCTAAACTCTTGAAAATCGTGGTCGAGTGGCGCAGTGGTAAACTGCTAGAATGGGAACTGCGAGGTCACAGGTTCGGTCCCCTTATGATACATTTTGTTTTTTTTTCTTTAACTATTTTGGAGAGATTGGAAATACTTTGAAAAACACTTAAAATTTTTCAGAAATTAATGTTGTAGCCTTCAATAGAAGTGCACTGTCAATCAAAATACGTGTTAAATAAGTGTTAAATTCATTCCTATTTGTGAGGGGCTGGTTTATTTTAGGGGGCCGCTCTATTTTAGGGAGCCATTCTATTAGAGAATTTACGGCACTTACAACAAGCCGAAAAAAACTAGCAAATATGTAATTTTATCCCCAAACAGAAAGATAATTGTCTATTCCATAAAAGTTAAAAAAAAAGGAAATGTGTCGTAAGGGCACCGAACCTGTGACCTCGCACTTCCCATTCTAGCAGTCTCACAGGTAGTGCGCGTTCAGCTTATAATAGGTTGCGCGCAAGGCCTATCGAGTACACGCGAAGGGCAGCCAAGTCAGCCAATAAAAGGCCTATCGCGGCTCGACGCCTGTAATAGGCTTAGAATAAACTTATCGCGGGTGATTTTTGCCTACAATTTGCTTATTGCGGTCAACAGAAAACCAATTGCACGTTAATAATAGGCCTTTCGCGGCTATTGCAAGTTCGAACGTAGACGTACCGCGACATATTAAAACTGAAATGTTCTTAAAAAACTTGAAATCAACTATTTATTTCAACATCAATTTATTTAGAACTCATTAAAAAAATATGCAAATACAATTTAACAAGAGACAACAACAAAAAGAAAACATGTAAAATAACGAAAGAGCATCACAGAGAAAAACAAGAAGGTTAGGGATAATTGTGGCTGCCTGGAGAATGTTTTACTTTTAAAAAGACATTCGAAATATTCACTATATGATTAAAAAAAGAAGGAAAACGGCAAAAAAAACTGCGCGAAAACTCGAAAATGCTCCGATTGACCTAAAATTTTGGAAAATAAGGGAAAAAATCTCATAAAATTTTGGACCGAAATATCGATTTTTTGAACATATTGATTTCTTCTGAAATTTTTTACCATCGATATTTTGGTCCGAAATTTTGTGGGAATGCCCGGGAGTATTTTTCCCTCTTTCACAAAATTTCAGGTCAATCGGAGCATTTCCCGAGTTTTCGCGCAGTTTTTTGCCGTTGTCTTCCTTTTTTTTTTGCTATTTGGTGAATAACACCATTATGTAATGAATTCGTGGCGGACTTTAAAAAATTTTGCCCCCATAATTTGCCCCAGACAGCCGGTTAAAAAAAAGGCAAACAACTTATAATATCGATCCTGTCCAAAGTCGCTCGGCTGTGCTCCTGTCCCATTGCTCGGTTGTGCTCCTGTCCCATCGCTCGGCTGTGCTCCTATCGCCAGACACAAACAATCTGAAAGTTTCAGTATTTAATTGAGTTGCTGAACCTTTAAAAAAAACTTCAGTCGAGATTGCCGAAAACTTTTATCTTCAGACATGTCGAAACTCGGGCCGGGCCGGTAGAACATTTCCCCGGCCCGGTCGGCCCGATCAATTTTTATTTCGGATTTTTTTTCGTTTTTTTTTCAATTAAAAACAAATATTCGAAGTAATTTCGTCGTTATAATGGATTGGTGGCGAAGTGACAATTTTTATCACGTTTTTATTCGAAAAAATGAAAAAATATCAGGAAAAAAATGAAGATACTTTTTGTTTCACAGTTTCACGTAAAATTCGTTTGTTGTGATTACATTTTTTATTTTTAAGCAGGCATTTTCTCTTAATTTCACGTATTATAAAATTTTCCGGGCCGGGCCGACAAAATTTCACCATTGGCCCGGCCCGGCCGCGATATGTCTGCTTTTTTTACTACACAAACTAAAAACTTACATTCTGCAGCCGGGTAGTCGGGCAGCGTCGGTTGACCAGGCGGCGTCGGGCAGTCTGAAAGTAAAAATTAATTTTCGAAGGGAAACAACGACACAGTGGCGGAATTTGACACCTCCAAATGCTCGTCTAGTGGAGCGCACTTGCATACCTCCTCCTTTGGCGCCGATCATATAAACGCCCATCGCGGGCACTGAGAATGTGTACTGTGATGGTCTAGTGGTCTACATTTTCGATCGCCGATCTGGAGGCCTGGGTTCAATACCTCTTGGTGCACTATTTTTTTGTTTTCTGTTTTGAACCACAGATTCAAAGCAAGCTTCCGCCCAGCTCCCTCCGGTCGCCCATTTTCAAGGTTTCAGGCATGCTTCCGGTGTTTTGCCGCTGAACTTTCTGGATAAAAGCTACTTGCCGAAGGATTTAAATAAAACTAACTAATTTAAAGTAGTTCGAAAAAAAAAGGAAATTTTAATTTTGTTTTCAACGTTCTACTCCAACACGCAAATGTAATTTTTGTGATATTCGAAACAAAAATCCATAAGATTTAGTCTGAGCAGATACAAAAGAATTAAAAAAAAAATAAAAACCGCGGAGGGGGATCGAACCCACAACCTACAGATTGGCGTCCTCAAGTTCTCACCACTAGGCCACCGCTGCACACATTCTCAGTGCCCGCAATGGGCGTTGATATATGAGCGGCGCGCGACGCGAGGAGGTATGCAAGTGCGCTCCACTAGACGAGCATTTGGAGGTGTCAAATTCCGTCGCACAAAACAACGACTCTATGCGGGTTAGTGAGGGCCAGCCAAAAACAGTGTTTCATTAAAAAGAAAGTGTTTTCATTTCGAAACAATTTTTTGAGTGATTTATGGAAAAATCGATAAATACATATTTCAAAATTTTTTGTGATTCATATCGAGTTGCATCAACAAAAAATAAAACACTTTCCATTTTTTTACACGCAAATTATGAATTTTAGTGTAAGTTGAATTTTTGCATGACAAAAGTGGACATCGTTTAAATTTTTGATGATGGAAATCGATTGAAATCCCATCATATTAATTTTAAAATAATAATCGGCAAAAAAATTAATTAAAAATAAGAAAATTACTTCAAAAAAGCGACGGAGAAAGGCAAAGAGGCCCAAAAAAAAATCAGTCAGCTCAAAATTGTCTCTGCGTACGCTGCGTCTCTCTCGTAGCCGTCGAGCGCGCTTGCATCGTCCTGCCGCCGTCGCGGCGCCTCTTGTAATAGGCCTAACGCGGTCGCCGCACACACCGCGTGCGCGATAAGTCTTTTACAGGAGGGTAGCCGCTGCCACCCGCGATTGATTTATTTTAAGCCCAGAACAGGCCTATATTTGGCTTACACCTATTATAAGTTGGACGCGCTTTACCTGTGCTACCACTGCGCCACTCGACCACATTTTACAAGAGTTTAGCGGATGTTGACAAGTAAGGCAAGGCGGTGATCTGAGTGTGGGTCGTCGCGGTCGACGAAATGTCAAAAATCTATGGTAAAATGGTCTAACTTCGGACTGGAATTTCAGCATCTCAGAGGTCTCGTAAGCAGCTTTTGAAAACGGGAATATAGGTTTTCAAAGCTCCTCTTTCTACCTGTATAGTTAGTTTTTTCTGGAGACAACCTTGACTTAAAAGGTTCCCTTGTGAGTGGAACTTTTTCTGTTTGGCCATTTATTCAATAGTCTTCACCCAATTGCGATAAAATGCTCTAAAACGGAGTACAGTTCTATTTCACGCGGTTCTATTTCCGAACAGTTCTATTTCACGCGGTTCCATTTCGGAACATTTCTATTTCGGAACAGTTCTAATTCAGAACAGTTCTATTTCACGCGGTTCTATTTCGCGTCACGTTCTATTTCGGCACATTTCTATTTCGAAAAGGTTCTATTTCGAGGTAGCGCCGAACAAAGTCTACTAAAAAAATCTTTGTACTCGTTATTATTCATATAAAACTAGGAAAAAAATATTTATATACCTTATTGAGACAGTTTACCATCCTCCGCCCACCCGTTCGTCAGCTGGACGCTGGCGGGCCCGCCGCGGGCCCGTAGCGGGCCCGCCAGCGCATCACCACTGAATATCAGCATTTTCGATCAAAAACTCAACTAATTAGTGTCCTATGCGCAATTTTACTTCGTTTAAAATAACTATAACTCATTTATAAACCCATTAGAAACAAAAAATTTTCCACCTATCAGTCACCTACCAAATATCATAGCCGCCGCGGGCCCGCCAGCGGCCAGCGAGAGCACCCAAGCGCTGGCGGGCCCGCTGCGGGCCCGTGGCGGGCCCGTAGCGTCTGCGGAGCCGCCGCGGGCCCGCGCGCGGTTCACCAGTGTACGGAATAGAACTGCACGGAATAGAACTGCTACGAAATAGAACTGCTACGGAATAGAACTCGTACGAAATAGAACTCGTACGAAATAGAACTGGTACGAAATAGAACTGGTACGAAATAGAACTGGTACGATTAAATTAATCGACGAAAAATATCGCTAAACAACACGCGGTTCGTAATTTCGGAGCGTCGATATGGTTTTTTCAAATTGAAGAATTCAAATGATAGCGATCGCGGACCCGTGATTTGTCGGTACAAGAAACTATGTATAGCCGGTCGCGTTCTCCAAGAGGGCAGCTACCAGACAGTATTGGAATCCGGACACACTTTTTCGCGTGCAGGGCAGCGTGTGGCGCGGAAAATTGCTTTTTCGCGCCGTTACTCACTGTAGCCGCACGGGGTAATAGCTAGTGCCCTGGTGAAAATGCTCCATTGAGAATACGCGCACGCCGCACGCGCCGCATTTGACAGAACAAAACCTTGGAACTGTGCCAATGCAAACATTTAGAAAAGAAACAAGACGAAGAAGACGAGAGAAAGAAGAGACGAGCCGGAGAAGACGAGAGATTCGACACACGTCGAGCATGTTTTTTGCGCAAAAAAATTGTTTGAAAAAAAAAACATTCGCCAGCACGCCGTGTGGCCGGCCGGTATAGTTGCCTTGGGCAAGTCACCCACCCAAACTCCTATTATTATTGGCCTACACGTATCAACGCCACGGCACTCTGTCTAGACCACCATATACGCTGTTAAGCGCCACAAATAAAATAAAAATAAAAGTAGTTTAAGTTCACGTGAGGTCACGCGATTTAGTGCCACGTGGATATTATTTATTTTGGGCGGCCCCATTGGCCATTAAGTTCTCGTTTTAGTTCTCGTTTCTGTTTCGTTTTTGTGGTTTTTCCTCCTTGCGGTGTTATTTTTTTGTATATAAACTCTTCGTTATAACCCGTCTTTGTCTTATTTTAATTAGGAACCCGGCCGTTTTGAATAAAACGGGCCAACTGTATATCAAATCGATAACATGGGAACTGTGTACGGTAACCAACTAGAGGATTTCCAAAAACTTAACCGGACGTTAGAGTTCCAAAATCCATAACATTTTCAGGAAAGGTCCCAAATTGGGATATGGCGCTTCAAACTATGATTCTTACTATTTCCAACATTTACCCTTACAAAATTCCCTTGTTAACGGTTCAAATGATGATATTTTGTTCTTTAGTGCGCGTCATAATGATAGGACACCCCCTTATTGGGTTCCAAGAAAACTAAGAAGTTTGGTTCAAAACGGTTATTGACATTTGATTCAGGATCAAAATTAATCGTCGGATGCAAATTTGTAGAATATTACGAAAAGTTTTCGGACGGTACCATGGAAAAGTCACTTTTTCGGCCTCGTCATATTTATACGGCATCCCCAGAAAATGGGGGCTACCTGATGAATTCCGCGATATTTTGACATTCCAAACATCCAATTTTTAATAAAAAAATAATTGTAATAATTTTTTCAATCATTTCACTCCTTTTTTCACTTCAATTTTTGAGAAAAAATCAACATTTGTTGAAAAACTGCAAAAACTGGATGAAAAACAAAATAGTGATTTGACTGGTTGTGAGGGAATACAATTGCACTTTTTGAAGACATTTCAGCAACTAGTAGATTCTCCGTTCTTTTGAATCACCTGGAAGGTTCTATTTGGCAAACTGTTGGACAGGTTCTCCAAGTATGACGGCTGAATCTTGCTCTACTCGACCTTGACGGTATCTCTCAACTCGGAAATTGAGTTGTACTGTTTGTCGTTCTTGTAAACGGACCTCGCCAGAATGCCTCAGTTGTTTTCGATTGGATTCAGGTCCGGCAAGCACGTTGGCCAATCGAGAACTTTGATATTTTTTAAAGCCAAGAAAACACGAGTACTGTTAGAGGGATTGGCTTCATTATTTGACGCGTGGTGTTTCCAGATCTATGGATTGTTTGCAAAATAGTTGATTTGGACACTTTCAGTTGTATTTCTGCACCAAAATCTGTTGCCGACTTCACGGTGTTCGACACTGCTCTTGCAACATTTCTCTCATCTCGTTGTTTCAACTTTTTTCGGTCTTCCAGTGCTTTTTGATGTTCCATATGTCACAGGATCAGAGATAAAACAATTGATAACAGTCTGAGAGCGATAACTTTCACGGTGTGTTGAAGCGTACATTTTTTCAAAAATAATAAAAAGTACGCAAATTGCCGTTACATGCGCTTTCAAATTATAACGTTACAGGTTTCTGTGCATGTTCCGAAACTTACGACAATTCAAAAAATGTTTTCATTGAATCCGAATGAAACAATTCTGTTAATTCAACGAAAAGTGCTTCTAATCGACTCATTAATTTTTGCTTATGCGGAAGAGTACAAAAAAAGGTAGAAAATGACGTAAATTTATTGATTAATGAGATATTTCCGAAACAGTGACCGTAACCACAAAACTGTCTTTCAATGAGTAGTGCGAGGGGGCGCATTTGCAGCGGTGCACTGTTCAACACACCGTGACTTTATGCGCTCATCAATGAAACGGACATACCGTAAAAACTGTAATATGCGCCATGGCGGTCTATTTTTCGGAGTGGGTCTAGGGGTGGCGTTGTATTAGAGGTGGTGTTCTATTAAAGAGTGGCGGTTTATTTTCCGGAGCTGAATTTTTAGAAAAAAATCAAATTTTTTTTTTTCAACAACCGAAAATAAAAAAAATCAATAGAAAAAATTGAAAAAAAAAACGAATGTAAATATTGTCGACCCGCAACGACGGTGAAACGCGCTCCACTGATTTTAGTACTTTGTGATTTTCATTTTGGATTCCGAATTTGTATTGTTTTAAAAAATTTGTCATCGCCAAAGCCGCGTTAACTTTAAAATTAAGCTCCGCCTCTTCACGCGAATTTTATGAAAATTATATTTTCCTTCACTTTTTTTCGTGAAATTTTTAAAAAAGTTAATATTCGCGGGAAGAGGCGGAGGCTAAATTCAAAGTTTACGCGGCTTCGAAAAAGACACGTTTTTCAAAACGGTAATATTTTATTTCACGTTGAATTTATACGCGAAATGAAGTGATTTGGATACCAAAATGAAAATGAAAAAATACTAAATTCAATGGAGCGCGTTTGGCCGTCATGGCGGACCGATAATATGCATTTGTACCGTTCTTCGAATTCAAGAGACATATCACTACTCTCCATGGTGCAGAACCACTATCAGCAGCATCAATATCTTCTCTTGCTTCGAAAATGTTGTATTATCGGCCTCCACGTATCAGCGCCACGGCACTCCGTCTAGACCGCCATACACGCCGTTAAGCGCCACAAATAAAATAAGTTTAAGGTAACGTCGGTTTCACGCGTTTAGTGCCACGTGGATATTATTTATTTTGAGCGACCCATTTCGGTCATTTTTAGTGCTTGTTTCTGGAGTTAGGTTTTGGTGTTTTGTCTTTTCTAGTGTTTCTTCCTTTTATTTCACATTCTTATTATTTATTTTGAGTATTTCGGCCCACTTTCGGGTTTAATACGAAGAATAAACGTCTTTGTCTTTAAACTTGTCGTACTTTCGTTCGTTATTTAATAGGAACCCGGAAATTTCTTTGAAGAAAGAGATAACTTGGGGGCCGAGACCGTTTTTTTTTTAGTTTATCGACTCTGTGTTACTTTTGCGTTTGACCGATAGGTTTGAATAAACTGTCGGTTAAATTGTGAAAGAGACACAGCGTTAATTTTGCAATTAACCGATAGGTTTGAATAAACTGTCGGTTAAATTGTGAAAGAGACGCAGCGTTAATTTTGCATTTGACCGATAGGTTTGAATAAACCGTTGGTTAAATTGTGAAAGAGACGCAGGAAGTCGATAGTTACGCAAAGGATTAGAAAGTCAACGAAAAATAGACATGTCTTTGAGACAGGCGGAGAAGGATGTGGAATTGGAGATTGAACACGTGGAAGAGAAAAACGTGGTGGTGGAAGTGGAGGACTCGGTGAGTGGCGGAGAA
Organism: Caenorhabditis japonica; assembly: GCA_963572235.1. Lineage (NCBI taxonomy): Eukaryota > Metazoa > Nematoda > Chromadorea > Rhabditida > Rhabditidae > Caenorhabditis > Caenorhabditis japonica. Next base: position 6,112,361 of record OY754342.1, read on the forward strand.
AGTGAGGAAAGGCTCGGCGCCGAACGGAAAGTCAGCGTCCGAGGCCGAAGAAAATTAGTTAAAGGTTTTGCACAATTGTTGAAAACTATTGAGCAAGTGAGTGAAAAGGTTGAAAAAGACCAAAAATTATTGTTATAATTTTATTGTAAAACAAGCCTGCAGCTTGTGGCGACTAAGTCGCCTTCGTCAAATATTTATTTTTATTTATTTTTGGTTTTATTGCTGGTAATGGCAATCATTTCTTTTCACCATTTCTTTCAATTTCTTATGACCCTTGTGGTATAGTGGTTAGCACGTTTGAGCGTCAATCTATAGGTCTCTGGATCGAGTTTTGTCGACTGCAAACTCGTGTGTAAGACACACAAACAAACACACAGACTAATCTAAAATTTTCTATTTAAGAAAGATTGTAAATATAATATAATGAAAATTGTAATGGGGTTATTCTCGGAACCAGCAAAAAAAAGCAAAAAATATAAAAAAAACAGCAAAAAATTCAGCGAAAATTCGGAGAATGTACCGATTGTTCTGAAACTTTGAGAGATCATTTAAAAAATACACTCGGGCATTCCCTGAGAATTTCAGACCAAAATATCGATTTTGAAAATTTTCAGAAATAAGAATTGATATTTTTTAAAATCAATATTTCGATCTGAAATTTTCAGGGAATCACGGCGTGCTCGAGACTACGTTTTTCAAATTATTTTGGAATTAAAATTTCGGCAGTCATCTCTCTCAAGTCTCTGCGTATCTAGCTTTGCACACACTTATCTAAACTTGGCAGACTGCACTGGGGTATGAGGAGGGAGTGAGTAAAAGCGCCCGGACGCACACACGCAGCGCATCCAAACGAGGCCAAAAAAATAAAAAAGGCGCGCGAAAAATTTCGCATTATCGGAGAGAAAAACCAACGCAAAATCGTGAAAATTACGAAATCCTATCCAAAATTATTTCACGCGGGTTGGTTTTTCTCTCCGATAATGCGAAATTTTTTGCGCGATTTTTTATTTTTTGGGCCTCGTTTAGATGCGCTGCGTGTGTGCTTCCGGGCGCGTTTACTCACTCCCTCCTCATACCCCAGTGAGACTGATACTATCGAGACGCAGAAAATTGCGACAGAGCGCGTTTGCCTTTACGTAGGTTCCAACACGCCGTGGGAATGTCCGAGAGTATTTTTTAAATGATCTCTCAAAGTTTCAGACCGATCGGAGCAGTCTCCGAATTTTCGCTGAATTTTGTGCTGGTTTTTTCTATCTTTTGCTTTTTTGCTGGTTCCGAGAATAACCCCTTAAGTACAATAGAAAAGTTTGATAAAGAGAAAATCATACAAAAGAAGGAATTAAAGAAAATGGCACGAGAAAAAATTGGAAAATACTAAATTACTAAAAAAAAATGAAGAACAACCATTAACTACTTCCACAGTGGCTGATCGTCTGATTCGTTTCGTTTCATCTGTTTTTGAATTGGCTTTTGTCACGCTGAAAAAAAATGTTGTATCTGATTTTTTTTCCCTTTTTAATAAATTTGTGTAAATAACGGAAATCATTTATTATCTCGGTTAGGGTAGGCCACTGCTTAATTTTTCGGAAATTTTCTTAACTGCCAGTTTTGGGAACTAGAATGAGAACAAATTAGGCTAAAACGGCAAGAAAATTTTAAAAACTGATTTTTTTCCAGAATCTTTAGTTTTTTTTTTTGCCAAAACTCAGCGAGAACCTCGTTGAATTTAAAGTTTTTTTGTGTTCAAAAGACGGAAAATTTTGGAAGCACAACTAGACATCAATAAGCACGGTGTGCTATTTTTGGTAATGAATTTTCGGAGGTCATCTCTTTCGCATTTAACTAAACTTGACAGAATTCCACTTGAGACGCAGACAAATGCGACAGGGCGCGTTTGCTGTTACGTAGGTTCTAACACGCCGTGAATCGTAATTTTTTGAACAAAAAGTGATAAATCACGGCGATTTCGAACAAATATGTTGATACATGCTGGCATCTACGTTTTAGTCTCATTTTATGAAATTCGATTTTTTCGCGCGTTTAATTTGCTGCGTACGTTCCGTGAAAGCAAAAATAAAAACATGTTTTTTTCGCGCAGATATTGGGAAAACAAAAAAATTGCAACGCGGTGTTTGCGTACTTTTGAAATTCGAATGAAAATGGGAACAAATCTCTTCATTTCCAATGCTATTTCTCTCATTGCCATTTGAATTTCAAAAGTAAGCAAACACCGCGTTGCAATTTTTTTGTTTTCACATTAATCCTTATATTTTTAAAACATTTGATACAGCAGCAGCGTTGGCAACGCCGCGAGGGAATGTTCTCTTAACACGCGGGTCACAGTGTTTCATTAAACGTTGAGTGTGTTTGGGGCGCGTTTGCACTGAGGTAGGTGCTAGCATGCCGTGTGATAATTTTTTATGATTTTTAAGATGTTTTGGTGCTATCTTGTATTCGCAAAAAAGCGACACTCGAATTCACGTTTTTATTCGAAAAAAGGAATTAAGTAACTGACAAGGAGGAAATAAAAATTTTTTTGTCATTTAGAGTCAGCGAATACATCATCAACCTCGCTCTACTGCAAAACTCTTAAAAAATAGTGTTGCACTTGCAAGATTAACTCGTATCCTAGTTTGTATAATTTTTTTAACGGAAAATGACATAGCCACGACTAATTGCAGTTTAAGTTTGATTTTTCGCTTCAAAACAGGCAAACTAAACTGTTGAAAATTGAAAAGTGCCGTAGAGCGAGGCTGATGATGCATTCGCCGAGTATAATTTGCCGTGAAATGTCACTCCTCCCGAATACGTGATATGCTGTTTTCTGGAATCACGTATTTATTACAGTCTGAAAATGCACGAAATTCACAGAAAAACTACGATTTTTCATGTATTTTCAGATTTTTTTTGTTCACAAAGAAGATTTTGAGTCGTTTTCAACGCGGTAGTATTTTTGAAAGCCACGGAACTTTTTTTGGATAGCAATATATCTTTTTAAGACAATTTTTATTTGAAAAAACTCACTATCAATCCTTTTAAATGACAGTTGACCAAACTCTTCTAAAACGTCTTCTTCGTATTCGGAAATTGTTGCCATCGGAGTCTCGTCATCGTCCTCTGAGTGAAAAATTTCTAAAAAAAATATTTTTTTTTTTTAATAAAACAATATGTACTCCATACGCACTTTTTTAAATTAAAATTTCCAGAATAGGGAGAAATGCACAGCAGGCGAACCACTCGCCCAAAATCCTCCAGGTAAATTGATTTTTGTTGCACCGCAGGTGTCAGACTACAATAAATATTAATTATAAGACCAAAGTAGCGATAAAATGTTTAAAAAAAAAGAAGAAATCAGCCAAAAAGAAGCAGAAAGTATTAAACGAAAAAGTTGTTTTAAAACGTTGTGAAAAAAACGCGAAAATTTGGGAAACGCGCGAAAAAGTTATGCTTGGCATTGGCTGAGTATCCAACGTTAAAGCATTGGCAGCCAAATTGCCCAAAAAAAATATGTGCTTTGAATTAATTTCCTTGGTTTCCTATCGGGTTTCGGCTGTTTTTTTGCTAATTTCGTATTTTTTGTTAACATTTAAACGCTACTTTGGTATTATAATAAATATTTATTGCAGTCTGACACCTACGGTGCATCAAAAATCAATTTCGCTGAAGGATTTTGGCGATTGGTTCACCTGCGGTGCATTTCTCCCAACACTGGCAATTCTCATCTAAAAAAAACGTGGGTATAGAGTACATATTGATTTATTTTGCAGTAAAATTTATTCAAAAAAAATATAATTTTTTAGAAATGTTCCACTCAGAGGACGATGACGAGACTCCGATGCCAACAACTTCCAAAAACGAAAAGAACGTTTCAGAAGAGTTTTGTCAACTGTCAAGTAAAAAGATTGATAGTGAGTTTTTTCAAATAAAAGTTGTTTTAAAAATATATATTCTATCCAAAAATGTTACGTGGCCTGAAAAATACCAACACTTTGAAAACGACTCAAAAATTTCTTTGCAAAAAAAAAAAACTGAAAATACATCTTCAGACGGTAAGTGACATTTCACGCCAAATTGAATGACAAAAAAAATTATTTATTTCCTCCTTGTCAGTTACTTATTCCTTTTTACAACAACAAGATAACACCAAAACATCTTAAAAATCATTAAAAATTATCAAAATATTTGTTCGAAATCGCCGTGATTTATCACTTTTTGTTCAAAAAATTACGATTCACGGCGTGTTAGAACCTACGTAACAGCAAACGCACCCTGTCGCATTTGTCTGCGTCTCAAGTGGAATTCTGTCAAGTTTAGTTAAATGCGAAAGACATGACCTCCGAAAATTCATTTCCAAAAATAGCACACCGTGCTTACTGATGTCTAGTTGTGCTTCCAAAATTTTCCGTCTTTTGAACACAAAAAACTTTAAATTCAACGAGGTTCTCGCTGAATTTTGGCAAAAAATAAACTAAAGATTCTGGAAAAAAAAATCAGTTTTTAAAATTTTCGTGCCGTTTTAGCCTAATTTGTTCTCGTTCTAGTTCGCAAAACTGGCAGTTAAGAAAATTTCCGAAAAATTAAGCAGTGGCTTACCCTAACCGTGATAATAAATGATTTCCGTTATTTACACAAATTTATTAAAAGGGGGAAAAAATCAGATAAAACACTTTTTTTCAGCGTGACAAACCAAAAGCCAATTCAAAAACGGATGAAACGAAACGAAGCAGACGATCAGCCACTGTGGAAGTAGTTAATGGTTGTTCTTCATTTTTTTTTTAGTAATTCCGTATTTTCCAATTTTTTCTCGTGCCATTTTTTTTAATTTCTTCTTTTGTATAATTTTCTCTTTTTCAAACTTTTCTATTGTACTTATGGGGTTATTCTCGGAACCAGCAAAAAAGCAAAAGATAGAAAAAACCAGCAAAAAATTCAACGAAAATTCGGAGACTGCTCCAATTGGTCTGAAACTTTGAATCATCATTTAAAAAATACTCTCGGACATTCCCTGAAAATTTCAGATCGAAATATTGATTTTAAAAAATATCAATTTTCATGTCTGAAAATTTTCAAAATCGATATTTTGGTCTGAAATTTTCAGGGAATGACCGGAACAGTTTTTTATATAATTTCCCAAAGTTTCAGATCAATCGGTACATTCTCCGAATTTTCGCTGTATTTTTTGCTGTTTTTTTTTCTTTTTTTTTTTGCTGGTTCCAAGAATAACCCCATTACAATTTTCATTATATTAAATTTACAATTTTACAATAAAATTATAACAAAAATTCGAATTGAATGGAAAAATCTACAAAATCAGCAAGCGCACGGTAAGGTTATGCGTCGTCATCGGCTAGTTGCCGAAATTTGTTTTCACTCTACTTCGGGCAATCAATGCCAATAAGACAAATAACGCAAGTGAGAAATAGCAAATGATCCAAAATAGCAAATGATCCAACCCATAGCTAATGAGCCAATCCATAGCAAATGAGACAAAAATAGCAAGTGAGAAATAGCAAATGAGACAAATATAGCAAATGAGATATAGCAAATGATCCAATATAGCAAATGATCCAAAATAGCAAATGATCCAACCCATAGCTAATGAGCCAATCCATAGCAAATGAGACAAAAATAGCAAGTGAGAAATAGCAAATGAGACAAATATAGCAAATGAGATATAGCAAATGATCCAATATAGCAAATGATCCAAAATAGCAAATGATCCAAAATAGCAAATGGTAAAAATAGCAAATGATCCTCAAGCAAGTGAGTATTTGCCAGATGAGGAGCTATGCTCTCAATTCCCAGCTTTAATTGTAGCATTGTAATCTGATCAGGTCTTGGCGAAATGTTCGTCTTTGAGGTGACTATTGCGTGTTCGACCTCATGTTGGAGAATTTCCGGCTCATCTGGATGGTTGTATCTGGATCGTGGCTCTCGCGTCGTCGCTGCGTACAGATTGGAAAAGTGAGTGAGAACTAGCTTCCTGATCTCGGGACGATTGTATGTCGTTGATCCATCCGGCCGTTCTAAATTCGTGAACGGGGAGGATTTGAGTGTCACTGCTCGCTTCGTTTTCTTCAAGCTTCTTCCTTTCACCGCGGCTTCGAGACTTTTAACTTCTCGCCATTTGTCCAAATCATTTTCGAAAGATCTTCGAACTTCGTTGTTGATTTTCGCTAGATCCGCGTTCTTCGTCTGTTCGGCGTGTATCATCTGGAAGCGGGACAGCATCATTTTCTTCGTTGCTTCGGAAATCCTGCTGAGTTGATGAGTTGCATGCGTAGCTGTGCTGGCAGCGCTCCTTATCGACTCCGTGAGTTCTTCATAGCATGTTGGTGGATTTTCCGTGAGCATTTCGGTGATGGTGTTCTTGAATCTGACGGGGTCCCATGATCTTTCGCCTCCAGCCCGCTTGGTCTTTGCGAACTTCCTCGACTTTTCCTTCTTCGCGGTTGAGCGGAATCTCGCGCGCAAAAGACGGTGGTCACTGCAGTTGAGATAATCACAGTATACTTCGCAGTCTACTGCAATTTCTCGCCTGTTCGTGAGAATGAAGTCGATTTCGTTCTTCGTTTTGCCGTTCGGACTGATCCATGTCCACTTCCGGTTGGGTCGTTTGGGGTAGATCGTGTTAAGTATTGAAACTCTGCTGGAGAACGCGAAGTTCACCAGCCGATCACCATTATCACTTCTTTGACCAGTTCCGTGTCCACCCACAAATGGAAGATCGTCTGAAGAGCATCCCTCGACGGCGTTGAAGTCTCCGCAGATGATGATCGACGAGTCCCACTTCGATAGCCGTGTGTATACTTTCTTCAGATCCTTGTAGAACTTATCCGACTGGGTCTCATTAGCGGCCGAGGTGGGTGCATAGACGTTGATGACGTGGAGATGAGATCCATGAAAATCGAACGACGCCGTACTAATACGGTCCGACTCTCTCTTCGTTTCCACCAGACTATCGAGCCAGTCTTTGTGAATCCAAAAAGCCAGTCCTCCTTCGCGAGCTTCGCGTCTTGTGCAGATCAGTTCGGCTCCACTGGACAAGATCCTTTCCCCTTCTTTTCTCTTCGTCTCTTGTAGGGCAATCACCTTGCAGCCGCTATTGACAGCTAGCAAGTCGAATGCCTCGGCCTTGGATTGATCGGATATCGATCTGACGTTGAGAGAGCCGATGTGGAAGTCGTTGCCTTTCCTTCTGTTCTTGGGGCCGTATGACGCTTCAGTAATTTCCGTATCCGTGGTGCTCCTTCCAAACATTTTCTTCCGACCAAGACAACTCGGCGAGCACCGTGGCCGAGCTGGTGAATTCCTGGACGGGTCCTTTACATTTTTTTTGATTCAGCTTTTTAGTAAGTTTAGGTTTGTACTTCAGCAGGCTTACTAGGCCGGCGTGAAGCCCCTTCTTCACGAGTATCGGACACTACCGTGGCAAAGAGTGGATTTTGGCTACTGTGCCTAACAGTGGTGTCCAATTTCCCCTGTCGTAGGAGAACAGCATTGCCCAGTTTGCACCGCGAGGAGGTATCCAACAAGCAAACCAAAATAGGCTAAGTAAATGCCGAAAAAATGGAAGAAGCTTCGTGATAGGTCTCGAACTTTTCAGCGATGGGACAGGTTTTTGGGCAAATACTCATTTACTACCGGATCATTTACTACTTTTCTCTTTTACTACCGAGCCTTATTTACTACCGTGTCTCTTTTACTACTTTTTTTCACATTTCACTCATTTACTACTTTTGTCTTATTTACTACCGTGTCTCTTTTACTACTTTTTTTTTCATTTCACTCATTTACTACTTTTGTCTTATTTACTACCGTGTCTCTTTTACTACTTTTTTTTTCATTTCAATCTTTTACTACCTTTTTTTTATCGGTTCTTGACGTAACGACTCGTAGCGAGACCAAACAATTGCTGACGAATACCTTAATTTCTCACATTTGACTCTTGTGATGACGTGTCGACCCACAACCAAGGTCAAACGCGCTTCGCTGAATTTAGTACTTTGTGATTTTCCTTTTGGTTTCCAAATTATTTCATTCATGTGAAAATAAAAATTTTGAAAACAAAAATGAAAACCACAGTGGTAAATGTAGCGACTCGCGTTTACCTCGATGTGTACTTTGAAGCAAAATAAAGAAAATGGAAAAATAAAAGAAAAGTTCCTATTTTTTTTTAATTTAAAAAGTGTGGAAACACCGCGTGGAAATATTTAACTTCCATAATAATTCTCGTAACCGAATTTCTGTTGTAATCACATACCAATTAGTATCATTAAATAGTTCAAAATATTTTTTTTTATTAATAAAAGTAAAATTAAAATAGTAAGAAAAAATTCTACTTCAAAAAACAACAAATAGCTATACATTCTGTACAGGGCGCAGCGAATGCGATCTATTCGTGGAAAATTGCGAGTGCACTCACAAGGGAAGTCTTTTCACAAACCATATTGGAATTCTCTGAAACTTGGTGGGCTAATAGAACCTATCTCTGGCTACAGCGTCAAAAAAATTTAGCTGCCCAATTTCACAAATAAGCTCAAAAAGTTGCTCCAAAGTTCCGGCTCCCCTTTCCGTCACTTCTCTCGTTTTTATCACGACCCTCCAGAGGAGAAAAAATCAACGAAAGGGAGGCCCTGTGGTAGAGTGGGGGGCAGCAGGAGAAAGGTCACGGGTTCGAACCCTCTTGTGGTAAAATTTTTTTTGTTATTTTTTATAAGTATGGAAACAGGGGTGGGACCAAAAAAAATGTTTTTTTTTTGGGTGAGACAATTTTTTTTTCGATGATGAAGGTGAGACAAAATTGTTTTATTCATAGGCAAAACTTTTTTTTTGTTTTTTTGTAGAGCCGCGGAGGCGAAAATCTTTTCGGGATTTCTTGTTTTTGTTAAATTTTTTGAAGAGAAAATATTTTTTTGTTTTACGGTTCTGCTTCGGGACAGCTCTGATACGGGAACGTTCTGCCTCGGGTAGCCCCGTCCAAAAACCTTCTTCGCCTCCGCGAACCAAAAAAATTGTCAAATTGTCAAAAAAAGAAATCAAAAACAATTTTGTCTCACCTTCACCATCAAAAAAAAATTGTCTCACCCAAAAAAAACATTTTTTTTTCTTGGTCCCACCCCTGTTCCCATAATTATAAAAAAAAATATAAAAAATAACAAAAAGACTTTTACCACAAGAGGGTTCGAACCCGTGACCTTTTTCCTGCTGCCCCCACTCTACCACTGCGCCTCCCTTTCGTTGGTTTTTTCACATCTGGAGGGTCGTGATAAAAACGAGAGAAGTGACGGAGGGGGGAGCCGGAACTTTGGAGCAACTTTTTGAGCTTATTTTTGAAATTGGGCAGCTAAATTTTTTTTACGCTGTAGCCAGAGATAGGTTCTATTAGCCCGCCAAGTTTCAGAGAATTCCAATATGGTTTGTGAAAAGACTTTCCTTGTCAGGGGCCATATTCATGAAATCCTTCGGAATTCCGTTTGTTCGGACAGCCTTTTTCTGTTCTGAGTACTTTCACGAACCCGTACGGAATTCCGAATTTTCCCATGATTTATTCATACAAGGCAATTTCAATTATTATCAATTCAATATTCTTGCCAGCTACCATATGCGCCCGCGAAAGTTTTATAATAAAAGCAGACATAGCGACACATGTCTGCGGCGACACACCCGCTCACATTTTTTGATCTACGTTCAGTTGAATTCAGTTGAATTCAGTTGACAAGACCTGATGGGGCGGAGCCTCGATGTTTCGCGCCACTGCTTACTGTAGCCGGCAATAATATTGAATTGATGATAACTCGTGACATTTTTAAATAAAACTTTGCCAATATTGTATCATTTTTAACAATGAACTAGTATCTGGTGAAAAAAAAAAAAAAAAAAAAAAAAAACTGCGCGAAAATTCGGAAAATGCTCTGATTGATCTGAAATTTTGGGGAATGAGGAAAAAAATACTCTCGGACATTCCCACTAAATTTCTGACCACAATACCGATTTTTAAAAATTTCAGAAAAAATCAATATTTTTAAAAACAAATATTTCGGTCCAAATTTTGTTGAGAATGTCCTGGAGAACTTTTCTTTTATTTCCCTAAAATTCAGGTCAATCAGAGCATTTTTCCGTGCAGTATTTTTCAATTCTTTTGCCATTTCGCGAATAACCCCATTATGCCTCTGAACCCTTCTACCACCTATTAAAAATATTCATGAGATTTGCATACAACTGCTTTTTCAGTTGCCATCATCAGCCTTGACCACACCGACCCAAACGCATCCGCAGCGCCCATCTCTGTGTATAGCTATATTAACAATCAACCTAGTAAAGCACCCTAGTAAAGGAATATGAACAGAAAAAGTAAACGAGCGCTCTAATATTATATGAAATTTCCCACAATTGATAAAAAAATGTGTTTCTAAAGATTTAAGTCACGATTGGCAGCTCCCGGGTAACCATTTTTCTTTTTTTGTCCACATTCCATTTTCTAGGGTTTATATCAATCCTATCCTATTGCGAACTCAGTCAAAAAAAATTGATTTAAAAAAAAAAGAATTAATAAAATTATTCAAAATCAAGCCATGATTGTTCATTTGCTGATGGGCTGAATGCCGCTCTTGGTTTTCTGTAAAAATAACATGTTTAAAATTCATTATAAAAATTACATGTACCTTTTCCTTCCGGAGCGTCTACTTTCATTTAACATTGTCGATGAGAGTAACGGAATGAAAAGGTTGCTATCCGTCACATTTTCTTTGGAAGTTTGTTCTCCAACGTCGGAATTTTCAATTGACGACGAATCGATTTGAACCGTTTCGGGCTCCCCAAGACACATTTCTGTGTTCTCAATGGAGCTATCATAAAGTAACGACATTCTGAAAAATGTACGATTCTAAACTGCAATAATGTTATTTTCTTACTCGGATAAATCAGCCACTCGTCTAACATGATTTTGGGAAGAAAAACGGGAACCAATCCTGTCACTGGCTTTACATCCGCTTCTAACTGGAGCTCTTAGTATAATGCGTTGCCTTTGCACTATTCGATTAGAAATACGGTTCCATTCCAGAACTCTTTCATTATTTTCAAGTGACTGTAGGCATCGAATTCTGCAAATCGTAATTTGAATTATAAAGAGATACCGTCCGAGAAATAAATTAGGAACCTACAGTAACCGAAAACAAAATTTACGGTGAGGCCATGCTTGGAAAACGTTCTTTGTCTTTTTTTCTTGTTTGTATTTCCTTTAAGTAGAGCCATAGCGGTACTCTTTCGGAATAGACTCTAGCAAAATAGAACTGTTTCGGTACAGAACTACCAGAAATGAAGCTGTACAGGAAAAACCGCTGCGCGGAATTAAATTTAATAACCCACCATGTACAACGAAAACCCTTTTCGAGCTGCTTTAGCCATTCTGGGTCACTATAGCTTCATTCGAGGCAGTTCGATTTTGCTGAAGTTATATTTAAAAACCATTCTATTTCGAAACAGTTATATTTAGATACCGCAACGAGTTTGAAAAACTTGCGAAATCCAAATAACTACTGATTGCATTGTATTCTACGGCTCAACATTAGTACATTTTCAAAATTTCACACTAAAATTCCCGCTTATTTCCCAGGTTGACTAATTAATGTTTAGTTTTTAAAAATCACATTTCCCAAAAATTCGGGATCTCCTTTAAATTCAATTACGAATTTTTGCGCGTGAGCCCTACAGAACAGCCATTTAAAAGGGCTCCACGACAACTCGAAACACGGGATATCAGGGGAGATGAAAAGTAAAATTGTAAATGAATAAAAAAATTTCAGAATTAAAGGAAAAAAAGTATTTAAAAGAGCACAAAAGCCAGTTCGTCAAATAAACATTGCCTCCCGCAGCAGTTTTTTATTAAAAATAAATGGATTTTATAATGGATTTGTGGCGGAGTGACATTTCACGTGAAACTGGGAGACGAAAAATCTCTTAATTTATTTAGTTATTTCTTCATTTTTTCGAATAAAAACGTGAAAAAATTGTCACTCCGCTACGAATCCATTATAGAACATTAGAGGCGACCGAAAAATCCAAAATATTCCCTTTTCAATAGAAAACAAAATAAAGTAAAACGCAATTTTAAAATGGTTATGGGCTTATGCATATTCACGAAATGGCAAAACATGGCAAAAAAGGGCAGAAAACTTTGCGAAAACTCGGAAAATGCTCCGATTGATCTGAAATTTTGGAAAATGAGGGGGAAAACTCTTACGGGCATTCCCACAAAATTTCAGAAAATATCGATTTTTAAGAAATATTGATTTTTTTTCTGAATTTGCTTAATAATCGATATTTTCTGAAATTTTGTGGGAATGTCCGTAAGAGTTTTCCCCCTCATTTCCCAAACTTTCAAATCAATCGGAGCATTTTCCGAGCTTCCGCAAAGTTTTCTGCCCTTTTTTGCCATTTCGTGAATAACCCCATAAAAAATAATTTATTTCTATTGTGTTTACAATAAAGTTGCATAATCAAAAAATAAAGCCCCGCCAACTTTTTTTCACGCAAAAATTGAAAGTGCACTAAAATTTAATGTTCGCGTGAAAAAAATTGAGTGGAGTTTCACGTTTTGATGTCGCAACTCGATTGAAAACACAATAAATAGTAAAAAACTGCGGCGTGAAGCAACGTTTTTTGACAAGCTGGCGTTTGTGCCTTTTTGATTCCTTTTTTTTTCATTAAATTCTGGAAATTTTTTTAACTCATTATTTCACTTCTCATCTTTCCTGTTAACGCGGTTGATGTTGCGGTTTCGAGATGCCCGGGAGCCGTAAAAAGCGGCAAATTATCATTACCTACCTTTTCTTTACCTACTTTTGTTCAGTTACCTACCTTGATCATTACCTACCATGATCTTTACCTACTAAAATCGAAAACACTCTTTACCTACTTTATCACTACCTACCACAATCTTTACCTACCTTCATCACTACCTACCTTCATCATTACCTACCGTGATCTTTACCTACCAAATGCAAAAACGTTCATTACCTACCTTTAACAATATCGCATTGTTTAAAAAATCAGACACATTTATGCAAAGTTATTACATGTTTCTCCGATGTTTTTTTTAAGAATTCGCAATTTTTCAGAAGTGAAACATACTTAGAAAAACATCCTTCTGAAGCACGAATTTTGCTGTGGAAATTTGGAAGTTTCTTGTGACTTTTTAACGTTTTACATGTACAGTACCGGACAAAAAATATATCATATTTTGGTTTTTGAGTATAACTTTTGAATGGTGAGTGTTACGGTTCTGAAAATTTGCATGAATCTGTCCCGTAATGTTTTTACAAGCTCCAAAAATGGATTTGGGCATTTTTGAAAACTGCTAATTAAAAAAAAAAATTGCAGATGCCAAATTTTCGACCCAAAAATCTTTTTTTCAGATTTTTCAATACTCGAAATATATTTTTAAAATGAAGTTTCAAAACTAAAAATATGATTTTAGTTGACTATGGGTCAATCGGACAATTTTCAGCTGACTTACAACAGTCCAAATGAGTAAGTCAACTTTAACTTTTATTGAGGATCACCAAAACCGAAGAAAATTAGGGAAAATTAGATGAAAACTGTTAAAAAACCAAGTTTATTCGGCTTCGTTTGGTTTTGGTGATTTTCAATAAAAGCTAAAGTTGACTTACCCACTTGGACCCTGATATTCAAAGTGTTGTAAGTCAACTGAACATTGTCCGATCGACCCATAGTCAACTAAAATCATACTTTTAGTTTTGAAACTTTATTTTAAAAATAAATATCGAGTCCTGAAAAATCTGAAAAAAAAATTATTTTTGGGTCGAAAATTTGGCATCTGAAATTTTTTGAAAAATCTGCAGTTTTTAAAAATGACCAAATCCATTTTTGGAGCTTGTCAAAAACATTACGGGACAGATTAATGCAAATTGTCAGAACCATAACCCTCTCCATTCAAAATTTATACTCCAAAAACCAAAATATGATATCTTTTTGTCCGGTACTGTAATTTGGTGGCCAAAATGAAAATTGCATAGCGTTGAGTTAAGCGGAGCGCGTTTGACCAGTTTGGCAGGCTGACAATAACTACTTTTGAGGGAAATGAGGCAGTATTTCTGATAATTGGGCTTTAAAATTTAAACAAGTTGAACCAGAGAAATCTTTCAAAAGTCTGCTAACAACGAAATATGGTGAGGGGGTAGACTTTTTAATTTTTTTTCATGGAAAAATTTTTCAAATTAGGTCGCATGTTCACATCATATTCTTACCTATCCCTGAAATTTTTACCATTCGCCCACATCCACGAGAGTTTACAAAAGGCCAAATTGAAACTTTTTATAACATGCTTCAGAATAAATTATGTCAAAATTGATCACTTTACCCGAACATCTAGTGTTTGCAGATTTTTCTCAACAAATCTAACTGTAATCGGCAACAAAATTGAGACGCTAACATTCACCACGAAAATTTTAAGGTGCACGGTGCACGAGGAAAATTAAGAGAGGGAAGACGACGCGCCGGTTAGCTTATAGTGTAAGTTTTGGTGGGAGACCGGTAAAGCTTTCAGTGATAAATAAAAAACACCCAAAAATGTTTCAAAAACCGAGTTCAATAGAGCGCATTTACTTGAGGAACTGATAAACAAAAAAGGAACTGATAAACATTTATTTTGTCAAAAACTTCATTTTAAAAATAAATTTCGAGTATTAAAATTTCTGAAAAAAAAAATTTTGGGTCGAAAATTTGGCATCTGATTTTTTTTTAATTAGCAGTATTCAAAAATGACCAAATCCATTTTTGGAGCTTGTAAAAAACATTAAGGGGCAGATTCACGCGAATTTTCAGAACCGTAACCCTCGCCATTCAAAAGTTATACTCCAAAAACCAAAATATGATATATTTTTTGTCCGGTACTGTACATGTAAAACGTTAAAAATCACAAGAAACTTCCAGATTTCCACAGCAAAATTTGTGCTTCAAAAGGATGTTTTTCTAAGTATGTTTCACTTCTGAAAAATTGCGAATTCTTAAAAAAAACATCGGAGAAACATGTAATAACTTTGCATAAATGTGTCTGATTTTTTAAACAATGCGATATTGTTAAAGGTAGGTAATGAACGTTTTTGCATTTGGTAGGTAAAGATCACGGTAGGTAATGATCAAAGTAGGTAGTGATGAAGGTAGGTAAAGATTGTGGTAGGTAGTGATAAAGTAGGTAAAGAGCGTTTTCGATTTTAGTAGGTAAAGATCATGGTAGGTAATGATCAAGGTAGGTAACTGAACAAAAGTAGGTAAAGAAAAGGTAGGTAATGATAATTTGCCTGAATCTTGCTCCACTCGGCCTTGACGGTATCTTTCAACTCGGAAATTGAGTTGTACTGTTTGCCGTTCTTGTAAACGGACCTCGCCAGAATGCGCCAGACGCTTTCGATTGGATTCAGGTCCGGCGAGCACGCTGGCCAAGCGAGCACTTTGATCTTCTTCGAAGCCAAGAAGGCACGAGTACTGTTGTAGGGAATGGCTTCATTTTTTAGCGCGTGATGTTTCCAGATCTTTGGATTGTTCGCAAAATAGTTGATTTGGACACTTTCAGTTGTATTTTTGCACCAACATCTTTTGCCGACTTCACGGTGTTCGACACTGCTCTTGCAACATTTCTCTCATCTCGTTTTTTCAACTTTCTCGCTCTTCTAGTGCTTTTTGATGTTCCATATGCCGATCAGACATATAACAATCATTAACAGTCCGAGAGCAATGAATTCTTGCGCTCATTACTGAAACGGACATATTCAGCTGAACCATCAAATCAACTTGAGCTCTCTCGGGCATCGTGAGAGTTTTTCCACATCCCTTAGTTGAAATTTGGATCGGAGTGATAATAAGTGATGAAGATATTGATTAATATTACTGATTCATTGCTCATCTTGAAACTTTTAATGGTCTTAACACGAATTCTTTCGATTACTGAAGGTTTTTTTTGCGATTTACGAATAATGCGTTGGAAATGGAAAAAAACGAACGAAAAACAAGAAGATTGAAGTGAAAAAAGGAGTAAAATGATTAAAAAATCATTAAAAACATTTTATATTAAAAATTGCAAGCTTGCAATGTCAAAATATCGAGTAAATCATCAGGTAGCCACCAGGGATGTGCGTGAAATTATTTTTTTCACGGATCCGTGAAAACGTGAATTCACGGTTTCGAAGAACCGTGAAAAACCGTGAAAACCGTGAAATCCGTGAAAAAACCAAATTTCAAAAATTGATCAAAGTATTGTGCTTTCAATAGGGTTGCATCATTAAAAAATGAAATACAGAATTCACCGAAACTACTGTGTGTCGTTGTTTTTGGTTAAACATGACAAACTCAGTCTAGAAGTGTACTAACAAAGGTTTAGAAGTGTACTATCGATTTCAAAATACTTGTGTTATACTTTTTTACCTGAATTTCATTTTAAAAATTGATCACTCTTTAGGGGTACCCGCTTTTAGACTTGTGTGGTTTCGAAATGCTACAAAAAAGAAAAAGCGGTTTAGACTCAATTTTCTTGAGTCTGTTATTTTATTCCTGTCTTTTCAATCATTTTAAATATGATTAGATAGACAATGTTTACAAAGGAAAAAATAACACTCTCTCAGGAAAATTAAGTTCTAAACCGCACAGTTATATTTTGTAGAAGTTCTAAACCGCCCAGTTCTAAAAACTAGTATCCCCTTTCATGTAAAACTCTTTTCAAATACACTGTAAATGGTTGAAATGAGAAGTAAGTAAAATTCTATGTTTTTCTGTCGATCAATTTTCAACTGGTCCTTGTTTTGACGGCCTACAGTACCTTTAAATGGAGTCGTACAAAAAATTGTTCAACTAGTGAAATGTAGTCTTGAATTTAAAAGTTACACATGATAATTTTGAAACCTTAATTATATTTTTGAATTTGTGGAACTCACTCAGTGTTTTAACCTGCTACTCGTGGGAATACGATTTCACGAAATGAAGTCGACAAGATTCGAGTTTTTCTGGCAATTCAGGGTGTTGCATGCATAATGAGCATTTTTTTTTTCGAATCTTTGTCGCTTTCTGACAGTAAAAACACTGAAGGGATGATACAGCAGCCAGCGCACTAGCCTTATAAATATTTAACTCAATCACGAAAATTTCACGGATTTCACGGAATATTTTTTCACGGTCAGCCGTGAAATAAGTTTTTTCAAAAAATGCCGTGAAAACCGTGAAATCCGTGAAATCCGTAACCGTGAATTATGACGCGGCCGAAAAAGTGACTTTTTCATGGTACCGACCAAAAACTTTTCGTAATTTTCTACAAATTTGCACCCGAGTATAATTTTGATCCTGAATCGAATGGCATTAACAGTTTTTAACCAAACTTCTTAGATTTCTCGGAACCCACAAAAAATGGGGTGTCCTATCATTATGACGCGCACTGTAGGTTTATTGATAATAAGTCTAACTAGGAAAGTACTTTTTGGTACATTTTGGAAAATTCTGAAAAAAATCAGGGTAATACTAGATTTTTTGGTGAATTTTTTAAGATTTTAAAAATCCGCAAAATGTTTTCAGAAAAGTTTTTATGAGCCGTTAAACTTTTTAAATATTTTTCGAGTACATTTTTATCTGTAAAATCCTACATTCCACACGGTCGCCTTCATTACACCAGCCGAAAAGTCTACCAACACGCAGGTTGCTGAAAATGTCGATTGGTGGCGCAACTGGGTGCGCTCGGAGCACTGATACAAGGAGGCTGTGGGTTCGCTCTCCAAACCTAGTAAATTTTTTTGAAAAATTTTTATGTGTATTTTTCGGAGCCGTAATACAGTCCAGAAATTTTTAAAAAATATTCTGAGTGTAATTTCTAGTCCTCCTCACCTTAATTAAGGGCCTAAGCTCAAAAAAAAAATTTTTTTTTTCAAACTTTTTTCGAATTTTTGTTCACCAATTGCATGGCATTTTTTTTCCAAAAAAAGGAAAAAAATTTTTTTTTTTTTGGATTTTAGGCACTTCCTTGGGTCGAAGAGTAATAAAAAAATACACTCGAAAAAATTTTTAAAGTTTTCTGGACTGTATTACGGCTCCGAAAAATACACATCAAAATTTTGCAAAAAAAATTTACTATGTCTGGGGAGCGAACCCACAGCATCCTTGTATCACTGCTCCCAGCGCACCCAGTCGCGCCACCCATCGACATTTTTTTAGCTACCTGCGTGTTGGTAGACTTTTCGGCTGGTGTACTGAAGGCGATCGTGTGGAATGTAGGATTTTACAGGTAAAAATGTGCTCGAACAATAGAAAAAAGTTTGACGGCTCATAAAAACTTTTCTGAAAATATTTTGCGGATTTTTAATACAGTCCGTTCCATAAATATAGCGCCCCCCCCCCCCCCCTCGAAGTAGTCTGTCTTGGCACTCCCGGGCAAAACTGCAACATGGGACATTAAAAAACGGATTCAGCATGCAAAACTACTTCGCAAATATCCGTTTTGTGATATTGTGCCTGAAGACATCCATGAAGCAGATATATGTATGAAAAAATGGCTCCTGCAACCGTAACATAAGTATAGCGCCCCCCTCGGAAATTTCTTAAAAATCCCTAATAATGAGGAAATCTGTGCCTGGATTTTTCAACTTTCTGCTTTATGCGCTTTTAAATAACATGTGGTTATAGTTCTCATATTTTTGCCTATATTGTGCATAATTCAACCATGTTTCGTGGAAAACACTTTTCTGGCGCCGAACAACTCCAAATTGACGCCTGTAAAACATCCTGGAGGTCAATTTGAGTAATTACACAACACTCAAAGTATTTAAAGAAGTGAATCAACAATTTTATGAAGAATCCGAGCCATTATAAGCAGTCTACGAAGTCTGGAGCGCCAGCAAAGAGACAAGGTGAAACATCATACGGAATGCTTCGAACTCAATGAAGACTTGCATTGCTATGAAACGGGAGCTGAACCGCGATGCTTTTAAACAGAGCATCTGGAGAGCCAATGACATGGATCCAAACCCTGTCCAGTAAGTTATGAAGCCCGCTCCACGTCTCACCGATCCTTTCAAGGTCCGTGATTTTGAGTTCATGCGTAAAAGTTTTTCCACAAACTTGAATGAGGTAAATGTTTCTAGCTAGTTGCTACAAAACTCGAATCATGAACTTAGATTATCTTTTCTGGGGTTTAAATCTTAAATGGAGACGGTTCGAATTGTTACAGTACCTATGTTCATTATGCCTGATAAAGGGAGTATTTTCATTTGCTTGATAGTTGGACCTAACGTTTGTCTCCACTCGGATGATCTTTTCCGAGTATGAGGAAGTCATCGAGAACCACCTATTACTATTCCAACGTCTTTTCAACCGGTATTGTTTTGTTTTTCAGCGAAAAATGCTGCAATCCATGTGAGTATCTAGACTTTGGACAGGTTTAAATCTAAAAATGTCGACGTTTTTCTATGTTCTGGGTGTGCACACGTCTTGAATCTTATGGAGAACACCTGAGAAAAACTTGTGCAAAGATTTCCTGCCCAGAGTAGACAATACAACTTTGTCAATTTTATGAAAACTGGACCTTTGTACGAGTGGAAGAAAAAAGAGCATCGTGAACAAGATCATCCAGTACATTAATTGTATGCCAAATTGCGTTCACAATCTGGTTACGTCTAATTAACGTGAAACAAAGTATTAATTTTATTATAAATCTTGAATTTTTGGAAATTTCCGAGGGGGGCGCTATACTTATGCTACGGTTGCAGGAGCCATTTTTTCATACCTCTATCTGCTTCATGGATGTCTTCAGGCCTAAAAGTTATTTCCGGGGTACTTTTGCATGCTGAATCCATTTTTTTAGGTTTCAGGTTGCAATTTTGCCCGGGCGTGCCAAGGCAGAATACTTCGAGGGGGCGCTATACTTATGGAACGGACTGTATCTCAAAAAATTCACCGAAAAATCTAGTATTACCCTGATTTTTTCAGAATTTTCCAAAATGTACCAAAAAGTACTTTCCTAGTAAGACCTATGTGTAGAGAAAGATCAGATCAAGAATACAATAAAGACATGATATTTATACTGGTTCTTGTGGGCGGAGCTGCCGACGATCCCGTGCTCGAGCGTTGTGACCGATCCGTAATGATAAACATAGATATTGTAAGAAGATATGATGTTGAGAGAAAATGCGGCATTCCTTGTCCTCCCACGGGCTCTAATGGAGTTCCGGATATTGGAATTCCAGACCTTTGACGTATGGTCGCGGTGATCTCTAGCCCTACTGTAGTGGGTGGCTTTGGTCTTGGAATACTGTATTCGGACCCGTAAAAGGATCTTATCCTTTACAGTTTGCAGACGCAGAGACACAGAATTTAGCACAACGCCTCTAAGTCTCTAGTCTCTAATGCGTGCAGGTAGAGCGCGATTGCATCGTACCTCGCCGAGAATGATTGCATCTCTTCAATATAACGAAAAAACAGGAAGAAATTTGATTTTTTGAAGAAAAAATGAATAAAATCGACATAAAATAATTACAATTATTTTTTTAAACGTTAAACACATAATAAATGTTCTTTACACTTTAGATGACAATAGATGACAATTTAAAAAACGCCAGATTTTACCGCTTTCTGACGCGCTGCAGCTATATTTCTCTGAATTTATTAATTTTTTTAGTAAAAGTTCTTTGGCAAAGTAGAAAAGAAACAAAAAAACCACATTTCATATCAGAATTTCTGAATCTCTGTGCCAGATGAACAATCGTCCGATATTTCAAATTCATATTTCGCCGCCAGTTTTGAACTTTTCCGACCGATTCTGCGCTTAAAATATTTGTCTCGACCATGCCTACAAAGCTATGGCTAAGACATTAGGAATATTGAGCCCATTCGGCTGAAAATTTGAAAAAATATGATTTTTCGAGGCTACCCCGAATCAGAACTGTCCCAAATCAGAACTGTCCTGAATCAGAACCGTGTCCTGAATCAGAACTGTTCGTATCAGAACTGTCATAAATCAGAACTGCCCTGAATCAGAACTGTTCGAATCAGAACTGTCCTGTATAAGAACTGTCCTTTATCAGAACTGCCCCAAAGCAGAACTGTCCCGAATCAGAACTGTCCTAAATCAGAACTGCCCCGATTCAGAACTGTCCTAAATCAGAACTGCCCCGATTCAGAACTGTTCGTATCAGAACTGTCCCGAATCAGAACTGTTCGTATCAGAACTGCCCCAAATCAGAACTGTTCGTATCAGAACTGCCCTGAATCAGAACTGTCCTGTATCAGAACTGTCCCGAATCAGAACTGTTCGTATCAGAACTGTCCCGAATCAGAACTGTTCGTATCAGAACTGCCCCAAATCAGAACTATCCTGTATAAGTTTTAAATAAAATTTGTTTTATTATGAAAAAACAACATATTAGGCCGTAAGCATGCTTATTGAATAGTTCTGATTCGGGACAGTTCTGATACGAACAGTTCTGTTTCGGGACAGTTCTGATTTGGGGCAGTTCTGATACAGGACAGTTCTGATTCAGGGCAGTTCTGAAACGAACAGTTCTGCTTAGGGACAGTTCTGATTCCGGACAGTTCTGATTTATGACAGTTCTGATACGAACAGTTCTGATTCAGGACACGGTTCTGATTCGGGACAGTTCTGATTTGGGACAGTTCTGATTCGGGGTAGCCTCGATTTTTCAGTTATTCCGATTTGTTTATATTTCGCCCTCATTTTTTCACCGATTTCATTGCGCGAACTCGTAAATTGTCGAATATATCTCTATGAACAAACGTATCTAGAAAAAATAAAAAATTTGTTTCCAATTGAATAAAAACAAATTGAAAAAACCACATTTCCTGTTGAAAATGAGCGCTCATCGGCAAGCGCGCCAAGGCACGCAAAGTGCGCCAATGGTCAACCCCACGGATCCACGCGCCCTCCATTTTTATTTATTTATTTATTTGTATACGCCCATTGCGGTACGTGAAAAGAAAATAACACAGAAGGAATGTATAAGAGGAAATAAAGAAAACGAAGTGTCGAAAAAAAAAAGACAGGAAATATGGTAAGAGTACACGTGAGAATAACACATTTTGGGGGAGAAAAAAGGAAGAATTGTGCGTAAACGTCCGTTCATCATCAGTGGTCACATTTTGAATGAAAAAAACGTGCGGTTAACAAAAAAGTTTCTACGTATTTTAGTTTTGCAGTGGTTCCATTTGAATTTATTTTTGCGCACGTGCGAGTGTTTTTCTCATAGGTGAAAAAGGGGCTTGTGTCAATGTCTATTGTCGGATTAATCGAGAACCGACACGGTGTATCGGCGCGGGAACTTGAAATTTGATAAAATAGGCCACACCCCCTAAACGTAATTGCCACACACTTTTTTCTGCAATGCCGCCGCGCGCTTTTACCCCTCCGTGATATTTCTCATTTTTTTTGTAATTGATATGCAATAAAATATGTTTTTGTTCCATTTGTTGTTATTATTTATTTTTGTTTATTAAATTACTTACTTTTTGTTTATTAATTTCATTATTAATTTTTGCAATTCAGCCTTTTTTACCGACACAGTGGCAAAAAAAAGTGCGGAATTGATTTTTATTCGCTATTCTCGTTGATTTTTTTTAATCTTTTTGTGCGCACCTTTACCACAAGTAAGGCTAAAAGGTGTTTGATATTTCTTTTAATTTTTTGTTCCTTTTTCCTCCCGCGTTCGCGTGGTGATATTTGCAGGTAATGAAAGGTGAGAATTTTTTTTAAAGGAGATAAGGTTCATAGAAAATAATTGCAGATTCGTCCCGAGAGCCGGAGCCAATCAGTCGACGAGAAGTTCGAAAATCAATGGACTGGAGCTGGCTGAACTCAAACGAATGTATGTTTTTATTTTATTCATCAGTCAAACTCATGCATCGCAAAACGAGTAATTTTGCCTTGTTCATTCAAAAATACGGAAAATTGGGATGATTTGCAACGCTTACGGAGGTTTCTCCCGGAAAAAAGAAGTTTACGAAAAAAAAACAACCTTTTCTAATGGATTCGCGACGGAGGGACAATAAAATGGACGCTTTTATGCAAAAAAATGAAGAGACTTTTCGTCTCCCAGTTTCATTTGAAATGTCACCCCGTCTCGAATACATTAGAAAACGCATAAGTTTTCGATAAAACCGTTGCAAGCATTTTAATTTGTCTTTTGCCGTAGATTGAACAAGCCAAAATTTTGCGTGGGTTTTTTTAAATAATGAACTGATCCACCGAATACGGAGCTATTCGTCGAAATGCCACCATATAAAAACCAGCATTTTTGAATAGCTTCATCAACTGTGATGTTGCTGCCAAAAATGTGGCATTAGCAGTTCGTTTTGCATCAACTTCATTGTAAACAGAGAAAATCCGATGTATTTTTCAATATTTTTATTTTCAGGTTCAAGATAAACAATTCGAAACCACGGAAAAAGTGTAAAGTCTCGTCAGTACCGTCGTCGTAATTGGAGATGGATCCGTAAATTGCGAATCAACTTTATCTTTTTCTGTTATGTTTGACACTCGATTTATCGTCCGGCTCGTGTTTTTAATTTTCTAATATAAAAATAATCAATACAAAACTATAACCTTTCAAGTAAATATTCGTTTATCTCAAAGAAATATCAATGCATACAAAAACAAGGAAAATATATTTTGGCTTCACATACAACGACTTGGCTGACAGGCGACAACGTCGATGACATGCTTTCAAGACAAACCATCGACGAGAACAGCGTTCGAAATGATTATCTTGTGCCTGAAAATAAAAATATTGAAAAACACATCGGATTTTCTCTGTTTACAATGAAGTTGATGCAAAACGAACTGCTAATGCCACATTTTTGGCAGCAACATCACAGTTGATGAAGGTATGCAAAAATGCTGGTTTGTATATGGTAGCATTTCGACGAATAGCTCCGTATTCGGGTTATCAGTTCATATTTTTAAAAACTCACGCAAAATTTCGGCTTGTTTATTTTACGGCAAAAATACAAACAAATCAAAATGCTTGCAACGGCTTTTTTCATCGAAAACATGTTTCCGGGAGAAGAAGCGTTGCAAATCATCCTAATTTTCTGTATTTTTGAATGAACAAGGCAAAATTACTCGTTTTGCGATGCATGAGTTTGACTGATGAATAAAATAAAAACATACATTCGTTTGAGTTCAGCCAGCTCCAGTCCATTGATTTACGAACTTCTCGTCGACTGATTAACTCCGGCTTTCGGGACGAATCTGCAATTATTTTCTATGAACCTTATCTCCTTTAAAAAAAATTCTCACCTTTCATTACCTGCAAATATCACCACGCGAACGCGGGAGGAAAAAGGAACAAAAAATTAAAAGAAATATCAAACACCTTTTAGCCTTACTTGTGGTAAAGGTGCGCACAAAAAGATTTAAAAAAATCAACGATAATAGCGAATAAAAATCAATTCCGCACTTTTTTTTGCCACTGTGTCGGTAAAAAAGGCTGAATTGCAAAAATTAATAATGAATTTAATAAACAAACAGTAAGTAATTTAATAAACAAAAAGAAATAATAACAACAAATGGAACAAAAACATATTTTATTGATTATCAATTACAAAAAAAAATGAGAAATATCACGGAGGGGTAAAAGCGCGCGGCGGCATTGCAAAAAAAGTGTGTGGCAATTACGTTTAGCGGGTGTGGCCTATTTTATCAAATTTCAAGTTCCCGCGCCGATACACCGTGTCGGTTCTCGATTAATCCGACAATACTTGACCCCACATCATTTTTAGTACAAGTTACCTGTCGGAAGTTTGCCTTCAAGCGATGAAAGATTGAATAATGAGTTACGTTGGGGGGCTGTTAGGTAGTCGGGGTCATTTGGAGTTAGGTATCTCCCTTTTATACGGCTATATAACCTTCTTGTAAATGCATTTTGAACCGATTCAACTGCTTTACAGTCTAGTTTTCTTGTTGGGTTGCTTATTTCAGTTCCATAATCTGATTTATGATGCTGGCAAAAAATTTTTTTTTCCGAAAATTTTGAAATTTGCACCAGAGAAAGTTGTGGAGCTTAGAGCACTAGACTTTTGTATTATTGCATAGAACCTTCTAGAAACTTCTCCCCCATACCTGTACAGTGCGTCCAATATTAATAGGACCACCCTTGATTTTGGGGGTCTAGGCAAAACCAAAAAAGATACGCAAAATTTGTAATTTCCATTCGATTCAGCATACAAATAAACCCCAGAAACCAAATTTCCATGTGTCTAGCACTTTTTTGACGCCCGTACCACCGAAAAATCACTTTTTCAAGCGTCCAATATTAATAGGACCACCTGGGGATTTTAGTGTGTCGGTGATTTTTTTATTGGGTTTTCATCAGGAAACATAGTTTTTCATGAATTTTCGGTATGAAAATGACAATTTATTTAATTTTTTATTGTTTTAAACTATTTTCATGGTTGTTTTACACTCCTTCACCTTTTTTTAACTCTTCAAATTGGAATATTTCTTTCATGAAAACGCAGCTACAAAAACACAGGTTATTGGAGCGAAAAAACAAAATCGATAAGAAAAATTGAATCCAGGAAACAATTATCAACAGCTGGTTTCTCCACAATTTTTTTAATCACTTCGACCACTCTGTTCGGCCTAGTGGCAACGAGTTTCTTAGGTTCGTCGATGCTGATAGCATCCCATTCTAGTTGCACAGCAGTTTTGAAGTCTTGAATATTGTTGTATTGTTGTCTATTTTAATAAACACAAGGAGCGAGCATTTCCCACAAGTTCTCAATCGCATTAAGGCCCGGGCTGCAAGCCGGCCTATCGAGCACTTTGATTCCTTCAGCCGCGAACCAGTTATTTGTGAAGTGTGTTGGAATGTATGTGAGCGACGTCGGTTACGGAAGAAAGGGACAAAAAAGGCAGACATCGAGTCCAAGCTCCTCCTTGATTTCGTTGAGACTTTTCGAAGAGTTGGAAGCGGTTCGGATGATGTTTCTTTCATCACGGGAGCTAGCCTTTCTTTTCCGCCCACTGTACTCATTGTGCTGCTGTCCATAGCTCACCGGATCTGATAGGTAACGTCGAATCGAACCTCTGCTTTTCTTCACGAGGCGAGGCATTACCTGGAGTGAAGATCCATTTGACATCACATCCAATTTCGACTGCTCATCAAGAGTGAGGTGATCAGCGCGACCCATGATGAGAGTTTAGATAACTAGCTGATATGGAAGCTCTCATTTAAGACAAAATTTAATTCGGAAGTTAATTACTGAACCTGCACATCAAAATCTCGAAACGATCTGATTACTGTAGCACTAATTATCACAAACATTTGAAACAACCTAGGATCCATTTGAAGAGTGAAAACATTGGTGAAAAAGTGTAAAAGAACCATGAAAATATTTTAAAATAATATAAAATCAAATAAATGATCATTTTCAGACCGACAGTCCATGAAAAATCATGTTTCCTGGTTAAAACCCAATGAAAAAATCATTGACACACCAAAATCCCGAGGTGGTCCTATTAATATTGGACGCTTGAAAAAGTGATTTTTTGGTGGTACGGGCGTCAAAAAAGTGCTAGACAAATGGAAATTTGGTTTCTGAGGTTTATTTGTATGCTGAATCGAATGGTAATTACAGATTTTTCGTATCTTGTTTGGTTTTGCCTAGACCCCCCAAAATCAAGGGGGTCCTATTAATATTGGACGCACTGTATAAGGAGCGCGTGTTTCCTGTTCGAGCAGCCATGAACGATCTCTCTCGACCCCAACTTCGACTGATCATCTTCTACGAGTGGAGCTGTGGCACTCCGGCAGCTGAGACGGTCACTCAGATTGGCAAAGTCTTTGGCGAGACGACCGTCACCGACGATCGCGCCGTGCGTAATTGGTTCGCTCAATTTCAATCGGGAGAAAAATGTTTCAAAAAAAAAAAACAAAAAAAAAATGCAGGCTCGTGTGACGGCCTGTCAGTCTCTTCTTCTCACTCCACAAAAGAAAGAGATTCTGGCGGACCTTGTTACAAGGGATGAGAGCTGGGTACTCTACAATAACGACACCCATAGCGCTGTCTGGATTCCTCGTGGAGAAGAGCCGCCAGTGCGGCCAAAGACCTATCTCCATGAGAAGAAATGTTTGCTTTCCTGCTTCTGGAACGCGAAGGGCATCCTGTACTACGAGTTGCTCCCACAAAGGAGAACGGTCAATGATACTACCTACTTCAATCAGCTTTCCTCGCTCGTCCTCGCTCTTGGAGAAAAGCGCCCGAGACGCTCCGCTGTCCACCTCCTCCATGACAACGCGCGTCCACATGTTGCCAAGGCCACTCAAGCAAAACTACAGGAGCTGAACTGGGACACGGTTCCGCATCCACCGTACTCACCAGACATCGCGCCTTCTGATTATCACCTCTTCCGACCGATCAAGCTGTTCCTGTAAGTCGGCTTTGTCAAATATTTATTTTTACTGATTTTTGTTTTTTTTTTTTAAATAGAAATAGTAATCATTTCTTTTCCCTATTTCTCTCAAGTTCTCGTGACCCTTGTGGTATAGTGGTTAGCATGGTTGAACGTCAATCGAAAGGTTGCGCGATCGAGTTTTGTCGACTGCAAACTCGTGTGTGAGACACACAAACAAACACACAGACTAATCCGAAATTTTCTATATCCACAGGTAGTGCGCGTTCAGCTTATAATAGGTTGCGCGATAGGCCTACCGAGTACCAGCGAAGAACCCCAAAGTAAGCCTATTATAGGCTTATCGCGGGTCGACGCCTGTAATAGGCCTATAATAGGCTTATCGCGGGTGACTTTCGCCTATCATAAGCTTATCGCGGCTATCAAAAGGCCTATTGTAAGCCTATAATAGGCCTTTCGCTGTCATTCAAAACTAGGATGTGGGCTTATAATAGGGCGGCCACATGTCATCACACCGCATTTTGGCTCAAATGTGCTTACATTTGAGCCACTTACTAAACAATTTCCTTGAAAATAAAGATTTATTTAAACGTACAGAATAATTATAAATTTCACAAAGTTATTAACATACAACAAACGTTGAATAAAACATTAAATACACAAATACATAAGAATACTTAGAAAATCAACAGGTTCAGCCTTCAGAACATTTTAAAAATTGACCAACGTGTAGTTCGTTTATTTTTCTTGCCTAGTACAGAAAATGCTCCCGAGCATACTCTTTAGTTTCAAATTTTAAAGTAATTCCAATATTATCGGCCCGCCAAAATGCTCAAACGCGCTCCGCTGAACTCAGTACTACGTGGATTTCATTTTGGTTTCCAAATTATTTTATTTCACGTTGAATTTACACGTGAAATGAAAAAATTTGGAGGCCAAAATAAAATCCACGTAGTATTGAGTTCAGCGGAGCGCGTTTGACCATTTTGGCGGGCCGACAATACTATTTTTAACACTATTTTCAACTTTCTGACCAATCGGAGAATTCTCAAAATCTTTTGAAACTTTTTCAATATTTTCAACATTTCCACGAATAATCCCACAACTGCGACATACGAAAAAATAAATTATGATAAATCAGGAACGAATGGTGCTAACGACGCTCCGATGTTCGGCAGTTTTCACTGTTACGCAATATTCGTTGCGAGACCGCAGTGAAAAACTGTGGAATGTCGGAGCATCATCAGCAAAATTCCTTCGTGAACTCATAATAGCGCGATGACAACTTTTTGAATGCAAAAATACACGTTGGCCAATTTTTGAGCATTCTTAAAACCTTACCGAGTCTACGCCAAGCCATTCCAACTTTGAAACAAGTCGTTGTTCCCGCCGTCGTCGATACTCTTCCTCGTCCGAGCTGGAGTCCCTTCATAATCTGAAATTTTTGATTTGTAAATTAGTTTACGGAAAACATATCAAGGCCGTAATTTCTCACAAAATAGAATTTTCGGCAATTCGCTCTGTAATGATTGGCTCGAACGGCCAACACGGAATATCATCGTGGCTGGATGAAACTCATAAAATTTCGAAAGACTCGTGTATTTCCTCGTAAGACCTCGAAATATAAATTTCGCGAGGAAATTCATGAATCTCACGATGAAAATTATATTGCAAAAAAAAGTTACGAATCTTTTAAGGAAATTCACAAATTTCATCCAGCCCGGATAATTCTCAGGCATCAAGTCGAACTTTTCTGTGCAACATTAGAGCCATTTTATAACTTTTTCAAGCTTGCTAAAATAATTTTTTTTTTGAAACTAACTCAAGACACATTAAAACTTTTTTCAAGATTCTCTCCGACTTTTCTCGCCTATTTTCAAAATATCGTAACCAATTTTCAGAGAATTTCGACGGCAAATTGCCACCGCGAGCAGGCAACTTGCCGCAAAAATCGGCAAAATACCGTAAAAATCGGTCAATTTCTGGCAGTATCGACGTTTTTGCCGATGTCAATATGTAGCCATTTTGCCGAAAACTCTTTTTTTCTTTATAAACTAAAAACTCACATTCTTCCGAGTCGGGTAGTCGAGCAGCGGTTGAGCAGGCGACGTCGGGCAGCCTGAAAGTAAAAATTAATTTTGGAAGGAAAAAAAAACGGTGCTATGCGGGTTCGTGAGGGCCACCCAAAAAATTGTTTCTTTTGTCGTTCACGCTTTGAATATACATTTGAAAAAATTTTTTGAGTGCCCCTTAATTCCTCAAAAAATGGCGCAGATGTGATTTATGGAAAAAATCGATAAATGTCGATTTGAAAAATTTTTTTGATTTAATTCGAGTTGCGTCAACAAAAAATTAAACACCGTCCACTTTTTCACACGCAAATTTAAATGTTTTATGTATTTTTAATTTTTGCATGAAAAAAGTGGACACAGTTGAAGTTTTTGATGATGGAAATCGATTGAAATCACATCTGATTAATTAAAAATTAAAGATTAGCAAAAAAAAATAAATAAAACTCTAAAGTACTTCAAAAAAGCGACGGAGTAAGGCAAAAAGGCCCAAAAAAAAATTATGAAGCTCAAAAATGTCTCTGCGTACGCTGCGTCTCGTCTCGTAGCCGTCGAGCGCGCTTGCATCGTCCTGCCGCCATCGCGGCGCCTCTTGTAATAGGCCTAACGCGGTCGGCGCACACACCGCGTGCGCGATAAGCTTATTACAGGAGGGTAGGCGCTGCCACCCGCGATAGGCTTACTTTAAGCTTATAATAGGCCTATATTTGGCCTCCACCTATTCTCAGGGAATTTTCGGCAAGGGGGCGGCGCGACTGCCGTAAAAATCGGCGAATCGCCGCTAGTTCGCAAGGCGGCGAGAGGACGGCGCGATGACGGCGAGAGGACGGCGAGAGGACGGCGCGACGTCGGCGAAGGAAAATCGTGAGAGACTCGGCAAGAGGACGGCGTTGGCGCGGCAAGGGGTCGTCGGGAAAAGCGTCAACACGCGCTTGGCGCACAATTCTTGTTATTTGTTGTGAATATTCGTTACCTACTTCTCAATATATTCTCTATTTTTATGATTTTTTTCAAGGAAAAGCCGATTCGAAATGTGTAAGTAATTTATTTTGTTCAAAAATATCTTGAAAAAATTCATTCAGGCTTGGCTCGCATGGAACGAGAACACAGTGGTGAGTTATTTAATTGAAGAAACTTAGAAATAGGCCTTATTGTCCCAATTTTCTTGCCGACAACAGTAAGAGTTCACATGGAAAATTCAAGACCACACCCTCTTAGATTTTCCGACTGGACGAAATAATCTTTTTCCAGCAAAAATTGACAAGAAAATTGGATCGATAATAGGTTATTCACGTCGAAAAAAAGTATTGTTCCATTGTTTTTTTTCCTTTGTTCAGAGAAAAAATTGGGGAAAGCTAAATATTTTCGGAAAATGAAAAAATCCGCGGGTCGCCATGACTTTTTCCCATTTTTTTAGGGAAAAAAACCGAAAAACCCCCTTTTCCCCGGCGTGATAAGAATTCCAATAGTGTACAAGCCTATTTAGCTCTGTCAAAAACTATTTTTGAACTTTTCTCATTTCTAAAATGTTTCTTCTTCTACCTTGTCCCTACCCAGTGGGGAACGCAACGGCATGTTGCCAGCCGCGGACAAATCTACTCCTCGAGAGCGTTTATTCAACGTGTCCCATGTGGCGCAGGCGGTTAAGCCCTTGCCCGGCAAGTTTTTTTTTGGCCGCGGGTGCTGCGTTCGTCCCTGCGCCTTGACCGTTTCTTTTGTTTTTCGCATACATTGGCACGAGCCGCGGGCCGGTGCTACAGTAATGTAATATTGAAAAATTTTCAAATTAACTGACATTTTTGCATCAATTTTAAGAGAAAATAATAAAGAAACGACAGTTATAGTTTACCGACAAAGTGTGCTTGAAAATAGCAGGATTTTTCATCTTCGAAAGTATTATTTGGAGGGTTTGAATATAGAAAGTCGTGATGCGCTACCTCTAGATGCTCTATGATACCATAACTTCCAGCTGTGCGCCTGTTTTTTTGTAGGAATTCCATGAATTTTTTTAAATTTGGGTGCAGAATTATGAGAAGTGAAAAAAAATTAAATTAAAAAGAGAAAATGAGAAAAAAAAAGAGAAATTCGAAGAAATAAAAGAAAAAATGCAAGGTAATTTGAAGAAAATATGTTCTTTTTCACGGTAAATAACAGTTTTCTGTGATATTTCAGAATGCCATTAAAACTACTGGTGAAAAATAGTTAATAAATTTAAAAAATTATCGTTGAAAAATCCAAAAGATTTTCATTTTTTCAAGGCGGGCCGACCGGGCCGGGCCGAAATTTGCCAAGTATGGTTTTTCGCATTTTTCACACCTAGTGCGAAACATATTTTGATTTTTTTCACATATTGTCGGCTCGCCAAAATAATCAAACGCGCTCCGCTGAACTCAACGCTATGCGATTTTCATTTTGGTTTCCAAATTATTTCATTTCACGTTGAATTTACACGTGACATGAAATAATTTGGAAACCAAAATGAAAATCGCAAAACGTTGAGTTCAGCGGAGCGCGTTTGACCATTTTGGCGGGCCGACAATAGATGTTTTGTTTCAAAAATTATTCGCATTTTTTTGGAAAAAATCAAAAATTGGAAAGAAGAGCTTGGATTAAAGATTAGAGTGTAAGAAGGTTCGAGATAATTTGCAAACGGGTTTCGCACGTTTTCCGAAATTTTCACCCTTTCTGCATGAATAAAATGGGTAAATTTGATAGTATTCGGACTCCAGAAAGACAGCTTTCGTCTCGCGTTTAATCGAACGAAAATCCGAATTTGATTATCTGATTATACATTTCAGCGCTGCCGTGTTCACCAAACTTCATCGACACCATTCAAAAAAGGAACTGAAATAGATGTGCTGCTGTCGAGGACCACTACGATCATCATTTACCGTATTCACTCTAACAGTCTGGTATGCCGTTCTATTTTTATATGTTTGTTCAAATGCTGGTTGATTGAAAACCGATTCACGAAAATTGATCAAAAGTGTTATTTATTCGGTATAAAGCGCTGCGAATTCGCTCCATTATAACAACCAAAGAGACGGCCGCGTTAGCGGCGAGAGAGCGCAAAAAATTGAGAGGGCGTGGCCGATGTTTCGCTCTGATTTCTCCAAATCTCACTCCAAATGCATGCTGCTTCTTTGGAATAGAACTCGCGCGAAATCGAACTATAGCGAAATAGAATTCGTTTCAGAATAGAACTGTAACGAAATGAAACTGTTCGGAATAAAACTGTTGCGAAATAGAACTGCCTGAAATGGAGCTGTGGTGAATCCGCTGTACATGGTGGGTTATTGAGTTCAATTTCGCGCTGCGGTTTTTCCTGTATAGCTCCATTTCCGGCAGTTCTGTCTCGCTATAGTTCTATTCCGAAACAGTTCTATTTTGCTACTGTTTTATTTCGTGCGAGTTCTATTCCGAAGTAGCACTAGAATGCATGCGCAATTCACTGTGTGATTGGAACCAATTTGCACCGTTTTATACCAAGTATAGCCAAAGAGGCACGAGATTGCCGAAGTTTGGCGCT
The DNA here is from genome assembly GCA_963572235.1 of Caenorhabditis japonica. Taxonomy (NCBI): domain Eukaryota; kingdom Metazoa; phylum Nematoda; class Chromadorea; order Rhabditida; family Rhabditidae; genus Caenorhabditis; species Caenorhabditis japonica. The sequence goes on from OY754342.1 coordinate 6,145,377, forward strand.
CCATCCTCCAAATTCCCGGCATTTGAAGAAATATATAAAAATTAGTACGGCATGTTGGCTATTAGAGTAAACACGGTAACTCAATATTTTGTTTTTTTTCAAATTTAATTATAATATTTTTAAATAAATCTGTGTCAATCATCAACAAAAAGCGTGTATAAGAATATTATCATCAAGAGGAGGTCAAAGGAAGGAGCCCCGGGGGAAGGAGTTTCTGTTTAGAACGGCGAATCGCCGCCATAATCGGCGAATCGCCGTGAAAATCGGCAAATCGCCGGCAAAATCGGCGAATCGCCGACAAAATCGGCGCGACTGCCGAAGGGCATCGGCAGTCGCGCCGATTTTCACGGCGATTCGCCGATTTTGGCGGCGATTCGCCGAAAATTCCCTGAGTTATAAGCTGAACGCGCACTACCTGTGTCACAGGTGAAATGCGCTAGATGCATATAGTGTCCGTTTTTGAATCATATCGTGCATTTATGTTAGTTAGGCTCTAGATATTTAATAAATTCGCGTCGTTCGTTTAACGTTTACCCATTTTACTAATTCAATCACAAAGATCACAAAATTTGGAAAAGATGAAGTAAAAAAAATCAGTGCCGTTACAAGAAAAAAAAACTTGTAAGAAAAGTGAAAAAAAAGCAGGGGAAAAATTGCCAAATGTCGCAGGCTTGTGTATATACATTCAAGTTATTTATTTTAATGCAAAAACTAAATAAAAAGTTATTGTATACCGTCCAATAGACCAAAAGGACGACATGATTCAAATACGGACACTATATGCATCCACTGCATTTCACCTGTGTATAAGAATAATACTTATTCGAGTCGTTCGCCTCGGTTTTGGGGATTTTTGGCTACAGTAATCCCCGATGCAAAAATTGCTGGAACGCCGGTTCATGTTTATAGGCCCCAGTTTTTCAGAGTGGCGGTGTATTACAGGGTGGCGTTCTATTAGAGTGTGGCGTTCAAATTTTCAAAGTGACATTAGGGGTGGCGTTGTTTTACAGGTGTTGTTCTATTAAATGTGGTGTTCTATTACAGTTTTTACGTTATTTTTGCAACTCCTGAATAACCCCATTAGAGTTTTTACGGTAATAGTAATGATAAAGATAAAATATAAGCACAACAACATATCGTTTTGATTATTTAAAGCCAGAAATGCATGTGTGTTTGTCTCGGACACAAAGAAAAAAGATAACAAAAGATAACACAGTTACGTGGCCTGATCTCTTGTGACATTCTGAGTTCATCAAAAAGATTGTTTGAAATTTCAAAAATACGGTTATTATTGTTTTCGCTTTTTCGGTAGTCGTCAATTACAAGTAGGTTTTACTTAGATTTGATATGATCAAGTAATTGTTTTTTTTTTTCAGTGAAACAGCTTACAAAATCTCGTTGTTCAAATAAGATAGCAGCAAAAAATGTATTAAATGCTATAACTGCAAGTGAGATTTTTCGAACTTTATTCTGATAGTGCGCAAAAAGATATGCCACCTTCCAAAATAGAGGTTTTCGAAAAACCTAGAAATTTTCGTGAAAAACCGTGAATTTCATCAAATTCAGAGTGTCAAAACACCTCTGTGAAAAATTTTTCAGACACTATTCTGAAAAAATACTGTCACAGCACCAAAACGTCGCAAATTATGCCTACTCAGCAAAAAGCCACAACTCTAGCGCAAGTTACAGCAACTTCTCATCACTGACAATGCGAGAGCTGCGTAAAAAGGGTTACATGAAGTTGGCATTGTTTACGAAATTTCACTGAATTATTGTGTAAACCTAGGCACCGCAAAAGGAGGGGGCGGAGCCTTTCAATTTTTTCTCCTCGCTTTTGTTTTGATAGTTTGCGCTCCAGTAGCCCGAATACTATGAACATAACTATGCATACAGAAATGTTTTCATATTTAATTTTGCACGCAGAATTGATTGGTGATATTAGATTTGACTGAAAATTTCAATTTTCAGGCGAAATTTTCAAAAAACTGAAACGACGATCAGAAAAACGTTCTAAAATTATCTATGGAGGTCTCTGTCACGGCTTGTTTTTATATTTCTGATCTTTACTAGTTAAGCACTGAAGTTTGTCAGTATGTGTGTGAGATTTCATGTCACCAACTTTTTCTCCTACTTCTATTGGACCGATTTGCACCAAACTTGGCTATGCATTTTGAAACACAAGGGGCATGAGGCAGCCGAAGTTTTTTTCAGAATCGAACAAGTTTGAATGGTAGCATACTGTATTCACTTAGAATTTTCTCTGTTTCCACTTTTCTCGAGTTCACGTGTGGCGTATCGGTCTTTTTTTAAAGTCTATCAGTCGCGTACGCATCTACTCCACCAGCTCGGTTGATTGGAGGGGACCGGTGGTCAAGTGGATAAGCGGTTTGGCAGTGATTGTTGTCTTGGTTTTGTAGGCCGGGGATCAATACCTTACTTATCTTTATGGTTTTTTGTTAGGATTTTCGTGTTTTTTTCTTATCTTTCAGTTCTCCAACTTTTTGGGAGACAAATGCAAATCATAAATTATCAAATTAAAGCCATCCTTTTCTATTATATAACAGGATTGAATTGATGCGGAATAAATGTTTTTTAAATCAAAAGCAGAAAACAAAGCTACTCAAAGAACATATTGGATTTTGTAGAACGAGTAATTCCTCTGCCTATTGAGAAACGAAACGGGCATTAAATAATCAATACAGTTGAATAATACTAAAAGGATCTTCCACCACAAAACCGAGGAAAAACACTAAAACGGGGGAGTCAAAACCGGGAAACTTTCGTCAGTCTTAGTTTTGTTTTTCTCCCGGTTTTAAAAAAAAAACATTCAGGAAAAATTGCCAAAAGGTAGGGGGAAGTTATGAAAACGAAAAGGACATTTTAATTCTCCGCCTGTCCGTGTACTCCGCGCGGTCCTCTTTTTTAAGTTTGCGAACGGTGCTACTTAGGAATAGAACTTGCACAAAATAGAACTGAAGCAAATTAGAACTCGCTTCAGAACAGAACTGTAACGAAATAGAACTGTTCGGAATATAACTGTAGCGAAATAGAACTGTAGAAAAATACAACCTTTTCGGAATAGAATAGAACTGCCTGAAATGGAGTTGTACTAAACCAGAAAAACTCGAGCAGCTCGAAAAAATATTCAGTTGTACATGTGGGTCATTGAGTTCAATTTCGCGCAGCGGTTTTTCTTGTACAGCTCCATTTCAGGCAGTTCTTTTTCGCTACAGTTCTATTCCGAACAATTCTATTCCGAAGCGAGTTCTATTTCGCTATAGTCCTATATCGAGCAAGTTCTATTACGAAGTAGCGCCTGCCTAATGTCAGAGAATTTTTTGTACGATTAAAATTTGATAATAGTAAATCCCCCAACTCAACAAAATTTTCCCAAAAATTCGGAACAACTTTTCGAATTTTTTTTTTAAATAGTTACGATGATCTCGGAAGGTGGCAAACTCCATCAAACAGTGTTTCAATTAGCTTCCTTTGGAAACTACATTTGATGTAGATTTTTAAAAGATTTTGTACATTTCTTCTTAGTATTGGAAGACCAATTTGATTAATCAAATGCCAGGTCTCAACATGAAAAGTAGTGCTCACTTTAAAAATAGCCGAGTACGGCGGTTATTTGATATTTCTACGCAATTAATAAACTACCAAAAACTGTTTTTCCTGTATTGAATAGATTCGTAACATGATTCTAATGCAATAAATAGATTGACACAAAAACGAGTAGATAGAAACAAAAATTACGAAAAGCACTTTTGGATGATTGTTAATTTTCTTGTAAAACACAAGCCTGGCTGAATCAAAAACTATTTTTGATCTTTTATCATCTCTAAACTGTTTTTATTAGACCTTTTCCTCTACCCAGAGGCGAACGCAACGGCATGTTGGCATCCGCTAAAAAATCTACACCTCGAGAGCGTTTATCCCACGTCTCCCGTGTCACAGGTAAAACGGCATGGCTGAATGGTGGTTCACTGGTGCGCCGCTCGATGCTCGAGTGACGGAACCACCAACGGTTGAATTTGCGGTTTTTCAATGGTCCACCTTTCGCGCATCAGCGGTTTTTCTATGCGCAAAGTGTCTTTTTTCGCTCATAAAACATATTGATTTTAAAAAGGGATCGGGCATTTTTATTAAATACAACTATTCAAAAAATGGAAAAAAAAATGCACATTAATTATTCGTCGTCCGCCTTTTGTCATTGGTGGTTTTCCATAGACGAACAATTTTTGATTTGAAGATCCGATTTCGAAACATTCCGTTCCTGAAAATAAATAAACTTTGTATCGAATAGGAATTTACAGAAAATAGGTTTTTGTAGAAATAGTGGACCTATTCTTATTTTGTGTTCAATCGAGAGGCTACATTAAAACATTAACGCCCGTTCAATTTTTTGCATGTGTCTATTTAAAAAGCAGGCGGGTTTTTGTGCAACTCTATTGAACACACAATAGTCGAAGATCTTACCAGCGCGATCCCGAATAGCGCCAAACAACTCCAATAGAAAATAACACGAAGAACACCAAGAAACTCCAGTATTCTGTGTAGAATGGAAATATCATGGTATCGAGTCCAGCCATCATAAGAGCAATGTAGTTGACAACCAGACGGAGACTTCTGGCTGATCAGCAACCCATCCACATCCGATATGAGCAATAATGTTGAGAACTTATATCAACGTGACGATTATTGAATTTTCTGCACCAGTACGGCCAGCGATCTGAACATATATTTTTTTTAACATCGTGAAGTGAATATGAATATGGTGCTCAGCGTCCAATTTCAGGATAAAAGTAAACAATTTTTGTATTTCCAAACGAGCGGCATCATGAAAACATGAGTCCGCAAACACCATTCTGTCTGTGTCTCTTAAAATATAGCGTAATTGCACGGCCCTCGGACGTTTCGAAACGAAAACTTTTCAAAACTTTTAAGTTTCGAAACGTCCCAGAGCCGATTGCGCGGTCGCACGCGAATAAGTTGGCGGGGTTTCCCTTTTTAATGATGCGACTCATTAAAAAAAATCACGGTTCTGGGTCGTTTCGAAACTTTAGTGCATTTTTAACGTTAAGTTTTTCAGTAAATTTTGAAAAAATCGTCGAATTTACTGGTAAAGGTACGACAACTATTTTATCCTTGTCCAAATTTTGTCAATACTGCGAACACGGCGACGAAAAATTGCATTAAAGTTTCGAAACGTTCCAGTTTCGAAATGACAGAAAACAAATGTGTTTTTTCTTTGAAAATATCCAAAATCAAACCTCTTCCAAATAGTTTCCAACAACAATGAACGGCTCGTAGAAGCAGCAAACAGCCAGAGTTCCGGACGGCGATCCGAGGAGCTAGCAACCGAGAAGATTCTTGAAAGACTATCCGATATCTCTTTAAGACATGATGAATGGTTCCGTCGTCGGCAACAGTGAGATTTTTGAGAAGCTCAGCGGCTTCCTCACGGTTCACTGTAAAATAAAATTTTTTTTCAAATAGCTCACTTGATTCAGTACGGTTTCTAGCCGCGGTAATATTTGAACAAAGTTCAAGTATTCATAGGTACAGTTTGGTTTTAACTGATGATGCAATTATATTAATTTTTTAATTTTATAGTGAAGGTAAACAAGTTTTTCACGTACTTCAATATACAAATAAATAAATACAAATAGAAAAAGATGTAAAAAAAACCATAGTAAACTTCACGAGAAAAACAAATTAAAATTACATAGGATCAAGCGCATGCGCTGAGGCCATATTGCGCGATCGATTATTCGCCCACCGGTGGTGCATCGTTCAGAAATTAGCGGACACTCACGCATTGTTGTTGCGGCTCCTCCACCAAGCAGGCACCATTCGCGCATTACCGCCTGTTGGGCCACCATTCAATCACTTCTCATCCATGCCGGTTTACCTGTGGTGGCGCAGGCGGTAGCACGCTTGCACGTCCATCTTTTATTTGGCCGCGGGTGCTGAGTTCGACCCCGCCATGCGCATTTGACACAGACACACAAAGATCCTCAGTTACAAACCCAAACGGAATTTTATATATAAGGATGATTTTGAAAATTCAGGAAGACTCGCACGTCCCCAAGCACACCCAGAAGGTTTTTGACGGCGATAGCCGTCAACAACCTTCTGGTAGATTTTTATACGGGGAATTCGATTTTTGCATCAGATCTCCTCTATCTACAACGACACGCCTTCTGGACGTCTCCAAAGTACAACCAAAAATATCTGAAAATTTTCAGCGATGACCCCATTTTTTTATTGTGGAAATCAATGAAAGAAGATCTTCGAGATTAGGTGTATGAAATTTTAAATCATTTGAGACATTTTAAAACACTTTTTGCCCTAAAAGTATGAAAGTGGTTTTTGAAAACTTCAAGTTTTTTGATTTTTTCTCTATTATGGAGGTCTCTGTCACGCGAGTTATTATCATCATTCGATTTTGCAGAAAATTTACTATTGAATGATGTATTGTTGGCCCGTCAATATGGTCAAACGCGCTCCACTGAACTCAACACTGCGAATTTCATTTTGGTTTCCAAATTATTTCATATCACGTTGAATTTACACGTGAAATGAAATAATTTGGAGACCAAAATGAAAATCGCATAGCGTTGAGTTCAGCGAAGCGCGTTTGACCATTTTGGCGGGCCGACAATAATAAAATCTGAAATAACTATGTTGGCGATATCTGAAAAGGCTGATTTTTTGGACCTGAAAGTTTTTTTTTTAACTTTTTTCATACTGAAACGTGTCAGAATTTTTTTTTTCATACTGAAACGTGTCGCTCAAAGATTCTAGGGCATAACTCAGTTAAAAATTCGTTCAAGATATTAATTAACCTTATTCATAGGAGAGAAAAAACCCCCCTATTCTTAGGAGAAAAAAAAACAAAAAAAAAACATTTTTTTTCCTATTCATAGGTGTCAAAAAACGACAAACAATGTCGAAAAACGAATGGTAAACAAGTGTTTATTGACCATGATAGACCATTGATAGTGAGGAGGCACAGAGATTTTACAACCCCGTGGGAACGGACTTGTTTACTAGTTCATGCAAACTCCGCCCCTTTTCTGCGCCTCCTCACTATCAATGGTCTATCATGGTCAATAAACACTTGTTTACCATTCGTTTTTCAACATTGTTTGTCGTTTTTTGACACCTATGAATAGGAAAAAAAAATGTTTTTTTTTTTGTTTTTTTTTCTCCTATGAAGGTCCATTAGATTTTCTGTTTTTCTGACAGAAATCCGCCCCGGGAAAGTCCAATTTTGCCCGCGAAATCATTGCGCTCTTGCTAACGCAAGAGCGTGCGAGACTGTTTCAATGGTCCTTCGATTTGTCATCATTCTGGCATTCTTTTTGATTCTTTTTGATTTTTTATCTTTTTTTTTATCTTGGAGGTGATCCTTTTTGGTTTTCTGGATCATTCTAGATTGTTATGTTTGGTTTTGAGAGTTGTTAATTTTTGCTTCTCTCGTGAATGATTTTGGTTTTTGAGATAAAATTGATTTACCTTGATTGTTTTTACCGTTCCGTTTAAATAAACTTAACGTCGCTGCGTTTGGTTATTTTGTCTTTCCTTTCTTTCTTTTTAGTAGAGTATTTCTAGTTAGGAATATTTGACTCAATAGCGAGAAGTCACATTTGCGGTACCAGAGTTTAGGGGCACTTGGTGAGTAAGGTAGAGAAATGTTATGAATTGGGACAACAAAAGATATTCCAAGGTGATCAGAATTAAGCAAACCAGGCTGTGGAGCAATTTCAACCGGAGTCAAGTTATGAGACATAATGACTAAATCGAGAATAGTGTTAGTGGAGGAAGTAATTCGAGAAGGAAATTCAACCTATTGTATATAGTCCTTAGATCTTAAAAAATCAATAAAGTTGTGATGTGGAGACGTAGAGGAAAGTGGCCAAGAAATAGCAGGAAGGTTGAAGTCACCTACACAGATCGTTGAGGTTAGGGGCATGTAAGCATCAAGGTGCGTCAGTAGGTTAGCAGTCTCAATAGCGTTACAGTCAGGCGGTCGGTAAACTAGAAATGCAGTAAGGGAGTCATTAACGTTAGAACCTACGAATATTTGAAAAGCTAGGATTCCAGAACGGTGAAGTGGGTAGTGATATGGCATATTAATATCTGTGATGGAAATTTGGACAGTAGTTTTACACATAATAGTGACACCACCACCAGAAAGTTTGCCTTGAATTGCGGATTGGCGATCAAAACGATAAAATGAAATATTACTATTTGAGGCAAGAAAGAGACTAGAAGGAACGGATTCAGTTAAAAAAGTATCAGTAAGAAAAAGAATGTCGTAATCGGAATTTAGAAAAAAATCAGACAAATGCAGTATCTTAGAAAGTGATGACACACCTCGCACGTTACCCAAAAAAAATTTTAAAGAGCGTGAAGATTGATGCCGGGAACAGAGAGAAATAGACTGAGTGTAGGGAGAGAGCACATCTAGAAATTGCACCGGATTTAGAGGAGACAAGAAAGAAAAAAATCGCGGCGGCTGGCCAAATGAGGAATCAATAAGGTGTGAACTGGAACTCACAGAAAAGGGCGAGGAGCGGGGTTTTTTTAAACAAAAATATCATTCAAGATTAAAACTGATTTTCCGGCTTCTTTGTTGGTTTTATAGATGGTTTCACGACTTGTCCTAAGAATAGTAAATTCATTAAGTGTCAAATCTCGACGACAGCGCGGCTTTAGAGCAAGAGAAGAAAACTCAGCAGTTTTGATTAACTTGTTAAATCCACGTACAGTGCGTAACATACAGTAGCGGCCACTGAAATATCCCCTTTTCGTTTTTCAGCTATAACTTTTTTTAGAGAAGAGGTAGAAACTTGAGATCAACTGTTAAAATGTTCCAAAATAAGCTAGAAATATGATTCAGTTTAGCTTTTACCGATAAAAAATTTTCTTTTCTAAATATTCAAAAAGTTCGATTTTTCGACTTTTAACAAAAACCGTTTATTGAGATTTCACCCGGGAAACGACTTGTAAATGTGGTAATAAGCGATAGAAACAGTTTCGAACTGATTACACCCCTGAAAATACCAGCTACGGCGTTCGCATGCAATCTGAAGACTTGAGACCTTGAAAATCGTTATCAGCATGCTAAATTTACTCACTGTACAAACTTTTAAGTTAATAATCTCAAAACTCTTGTGATTTGACTAATACGTCTGAAAAAACTGCTCCTGCAACCGTAACATAAGTATAAGCGCACCCCACATAACATCGGAAAAACTCAAGAAAAATACAAGTTGATTATTATTATCTGTGCCATAGAAGTTTATAACTTCATATTCACGGTTGGACATAGAATTAGATACGCTTTGTATGTGTTAGGCAGTGTTGTTTTTGAATTCGTGCTTTAGGATACTCTTCTCATGAAGAATGTCGACCTCGAGGGCAGCAATTGGCTAGAATGGTTTTTCTTGATTGTGAAATTGACGAGGAACAGTTCCTAGTTGTTATCCAATAGGGTTCTAGTCTAGAAAGCATGCTGGACAAGTGAAAACATCGCGATTTTTAATCTTGAGCCAGTCCACTAGCATGCGCGTGTTATCTTGTTGGAAGATGTGTTATCTTGTTGGAAGATGGGGCCTTATCGACGGATGAGTTGCCGGTGGCAAGTCCTGCACCCAAACCCCGTGTATTATCGGCCTTCACGTATCAGCGCCACGGCACTCCGTCTAGACCGCCATACACGCCGTTAAGCGCCACAAATAAAATAAGTTTAAGGTCACGTGGGTTTCACGAGGTTTTGTGCCACGTGGATATTATTTATTTTGAGCGGCCCATTTTGGCCATTTAGTGCCCGTTTCTGGAGTTAGGTGTGTTGGTGTTGTTTCTCTTCTAATCTCTTTGAAGAAAGAGATAACTGATGAACAAGATGAGTCGCTGTTTTGGGATGTTCTGACATGAATTCATGTTGAGTAGCTTTTATACAAAATGTATTGTTAGTAAACCAGAAGACTAAAAAGACCGGACACCATTATGCCTCGTCCTCCAAACTTACGTTTTGAGAAATCGAATGGATCCTAGAAGAGATTGTGCCAATCGTATTCTCAATAATCCGCGTTGTTTGAATTGAACTTTTTCAATAAAAAAAACTAACTTGGAACAAACAAGACTTGGTTTGAGAGTTTTAGTACCAAACAGTTACTGAATTCGAATTTAAGTCGAAACCACAAATTGTTTGATCGTCGGTGAGTTTTGGCGCTACGGCTCATTTGATATTTGGCAGTGTGGATATTCGAAGCAGTTTCGATAAATTCTTCGATAATTTTTTCGATAAAATTATCGACAAATTATCGAAAAATTATCGAAAATTTTGTGTCGAAAAAATATCGAAAATTATCGAAATTATTTTCGATAGTATTATCGAAACATTTTCGATAATAAAATATCGAAATTTTATCGAAACCAGTTTCGATAAATTCCTCGATAATTTTCGAAATTATCGATAATTATCGAAAATTTTCGATAATACGGGTAGACGGCTCCGCCTCTCTTCTGCAAAGCATAGCGAACTTCGGAACCCGTGAGGTGTCGGCTATTGAAAGTATGTATAGCTTTCATGGGGAGACTGGTCCCCATGACTTGGAGGCTATCTGGCAGCTATCTGGCAGCTATCTGGCAGCTATCTGGCAGTCATTTGGCAGCTATTTAGCAGCTATTTGGCGGCTATCTGGCAGCTACCTGGCAGTCATTTGGCAGCTATCTGGCGGATATTCGGCACTAGATGACCCGGAATAGAATTGCACGGAATAGAACTGTCCGGAATAGAACTGTCCGGTATAGAGCTGTCCGGAATAGAACTGTCCGGAACAGAACTGGCCGGAATAGAACTGTCCGGAATAGAACTATCCGGAATAGAACTGGCCGGAATAGAACTGTCCGGAACAGAACTATCCGGAATAGAACTGGCCGGAATAGAACTGTCCGGTATAGAGCTGTCCGGAATAGAACTGTCTGGAATAGAACTGGCCGGAATAGAACTGCACGAAATAGAACTGTCCGGTATAGAACTGCCCTTGGTAAAATAAAGCAATTTATTTTCGATAATTATCGATAATTATCGATTTTGTCGAAAATTATCGAGGAATTTATCGAAATTATTTTCGATAATTTTCGACATTATCGATAATTATCGAAAATATTCTCGATAGTTTTCGATATTTTATTATCGAAAATTATCGAAAAATTTGTCCAATTGGCCGATTATCGAAAAGTTGTTTTCGACAATCCACACTAATATTTGGATCACTTTTTCCTGCTATTGCGATACGTTCGCTTAAAAACTAAAGCATTGAGTTCTGGTTTGGTGTCGTAGCACGTCTTCAGAGAGCATGGAAATCTGAAGGTACGTGACAACACTCATTGACTGTTTTCAAAAAAATCTTCAGTTTTTCATCTGTTTTGGTGGGTGCGCTTATACTTATGTTACGGTTGCAAGAGTGATTTTTTCAGACTTTTTAGGCCCATTTCAAGAGTGTTGGGAATATTAACTTGGACAATGTAGTCCTGGGGTAATTTTGCATGCTGATTACGATTGTCAAGGACCTGAGTCTTCAGATTGTATGCAAACGCAGTACCATGCATTTTTGGGGGTGCGCTTATACTTATGTTGCGCACTGTATAAACAAATCGCGGCTTGTAGAGTTGTCGAGTTCAATTTTGAGAGGTCTAATTTTACTATTACACTTATGTCGAAAAACGGCGGTAGGCAGTGGGAGATTGTATTTGGTGGCAAGCAATGTGCTCCACCGGTGGCAAAAACCGATAAAAACCGGTGTTTTTTAATACCGGTGAAAACCGGTGTTTCATGTGCAAACACAGCGACGCGCAATTGCGGACCAAAGTTGTTTTTTTTTTTTAATTTTAAATGTTCAAATCTTGCTTGCTTTTCTATTTTTATCTTTTTTTTTCCTCTTTTTTTATATAAAACTCCCCAAATTTCGAATTTTTCAGCAAAATGACACAGTGGCGGAATTTGACACCTCCAAATGCTCGTCTAGTGGAGCGCACTTGCATACCTCCTCCTTTGGCGCCGATCATATAAACGCCCATCGCGGGCACTAAGAGTGTGTACTGTGATGGTCTAGTGGTCTACATTTTCGATCGCCGATCTGGAGGCCTGGGTTCAATACCTCTTGGTGCACTTTTTTTTTGTTTTCTGTTTTGAACCACAGATTCAAAGCAAGCTTCCGCCCAGCTCCCTCCGGTCGCCCATTTTCAAGGTTTCACGCATGCTTCCGGTGTTTTGCCGCTGATCTTTCTGGATAAAAGTTACTTGCCGAAGGATTTAAATAAAACTAACGAATTTAAAGTAGTTCGCAAAAAAAAGGAAATTTTAATTTTGTTTTCAACGTTCTACTCCAACACGCAAATGTAATTTTTTGTGGTGTTCGAAACAAAAATCCATAAGATTTAGTCTGAGCAGATACAAAAGAATTTAAAAAAAATAAAAACCGCGGAGGGGATCGAACCCACAACCTCAAGATTTGCGTCCTCAAGCTCTCACCACTAGGCCACCGGTGCACACATTCTCAGTGCCCGCAATGGGCGTTGATATATGAGCGGCGCGCGACGCGAGGAGGTATGCAAGTGCGCTCCACTAGACGAGCATTTGGAGGTGTCAAATTCCGTCGCACACAAAATGACATCTCCAGTATGAAAAATATTCGATAAGTCGATTGATTCGAGTCAAAAAATTGTGGAATGTTCAAAAAAATTATCGAAATTAAAAAATACTCACTTAGATGAATACGCAAGAAGGACAAAAAGGTAAGCTAGGAAATTAATTTTTTGAAAAAAAAATTTTTCTTATCGTCAACGGCGGAGCCGACAAGATCTTCTTCAAAATCAAGTCCTCGAACAACAAGGAGTATCGCATCACCCCAGTCGGTTACAAGGACGTCGCCATCTCCCGTAACACCAAAGCGCCAAAGAAGAACAAGCCTCTCGTTCAATTCGCCGCAACTCCAGCTGACGCCCTGGCTGCTTTCGCCTTTGCCCCCCCCCCCCCCCCCCCGGCCGGAACCCTGACCATCACCGTGTCGGTGTGTTTCGAAACTCCTCTCAAAAAGTAATATTTTTCCCAATGATAAGTCTGGATTATTTCATGCTATTTTTATTGCAGGTTTGATTTATGAGACGAAAACGAAGACACCGCAGACGACATCGAGTACGATTACATTGATACGGAAGCTGTGGAAGGTCCAGGAAAAGTCAGAGCGGAATTTTAATATTCTGAAAACGAGGACGATTACTTTTGTTCGACTAGATTTAGCTGATCAAATTACTAAAATACATTCGTTTTTTTTTCATTCATTCGTTCTTTTTTTTTTGTTGTTTTTTTTACTTTTTGTTTAAATAAAACGAAATTTCTTAATTACCAAAAGAAATATAATTTTCAAAGATGAAAAAAACGTAAATTTTACGATGAATGAAGAATTAATTATTCAGACCTTGTGGAGCCGCAAAAAAAAACAACTTTGCGCGTACTATTCAATGTATCTGCAATTGCACGTCGCTGTGTTTGCACACAAAACACCGGTTTTTATCAGAATAGAAACCGGTTCTTTCGAATAACCGGTTATACCGGTTGTTGGAAATCGGTTGAGCACATTGGTGGCAAGACTTAATTTTCTCCGTGTCGACAACATCTTGTTCAGTATTGTCGGGGGAATCCGGAAAAAGTTGAATAACGGATCTTTTAGACTTTTACATCATTGACGCAGCTTCTTGAACTAAATCATGAGAGGTACGAATTTGCGGTTCCGGCGAGTTAGGCGAAGACGAGCCGACGAAAGCCAAAACTGGAGAAACAGCGCCCGGCATTAGATTGGAGATGATTTTCACCAGCTCTTCAATTTGCTTCGCCATTCGGTCACACGTAGCTTTCAAATCGGTAAAGTCTTTCAGCGGGACCGTGTAAGTCAATTCAGCAGTTGGCGCAATAGGTAGAGTGCACTTGCGTTTAGCGGAACCCGTGGAAGCCATAGAGCGCGAACGAGCAATACCAGAGAGAGTGGCATTTGTCCTTCATGCGTTCCAGTCTACTGAATTCCTCTAAATGCTTTAGTCAATTTATATCAAAAAGATCTCTGAATTGCTGGAACTCTCTCCCTCATACTATTTTCCTGATTAAACTTTCATCCCGGTCGTTTAAGAACAATCTTGCCTCTCAATCACTTGAAAAATACCTTGTATTGAATTCTTCTAACTTTTAACTAGCCTACACTGCCTCCAAAAGCGGGAAAGTGCAGAAGGTTGGCGCACTTTGCGTGCGCCGATGAGCGCTCATTTTCAACTGAAAATGTGGTTTCCTTAAATTTTTTCTTCAATCATAAAATTTTTGGTTGTTTTTAGATTCAACTTTTGTTCAAATAGGTATTTTCGATAATTTACGAGCTCGCTCAATAAGAGAAATGAGGACGAAATACAAAAAGTTGTAATATCTGAAGGAAAATCATATTTTTTCAAAATTTCCGCCGAATGACTGAATATTTCCTCATTTTTCGATTGAAGTTTTGTAGACATGACCGAGACAAACATTTAAAGCGCAGAACCGGTCGGAAAAGTTCAAAATTGGCGGCGAAATATGAATTTGAAATATCAGAAAATTCCTCTTCTGGCATAGAATTTCTGAATTTCTGATATAATATGTGGTTTTTTTCACAGAAGTATAGCTGCAGCGCCTCAGAAAACGGTAAAATCCGGCGTTTTTAAATTTCCATCTAACCGAGTGTAGAGAACATTTAATATGTGTTTAACGTTTCAAAAAATAGCTTTAATTATTTTATGGCGATGTTATACATTTTTTCTTCAAAAAACCAATTTTCTTTACGTTTTTTCATTATATTCAAAAGGTGCAATAATTATCGGCGTGGTACGATGCAATTGCGCTCTACCTGCACGCATTAGAGATTAGAGACGCAGAGGCGTTGTGATAAATTCTGTGTTTCTGCGTCTGCAAACGCAAAGTGCGCCAGTCAATGTTGTTTTGCGCTTTCCCGCTTTTGGAGGCAGTGTCCTATCTGATTGATTGTAAAAGTGGCATTTGTCCTTCATCAATAAACATAAGTACAATACAAAATGTAGATCCAGGCATAGTAATAGTAAGAATAAAAGTTGAACGAAAAATCGATACGAGACGATATAAGAGTGCAACCGTCCGGTACGAGACAGAGAACGCGAGACAGGAAACGAGACAGAGAACACCTCTGATTTTGTCTTTTTTTTTGAAAGGCTGAAACTCGGGAACTAGCGGGAATTTTGCGGAGAAATTTTGGGATTGTATACTTGGTATAAAACGCTGAAAACTCGCTCCAAACGAACAAAAAATTTTGCATGCATTTGGAGTGAGGTTTAGAGAAATCAGAGCATAACATCGGCCACGGCTCTCTCAATTTTCTGCACTCTCTCGTCGCCAACGTGGCCGCGTCATCCACTGTAAGAAGGGAGCGCGTTTGCAGCGCTCCGTACTGAGAATACTAATATTGAAGCGTAGAATACAATGAAATCAATAGTTTTTCGGTATTCGCACGTTTTTCAAACTCATTGCGGTACCTAGTTTTAAGACCACGCGCCCACGACCGCATCATATCCATGGAAGCGTGGATCCTAATAGGATCCATATAGGATACATTTAAAATTCATATGAATTCCACGTCCCACCCGTTTCGGATCCGATATGGATTTGAAGCCCTTCACCTGTGTCAGTTGGTAGTGCGCGTGAATACAAATTGTAATGTCATGAGTTTGTGTTTTGTCCACTGCATTTTACTGAAAAAGGCAAGTGCGGACATTAGGATACACACAAGCAGACATCCCGTGCTTCTATTAGAGGTGTGCTTTAATTAGAGGGTTCGTTTCTTTTTTTTTACCATTTAATTCTGAAGAAAACGCAGCTTATCATTGATGTTTCCAATATTGCTAATCCGTCTCTCCACACATTTTCGGTCAACATAAAATTTCATGGCGCCACCGAAAACTCTGTTTCTTTTTATTTATTTATTTATTTTACAAGCCTGCAGCTTGTGGCGACTAAGTCGCCTTCTTCAAATATTTATTTTTGCTGATTTTTGTTTTTTTTTTAAATAGAAACGGCAATCATTTCTTTTCCCTATTTCTCTCAAGTTCTCGTGATCCTTGTGGTAAAGTGGTTAGCACCAGGGCTGTGCGAAAAATTTTTCGGACGAACAATTTTTTCGGTTTTTTCGGTCATATTTCGAAAAACTTTTCGGCCGAAAAATTTTCGGTCTGAAAACTTCGAAAAACTTTTCGGCCGAAAAATTTTCGGTCTGAAAACTTCGAAAAATTTTTCGACCGAAAAATTTTCGAAAATTTTCGAAAAATTGGGATGCGTTCAAGACGCAGAGTATGTGCGCAGAATAACCAACATTTTTATAAAATGTTTTTTTCACCAATGTATATTTATTTTTGCACCTATTTCAATTAAAGGAGGTGCCAACTTTTTGGGAAAGTTGCTTAAATTTTAGTATTGGGTGGGGGATTTTCAAACATCACATCGAAATCGTACAAAAAAAATGATCTGGTTTTTTATGATAATAGTCATCGAATCGACCCGTGTGCCATATGTATTTGGCGCACGTCTCGAATTCGATGGCTATTCGCCATTTTCAGGCTGCGCACGTCCCGAATACGATGGCTATTAGCCGTTTTTTATGGCTATTATCCGTTTTCCATGACTCTTAGCCACACAGCTGCCAATTCTTGCCGAATACGCGCCAAAAACTCTAGGAAACCGGCGACCAGCATTTTTCCCAAAAATATTCCTTTTTGAAATGGACAAAATGTATATTCCCTTTTACCTGGTGCAATTTTGGCCGATTTGAAAATAATTTATCAAAAAAATAGCAAAAAAATGAAAGAAATCGAAGAAAAAAAAAACCGAATATTGCTGAAGGCAATACAATTTTCGAAAAGACGCGGTCGGCCGCCGGCCTAGAAAACCGGGCGCGCTAGCCTAGCAAATCTCGACTTCGTGTTCTCCCCGTGGTTTTCTATTTTTTTAAAATTTTGTTGTAAAATCCGACAAAAACCAGAGAAATTTTTTGTGCGATTTCGGTATGATATATCATATCATTCGTATCATTATATCATTCGTAAATACGTCACTAATGTATTAAATGAATAATCTGTTTTAACTGAATTTCAGGAAAAAAACAACATTTTTCGAAATTTTTCGGTTTTTTCGGGAAAATATAACCGAAAAATTTTTTTTCGGTTTTTTTTTCGTCTTAAAAAACTCGAAAAAAATTTTTTTTCGTTTTTTTCGGTCTAAAAATTTCGAAAAAAAAGTTTTTCGAAAATTTTTCGAAACTTATTTTTCGCACAGCCATGGTTAGCACGTTTGAACGTCAATCTATAGGTCTCTGGATCGAATTTTGTCGACTGCAAACTCGTGTGTGAGACACACAAACAAACACACAGACTAATCTAAAATTTTCTATATAAGAAAGATTACGACTTTGATATCTACTTTGCCTGCTAGCATTTTCGAAACAAATATTTTGTCTATCCATTTTCTCCTACATTCTAACGATGTTAGGTTGAACAGTTCGTTTCTCTGGGCAGCGGATTTATAATCTTTATCATCTGGTCTAAGGTACAGTCCCTTCTGTCTACAGTAAAGGCGTCTGGTGAATGCATTTCGGACCGACTCTATGGCTTTGGGGTCGCCTTGTTTTAAGGGGCTTGTGACTGCTGTTCCGTATTCTAGTATTGTCGGCCCGCCAAAATGGTCAAATGCGCTCCGCTGAACTCAACGCTATGCGATTTTCATTTTGGTTTCTAAATTATTTTATTTCACGTTGAATTTACACGTGAAATGAAAAAATTTGGAGACCAAAAAGAAAATCGCATAGCGTTGAGTTCAGCGGAGCGCATTTGACCATTTTGCCGGGCAGACAATATTGGTCTTATAAATATTTTATACAAAAGAGCCATGAGCCTGCTATTATTACTATTACCGTAAATACTGTATTATAAGCCCATGGGCTTCTATTTTTCAAAGGGCTCTCGAGGGTGGGCTTATATTACAGGTGGGCTTCTATTACAGGGTGGGCTTCTATTTTTCGACCCTCTTTTTTATCCACAACAAAAAAAACTTCAAAAAAAACCAACAACAATTTTCATAATATCAAATTCTGATTGCGAGTCAGAAGTTCTAATTTAAGAGCACTAACAACATAAAATAGATGTTTGTAACTTTAAAAATAATAATTTTCGTAATCTAATGGTGTGTCGCTTTATCTGCTTTTATTTTACGACAAAATTTTCCAAATTCGGAAATCATTCAAGATGTTTTTTAAAAAACTCAACGTTTTTCTCGATGCTAACTACCAAAACTAAACCAAAAATTGCAGCATTGTTTTATTTTCGCCATTTTCATTATAATTTTTATTATTACTGGTTTTAGTATTGTCGGCCCGCCAAAATGGTCAACCGCGCTCCGCTGAACTCAACGCTATGCAATTTTCATTTTGGTTTCCAAATTATTTCATTTCACGTTGAATTTATACGTGAAATTAAATAATTTTGAGACCAAAATGAAAATAGCATAGCGTTGAGTTCAACGGGCGCGTTTGACTATTTTGGCGGTCCGACAATAGTCAATTTTATTTAATGAACTGTGAAAAAGTTTAACATTCGCGTGAAAAAATGAGCGGGATTTTTTGTTTTGATGATGCAACTCGACCGAAAACGCAATATGGAATCAAATAAAAAAAAATAAATTTCACGCCCAGCACTGGTGGCTTTGATGACCGCTTCCATTAATAGAAATGTTTAAAAACTGGTGAAAGTAATGCAAAATTGAACACATCGCGATGAAACGCGCACAATTCCAAGCCAATAATCAATGGGTCCCAGACTCTTTGGGCACGATTGATTTTCGATCAAACTTGCTTACGGTACCAAATTTGTGTACGGCCTCTTTGGGTACGATTGCTCTTTAGTTACGGCAACTTTTTTGTATGAAATTTGCAAATTTGGTACCCAAAAAGCAGCCGTAACCATAAAAAAACGTACCAAAAGAGCGAGGAAACCAAAGGTCCGGGACCCATTGAGTGTTGGCTACAATTTAAAGATGGGCTTTTATTAAAGGGTGGGCTTCTATTACAGGGTGGGCTTCTATTTTTTTTTCGAAATGGAGAGAGGTGAGGGAGACTATATCCTCCACCGCTGCTTGCGAGATCAGCATTTTCAACAGAAAACGGTATTTTTCGCACAGAAATCGGCACGAACAAAAAAGCGGAAACTAGCCACAATATTAATTTTTACATGGTTTTGTAGCAAATTTTACGCTGCATCTGTATATGAAAAATTAGCCGCGTGCTCCATATTTGCGACCTTCAAATCCTCACAAAGCTAAAGTTTTGGGCGAACATGCTTCATTCAAATGTACATAAAATTACTCAAACTTAGTCAAGTGCTCTAAATTTTTGTATTTGAGCTCTGAGAGGGTTTATCTTTGTATTGCACAAATATAAAACTAGGGTCATCGCTGAAATTTTTCTAGAATTTTTCCTTGAAGTTTGACAGGCTTTAAAAAATCGGAAACTAGCAGGACAGAAACTGATTTCAGAAATGAATTCCCCACATCTTAAACTATCGGTATACTCAAAATTAGCCGCGTGCCCCGGTAAAATCGACCACCCTGGTCAAAAAAGCGAGCTCCATTTTTGTTTTCTCCTTTTTCTGAGAAAACTATACATTTTCATGTAAACTTCTTTCTTATCGCGAACCTTCTTTATACCGAATATTTTGTAAAGAGTAATTACTAGATATTTCAAAATAACCAATTTTTACCATTCTAATAATACTTTAATGCTCAAAAAATGAAAAAAAAAATGTGAAAAATACAAATTCGCATTGCTTTCTGAATAAAAATTTGATTTTTTTTAAAATTTTCTACTGTTTCCGAAAATTTCCCGGGAATTCCCGAGAGTCCCGGGATTTCCCGGGAATTCCCGGGAAATTCCCGGGATTTCCCGGGAATTCCCGGGAAATTTTGAAATACCACTGCCGGGAGTCCCGGGATTCCCGGGAATTCCCGGGAATTTAAAGCGACTACTACCAATAATTCCCGGGAATCCCGGGAGTGGCGATCGGGATTTATTTTCCGGGACTACCCGGCCCGAGACACGTGGATCCATATAAGATCCGATATGTTTCCATCCTCCCACACGCCGGCGTGGATCCACGGCGACCCACGCCAAAACAATCCACGCTCCCTCCACGGAGGCGCGTGGATCTATATCGGATCATATACGGATCTATTCCACGTCCCATCCGTTTTGGCATTATCTCCCACCACCTGTGCTCCCATCGATCGCCCTGGTGGAGTACATCCGGACGCGACTGGTGGTTTTCTACCATTCTAACTTGTTCGATTCTAAAAAAAACTTCGGCCGCCTCATGCCCCTTGTGTTTCAAAATGCTTAGCCAAGTTTGGTGCAAATCGGTCCCCTAGAAGTAGGAGAAAAAGTTGGTGAAATGAAATCTCACACACATACTGACACAGGTGGTGGGAGATAATGCCAAAACGGATCCGAAACGGATGGGACGTGGAATAGATCCGTATATGATCCGATATAGATCCACGCGCCTCCGTGGAGGGAGCGTGGATTGTTTTGGCGTGGATCGCCGTGGATCCACGCCGGCGTGGGGGAGGATGGAATATATATGGAGGGCGCGTGGATCCGTGGGAGAATGGAAACATATCGGATCTTATATGGATCCACGTGTTCCTCGTGGAGGGCGCGTGGAATTTTTTTGACGTTATGGAGAATGAATCCGCGTTCATCTGAAGCAGGGCGCGTGGATGTCAGGCTCTATTAGAAGGGCAGGCAACTTGGTAATTGACCATTGTAGCCCCCCTAGCTGATATCGACCACCAAGGATCAGCTTAGCAGCCCTTATAGGTTGATTTTGGTCCGATTTACGCAGTGGTTTGTAAAAAAAACCTGGCAGTTATCCTGGTATATGAGTGAACTAGTATAGTAACTACTATATAATTGTGTCGAAATAGAACTTGACGCGAAATAGAACCACGTGAAATAGAACCCAGTCAATAAATCGAAAACATGTCAAAAAAAACAACGCGGTAAAACGATGTACAGTTCTATTTCACACGGTTCTATTTCGCATCAAGTTCTATTTCGGCACGGTTCTATTTTGATAAGGTTCTATTTCGAGGTAGCGCCTATTTATCAGATAAGTCCCCCACTTCTTCCTACTTTTATTTTCCATATGAATATCGCCTTCCGCTATATCAGAATAGCCCCCACCTGATAAGAATAGCCCCCACTGTATCAGATTAGTAAAACAACAAGCGAAAATCGACCGACATCGAAGATCAATCTCAATTAATTGAAGCCTCTAATAGAAGTGCACCATTCATAGCTCTTTCTACCATTTTTGTCGCTTTCCGAATAAGGATAAGTTTCGAATCAGAACTTTATCAAAACAGAACCGTTTTCTTTCCAAATCGATACGTGTCAAAAGTGTTGTATACTCGGCGAATGCATCATCAGCCTCGCTCTACGGCACTTTTTAATTTTCAACAGTGTGCGCCTTTTTTGAAGCGAACAATCAAATTGTAACTGCAATTCGTCGTGGATACGTCATTTTCCGTTGAAAAGAAGTATAAATAGGTACCGCAACGAGTTTGAAAAACGTGCGAATCTCGAAAAACTACTGATTTCATTGTATTCTACGCCTCAATATTAGTACAATCCCAAATTTTCTCAGCAAAATTCCCGCTAGTTCCCGAGTTTCAGCCTTTCAAAGTCGCGATTATTTACCACTGATTTTCTCCCCAGCGGGGAGGCGGGGCTTCGGCTGCATGCGCGCGGCGTGGTTTTGCCGACCACCTCTTTTGTCATCATTGTTCATTGAATGCGATAATTTCTGCGGATTTCTGCTGAGGAATGTGTAAATTAAGATCGGATTTGAAATGTTTTAAATTTTTTTTATACCAGGCGATGAATATTACTCAAATACTATGATTGTATGGCTGAAATACGCGGAAACACGTAAATAAGTGGAAACCCCTGGCGGTTTTCCACAAAAATGGATATTCTCTTGGTTGATTTCGAAAATTTCCGAAAAATTAATACTTTTGTGTAAGAAATATCCTTTTAAGTATCGAAAAAGCCTTTTGAAAAATAAAAATCAAAAGGACGAGATCCGAACCCTTGACCTCGCACGCAATGCGCAGCACCTTTAACCACAAAACCACCCCGACAGATTTTACCTGCCGCCTTATTCCTGTGATGTGCTCGCTCCCCCTCCGCGTTGACAAGGCCTGATAAGTTGTTTGAAATGACATAGAAAAGTATTTATTAATTTCGAAAAGTGTAATTTAAAAAAATGCGCTCATTTATTTTTTCAATCTATAGAATGTATTCGATAGAGAATTTTTTGCTGAATTTGATCATGCTTTCAAATCGCGCGAACCGGACTTCCATATTCCCGAAAATCCCAAAAAACATGATTATTTCGAAAATGGTCATGACTTTGGAAAGCTTTTAAGTGCTTTAAATTTATGTCAGAGCTCTGAAAATTTTTGTGTGATTACTAGAAGGATTGTTTAAAGTAACCGAAAAATAAAAATAGGGGGTCATCGCTGAAAATTTTCCACAATTTTTAGGTGAAGTTTGAACCGGTATAAAAAAAATGCGCTCATTTAAAATTGAATTCTGTTTAAAAAATTCAATTCAGCTTGTCAAAAACTATCGGAATCAATCGCAAAAGCCCGCGAACCGGCCCTACAATTTCCCAAAAAAATCGATTTTTTGACTTGCATTTCAGTTTTTCCTGATTTTCAGTCAAAATTAGCCATTTTCAGACAAATTTGATGGCACCAATCGATTCCTTGTCGTTAATTACATACAGAAACATTGTAAAGTATATGGATAACTCGGTAGTATTCGTGTAATCAAGCCTCAAACTTCAAAAAATGCCCTGGGGAGAAAAAAATGAAAGGCTCCGCCCCCTCCTTTTGCGGTCCCTAAGTATAAACACCAGAATTCGAATTAATCTTGCAAGTGCCACACTGTTTCACAGGAATTTTGCAGTAGAGCGAGGTTGATGATGTATTCGCCGACTATATAATAATAAACTAAATCAAATTCTCCAGTAGAGAACAAGTATTTGTAATACCGTATTTACTCTATTTGTCCGGCATGCCGGCTTATTGTTTGAACCTCCTGCTTGGATGCCGGCCAGTTAGAGTAAATACCACTTAATTCATTTTCGACATTTGTGGCTCATAAATTATTTTTCTTTCTTTTCCAATCATGTTGCTGATTTCACCTTTACCATAGTTCTGATTTGGAAACGTTTTGATTCGAGATAGTCGGGGGACTACGATGGTGAGGGACTATAATTGTTTATGCTGGGGTGGGGGCTTATATCCCACGGTAGGCATATTAAGTAAGGATTCGTGAAATCACGTCTTAAAATACTAAAATCCACGAAAAACTGGTGTCACCACGATACGCCCCGCCCCTTTCTCGTGCAAAACATAAGGGCCGTCGGAACCCGTGAGGTGTCGGTCCACAAAAGAAGGTATACCCGCAGCCAACGCTGGTGTTGCAAGGTATCGGGTTAGAGAATTCTGAAGGGTGGGTGTGGTGGTCTGGAGGAAGGCTCCGTGTCACGGTGCCACAGAGCTCACCGGCTATTTTTGGTTGTCTGGATACATGTGCTCATTGAGCATCTTGAGTGAAATTAATAAAAAATGGAAATTTCAGGAAGTCTAAAAATATCCACGTCCCACCCACGTCCCATCCGTTTTTGATCCGTTTTAAGTCCACGCTCCCACGTCCGCATCCTATCCGTGGGAGCGTGGATCCTAATAGGATCAATATCGGATACATATAAAATTCCTATAAATTCCACGTCCCATCCGTTTCGGATCCGATATGGATTTCAAGCCCTTCACCTGTGGACAAACTTCAGTGCTTAATAATAGTAAAGATGATAAAATCATCCTTATATATAAAATTCCGTTTGGGTTTGTAACTGAGGATCTTTGTGTGTCTGTGTCAAAGGCGCATGGCGGGGTCGAACTCAGCACCCGCGGCCAAATAAAAACTCGACGGGCAAGCGTGCAACTCAGGGAATTTTCGGCAAGGGAACGGCGCGACTGCCGTAAAAATCGGCGAATCGCCGCTAGTTCACAAGGCGGCAAGAGAACGGCGCGAGGACGGCGTGAGGACGGCGAGAGGACGGCGCGACGTCGGCGAAGGAAAATCGTGCGAGACTCGGCAAGAGGACGGCGTTGGCGCGGCAAGGGGTCGTCGGGAAAAGCGTCAACACGCGCTTGGCGCACAATTCTTGTTATTTGTTGTGAATATTCGTTACCTATTTTTCCATGTATTCTCTAATTAGTTGATTTTTTCGAGGAGAGGCCGATTCGAAATGTGTAAGTAATTTATTTTTTTCAAAAATATCATGAAAATATTCATTCAGGCTTGGCGCGCGTGAAACGGGAACACGGTGGTAAGTTATTTCATTGAAGAAACTGAAAAATAGGCATTATTGTCTCATTTTTCTTGCCGACAACAGTATTAATTCACGTGGAAAATTCAAGACCACATCTTGTCAGATTTTCCGACTGAACGAAAGACTTTTTAGCTGAAATCGGCAAGAAAATTGAATCGATAATGAGGTTATTCACGTCGAAAAAAAAGGATTTAAATCGATTTCCTGTTGTTTTTCCTTCTTTATTTAGATGAGGAAAAAAGGGGAAATAACTCCTGGCGATCACTAGAAATTACTTCCCTTAATAATGAAAAAAAACGAAAAATACCGTTTCATTTCCACGTGAAAATGTTTGCCAGTCACTTGGAGAAAAGTGAATTTTTCGATTTTCGGAAAAGGAAAAAAACCCGCGGGTAGCCATGATTTTTTTGATTTTTTAGGAAAAAAAACTTTTTTCTCGACGTGAAAAGAATTCCATCAGTGCACAAGCCTAGCTCAACTTTCGAACAAATCGATCCAAAAATTCACCGTTATCGGAAGTAGTGTTCTCGCCTCCGAGCTGGCCTACTCGATCAGACGAAAATATGAAAATGTGGAAAAATGTGGTCTTGCAAAGAATTTAGCGAAGCCTCTATGATTCTTAACAATCGTGATCTACAGGTACCAACCCTCGTTCTTCACAAAAATTTGCCCCACACACGCACATTAACGCCGTCGGACAATACGATTCCACCCTGGAGACGGTGTCAGTTTACGCGGAGCCGGACCCTGAAACCACTGAAAAAGGCCGTGGTTTTCTACAAATCGAAGGAGGATGGAAGTGTGAGTATTTCTCTAGATTTTTGAACAAAAAAATGAAAAATTATTGATTTATCAGCTCCACAGGGTCATTGCAAAAAATTATACATCACATTAAAATGCATTTTTCTGCACTTTTAATTGACTTTAAAATATTTTAGTGCAGGTTTTATTTTTATTGAATTGAAAAATAAAAAAATGCGTTTAATGGATCTATGCACGAAATAAAAAAGACGATTTAAATAAATTAATTTGAAATTTTTTTCCAATGCACCAAAGCAAGAAAATTCAATTAAATTGAACAATTTTGAACGCAGCAAAACGTTCGTGTCGAGATTTCGTGAATCGACACAATTTATTAAAGGCGTACGCAATTTTTCAGTGGCCATATCTCGACACGAACGTTTTTCTGCGTTCAAATTTATTCACTTTAATTGATTTTACTCGCTTTGGTTCATTGGAAAAAAGTCAAATTAATTCATTTAAATTGTTTTTTTTTTTATTTCGTGCATAGGTCCACCTTTCTGCACGGAAATTTGTCGAACGAAAATCCGAATTTGGTAATTTACCAATATAGCCCCCAGGTTAGAGTGGACTTTTACTTTTTTAGGGGGTATTTTATTGGTATTTCATGGGGGGTCTTATTGTACTTATGCCCGAATTTGATTATCTGATTATTCATTTCAGAGCTGCCGTGTTCACCAAACTTCATCGACACCAATCAAAAAAGGAAATGAAATAGACGATGCTGCTGTCGAGGACCACTAGAATCACGATATTCACCGTATTTACTCTAACAGTCTGGTATGCCATTCTATTTTTATTTGTTTGTTCAAATGCTGGGTGATTGAAAACCGATTCACGAAAATTGGTCAAAAGTATTTTTATTCGGTATAAAGCGCTGCGAATTTGCTCCATTAGAACAACCAAAGAAACGGCCGCGTAGGCGGAGAGAGAGTGCAGAAAATTCAGGGATCGTGGCCGATGTTTCGCTCTGATTCCTCTGAATCTCACTCAAAATGCCTGGTGCTACTTTGAAATAGAACTCGCACGAAGTTGAACTGCAGCGAACTAGAACTCGCTTCAGAATAGAACTGTATCAAAATAGAACTGTAACGAAATAAAACTGTTCGGAATATAACTGTTGCGAAATAGAACTGCCTGAAATGGAGCTGTGGTGACCCAAAAAACCTAGAACAGCTCGAATAAGCATTCCGCTGTACTTGTAGTTCAATGTCGCGCTGCGGTTTTTCCTGTACAGCTCCATTTCAGGCAGTTCTATTTCGCTACAGTTCTATTCCGAAACAATTCTATTTTGCTAAAGTTCTATACCGAGCATTTTTATTCCGAAGCGAGTTCTATTTGGCTACTGTTCTATTTCGTGCGAGTTCTATTCCGAAGTAGCACTAAAATGCATGCACAATTCACTGTGTGATTGGAGCCAATTTGCAGTGTTTTATACCGAGTATAGCCAAAGAGGCACGAGATTGCCAAAGTTTGGCGCGCAATCCTCCAAATTCCCGGCATTTGAAGAGATATATAAAAATTAGAACGGCATTTTGGCAATTAGAGTAAACACGGTAACTCAATATCTTGTTTTGTTCAAATTCGATTATAATATTTTTAAATAAATTTGTGTCATGCATCAGAAAAAAGCGTTTATAAGAATATTATCATCAAGAGTAGGTCAAAGGAAGAAGCCCGGGGGGAAGGGTTTCTGTTTATAACGGCGAATCGCCGCCAAAATCGGCGAATCGCCGTGAAAATCGGCGAATCGCCGACAAAATCGGCGAATCGCCGACAAAATCGGCGCGACTGCCGAAGGGCATCGGCAGTCGCGCCGATTTTCACGGCGATTCGCCGATTTTGGCGGCGATTCGCCGAAAATTCCCTGAGAACCGCCTGCGCCACACGGGACACGTGGAATGAAGCTCTCGAGGAGTAGATTTGTTAGCGGCTGGCAACATGCCGTTGCGTTCGCCTCTGGGTAGAAGATAAGGTCAAATAAATAACAGTTTAGAGATGAGAAAAGATCAAAAATAGTTTTTGATTCAGCCAGGCTTGTGATTGACTAAATTAAAGCAAGAAAAACTATTGAAAACATTTGGTATTTCCGAATTTTTCCGAATTTCCGAACTTTTTTTCGGAAACAAAAGTCGGAAAGCAATTTTTCCGAATAATTTTCCGGAAACGAAATTCCGTTTCCGACTTTTCCGACTGGCCGTTTCCGCACAAGCCTGGTCCAAAGCTATATCTCTGTGGTAGCGTATAGGTAGGTACCGCAACGTGTTTCTAAAACATAAGAGTTTCGCCAACTGTCGACAAAAATAGATTCCAGTTGTTCATATTAACATGTTCCCAAAGTTTCGTTTCAAAATGTTCAGTGATTCTCGAGTTTTGGCTCTTCAAAGTTGGCCTCCCAATGTACTGATTTTCTCCTCTCTGGAGGGGGCGGGGCAGAGTGTGCGGGCGCGCGGCACTGAACCCCGGCAACAAAAATGTGGTGCAAGACGACTTACCGTTCGGCCACACACGCGTGTCTCACTGCGGGCTCACGTTTGATGATAAAGGCGAGTCCCCTGTGGATCGCCTGCCTCCCTTTTAACGTTTCAGTATGAAAAAAAGTATTTTCAGGTCCAAAAAATCAACCTTTTCAGATATCGCCGACATAGTTATTTTAGATTTTATTACATTATTCAATAGTAAATTTTCTGCAGAATCGAATGATGATAGTAACTCGCGTGACAGAGACCTCCATAATAGAGAAAAAAGCAAAAAACTTGAATTTTTCCAAAACCACTTTCATACTTTTAGGGCAAAAAGTGTTTTAAAATGTCTCAAATTATTTAAAATTTCATACACCTAATCTCGAAGATCTCCTTCATCGATTTTGACAATAAAAAAATGGGGTCATCGCTGAAAATTTTCAGATATTTTTGGTTGTACTTTGGAGACGTCCAGAAGGCGTGTCGTTGTAGATAGAGGAGATCTGATGCAAAAATCGAATTCCCCGTATAAAAATCTATCAGAAATATAAAAACAAGCCGTGACAAAGACCTCCATAGATAATTTTAGAACGTTTTTCTGGTCGTCGTTTTAGTTTTTTTTTTGAAAATTTCGCTTGAAAATTGAAATGTTCAGTCAAATCTAATATCACCAATCAATTCTGCGTAGAAAATAACGTATGAAAACATTCTGGTATGCATTATTATGTTCATAGTATTCGGGCTACTGGACCGCAAACTCTCAAAATAAAAGCGAGGAGAAAAAATTAAGAGGCTCCGCCTTGGCGATCCTTCAGCATCTGAGACATCGACGAAAAAAAAAATAAAGAAAGTCCGCAAAAAGTGAGACAAGGAAAAATGCACAGCCAGTGAGTGCGCCTCAAGTAGCGAACAATAGCCACTAATCACAAACAATAGAACGGCAGCCCCTATTTGAACAGCACCCTTAATAGAACGGTAGTCGAGAACTGAACCCTTTTGAAAACTACTGAAATACAGGGTGGCTCATAAATATAGGACGTTTTGATTTGACCACTAAATTCGAACGCGGTCTAGAAATACAAAACCAACTTTATTCAACTATACTCGGTATAAAACGCTGATAACTCGCTCCAATCGAACAAAGAATTTCGCATGCATTTTGAGTGAGGTTTAGAGAAATCAGAGCAAAATATCGGCCACGGCTCTCTCAATTTTCTGCACTTTCGTCGCCAACGTGGCCGCGTCCACCACTGTGCGAAGGGAGCGCGTTTGCAGCGCTCTGTACTGAGAATATCGATAACAGTCTATAGTTTGAGATTTACAAAAGATATTCGAAGTTGGAGCCACCAGCTGAGGTTCCCTTTTATAGTGATCCGACTTTTGTAAAAGTTCGAAACTTTTTGAAAATATTTATTGGCATTGTGCCAGCAAGCTTGAAAACAAAACTTCCTATACTTATGAGCCACCCTGTATACAAAAACAATAAATGAGAAGCAGAAAGCGTTCAAACGACGAGACACAGACAAAAGACTTTGTTTTGTCTTTGTTTTTTTGAATCATACGACACCGCTTATGAATGTCGGAGTCAAATGATAATAATTTTTATAGCCAAGAAGCGTCGATTCCAGTAAAGTCATTTAGTTTTTTTCTAAATTGTTGAAATAAATAACATCTTCGAATTGAAAACTATTCAAAAATGGTGGAAAACAGACACGGTGTGTTGAACGGTGCACCGCTGCCAACGCGCCCCTTCGCCCTACTCATTGAAAGAAAGTTTTATGGTTACGGTCACTGTTTCTGAAATATCACATTAATCAATAAATTGGCCTGATTTTCTACCTTTTTTTTGTACTCTTCCGCATAAGAAAAAATTAATGAGCCGATTAGAACCAATTTAATTGAATTATTACTGCGTCGCGAAAACATGTCAGAGCAGAGCGCGCGACGCTGCTGTGGCAAGGCGCGCAACGCTTCAACACATCGTGACAGAAAGCAGTGTTCTCAATCGAGCCGCTACATCAAATCAAGAAACTTCGCACACATTTTTCCCGAAAATGCAAAATGCACTAAAATATAACGTTTGGGTGAAAGTGTGGGGTGAGGACTCCGCAGCAGGCTTGTGTATTTATAATAGAATTGCGACGGAGTGACATTTCACGGGAAATCGGTAGACGAAAATTATCTTCTTTTTTTTACGGCTTTACCGGATAAAAACGTGAATTCGATCGTCACTCTGTCACTAATGATTGTTTTTTCCGGTTCCGGTTTTTTGCTTCTTTTTTTTAAAAAGATTTTTACAACGAAGAACAATTTTCAGGGCGTGGTTCTGAACATCGACAGCAAAATGGAAAAAATAAAAAAACTCGAAATAAATCCGAGTATTCCATTTTTGATTATTACCAGAAAAACATTGTTTTCTGTTTTGTATTTTTTATCGCAACTGTCGGTTTCATTGAACTTTTACAAAAGCAAAAATATTTCAATTCGGGATTCAATAATTCAACAAATCTAGGAAAGGGAGATAAAAAGTTCAAATGTTCTAAAAATGCCGAAGAAACGATGGAATGTCTAGCACGTGTTATGAATGCAATTGTTTTACTAAATGAAATGGATAATAATTCAACAATAATTAAAAAGATTATCGCAGAAGCACTTGACGTTCAAGATACAAATTTGTTTGATTTTGTTGATAAATCGAGTGTACTTGACGTTTCAAATTTTATGAAACTATCGAAATATATGACGTTGTTTAAAGACAATTATGCGTATGAGGAAACAACAATGGCCTTAAAAAAGTTAATTTATAACGTAAGTACCTTATCTACAACAGAACTAAACCTACATTTGTTCTCGTTCGATACGTCGAAATTAAACCTGCGTTTCATGCCAGCTGCGACTGAGGACGCATTTACAAGGTTTGAAAAACTTATCGATAAGTTAAATTCGCCATCCTCGATATCCAAAGAAGTTCGTATATTTTATTGGCAGTTCGCCTCAATGCTCAAACCAATGTATAATGTAAAGCATTATCGAGTATTCCCAAATCTTTACGATACTGCCAATACTTTGACAAATATAAGTTCCTTTGTTGTTTACATTGATAAGTACAAACAACTGACGTCTGAAACTAATTTCCCACAACTAGTGAAAAGTGTGGAAAGTTTTTTACCACCAGTCTCAATTATTGAACAATTACTTAGACCGGTCATAGAACAATTATATGGCATTCACAAACTGATGAGTTCAAGCGTAAAGGCTTCTGAGAAGCAAGCTCTTATAGGATTTCCCCGGGGAGCGAAAGATATGGAAATTCTTTCCAAGATCTTTGACGACGGTCTGGTGAAGAAGATGTTAAATGGGGGAAAATCTCTTTCTAAGTTGAAAAACGTTCTATTACCCGTGTCAAATTTAAGTTCAAAAATAGCAGTATTGGAAAAAGTTTGGACGAATCCTGTCAAAGTCAAATATTCAAATTTGATCGGCGAAAGTTTGTCTATGATTCGAAATATGGAAAAGATGAACCTATCATACATCTTCAATTTTTTAAATAACTTAAATGACATTTCGAAAAAAATCAAGCCGATTGACAATTTGAATAATCCCATTTTGGATAAGATTAAACAACATTTAATTCCTCAAAATTTTTTTAATAAAAGCGAAATAAATGAGTTGTACGGATTGTGTGAAGAAGCTAAAAAAATATTCCTTCCCTATGCAAAAATGCTTGAAGTACTTGGAAATTTTACCGAAACGAAAAGGATTGAAGTAATAAAAAAAGAGAACATGATCAAACATGCACCGTTTTTGTTATCTATAAGAAAAAAAATGAGGATTATTAAGTACAAAACAAAAGAAGTGTCAAATATGTTTCTAAAAATTGCTGATTTCAAAAATGTTCTCACAGATAGTACATTAAGAAAAATTTTCCACACAGTCGAAATTCCACAATCATTTAAATCGGAAATAAAGGAAATATTAAATTTTCTGGAATTTTTAAGTTCATTATCCCATCTATTTAGAATCGATAAACTACTTGAAGTTTTGTTGGTTGCCAAAAAACAAATAGACGAATGGCACATCATAAAAACAAGTTTCTTAACAGAAATTGAAAAAAATCAAGACTACCTTCGATTGAAAAATTTTCCATATGCTCGTGAGCTCACCTTTCAACTAGCTTATTCGCAACGAACACTGAGTTTTTATAAGCGACAAGATCTGCAGCAAACTGTTCGAACCTTTCTGAAAAACGGAATGGCGCTCGCTGACAAAATAAGGAATTCGTCAATATTGGAAATCCAGTTGGGTGGTTACGCATGGGACAATTTCTTTCTTCTCAATAAATCAATGAACACTTTTATTGCAGAAACCCAGGAAATTTCACCAAAACTCCTTATCAAAGAACAAAACTTGGAGTCACTTGCAGACGCAGTTTCCAGTTTGGATAACGTTAATTTACCTCCACTAAATTTTGAATTAATGATTTCGTCGCTTGATCGCTTAAAATCGAATCCGCTTGCGCTATCGTTAGAAGTTACAGCTTTAAAGCAAAGCATTAAAAGTTTGGAAGAACTAGAGTATGCATTTATGAGGAGACAAGGTGCGCTTCCTAAGCTTATTGCTCGAGCTTCCTCTTTTTTCAAAGCTTTCTTCTCAAAACAACCGGAAGTGGAGGGGTAAAACTTTATATAGTACTCTGTACTTTTGTATTTAGTTAATTGCAGGTCTCTTCTTCTCTTGGTTGTCATTTTTTCTGTAATCATCATTTCCGTCTTGGTGTTGTTGATTTTGTGGATCAGGTCAGTCAAGACAATGGGATGAATTTGGATCTGTAGAAAAGAAACGTGTTTGTGTCGGTGGTTTTCGCTATTTTTGCCCAGGAATTAAAATAAATCACTTTTATTTCACAAAAATTGAACGTTAATTTTTTGTTTTTCAAGTCTTAATTTATTTTGCTTTTTGCGGTTATAAAAAAGTGTCAGTGTCATAATTGTAAAAATTAACCGCCTGGGCAACAAATGCAAACTGGAGATGGCCTCTTTCATTAAGGCTAATACTTACTAGGGAATGCCGTAGGGTCAGGCTTTGGGCATTTTCTTAAAATTTGTACCCGGGGGATATTCTGCCTCCTGAATCGATTTTTCATAGTCTCCACCTGCACAAATCGCAAAAGGCTCAAAAACGAGCTCATCAAAATGCTCACGGCGCCCATCGTTTTTATCAGCACTCTTGGCCAGCACTGTTCGGCAACACAGGTTAACCGGCAGGGATGAATTGAGTTTGAATGGTGGCCCAATAGGCGGTAATGCGCGAATTGTGCCTATACGGTGGAGGAGCAGGAACCATTCAGACGCTGATGTTCGAATAATGTGCGAGACACCGCTGAATGAGGAACGATGCGCGAGGCGAGAGAATCGAAGTTATTGGTGAGCCACCGACGTGCGAATAATCTATTGTTCAATGCGGCCTCATAGTCAGCGCCAACGAGTGATCTGATGCAATTTTTTTTTTTTAATTTATTTGTGCGGTGGAATTTGACACCTCCAAATGCTCGTCTAGTGGAGCGCACTTGCATACCTCCTCGCGTCGCGCGCCGCTCATATATCAACGCCCATTGCGGGCACTGAGAATGTGTGCAGCGGTGGCCTAGTGGTTACACAGGTGGTGGGAGATAATGCCAAAACGGATCCGAAACGGATGGGACGTGGATTGGATCCATATAAGATCCGATATGGATCCACGAGCTCCCGTGGAAGGCGCGTGGATTGTTTTGGCGTGGGTCGCCGTGGATCTACGCCGGCGTGGGGGAGGATGAATATATATGGAGGGCGCGTGGATCCGTGGGAGAATGGAAACATATCGGATCTTATATGGATCCACGTGTCCCTTGTGGAGGGCGCGTGGAATTTTTTTAACGTTATGGAGAATGAATCCGCGTTCATCTGAAGCAGGGCGCGTGGATGTCAGGCTCTATTAGAAGGGCAGGCAACTTCGTAATTGACCATTGTAGCTGATATCGACAACCAAGGATCGGCTTAGCACCCCTTATAGGTTGATTTTGGTCCGATTTACTCTGTGGTTTGTAAAAAAACGGCTGTTATTCTGGTATATGAGTGAACTAGTATAGTAACTAGCAGGCTTGTGCGAAAACGAAAACGAAAATTTTTGAATTTTCGATTTTTTTCAACGTTTTTCGAAAAAAATTTTCGACGGAAATTTTTTCGACCTTTTTTTTCGAAAAAAAATTTCGACGAGAATTTTTTCGAGAAAATTCGAAAAAATCGAAAAAAAAATACTGGAATGAAAAAGGCTGTCTGAAAAACTGAAAAGGAGCTCGAAAAACACGAGAATAATGATTTTCTGGTGTTTGGATCAATTTTAGTACGGTACGTTCATTAATTTTATTACGGTGCGTTCATTTTGAAAGAGTCTAAAGACAGATTTATGGAACTTACTGTAAAAACTCTATTATATAGCCATGGCACTCTATTGCTCGGAGCAAAGTTTTATATTAGAAGTGGCATTCAATTAGGGGTTGGCATTCTATTATTCGAAACAATTTTTTTCAAAAGATTTTAAAATGTTCGAACAATTTGGAAGCAGTTCACTTGGAAATTGCGTATTTCATTTTCTACGGTACAATAGTTTTAATATTTTTACAAAATACGCATTATATTAGGGGTGGCACTCAAATAGTGGGTGGAATTTTATTGTTCGAAGTATGGTTTTGAGTGGAATTCTGTTGGAGGTGGCATTCAAATAGGGATGGCCATTTAACAGAGTTTTTACGGTATTTATGAAAAATGTGGGATTTCTAGCGAAGTTGAAGTTTTAGCTGACGTCAGTGCCAGTGATGCATTTAAAATCCGTTTTCTGCTCGCTTGAAAATCGTTTTCGATTTGTTTTCGAATTTTCGAAAAAATAACTCGAAAATGGAGGTCGAAAATGTTTTTTTCGAAAAATAAAACCGAAAAAAATTCGAGATTTCGAATTTTCGAAAAAAAAAATCGAAAAGGAAATTAGTTTTCGACTTTTTCGAGCACCCCGTTTTCGCACAAGCCTGGTAACTAGTATAGAATTGTGTCGAAATAGAACTTGACGCGAAATAGAACCGCGTGGAATAGAACTGTTCCGAAATAGAACCGCTTGAAATAGAACCCAGTCAATAAATCGAAAACAGGTCACGCCACAGAGTGGAACTTTTTCTGTTTGGCTTTTTATTCAATAGTCTTCACCCAATTGCGCTAAAACGCGCTAAAACTATGTACAGTTCTATTTCACACGGTTCTATTTCGCGTCAAGTTCTATTTCACACGGTTCTATTTTGAAAAGGTTCTATTTCGAGGTAGCGCCTATTTATCAGATAAGTCCTCCACTTCTTCCTTTTTTTATTTTCCATATCAATATCCCCTTCCGCTATATCAGAATAGCCTCCATCTGATAAGAATAGCCCCCACGTGATAAGAATAGCCCCCCCCCCCACCGGATAAGAATAGCCCCGCCGTATCAGAATAGCAACACAAGAAGCAAAAATCGACCGACATCGAAGAGCAATCCCAATTAATTGAAGCCTCTAATAGAAGTGCACCATTCATAGCTCTTTCTACCATTTTGGTCGCTTCGAATCAGAACTTTATCAGAACAGAACTGTCCCGAATCAGAACCGTTTTCTTTCCAAATGGATACGTGTCAAAAGTGTTGTATAATAATAAGCTAAATCAAAAATTGGTTGTCTCGATACGTGTGGTCATTTAGCATCTTGAGTGAAATCAATAAAAAATGGAAATTTCAGGAAGTCTAAAAATATCCACGTCCCATCCGTTTTTGATCCGTTTTAAGTCCACGTTTCCACGTCCGCATCCTATCCGCGGGAGTGTGGATCCTAATAGGATACATATAAAATTCCTATTAATTCCACGTCCCATCCGTTTCGGATCCGATATGGATTTGAGGCCCTTCACCTGTGGAGAGCATGCGGACGCCAATCTGAAGGTTGTGGGTTTGATCTCCCCTCCGCCGTTTTTATTTATTTTTTTTTGTATTCTTTCGTATCTGCTCAGATTAAATCTTATGCATTTTTGTTTCGAATACCACAAAAAAATTACATTTGCGTGTTGGAGGAAAACGTTGAAAAAAAAAAATTAAATTTCCTTTTTTTTCGAACTACTTTAAATTCGTTATTGTCCATTCGCGAAGAAAGCAAGTGCGCTCCACAAAACTTAGTACTTCGTGGATTTCATTTTCGTCGCCAAATTATTTCAACTCACGTGTAAATTCAACGTGAAATGAAATAATTTGGCGACGAAAATGAAATCCACGAAGTACTAAGTTTTGTGGAGCGCACTTGCTTTCTCGGCGAATGGACAATAGTTTTATTTAAATCCTTCGGCAATTAACTTTTATCCAGAAAGTTCAGCGGCAAAACGCCAGAAGCATGTGTGAAACCTTAAAAATGGGCGACCGGAGGGAGCTGGGTGGAAGCTAGCTTTGAACCTGTGGTTCAAAACAGAAAACAAAAAAAGTGCACCAAGAGGTATCGAACCCATGCCTCCAGACCGGCGATCGAAAATGTACACCACGCACAGGTAAACCGCAAATAGTTTAAAAAGTGTCTCAAAAGAGTTTTGGTGCGGAAAGAGTCCCAAAAGAGTCTAGGGTGAATTGTGAACCACAAAAGTGTATCGAAAGAGTGGCATTCTGATAATTCAAACGAATTCTTTTCAGAATCTGTTGAAATTCTTTTGAAATTCTTTCTGCTTCAGAGAATTTGAGAAGATTATCAAAAGAATTGCAAAAACGCATGCGCTACTTGCAAAAAGGGCGGAGTCTAAATTATCGAATTTTTTTTTTGCCATTTTTTCTCATTTTTAAAAATTTTTGGTCATTTTTCTCCTATTTTTAGCCTTTTTTTGATTAAATTTTTGCCGGTAGATGTTATTTTTGAGATTTATAAGCGGTGTGTAGAGAAATTTTCGAGGTTTAGGCGCTATTTTTGTCCAGACATAGAGTTGCCGATTCGACCGATTTTGTAAGTCCGCTCGTCGAAACATGTCCGGTCGTTAGTGCGTCGGGCAGTATTACTGGCGTCTTAACAAGTGCTAATCCTTAAAAAAAATTAAAATTTTTCGATACACTTGAATAATGGACCTATTCATAGGAGAAAAAAAACAAAACAAAAAAACGTTTTTTTTCCTATTCATAGATGTAAAAAAACGACAAACAATGTCGAAAAACGAATGGTAAACAAGTGTTTATTGACCATGATAGACCATTGATAGTGAGGAGGCACAGTGGTGACCGCCGCCGTTCCAGAGGTCACAGGTTCGATTCCTGCCCTCACCCCCCGGGTTCACCCAGCCTCAAATTGGGTAGTAGAGAAATCTACGAAGATTGCTCGGTCATTTCCCTAGCCATGAATTGACTTAAATAACGTCTGGCTCTGAACGGTACACCACCAGTCGTCCGCGTACGCAGAAAACCGTGATCCGCAGTAC
The DNA here is from genome assembly GCA_963572235.1 of Caenorhabditis japonica. Taxonomy (NCBI): domain Eukaryota; kingdom Metazoa; phylum Nematoda; class Chromadorea; order Rhabditida; family Rhabditidae; genus Caenorhabditis; species Caenorhabditis japonica. The sequence goes on from OY754342.1 coordinate 6,182,701, forward strand.
CTTCGGTACTTGAAGAACGGATCGACTTTGTAATCTTTGTTGTTGTTGTTGTTGTTTTCGATACACTTGAATAATGGACCTATTCATAGGAGAAAAAAAACAAAACAAAAAAACGTTTTTTTTCCTATTCATAGATGTAAAAAAACGACAAACAATGTCGAAAAACGAATGGTAAACAAGTGTTTATTGACCATGATAGACCATTGATAGTGAGGAGGCACAGAGATGTTTACAACCCCGTGGGAACGGAATTGTTTACTAGTTCATGCAAACTCCGCCCCTTTTCTGCGCCTCCTCTCTATCAATGGTCTATCATTGTCAATAAACACTTGTTTACCATTCATTTTTCGACATTGTTTGTCGTTTTTTTACATCTATGAATAGGAAAAAAAACGTTTTTTTTTTGTTTTTTTTCTCCTATGAATAAGTCCATAAAGTGCGACCGTATTTAACACATCTTGAGAGAGAGGGTGAAAGTAAAATACCATTGCTCACTCTTATTCATCACTCCCTCTTTCTCTCACTCTCTCATTTAATATCGACCGGTCGTATTTATTCAACGTTGACCAAAGTAGTGCCGAGACGCCAAGATTAATCGTGAGTTTTTCAATTTTTTTTGTGAAAAAAGATGAGCACTTGCTGAGACGAGAGTAATAAATAAATTAGATTTGCATCAGCTTTTTTCTTTTCTTCCGCCTCAACCTTTCTTGCTTATTCTCCAGTTTTATATAAATTTTTAGAGACCATCGGCGCAAACTTGGGACAATGGCAATTAGGTGGACCGTATGGCGAACTCGTGAAGCAATCCGGCCAACACGCAACAACGACCACATGTCATTTATTAAGGTTCGCATAGATTTTTAGGAAATTAATTTCAAAGCGGTTTTCAGAAAGGTGATCCTGCGATGGCGTGAGTGTCAAAAACGATGGACATGGCCGCTCGTCAAAGCCGGAGGTGTTATGGACGTTCTCTGCTCACCGGTGGGAAATCGAATCCACGATCCTTTTGATATCTGTTGCGGAATCCAGGAGACTTTTCAATCGCGTTTCTATTTTGTTAACAGTTTTTGTTTTCGGTAACACCCGGTGTGTTGAGAGTAAGTATTTCAAACGGAAAAAATACCACTTCGTACTGTGAAAACAAAAAAGTAGTAACGCGGTGTTTGCGTACTTTTAAAATTCAAACGAAAGTGGGAACTAATCTCTTCATTTGCCATGCTATTTCTTTCATTGTCGTTTGAATTTCAAAAGTACGCAAACACCGCGTTGCAATTTTTTTGTTTTCGCAATACGCAGGCAAACTTCATCCGGCGCTATAACTCGACTGCGGGTTTAACAGTGTTTTTTCCGTTTGAAAATAATTTGCTGGCCAACACACTGTATTACTTTGTGTGTCCGTATTGTCCATTAATGTTTATTCTTATTTATTTAATTGAAACTCTCAATCGAATAAAAAATACTTGGAATTTTTTGCAAAGGAACGATAATAGTAGCCCAGCGGAATTAGCAAATTATCTCAAAAGAATTTGAAAAGAATGCGCAAAAAGTGTGGAAAGAGTTTCAACAGATTCTGTGAGACGCTTTCTGTGCACTTTTTAGAGTCTACGCCCGCACTCCTTTTAGAATCTGTTGAAACTCTACGCGGTTTACCTGTGGCCACTAGACCGTCACAGTACACATTCTTAGAGCCCGCTTTGGGCGTTTATATGTATCCACCGTACTCTTCGGACATGATCCCTACAGATTATCACTTATTCAGATCTGAGCCACTTCCTGGATGGAAGTTGTTGATAATAATGGTGCATATAAAGTTGACTGATATTCCAATGCAAATTTTCGCGGGAGCCGATTCGTAATTCTTTTGAAAATTTATCAACACTGGTATGCATGTCAGGAAAGCGCAAGCATTGTCAAAAATGCGCTTAAAACCCCTCAAGGCGGATAAACTACTAACTTTACCTAGGAGCAAAGCTGAAGCATTAAAAAAAAGTTATGGAAATTGGTTAAAGGTTGAACCGGAGAACAAGCCCAACGATTTTGATTTTCTAAAAACAAAGAAACCACCACCTGTGATAAAAATTATGCGTCAAGTCTGAGTTCACGTAATCCACAACATTCAAATCTTCCAATTCGAACAATTTGGAAGTATTCAAATCATTCTCGTTTTTACTCGATATGCATCGCATCGCTTCCACTTCTTACCCACAATTTGTCGTCTCAGGTAAGCTAGGAAGTTGACGGAAAAAAAACTTGGTATTTAGCGAGTTCCGTCATGTGCCAATCGTCCAGCATTGCCACATCCGCAGCCGCCTGTAAAATTAAACGGTACCAGTGCAGTGTATTGCAACAAAAAAAAACAAATCATAATTCCAGCGGAAAAGCCGACCGGCGTGTTATCCATTCGAAAAAAATATCGAAAAAGGGCCCTAGTCAGCCAACGTCATTTGTCCTCGGCGAAGGCTTCATCACTGGAAAGACGCTATTTCAGAATGCCTTGACTCATCAGCCACCGTCCGGATTGGCACCCATTGGACGTGACGAAAAGAGAAACGAAAAAATGAACATGTTGTATCCAAAGTAAGACCTGTTTACTTTTTTTTCCTGAAAATCTCAAAACGTTAACAGAGAAATCGTGCAGCATCTTGACAAACATGTCATCGGCCAGGCTGAGGCAAAAAAGGCACTTGCCGTGGCAGTCTATCAACACTATAAACGCGTCGAAAACAACTTGAGAGTCACAGAGGCAAGTTTAAATTTTATGTTGGTCGGAATGCAGAAATTTCATATAAGCCCCACCGATAACGTGAAAATTGTTTTGCGGGAATACAGTCAAGCGGGGGTTTCGTCGAAAATTTTCTCGTCACGCTGGTTTTGCTAGTGGCCCTTTTTCCCAAAATTGTTTTAATAATTTGGCATGCCGTCCTTTGTTTTTGCCGGGCGAATGGGTTTGTCGGTCTTTGTCAGGTGCTCATAGAGCTTTGTCTGTAGGCCTTCGAGGTTTAAAACACAATCTTAAGGAGTTGGCCGTGATTTTGCGGTTTTGAAACCTAAAGTTTGCCAAATATTGACCACCAGACAAACACCTTTACCCGACAAATGAGGTTCATGCATACAGTACCGTTCAAAAGGTTGGAAACTTTTGGTTTTTCGGGCATAACTTTTGAATGGAGAGGGTTATGGTTCAGAAAATTTGCATGAATTTGTCGCGTAATATTTTTGACAAGCTCCAAAAATGGATTTGGTCATTTTTGAAAACTGCAGATTTTTCAAATTTTTTCGACCCAAAAATAATTTTTGTTTTCAGATTTTTCAAGACTCGAAATGTATTTGTAAAATGAAGTTTAAAAACCAAGTATGATTTTAGTTGACTATGGGTCGATCGGACCATTTTCAGCTGACTTACAGCACTTTCAAGGTCAAGGTCAAGTCAACTATAACTTTTATTGAGAATCACCAAAATTAAAGAAAATATGGGTTAATCAGATAAAAACTGTTAAAAAACAAAGTTTATTTGATTTTATACGGTTTGGTGATTCTCACTAAATGTTAAAGTTGACTTACCCATGTGGACCCTGATACTCAAAGTGTTGTAAGTCAGCTAAAAATTGTCCGACCAACCCATAGTCAACTAAAATCATACTTTTAGTTTTGAAACTTCATTTTAAAAATAAATTTCGAGTCCTGAAAAATCTGAAAAAAAAATTATTTTTGGGTCGAAAATTTTGGCATCTGAAATTTTTTGAAAAATCTGCAGTTTTTAAAAATGACCAAATCCATTTTTGGAGCTTGTCAAAAACATAACGGGGCAGATTCATGCAAATTTTCAGAACCGTAAACCTCTCCATTAAAAAGTTATACTCCAAAAACCAAAAGTTTCCAACCTTTTGAACAGTACTGTACGTTCCCAGAACGGTGTCGTCGGCGAACGTCTGTTTGTTCGCATACCGTGCGAGTGGTCAAAGTTGTCCTTGTGTTCTTAAAGATGTTGCCATGGCAGCTGGCTGACGACGTTCTCCAGACAGGCTTATACGTGAGAGAGTTGAGCTTGGACTTGCACGCAAAACAAGACATTTGTGGTGTTCTTGATGTTTCTCGATTAAACAAAGTTTGGCATATCTTGCTGTGATTTTCAAGTCATTCACGAAAGTCCCAAACTCTTTTTCTCGTCGTTCTTTTACACCCCTAGCTCTAGAGAAGCTTAATTTTTTCAGCAATGGCTTCTCGCCGAAGCAGTTTCCGCAGCCAAAGAACGTCAAAAATTCAAAAAGGCAAACCCGGACTTGGGTGATGACTACCTGCCGGAATATGTGCCCAAATCGCAGCGACAAATTTTGAAAGGTGTTTCCAAAACTGAAATGTAGAAAAAAAAATTAATTATTATACAGATCTCGAAAAGCGACAGGACATTCTACTAGAAAAATCGAACATGATACTTCTCGGGGCGTCGGGCACCGGAAAAACGTACATGACACAAAAGTTGGCCGAAATTTTGGACGTGCCAATCGTGATTTGCGACTGTACAACGCTCACGCAAGCAGGCTACGTGGGCGACGACGTGGACACGGTTATCCAAAAATTGTTGGCCGAGGCGCGCGGCGATATTGACCGGTGTCAGCGCGGTATTGTGTTTCTGGACGAGTTTGACAAGATTTACACGTCGTCGGATCCGCTACACACGTCTGGAAATCGAGGTAAAAAATATGTGTTTGCGCAATCGGGGAAGCTATTGTGTTTTCAATCGACTTGCGACATGAAAACGCAAGTGTGCATTCATCTCATGCATATCATTTATTGGTCGGTCGCATATAAAACAAATCAAGAACATGATATGGGGAACGATATGGGCTGAATAAAGAATTAAAACTAGGACAATCCTCGCAAGAGATGTACCTAGTTGGGAAAGATCATTTGGCATGAAAAAAAATGGCAGGGACAGCATGAAAATGCCAGGAACAGCATGAGATCTGGGTGGATCCTGCGAAATACTAGGTTGGGGCTTACACTATAAGAGTCATGAATTACAGTTACAAGTACAAGTGAATGGGGAACAAAAGGGATTAAAAAGGGGAAAGACGAAAGAAAGAGCAAAGGTCACGGGTCGGAGACCACTGACTAAATGACTGGAATCTTCGACTTATATAGTCGGCTGAATGGGCGGGGACCTTCTAGAAGGTTTGCGCTGATTGGTCGGCTGCGTGGCGTTGATTGGTTGGCGAGAGACTGTACGATCCTGGATGTGCAGGGCGGTGGTCCTCGGCTGTCGGCCGCGGCGAGCGGCGATGGTCCGATGAGAGAGTGCGTCGGCTGGCGAGGGTCCAGAAGAGTGTCGATGATAGGCGTTGGTGAGAGGACGCAGGGCGTTAGAGTGGCGCCGCCATTGGGTGACCATGTCGACGATCGATAAGAGGATGAGCGTCGACCGTGACCATTGCGTGTGACATTAAGGGGGGAAAGATTGGCAACGAGTGACCACGATGATGACGATCTGGAATGATAATAATTAGTATTGTTCTACAGGGCTGGTGTGTGATGTGTATGGAAGGAGAGATGCGGGGCTCTTACACACCGTTCTGTCTGCGTCTCTTCAAATATCAATGTGTCCGCGTGGTCGCGCACAAATAAGTGGGCGGAGTCTCGCGTTCTTATGTCGCCATTCGATTGAAAACACAATATTATCGGTCACGGTGTGTCGAGTGACAGAGTGATAATTTTTTCACGGGGGGGGGGGACAACTCCTTTTTTTTTTTTTCACGGACAACTCCTTTTTTTCACGGACAACTCCTTTTTTTCAGACGTGAGTGGAAAGGGCGTTCAACAGGCGCTGTTGAAACTCGTCGAGGGCACGCTGGTTAAAGTACGTGATCCACTGGTACCCAACTCGAAAGCCACTATTGACACCACTAACATTCTATTCGTCTCCTCTGGAGCCTTCTCTAACATTGAGCACATTGTGGCCCGACGAATGGACAAGCGAAGTTTAGGCTTTTCGTCGTCGTCGTTTGGCGGCTCATCGACGGTTTTGGACGGCGTTCACACAACTGAAAAGCTGCGCGATTCAGACGAGGAGGTGGCATCGAAGGCGCGTGACGAGATGATCAAGTTGTGTGATCAAGGAGACTTGATTTCGTGTGTTTTGCTTTTTTTTTGTTTGGAGGGTGGGGGCAGGTTTGTTCGGAAAATGCTTTTCGGAAAATCGGAAAAAAAATTTTTCCGAAAAAATTTTTCGGAAAATCGGATACCCGAAATTTATTTCCGACTTCGGAAAATCTGAAAAAAAAAAACTAAAACTGAATTTTTTTTAATTTTGTGTTTTCCGAAAAAGATTCTTAACAACTGGCTCATCTTATTTCTTTGAAAAAAAACGAAAATCAAAAAATCAACCAAAAATTCAACAAAAAATTCAGTTTTAAGAAGTTCTTGGTACTTAGAAGCGGCAACTGAATAAACTGCAATTTCCCGCACATTTCCGGAAAATCGGAATTTCCGTTTTCCGACTCTGACCAAGCCTGGGTTGGGGGAGAGGGGCGGCTCATTGGTTCGGCGGGTCTTGTGTTATCAGATAAATGCGACAGGGCGCGTTTGCTTTAACGTAACGTGTTTTTTCCAATCGTAATTGAGGCAAACAAATGTGGATTTTGCAGATTTGGAATGATTCCCGAACTCGTCGGCCGTTTTCCGGTCATTGTACCGTTCCACTCACTTAACAAGTCGCACTTAATTTCGGTGCTCACGGAGCCAAAAGGCTCTTTGATTGCACAGACGAAAAAGTTTTTCGAGAATGAGAATGTCGAACTTCGCTTTGCTGACAAGGCCATTGAGGAGATTGCCGAGATGGCGGTGAAGAGGAAAACTGGCGCCAGAGCTTTGAAGTTTGTTTTTTTTTTTTTTTAGTTTTTGTTTGAAGTGGAGTATTACTCAGGCATCGAGTCAAACTTATTTTTTGCAATAATACAATCATTTTTAAACTTTTCCAAACGTTTTCAAGACGTTAGACCCTTTTTTCAAACGTTGTCAGGCCAACATCAAACTTCAAAATGCACTCAAACGTTTCTAACCCATTTTTTGAAACTTTTTGATACAATGCTTATTTGTCACATGAAATGATTTGAAAAAGTTTGAAAAGCGATCATAAAAGTTTATCTCGATACGCCCAGCTCAGCAAAGGTTCATAAACCTTTGAAATTGCCACTTTTTCACGAGGAATATCGACACGAATTCCGACACTGTTGAATGAGCGCGACCGTAACCCTTTCAACGGAAACGTGAGAAAAATTGTAAGCAACGGGAGTGTGATAAATAAAGGTCAGGAATATTTTCCCAATTTCTTCCATCTTGTCAATTGGGTTACGGTCACACTCATTCAACTGTGGACGAATTCGTGCCGGAATTTCATGTGGGAAAGCGACTATTTTAAAGGATTATGGCCTTTTGCTGAGAGGATATTAATATTTTGTGTTCACGAGCGATGACGCTCGCAAGTCTCGATTTGTTGCAGTGTGATTTAAAAGTGCTTATTGTGTTTTCAATCGAGTTGCAGCATGAGAATGAGAGAAAAAAAGACATGTTTTCTCTGCTTCTCTTCGAATCGAACTGTGTTTGCGTGGTCGCACGAAAAACAGTGGGCGGAGTCACGCGTTCTCATGTCGCAAGTCGATTGAAACAACAATAGAACGCCGTTAAACTTCACTAAAAACTTTTGTTTTGTGTATAATGAATTTTTTGCAGAAGCATTGTTGAAAAAGCGGTGATTAACGCCAAATATGAAATTCCCGGCTCGGAGGTGAAGTGCGTCGAAATTAACGAAACAAGTCTAAAAGACAGCACGTTTGTTATCATCGAAGACAAAAATAGTGCAATTGGCAATGAGAATAAATAAATTTGCAACATTTTATCGATTTTTATACCTACGCAAACACAGCACAGACATGTTTTGATTGCCTTGAATTGTCGGCGTACAAAACATGCACACGCGTCCGGCAATTATGTCACCTGTAAAACACGGCATGCTGGACCCTACGAAAGTGCAAACGCGCCCTGGCGCACTTTTGCGTTTTTCTCTGCGCTTCCATATATTTCTCTTGGAGTATTGCCAAAAATCTTTGGCGCCTTGCCAAATATGTTTTTTTTTTTGGCTAAATATAACGTTTTTCGCATTTTTAGTCCCAATTTTCGTATTTTGTTTTTCAGAATTTAAATTAAATTAAAATTAACTGTTTTTATTTACCAAAAAAACCGACTTAAAATCAATTTTCAAACAAAAAAATGTATCACATTAATCTCAAAAACAACCATTTCAAAAACATATATTTTTTTTAATGAGAAACAAAAAAAAAGTAATAAATGAGCAAAAAAAAAACAACAAAGAAAAGTAAGAAAGAAACAATAAAATCTCGTATTGTCGGCCCGCCAAAATGGTCAAACGCGCTCCGCTGAACTCAATACTACGTGGATTTTATTTTGGTTTCCAAATTTTGTCATTTCACGTGTAAATTCAACGTGAAATAAAATAATTTGGAAACCAAAATGAAATCCACGTAGTATTGAGTTCAGCGGAGCGCGTTTGACCGACGTGGCGGGCTGATAATAATTCGACACAGGTCTCTGCGGACGAGACGCAGGGACGCGAGAGTAGAGTAGCGCGCGAAAATTCGCTTTTGAAAAATAATTCAAAAACGTAGCTTCCAACACGCCGTGTAAGAGAACGACACCCCTACGACCCTGCCAAAAACTTGAACGACAGTCTCTATTTTAATTTCGCGACCATACATTTTAGGAAATTGTTTTTATCCATATTTACTGATGTCTGAATAACTGAATAAATGTCTCTCTCTCGTTCAAAGGATTACGGTGGCACTCTTTTAACTGTCCCCAAATTCGTGTCGATAATAACCGTGAGTAAACTTTCCACGGCACGGCCTCCCAGACTCCCAACGCGCCAATCAATCACTGACGCTTTTCTGGTGTTGGCGCATTACACGACGCCGCGCCTATGAGCGCTCTGATGTTCTTGTGCGCGGTTTTCTCGTGAAAAAATAAGTTTTTAACAATTATTATATGCGGAGACAATGTAGAGAAACGTTTGAAAGAGCAAAAAGTGAGGAAAAGCGTCGAAAAACTCAGAAAATCACCGATTTAACGGGAAATTAGCAATTTCGGCGAGAAACAATTAAAATTTTCATTGAAATCAGCCATTTTCGAGCAAAAACTAAGAAAACTTCAAAACAAATCACCGCAATTAGATTTGAACCAGAAAAAATCCCAGAAAAATGAAGTTCAACTTTTTTTTTAATTTCGAAAAATAGAAAATTATTTTTTTGGCGAAAATTAGGCAATAAGTGGCTGATTATGACAAAAATTAATGAATTTGGCCTGGAAAAATAATTTTTACAAAGAAAAAAAGTAGGATGTCATACAAAAAGAAGGAAGAGCAGATTTGGCAAACGAAATGAAAATCACGAAGAAATACAATGAAGCCCGTTTGACCGTCGCGTCGCTCCGGGCTGAACATACGGAGACAAAAAACAGACAAAATATAACAAAATTTAGAAGAAGAAAGTCTTTTTAATTCAATTAATAACTTCAAACTGCATCTCCTACTCCTACAGGAGTTCAAATTCTTAATTTTAACGCTTATTCGAAAGGTTTCACCTTCTTCTTTATTTCGCCGAGAATTGAATCAAAAAAAAATTATTGGAAAGACAAAATATTTGACGACAAGTAAATTTTCAGTACTAAATTGAAAACAAATTTGAAAAAACGAAAGATCGCGCCAAAAGGAGCGGAGCGAGCTCAGTGGAGCGCGATTGCACTGCCTGGCGGCCTGGGAGGCCGTGCACGGCGGGCGTTTTTCGCCCGCTTGAGCCGTTTGATTTGCAGGAAGCGCCCATTTTAAAAAGTTTCGAAATTCCGAGTACAGGAGGAAAGGGCCCAGTATGGAAAAAGCGTGTTTCCCCCGCCTGAGCTTTCCGAATTTGGAAATATTGAAGTTTCAATGAAAATCAAGAAAAAAAAAGAAAATAGCGTTGAAAAACTACATATCGCGAGGGCTGATGCGAACTCGCTCCATGGCTACTTTACTTCTTCCATTTCGAAACATTTATGCTTCGCTACGTTTCTGTTTTCACACGTTTCCATTTTGTTACGTTTCTAATTTGTTCCATTTCTATTTTGTTGATTTCTATTTAATTTCAAACAATTTCCATAACGTGACTTATCTACTTATTTTGTCGAACTTCTATTTCGAAAGAGCCCCTGAATATAAGCTGGATTTACGGAAGCCCCTATTTCAAATAATGATGGACTTTTGCTGACCCCAAGGTTTTTTCACAAAGAATACAATAAGCACTGTTAAAAATTACAATAACTCTTTATTTAAGTGGTATCCACAAGTTCATCAGTTTTGCTTTACTTCTGGGTTGTAACCAAACACCAGAGTGAACACCATCTGCAGCACAATCCCGATGCCAATATAGACGGCTTGACTCTCCCCGAGCATAAAATTTTTGTCCTTGATGAATTGCATCACAATCTGTAATATATATTAGGAAAAGGGTATATAATTTTTCAAAAAAACTGAAATTATTCTTTCAATTATCTTGCCGGTTACTGTAAGCATTGGCGCAACAATTTGAAACCCCGCCCCTCTCAAGGTTTTCTGAGTGGGTGTGTTTTTTTGTTGTTTTCTGGAAGCATATGATAACCGGCGAGAAAATAGAAACGAAGCGAGTAAAAACCTGAAAATGAAGGTAGATTCCTGTGGCGTGAACAATGTTAAGTAGCGAGACGGCCAATGAGAAGTAGCCGAGGACCAGCGAAGCTGAAATTTCGGCAATTTTATTGAAGTCAATGATCGAGGTAGATCTACCGTAAAAACTGTAATAGAAGCGCCCCTCGAGATGCATTTTGAAAAATAGAGGCACACCCCCTAATAGAAGCGCAGCTTTGTTAGAGGCGCACCCGTACTCAACTGCGCGTTATGATAAGTAAGTTTTATCGTTTAGATTTCTATTTTTTTTACACGTTTGCAAAACTATACCAAGAAGTTAATGATGAATTAAACTTTCATGGATAGTCCAAAATAGGAAAATCGCAAAAATTATATCAGAATTTGATCTTCCGAAGTTTCAAAGGTAATTAATGATAGGTAAACCGTTTACCGGCATGTGTTTTTCTACGTCTCACACTCCCATTATACAAAAATCAGTTTTTTTTTAAATAATTTCGGAGCTAATGCGGAATAGAACTGTAACGACACAGGAACTATTTGGCATAGCGAAAAATTGAAGTCAACACCCAACCGTACAACAGAATAAGTTTTCAAACTGCGGTAGCTTTTCTGGGCTACTAAAGCTCAATTTTCGGCAGTTCTATACCAAATAGTTCCTATACCGTTACAGTTCTATTCCGCAATAGCACTCTATTATTGTTTTAAAAAATTTGTCACCTGGCGAGAGGCGCGAATTCAAAAAATAGGCTCCGCCTCCTAGCCAAAATATTTTTGCAACTCTGCGCGCGCCAATTTGCAATCGCTGTGCCCGCGATTTTATGCGTTGAATTTCCGTTACTTTATTAACGAATATCCAATTAAGAAAATCAAAAACTCACTTTAAATCAAAAGTTGCCAAATTCGCTTCAAAATAACAATTTTTATAAAGGTTTCCAGGATAAATTGAAAGGCACTGCACAAAAATTCGACGCAGAAAATCGCGCGCACCGCGATTGCAAATTGGCGCGCGCAGAGTTGCAAAAATATTTCGGCGAGGAGGCGGAGCCTATTTTTTGAATTCGCGCCTCTCGCCAGGTGACACATTTTTTAAAACAATAATAGTTGCCAGTATTCAAACGGCCTCAGGTTTCAATTTTAAAAAAATTGCAGAAAATTCATCTTCGTTTTTTTCCTTTTAATTTTGTTGGGAAGGCACGTGGCCGCATAAACGGTGCCTCTCTCTCTTCCTCATAAAAAAAAAACCCTAATAAACGGTCCCTCTCTCTCTTCCTCGTCCCTTTACAACAAATTTGTTCATATTTCTTACTTCTCACACCAACGTAAACGCAAAATGCGCTTTTTACGCGATGCAAGATTAATTTCATGATGTGGCGCTCAATAGTCCGTATTTTTGGTATTTTTTGCATAAAGTTTTGCTTTAAAATTTTCAAAATGGAAAAATATAAGGTTGAAAAATAGAGGTGCACCCTCTAATTAAAGCGCCTCTGTAATAGAGGCGCATGCGCTTCTATTACAGGTTTTACGGTATTTATTGTGTTTTCAATCGACTTGCGACATGAGAACGCGAGACTTCGCCCACTTATTTGTGCGCTACCTGTCTGCGTCTCTTCAAATATCACTGTATTCGCGTGGTCGCCCTCAAAAAAGTGGGCGGAGTCTCACGTTCTCATGTCGCATGTCGATTGAAAACACAATAGCGCGCACAATTTTTTTCTTTAAGATTTCACGAGTACCCGAACTCTACATAGTTTTCAAGAATCAAGACTGAACCTTTTCTGGCACTCTGATACACAACGCATGGCTTTTTCACAAATCGAACAAAACATTTATTATCAATCTCTGAAAGTTCCACCAGAACAAGGCAAACGTCAAAATACGTGTTTTCTAGACGAGAAATGTCCGCAGTTCACGGTGCGTGTTCGAACGGCGGAACTCTCAGAGATGGATAATAGCAGCTGTGCCCAGAAAGTTCAAGGAAACGCTCAAATATTTAGTTCTCGCGTGGCAAATCGAAAATGAATTTAAAAAAAAAAAAACCTCACCCAACAACGTGGTAACAAAAACACTGATGGAGGCGAAAGAGATGAAGAAGCTCTGACGGTTTAGACTCGTCAATGGTGTAGGCAGCAGTCCATTGTCGAACATCAACGCGAACAAAAAGGGTGGAAAGAAGAGACTGGTGGGTGCTGTGGACAGAACACGCGGCCCCAGCAGATACCCACTGAAAATACCAAAAGCCAAAGTGGAGGTGAACAGGATACTGCGTCGTTCTGTGTCGTCCAAACTCGCATTTTTGCGAATGTTGTAAAAAGCGAATATCGGCAGGACGAGAAGGATGAGAAGGATCAGTGATGTGTCGAAGAAGTAGCTGATGATCGGCGAAAGAGCGTAGGCGCCCGACATTTGACCACCGGCAAGACTGATTAGAATTACCTGCATAGTTTGTTTATTTTAAAACTTTGAAATTAGTTGAATTAGTTAAAGGGGGTGCCAACTTTCTGGGTAAAGTGGCTTAAAATATACTCTTGAGTGGGGGGATTTACGAATATCACATTGAAATCGCACGAAAAAAATTCTCTAATTTTTTATGATTTTTGCAAAAAAAAAATAGAAGACCACGAGGAGTACACGAAAATCGTGGCCGTGGACTAGGAAACCCGCGGCCGCGGCTTCTGGAAACATCCATTTTCGGGGGTACGACAGAATAGAAATAGGCGAAATAGAAATGCTACAAAATAGAATTGCTACAAAAAAGAACAGGAAAAAATAGAACGGCTACAAAATAGAAATGAGCGGAATAGAACAGCGCGAAATAGAAATGTGACAAAATAGAAATGGGCGAAATAGAAATCGGTGCGATGGAGCGCGTTTGCATTATTCTTCGAATTTTCCGATTATTGTAGGATTTTTCAGTAATTTTCAGATATTTTACGCACTTAACAACATCGAAAATGAAGAAAGGTATAAAATCAATGCAGTTTCAGAAAAAAAAAATGGAAAATCGGCGAAAAACTGAGCAATTGAAAAAATAATGCAAACGCGCTCCATCGCCAAAATTTTTTCTATTTTGTAGCATTTCTATTTCGCTCATTTCTATTTTGTAGCCGTTCTATTTCGTAGCATTTCTATTTCGCTCAGTTCTATTTTTTCCAGTTCTTTTTTGTAGCATTTCTATTTCGCCTATTTCTATTCTGTCGTACCCCCCCATTTTCACCAGAAATATTTATTTTTGTGCAATTTTCCTCGTTTTTATTATCGATTTTCGATAAACATGCTCTAATCGCTTATTATAATTTTAGATAACCGCGAAAATACAGTTTAGTCACGAAAATTGAAAAATCGATATTCGCCTGTCGTTCGATTCATCGTTTTAAATATTTTCTTGTGAACATTTATTGTTCAAATATAAACGTTACAGATAAAAGAGTGAACTTAATGCGGAATTAAGCAGGAAAAGGGACGAAAAAGCAACGTATGAGAATTTTTGTTCCGAATTTGTTTTATCGTTACTTTTGTGATCAACACGCGTTAATTTGCTATATTCAAATACAAAATGATGTTTGTACATTATTTCCACAAGATTAATGCAAAAAAATGCGAGAAAGACGGGAGAAAAATGATGAAAAAGAAAATGGCATTTGAATTTCCCGCCAATTCGTTTTTCGTTCGATTTCGATGTGATATTCGTAAATCCCCCAGTCAAGAGTATATTTTAATCCACTTTCCCCAAAAAGTTGGCACCCCTTTTAACCTACCGAAATCCCTAAATACATCTCGACTAAATTATTTTTTGTATCCGTATCGATGGACGATAGTGGCGAGATCTCCGCCAACGATTGATTGACGTAATCGCGGGCATCGTACGCCGCCGGTTCGGCCACCTCTTTCAGTCGCTCCGATGCTTTCTCTACTTTTCGTGCTGAAAATGGTCATATATGCAGCTGCTTGCATGGAAATAGTTACCCAAATAAAATATTCCGTCGTAATAGGCGATAACACGGCGACGCATCGTTTCGATGGTCGTCGTGAGCTGTTCCACATATCTTTCCGCGATCTCTGACATCCTTTTTTCGCTCTTTGACGCCACCGACACGTTTTCGAATTTTTAGTTTTCTACTGAAAGTTGCGTGGATATAGCAATCAGGAAACATGAAAAGGAGACAACTAACCGGCTGATAGCTGATGAAAAGTAATAACTTGCTTTTGTCAAGTCCGGGAAGACCTTTTCCAACTATCCACGTGTTCGATTTTGGTTCACGTGGTCTGAGAGCTTTGTCACCAATTTTTTCATGTTTACGTGAATTTTTTATTTGTAAATACATAATGTAAATGTAAATATGTATATACATATGTAAATACATTAGCCGAACATTTTATAATGGATTCGTGGCGGAGTGACAATTTTTTCACGTTTTTATTCGAAAAAATGAAGAAATAACAGAAGAAATTAAGACTCACAAGGGAATGGTCCAAAATTAACTTGGCGTTTCAAAATGAAACCTATATAGGGTGAAAGAGCACTTCATGGGGAGCTCAAATCACTTTTCAATTTTTGCAATAAACCATTTCGAGCCGAGCAAATGAGCTCCAAAGTTTTAATTAAATTTGGTTTATTGCAAAAATTGAAAAGTGATTTGAGCTCCCCATGAAGTGCTCTTTCACCCTATATAGGTTTCATTTCGAAACGCCAAGTTAAGTTTGGACCATTCCCTTGTCAGAGAATTATCGGCAATTTTGCATGCATTTGGAGTGAGGTTTAGAGAAATCAGAGCAAAACATCGGCCACGGCTCTCTCAATTTTCTGCACTCTCTCGTCGCCAACTTGGCCGCGTCTTCCACTGTGCGAAGGGAGCGATTTTGCAGCGCTCCGTACTGAGAATAGCAAACTGCCAGCAACTCTCGCCAAAGAGACCCAGACAAGAAGCGTCTACGTTAAACGGATAAAAAGAGGAGACGCAAAGAAGTAGAGTGCGCGGATATTGCTGTTTTGTGGCAACCTGCCAGCTACTCTCGCGCGAAGAGACGCAGGCAAGCAGCGTTCGTCTCAGCGGAGCGCATTGCCAATAATGTTCCGGTCAACACAAACTGGACAATGCTGTTCTTTTTCGACAGGTGAAGCTGGGCACAGCTGTTTGGAAAAGTAGTGAACACTTTTTACGGTATCCTTCTTTTTTTGGTTTAAAAAAATCAATTTTGTATAACAAACATGTCTTGCTCTAATTGTTAACAAATAACTCTACCGTTAAAAACTTCGCGCACAAACTAGTCGTAAGAAGAGTGGCTTTCTGAATGCCCTATAAAAGCACCACTGGGGTATCAGGAGGGAGTGAGTAAACGCGCCCGGACGCACATACGCAACGCATCCAATTGAGGCCCAAAAAAATAAAAAGTCGCGCGAAAAATTTCGCATTATCGGAGAGAAAAATCAACGCGCGCGAAATAATTTTGGATAGGATTTCGTAATTTTCACGATTTTGCGTTGGTTTTTCTCTCCGATAATGCGAAATTTTTCGCGCGCCTTTTTTATTTTTTGGGCCTCATTTGGATGCGTTGCGTGTGTGCGTCCGGGCGCGTTTACTCACTCCCTCCTCAGACCCCAGTGAAGCACCTTCAGATCCTCTTTCTGAATTTTCCCAAATTCGTTCTCTGCCGGCCATTCAACTGTTTGTCCTTCAATGTTTTCTTTCTATTTGGACGATATGTTATGCTATTGTCAGTACGGAGCGCTGCAAACGCGCTCCCTTCGAACAGTGATGGACGCGGCCACGTTGGCGACGAGAGAGTGGAGAAAATTGAGAGAGCCGTGGCCGATGTTTTGCTCTGATTTCTCTAAACCTCACTCCAAATGCATGCGAACTTCATTGTTCGATTGGAGCGAGTTATCAGCGTTTTATACCGAGTATAAATACACTTTGAACAATTTTTTTTTTTATTTAAAGCTCAATCAAGATATTAGCCATCATTATTATCCCAATTTGTCTTCAACACACCGACTAGATTGTTGGGGATCTTCTCTAATTAGTGCCTTCAAAAAATCAAGATCGAACCGTTCAAAGTCCCCTTTATTGAAACGTTGGTACCATCTCGCTGCTTTAATATGATGGACTGTATCCCGGCTTATTGACGTTTTTATACGACTATTAATGCGTCGCGAAAACCTGGCAGAGCGGAGCGTGCAACTCGGCTGTGGTCTCGCCGCGAAAAGTGAGAGTCACAGCCGAGTCACAACAGAGTCGCGCGCCTTGCCACAGCCGAGCCGAGTCGCGTGTTCTGCTCTGACAGGTTTTCGCGACGCAGTAATAGTAGCAGCTCGTGCAGAGGAGCCCAGGTTTTGCTTATTAAAGGGGGTGCCAACTTTCTGGGGAAAGTGGATTAAAATATACTCTTGACTGGGGGATTTACGAATATCACATCGAAATCGCACGAAAAAATTTTTCTGATTTTTGGCGAATTTTACAAAAAAAAATAGAAGACCACGGGGAGTACACGATTTGGCGCGAAATTTAAACGCCATTTTTCTTTTTCATCATTTTTCTCCGGTCTTTCTCGTATTTTTTTGAATTAATCTTTGAGAAATAATGTACAGACTTTATTTCGTGCTTTAAAATAGCAAATTAATGCGTGTTGATCACAAAAGCCACGATAAAACAAATTCGGAACAAAAATTCTCATACCTTCCATTTTTGTTCCTTTTCCTGCTCAATTCCGCATTAAATTCACACTTTTATCTGTAAATTTTATATTTGAACAAAAAATGTTCACAAGAAATTATTTAAAACGTTGAATTGAACAACAGCCGGAAATCGATTTTTCGATATTTAGTACTAAAATGTGTTTTCGCGATTATCTGTAATTTTAATAAGCGATTAGAGCATGTTTTATAGAAAATCGATGATAAAAACGAGGGAAAATGCAAGAAAAATAAATATTTCTGGTGAATATGGATGTTTCTAGAAGCCGCGGCCGCGGGTTTCCTAGGCCACGGCCACGATTTTCGTGTACTCCTCGTGGTCTTCTATTTTTTTTTGTAAAAGTCATAAAAAATCAGAGAAATTTTTTCGTGCGATTTCGATGTGATATTCGTAAATCCCCCACCCAAGAGTATATTTCAAGCATCTTTCCCCAGAAAGTTGGCACCCCCTTTAAGGAGAAGCAGCCTCAACTGCTCGCGAGCGAGAGATTGGAAAGGTTTTGCCCATCAGGCGGAGCCATTGGATTGAAAATTTAGTGATGAATAGCCCTTATGGCACCATTTATATACCCAAACTATGAAACATTCTAAAAAGTTCTAGAGCAAAACTATTAAAGCAGAAACTAGCAGAACTTATTCACCAATCTAATAATTGGAAAATCACATGTTTCAATAATATCGAAAACATTTATTTTGTTTTCTTTATTTACAACATACATATATAAAAGCCTGAAAATATTTTAGCAATCTTTTTGTTGGTTAAAACTCTCTAATTCTTCGGCTGCTCTTCCATCAACTTTGCAATGTTTTGAAGTGTGGCATTGACGACGTCGGTAGCCGAGTGTTGCCCGCCAATATCCACCGTGTGCACCCGTTGTTCTACAAGCGCACGCCACAACGCGTCCGAAACAATGTTTGCGTGATAGTGACAGCCCAAATAGCGGAGCATGTCGACGCTAGCGCGAATGAACGCCGTCGGATTGGCCAAGTCTTTGCCGGCTAGAGAGGTGCCCGTGTTACGGGTGCCCGTCTCGAAAACAGCGTATTTGTTGCCCAGATTCATACCGGACACCAGTCCGGGGCCACCGACGAGTCCACAGGCAATGTTGGAAATGATGTTTCCATACAAGTTCGGCATTACCATCACGTCGAACTGTTGTGGTTTGGAGACGAGCTGCATTGACGCGTTGTCCACAATCATCGCCTCGAATTGGATTTCTTTGTATTCGGATGCCATTTCGCGTACAACCTATAATACAGTTTCAACTTCAAGGCGTCAAAGATACTCTTTTGATTGGTTTTTCAAGTACATATTACCCAAATTTTCAAGAAGATAGAATTTTTTATTTTTTAGCAAAAACCCGATGTGCTATATATATAATAGCGACTGTCTTCTTTTATAAAAATTTTTTGCGCCAACGCCCGCACGCTTTCTGCCTCAAAATGCGAGACCCCACGAAAAGGGGGGAAAGTGTTGAAACGCAGGAACGAAAAGGGGGAAAATGGGCACAGTTGTCTGCAAAAGTGCCGCACGGTTTTTTCTGAATTTTTGGAGAATGAGAAATAGTGTTTTTTTTTTTCTTTTTTTTGCCTGAAATTAGTTTTTTTTGGGTATTTATTGTCCATTCGCGACAAATGCAAGTGCGCTCCATTGAACTTCGTACTTTGCGATTTTCATTTTCGTCGCCAAATTATTTTTCCTCTTTTTCTTCGATTTTTAGCTAAAATTCTTCGTATTTCTTGATAATTCCTTGTTAAAATGACTAATAACAAACCAATTCATAATATTTTGTGAAAAATTTCCTAATTATGCCCAATTTTAGTTAAAATTCGCCATTTTTCGAAATTACCGCTGCTTTAAAAATTTCTAAATCATTAATTTGGAAAGCTTTTAGTTCAAATGATTTTATGACGATGTATTTCAATGTATTCTTTCTTTTTAGCACACAAATTTCCTATTTTAAGGCGAAATCACCCGAATTTTCGCGAAAAATATTAATTTTCACTAACATCAATAATTTTGTGGACCTCTCGCAGCTTTTCCACTCCTTTTGTTTTTTTAATCGTTTCTATTTGTCTCCGCATTTTAAATACTAAATTCCAGCAAAACAAAGCAGGAAAAAAACACCATTTCTCATTCTCCAAAAATGCAGAAAAAACCGTGCGGCACTTTTGCAGACAACTGTGCCCATTTTCCCCCCTTTTCGTTCCTGCGTTTCAACACTTTCCCCCCTTTTCGTGGGGTCTCCGAAATGCATTTCAAGAAATGAAAATTCACATAAATTGGAGATTTGCTAACATTTTTCCGAATTTTCAACGGAGCGCACTTTCGCAAAGTTGAGAAAAATTTTTTAAAACTGTTCTTAAAATGCAATCTCGTCCGGAAAAGATTTTTTCCAAAAAAAAATTCTGGCCCAAGCATGGTCGCACTATTCTACAGTAGGCTGCATTTAACGTTAAACGGATACAAAAGTATTGTTGTTTTGTGGCAACCTGCCAGCTACTCTCGCGCGAAGAGACGCAGGCAAGTAGCGTTCGTCTCAGCGGAGCGCATGGCCAATAACGTTCCGGCCAGCACGCCGTGGGCAGCACATTGATACAGTGTGTAAGATTATCAAGCACTCCAGGGTGATTTTTTTTGTATGTATGAGTTTCTCCAGGGTCACACAAGCAACCAAGCTCGTAAAAAAAAGCTCGTGAAGATTTAACTTTTTTCCGATTTTGCTTGGCCCTCAAAAAAACGAGAAAAAAACTTTTACGGTCTTGCCTAATTCACAGCGTAAACTTCCTTATGCATACATATTATGAATAATTTGAATTAATCTATTGTGTTTTCAATCGACTTGCGACATGAGAAAGCAAAACTCCGCCCACTTGCTTGTGCGCGTCCACGCAAACAAACACAGTGATATTTGTAGAAGAGATGCAGACAGAACGGTGAATGCAGACTTGATTTGCGTTTTCATGTCGCAAGTCGATTGAAAACACTATACAAACCTTCAAAAAGAGTCCGTCGCCAAGTTTCTGAATGTTAGCCTTGTGAACAGCCGTCACCTTTTTACGTCCGTTCGCCTTTGCGTACTCAAACGCCATGCGTGAGATTCGTTCGATTTTCTCACGAGTTACGATCTGAAATGAGAGTTTGGTGACCTATCATAGCATAGGGAAGCATTTATCTAATGCGAGGCTTCTGCTTCTTAAAAAAATGTATGTATGTTACAGTTTTCGAAAATCTGCTTACAAAACTTCTGAAATGCTTTCTTCACAGCCTATGAATAGTGAGGTTGATCATCGAGTTCAAAGTCCCCTTTATTGAAACTTTGATACCATTTCGCTGCTGTAGTATGATGGGCTGTATCACGGTCTATTGATTTGTTGATACGACCAGTAGCAGCTCGTGCGGATGAGCCCTGCAGCCTTGCCTGGTCTCGAGAAATTGAGAGCCATAGGCTTTAGAATCGAGTGATGAATAGCCTGTATCGCCCCTTTTATAAACTCAAACTATGAAACATTCTAGACTTTTCTAGAGCAAAATTATCGACCAACCTAACACTTTCAGAAGTAGGTTATAGAAACTGGAATGTACATATCTTTTAAGACATAAACCCCGAATTAAATATGTGTTATTACTTCGTCGCGAAAGCCAGGCAGAGCGGCTCGTGCTTAGCGGCTGTGGTCTCGCCGCGACCAGCGCGTATACGGTAGTTTGTTTACGAAAAAAAAAAAAAAAAGCCGCAAAAGAACAATGCAAAAAAAAAACAAGGCAAAAAATAATGGCTCTGCCGGTTCGGCTCACGAGCCGCTCTGCATGGTTTTCGCGACGCAGTAATAATACCGTAAAACCTGTAATTGAAGTACACCTGTATTAGAAGTACACCTCTAATAGAAGTACACCCCCAAGAGGCCTTTGAAAAATAGAAGTACACCCTCTAATTGAAGTACACCTGTATTAGAAGTACACCCATTTGGGGGGTTTGAAAAATAGAAGTACATGTACTTCAATTACAGGTTTTACGGTAACTGTCGATTCGTAAGCCCACCTTAATACTTTCCACAATCCCGGGAACAGTCTCATGCTCGAGGCCCGAGTATTCGCCTTCTGTGTTTTCACGAATCAGCACGATATCGATGCCCTAGAGAAGAATTTTCGGATAATTCTACATAACATCCCAACCTACCGTATGCCGAGAGGGTACGGTGGGAATAGTGACGCAGTGAAGAATATTGGCGTAAAGGTCGAGTCGCGTCCGGAGCTCCACGTTACGCGACTTGAATTGCGGGTCGTCGTGCTTTGTTTCAATGTTTCCCTGTTAAAATTCATTGTTTTGTCGTTTGCAGGGAACGTGCAACAAGCAAAACTGAATGAACATTTTTCAACGTTTTTGTAAATACATACATAACTATGCTCGGTATAAAGCGCTGAAAATCCGCCTTAAAAGGGGTGCCAACTTTCTGGGGAAAGTTGCTTAAAATATACTCTTGGGTGGGGGATTTACGAATATCACATTGAAATCGCACGAAAAAAATTCTCAGATTTTTTATGATTTTTACAACAAAAAAATAGAAGACCACGAGGAGTACACGAAAAATCGTGGCCGTGGCCTAGGGAACCCGCGGCCGCGGCTTCTAGAAAATTCAATTTTCACCAGAAATATTTATTTTTCTTGCAATTTCCTTCGTTTTTATCATCGATTTTCGATAAAACATGCTCTAATCGCTTATTGAAATTTTAGATAATCGCGAAAACACATTTTAGTCATAAATATCGAAAAATCGATATTTGCCTGTTGTTCGATTCAACGTTTTGAATATATTCTGGTGAAAATTTTTGCTCGAATATTAATAGTTACAAATAAAATAATGATTTTAATGCGGAAGTGAGCAGGAAAACGGGAAAAAATGAAAGGTATGAGAATTTTTGAGATTAACACGCGTTAATTTGCTATTTGAAAACACGAAATGATGTTTGTAATATATTTCCCAAAGATTAATGCAAAAATATTGAAAAAGGCGGGAGAAAAATAAAAAAAAAGAAAAATGGCGTTTGAATTTCGCGCCAAATCGTGTACTCCCCGTGGTCTTCTATTTTTTTTTGTTGTAAAATTTGCCAAAATTCAGAAAAAATTTTTCGTGCGATTTCAATGTGACAAGAGTATATTTTAAGCAACTTTCCCCACAAAGTTGGCACCCCCTTTAATCGCAAAATGAACTGGGCGTGCATTAGAAGTGAGATTGAGAGAAAAAAACGGCACAGATTTTCCTGTATTTCATCATATTGCTCTCGTCTCAGCAGCTGCTCATAAACTTTAAAAATAGCCATTTTTCCAGAGAAATATCTCGAAGCGCATTTTATGACACAGTTGAAACGAGTGCGACCGTATCCCACTTCAAATGTAAACAAGTTTAGGAGACGCTGAACAAGCAGCCCTGACTCCATTTTAATTATTTTTGGTCGTATCAATCCAGAAAAAGGCCCACACCCACCGCTCACCTTAATAGCCACTCCGTTACGTTCGATGGCCAACAGAGCCGCTTCCAAGTCTCCATCGAGTTGTGACGACGAAACTTGCACTTCTTCAAAGTTGATTGGCGCCTGTGATTGGGCAAAAAACGTGCTTCTCAAGCTGTTTGACCTACGTGGCAAAATGAAAATATGTTTTTAACGTGCGCAATCATTTCGGGTCCGATTCCGTCGCCGGGGAGAGCGCATACTGTGTGTCGGCCGCCGTATTTGGCAAGAGGGAGCTGGAATTTTTATTGTTGGCTTATTTTAGGGTTGGCAATGAGGAGCGAAAAAAAAAAAGAGTGGAACACCACAATTGCCAACCCTAGTTTATTTCCAAGCCTGTTGTGATGGCGGGCCGTCAATAAACAAAAATAAAATCAAAGTGTTTCTTTTTTGAAAATAGTCTATTTTCTTTGAACGTTCTATATTTAGAAACTCTGAACGGAGCCTCGATATCTAGTATTACGTCACGGTGATTCTTTTACTACCGAGCACACTATTCTCGTCCACCGATTTGTTTTTTCTGTCGCGATTTTCTAAATGACGTCTGATCAAAAAGTTGTCTGTCACGTTACTAGATCTTATTAGGGCGCATATTTTAAACCGGAATTCGTTCGTTTTTATACGTACAATTTCAAATGAAACTGTTTTTCCGTGGTGGCCGAACTGATTTCCGCAAATTTTTTTGCCTCATTTTGCAAAAAGGGGAGGGAACTCCGCCCACTTCATGTGATGAGAGAGTGAGAGAGTGCGATGGGGAGAGGGGAAATACTTGCGACCGGGGGACTAGAAATGCGTGGCCGGTAGTAAAAGAATCACCGTGTACGTATTCCCGAGTACGTGAAATGTCGTAAAATGGGTCTTGACACGGTCGGTGTTTGCACACTTGGGGATTTGAATATTTGTTTTCGAATTTTTTCATGTTATTTTTTTGTTTTTTGAAACTTATATTTTAAACTGTTAGGGGGTCATTCATGTAAAAAATAATATGATTTCTTCAATTCACGCATGTCGAAAAATGTAAACAATTTACAGTATGCTCCCAAGTACTGTAGATTGTTTACAAGTATGCATACACCGATCGTGGCGAGACCCATTTTACGACATCTCACGTACTCGGGAATACGTAATAGGTACATCTTTATAACTTGGATTCAAAGTATGGTTAAAAAATAAAGAACATTTTCGCTCACCCGATGTCCAGGAATCTGATGGGTGCGAATCGCGGAAGCGGCTCCGCGTGTGGTTAATCGGGAGAACATTGGCTGAAAAAACAAGTTACAACAAACAAACAACAACGTCAAAAACAGAAATAAAATTAAAATTAAACCACCAACAGACGAAAAATCAATGGAACAAGTGGTCCGGTGGTGGAAACGGGCGTCTCTTTCCGATCTTTTTTTCCTCCGGCTGGTAAACAACTCACATTTTTCTTTTGCTCTCTTTTCTCGCCGATTGCTCCGCGTAACACGTTGAAATGACTCGGTGCAGAAAAGAGATAGCGATGGCATCAGCATCGGCACGGAAATTTAGAGACCGAAATATAAGTTTTAATATACCAATCGGTGCGAAATTTTATGACTGTTTCAAAAAACCATGTAGTTTTTGAGTTCAATCTGTAAATTCGAAGAAATTCGCTGAAAATTGGAAACTGGAAAAAAATGATTGTGTTAGCGATTACGGTAGACAATGAAAAGTACGCAACCACCATGACGCCACTTTGCACGGATTTTGAAACAATATTTTTATTTTTATTTTATTTTCCGGTCATAAAATGACTATTAACCCAGAAGAATACCAAAGTAAGTTTTATTTTTTGTAGTTTAAGTTTAATTTATTTTATTTCATAGTAAATCCGCTCGAAGAGCCACCGCTAACCCCGACCAATGATGGAAAAGTTCAATTCTTGGGACCCGACACGGTTCGATACATTTCGCCGCAACGAATCGAAGTTCCGAGGCAAAGTATTCGGCAATTGTGAGTTAAGAAAAAATAAGCCTGCTACTCTTTTTGATGTGGCACAGTTGTCTTTAACACAAAAATTCTGCGAACAACTGAAAAATTCCAATATTCAGAGCACAAGCTCCTTCTCCGCCAAACTATCAGACTGTTGTACAATCACCTCCACAAATGTTCACGATGCCCCAAATGATGCCAATACCAACACCAATGGCTTATCCACAAATGTATCAACCTCAAATGACGTATATTCCGCACCCAATGATGACTATGACGTCACCAGTGGTAATGCAATCGCCTCCCGTTCCGGTACAACAGCAAACTTCGCCATCCGGTTGGTTTCTTTCTGTTTTTTTTTAATTGAAAATTTTAGTTTCAGTTTTTATCATTATTTACAGGCATCACCCTTAACATCAACAATTCTCCGCAATCAGTCGCCGGGGGCGTTGGTGGCGGAGCCGGCGGTGGAGCTCTGATTTGTCCGAAATGTCGTAAAGGAATTATTACCCGGCAGCAGGACAAATTTAGAAAGGTTTGGAACTGTGGTTTTTTTTTAACAGCGGGAAATTTTGCATTGCTTGCACTTCCTAAAACTACGGCGTTATTTAAAACCGAAAATATTTTCCAAAACTATTTAATTGAATCAAGCAACATTTTTCTCCAAAAAAAGAAAAAATTTTGTAGTTTGTATTTTTCGCAAACGGGTAGGGTAGTTTTTAAAGTCGCACCAAGGAAAACGCAAATGCGGTTGCGCAGCGATTGTTGATTTTAAAATTTTTGTTTTTTTCTCTACATTTTCGTTATTTCGTTGTCTCCGATGGCTCTCTTGAGCGGAAATTCTCGAAATTTAAGTTTCAAATGGTGATAACTCTGGAAAAGGTGTATGAACAGTTTAATTCGTTTTGCAGTTCTAAAATTACTTGGAAGGCAAGTTCTGCAATAAACATGCAAAAATTGCAATTTGGATACGAAATGGCGAGGAAGATGCACAGAAACAGGAAAAGCTTTATGTGATTTTTCGTCAAAAACTTTCAAATGGCTAATTTTTTACTTTGTTATTATGTCTATTCTCGGCTATCGCGTGCTACCTTTGCACCAACTTTGAGGCAATTTCAAACTTTGTGCAATTTCCCTGCAAACATTGTGCGAATTCTTAACACCATGCAAAGTTTGGACAAAAAATGAGCGGTTTTAGCACTTAGCACCGGTATTGAGACCGTTGCAAACATTGTGCACACGCCCTGCAAACATAGTGCCAGCTTTGACGCTATGGCAAACATTGTACAGATTTCCTGCAAAGTTTGCACCAACTTTCAAGCAGAGCGCGTTCCATCGCAGTCTGCGTCTACACTATTTTCCTGGTGGACACAGAAACATCTGCGCGAAATTTGCAACATTTTTTCTGTATAGCATGTCCAGTATGCGGTGAAATGTATTTTTTTAGTTTCTGATGTTTTGTTTATTATTGGATTATTAATTTAGAAATCTGAGTCAGATTAAATATTATTATGTTATGTATTTGCCACGGAGAGACACTTTTCGGTAATTGGCCGAATAGTTAGCTAGTCTTTCTTTGATTTGGAGAGGCTTCGATTAGCGCGAAAAATTTTTTTGTTTCTTTTTTTGTGTGTAAAAGAATGTTTCATTTGTATTGAGAGTGAAATTTGGTACGTTTCAATTTTTTGAGAAACGTGGTATTATGTTTTCAATCGAGTTGCGACATCAACGCTAAAAATTCAAAATTCACTATTGTCGGCCCGCCAAAATGGTAAAACGTGCTCCGCTGTACTCAACGCTATGTGAGGGAAAATTCCAGTATAGCCACCCACTACAATATAGGTACCCACGCTATAGTATAGCCACCCACATAACTGAAAAATGGGATTTTTCCGATTTTCTGTGGGTGGCTATTTTGAAATATATGGGTGCTTTTACTGGAATATATTATTACAGTTAAGCCACCCACTCAGTGCTAATGGGTGGCTATACTGGTTTCCTAGGGAATCTTTCAGAATAGCCACCCATATATTTCAAAATAGGTACCCACATCAACGGGCTATAGAATAGCCACCCATCATTTCAGAATAGCCACCCATAATTCCAGAATAGCCACCCACGCGGCGCCGACTGTGGGTGGCTATACTATAGCGAGTCAAATGGGTACCTATTTTGAAATATATGGGTGGCTATTCTGTAATTATCCCCTATGTGATTTTCATTTTGGTCCCCAACTTTTGCTTTTATTAACTCCTCTCCACGTTTCACAACTCGAGTCAATTCTTATTCAAAAAAATTCCAGATTCGTCGAGGATGACCATAGACCAGAGTTGCACGGAAGTGAAATTCTCTAAAACGAAAATGAATATTTTTTCACGGAAGTCGGAATTCAAAAAATGAGCTGAAGTCGTAAGTCGGAAATCCATCAAATTGTGGCATCAACTACGGCAACAACACCAACCATCTTATAATAAATTAAATTTTTAGTTTTAATTGTTTCCCATTTTTCACTACTTTGTTAATTTCTGTTTTCCCAATTTGAAAAAATAAATATAATTTTTCAATCAATAACAGTAAAATAAGAGTGAGCAATGCAAGTATTCAGAAAAGCGCACAATAATTGCATAGCATCGGTGCGATTTTTGCACAGACGCTATGCAAAAATAGTGCCGATCTTCTGCAATGTTCCCCCAACACCGGGGCAGACATTGCAGAATCTTGGTGCAAAGGTAGCACGCGATAGCCGAGTTGTCTGTCCACCAAAATGGTCAAACGCGCTCCGCTGAACTAAACGACATACAATTTTCATTTTGGTTTCGAAATTATTCTATTTCACGTATAAATTCAACGTGAAATTAAATAATTTGGAAACCAAAATGAAAATCGCAT
Organism: Caenorhabditis japonica; assembly: GCA_963572235.1. Taxonomy (NCBI): domain Eukaryota; kingdom Metazoa; phylum Nematoda; class Chromadorea; order Rhabditida; family Rhabditidae; genus Caenorhabditis; species Caenorhabditis japonica. Next base: position 6,210,469 of record OY754342.1, read on the forward strand.
GTCGTTGAGTTCAGCGGAGCGCGTTTGACCATTTTGGCGGGCCGAAAATATACATAATTTATTTTCAATAAAGTTGTTTTTTTACTTCATTGCGTAAATTCTTCGAAAAATCCGCGAGGCGGACAAAAATTGTTCTATTTGTTGTAGGCTTTCCCAAATGATCAAACGCGCTCCGCTGAACTAAACGCTATGCGATTTTCATTTTAGTTTTCAAATTATTTCATTTCATGTTGAATTTGAACGTGAAATGAAATAATTTTGAGACCAAAATGAAAATCGAATAGCGTTGAGTTCAGCGGAGCGCTTTTGATCATTTTGGCGTGCCAAAAATTGAAATAAAAATTTTTCAACAATTTTTTGTCAATTTGGATTGCGGCTCTACAAAAAAAGGAATTTTCGCACCTGGGCCATTATAAAAATTTCAATAGTTTAATCCAAAAAACAACAAGAAAAAAGTTTAAAACTTATTTTTTCTGTCGTACACGAAGAAGAACAAGAATTAGAACCAGTTTATAGTCGGCGACGAAAACATCATCAACCTCGCTTTACTTCAAAATTACTTTAAAACCGTGATGCACTTGCAAGCTTAATTCTATTTTTTTACAACGAAAAATGACGTAGCCACGACGATTTGCAGTTTAAATTTTATTTTTCATTTTAAAAAAGACGCGCCACACTGTTGTTGAAATTGAAAATTAAAAAAATGCCGTAGAGCGAGGTTGAGGATGCATTCGCCGAGTATAAAAAGGAAAGAAAGTGATTGCGTACTTTGAAAAGGCAAATCAAAAATAAAGAAATATTACGTATTCCTTGATTTGAGATACATTGTCAAATGGTGCGTGTTCGGGTCTCGCCACGACGGCGAATACACACTTGTTGATTTACACGCAAAGTTCAGTTTTTTCGTTTTCAATTTTCGTACATCCATGCACACTTGTGGATTTACGAAAGTTTAAAACGGAAAAACTCAATTTTGCGCGTAAATCGACAAGTTTGTATACACAGTCGTGGCGAGACCCGAATGCACACCACTTGACGAGGTGTCTCAAATAAAGGAACACGTAATAGCATATTTTCCATCCGCGACAAAAACAAGTGCGCTCAAAGAAACTTACAAGGGAACTACAAATCCATGAGGGTTGAGAATTTTACCAAACTTTCAGAATCGGTACATTTGAGAACGGTGATTACGAATCTGAATTCACTTTTTCCCCAATCGATCTGGCTTTTCAGAAAATTTGTCTCAAAGTTGGCTCAAAAATTTAGTTGTCAATGGAAATTTATAGCGTGCACCGCCTCACTGAGATATAGAGGAGTCCGCGTTATAGTGACTAGCCTTCCGAACCCTTGTTTTCAACAGTGGATGGTTCAGTGGTAGAGTGGTCGCATGGTAAGCAGATGGTCTGGAGTTCTAGTACGCGCTATTTAAAAACTTTTTTGCAATTTTTAAACTTTCATTTTTTCCTCATTTTTTGTCGATTTTTCACAAGTTTTTTTTTTCACAAAAATTTTTTTCAGAAATTTTTTTTCTCAAAAAATTTCCTTGTTTGTTTTTTCTCGGTAAAGCAAAGTTCTGAACTTTAAAAATTTTCAACTTTTGTGGGTAGATATGGGAATACGTTTTAAGATGATAATAAAGGTTCTGGGGTTGCCAAGTGTAATGTGCAGTTGGGGTTGGAAAGTATACTAGTCTGGGGTCAATTTCTATACATCTACCCAAAGGTCAATCTCACGATACATTTCTGTAGTTGGGGTCGGATAATATACCATGACCCGTTTAATACACGGCCTCAGCCAAAAACTTGAAATTCAGAACTTTCGTACACCGAGAAAAAACAAACAAGGAAATTTTTTGAGAAAAAAAAAATTTCTGAAAAAAATTTTTGTGAAAAAAAAACTTGTGAAAAATCGACAAAAAAATGAGGAAAAAATGAAAGTTTAAAAATTGCAAAAAAGTTTTTAAATAGCGCGTACTAGAACTCCAGACCTTCTGCTTACCATGCGGCCACTCTACCACTGAACCATCCACTGCTGAAAACAAGGGTTCGGAAGGCTAGTCACTATAACGCGGACTCCTCTATTTCTCAGTGAGGCGGTGCACGCTATAAATTTCCATGGACAACTAAATTTTTGAGCCAACTTTGAGACAAATTTTCTGAAAAGCCAGATCGATTGGGGAAAAAGTGAATTCAGATTCGTAATCACCGTACTCAAATGTACCGATTCTGAAAGTTTGGTAAAATTCTCAACCCTCATGGATTTGTAGTTCCCTTGTTAGTACTTCGTGATTATGAATTTTGTCGCCAAATTATTTAATTTTGCCGATGTTTTGCTCTCTTTTCTCTGAATCTCATTCCAAATGCATACTGTTCGATTGGAGCGAATTCGCAGAGCTTTATACCGAGTATAACATTGAATTTATACGTGAAATGAAATAATTTGGCGACGAAATTGAAATTCACGAAGAACTAAGTTTCGTGGAGCGCATTTGCTTTTGCACGGATAGAATTTTTTGTTTCCTTAATACAACCATATGCCGGATTCATAAAACAGGAAAACGAGAGAAACATTGTTTTCTGGAAAACGAAATTTGAAAATTGATGAATTTTGTATGCTGCTGGTGAGAGACGCAGAGAAACAGTATACCCAATTTTCCTCTTTTATGAATCCTAACTCAGGCTTGTGGTTTATCAAAATTTATCACAAACAAGCGTGCGGCTTGTGGCGACTACGACGCCCACGTCAAATACTAATTTTTATTTATTTTTGTTTTTTTTTTAAATAGAAATGGCAATCATTTGTTTTGTGGTATGCATATAGTGTCCGTATTTGAATCATGTCGTCCTTTTAGTCCATTGGACGGTATATAATAATTTTTTATTTATTTTTTGCATTAAAATAAATATATTGAATGTATATACACAAGCCTGCGAAATTTGGCGACTTTGCCCCTGCTTTTTTTCACTTGGCTTACAGGTTTTTTTTTCTTGTAACTTCACTGATTTTTTTTAATTCAGCTCTTCCAAATTGTGTGGACTTTGTGGTTGAATTAGTGAAGTGTCTGAACGTTAATCGAACGACGCGGCTTTATTAAATATCTAGAGCCTAATTTACATAAACGCACGATATGATTCAAATACGGACACTATATGCATCCAACGCATTTCACCTGTGTAGTGGTTAGCACGTGTGAACGCCAATCTATAGGTCGCCGGATCGGGTTTTGTCGACTGCAAACTCATGTGTGAGACACACAAACAAACACACAGACTAATCTAAAATTTTCTATATAAGAAAGATCACAACAATTGTGTTCCCATTTCCAGAAACTTCTCATCTGTCTCTCTATGTTCTGTTGTCCTCTGACTTGCGGCCTACCACTTCTCTGCATTTGTTGCAATTACGTGGACGCATGTGCGTGTTGCGGCAAAGGTTACGGTCATCGCGGACGGAAAAATCAGAAGAAAAACGTGAATGCTGTCAAAATATGATGTCCTCCGCCCCTCCCCCACCCACTCACATTTTCATGTAGTTTTCTGTATATAAGCACCATATATCCGCATTTTTTTTTCTATATTTCGAATTTTGAAAAATATAAATGAAAGAATTTGTCTCTGACACAATTTTTCCAAAAAAAAAGAGGAAAAAAGTTATGTTCCCCTATTAAAAATGGCATCATCACCACGCTGATTTGGCCAATCAAAACGCCTCGTTTAGCGGCTTTCAGCTCGAGAAGTGAGCTCATTTGTGCTCGCGCGCTCACAATTTGCTCATTTTTCAGCCCTTCATTTTATTTTTTCGCGAATTTATGTATATCGATATCGTTTTTTCCTATTGTGGCGCCGCCAAAATGGTCAAACGCGCCCCGCTGAACTCAACGCTATTCAATTTTCATTTTGGTTTCCAAATTATTTCATTTCACGTTGAATTTATACGTGAACTAAAATAATTTGGATACCAAAATGAAAATTGAATAGCGTTGAGTTCAGCGCGGCGCGTTTGACCATTTTGGCGGTCTGACAATAGATAAATTATCATTCGCTAGCAGTGATTTTTCGTTATTAATCTCGTCTCAGTATTGTCCATTCACGAGGAAAGCAAGTGCGCTCCACGAAACTTGGTACTTTGTAGATTTCATTTCACGTGTAAATTCAACGTGAGATGAAATTATTTCGAGATGAAAATGAAAAAAAATCACAAAATACTAAGTTTTGTGGAGCGAACTTGTTTTTTTCACGAGCTGCTCATAAACGTTAAAAATAGCCGATTTTCCCACGAAAGGTCTTGGAGCGAATTTTTGAACACAGTTGAAAGGAGTGCGACCATAACCCATTTAAAACTGTTTTAAATAAGCTCGAAAAAAATAACGAAAAAAACATTAACAATCAACTTGTTTAAATTATTTATTGGGTTACGGTCGCACTCATTTCAACTGTGTCAAGAAATGCGCTTCGAGATATTTCGTCGGAAAATTGGCTCTTTTCTAAGTTGATGAGCAGCTGCTGAGATAAGAGTAATTCTAAATGTGATTATTATCTTTTGCTATCTTCTCCGGAAATTTTTGGCGTGTATATGGCGAGAATAGGCATCTAGGTGGCTGATAGCCACTAGCGGTGCAGCCCCGAATCATAACCGGTCGAACAAGAACCTCTTATTAGTGACAATTCTCATTCGGTAGGTTCTTATTTGGCTGGTTATGATTCGGGGCTGCACCCCACTAGCCGACGAATTTAGCTATTAGCCATTATGACTATTAGCCATTATGGGGTAATGTCGCCGCCTAGAAAAACATCATGTGTTGGCACCGTGACTATATAATTTTTGCATGTAACAACTATTAAGGGAAACAATTTTCGCGTTTACTAACTTTTGCTTTTGCGACTTTTTCCAGACACAAGATATCCGAAATTTGAAATGACAAAAATTTGAAAGTGATAGCTGACTGAAACGGCTAATAGCCATCGAAATTGGCTATTAGCCACCGATTTCAGACGTACGCCAAATACATATGACACACGTCCCGAAATCGGTGGCTAATAGCCCATTTCGATGGCTATTAGCTAAACATTTTCTGAGTAATGGGGCTATTCACGAAACCAGCAGAAATTCAGCGAAACTTTGGAGAATGCTTCGATTGGTCTCAAACTTTGAGAAATTATTGAAAAAATACTGTCAGACATTCGCAGAAAAATTTCAGACCAAATATTTTTGAAAATTTTCAAAATCGATATTTTGGTCTGAAATTTTTCTGGGAATCACGGTGTCCAGGATTTGAAATGTGGGCGGAACCTAATTTGCTGGCACGCCACCCAACTTGCATGGCGCACTTTCGGTGCTTGCGCATTTTTCGACTCTCGCATTTTTTTATTGATTTTTTTCTTTTTCTTTCAGTAAAACCTGTTTTTCTTTGTAAAATGTATGTATTGTATCTTTTAATACCATAAAATTGCCGAAACTTCGATTTTCGTAAAGATTTATCCTGCAAAAACACCAAAAAACTCAAGATTATTTCAAAATTTTGGCTGAACAAAATTCGACGTTCTTAGGCTTAACAATTTTTGAAGACCTCAGCTATAGTTCCGTTGGAGAACATGTGTAAAAAATTGAGAATTTATGCTGTTTTTCCCGAAAAACATAAAAAAAATGCGTCAAAATTTGAATTCCGCGCGAAAAAATCCAGTGGGGCGCGTTTTGTCGGCTCCGCCCACTTTTCAAATCCTGGACACCGTGGGAATGTCCGAGAGTATTTTTAAAATGATTTCTCAAAGTTTCACACCAATCGGAGCATTCTCCGAAGTTTTGCTGAATTTTTTTTTTTGCGTTTTTCGCATATTTTGCTGGTTTCGCGAAAAAAGGCAGCAAAAGATAGTCTCTCATTTTTCCAGGGTAGCCTGTTGTCAGAAATACATGTAATTTAAACCTTTTTTAAAAAGCCGGAAAGAAAAATACGCACAAGAATGCGGCCAATTCGAAGCAGAAGCGGCTCACGATCGAATCGGCGTTCTTTACAGTCTGAAGGTACGGTTGAACTGGAAAAAAAAGTTCTGCGCCAAGAAAAATTACGTTTACAGCCACCACATGCATTATCAGCGATTGGGAATACGACGAAGAGCTGGAAAACTTTGATCCAAACCATCAACGATATTTGTGTTGTTGCGGTCACGCGCACTCGTTGGTAATGTGCGCTTGACAGAGTGGATAGCAATAGAGCACGTTTGCAGACCGGCATGAAAATTGTGGCCGGAATGTTGTGTGTGACGGTGGTCTTCGAGCTCTGGCACCTCATCGTCTCGATGCTGGCGTCGGATTTGGTGGAGAAGGTGAGCGCGCTCCACTTCGCAACTTTTATTGCGGGTTGCAGGCTGATGTGACCGGTGCCGCCATTCACTTCTTTGCCGGGGTTTTTATCGCCGGATCGGTGCTGTGGGCGATTTTCGCGCAACGTGCCGAATTTTTGATACCTTATTTGCTATTGCAGGTAACTTTTTTTCGTCTGTATTTGTGGATATTGGAACATTTTTAGGTCGTTGCAAAAGTAATTGACTTTTTTCTATTTCACATACATTTTTTCTGAGCCGTTTTTTTCTGGTTTTTCTTTTTTATTTATACACCTTTCGTCTCTCTTTATGCATGCGCATGTTCAGATTTCAGGTACAGTACCGGACAAAAAGATATCATATTTTGGTTTTTTGAGTATAACTTTTTAATGGAGAGGGTTATGATTCTGAAAATTTGCATGAATCTGTCCCGTAATGTTTTTGACAAGCTCCAAAAATGGATTCGGTCATTTTTGAAAACTGCAGATTTTTCCAAAAATTTCAGATGCCAAAATTTTGGACCCAAAAATAATTTTTGTTTTCAGATTTTTCAAGACTCGAAATTTATTTTTAAAATGAAGTTTCAAAACTAAAAGTATGATTTTAGTTGACTATGGGTCGATCGGACCATTTTCAGCTGACTTACAGCACTTTATAAAGGTCAAGGTCAAGTCAACTATAACTTTTATTGAGAATCACCAAAATTAAAAAAAAATAAGGGTAAATCAGATAAAAACTGTTAGAAATCAAAGTTTATTTGATTTTATTCGGTTTTGGTGATTCTCAATAAATGTTAAAGTTGACTTACCTATTTGGGCCTTGATATTCAAAGTGCTGTAAGTCAGCTGAAAATGGTCCGATCGACCCATAGTCAACTAAAATCATACTTTAAGTTTTGAAACTTCAAACGCAAAAACTAAATTCACGTGGAGCAAATGCAAAACCAAAATACGGCGTAACTTTTTCACTAATCGCACGCTGACTAGACTTATGCAGAAATAACCTACCTTATGTTATTCCACAATTACCCACATCAACCCCATACGTATCTATTAATTTCATTGCCCAATTAATCATCTTATTATTTCTAGCATTACATGTATAACTACTCCGGCACAATCACATGGAAATTCGATCCTTCTTTTTATTCATTTTACTATATTCTCAGTACGGAGCGCTGCAAACGCGCTCCCTTCGCACAGTGATGGACGCGGCCACGTTGGCGACGAGAGAATGCAGAAAATTGAGAGAGCCGTGGCCGATGTTTCGCTCTGATTTCTCTAAACCTCACTCCAAATGCATGCGAAATTCATTGTTCGAATGGAGCGAGTTATCAGCGTTTTATACCGAGTATACCATGATTTTCTTTCTATTTCACGTACTTTAAAGTCGTAATAAAATAAATATAAAAATAAATAAAAACTAAAATCATACTTTAAGTTTCTAAACTTCATTTTAAAAATAAATTTCGAGTCTTGAAAAATCTGAAAACAAAAATTATTTTTGGGTCCAAAATTTTGGCATCTGAAATTTTTTGAAAAATCTGCAGTTTTCAAAAATGACCAAATCAATTTTTGGAGCTTGTCAAAAACATTACGGGACAGATTAATGCAAATTTTCAGAACCATAACCCTCTCCATTCAAAAGTTATGCACCAAAAACCAAAATATGATATCTTTTTGTCCGGTACTGTAATTGGCGAAATGGCTGAAAGACTGAAGAAAGATAAGAATGCTTTTCGAGGCTGTTTTCTACATGGGTTCCTGTAAGGAAACTCTGCAGCTGGCACTCATCGATAAATTAAGCATGTGATAGGCGGTGACACCCTTCATTACGGTACAGTCAAGTTCTGGTTTAAACGATTCAAGGATGGAGACGTTTGTAATGGTACGTCCAAAGTAGAAAAAAAGCGCAAAAAAAGACGAAAAAAGGCGTCCAAAGTAACTTTGTTTTTGCGTCTTTTTTTCTTTGTTGTTTACCGCCAAACAAGCAAAAAATTAATTGTAAACATGTTTACAACTTCGTTTGGCGGTAAACAACAAAGAAAAAAAGACGCAAAAACAAAGTTACTTTGGACGCCTTTTTTCGTCTTTTTTTGCGCTTTTTTCTTACTTTGGACGTACCATAAAGGATAAGATCCTTTTTCGGGTCCAAATACAGTATTCCAAGACTAGAGCCACCCACTCCAGTAGGCCTACAAATCGCCGCGACCATACGTCACCTTTCTGGAATTCTAATATCCGGAGATCCATTAGAGCCTGTGGAAGGGCAAGGCATGCCGCATTTCTCTCAACATCATCTCTTCCTACAATATCTATGTTTATCATCACGGATCGGTCACAATCAGGCTTTCTCGGAAATTTCCGAAAAGTCGGAATTCCGTCGGAATTCCGATGTCGGAAATTTCCGATTCCGGTTCCGAGGCAGTTTCACTTCCGAAAAAATTTCCGATTCCGTTCCGAGACAAAATGATTTCCGAAGATATTTCCGTTTCCGTCGGAAATAATATATTTCCGACGTCGGAAAAAAACATGTTTTTCTGTCGAAATTTGGTACGAAAAATCGTTTTTTTTTTTTTTTGAAAAAATTCGACCATGTCAGTCACACAAATTTCCTATTTAAAACGGCTCCGCGACATCTCGAAACCAGACATCTCGAAACCGCGACATCTCGAAACCGCGACATTTCGAAACCGCCTCGGCAAAAACACTGAACAGTCTAACGAGAGTTGTCAGACTGTTTGGCGTAAGGCAGACAAAAGTCTATTCGATTATCATAGTCTTTTGCAACAGCTGTCTTTAGACTGTTGTTTTAGGAACAGTTGCTTTCAGACTGTTTAGTGGAATACAACAGTTATTGCGAAAAGAGTGTGCAAAACGCAGAGATTGCGCCCAACAGTCTAACAACTTTCGTTAGACTGTTCGGTGTTTTTGCCGAGGCGTTAGCAGTGGGGAGGGAGGTTGAAAGAGAGGTAGGAAGTAAAAAAATTTTTTTTCATAATTTAATGGTACGTCCAAAGTAAGAAAAAAGCGCAAAAAAAGACGAAAAGAGGCGTCCAAAGTAACTTTGTTTTTGCGTCTTTTTTTCTTTGTTGTTTACCGCCAAACGAAGTTGTAAACATGTTTACAATTAATTTTTTGCTTGTTTGGCGGTAAACAACAAAGAAAAAAAGACGCAAAAACAAAGTTACTTTGGACGCCTTTTTTCGTCTTTTTTTGCGCTTTTTTTCTACTTTGGACGTACCATAATGACTACTCAACAAATAATCAAAAAGTGCAAGATTTGAGCGTCATTTCTTTGACAGTAGGCAAACTGCACCTTGCATCGGGAGCAGGGGTGGGACCAAAAAATGTTTTTTTGTTCATGCACGTGAGAAAAAAGGTTTTTTTTAATCCGCGGAGGCGCAAAAAATGCCTCTATTTGAACAAAACCGGGATATGTTCTGAATTGACCAAAAATCTCTAATTTTCAACAAAAACATTGGAAAATTACCATTTTTTGTTTTTTTTTATTTTTAAACAAGCCTGGCTGCATCAAAAGCTACTTTTGATTTCCTTTCATTTTTAAAATGTTTTTATTCTTCATTTCAAATATAACTTTCATGCAATTTCCGCGTGTGCCCTGTGGCGTAGTCGGGTAAACTCTTGCCCGGCAAGCTACAGACCGGAGTTCGAGTTTTTGTGTTGGTCTCGGGCACTCAGTTTGCTTCCGCCATGCAGTTTGGAAACAGACACACCAAGAAACTCAGTTACAGACCCAAACAGAATTTTATATATAAGAATGATGTTTTAAGGACAAATAAAAATTTTTTTCTCAAAAAAAAATTTGTTCAAGAAAATAATACCAAAAAAAAGTGAATTTCTGCGAGTTAAATGGAAATTTTTCAAAAGTTCGTTGAAAATTAAAGATTTTTTGTCAATTCAGAGCATATCCCGGCTAAATTTTTGTTTAAATACAGACATTGTTTCGCTTTAAAAAAAAACGTTTTTTTTTTCACGTGCATGAACAAAACAAAATGTTTTTTGTTTCACCCAAAAAAAAACCAGAAAAAAAACAAAAGAAACGACCGAAAAAACCTTTTTTGGTCCCACCCCTGCTCCCGATGCAAGGTGCAGTTCGCGTACTGTAAACTACTTTTGGTGGCCGCCAAAGAAATGACGTTCAAAACCTGCACTTTTTGATTTTTTGTTGAATAGTCATTAAATTATGAAAAAAAAAATTCACTTCGTACATACCTCTCTTTCAACCCCCTCCCTACTGTTAACGCGGTTTCGAGATGTCTGGTTTCGAGATGTCGCGGAGCCTTTAAAACACGAGTCTACGTATCTTTCCTCAATTTTTTTTAAACTTTTTGTGGATAATTCAAGATTTTATGGGCCTATTCAGGTTAATTTCCGATTTTTCCGATCGGAAATCGGAATTCCGTCGGAAGTCGGAATTCCGACGGAAATCGGAACGAGAATTTGAAATTTCGGAATTCCGACGAAAATTCGGAAATGAAAATGAAAAACTCGGAATTCCGTCGGAACATCGGAAGAGAAAATTACAAAATCGGAAATTTCCGACGGAACTCGGAAGACGAATTTTCATTTCCGAGAAAGCCTGGTCACAACGCTCGAGCACGGGACCGTCGGCAACTCCGCCCACAAAAACCAGTATAAATATTATGTCTTTATTGTATTCTAGACCTGATCTTGCTCCAACACATAGGTCTCAGACCTATTCACCATAAATACCTTTCCAAACCCTCAACGTGTAGCCCTTACCTTTTGATCTTGAAGAAAAGGCGAATTCTGGACGACCGTGCCTGGAACTAGAGGAAGAAATAGACGAGGAGCTTGAGAGAAAACGAAAACTCAGTGCTCGTGAAAATGCGTCAAGTCTTGGACTTCGCAAAAATAAGGTACATCGCCGTCTTCTTCAAAGTGGAACCACGATTTGACTAATCAGCAAAAAAACATAATTTATGACTTGGCGCTGAGTTTGCTTTCCCGTAAACGGAACTTCGACTGGATCGGGAAAATCGTTACGGAATATGAGAAATGGTCCTTTATGGCCAACCACAATCAAAAAAGACGATGGGTGAAAATCGGCAAAACAGCCAAAATCAATGTCAAACCGGAAATTCACGAGAAAAAGGCGATGCTGTCGATTTTATGGGATCAACAGGGAATCATCTATTGCCAGCTACTCCCGGACAATACCACCATTAATGGCGATGTATACTGTTCTCAAATAGAAAAGATGGCCAACCAGTACCATATCGTTCGCCCGGAATTCGACCGAATCATCTTGCTCCATGACAACGCTCGTCGACATACGGCATTGAAGACAAGAAAAAAAAAACTTGTGAACTAGTTATCGAAGTTCTACCACATCCGCTTTATGCTTTATGACTTGGCACCTACGGAACACCGTGCTCCATTCACTTCAAGACCATCTTCGTGGAAAGATATTCGACGACAGATGACACCTCGTAACCTACCTGGATGACTTCTTCAATGACCAGCCCGCAGAGTTCTACCCGAGAGGGATCGAGGAGTTGCCCACACGCTGGACCTCAATGATGAATATATTAATTATTGACATCTTCTTGTTTTCAATAAAATCTTTTCTAAAAGTTGATCAAAAAAGTCAATTACTTCTGTTTTTTCTCTTGATACTTGGTTTTTGTGGATTTGCGTTCACTACCGCAATCTTCTCAGGTAATTTTGTCCATTAGCTGCCGCGGACAGATCGTGAATATTCATTCATTTTCATCAAACGCCAACCTCTTTTGTGGATAAAGTTATTTATTTATTTATTTATTTATTTACGCCAATGTGACGTGTTCATATTGTGTACACAGATACATTAAAGGTATGTGCAGGGAAATAATGAGAGCAATGAGGAGTTGGGTAGAAACAGATCAAGAATGAGAGCAGATAAAAAAAAAGGTGAAGTAGAAGTGATAAAGAATCTTGGTGACGTCCGTTCAGCAGTAGTTCTAGAGTGATTGCGGTTAGCGTGCGGTTTGTGAAAAATTCTTGGCGGATCTTTGTTTTGCTGCGGGCCCAGATAAATTTGGTTTTTGCGCGCGTTCGCGTGTTTTGAAAGAAAGTAAAGAATGGTCTTGTGTCGATATCAACGTTCCCTGCTATCATCTTAGTGAGAAATTTCCTGTCAAAATACTTTCTCCTGTTTTCTAGTGATGAGAGGCCGTAGAGTGAATTTCTTTCGGGCGCCGAAAGATATTCGGGATCTTCAGCTCTTATATATCTGCCTTTTTGTCGGCTGTATAACCTTCTGGTGAAAGCATTTTGGACAGATTCGACAGATTTGATATCAGATTTTTTGTGTGGGTTGCTTATCACTGTACCGTATTCGAGGATGGGTCTGATAAAGATTTTGTATAGCAGAGTGAGTAGTCTGCTGTTGTCGCTACAGTATTTTTTGAATATGAGTGATAAGGCGTATTTTGCTTGGTTATGTGCAGGAAACATTAAAATGCTGATGTTTTTGCCAATTTTTGTATCAATTTGGCACATCAATTAATGAAAAAAGCATTTCATCGCAAATGGGCAATGCTTCCTTACGTTACTACGGTAGAACCACCAATACCAGATTTTTAGGGTGCCGGTCTCGCCATAGGTCTCGTTTTCTTCGTCTCCTTCTTGTACATTGGTCTGTTTGGCGACAAAAAAGTGGGCACTACGGTGCTCGGCTCGTACGGAATAGCGGTGAATCCGCGTGACGAAATTGCTTATTTCAGTCAGTTTTAAAGCAAAAATACGGTGAAACATTTATAATTGCAGACTATGCCGCATGGTTGATGGCCGGCTCGTTTGCCATAGTGATTGCGCTTCAAATTTGGATGATGTCTATTGTTGTCGCGTGCTGGCGATTTTTCAGGTCAGAAATTGTGTTCAACTAGAAGATTCTTGGCGTATCCCTTCAAACTTTACTGGTTATCCCCAATCTTTGACCGTTTATTGTTGAACCGCCAAAATGATGAAACGCGCTCCGCTGAACTCAACGCTATACGATTTTCATTTTGGTTTCCAAATTATTTCATTTCACGTGTAAATTCAACGTGAAATGAAATAATTTGGAGACCAAAATGAAAATCACATCGCATTGAGTTCAGCGGAGCGCGTTTGACCATTTTGGCGGGCCGACAATACGCATATTTACTACTGTTAGAAATATACTCGGTATAAAGCTCTGCAAATTCGCTCCAATTGCACAGAGAATCGTGCATGCCTTTGTAGTTTGATTCAGAGAAATCAGAGCGAAACATCGGCCACGCTCTCTCAATTTTCTGCGCTCTCTCGTCGCCAAAGTGGCCGCGTCCTCCACTTTGCGAAGGGAGCGAATTTGCAGCGCTCCTTATTGAGAATATCATTCTTATAATCACATCACAAAATACCACTGTATAGAAAATTCCGTTTAGGTCTGTATTGTTTTTCAATCGACTTGCGACATGAGAACGCGTGACTCCGCCCACTTTTTTCGCGCGACCTCGCAAACACAGTTCGATTCGAAGAGAAACAGAGAAAACATGTATTTTTATTACTCGTTCTCATGCTGCAACTCGATTGAAAACACAATAACTTAATTTATTTGGGTGTCTGTTCCCAAGCTGTATGGCGGAAGCGAACCGAGCACCTGAGGATTTCCTAATCCCTTAATCTCAATCACGACTACTTCCACCCTTGGAAACACTGAAAAAATTGTCACAACTTTCAGAGATAAACGCAACAACGAGAAAAGTTTCAAAGAAATCGTGACGGTCCAAAAAATCCAACTGCTCACCCGAATGCGAATTTCGCTTTCCGCCGAAGCGCTCGGCTCTGAATGCTCACACAACAAGAATTGGAAGAAAACACGCTCGTTTTCAGCGTCTCTCGATGCTTGACCTATTGTCTCAAATCGATTTTTCATCATGTATTTTTGCCACTTTTTGCTGGAAAAAATCGTTTCTTTTTGTTGAAAAAAAAAATTGCACTTATAGATTATAAGTTCTTTTTTTCAGTTTTAGAAAACACATTGCAGTCCCTACTTATAATGGACCTATGCAGACACGGAGTACTGGCGAGTGCGCTACTGAAAACGAGCTCGATTGATAACACGCGCCGCAATCGACTGCATAAAATTTCGGCACTGTTCCAATGCAAACATTTAGAAAACAGGCGAAACGAAGAAGACGAGAGAAAAAAAGAGACTAGGCGGAGAAGACGAGAGATTCGAGACGCGTCGCGCGTGTTTTTCGCGCCAAAAAAATTTTTGAAAAAAAGGAAATCGCCAGCACCCCGTGTGCAGATGAATTTTCATGCCATTTGCTTCTTATGCAAACCTACATTTTAATACAGGAAAATGCAGGTAATTGCAGGAAAATTAATTAAGGTAAAATACCACCCCCGCGGCACAAGACTTTTTGAAAAAGAAAATGAAAAAACTGCAAGGAAAACAAAGAAACGGGGGGGAACTGTTTTTTTACTTTCCCAGGGGGATTTTAATATACTCTGGTAAACCAATTACAGTCTAAGATCAGTAAGTTCACAATGTAATCATAGTTGGATTGAAGGCCAAACACGACCTAATTCTAGTGAACTGAGACTGAGATTAGATTGTACTCCGACTGCAACTCGATTGTACTGTTCGGCCGGAATCTCGTAGCGCGCGTTGCTTAGCAATTGTTCAACGATCAATATTTTTCATAATTTATTTGGGAGTAAACATTTATTTAACAACAAATAAAACAAGAAATGGATACATTTTGAAATATAAATTATTAAATTGTAAGCATTTTATTTTCCTGAACCGTCATGCCATATAAATGTAGAATATTGACCAGGCCGATTGACTTTTTCTCCTTTGCGCTGATGAGTTCTAAAAATTTGAGTGTCAAAACAACACAATTCGGACAACTTACAATTAAAAATCGCAGTCCTTGATAAAATTGAAATCCGTGTCACAAAAACAGGCGGCCATACGTCGGTTCAGACGCAAAATACATCCTCTGTAATAATTATTTTTCAAGCAAAATAATAAAATTTATTCAATAAAAAATACCTCGTTTCCAACGATTTGAAAATTTCATTGAATATGCCACTTTTTGGTTGTATCGTGATGTGTAGGAAATCCTGCTTCCACGTGTCGCGGTCTGAAAATTGATATTATAAGGATGATATTTGGTACCGAAATTTCCTGATTATTTTCCACACTTTCAAGTCAATCTGATTCTTCCCACGATTTTTGTTTGATATGTTGTGAACCCATTAGAAAATTCAAGAAAGAGGCGTGGCACACTAAAAATGCGCTAGGGGGAAACACTCAACTTTTCGGTTTTCTACAGACTAGGTTGAGGCTACCCCGAATCAAAACGTTCCCAAATCAGAACTGTCCCGTATCAGAACCATTTTAAGGAGAAAATCAGCAGATCACCAATCTTTCAGTTTTTGAGCATTTCTGATTCGGGAACGTTCTGATTTTGGGTAGCCTCATTTGGTTTGCACTATCCAAGCTAGAAACTGACGATAAACGTCAGAAGCAGTGTGCCTTTTAAATGAAATTTACAAATAGATATACCGTATTTCCTCTAATATAAGCCTATTTGGAGAAGAGGTTTGCAAAATAGGCTCCCGGACATTTAAAACCAAGACGTTTCAAACCGAAATCTGTCGTCGCGGGATTGCACGCAAATTACCTTTTTTTGTTCTAATCGGTTTTTCGTACGAAAAAAACCCCAGAACGAACAGAAATACGGAACTCAAGCGACAATAGATTGCGGTCCCGGGTTTGAAACGTCTGGGTTTGAAATGTCCGGGAGCCGAAAAATAAAAGCGCATGCGCTTAACTTATTGTTAGACGAAATACGCTATAATATATTTGCCGATAAGTAGTCGAAAAAGGCATTTATCGATAAGGAACTCTACTAGCAAGCAATCAAAAAAAAAATCTGAACTTGAACTTACTTTGCTGTTAGTTTCTAATAGTTCTTCTTCGCGACTTGGAAAGTTTTAAACTTATTTTCTGTGGCATGCGCAACTGCTCGTCATATATTGTGATTTCGTTCTGAAATTAAATAAGTATAGTGAATTTTGTGACAAAGAAGACATCATCAGCAGGCTTTCTGTAAATCAATTTTTCATGTCGAAATTTCAAAATTCTCCGAGAACTTTCCGATTTTCCTTCTCAATTTCGATTTCAATTTTTGCCCACAAAACCATTGGAAAAGGGGCGACAGGGGCAATTTTGGTTGATTTCGCATCCTAAATTGTTGATACAACTTTTGTCGAATCGAATCTTTCGAGAAAGCCAGCTCGACAACGCACAACAAACCGAATAAAATGCAAGAATAATAATAATTTGCAAGTTAATTATGAATTTTTATGAAAAAAAAAATCAAAAAATAGGCTGCAATGGTAAAAAAAACTTTTAAAACGTGAAAAAAGTTTTAGGAAACAAAAATTATGCGCCAACTATTGATTGACGTATTTAGCGTGCGCTCAAAATGCGCCAAGGTTGCCCGTACAATTGAATTCGACTGAACTTAGATTGTAAATCGGGTGAAATTACATTGTACAACTGAGGTTAGATTGTAATCGGTTTACCAGAGTACTCGATATGAAACGGGGGGTACGACAGAATAGAAATAGGCGAAATAGAAATGCTACAAAATAGAATTGCTACAAAAAAGAACTGGAAAAAATAGAACGGCTACAAAATAGAAATGAGCGGAATAGAACAGCGCGAAATAGAAATGTGACAAAATAGAAATGGGCGAAATAGAAATCGGTGCGATGGAGCGCGTTTGCATTATTCTTCGAATTTTCCGATTATTATAGGATTTTTCAGTAATTTTCAGATATTTAACGCACTTAACAACATCGAAAATGAAGAAAGGTATAAAATCAATGCAGTTTCAGAAAAAAAAAAGGAAAATCGGCGAAAAACTGAGCAATTGAAAAAATAATGCAAACGCGCTCCATCGCCAAAATTTGTTCTATTTTATAGCATTTCTATTTCGCTCATTTCTATTTTGTAGCCGTTCTATTTCGTAGCATTTCTATTTCGCTCAGTTCTATTTTTTCCAGTTCTTTTTTGTAGCATTTCTATTTTGTAGCATTTCTATTTCGCCTATTTCTATTCTGTCGTACCCCCATGAAACGCTGAAAACTCGCTCCAATCGAACAAAAAATTTCGCATGTATTTGTAGTGAGGTTTAGAGAAATCAGAGCAAAACATCGAACACGGTCTCTCAATGTTCCGCACTCTCTCGTCGCCAACATGACCGCGGGTTTACAGCGCTCCGTACTGGGAATAGTGTATTAATGTTATTGGTCTTTTAAGAGCGGCTACGCCTATGTGTTTATTATATTTACAAGTGATGCGGGCATTAACAATGTTGAAAGGTTAAGAAAACGGCCTAGAATGAAGGAAATGTCACCTTATATAGGGACCAGGTGAGAGAGTGAGAGGGGCAGTGTTCAGAGTGGGAGTGAGGCGGCATCGCGTGCGCGCGGTGACGCCCGGTCAAATATTGTAGGTCAAAATGAGCAGATACTAGGTGGGGTAGAGTAGAGGCACTGGGGTATGAGGGGGGAGTGAGTAAACGCGCCCGGACGCACACACGCAACGCATCCAAATGAGGCCCAAAAAATAAAAAAGCGCGCGAAAAATTTCGCAGTATCGGAGAGAAAAACCAACGCACGCGAAATAATTTTGAATAGAGTTTCGTAATTTTCACGATTTTGCTTTGGTTTTTCTCTCCGATAATGCGAAATTTTTCGCGCGCTTTTTTATTTTTTGGGCCTCATTTGGATGCATTGCGTGTGTGCGTCCGGGCGCGTTTACTCACTTCCTCCTCATACCCCAGTGTAGAGGTGATACCTTACAGTATGAGAAAAGGGCTGAAAGATGACTTGTATTGCGAAATCTTAAAAAAAAAACCCCGTTTTTCCGTGTCCATCTTCCGTGGAAAATCGAAAATTTCTCCGTTTCCATCTCCGCATTCCGCATTTTTCAAGTTTCATTTCCGTGCATCACTGGTACACTGGGGTATGAGGAGGAGTGAGTAAACGCGCCCGGACGCACACACGCAATGCATCCAAATGAGTCTCAAAAAATAAAAACGCGCGCGAAAAATTTCGCATTATCGGAGAGAAAAACCAAAGCAAAATCGTGAAAACTCTACTCTATTCAAAATTATTTCGCGCGCGTTGGTTTTTCTTTCCGATAGTGTGGGTGCTACCTCGAAATAGAACTGTAGCAATATAGAACTTGCTTCAGAATAGAACTGTTCGGAATAGAACCGTTCAGTATAGAACTGTAGCGAACAAGAACTGTAACGAAATATAACTGTTGGGAATAGAACAGTTTCGGAATAAAACTGTAGCGCAATATAACTGTTTCGGTGTAGAACTGTAGCGAAACAGAACTGCCTAAAATGGAGCTGTACAAGAAGAACCGCTGCGCGAAATTGAACTCAATAACCCACCATGCACAACTGAATACTTGTTCGAGCTGCTCTAGATTTCCTGGGTCACTACAGCTCCACTTCAGGCAGTTCTATTTCGCTACAGTTTTATTTTAAAAAAAAGTTCTTTTTCGCTACAGTTCTGTTCCACTACAGTTCTATTCCGCACGGTGTGTTAAAGCGTACATATTTTCAAAAATAATGAAAAGTACGCAAATTGCCGTCACATGCGCTTTCAAATTATACCGTTACAGGTTTCTGTGCATGCGCCGAAACTTACGACAATTCAAAAAAACATTTTCATTGAAAACGCATGAAACACTTCTGTTAATTCAACGAAAAGTTTTTCTAATCGATTCATTAATTTTTTCTTATGCGGAAGAGTACAAAAAAGGTAGAAAATCACGACAATTTATTGATTAATGCGATTATTTCAATAACAGTGACCGTAACCATAAAACTTTCTTTCAATGAGTAGTGCGAGGGAGCACATTTGCAGCGGTGTACCGTTCAACACACCGTGTTCCGAGGTAGCACCATAATGTGAAATTATTCGCGCGCCTTTTTTATTTTTTGGGCCTCATTTGGATGCGTTGCGTGTGTGCGTCCGGGCGCGTTTACTCACTCTCTCCTCATACCCCAGTGATTTTGCTGGCGCACAACTTGCAGCAATATGTCGCTACGTTACCAATCCACAATAGAGTAAATACGGTATTTAATTGGGTTATTCAGGGTCGGAAAAAATAGTTTTTTTTCCCTTTTTTTTCCTTATTCAAACGACGAAAAAAAAAAGTACGTGGCCGCGAGAGTTTTTTCCGTTGCTTTTCTAGGCCATCGCAAAAGTTTTTTAAGCCCTCTTGAAAACAAAAAAAATTGCAACGCGGTGTTTGCGTACTTTTGAAATTCAAACGGCAATGAAAGAAATATTATGGATTCGTGAATGAGCGACAAAACGCGGTGAATTTTTGGGGCAAAAGTTGGCTGGTCTCGACACGATTTTGACAGACTACGGTTAGCGCGAAAATATATATTTTATTCTTTTTTTTTAAAATTAAAACGCATTTTCATAGTTTTTTCTCAACAAAATGTGTTTTTGAAAAGAAATTACCCATTCCAGGTTACACAAAAAATTTTAATAGTAAAAAATGCTAGTCAAAAGGCAAAAAATCGCGTTTTCATAAAAAACAAAAAGAGAAAAAATATTTTTCGCGCTAACCGTAGTCTGTCAAAATCGTGGCGAGACCAGCCAACTTTTGCCCCAAAAATTCACCGCGTTTTGTCGCTCATTCGCGAATCCATAATAGCACGGGAAATTAAGAGATTTGTTCCCATTTTCGTTTGAATTTTAAAAGTACGCAAACACCGCGTTGCAACATTTTTGTTTTCACAATATGATGCATTCACCGAGTATAAATAACGCGACCTTTCTGGAAATTCAAAAATTAGTCAGAAAGCTTTATTTGAAGATAATTTATTAGAGATAAACACATTTTTTTCTATTGTGATATTTTAAATTTTTCTTTATTGTTGGCCCGCCAAAATGGTCAAACGCGCTCCGCTGAAATCAACGCTATGCGATTTACATTTTGGTCGCCAAACTTTCTTCTTTTCACGTACAAATTCAACGTAAAATTAAATAATTTGGAGACCAAAATGGAAATCGCATTGCGTTGAGTTCAGCGGAACGCGTTTGACCATTTTTGCGGGCCGATAATACTTGAAATTCCAATTACGAATTTCTGAATATTTTCAGCAGGCAAGTCTGTGCAAACGCGCTCCATCTGTACGGGCAAGAGAGTGCAAGACGCAGACAACTAAAATTTAGAGACCAGCGCTGCGCATTTCTCACGTTTCTCTGCTGCACGGCCTCCCAGACTCCCAACGCGCCAACCAATCACTGACGCATTTCTGGTGTTGGCGCACAACTCGACGGCGCGTCTTTCGGCGCTCTGATGTTCTTGTGTGCGATTTTCTCGTGAAATAATAAGTTTTTAACAAGAATTATATGCGGAGATAATGTAAAGAAACGTTTGAAAGAGCAAAAAGTGAGGAAAAGCGTCGAAAAACTCACAAAATCACCGATTTAATTGGAAATTAGCAATTTCGGCGAGAAACAATTAAAATTTTCATTGAAATCAGCTATTTTCGGCAAAAAATAACACAACTTCAAAACAAATCACCGTGATTTGATTTGAACCAGAAAAAACCCAGAAAAATGAAGTTGAACTTTTTTTTTTAATTTCGAAAAATGGAAACATATTTTTTTGGCGAAAATTATGCAATATGTGACTGATTGGGACAAAAATTAATGAATTTGGTCTGGACAAATCATTTTTACATAGAAAAAAAGGAGAGTTTCATACAAAAAAAGAAAGAAAAAATTTGGCAAACGAAATGAAAATAACGAAGTACGGAGTTCAATTGAATTCAATTAAACGCGTTTGACCGTCGCGTCGCTCCGGGCCGAAAATACAAAGACGAAAAACGGACAAAATATGGGCAAATTCATAAGAAGACAGTCTTTTTAATTTAATTAATAACTTCAAAATGTATCTCCTTCTCCTACAGGAGTTCAAATTCTTAATTTTAACACTTATTCGAAAGGTTTCACACTCATTTTTATTTCGCCGAGAATTTTATCGATAAAAAATTATGGGAAAGACAAAATATTTGACGATAAGTAAATTTTCAGTACTAAATTAAAAACAAATTTGAAAAAACTAAAGTTCGCGCCAAAAGGAGCGGAGCGAGCTCAGTGGAGCGCGATTGCACTGCCTGGCGGCCTGGGAGGCCGTGTGCTGGGAAGCTGGGATTTCTCTGCTGGGAAGCTGGGATTTCTCCGCACAATTTTTATTTATTTAATTGGTTTATTTATTTTCTTTTTTTTTTCATGTTTATTAATGACTGTTAAACAAACTTGATACAATCAATTCTGAAAATCGGTGCTCGCCTACTGCAACCTTGCTTCCTCTCAATTGTTTGAACTCGGATTCTTAGAAAATTAAACAAATTTTCAGACAAAATGCTCGTGACGACACGTACCCGATCGTCACAAATTCACCGATTTTTCGCCACTCTGAATGACGTTTACTCGAAAAAAGTGGACGAAGGAGGGCTGAAAGAGGACAATTTTCAGGTATGATACACTTTTTAAAAAATTGAAAAAAGAAACGAGTTTCTTGGTGTTTTCGCCGACTTTTGAAATTTATAGTCAACCTCGATTGTGCAAAACGCAAATCCGCGAAGCCATTCATAATCATTTACCGTACGATAAATTAACTTTAATTTTCGGGCCTTATGCATTATTTATAAACGGGACAGTGATCCTTCATGAATACAATCTCTGAATTAGACTTGCGTGAAATACTTTTGGTTTGATGGCTATACTATAAAATACCTCGATATGGGTAGCACAAGTACAGGAAAATATAGTAAAATAGATTTCAGCGCAAAATGATTGTGGACTTTGAGCGGCTACGTCAGGAAATCGAGACGTATCAGCCGCCAAAATTGGCCAATTTCGCTGAAATGTCGAATGGTGGATTCTGGAAAATGTTTCAAGCTACAAAAAAAGAGGTAATTATTTTATTTTTATCAACAATTGATCATATTTTGGGTAGGAAAAAAGAACATTTTTTTGTCTTTTTGAACCCGAAACTCGGAGAATGCTCCGATCGGCTTGAAAATTTGGGTAATAATGGCAAAAATACTCACAGACATTTCCAGAAAAGTTCAGACCAAAATATCGACATTTCTGATGTTTCTAAAATCGGTATTTTGGTCTGAATTTTTCTGGTATTGTGTTGGAGTATTTTTGACATTATTTTCCAAAGTTTCCGGCCCATTGGCAATTTTTACAACAACAAAAAAGTAAGCAATTTTCCTCATTTTTTTTACATTTCTTTTTTTTTTGTGAATTAGTGTACAAACACAAAAATTGACACCTCCTGTAAATATTCAAAAACAATGTTTTTGTACCACAGGAAACATTGAAGCCAACATCACCACGTGGCATCTATCTGTACGGATCGGTGGGATGCGGAAAAACGATGCTAATGGATTTATTCTTCGAAAATTGTCCGATCCAGAAAAAACAACGTTTGCATTTCAACGATTTCATGCAAAATGTGCATAAAAGTGGGTTTGGATTTATCACACATTAAAAGCGTGAAAAATTATTAGGGATGCATGAGCTAAAAATGCAGAGCAACGAGGCGCGCGGCAAATTCGATCCGGTGCCGGTTATTGTCGACGAAATCATGGAAACGACACATTTGTTGTGTTTCGACGAGTTTCAGGTAAGAAAAAACATTCCGGGTTTGAAATTGATGTTGTAAAGAACCAACATGATTTAACAGAGTTTTCATGTGAAAGGAAGGGCCAACTTTTTGGGGAAATTCCTATAACTTTAGTGTTAGATTGGGGATATCCGAACATCACATCTAATGAGGTTATTCACAAAACCGGAAAAAAGGAAGAAAACGGAAAAAAAATCTTCGGGAAAAATCGGAGAATGCTCCGATTGACCTGAAATTTCGGGGAAAATTGGAAAAAATTCTCCTGTATACGCTCACAAAATTTTGGACCGAAATATCGATTTTGTTCTGAAAATTTTTAAAATCGATATTTCGGTCCAAAATTTCGTGAGCGTGTACAGGAGAATTTTTTTCCAATTTTTCCCGAAATTTCAGGTCAATCGGATTATTCTCCGATTTTCCCCGAAGTTTTTTTCCGTTTTCTTCATTTTTTTCCGGTTTTGTGAATAACCCCATAATAGTAAGTCGCACCCAAAACTACATTTTACTCAAATTACGGTAGTTTTCAAAGTCGCATCAAGGAAAACGCAAATGCGGTTGCGCAGCGACCGTTGGATTTTAATTTTTTTTCACTACTTTTTCGTTATTTCGTTGTCTCCGATTACTTTTTTCAGAGAAAATTCTCGAAATTTTAGATTCAAATGGTGATAAATTTGTGAGTGTTTTAAGTTTTAAACAATTTAATGTATTTTCCAGTGTTAAAGTGACAGGAAGACAAGTTCTGTAATAAAGAGGCAAAAATTTTTATTTCGAAACGAGATAGCGAGGAAAAGTACACAGAAACAGGAAAAGTTTCATGTGGTTTTTTGTCATAAACTCTTACTTTTACTTACGTCAAGTTACTTTTTTACTTTGTTAGATTAACATAATTTATTTTCAATAAAGTTGTTCTTTTTTTTTACTTTATTGCATGAAATCCTTAGAAAATAGTTAAACTTGAACAAAGGCGGGCATAGACAGGCCGGTTCGGGCTGGGCACGAGCAATAATTTTCTCGGTTTTGTGTCCGACCCGACCTTTGGCGTCTATGGAAAGTTGGCACCAGGGCTGTGCCACAATACATTTTTTTTACCTAATCGGTAAAACGGTAAATTTCAATAAAAGTTCAAAATAATCTCAAATTTCGCACAAAACCAACAAACTGGCATGGGCGAAGCTGCCGTTTGCATGGGGCTATCGCCCATTTGGTGGGCCAACTATTGTGAAAACAAAAAATTGCAACGCGGTGTTTGCGTACTTTTCAAATTCAAACGGCAATGAGAGAAGAAGCAATGAAGAGAAATGGTCCCACTTTGGTTTGAATTTTAAAAGTACGCAAACACCGCGTTGAAACTTTTTTGTTTTCACAATAGCCCATGAATTATGTGAGAGTGCGGAGCAATTTATTTCCAACAACCAAAAAGTTTACAAACCTAGGCCGTATTCATGAATGTTAATGATTCTATTGACAGCAAAAAACATTTTATATATTGTCGGGCCGCCAAAATGGTCAAACGCGCTGTGCTGAACTGAACGCAATGCGATTTTCATTTTGGTTTTCAAATTATTTCATTTCACGTATAAATTCAACGTGAAATGAAATAATTTGGAAACTAAAATGAAAATCGCATAGCACTGAGTTCAGCGAAGCGCGTTTGATCATTTTGGTGGGCGCACAATAGCACTTATTTTTTCACGTCAAAATCCAACGCGCTGAGGTCATGCCACTTGGCAAAGCTGGCTCCTCTGCGTCTCGTCGATTACACACTTTCTATATATATATACACTGGGGTATGAGGAGGGAGTGAGTAAACGCGCCCGGGCGCACACACGCAACGCATCCAAATGAGGCCCAAAAAATAGAAAAGCGCGCGAAAAATTTCGCATTATCGGAGAGAAAAACCAACGAAAAAATCAGAATTATTAATCAAAATTGGAATAAAATTGACCAACGACAAAGAAAAGCAGCAGATCGAAAAATTCCTGAAATCAGGAGTTTTTTGCAGTCCAAAGTTGCACAAAAATCCCAGAAAAACAGGCGGTGACAGTTGAAACCGACGTTACCGTAGTTCCTTCGCTGCGAGACCTTCTGTGTTTGAACGTGATCGCCTGTTTTTTCTGGGATTTTTTGTGGAACTTTGGACTGCAAAAAACTCCTGATTTCAGGAATTTTTTGAACTTTGGACGCGGCATAAAATTCGAAGGATGCATTATTCTGGTTTAGTTTCAGTATGCAAAATCGAAAAATATGTTGAGCTTTTTCTGCAACCATTTTGGATAAATTTCACTGGATTGAAAGAACTTTCTACATCTGTAGAATTTATACCAAAAATGTCAATAAAAATACAAAAATGTGGGTTTTTTTCTCACCGAAATGAAGAAAATAGCTTTAGAATTTTTAAGTAATTCGTAAAATTTTTACGGTGCCCCGAAAACCCGTAAAATCCGTAAGCGTAAAATCCCATCCCTGATTCGAAAACATTTTAGATCCTGTTTCATAGATTTGTTTTGTATTGTCCATTCACGAAAAAAGCAAGTGCGCTCCACAAAACTTAGTACTTCGTGGATTTCATTTTCGTCGCCAAATTATTTAATTTCACGTGTAAATTCAACATGAAATTAAATAATTTGGCGACAAAAATGAAATCCACGAAGTACTAACTAGGGAATGCCCCGGACTTAATTTGGGCTTTCGCGATGAGTCTTACATGATTAGAAAGAGAATTTTATGGAGATTCCAAAACTAATTTTAGTTTTTGCTAAACGCCGGTGGTTTTCGAGAAAATCGCGTTATCTAGTTAAAATTTCAATTTTGTGTGCGTTTTCAAATATTAAATGCGTGAGCTGTTCCTTTCAAAATCATCCAGGCAGTCACTTTTTTGCCCTTTGCTTTCTTGCAACAGCTGAACAGCAGTTGGGTGGTTAAGTGGGTAGCGCGTTAGGGTTAGGTTCTAGAGGTAGCGGGTTCGGGTCCTTCACAGTTGGGAATGCTTGTTGTAGGTTTGATGGATTGAATGTTCGGTTTTGTTTCTTTTAAACCAATTTTTTGTCATATTTATGCTAATGAAACAATGTAAGTTTCAAACTCCTGTTCAAAATTGTTTTGAAAGTTGGAATTCCGCAGACTGTTCAGTAAATGGATGCACATTCGGCTCTTTGGATATTTATTCATTTTTTGGATCATTATTTAAAAAAATCAAAGTAGGGTCACAAATATGAACAGCTTGAAGCAG
Organism: Caenorhabditis japonica; assembly: GCA_963572235.1. Taxonomy (NCBI): domain Eukaryota; kingdom Metazoa; phylum Nematoda; class Chromadorea; order Rhabditida; family Rhabditidae; genus Caenorhabditis; species Caenorhabditis japonica. The sequence continues at coordinate 6,236,773 of OY754342.1, forward strand.
TATAAAAAGCTTGAAGCAAAGAAATTCACATGTGACAGAATGAATTACTGGATAGTCTTCGGAGTTCCATCCATAAAAATACTTTGCACAAGAATTTGAAATTTACAGAAGAAAAACAATAAAAAACTAACAGAGGAGATGCAAAGCAAAAAATGAGGAAAAAATATTTGATTTAAAAATAACAAAACGCAACATGCAATCCATCCAAACGACCACAAGCGTTACCCACCGTGAAGGACCCGAACCCGCTACCTCTAGAACCTAACCCTAACGCGCTACCCACTTAACCACCCAACCGCTGTTCAGCTGTTGCAAGAAAGCAAATGGCAAAAAAGTGACTGCCTGGATGATTTTGAAAGGAACAGCTCACGCATTTAATATTTGAAAACGCACACAAAATTGAAATTTTAACTGGATTTTCAGACGCGATTTTCTCGAAAACCACCGGCGTTTAGCAAAAACTAAATTTAGTTTTGGAATCTCCATAAAATTCTCTTTCTAATCATGTAAGACTCATCGCGAAAGCCCAAATTAAGTCCGGGGCATTCCCTAGTAAGTTTTGTGGAGCGCACTTGCTTTTTTCGCGAATGGACAATACAAATGTTCAGTTTGGGGAAATGTTTTGGTTTTTCAAAAGTGGTATTGTCGGCCCGCCAAAATGGTCAAACGCGCTCCGCTGAACTCAATACTACGTGGATTTAATTTTGGTTTCCAAATTTTTTCATTTCACGTGTAAATTCAACGTGAAATATAATAATTTGGAAACCAAAATGAAATCCACGTAGTATTGAGTTCAGCGGAGCGCGTTTGACCGACGTGTCGGGCCGATAATATGACCCATTTGTTTATAGTATGAACCCTGTAATAGCAGATTTCTCAAAATGTGGATTTTCATAGAAAAATCTGAAGATTTGACAGGTAACCGATATTGCGGATGCGATGATCCTCAAAAGATTTTTCTCAATGTTGTTCGAACGCGGATTGGTGATGGTGGCAACGTCGAATCGGGCTCCCAAAGAATTGTACAAAAACGGATTACAAAGACATCAGTTTGTTCCTTTTATCACTATTTTGGAGGTAATTTCTCTTTTTTTACTGCTAAAAGTAAAAAAAAAAATTGGATTCCACTGCGCTTAATCAACAGCGCTGAACTCTTTGCAAATATGCTTCTGACTAACTGACTTTCATTTTTTGTATACATTCTAGGTGAAATGAAAAAAATGAGAATCACGATGTAATTTACTCGATATAAAACGCTGAAAACTCGCTCCAGTCGAACAAAAAATTTCGCATGTATTTGTAGTGAGGTTTAGAGAAATCAGAGCAAAATATCGGCCACGGTCTCTCAATTTTCTGCACTCTCTCGTCGCTAACGTGGCCGCGTCCACCACTGTGCGAAGGGAGCGCGTTTGCAGCGCTCCGTACTGAGAATACAGTAAAGTAAATTTTTTGAAAAAGTTTCGACTAGTTCGGAAAATTTTTGTCGAAAAAGGATATTTATCTTACAATTTTTTCGATGCGAATAATACCAAACCACGTCTTTTGGTCGTTGACGATTGTGGTTCAAGAGGCGTTGGGTTTGTTTTCCTGAATTGAGGCTTATTTCCGCAAAAGGCTGCTCCATCTCACTGGTAGTCTTCTAATTGGTCGCTTCTCATCTCGGGGAATCCACTCTTGCATCAGTTTTTATTTATTGAATTTGTCATTATTCTCTATTTTTTCAGGATAAATGCGCGTCACTGCCATTGGATTCCGGAATGGACTATCGCCGGAGCGCGTCTGGCGACTCGAATGCCGTCTATTTTCACGGTGATGACGCCAATTTACAATGTGACATTGTTTTTAAGCAATCTGTGGCCAACGAGACTGATAGTAAGTTTTTACTCATTTCCGAATACATATCAATAAGGATGAATTTCGTCCGCGGTTCGTCCGGTTCGTCCGAGGTCGGTCCGATTTGTCCGTTTTTTTTCTTGTTAGTTTTTCTTTTTGTTTCTGCTATATTTTGTTTTCAAAAACTGTTTTTGTTCTTTTTTCTTTAAAAAATCAACAAAAATGTCTTGTTTCTGCTATCAAAAACTCGGAAAAAAATTTTAAAATGCTAATTTTACATAAATTTGCAACCGCTAATGGGGTTCACGAGAAAAAAAACTGTTTATTTTTGTTTTTTTTCCAATTCACGCGATGTCGAGAATTATAAAAAAAACAGGTAGAGAAACGGGGATATAGCATTGATAGTGAAGAGACTCAGCGTTTTTTACCGAGGCCTGAGTGATGACATCCTGAGACCTGAGCGAGGAAAAAGTGGGGAGCCACGCTTGTCCCGCCGGGACCTCAGGAAACACCTCACTGAGGCCTCGGAAACTACCTCACTGTGGCCTCGGAAAACACCTCACTGAGGCCTCGGAAACCACCTCAATGTGGCCTCAGAAATTGAGGAGTATTGTAACGCACCTAATTTAGCTTTTTTTTTGCATACGCTCTTTTCGGCTTTGAAAATTAATTATAAAACACGCTTTTACACACATTATCATTTATTTATTCAAAAAAAAAATAATAATACAATTAAAAATGAAAGAAGTGATACATATAGAAAAGATGTGGGTTGAAAATTAGGGCATATTCGTGAGAAAATTTTTATGCAAAAAGGCGTTTATTAGAAAACAGCATTTTTATTCTCACGAATAATCCTATAACAATGAAGGTCAATTTAAGAAAAGTTAAATGAAAACGTATCTGGTTATTCATAAATACACTTAAAAAATAATAGTTATGGGTTATACAAGGGGTAGCAAAAATAGCAAAAAATGAGTTTTTTTTGTTTTGCTTTTTTGCTGCCCTTGAATACCCCTATTCTTTCGCAATTTTTTGCATGGCTTTTACTTGTTTGCAACGGTTTCAGAAAAAAAAACGTTTGGCTGGAGCAATCTTGAATGGGCGAAGACCAAAACCGTTTAAACAATTTTCGAATTGAATATTGCAAGAAAAATATTATTTTTTTTTGGCAATTTATGAATAACCTCATTGGAAAAAACAAGATAGCTCACGAATAAAAAGTAAGTTGAGCGCCATCTAACCACATTTGGAGTTGCCGAATCCCGGACCAGCTGCTTTCGTACCCTAAATTTAGATATTTAGTAGTGATTGTCTAAAGCAATGGTATATAACCTTTCTCTTGTCCTGTGCAAACGATAACGTTTCGAAAACGTCCCTTTTGATAATCATCACTCATACTGAATTCTGTCCTTTCTGAGTTGCTTTTACAGTAACTGGCGACGATATTCAGCCCAGTCGACTCATTATTTCCAAGCAGCTGGACAGTGGAAGCCGTTAGAATTTGAGGCACGAGATGATAATTTCGGTTGCCGTACCTAAATAATATGTGTTGTTGTAAAAAATACTAGATAGTTCTCGGCGGCTTTCACCGATGATACGCTAGAAACACGGAATCAGACATACATCAACGACAGTCCTTGATTATGATGTAACTCGCCTCAGCCGATACGTGCGCCAGTAGATTCTTCGGGGCACATCCTACACACAGTTCCCATCGCGGGTTGTTAAAACACTACCTTGAAAAAAAAGATATCACGAGTTCGCATGACGTGAAACGTCTCTGCAATTAAAATGTATTTTTAATGCCGTGTCCAAAGGTAATGCCGCACCCAAAGTTCAAAAAATTCCTGAAATCATGAATTTTGCAGTCCAAAGCTCCGAAAAATTTCCGAGAACTAACAGTTTAAACCGGCGTTGATGTAGTTGCTCCGCTGCGAGACCTTCTATGTTTGAACTTGAATTTTCCCACATTTGCTAAATTTTTTCTTTAATACGGGAAAATTCAACTTTAAACCTAGAAGGTCTCGCAGCGAAGAAACTACGGTAACGCCGGTTTCAACTGTGAGCGTCTGTTATTTCTGAAAATTTTTTCGGAACTTTGGACTGCAAAACTCTTGATTTCAGGAATTTTTTGAACTTTGGACGCGGCATAAAAATCTCCTGGAATCACGTTTTTTCTGCAGTCCAAAGTTACCCAAAAAATCCCAGAAATAACAGGTGCTTAACATTATATTTTCGCGTGTTTTTTATTTGCAACATTCACGCCGAAAAATTCTGTTTCTGCAGTCCAAAGTTGCAAATAATCCCAGAATTACCACTGTATTTTTCGGCGTGAAAGTTTTAAACAAAAAAAACATGAAAATATAGTGGTAAACTCTTGTTATTTTTGGGATTTTTTGTGCAACTTTGGAATGCAGAAAAAACGTGATTCTAGGAATTTTTTTTCACTTTGGAGGCGACACAGTGAGTGACAGTGAGTCGAGAACAGGCTTTCTCGGAAATGAAAATTTCTCTTCCGAGTTCCGTCGGAAATTTCCGATTTTGCTATTTTCTCTTCCGATGTTCCAACGGAATTTCGAATTTTTCGTTTTTTTTACGATTTCCATCGGAATTCCAAAATTTTAAACTCTCGTTCCGATTTCCGATCGGAAAATAGCCTAAATAGGTCCATAAAAATCAGAAATTCTCCACAAAAAAAATTGCGAAAAGGTACATAAACTTTTGTTTTAAATAGGACATTCTGACATGGTGGATTTTTCCAAAAAAAAAACCATTTTTCGTACCAAACTTATTCAGAAAAATCTGTTTTTTCCGACACGGAACAAAAATTATTTACGACGGAAACCGGATTTTATTCGGAAATCATTTTGTCTCGGAATTTTTTCCGAAGTGAAACTGCCTCGGAACCGGAAATTTCCGACTTTTCGGAAATTTCCGAGAAAGCCTGATCTCGAATTATAAAAATGACAATAATTTCACAAAAATAGTAAAAAAAAACTGAAATAAATGTAGAAATTCTTGGGAAAAATATTGAATAAGTGAACAGAAATTGTTTAATTGTTTATTGCATACGACAATTCGATTTAACAAACATCTGCGCATTGTTTAGCCGACTCTCGACGCGAAAAATAACTAAGGACTCGCTGACCCCTCACAGGGACCTCAGAAACGCTTCGACCTCACCCTTGCCTCAGAAAAAAACGCTGAGGACATAGAGACTGCCCCCTTTCTTTGAACTCCTTACCTTCTGCGTCTCTTCAATATCAATGCTATATCAGTGGGAACCCCCGTTTCTCTACCTGTATTTTTCTTTACCATTCTTGACACATCGCGTGAATTGGAAAAAAAAACAACAAAAACAAACAGTTTTTTCTCGTGAATAACCCCATTACGCGTTGTTTGATTTATTATTTGCTTGTTTTACTTGTTCATTATGAAAAGTTCTGAAAAAAAAATCAGGGCGATACTAGATTTTTAGGTGAATTTTTAAATAAATAAAACTATATTATAGCTCTGAAAAATAATTGTCAAAACATTGCAAAACAATTTTACTAGGTCTGGGGAGCGAAACGCAGCCTCAATATTGCATTTCTACCGCCGCACCCAGTTACGCCACTCTTCGAAATTTTCAGCTACATGAGTGTTGGTAGACTGTTCGGCTGGTTTAGCAAGGGGACTGTGTGGAATTTAGGATTTCACAGCTGAACATGTGCTCGGAAAATATCATAATTTTGACTGCTCCCAAAATCTTTTCTGGAAGCATTTTGCCGATTTTGAGATCGTAAAAAATTCATCAAGAAAAATCTAGAATCACCCTGTTTTTTTTTTCAGAAATTTCCAAAACGTACCAAAAAGTACCTTCATGGCTATTGAAATCCAAACAAAACTATATTTTTTCGTTGCAGCTGTACGCTCAAAAACCTTGGAAATTCTTGGACGACGTGTGATTGTCGAAAAGTGTTGCGGCGGTGTTGCCGACGTGGATTTTGGCGAATTATGCATGACGGCAAAAGGAGCCGTCGACTATCTGGTGTACGCGAGAGTTTTCCATACGATGATAGTCCGAAATGTGCCAGTGATGAATCAGGATGTATGGAATGCGATGCGACGATTTATCACAATGATTGACACGTTTTATGATCAAAAAGTACGTTTTTTTAATGTTTCTTTCTGTTTACTGGTTTTGCAGATGTTTCGAAAGTTTTTCTGCATTTTGTCGTCGTGGTGTTTCACATAATCATTTAAAAAAGCCTTTTAAGGAAAATTCCTCAAACACCGCGACGACAAAATGCAGAAAAGCTTTCGAAACGTCACACTTGCGAAACGTCCAAGAGCCGACTAAATACAGCATTTCCAAGAGTGAGAAGTTCCCTTTTCGCGCTGTTTTTATGCTTCAGTTCAGGCTCAACTCGTTAAATGCCTTTAGTATTCTATCCTTTATTGTCGGCCCGCCAAAATTGTCAAACGCGCTCCGCTGAACTCAATGCTACGCGAATTTCATTTTGTTCTCCAAATTATTTCATTTCACGTTGAATTTACACGTGAAATAAAATAATTTGGAGACTAAAATGAAATTCGCATAGCGTTGAATTCAACGGAGCGCGTTTGACCCTTTTGGCGTTCCGACAGTACTTCTCTTTCACAGGTTCGCGTGGTGATTGGCGCTGATGTTCCGCTTGACGATTTGTTCCAATTCGAAAGCCACAACGTGTCACACGATGCACTCAGCGACTCGAAACGAATGCTCATGGACGACCTAGGCATCAAGTCCGATCAGGTACAGTAGCCAAGGTGGTTCCGATGTACAACAGGTGGTCGACGTGCAGACAAGGAGGTACAAAAGGCCATCCTGTGAAAATTCTGAAATTTTCGATGTTTACTCTAATAGTCTCGCATGCGGCAAAACACCTCGGTAAAACTGGGTAACTGCTCGGAAACAGTTTAGTATGAGCAACATTCCGAGAGGTGAACAGAAGTCTCACGATGTGTTGAAGCATACATTGTTTCACAAATAATTCAAATTTTTATGGGGATATTCATAGAACCAGAAAAAAAAGGAAAAATTCAGCGAAATTCTGAGAATACTCCGATCGATTTGAAACTTTTGAGAAATCATTTAAAAATACTTCCGGTCGTTCCCTGAAAATTTCAGACCACAATACCGATTTTGAAAATTTTCAGAAATAAAAATCGATATTTTTTAAACCATGGTGTCAAGGATTTGAAATGTGGGCGGAGCCTAATTTGCTGGCGCGCCAGCAAACTTGCAAGGCGCACTTTCGGTGCTTGCGCATTTTTCGACTCTCGCATTTTTTTTATTGATTTTATTATTTTTCTTTCAATAAAACCCGTTTTTCTTTGTAAAATGTATTTATTGTATATTTTAATACCATTACATTGCCCAAACTTCGATTTTCGTAAAGATTTATCCTGCAAAAACACCAAAAAACTCGAAACGAATATTTCGAAATTGTGGCTGAACCAAATTCGACGTTCTTAGGCCTAAAAAAGTTCTAAAGACCTCAGCTATAATTCCGTTGGAGCACATGTGGGAAAAAAATTAAGAATTTATGCTTTTTCCCCCGAAAAACATGAAAAATGCGTCAAAATTTGAATTTCCAGTGGGGCGCGTTTGCTCGGCTCCGCCCACTTTTCAAACCCTGGACACCGTGTAAACTCAATTTTTCGATCTGAAACTTTCAGGAAATGTCCGAGTGTATTTTTTTTTTTTTGAGTGTATTTTTAAATGATCTCTCAAAGTTTCAGACCGATCGGAGCATTCTCCGAGTTTTCGCTGATATTTTTGCTGGTTCCGTGAATTACCCTTTTAAAATTACCGCCACATACGCTTTAAAATTATATTCAGCACCTTCAGCGCGATGAAAATCGTGTTTCCTAGCGGATGGTCCTTGGGCTTGTTGCGGATTGTTATTTGGCCGAAAAATCGCGCATGCGCCTCTATTACAGGTTTTACGGTAGTTACGCTGTACAGAATCCCTGAAGTAGCATAGGAAAAACGAATATTTTATCGATTTTTAAATTACTTTTTCCTACAGGAAGGTATGAAAGCGAACGTGTTCAGTGGCGATGAAGAAGCGTTTGCCTTTAGTAGGACAGTATCTCGGCTGTACGAAATGCAAACCGAAAAGTATCGAGCTCAACGGAGACCGTACAATGCAACAGAGAATTCTATATAAGCCCATATTTTTCCTTACACTTTTAAACAAAATTATACATTTTAATTGAACTTTTTTTTAGTTTCGGTGTTCATCTATTCCTAGATCGAAGCGCTGTGAGTTCGTTCAATTCGCACTAGACGAAGCGGTTAAGTTAGCGACGAGCACGGTGATTTCTAGTCCCCCGATTAGGTTTTTTCCGTCGCGATTTTTTGCAATGACGTCGGATCAAAAAATGGTCTCTCACGTTACTTCCTCTCTTTATGGTGCATATTTAAAACCGAAATTATCTTGTTTTAATACGTAGAACAGTGGCCGAACTAAGTTTCGCGAACTCGACTGCCGCACTTTGCAAGAGGGGGAGGGTAACTTCGCCCACTGCCTGCGTTGAGAGAGTGCAAGAGGGAGAGGGGAAATACTTGAGATCGGGGGACTAGAAATGCGTGGCCGGTAGTAAAAGAATATCCGTGACGAGAGAGTGCAGAAAATTAAGAGAGCGTGGCCGATGTTTCGCTCATGAGCGCATTTTTCTCTCTGAACCGCTTTCTAACGGTACGTCCAAAGTTTTAAAAAAAGCAAGGCTGTCACACGGCCGGCCGGGCCGCGGCCTCGGCCCTTGCGTAAAAAACCTACAGAGGGTTTCCAAAGTGAATAATTCATAGAGAAATAACAAAAAAAGGATGAAAAATCAAAAATTATACTAAAATAACGATAATATTCACGAAATTTGTGAAAATTATAAAAAAGTTGAAAATTAAAAAAAAAATTTGGTTGTTTTTTTCGATTGGGATAATTTAAGATAATTTAAGATAGGTATAATTCTTTCACAGGGGGAATTTTCATACTTTTGTGACTATTTTTTGTTTTGTCCACTTTGTTCTAACTTTTTATGATTAGCAATAAAAATGATTTACATTATTCAAAAACTTCTGGTTTAAATCTTGATTTTTGAAATGAAACAATGTTTTAAAAATGAGTAGTGGTTATCTTTTAAATTTATTTGTCTTTTTCTGGCATGAAGAATTATGAAAAATCCAATTGTACCTGAAAAATCGCAATTTTCATTTTTTTTTTGTGTGTTGTAAAGAAGAGATTGAAAAGTGGATAAATGAAACAACTAAATACACAAAAATGTACAAAAACTCATTTCAAAAAAGTTTTTATTTGTATCTCAAAAACTAAAAATTCAAATTTTCTCATTTTTTGAATATATTTTTTATTTTTCACATTTTTCACATTTTTACAGATATTTCTGTAATTTAGAACCAATTTGCTTCACTTTTGTTCAGTTCAAATAGTATATAACCTTTCTGTAGATGTTTAATGCAAGGGCCGAGGCCGCGGCCCGGCCGGCCGCGGCCGGCCGCGGCCCTTCACTGTGCGGCCCTCAGGGCCGCGGCCTTCCAGGGCCGCGGCTCGGCCGGCCGAGGCCGCGGCCGGCCGCGAGATTTGACAGCCTTGAAAAAAAGACGAAAAGAGGAGACCCCACGAAAAGGGGGGAAAGTGTTGAAACGCAGGAACGAAAAGGGGGAAAATGGGCACAGTTGTTCTGCAAAAGTGCCGCACGGTTTTTTCTGCATTTTTGGAGAATGAGAAATAGTGTTTTTTTTCCTGCTTGTTTTGCTGGAATTTACAGGGTGGCCGATAAGTATAGGACGTTTTGAAAGTGCTCCCATTTTTTCAATTTGAGGATTTTTCGAGAACAACCTTTATTAAACAACAAAAAATAAGCAGAAAATTTGATTTTACAAGAGAATTTCGAAGTTGGATCCACGAGCTTTGACACAGGCTCTCAAACGTTTCTTCACCGAATTGACAGTGCGCCGCAGGTATCCGTCGTCGATCGAAGCCCATGCTACCTCGAGAGCGGCCTTCAAGTCATCGACAGTAGCAAAAACTTTTCCCGCGATCTTCCCTTCCAACATGCCCCAAACGCTGAAATCCATCGGATTGAGATCCGGGCTGGAAGCAGGCCACAAGTTCTTGTCCAGGAATCCAGGGAAATGCGCCTCCAAGACGGCCAATGTCGATCTCGAGCCATGGGACGGTGCCCAGTCTTGTTGAAGGATAAATGGACCACCAGCAAAGTGCCGTCGAAGAATTCGAACCGTCGAAGACGAAATTTGAAGGCGTCGAGCGATCTCAGCACTTCCGAGGCCTCTCTTGAACAAGAGTTCAATGGAAGGACGATGAGGAGAACTTTTCATAGCTCGGCGATATGGAGAAGTGAGAACAAATGACTGAGAAGCTTACTTATATAGTCTCTGGACTTTCGAAAAGTTTCGAAATTTTTCGAAAATATCCCTTGGCACCGTGCCAGGGAACGCTGAAAGCGAGCGTCCTATACTTATCGGCCACCCTGTAGTATTTTTGGGTATTTATCGTCTATTCGCGAAAAATGAAAGCGCGCTCCATTGAACTTCTTTTCTTTTTCTTCTTTTTCTTCGATTTTTCGCTAAAATTCTTCGTTTTCCTTGATATTTATTTGTTAAAATGACTAATAACAAAAAAATGCGTAATATTTTGTGAAAAATGTCCTAATTATGCCCAATTTTAGTTAAAATTCGCCATTTTTCGAAATTGCCGCTCCTTTAAAAATTTCTAAATCATTTATTTGGAAAGCTTGTAGTTCAAATAATTTTATGACGATGTATTTCAATGTATTCTTTCTTTTTAGCACTTATTTTAATGCGAAATCACCCGAATTTTCGCGAAAAATATTAATTTTCACTAAAATCAATGATTTTGTGGACCTCTAGCAGTTTTGCCGCTCCTTTTCTTTTTTAATCGTTTCTATTTTGTCTCCGCATTTCAAATACCCAAAAATACTAAATTCCAGCAAAACAAAGCAGGAAAAAAAACAATATTTCTCATTCTCCAAAAATGCAGAAAAAACCGTGCGGCACTTTTGCAGAACAACTGTGCCCATTTTCCCCCCTTTTCGTTCCTGCGTTTCAACACTTTCCCCCCTTTTCGTGGGGTCTCGAAAAGAGGCGTCCAAAGTAACTTTGTTTTTGCGTTGTTTTTTTCTACAGTATACCGCTTAACCTGCAGATCAAACAAAAAATAACAACTGAAAACATGTTTTAAAACAATCGAAATGTAAACAGACATTTGAAATTCAAATTATTAGCTTCGCGCGTCACCAAGATGTGCAGGTTAGGCGGTATACTGTAGAAAAAAACGACGCAAAAACCAAGTTACTTTGGACGCCTCTTTTTGTCTTTTTTTTTTACTTTGGATGTACTATAAATGTATGCGCTTCGATCGGATCGATTTTGCAGCGCTTTTTACCAAGTATAATTGTAAAATGTATTCGAAAAAAAGTGGCACTTCTCGAAAAATGAATCCCATTTTTTCCTAATGGACCTATTCAGCGCAGGAAAAAAAACTGATTTTCGCGGTTTTTTTCCCTATGCAGGTTGTTTTCCAGGAAAAAAAACCCATCGCGCCGAGACCCAACAGTGAAAAATGCAATGCGCCTTTAATTTTCAATGGGAATTCGGTTGAAATTTAAAGGCGCATAGAGTTTTTTCATCAGCCGGCCTCGACACGATAAGTTGTTTACGTCAAAAAACCTCCGACTACTGTAGTTTTTTGTCTTTTTTTCCTCAATTTTGCATAGGGAATAAAACCACGAAAATCTGTTTTTTTTTCCTCTGCTGAATAGGTCCATAAAAAAAACGAAGGTATAATTAAGCGGTGCTTTACGCTCTCCGTGAAGTGCCACTCGAGCACGTAACATTTCGCTTTGACTTTTTCCGTTTAAAAAGATTTTTTGTATTTTTAGGCATATCAAATATAACATTCTAGGCCAATATTTCATTATAATTAGATTTTCCTGTTTTTTTTGTTTTTCTGACAGACAAATAAAGATTTACGATTTTTACCTTTTTCTTTTCCGCGAAAAAAACAGTTAAAGTCTATTGCTGACGCGTAGAAACTGCACACGCACAGCCTAGGTCACTTCTGCGTGTCTTTGTTTTCCCATTGCATGTTTATAATGTCGCATCCAAAGTATAACAAAAATCCTGGAATCACGTTATTTCTGCAGTCCAAAGTTGCATGAAAAATCCTAGAAATATTGTGAAAACAAAAAAATTGCAACGCGGTGTTTGCGTACTTTTGAAGTTCAAACGGCAATGAAAGACACAAATTACCTATTAAAAACACGAGTTTACGTGTCTTTCCTAAATTTTTTTAGTTCTTCTTCGTGGATAATTTAAGATTTTATGGACCTATTCGGCTCCGCGACATCTCGAAACCGGACATCTCGAAACCGGACATTTCGAAACCGGACATCTCGAAACCGCGACATTTCGAAACCGCGTTAACAGGGGGAGGGTGGTTGAAAAGAGAGGTAGGAAGTAAAAATTTTTTTTTTCATAATTCAATGACTATTCAACAAAAAATCGAAAAGTGCAAGATTTGAGCATCATTTCTTTGGCGGCCGCCAAAAAAAGCTTACAGTACGCAAACTGTACCTTGCATCAGAGGCAGGGGTGGGACCAAAAAAAAAGTTTTTTCGGTCGTTTCTTTTGATTTTTTGGGTGAAACAAAAAAATATGTTTTGTTCATGCATGTAAGAAAAAAAGTTTTTTTTTAAGTCGCGGAGGCGCAAAACAATGCCTGTATAAACAAAAACTTAGCCGGGATATGCTCTGAATTGACAAAAAATCTCTAATTTTCAACGAAAACTTTGGGAAATTTCCATTCAACTCGCAGAAATACAATCTTTCTTATATAGAAAATTTTAGATTAGTCTGTGTGTTTGTTTGTGTGTCTCACACACGAGTTTGCAGTCGACAAAACCCGATCCCGCGACCTGTTGATTGACGTTCAAACGTGCTAACCACTATACCACAAGGGTCACGAAAACTTGAAAGAAATAGGGAAAAGAAATGATTGCCATTTATATTTAAAAAAAAACAACAATCAGTAAAATAAATATTTGACGAAGGCGACTTAGTCGCCACAAGCTGCAAGCTTGTTTTTTTATATTTTTTTCTTGAACAAAAATTTTTTTCTGTTTTTTTTTGAGGAAAAAAATTGTTTTGATACTTTTTTTTTTCAATTTTTTGAGGACAAACAAATTTTTTTTTTGTGAATTTATTTTTTGTCCTGATCGGGATATTGGTTTTAAAAAGCAGAGAAAATTGACAATAGAGCGCGCTTGCACCGATGTCTGCGTCTTGTGTTTCGTCACCCTCTCTCGAAACACGTTTACAGGATAAAAAATTGTATTTCTGCGAGTTGAATGGAAATTTTCCAAAGTTTTTGTTGAAAATTAGAGATTTTTTGTCAATTCAGAGCATATCCCGGCTAAGTTTTTGTTTATACAGGCATTGTTTTGCGCCTCCGCGACTTAAAAAAAAAAACTTTTTTTCTTACATGCATGAACAAAACATATTTTTTTGTTTCACCCAAAAAATCAAAAGAAACGACCGAAAAAACTTTTTTTTTGGTCCCACCCCTGCCTCTGATGCAAAATACAGTTTGCGTACACTTTTTGATTTTTTGTTGAATAGTCATTGATTTATGAAAAAAAAAGTTTTACTTTCTACCTCTCTTTTCAACCACCCTCCCCCTGTTAAAGCGGTTTCGAGATGTCGCGGTTTCGAGATGTCCGGTTTCGAGATGTCGCGGAGCCACCTATTCAGGTTCATTTCCGATTTTTCCGATCGGAAATCCGAAGGAGAATTTGAAATTTCGGAATTCCGACGGAAATTCGGAAATGAAAATGAAAAACTCGGAATTCCGTCGGAACATCGGAAGAGAAAATTACAAAATCGGAAATTTCCGACGGAACTCGGAAGAGAAATTATCATTTCCGAGAAAGCCTGATAGGGATCAAGCGTCATTTTACGTTGTACCGCATTACCTACCCTCCCACCCAGCTCAGGAAATTTTTGGCACGTTATGGCGAGATTCGGCGTCTAGGTGGCTAATAGCCACTGAAAATGGCTAATAGCCGCCGAAAAGGCTAATAGCGGGCAATAATGGCAACTAGCCGACGAATTTGGCTATTAGCCATTATGGCTATTAGCCGTCGAATATGGCTATTAGCCGCCGAAAAGCGCTATTAGCCGTTATCGGGTAATACCACCGCCTATGAAAAATTCGTCTGTTGGAAACACAGCTATAAAATGTTTACATGCAACAATTAGGGGAAACAGTCTTCCTGCTTACTCAGTGCTTTTGCGACTTTTTCCAGCCACAAGATGACCGAAATTTAAAATGGAAAAATTTTGAAAATGATAGCCGACGGAAACGGCTAATAGCCATGGAAAACGGCTAATAGCCATTGAATATGGGGAGTGTGCCAAATACATATGGGACACGCCCCGAATCGGTGGCTATTAGCCGTTTTCAATGGCTATTAGCCAACAATTTCCTGAGAGGGGTGAACATTTAGAAAAGACGCAATATACAGTTTTCAGAAAGTGAGCGTTTCCTGGCTGTCGAGTCGATAAAGAAGAAAGCGGCGGACAAAGTACATTTGGGACAACTGATTGATGTCATCGGGAGTGCAAATTGAAGATGTCGAGCAGCCTCAACAGCACAGTCGTACCAACGAGCTAACCAACGACGAATGGAGTGGATGAAAGGCATGGGAATGGATTCGGGACCAGAAGCCCTGATTCTGTACTTGGCAAATCTTCGTAGGAGCGAGCTCGCTGGCAACTACGTCAGCCGCTTACAAATTGGTCAACGGATCGCTCGGCGAAGCCTTCAATCAGATCATTGCGGACATCATCAACGCGCGACGGGGAGAAGAGGTGCTCGTAAGAAAGCCGCCAAGAATATTAGGATGGCAAAAAAGTTTTTTTCCAAAAAATTTCGTTTAATATCTTCGTCTCAATTGTTATACTTCAACTATGCATGATACTTTTGTCGAAAGAGCAAAAGCACATGGTCTTCTGGGCGACGATGTCGTTGTCATCAAATAACTCTAGGAAATTACCGTTTATCTTATGCCAGTTAAAAAACTATTATAAATGGGATAAAAAGGAATAAAATAAATAAATAATTAAATCGCGAGACGGCTCTCCAATCCTGGGACCTAACCTCTACTGAAGACGGGTGGTCGTAATCTCTCATTTTCCGTAGAGATCGAAAGACGTAGAGAAAGGAGGAGACTTCCCGAGGGGGAAGGAACCGCTTTCCCGCGACAATACAGTAAAATACAGTGCGCGTCATAATTATAAGACACCCCCTTTTTTTGGGGGTTTGGGCGAAAAGTTTTTGTGAAACGGCATGTGGTGGATTTGTTTCAGCGTCAATGAACTGGTTTTCCACGAAAAAGATCAAAGTCCTTGCTTGACCAGCCAATCGCCAGACCTCAACCCCATAGAGAATGTCTGAGGACTTTTTGCCCGAGCAGTTTATCGTCACGGAAAGCAGTTTCAAACTGTAGGAGAGCTCAAGGATGCCGTTACCGAAGAGTGGGACAAGCTCCAGTCATCATACCTCGAGAGCCTTACTCAGAGCATGAGCAACGGACTGTGCCAAGTGATGCAGAAGTTTGGAGGACCTACTTCTTATTAAATTTCTGTTTTTTTTTTGTTTTCTTTGATGTTTCGGTTAATTTTTCTGTTAATAAACCTGAAATCTGAAGTCAAGCTCGAAAATGTGTGAAACTTGAGGGAAAGTGGTCAAATATGACACAATTATTGGTAAAAAAAAAGAAAATGACTGTAAAAAGGAATAAAAAACAGTAAAACCGGTGAAAAAATAGATAGAAGTTCAAAAAGGTTGAAAAAAGTTGAAAAATTCATTATTTTTCTGGGGGTGTCTTATAATTATGACGCGGCTGATTTTTCGACTTTTTGATACTGTAGTCGTAATTTTTGTGGTAGGTACATGAAAATTTGGGTTTTCGGGTTATTTTGGACGCTGAAAAAGATCCACCACATGCCGTTTCACAAAAACTTCTAGTTTCCCCCAAACCCCCAAAATAGGGGGGGGGGTGTCTTATAATTATGACGCGCACTGTATTCTCAGTACGGAGCGCTGCAAACGCGCTCCCTTCGAACAGTGATGGACGCGGCTTCGTTGGCGAAGAGAGAGTGGAGAAAATTGAGAGAGCCGTGGCCGATGTTTTGCTCTGATTTCTCTAAACCTCACTCCAAATGCATGCGAAATTCTTTGTTCGATTGGAGCGAGTTATTAGCGTTTTATACCGAGTATATAACTTACAAAAAAGGTCAGTTTACTGACCGGTTGAGAATTTTCTTAAAATTTAAAAGGGGGTAGTTTCGAACACGGAGAATCCAATTTTCATAGTCCCAAACTGCGCATTTTCCATATAATGGAGAACGACACGGCGTGTTGAAGCGTACATTTTTTTTCAAAAATAATAAAAAGTACGCAAGTTGCCGTCACATGCGCTTTCAAATTATAACGTTACAGGTTTCTGTGCGTGCGCCTAAACTTAAGACAATTCAAAAAATATTTTCATTGAAAACGCATAAAACTGTTGGCTCTCGGACGTTTCGAAAGTAGACGTTTCGAAAGTGCGACATTTCGAAAGTGTGACGTTTCGAAAGTGCGACGTTTCGAAAGTGGACTTTTCGAAGGTTTTTCTGGATTTTGCCGACGCGGTGTTTGAGGAATTTTCCTTAAAAAGCATATTAAAATGATTGTGTGAAACACCGCGTCGACAAAGTCCAGAAAAACCTTCAAAAAGTCCACTTTCGAAACGTCACACTTTCGAAACGTCACACTTTCGAAACGTCGCACTTTCGAAACGTCACACTTTCGAAATGTCTACTTTCGAAACGTCCGAGAGCCAAACTGTTTATTCAACGAAAAGTGTTTCTAATAAAAAAAATTGCTGAATAGTTCTTGTAGTGCCTCAAAACCCGGGAATGTTGTTAAAAACTTCTTGAAAGTGTTGAAAAGCTTCAATTACGTCATCTGGAAACTTTTCAAAAATTACAATAAAAACATTTTCAATGGCATTGGGAACGAACCCAGCCCGTTCCCATTACCAGCTGAAAACCCAACCACTGACACAGATGAAATGCGGTGGATGCATATAGTGCCCGTATTTGAATCATATCGTGCATTTATGTAAATTAGGCTCGAGATATTTAATGAATCCGCGTCGTTTAATTAACGTTTACACATTTTACTAATTCAGCCACAAAAATCACGAACTTTGAAAGAGCTGAAGTACAAAAATCAGTTCCGTTAAAAGAAAAAAAACTTGTAAGAAAAGTGAAAAAAAAGCAGTGGCAAAGTCGGCAAATGTCGCAGACGTGTGTATATACATTCAATTTATTTATTTTAATGCAAAAAATAAATAAAAAGTTATTATATACCGTCCAATGGACCAAAAGGACGACATGATTAAAATACGGACACTATATGCATCCACCGCATTTCACCTGTGGAACCACCGAACCGATGAAATCAACGGGAGACCAAAACAGTTACCGTAAAACCTGTAATAGAAGGACATGTCCTTCTATTCTCAACCCCCCTCAAATGATGTCTTTCTAATATAGGGTGTCCTTCAATTATAGGGTGTCCTTCTAATTTTCGGAGCATGATAAAGGAAGAAACAATTTTTAAAGGAATCATTTTTATGAAAAAGCTTTCATCTCTGAAAAACGGGGGAGGGGTGGGGTACTACTGTATAGAACTCAAACGGAATAGAACTGCTACGGAATAGAACTTCGAGAGATAGAACCGTCTGAAATTGAGCTGTACCGACCCAGAACCGCTCGAACAACTCGAAGAATTATTTCGTTGTACATTGTGAGGCCCTGAGTTCTATTTAGTGCAGTTGTTTTTTAATACAGCTTGATTTCAGCCGGTTCTATTCCGCGCAGTTCTATTCCGCATTAGTTCTATTCCGTGTGAGTTCTATACCGTAGTACCCCCGAAATATGTGTTCCAAACAATACACTTTAAAACAATTTTTTAATACTTTTTCTGCTGTCTCTATACTTCTCTTTTCAATCCTCTGAAAGTTCCACTGGGAACCTATCGGAACCTAGGCCATGCAGCGCTAGGCTATCGGCGGAATACATATTTTCTACGTGAGAACTTGAGAGACGCAAGACGATGTGCGGGAAAGTCCGCAGTGCACGGTCCGTGTGCGAGCGGTGAAACTCTCATAGATGGATGATATGATTTTAAATTCACTCCAATAAGTTCTTATCAAATTTGGCGTCTTTCAAACGACGGCCACCATCCGGCAGACGTCGATAATCAGAACTCATGAACTGATTTTTTGACATATCCTCGCTTTCGTCATGTTGAAATTATATTTTTTAACAAGAAAACAAAGAAAAAAAAAGAAAAGTTCGGAAACAAACGTTTAAAAAAATCGTGGGTGTTCTTAAGTAGTGTGCGTTACCGGTAAAATTTTGACGATTTTACCGGTAAATTTTCGAATCACGTTTTACCGATAAATATTCGGCAAAAGAGAAACCATTTCTAAAATTTTTTACCGGTAAATTTGGCAAATTTTGTCGATTCTTTACCGGTAAATTTTACCGATCACGGGGTCGCCGAAGGAACATCGCCGAAAAAATTTTGATCGCCCCGCGAATGCGGCCAATTAACTGCGTAGCGACTCATCCACGTGCGCGATACGTGGCGAAATCGGCGCTGTTCAATTTTGTTTATTTTCATTTGTTTTTTTTTGTTTTTAATTTTTTTACTCAATTTTCGATTTATTTTGTTAGGGTTATTTTTTATTTTTATAATTCATGTGATGCTGAAATATGTGAAAAAAAACACATGCAGAGAAATTTTTTCCTCATGATATAGCATTGATAATGAAGAGAGGCGAACGGTGAGAGGAAGAGGAGAGTCTCTGTGCCTCTTCACTATCAATGCTATATCATGGGACCACTGTTTTTTTTCAACATCGCATGAATCGATTTTTCACTAGTTTGACACGTTCTTTTTCAAATTGATTTAATGCGCATTTTGTGCACTTTTTTCTTTTTTAGTTCGCAAATTATTGATTTTTCAGGTAAAACACCCCCAAAGAAGTAGTCGAAGTAGGCTGGCAGATTTGCGCCTTCGAGGTCGAAGGCGCCTTCGAATGGCAGGTGAAGGCGGCCTCGACCTTCGAGATCAGCGGCGAAGGCGGCCGCACTGGGGTCTGAGGAGGGAGTGAGTAAACGCGCCCGGACGCACACACGCAACGCATCCAAATGAGGCCCAAAAAATAAAAAAGGCGCGCGAAAAATTTCGCATTATCGGAGAGAAAAACCAACGCAAAATCGTGAAAATTACGAAATCCTATCGAAAATTATTTCGCGCGCGTTGATTTTTCTCTCCGATAATGCGAATTTTTTCGCGCGATTTTTTATTTTTTGGGCCTCATTTGGAAGCGTTGCGTGTGTGCGTCCGGGCGCGTTTACTCACTCCCTCCTCATACCCCAGTGCGGCCGTCACCGCTGGCGACCGCGGCGGCGGCGGCCGCTGCCTTCCCGAAGAGCGGCGCCGGCGGCCGCTGCCTTCGAGAGAAACGGCGACGGCGGCCGCCGCCGTCGAGAGGAGCGGCGACGGCGGCCGTTGCCGCTGGCGACAACGGCGAAGACGACCTTCGCCTTCGAGACAAGTAAAGTGTGGCATTTTCAGGCTCTAATCGGTTCACTATGTATATTCTTAGTCCAGCCCAACACAAAATTTTTTCAAAAACATCAACCCAAAAGAATTTAACCTGGACTTGCTTAGGAATAAATCTTTTGATTCTTGGATTTAAAAACACAGGAACTTAGAATAATTTTTTACAACTTTGCCTGAAAAAAAAAAATTAAATTCATCGATCATGAAAAGTTGTGAACTCGATATGAAATGACCCAAATTGCGATGTTCAACTTCCATTTCACTTTTTCGAAGATTTCTACTCTAAATATTAATTTTTATTCAAATCTCTATACTCGGTATAAAACGCTGATAACTCGCTCCAATCGAACAAAGAATTTCGCATGCATTTGGAGAGAGGTTCAGAGAAATCAGAGCAAAACATCGGCCACGGCTCTCTGCTCATCTTTATTTGTGTGATTCGTAGACAGACAAAATAGAATTGTTTACTTACTTGCGCGGGTATACTGAGGTGTTTCATTTTGAGTTTATTTAGAAAAAAACCGGGTTAAAAAGGAGAAATATTTTTTTTTCTTCAATATTTCAATTTTCTTTTTCGTGTGTATCGCACAACCGAGTTTGAATTCCACAGAATTCGCGCGACTTTTCGATTGACGACTTGAGTGAGTTTACGAAATGATGATTGTCATTAATATGGAAACATAAATAAAAACAAAAAACCGAAGGCGCCTTTGCCGTCGTCACCAACGGCCACCTTCACTTCTCCTTTTAAAGGCGAAGGTGGCCGGCGCCGCGGTCACCAGCGGCGACGGCCGCCGCCGCCTTTTCTCTCGAAGGCAGCGGCCGCCGGCGCCGCTCTTCGGGAAGGTGGCGGCCGCCGTCGCCGGCGAAAAGTCGGCGAAGCTCGCCTATAGGCGCAAATCTGCCAGCCTAAGTCGAAGGGAAAGGACAGGAATAGTCTTCACAATATTTTTCTTCTCGACCAGGCCACTTACGACAAGATCAACAAGAAAGTGAGTTATTTTTTGTTTTTGCGACATATTACGCGCACTGTCAGACGTAAGTCTGTTCTGATTATTATGGATTTATTCACGAAACTAGCAAAATATGCAAAAAATTCAGCAAAACTTCGAAGAATGCTCCGGTCGGTCTGAAACTTTGAGAGATTGTTTGAAAAATACTCTCGGACATTCAGAAAATTTCAGATCAAAATATCGATGTTTTGAAAACTTTCAAAACCGATATTTTGGTGCAATGTCTGACAGTATTTTTTTTTATAATTTCTCAAAGTTTCAGACCGATCAGAGCATTCTCCGAAGTTTCGCTGAACATTTTGCATTTTTGCATTCTTTTCTGGTTTTGTGAACAACCCCATTAGAAATTATCCAATCCCAATATTTTTCAGGAATGCCCCACAGAAGATCATAAAAACGAGGCGCTCAAGAACCTCCGCGCTTATGAAGAATACCAGCCAAGTACCAAAAGACCAAGTAAAATTTCGAAATTCACGGAATCTTCCCAACTCTATTGTTTAAATAAACGTTTTTTTAAATTTTAATTTTTTGTTTGTTCCTCTATCATTATCTGATGAGATGTCTCTCTGTTCTCCATTCGGCGATTTCCGGAAATTATGGCACGATGAGGTTTAGGGAAAATATAAAAAAGAAAATCGTTAGAAAAAGTGATGCCATTTTGCTTCAAAAAATAGGACAAAATGGAAAATATACGATTTTTGGCATGATGCCAATTCCTAATCTAGGAGACTACGGTAGTCTAGTAGAGCGCGCTTTCTCGATGTTCCCTCGGCGACCCCGTGCCGATAAAAGTTTCGGCAAAACTTTTTATCGGTAATTTGCCGGTAAATTTATCGGTAAATTGACATGGTTTATATATGTAGAAGTGGGACAGGCCACGTTACAATTCTAGTCCTAGTATCATGGTCGGGCACGCTTTAATACAGATGAAATTTAAAAAAAAATTGTAAAAGACGTGATTGTGGAATGCCGAGGTCGCGCCACGTATCATCTGCGTATCTTTGTTTTTGCCTATGTCTTGTTTTTCTAATACGTGAACTTGAAGCCACGTTAAGTTTTGCCGAAAACCATTTTACCGGTAAAATTTTCGCGAAATTACCGGTAAATTTACCGATATATTTGTCGAATTTACCGTGAAATTCGGTAAATTACCGATAAATTTACCGGTAAATTTTCGGCAAATTCACCGGTAAATTTACCGGTAACTTTGCCGAAAGATGCGTTTATCGGTAAAAATTTTTCCGGTAACGCACACTATTCTTAAGTTAGTAAAGTGTCCTTCTAATATAGGGGTCCTTGTATTATAGGGTGTCCTTCTATTTTTCATTGGAAGCCTAAGACTGTCCTTCTATAATAGGGGTGCTTTAATTATAGGGGTTCTTCTATTGTAGGTTTTACGGTACCTTCGCGTTGAAAATCCTACTCACGTTTCACTTTTAAACCATAGATTTCATGTGTCCAAACTTCCAGACGTTCGTTCTACATTATATGGAAAATGCGCAGGTTGGTACTATGAAAAATGGATTCTCCGTGTTCGAAACCACCCCCAGAAAATTCTCAACCGGTCAGTAAACTGACCTTCCTTGTTAGAAAATTCTTGAAACCCAACCTAATGTTTAAAAACCCAAAAACACGTCATTTAGCATTTACGTGGCAAAACGCGTTTTTTTCTTGACATTTTTCTGTCACCAAATTCAAAAAGTTTGAAGGAAAATCTTCATTTCAGATTTAAAAGACGTTTTGTCTAAGTCTACTGAAAAGCGAGAACTTCGGAAAGTCAGTTTTTATTTGTGATTAGTTTCAAAGATGTGAGTGTAAACTTTTATTTGCAGTGAAATCCAAAGGGAATAAACTTTTGCCACAGTTCAGCAATGATACACAAAGAAAATTACATCAAACCTTGCCTCTTAGTAAGATTTTTTAATTTTCTTAAGTAGCTTTTGCACACCCAAAGAGAGATGGATAAAAACGGATGACTGGAGGGAAATAGGTGGAAAGCTGCTTAGCTGGTTTTTTTTTTCGCGGAAACGCGCCAGGAGCATTTGTGTCAGCCAGGCTTGTTCGGAAATTTAAAAAATTCAATTATTGTGAAAACAAAAAAATTGCAAAGCGAAGTTTGCGTACTTTTAAAATTCAAATGAATATGGGAACAAATCTCTTCATTTCCCATGCTATTTCTTTCATTGCCGTTTGAATTTCAAAAGTACGCAAGCACCGCGTTGCAATTTGTTTGTTTTCACAATATTACTAATCATTTTTGAACAGTTCGAATGTGCGAAACTCTTGTCTCGCTTCTTTACCGCGCATTTCTATTATCGATTCAATTTTCTTGCCGGTTACAATAGGATTTCACGTGAAAATTCTGCAAACACCACAGTTATTTTGAGAAATGAGAACGCCACGTGTCGCCACACTCACTCAACTTTTTCTCATTGCATTCAGTTGAAAATATAAAAAAAAACGCTTAGGAGGTGTGGCCTTAGATTTTCCGCGTGAACTCTTGTGGTAGGCGGCAAGAAGATTGAATTGATAATAGGAGAAAGACACACTCACTCGTTTCTCTGACCACGCTTGTTTGCCAATAGTGTCACGGCGTGTTGGACTCTACGTAAAGGTAAACGCGCTCTGTCGCATTTATCTGCGTGTCGATAGTGACATTCTGCCAAGTTCAGCTGAACGTATGCAAAACTAGAGACTTGAGAGTGACCTACGAAATTTAATTTCCAAAAAAAAAAAAAAATGAAAAACGCGCGCTGAATGCTAATGCTAATGCTGAATGCTATACTATAGCGAGTCAAATGGGTACCTATTTTGAAATATATGGGTGGCTATTCTGTAATTAACCCTCGGGCTCGTCTATACGAGTTTAGGGTAATTACCAGTGATGAGCGGAATTTCCGTTTCCGTTTCCGTTATCCGTGACGTTTTTGGGAGGGTTTTTTCCGTTTCCGTTTCCGCGGAATAAAAAATTATTTTCCGTTTCCTTTTCCGTTTCCGTTAAAGTATAACAGTTTTTCCGTTTCCGTTTCCGTTATCCGCATTTAGACAAAAAATGTTTAGCTTGAAATATCTGATGTTGTCCACGTGTATTTCATGCAGACGACACTCCAAAAATGCTCATAGTTTACCGTAAATCGACAACTGTTTTTTTTTGTTTCGAAATTTTTTTCCAAAACCGCCAACTTCCTCCGCTGACCCATTCAAGTTTTGGAGAGAGGATCAGAATTTTCCGCGGCTTAAATCTATGGCCCAAAAGCTTTTAGCTGTGGCAACCACTTCGGCTAAAAGTGTACGACTCTTTTCAATCGCCTGTCAAATTTTCGATCCCAAACGGAATCGTATTGGGGAGGAAGCCCTCTAGAAGTTTTGATTTTGCTCACTATTTTCGGCCCGCCAAAATGGTCAAACGCGCTCCGCTGAACTCAACGCTATGTGATTTTCATTTTGGTTTCCAAATTATTTTATTTCACGAAAAATTTATACGTGAAATAAAATAATTTGGAAACCAAAATGAAAATCGCATAACGCTGAGTTCAGCGAAGCTTTCCGTTATTTTCCGTTTCCGTGAATCATAAAATACGTTTTCCGTTTCCGTTTCCGTTTCCGCAGAATTAGAAATATGTTTCCGTTTCCGTTTCCGTTTTTCAGAAAAACGGGCTTCCGCTCATCACTGGTAATTACCGTAAATACTGTATTATAAGCCCATGGGCTTCTATTTTTCAAAGAGGTCTCAAGGGTGGGCTTATATTACAGGTGGGCTTTTATTACAGGGTGGGCTTCTATTTTTCAACCCTCTTTTTTCCACATCAAGAAAAAACTTCAAGACCCAACAACAATTTTCATAATATCAAATTCTGATTGCGTTTATTAGTTCGTTCACTAATTCAAGAGCACTAAAAACATAAAATAGATGTTTGTAACTTCAAAAATAATAGTTTTCATAATCCAATTGTGTGCCGCTTCAAATATCTGCTTTTATTTTACCACAAAATTTTCCAAAAAACGGAAATCATTCTAGATGATTTCTGAAAAAACTCAACCTATTGCTCGATGTTAATAAACGGCCTCTTTGGGTACAATTGCTGATTAGTTACGCCATCTTTTTTTGGTATAAAGTTTGCAAATTTGGTACCCAAAGAGCAGCCGTAACCATAAAGAACGCGTACCAAAAGAGAGAGGAAACCAAAGGTCCGGGACACATTGAGTGTTGGCTACAATTGCATGATGGGCTTTTATTAAAGGGTGTGCTTCTATTACAGGATGGGCTTCTATTTTTCAAAGTGGTCTTGAGATGGGCCTATATTACAGGGTGGGCTTCTAATACAGGTGGGTTTATAAAACAGTATTTACGGTATCTTACTGCACGGTACTGTACGTTGATTTTGGTCCGATGTACTCAGTGGTTTGTAAAAAAAAACCTGGCAGTTATCCTGGTAAATGAGTGAACTAGTATAGTAACTAGTATAGAATTGTGTCGAAATAGAACTTGACACAAAATAGAACCGCGTGGAATAGAACTGTTCCGAAACAGAACCGCGTGAAATACAACCCAGTCAATAAATCGAAAACAGGTCACGCCACTGACAAGGGACTTTCGAAATGGTAAGGGTTCAGAATTTTCTATAAATTGGCATACTAGTACTTTCGAACATCCTGTACACGAATATCATAGTGGTTATCTGCAGAGATTCCTCCAAGTCTGAAAATTTTTCGTCTGAAAATTCTAGGTTTTCCCACCACATTTTGCGTTTCTCGCTCTCCCATTTTCTTCACTGCCACTTTTGCAGTAGCACGGCAAGCAGGGATGGGTGAGTGGGTAGCGCAGTTGAATGGTAATCTTGAGTTCACGAGTTCGAACCCACCTTTCTTTTTTTTATTTTTTATTTTTGTTTTAATCTTATTTTTGGTCAGATGTTGGGAAAAATAATATAATTTTCTCAACATTTTTATAGCGTTTTAAATTGATTTTTTTAAGTTTGGAAATATTGAGGAAGTTCTTGAAAATTCTAAACTGTTCAAGAAAATTCCAGAAAGTTTCAGAAATTCCCACATAATTCTCTGGGAGCTTCTTGCAAATTCTTCGAATTTTCTAGAACTTTTTTTTCGATCAGTATAAATCGATCAGGTCAGCTATTGCTGATTATATCATTATTGTTTATGAGTCAGTCAAGCATGGAACTTATCAAATTTCTACGAAATAATATTTCACAAGTTTTGAAGATGATATCAAAGATACAAGTAGGTTTCGTATTCAAATTAAAGAAAAACCATACTTTTGTTGCAGCCTGGTCTCCTGATTATGAAGAGTCGCTCAAAATGGTAGTCTATAAAGGCGCAGTGCAGCTCTCTGGCAAGCCCAATCTGATCCGATTCTGCCATGGCAAGCTTGTTGAACTGGACAAAGTTCCAAATATGAAGTTTCATATATGAATATATTCAAGAACTTCCTCAATATTTCCAAACTTCAAAAAAAGTCAATTTCAAACGCAATAAAAATTTAGAAAAAATTAAATTATTTTTTCCAACATCTGACCAAAAAATAAGTTTAAAACGAAAAATAAAAAATAAAAAAAGAAAGGTGGGTTCGAACTCGTGAACTCATGTTTACCATTCAACTGCGCTACCCACACAGGTAAACCGGCATGGATGAGAAGTGATTGAATGGTGGCCCAACAGGCGGTAATGCGCGAATGGTGCCTGCTTGGTGGAGGAGCCGCAACAACAATGCGTGAGTGTCCGCTAATTTCTGAACGATGCACCACCGGTGGGCGAATAATCGATCGCGCAATATGGCCTCAGCGCATGCGCTTGATCCTATGTAATTTTAATTTGTTTTTCTCGTGAAGTTTACTATGGTTTTTTTTACATCTTTTTCTATTTGTATATATTTATTTGTATATTGAAGTACGTGAAAAACTTGTTTACCTTCACTATAAAATTAAAAAATTAATATATTTGCATCATCAGTTAAAACCAAACTGTACCTATGAATACTTGAACTTTGTTCAAATATTACCGCGGCTAGAAACCGTACTGAATCAAGTGAGCTATGAAAAAATTTTTATTTTACAGTGAACCGTGAGGAAGCCGCTGAGCTTCTCAAAAATCTCACTGTTGCCGACGACGGAACCATTCATCATGTCTTAAAGAGATATCGGATAGTCTTTCAAGAGTCTTCTCGGCTCCTCGGATCGCCGTCCGGAACTCTGACTGTTTGCTGCTTCTACGAGCCGTTCATTGTTGTTGGAAACTATTTGGAAGAGGTTTGATTTTGGATATTTTCAAAGAAAAAACACATTTGTTTTCTGTCATTTCGAAACTGGAAAGTTTCGAAACTTTAATGCAATTTTTCGTCGCCGTGTTCGCAGTATTGACAAAATTTGGACAAGGATTAAATAGTTGTCGTACCTTTACCAGTAAATTCGACGATTTTTTCAAAATTTACTGAAAAACTTAACGTTAAAAATGCACTAAAGTTTCGAAACGACCCAGAACCGTGATTTTTTTTAATGAGTCGCATCATTAAAAAGGGAAACCCCGCCAACTTATTTGCGTGCGACCGCGCAATCGGCTCTGGGACGTTTCGAAACTTAAAAGTTTTGAAAAGTTTTCGTTTCGAAACGTCCGAGGGCCGTGCAATTACGCTATGTTTTAAGAGACACAGACAGAATGGTGTTTGCGGACTCATGTTTTCATGATGCCGCTCGTTTGGAAACACAAAAATTGTTTACTTTTATCCTGAAATTGGACGCTGAGCACCATATTCATATTCACTTCACGATGTTAAAAAAATATATGTTCAGATCGCTGGCCGTACTGGTGCAGAAAATTCAATAATCGTCACGTTGATAGAAGTTCTCAACATTATTGCTCATATCGGATGTGGATGGGTTGCTGATCAGCCAGAAGTCTCCGTTCTGGTTGTCAACTACATTGCTCTTATGATGGCTGGACTCGATACCATGATATTTCCATTCTACACAGAATACTGGAGTTTCTTGGTGTTCTTCGTGTTATTTTCTATTGGAGTTGTTTGGCGCTATTCGGGATCGCGCTGGTAAGATCTTCGACTATTGTGTGTTCAATAGAGTTGCACAAAAACCCGCCTGCTTTTTAAATAGACACATGCAAAAAATTGAACGGGCGTTAATGTTTTAATGTAGCCTCTCGATTGAACACAAAATAAGAATAGGTCCACTATTTCTACAAAAACCTATTTTCTGTAAATTCCTATTCGATACAAAGTTTATTTATTTTCAGGAACGGAATGTTTCGAAATCGGATTTTCAAATCCAAAATTGTTCGTCTATGGAAAGCCACCAATGACAAAAGGCGGACGACGAATAATTAATGTGCATTTTTTTCCATTTTTTGAATAGTTGTATTTAATAAAAATGCCCGATCCCTTTTTAAAATCAATATGTTTTATGAGCGAAAAAAGACACTTTGCGCATAGAAAAACCGCTGATGCGCGAAAGGTGGACCATTGAAAAACCGCAAATTCAACCGTTGGTGGTTCCGCCACTCGAGCATCGAGCGGCGCACCAGTGAACCACCATTCAGCCATGCCGTTTTACCTGTGCACTCACCCATCCCTGCTTGCCGTGCTACTGCAAAGGTGGCAGTGAAGAAAATGGGAGAGCGAGAAACGCAAAATGTGGTGGGAAAACCTAGAATTTTCAGACGAAAAATTTTCAGACTTGGAGGAATCTCTGCAGATAACCACTATGATATTCGTGTACATGATGTTCGAAAGTACTAGTATGCCAATTAATAGAAAATTCTGAACCCTTACCATTTCGAAAGTCCCTTGTAAGTATCTCCCTTACTTTATCTTATAATTTATTGGCACCTAGTTGCCTTGGGCAAGTCACCCACCCAAAACTCCTTTATTATCGGCCTACACGTATCAGCGCCACGGCACTCTGTCTAGACCGCCATACACGCTATTAAGCGCCACAAATAATAGAAAATAAAAGTATTTTAATTTCACGTGAGTTCACGCGATTTAGTGCCACGTGGATATTATTTATTTTGAGCGGCCCCATTGGCCATTAAGTGCTCGTTTCTGTTTCGTTTTGGTTGTTTTTCCCTCTTTGCGGTGAGTGGAACTTGTGGAACGGAACGAGTGGAACTTGTGGAACTTGTGAGTGGAACTTTTTCTGTTTGGCTTTTTATTCAATAGTCTTCACCAAGTTGTGCTAAAACGCGCTAAAACGATGTACAGTTCTATTTCACATGGTTCTATTTCGCGTCAAGTTCTATTTCGGCACAGTTCTATTTTGAAAAGGTTCTATTTCGAGGTAGCGCCTATTAATCAGATAAGCCCCCCCCCCCCCACTTCCTTTTTTTATTTTCAATATCAATATCGCCTTCCGCTATATCAGAATAGCCCCCGCCGTATCCGACCAGAAACACAACAAGCAAAAATCGACCGACATCGAAGTGCAATCCCAACTAATTGGAGCCTCTAATAGAAGTGCACCATTCATAGCTCTTTGTACCATATTTGTCGCTTTCCGAATAAGAAAAAGCTTTGAATCAGAACTTTATCAAAGCAGAACTGTCCCGAATCAGTACCGTTTTCTTTCCGAATGGATACGTGTCAAAAGTGTTGTATAATAATAAGCTAAATCAAATTCTCCAGTACAGAACAAGTATTTGGAATACCGTATTTACTCTATTTATCCGGCATGCCGGCTTATTGTTTGAGGGGGTGCTACGATATAGAACTCGCACAGAATAGAACTGCTACGGATTAGAACTGCGGGAAATGGAACTGACTGAAATGAAACTGTACTAAAAAAACAACTGCACGAAATAGAATTCAGGGCCTCACAATGTACAACGAAAAAATTATTCGAGTTGTTCGAGCGGTTCTGGGTCGGTACAGCTTAATTTCAGGCGGTTCTATTTCGCGCAGTTTTATTCCGTAGCAGTTCTATTCCGTGCGAGTTCTATACCGTAGTACCCCCTTGTTTGTACCTCCTGCTTGGATGCCGGCCAGTTAGAGTAAATACCACATAATTTATTTTCGACATTTGTGGCTCATAAAATCTTTTTTTTCTTTTCCAATCATGTTGCTGATTTCACCTTTACCATAGTTCTAATTTGGAAACGTTTTGATTCGAGATAGTCGGGGGGACTACGATGGTGAGGGACTATACTTATATATGCTGGGGTGGGGGCTTATATCCCACGGCAGGCATATGAAGTAAGTTTTCGTGAAATTACGTCTTAAAATAATAAAATCCACGAAAAACTGGTGTCACCACGCTTTTTTTTTCATGAAGTCTTAAAAATATCCACATCCCACCCACGTCCCATCCGTTTTTGATCCGTTTTAAGTCCACGCTCCCACGTCCGCATCCTATCCGTGGGAGCGTGGATCCTAATAGGGTCCATATAGGATACATATAACATTCCTATACATTCCACGTCCCATCCGTTTCGGATCCGATATGGATTTGAAGCCCTTCACATGTGACTGAACCACCAAGCCAATGAAATCAACGGGAGACCAAGACAGTTATGTACCTTCGCGTTGAAAATCCTACTCACGTTTCACTGTTAAACCATAGATTTCATGTGACCAAACTTCCAGACGTTCGTTCTCCATTATATGGAAAATGCGCAGGTTGGTACTATGAAAAATAGATTCTCCGTGTTCGAAACCACCACCTCCTAAATTTTAAGAAAATTCTCAACCGGTCAGTAAACTGACCTTCCTTGTTAGAAAATTCTTGAAACCCAACCTAATGTTTAAAAACCCAAACACACGTCATTTAGCATTCACGTGGCAAAACGCGTTTTTTTCTTGACATTTTTCTGTCACCAAATTCAAAAGGTTTGAAAGAAAATCTTCATTTTAGATTTATGAAGATTTTTTTCTAAGTCTACTGAAAAGCGAGAACTTCGGAAAGTCAGTTTTTATTTGTGATTAGTTTCAAAGATGTGAGTGTAAACTTTTATTTGCAGTGAAATCCTCTAAACTTTTGCCACAGTTCAGCAATGCTACACAAAGAAAATTACATCAAACCTTGCCTCTTAGTAAGATTTTTTAATTTTCTTAAGTAGTTTTTGCACACCCAAAGAGAGATGGATAAAACGGATGACTGGAGGGAAATAGGTGGAAAGCTGCTTAGCTGGTTTTTTTTTTTCGCGGAAACCTTCGACTAGTCGGCGAATACATCATCAACCTCGCTCTACTGCAAAATTCCTGTAAAATATTGTTGCACTTGCAAGATTAACTCGAATTCTAGTTTTTATACTTCTTTTTAACGGAAAATGACGAATTGCAGGTACAATTTGATTTTTCGCTTCAAAAAAGGCGCACTACACTGTTGAAAATTGAAAAGTGCCGTAGAGCGAGGCTGATGATGCATTCCCCGATTATAAACTAAATTTTCAAAGTTATTAGTAAAGTGTCCTTCTAATATGGGGGTCCTTGTAATATAGGGTGCCTTCTATTTTTCATTGGAAGCCTAACACTGTCCTTCTATAATAGGGGTGCTTTAATTATAGGGGTTCTTCTATTGTAGGTTTTACGGTATGTGGTATTTACTCTAACTGGTCGGCATCCAAGCAGGAGGTTCAAACAAGGGGGTACTACGGTATAGAACTCGCACGGAATTGAACTGCTACGGAATGAAACTGCGCGAAATAGAACCGTCTGAAATTAAGCTGTACCGACCCAGAACCGCTCGAACAACTCGAACAATTATTTCGTTGTACATTGTGAAGCCCTGAGTTCTATTTCGTGAAGTTGTTTTTTTGGTACAGTTTCATTTCAGTCAGTTCTATTCTGCGCAGTTCTATTCCGTAGCAGTTGTCCCGCACGCGATGCGCGCCAGCATTTTTTTGTTTCGTCTCGCACCCTCTCGCTCTCTCGACCGGTGCATGATCAGACTCAACAGTAGATTTCTATAATTGTTAAAAGCAAGAATCTCAGGAAATTTTTGGTGCGTTATGGCAAGATTCGGCGTCTAGGTGGCTAATAGCCACTGAAAATGGCTAATAGCCGCTTAAAAGGCTAAAAGCGGTCGATAATGACAACTAGCCGACGAATTTGGCTATTAGCCATTTTGGCTATCAGCCGCCAAAAAGGGGTATTAGCCATTATGAGGTAATACCACCGCCTATAAAAAAGTAGTCTATCGAATATGGGGAGTGTGCCAAATAAATATGGCACACGCCTCGAATCGGTGGCTATTAGCCGTTTTCAATGGCTATTAGCCAAAAATTTCCTGAGAAACCATTATTTTTTTCTGAATGATCTTTTTAAAATTACATTCGAAAACTATTTTATTAGGTTGGCAAGAAAGTTTTTGTTATGTTTTGAAAAAGTGTTTATTCAAAGAAGAAGAAATCAAATTACCCTAAACTCGTGTAGATAGGTCCGATTTCATTTATGAAAAGGACACACTATCTCATTTTGTCTGGTTTCTCTGACCTGTTGTGTTTTCATGTCCGCTCACTTCTCTCTCAGCGGTCGGCCACACACTGTTATTGGTAAACAAGCGTGGTCAGAGAAACGAGAGAGTGTGTCTTTCTTGGAGAAATGGGCGGTAAAGAAACGAGAGAGTGCTTCTAACTGGAGACGGACCTATCCATTGGCAGACCTATCTACACGAGATTAGGGTATTAATAGTATTTGACTTCTTTATCGACAACAGTCTGCCATCCGTTCTGCAAACTCATAGTACCTGTCCTCCAAAACTCTGGCTTTTTTGATGCAAAATATGACACAAGTCAATTTTCGACATCACTTTTTGTTTTGAAATCAGTTCCCTCATGTGATCGTTGCATGTCTGAGAACAAGTGACAATCCGTAGGGGCGAGGTCTGGGCTGTACGGTGGGTGAACAAGAACTGTCCAGCTGAACATTTCCTGCAGTGACTTTGTTGTTTTCGCCACATGTGGTCTTGACGTTATCGTGGAGGTATTGCACTCTGGGACATTTGAGCGGGAAGAGTTGAAGCTGGGCCCTGTCCTTTTGCAGTTGGACAGAGTAGTACTCGGCCGTGATAGTTTAGCTTTCGTCCAGAAGTTTCCAGTGGTACACGCCATGGATAGACCAGACAATCCAGAGCGGGAAGCATCGTCAAAGGAAAAGTCCTTGTTCTCGAATTTCCCAAACCAAATGCGAGTTGTATTTTCATGAAGGGCCTCGGCCCCATGAATTTGTACCCGACGACGATGAACCTCCGGAACTTTCAAGTCGGATAGAAACAAAAAGAGAATTATTATTGTTTTGAAAAATTTGTCACCTGGCGAGAGGCGCGAATCCAAAAAATAGGCTCTGCCTCCTCGCCGAAATATTTTTGCAATTCTGCGCGCGCCAATTTGCAATCGCGGTGCACGCAATTTTCTGCGTCTAATTTTTGTGCAGTGCCTTTCAATTTCTCCTGGAAACCTTTATAAAAATTGTTATTTTGAAGCGAATTTGGCAACTGTTGATTTAAAGTGAGTTTTTGATTTTCTTAATTGGATATTTGTTAATAAAGTACCGGAAATTCAACGCATAAAATTGCGCGCACTGCGATTGCAAATTGGCGCGCGCAGAGTTGCAAAAATATTTTGGCGAGGAGGCGGAGCCTATTCTTTGAATTCGCGCCTCTCGCCAGGTGACAAATTTTTTAAAACAATAATACATGCCGTAGGTGATTTTGGCCAGGACGGAAAGGGTCCATGGGGTTTGAGAGAGAAACAGTAGGGGAAAGTGGATGTTATTGCCAACAAGGTAGGTCTCTTATATACCCAGTAAAATGATCTTTTGGTTTTTGTCGGGCTCTGCCATGAGCTATGGACAAAAGCAAAACATAACAAAAAGTTTCTTGCCAACCTAATACGAAGCCATTTGGACGTACGAGCATGAAAAATGCGCCAGAATAATAAAAATGCACTTTCCATAGATTAAAGTAGATTGGACCTATATTTTCAATAATATCGCTTCCATAACATTATACTTTGTTTAGAAGTATTATTTAAGACAATATTCATTATTCACAAAGCTACAAAAGAAATGGGCGACGTCAGGAAGGTTTCTGTACGCATACAGTACTCCCCCTAGTGGTACTGGAACTTATTAAAACAATAATTACTCAATTAGTTGGAGGCCAAATAACTCGTGTGACATCTTAAAATGACCGCAAACAAATTTAGAAACTTTTCAAGGCAACGAATTTTTGAAACAGGCTTTTGTTTTACTGAAATATTCAAAAAATGACCCTTTTTTTGAGTTTTAGTGCAAAACTTGATTTTTGAAGCGGAAAATAACCGCATTCCAAATGCAAAATTTTGTAAAACAGCACGACGTGCTGCCCGGAACGTTATTGGCAACGCGCTCCGCTGAGTGTCTGCGTCTCCCCGGCGAGAGTTTTCTACAAAAAAAAAGCCCGCGTAGTTTAAATTTTATTTTCCAACGTTCCGTCCAACACGCCGTGAGACAGCCGGTTTTTGAAAAAATTATTTTTTGCCGAATATGGGCTACAGTATCCTAAAATTCATATTCCGAGCCCTTGAATTCAGGTTTTCTGATATCGAATGTGGGTTTTTTGCTCATTTTAAATTTGGTAGAAGTGAATTGAGCAAACAAGTCGAAAAACTCACAAAGAATACGGGTATACCTTAGCTACCGAGCCTCATAACACACACACATTGAAAAATGTGTAACACAGTAAAGTTACACATTTTTCAACTTTTTTCAACCTTTTTAAACTTTTATCTTTTTTTTTGCCGGTTTTACCGTTTTTTATTACTTTTTACAAACATTTTCTTTTTTTTACCAATACTTGTGTCCTATTTGACCATTATTTTCAAGTTTCACACGTTTTTGAGTTTGACTTCAGAATATTTCATGTAGAATGATCAGAAAACTGTTTATGAAAGGAAAATTAATCAAAAGGTCAAAGAAAACCAGGGAAAACAACAGAAATTTAATAAGAAATAGGTTCTTTAAACTTCTGCATCACTTCTCGGCAGAAACCCCAGACAGTCTGCGAGCAGCAGGCGCTCATAGAACTGTCTGCACGCAGTGAAAACGAGTCGAAACTGTCTAAAAGCATTCCAACAGCAGTCAGCACACAATATCTCGCAAAGAGAGGGAAAACGAGAGAACTGTCCGTAGACTGTTGTATCCGTAGACACTTGTATCTATTTTTCACCGGTTTTACTGTTTTTTATTTATTTTTAAGTTATTTTCTTATTTTTACCAATAATTGTGTCCTATTTGACCACTTTTTTCAAGTTTCACACATTTTTGAGCTTGACTTCAGATTTCTGGTTTATTAACAGAAAAATTAACCGAAACATCAAAGAAAACAAAAAAAACAGAAATTTGATAAGAACTAGGACCTCCAAACTTCCGCATCACTTGGAATAGTCTGTTGTTCCTGCTATTAGTAAGACTCTTGAGGTGTGATGGCTGGATCTTGTCCCACACGGCATCTTTGAGCTCTGCTACAGTTTGAAACTTATTTCCGTGACCATAAACTGATCGGGCAAGAAGTCCCCAGACATTCTTTATGAGATTGAGGTCTGGCGAGTCGGCTGGTCAAGCAAGGACTTTGATCTTCTTCGTGGAAAACCAGTTCATTGTCGATGAGCTTTTGTGAATTGCCGCATTATCTTTTTGAAGTCTTCTTGCGGTTTCGTTGAAAAAGAAGACAATTCCTTTCTGGAGTGTCCTGGTAGTCCATGGAGTTCATCTTACAAGCCACAAATTCCAAGAAAACGAGAGTGTTGGAAACTCATCTCACGACAGATCGCTCATCTCGATCATTGAGGATTCTGGGGGATTCAGTGGGTTTTGCTGAGCCGTGAGCCATTGTATCTCGAACGTAGTTTCATACACAGCATCGTGAACGCGTGATTCTTCTTCACATCTGCAAAGTACTGAATCCAAGTTGAATCATAATGTCCAGTTGAGCTTGCTCTTCGGAAGAGAGATTAGAGGCGAGACCCATGATGATTGAAATGAGGTGAATGAATGTAGCTCATGGCCTAAATCATAGTCATCGTAATTTCAGCTGGCCTAAACGTTTTGTCATATGTTCTGCACATCTTAGAATCACTGTAGTCAACCAAAATCCTTGAAGGAGATGTGACGGTGAAAAAGTTGGAAACTTGAAAGAAAGTGGTCAAATATGCCACAATTATTGGTAAAAATTGAGAAAATAACTTCAAAAGGAATAAAAAACCGTAAAACCGGCGAAAAAAACCGATAAAAGTTTGAAAAAGCTGAAAAAAGTTGAAAATTTATAAGTTTTTTTGGGGTGTCTTATAATTATGACGCGGCTGATTTTTCTATTTTTTGATACTGTAGTCGTAATTTTTGTAGTAGGTACATGAAAATGTGGGTTAATGCGTTATTTTGGACGCTGAAAAAGATCCACCACATGCCGTTTCATAAAAACTTCTAGTATCCCCCAAACCCCGAAAATAGAGGGGTGTCTTATAATTATGACGCGCGCTGTACACTAGTACGCCACAAAATGCAAAAAAGTTTTGAAACGGCCCAGTTTTGAAACGTCTTGGGTAGTATTCAATTTTAGCCCCCACCCTAATTCAAATAAAGCCCCCCAAAAACAACACTAATATAGTCCCCCACCCGGTCTTTCATGCAGAAAAAAAAGGAAAAATTAAGTATCGCCTGATATGGCGTGGTAGCAGAAATATAATATAAACGTGACATCAAAACTCACGAGAATACCACAATGAATTTTCATTGCTTGATCTATCGCAAAGTCCAGTGAACCGCTGATGTGAGGAATCAAATTTTCGAGTTATAATTGAACAAAACCAGGCCAGAAAACCATGTGAGTTTTTATATAAAGATGATCATTAGAGTCCTGAAAATTAACAGAAATCTCCATTTTTCATATCAAAAAGAGAAGGAATTTGTGGGGGGCTTATTTTGAATTCAATAAAATTGAGCTAGTGGGGGTCTTATTTTTAATTTATGGGGGGCTCATTTTGAACAGAGGGGGTTAAATTTGAATAGAAATGGTGGGGGGTTTTATTTGTGGGGGGCTAAAATTGAAGAATACCAGGTTCTTCAATATTAACCCCCCACTTTGTACTGGTGGGGGTCTATAATTGAACACTTTCATCAATTGTGACCCCCCACATTAAAGTGAAACCCCCCACCCATTTTGTACTGGGTGGGGGGCTTTAACAAGGTTGTATACAACGTGGGGGGCCATATTGGGGTGGGGGGCTAATATTGATTTGATTGACTAATTTGAAACGTCCCAGAGCCCGCGCTCCACCTACACGCATTAGAGATGAGAGACGCCGAGGCGTCTCTTTTCTCGATCATTGGTGTCACTTTTCTCGTGCGGGACACCTTGCAGAGATGGATAATACCGTGCCTAAAAATAGTATGAAGCAATACAGAGTAACTGAAAAATGATTAATAGCGAAATTAAAATCTCAAAATTTCGCAACAACAAAAAACATTAAATTAATTTTCCGAACAAAAAATAAAAATGACGAAGTTTTCGTTTCCGCCAATTTGCAAGGGTTTTTTGATGTGGTTTGTAAGAAACTTATGACTCTAGAACAATGAAGTTAGAATTATTTTTTTTATTATTGTTTTTTCAATCGACTTGCGACATGAGAACGCGTGACTCTGCCCACTTTTTTTTCGCGCGACCACGCAAACACAGTTCGATTCGAAGAGAAGCAGAGAAAAAATGTCTTTTGTGTGTGTGTGTGTGTTCTCATGCTGCAACTCGATTGAAAACACAATAATTTAGTATATTTCAGAGCATACCTCAGTCTTCATATTTGCGATAGTTGGAACTACGGTCCTATTGCAAAATTTTACATTTAGCTTCACGGAATTTAGTGGATCGAAAAATCGGTTTTATCGAAATGATGCAAATTTTGTAAAAGTTGAGACAACAACGGCTAGTCTAGCCCGTGTGACAAATGCAATTGCTTTATTGAAGGATGTGAATGAAAAGTCCACAATTATGAAAAAGGTGCTGGGTGAAGTGCTCAATTTTCATGATGTGTCTTTGTTTGACACTATTAATACAACAGATGCCGAGGATATAGCTCAAGCTTTAAAAAGCTATTCCAAGATTGCGGATCAAAAAACGACAAGAATACAGGAAATGGAAAATGTTTTGAAAACACTTGCTTTGCCTGAGAACATTACAAATTCATTGCCTCAAAAACAGTCAACAAATGATACTATTTTGCTTCCATCCATTGAAAACTCTATATCGTCTTTTGCATCATTCATTCATATTTTATCATCTTTTAATATTTCGAAAATTAATTTAAATAATCCAAAAAAAAATATTCAAACTGTTACTGATTCGATAAAATCATTCCAGGAAACTTTGCAATTGCCAGTAAATGATAGTTTTTTTTTCCAACTTGAAGATTTGACGGAAGAATTTGATGAACTTAACAAGAAGTTGATATTAATAACAGATGGGGTTGACATCATGTTATTAGAAAAATATTTGAAAACTTTAAACTTGTACGCCAGGGAAATTGAACAATACGAAAAGCTGACGGATCAGGAATTTTTGACGAGAGTTGAAA
Organism: Caenorhabditis japonica; assembly: GCA_963572235.1. NCBI lineage: Eukaryota > Metazoa > Nematoda > Chromadorea > Rhabditida > Rhabditidae > Caenorhabditis > Caenorhabditis japonica. The sequence continues at coordinate 6,274,955 of OY754342.1, forward strand.
AAAATTTTAACAGCCTGAAAGTAACTACCAAAAATATTTTTGACTTTAGAAATACTACAAATAACAATCACATTAAAGAGAAAACATGTAACCTTCATGAATTGATCAACACAACAGTTATGGTTTCGGAGAGAAAATATCTCATCGCCTTTTCTCAAGGATCCAAATATTTCAAGAAACTTATGAAGGATTTCGACAATGCAAATCTCAAACAATTGCTGAATAGAGGAAAATCTTTGAGCGAGTTGAAAAATCTTTTAGAACCAGTGTTAGAAGTCGATATTCAAGTTAACGCAGCAAAACATGTATGGACAAATAAAGTCAGAAAAACTCACTCAAAAATGATTAGTCGTTTATCAACAGTTTTAAATATGAATTGGAAGTTTGAGTCAAACTCGATTCTGGTTTCACTAACTAAAATGAACAACCTTTTGCAAGAATTAAAATCATTTAAGAAATTCAATCATTCAATGATCAACGAGTTCGAACAAATTTTAAATTTGTTTCAGATATTAATAAGTTCTAACAAGAACATTGAAAAACTTGTAAAAGTATGTAAAATGGTCATTACTAAGATCAATAATTTCAAAAAGAAAATTGAAAAACTAAACCTTCCACTTAACAGTAATGAAAGTATTCTAATTTTTAACAGTCTATTATCAGATAGCTGTTTTTCTTTAATGAACGAAAAGTTTCAGCTTTTTGAAGAACATACAAAAAAAATTGAGAGCTTGTCAGCCAATGCAACTGGTTTCAAAAACGTATTTACGGAAACAATTTTCAACGATATTTTCCAAGCTGTTAACATTTCCCGACTATTTGAAGTTTACATAAAACAAATAAACTACGAATTCTTGTTGCTAAATTTTCTTACGCCGTTTCAGGTGGGAGAAAAAGCAGAAATCGAACAGCTGTTTCCATTGTTTTTATCTGCCAAAACCGTTATTGATAAATGCGAAAAACTAGAAGAAAACCTTTACTCGAAATTAAAGAATATAGAAGGTTTTCCAAAATTGACAACGTTTAATAATGCTAGCAAAACTACAATTCAATTAGTTCATTTTCAAAACATTTTGCAGTTTAATCAAACACAGCATCTACGCAAAATTATTGAAGGCTTTTTGAAAAACAGTGAGGTTCTCAGTAGAAAAATCAAAAGTTTACCATTTGGTGAATACTATTCTTTATACGACGTCAATTATTTTTTTGAATTTACTGAATTGATGACCAACCTTTCATCTAAAGTCAAAACTTTATCATCAACACTTCCTAACGAAAAACTAAGTTTCAAATGGTTTGGGAATGTACTGTGCAGATTCAACAACATTTCAATTTTGGGCATAGATCTTTCACACATGTTTTCCATTGTCCGAGATTTGAAAAAAACATCGATTGCTCAATCGCAAGAAGTAAATAATGTTGAAACATTTTTACTTAAAATGAAAAAAATGCAGTTTGAAGCAAAACTGGAAATCAATACCCTTCATCACTTGCTGCCAGAAGCGCAACAATTTTTTAACTATTTTTTTGCGAAGTATCTGCCTGATGAAAAACACAGGTAAACGTTTGATTTTTTGATCTAGAAATGTATGCAATTTATAGCTTGTTTTGGCCTATCGTCGTTACCGCTTTCTTCATGGTGCTGTCCTGTGTATTTGCCTATATCATTCACTGGCTAAGGACGACCATTGAAGAGATACGAAAAACAGATGGCTATAATTCAACTTTTTTCGGATAAAAACTTTTATACAAATAGCAATCTGGTTGAATTTGAAATGAGCTTTTTTGCTTCGTTTTCCTGACAAGGGAGTTCCAAATGGTCAGTGGTTGGGAATTTTCTATAAATTGGCTTCTTTGTATACAGTGCGTAACGCAAGTATAAGCGCACCCCCAAAAATGCATGGTACTGCGTTTGCATGCAATTTGAAGACTCGGGACCTTGAAAATCGTAATCAGCATGCAAAATTACCCCATGACTACATAGTCCAAGTTAATATTCACAACACTCCCACGGCGTGTTCGGGACTACGTTTCAGAAAACTTTTTTAAGATCAAATTCTCGAGCGCCAATTCTCGCGTCTCTGTCTCCACTTTCGCACACTTTTTTCTAGACTTGGCAGAACGCCATTGTCGAGAAATAGACACATGCGAAAAAGCGCGAATTTCTTTACGTAGGGTCTAGCACGCCGTGACTCTTGAAATGGGCCTGAAAAGTCTGAAAAAAGTACACCTGCAACCGTAACATAAGTATAAGCGCACCCCACATAACATCGGAAAAACTCAAGAAAAACACAAGTTGATAATTAGTAGCTTTACCATTAAAGTTTATACTCAGGCAATTGAAAAAAATATTATGAGAAATTTTAGTAATATTGGCAAAGATTTACAAGAATGTTGTGACTCAGGCAATTGAAAAAAAATATTATGAGAAATTTTAGTAATATTCTGAGAAATCGTCATATTGTAAGATTATACAATATATTTGGCTGGCGCATTTGTCTTGGCAGGAAAATGCGCCAGCAATGTTGCTAGCGCAATATTAGACAAGATATTTCAAGAAACACGAGATATTACAAGATATTGTAAGATTTCAAAAATCTTGTAAGATATTACAAGAAATTCCAAGATTCTGTGAGAAATTTCAAGATAATTCAAGAAATTGCGCAATATTGATTTTTTCATTAATCTATTTTCCAATCGCTTTCTGCGCATTTCTGCCGTTTTTCCCTATATTTTAAGATTTTTTTTCCACGTATTCGTTGATATTGATTTTCACATATTGCCCATTCGCGAAAAAAGGAAGTGCGCTCCACGAAACTTACAATTAGTACTTCGTGGATTTAATTTTCGTCGCCATATTTTTTCAATTCACGTTTAAATTCAACGTGAAATGAAATAATTTGGCGACGAAAATGAAATCCACGAAGTACTAAGTTTCGTAGAGCGTACTTGCTTTTTTCGCGAGTGGACAATACTTTACTGTTTTCCTTCAATTCATTATTTTTCTGTGTTATTATCGAGTCAATTTTTTGCCGGTTTCACGTGAAAATTATGCAAACACCAGTTATTTTTCAGAAACTAAAAATCCGCGTGTGGCCACACTCACTCAACTTTTTGGCTCTGGGACGTTTCGAAACCTGTCATTTCGAAACTAGGACGTTTCGAAACTTTTTTGCTAATGGATTTTCGCCAATTGATGTGCGGCGGAATTTGACACCTCCAAATGCTCGTCTAGTGGAGCACACTTGCATACCTCCTCGCGTCGCGCGCCGCTCATATATCAGCGCCCATTGCGGGCACTGAGAATGTGTGCAGCGGTGGCACAGGTGATTCGCGTAACGCAAATAATTTTTTGCGAAATGGGTACGCGTGAACATTACTTTTGTGCGCGCACAATTCGCAATTCGCGAAAATTTACCTGTTATTTGCAAATTGTATGCGCATCCCGAAAAAAATGATAAATAATTGGCAATTCACGAAATGAAATTTTCGCCGACAATAATTTTGTTCGCACACAAATGACAAATCCCGAAAATTTTCGAATAAGTAGCCGTTGCAAAAATTATCAGGTCGTATAATTAATTGGCTTATTGAGCTTATTAATTGTATACACTGGTGAACCGCGCGCGGGCCCGCGGCGGCTCCGCAGACGCTACGGGCCCGCCACGGGCCCGCAACGGGCCCGCCAGCGCTTGGGTGCCCTCGCTGGCCGCTGGCGGGCCCGCGGCGGGTATGCTATCTGGCACGGCCTCCCAGCACGCCAGACAGTGCAATCGCGCTCCACTGAGCTCGCTCCGCTCCTTTTGGCGCGAACTTTAGTTTTTTCAAATTAGTTTTTAATTTAGTACTGAAAATTTACTTATCATCAAATATTTTGTCTTTCCCATAATTTTTTATCGATAAAATTCTCGGCGAAATAAAAAGGAGTGTGAAACCTTTCGAATAAGCGTTAAAATTAAGAATTTGAACTTCTGTAGGAGAAGGAGATACAGTTTGAAGTTATTAATTAAATTAAAAAGACTGTCTTCTTATGAATTTGCCTATATTTTGTCCGTTTTTCGTCTTTGTATTTTCGGCCCGGAGCAACGCGACGGTCAAACGCGTTTAATTGAATTCAATTGAACTCCGTACTTCGTTATTTTCATTTCGTTTGCCAAATTTTTTCTTTCTTTTTTGTATGAAACTCTACTTTTTTCTATGTAAAAATGATTTGTCCAGACCAAATTCATTAATTTTTGTCATAATCAGTCACATATTGCATAATTTTCGCCAAAAAATTTTTTTCGAAATTAAAAAAAAGTTCAACTTCATTTTTCTGGGTTTTTTTTTATGGTTCAAATCAAATCACGGTGATTTGTTTTGAATTTGTGTTATTTTTTGCTCGAAAATAGCAGATTTCAATGAAAATTGTAATTGTTTCTCGCCGAAATGGCTAATTTCCAATTAAATCGGTGATTTTGTGAGTTTTTCGACGCTTTTCCCCACTTTTTGCTCTTTCAAACGTTTCTCTACATTATCTCCGCATATAATTCTTGTTAAAAACTTATTATTGTGTTTTCAATCGACTTGCGACATCAAACTGTGAACTCCCGCCTACTTTTTTTCACGCGAACATTAAATTTTAGTGCATATTGAATTTTTGCGTGAAAAAAAGTGGGCGGAGTTTCACGTTTTGATGTCGCAAGTCGATTGAAAACAGAATATTTCACGAGAAAATCGCACACAAGAACATCAGAGCGCTCAAAGACGCGCCGTCGAGTTGTGCACCAACACCAGAAATGCGTCAGTGATTGGTTGGCGCGTTGGGAGTCTGGGAGGCCGTGTCTGGCAGGTGACTGAATAGTTGAAAATTTTTTATTTCCAATTGGTTTATAAATGAACTTTGGTTATTCTAAACTATGTAAAATTGCACATAAGACACAAGTTAGTTGAGTTTTTGTTCGAAAATGCTGGCGTTCATTGGTGATGCGCTGGCGGGCCCGCTAGCGGCCAGCTGACGATGGTAAACTTTTTGTCTCAAGAAAGTTTATAAATGTTTTTTCCTGGTTTTATGTGAATGATATCGCGTATGATGACATATTTAGTAGACTTTGTTTGAAGAATCGGACACGACCGACGGAGGATAAGTTGCGTTGAAGTTGCGTAGAAGTTTCATAAACGTTTCGTTTGTTTTGATATTTGTTTAAGACGTTTTATTCGAATTTAAGAAATGTTGAATTTATAAGAAGATTCAAATAAAACAGATAAAGGCAATAATAGGCGATACTCGAAAAATTACGAATTTCGTTTTCTGCCCAACTCTGCTAATGCATTCTTACATTGCGTGAATTTTTTTATATCTTGTACATAATTCATAATTATGAACAATGTACTTACTCTAACAGAGGTGCACATTCAGAAACGAAGTTTACAGGACCTGCTAGTAATATAAAACTATAGTTTAGCAGCATTCATTAACTAAAAAAAAGTCTCAAATAGCAATTACGTAGATATACAGTCATTTTTTAATGATTGTATGAGTTTTCCAATGATTATATTTCCAATGATTACAGTTATTTCTTCATTTTTTGAATAAAAACGTGAAAAAAATTGTCACTCCGCCACGAATCCACTATAGATAGTTCTTGTAGAAAAAATGTTGCTACGCTGTGCAATATTCTCAGTACGGAGCGCTGCAAACGCGCTCCCTTCGCACAGTAATGGACGCGGCCGCGTTTGCGACGAGAGAGTGCAGAAAATTGAGAGAGCCGTGGCCGATGTTTTGCTCTGATTTCTCTAAACCTCACTCCAAATGCATGTGAAATTTTTTGTTCGTTTGGAGCGAGTTTTCAGCGTTTTATACCGAGTATATCAGCTGCTAGTAAATCCTCCATCGCCTTTTTTCCAAGTTCCCTAAATACTGGGTCAATAGCCAGTGCACGTCGGCGCAGCAGGCTTGACATCATATAATACTCCAATTACCGATTCAATAACGTTGGCATCCAGCGACTGCGGATTGACGTTGTAAATGAGTTGAGCGCAGGCTCAATCTACTTATTTTAAGGCGATTAGGTGTGATTTTTAGATTTTTTGTTCTGTTGGTTTTTCTACTTTTATGGGGTTATTCACGAAATGGCAAAAAATGGCAAAAAACGGCAAAAAACTGCGCGAAAACTCGGAAAGTGCTCCGATTGACCTGAAATTTTGGGAAATGAGGGAGAAAACTCTTCCGGACATTCCCACAAAATTTCAGACCAAAATATCGATTTTTAAGAAATATTGTTTTTTCTTCTGAAAATGCTCAAAATGGATATTTTTGTCTGAAATTTTGGGGTAATGTCCGGGAGAGTTTTCTCCCGGCCAATACTCAGTGGGTCCCGGATCTTTGGGTCCCAGACTCTTTGGGTACGATGGATCTTTGGGTACGGCTACTCTTTGGGTACCAATTTTGGGTACGGTATCTTTGGGTACGATGGATCTTTGGGTACGACTACTCTTTGGGTACCACATTTGGGTACGGTATCTTTCGGTACGGTATATTTGGGTCCGATGGATCTTTGGGTACGACTACTCTTTGGATACTAAATTTGAGTACGGTATCTTTCGGTACGGTATCTTCCATAAAGCAAGTATTCCAGATCGAGAATGAAAGCGGTAAGTTGCTTTCCGGGCGTGAACTTCATTGTGTAACTAGATTAATTGCTGTATAAATACTGCGTAAGTGTCTTGCTGGTTACTGAAAAGGGAAATGTCCGGAGCAGGCTTTCTCGGAAATTTCCGAAAACTCGGAATTCCGATGTTTGGAATTCCCGAAAAAAATTCCGATTCCGTTCCGAGACAAAGTTATTTCCGAAAATAATTTTGTTTCCGTCGGAAGTAATTTTGTTTTCCAATGTCGGAAAAAACATGTTTTTCTGCCGATATTTGGTACAAAAATTTTTCTTTTTTTTTTTTTGAAAAAATTCGATCATGTCCGTGACACAAATTTCCTATTCAAAACACGAGTCTACGTATTTTTCCTCAATTTTTTAAACTTTTTTGTGGATAATTTAAGATTTTATGGGCCTATTCAGGTTCATTTCCGATTTTTCCGATCGGAAATCGAAATTCCGTCGGAATTCCGACGGAAATCGGAACGAGTATTTGAAATTTCGGAATTCCGACGGAACATCGGAAGAGAAAATTAAAAAATCGGAAATTTCCGACGGAACTCGGAAGACAAATTTCTATTTCCGAGAAAGCCTGGTCCGGAGGGGTGTCGCCTGGCACTTGTGGATGGGAAACTTACAGTTTGAAAAATTTTGAAAAGGTTTGAATATGCATTAAAAAGTTTTAAAAAGTTTACATCAATTTCGACGACAAAAAGATTGAAAACGGCTCAGAAAAGTTTCAACTTCCCCTTTTTTCTTCAAAAGGTTTAAAAGAGTTTGAAAGTTGCCCAGCAAAGTTTGACTCGTTTCCTGAGTCACTGGTTCGAGTTTTGTTGAATGCAATCTCTTGTTAAAGACACACAAAAAAATACAGACCAATCTAAAATTTTCTATATAAGAAAGATAGTAGTAGCAAATATTCCATTTCCTTAACTCACTAAAGTTTTCGCGGCCATTGTGGTAAAGCTGCTAACATGTTTGAACGTTAACCAAAAGGTTTCGGGATCAAGTTTTGTGGAGTTTTATGGAGCGAGACACACAAACAAAGAATATACTAATTCAAAATTTCCATATATATATAGTCGGCGAATACATCATCAACCTCGCTCTACTGCAAAATGCCTGTAAAACAGTGTTGCACTGGCAAGATTAACTCGAATTCTATTTTTTATATTTCTTTTTAACGGAAACTGACGTATCCACGACGAATTGCAGGTAAAATTTGATTTTTCGCTTCAAAACAGGCGCACTACACAGTTGAAAATTGAAAAGTGCCGTAGAGCGAGGCTGATGATGCATTCGCCGAGTATATTTAAGAACTATTAGTAAGTTTCCCACCCACGAGTGCCAGGCGACACCCCTCAGGACATTTCCCTTTTCAGTAACCAGCAAGACACTTACGCAGTATTTATACAGCAATTAATCTAGTTACACAATGAAGTTCACGCCCGGAAAGCAACTTACCGCTTTCATTCTCGATCTGGAATACTTGCTTTATGGAAGATACCGTACCGAAAGATACCGTACCCAAGGTTGGTACCCAAAGAGTAGTCGTACCCAAAGATCCATCGTACCCAAAGATACCGTACCCAAAGATCCATCGTACCCAAAGAAACCGTACCCAAAATTGGTACCCAAAGAGTAGCCGTACCCAAAGATCCATCGTACCCAAAGAGTCTGGGACCCAAAGATCCGGGACCCACTGAGTATTGGCCTTTTCTCCCTCATTTCCCAAAATTTCAGGTCAATCGGAGCACTTTCCGAGTTTTCGCGCAGTTTTTTGCCGTTTTTTGCCATTTTTTGCCATTTCGTGAATAACCCCATTACACTAATTTTTAATTGTTAAGCAAAAATATTTCGTAAATTTACATGTAAGAAGACAATATTGGGGTTACTGGGGTATGAGGAGGGAGTGAGTAAGCGCGCCCGGACGCACACACGCAGTGCATCCAATTGAGACCCAAAAAATAAACAATCGCGCGAAAAATTTCGCATTATCGGAGAGAAAAATCAACGCGCGCGAAATAATTTTGGATAGGATTTCGTAATTTTCACGATTTTGCGTTGGTTTTTCTCTCCGATAATGCGAAATTTTTCGCGCGCCTTTTTTATTTTTTGGGCCTCATTTGAATGCGTTGCGTGTGTGCGTCCGGGCGCGTTTACTCACTCCCTCCTCAGACCCCAGTGGACAATATTGCTCATTTATTCGTGAAATAAAAGGCGCGCACCATGTTTGCGAAATCTCGTGCCCATATTGCAAAGTGGGCGGAGCTTTTTTTTGAAGGATTTTTCTGAAAAAATCTTCAATTTTGTATGTTTTGCTGCCGTTCTTTATCTTTTTTCTTTTTTTTAATTCTTAATTAATTTTGTAAAATAGACTCAATAAACAATTTAAATAATTTTATTTATTTTCAGGTGCTAACCGACAGTGCCAAATTCGACTTCGCCGACTTCGGTAAGGTTTCATTTTTTAATTTATTTTTCTTGCCGAAAAATTAAAATAACGAACAAAATGAACAAAAAGTAAATATACTGACGGATTTCGGATTTTTTTTTCCGAAATTTTTGCCAAAAGAAAATTCGGTACCAACGTTATTAATAATATTGCGAAGTATATCGATTTTTACTACTTTTTATTGAGGAGAGGAGGCATAATATTAAATATTAAATAACATAATGATCGATTATTTATATTTTTGCTCAACTAAATTTAAAAAAAATAAAAAAGTAGTTTTGAAAAGTATTTTTCAAGCATCACGAAATAAATTTAGTCGTCTTTAGCAAAATAAAAACTTATTTGACTTGTACACCGTGATTTTGGCGGTAAAAATAAAGAAAAATAATGAAAAAATATCTCTGAGCATTGATGTCTGTCTCTACGTGTGAAATTTCGCGTCACCAGCAGTTTCTCGGCACCTATTGTGAAAACAAAAAAATTGCAACGCGGTGTTTGCGTACTTTTGAAATTCAAACGAAAATGGGAACAAATCTCTTCATTTCCCATGCTATTTCTTTCATTGTCGTTTGAATTTCAAAAGTACGCAAACAACGCGTTGCAATTTTTTTGTTTTCACAATACAGGACCGATTTGCCCCAAACTTGGCGAATAATTTTCCAACCCAAGGGGCATGTGGCGGCCAAAGCTTGGTGCAAATTGGACAAGTTTGAAGGATAGCATATTAAAAGTACTTAGCGTATTTTGACCATGGCATCGGCGAATTCCGCAAAGAATCTTCTTGTCTTTTATTAAAAATAAAACAAAAACACGAGTTTCTGATTAAAAATCTGCGCTCAGTGAAAGTGTTTTTAAGTATAGAGTTATTCATGTTAGCCAACTTGCATTTTTGTCTTATTCATTTCATACAGAAAACGGAATTTCCTGCAGAAAAAATGCATAAAATGTAATTTTCTGCATGGAATGAATAAGAAAAAATGCAAGTTGCACAAAATGAATAACCCATTATTAACGATATTTTCTGCTGTTTTAAGATAACAAGAAGATTCCCAGCGGTTATCGACCTAACCGTGGCAATCCTCGAAGATAACTTCGGCGACCTCATGCCCCTTCGGTCTGAAAATTTTCAGTGCAAATCGGCCCAGTAGGAGTGGAATAACGCTGTATACACGAAATCTCTCTTGTATGTGGACAGATGTCAACACTTATTTGTAGTGATGGTGGTTTTTGCGCACGTGTGATTTTTTTAATTTTCTTAAGTAGCTTTTGCACACCCAAAGAGAGATGGATAAAAACGGATGACTGGAGGGAAATAGGTGGAAAGCTGCTTAGCTGGTTTTTTTTTTCGCGGAAACGCGCCAGGAGCATTTGTGTCAGCCAGGCTTGTTCGGAAATTTAAAAAATTCAATTATTGTGAAAACAAAAAAATTGCAAAGCGAAGTTTACGTACTTTTAAAATTCAAATGAATATTGCCCATTCGCGAAGAAAGAAAGTGCGCTCCACGAAACTTAGTACTTCGTGGATTTCATTTTCGTCGCCAAATTATTTTATTTTACATTGAATTTACACGTGAAATTAAATAATTTGGCGACGAAAATGAAATCCACAAAGTACTAAGTTTCGTGGAGCGCACTTGCTTTCTTCGCGAACGGACAATATGGGAACAAATATCTTCATTTCCCATGCTATTTCTTTCATTGCCGTTTGAATTTCAAAAGTACGCAAACACCGCGTTGCAATTTTTTTGTTTTCACAATATTACTAATCATTTTTGAACAGTTCGAATGTGCGAAACTTTTGTCCACTTTTTTTGTTAGAAAAACGGATGTCCGATTTTTCCGATTTTTCCAACCTAAACTGCATTATTTATTCCCAAAACTGGTGTAGCTAGGTATGTTAATGCATAGGACCGCTCTCACTTGTGACGCAATCTCGCTTCTTTACCGCGCATTTCTATTATCGATTCAATTTTCTTGCCGGTTACAATAGGATTTCACGTGAAAATTCTGCAAACACCACAGTTATTTTGAGAAATGAGAACGCCACGTGTCGCCACACTCACTCAACTTTTTTTCATTGCATTCAGTTGAAAATATAAAAAAAAAACGCTGAGGAGGTGTGGCCATAGATTTTCCGCGTGAACTCTTGTGGTAGGCGGCAAGAAGATTGAATTGATAATAGGAGAAAGACACACTCACTCGTTTCTCTGACCACGCTTGTTTGCCAATAGTGTCACGGCGTGTTGGACTCTACGTAGAGGTAAGCGCGCTCTGTCGCATTTATCTGCGTCTCGATAGTGACATTCTGCCAAGTTCAGCTAAACGTATGCAAAACTAGAGACTTGAGAGTGACCTACGAAATTTAATTTCCAAAAAAAAAAAAATTAAAAACGTATTGTCGCCCCGCCGAAATGGTGAAACGCGCTCCGCTGAACTCAACGATATGCGATTTACATTTTGGTTTCCAAATTACTTCATGTCACGTGTAAATTCAACGTGAAATGAAATAATTTGGAAACCAAAGTTAAAATCCCATAGCGTTGAGTTCAGCGGAGCGCGTTTGACCATTTTGGTGGGCCGACAATATACTCCAGCACGCCGAGAGTGTGGTCGTCCGCTGAATTCTATAGCGCTGAATGCTAATGCTAATGCTGAATGCTATACTATAGCGAGTCAAATGGGTACCTAGTTTGAAATATATGGGTGGCTATTCTGTAATTAACCCTCGGGCTCGTCTATACGAGTTTAGGGTAATTACCAGTGATGAGCGGAATTTCCGTTTCCGTTTCCGTTATCCGTGACGTTTTTGGGAGGGTTTTTTCCGTTTCCGTTTCCGCGGAATAAAAAATTATTTTCCGTTTCCTTTTCCGTTTCCGTTAAAGTATAACAGTTTTTCCGTTTCCGTTTCCGTTATCCGCATTTAGACGAAAAATGTTTAGCTTGAAATATCTGATGTTGTCCACGTGTACTTCACGCAGACGACACTCCAAAAATGCTCATAGTTTACCGTAAATCGACAACTGTTTTTTTTTGTTTCGAAATTTTTTTCCAAAACCGCCAACTTCCTCCGCTGACCCATTCAAGTTTTGGAGAGAGGATCAGAATTTTCCGCGGCTTAAATCTATGGCCCAAAAGCTTTTAGCTGTGGCAACCACTTCGGCTAAAAGTGAACGACTCTTTTCAATCGCCTGTCAAATTTTCGATCCCAAACGGAATCGTATTGGGGAGGAAGCCCTCTAGAAGTTTTGATTTTGCTCACTATTTTCGGCCCGCCAAAATGGTCAAACGCGCTCCGCTGAACTCAACGTTATGTGATTTTCATTTTGGTTTCCAAATTATTTTATTTCACGAAAAATTTATACGTGAAATAAAATAATTTGGAAACCAAAATGAAAATCGCATAACGCTGAGTTCAGCGAAGCTTTCCGTTATTTTCCGTTTCCGTTTCCGTTTCCGTGAATCATAAAATACGTTTTCCGTTTCCGTTTCCGTTTCCGCAGGATTAGAAATATGTTTCCGTTTCCGTTTCCGTTTTTCAGAAAAACGGGCTTCCGCTCATCACTGGTAATTACCGTAAATACTGTATTATAAGCCCATGGGCTTCTATTTTTCAAAGGGGTCTTAAGGGTGGGCTTATATTACAGGTGGGCTTTTATTACAGGGTGGGCTTCTATTTTTCAACCTTCTTTTTTTCCACATCAAGAAAAAACTTCAAGACCCAACAACAATTTTCATAATATCAAATTCTGATTGCGTTTATTAGTTCGTTCACTAATTCAAGAGCACTAAAAACATAAAATAGATGTTTGTAACTTCAAAAATAATAGTTTTCATAATCCAATTGTGTGCCGCTTCAAATATCTGCTTTTATTTTACCACAAAATTTTCCAAAAAACGGAAATCATTCTAGATGATTTCTGAAAAACTCAACCTATTGCTCGATGTTAATAAACGGCCTCTTTGGGTACAATTGCTGATTAGTTACGCCATCTTTTTTTGGTATAAAGTTTGCAAATTTGGTACCCAAAGAGCAGCCGTAACCATAAAGAACGCGTACCAAAAGAGAGAGGAAACCAAAGGTCCGGGACCCATTGAGTGCTGGCTACAATTGCATGATGGGCTTTTATTAAAGGGTGTGCTTCTATTACAGGATGGGCTTCTATTTTTCAAAGTGGTCTAGAGGTGGGCCTATAGTAACTAGTATAGAATTGTGTCGAAATAGAACTTGACACAAAATAGAACCGCGTGGAATAGAACTGTTCCGAAACAGAACCGCGTGAAATACAACCCAGTCAATAAATCGAAAACAGGTCACGCCACTGAGTGGAACTTTTTCTGTTTGGCTTTTTATTCAATAGTCTTCACCAAGTTGTGCTAAAACGCGCTAAAACGATGTACAGTTCTATTTCACACGGTTCTATTTCGCGTCAAGTTCTATTTCGGCACAGTTCTATTTTGAAAAGGTTCTATTTCGAGGTAGCGCCTATTAATCAGATAAGCCCCCCCCCCTTATCTGATTAATAGGCGCTTGTCGCTTTCCGAATAAGAAAAAGCTTTGAATCAGAACTTTATCAAAGCAGAACTGTCCCGAATCAGAACCGTTTTCTTTCCGAATGGATACGTGTCAAAAGTGTTGTATAATAATAAGCTAAATCAAATTCTCCAGTACAGAACAAGTATTTGGAATACCGTATTTACTCTATTTATCCGGCATGCCGGCTTATTGTTTGAGGGGGTGCTACGATATAGAACTCGCACAGAATAGAACTGCTACGGATTAGAACTGCGGGAAATGGAACTGACTGAAATGAAACTGTACTAAAAAAACAACTGCACGAAATAGAATTCAGGGGCTCACAATGTACAACGAAAAAATTATTCGAGTTGTTCGAGCGGTTTTGGGTCGGTACAGCTTAATTTCAGGCGGTTCTATTTCGCGCAGTTTTATTCCGTAGCAGTTCTATTCCGTGCGAGTTCTATACCGTAGTACCCCCTTGTTTGAACCTCCTGCTTGGATGCCGGCCAGTTAGAGTAAATACCACATAATTCATTTTCGACATTTGTGGCTCATAAAATCTTTTTTTTCTTTTCCAATCATGTTGCTGATTTCACCTTTACCATAGTTCTGATTTGGCAACGTTTTGATTCGAGATAGACGGGGGACTACGATGGTGAGGGACTGTAATTGTTTATGCTGGGGTGGGGGCTTATATCCCACGGCAGGCATATGAAGTAAGTTTTCGTGAAATTACGTCTTAAAATAATAAAATCCACGAAAAACTGGTGTCACCACGCTTTTTTTTTCATGAAGTCTTAAAAATATCCACGTCCCACCTACGTCCCATCCGTTTTTGATCCGTTTTAAGTCCACGCTCCCACGTCCGCATCCTATCCGTGGGAGCGTGGATCCTAATAGGGTCCATATAGGATACATATAACATTCCTATACATTCCACGTCCCATCCGTTTCGGATCCGATATGGATTTGAAGCCCTTCACATGTGACTGAACCACCAAGCCAATGAAATCAACGGGAGACCAAGACAGTTATGTACCTTCGCGTTGAAAATCCTACTCACGTTTCACTGTTAAACCATAGATTTCATGTGACCAAACTTCCAGACTTTCGTTCTCCATTATATGGAAAATGCGCAGGTTGGTACTATGAAAAATAGATTCTCCGTGTTCGAAACCACCACCTCCTAAATTTTAAGAAAATTCTCAACCGGTCAGTAAACTGACCTTCCTTGTTAGAAAATTCTTGAAACCCAACCTAATGTTTAAAAACCCAAACACACGTCATTTAGCATTCACGTGGCAAAACGCGTTTTTTTCTTGACATTTTTCTGTCACCAAATTCAAAAGGTTTGAAAGAAAATCTTCATTTTAGATTTATGAAGATTTTTTTCTAAGTCTACTGAAAAGCGAGAACTTCGGAAAGTCAGTTTTTATTTGTGATTAGTTTCAAAGATGTGAGTGTAAACTTTTATTTGCAGTGAAATCCTCTAAACTTTTGCCACAGTTCAGCAATGCTACACAAAGAAAATTACATCAAACCTTGCCTCTTAGTAAGATTTTTTAATTTTCTTAAGTAGTTTTTGCACACCCAAAGAGAGATGGATAAAACGGATGACTGGAGGGAAATAGGTGGAAAGCTGCTTAGCTGGTTTTTTTTTTCGCGGAAACCTTCGACTAGTCGGCGAATACATCATCAACCTCGCTCTACTGCAAAATTCCTGTAAAATATTGTTGCACTTGCAAGATTAACTCGAATTCTAGTTTTTATACTTCTTTTTAACGGAACATGACGAATTGCAGGTACAATTTGATTTTTCGCTTCAAAAAAGGCGCACTACACTGTTGAAAATTGAAAAGTGCCGTAGAGCGAGGCTGATGATGCATTCCCCGATTATAAACTAAATTTTCAAAGTTATTAGTAAAGTGTCCTTCTAATATGGGGGTCCTTGTAATATAGGGTGCCTTCTATTTTTCATTGGAAGCCTAACACTGTCCTTCTATAATAGGGGTGCTTTAATTATAGGGGTTCTTCTATTGTAGGTTTTACGGTATGTGGTATTTACTCTAACTGGTCGGCATCCAAGCAGGAGGTTCAAACAAGGGGGTACTACGGTATAGAACTCGCACGGAATTGAACTGCTACGGAATGAAACTGCGCGAAATAGAACCGTCTGAAATTAAGCTGTACCGACCCAGAACCGCTCGAACAACTCGAACAATTATTTCGTTGTACATTGTGAAGCCCTGAGTTCTATTTCGTGAAGTTGTTTTTTTGGTACAGTTTCATTTCAGTCAGTTCTATTCTGCGCAGTTCTATTCCGTAGCAGTTGTCCCGCACGCGATGCGCGCCAGCATTTTTTTGTTTCGTCTCGCACCCTCTCGCTCTCTCGACCGGTGCATGATCAGACTCAACAGTAGATTTCTATAATTGTTAAAAGCAAGAATCTCAGGAAATTTTTGGTGCGTTATGGCAAGATTCGGCGTCTAGGTGGCTAATAGCCACTGAAAATGGCTAATAGCCGCTTAAAAGGCTAAAAGCGGTCGATAATGACAACTAGCCGACGAATTTGGCTATTAGCCATTTTGGCTATCAGCCGCCAAAAAGGGGTATTAGCCATTATGAGGTAATACCACCGCCTATAAAAAAGTAGTCTATCGAATATGGGGAGTGTGCCAAATAAATATGGCACACGCCTCGAATCGGTGGCTATTAGCCGTTTTCAATGGCTATTAGCCAAAAATTTCCTGAGAAACCATTATTTTTTTCTGAATGATCTTTTTAAAATTACATTCGAAAACTATTTTATTAGGTTGGCAAGAAAGTTTTTGTTATGTTTTGAAAAAGTGTTTATTCAAAGAAGAAGAAATCAAATTACCCTAAACTCGTGTAGATAGGTCCGATTTCATTTATGAAAAGGACACACTATCTCATTTTGTCTGGTTTCTCTGACCTGTTGTGTTTTCATGTCCGCTCACTTCTCTCTCAGCGGTCGGCCACACACTGTTATTGGTAAACAAGCGTGGTCAGAGAAACGAGAGAGTGTGTCTTTCTTGGAGAAATGGGCGGTAAAGAAACGAGAGAGTGCTTCTAACTGGAGACGGACCTATCCATTGGCAGACCTATCTACACGAGATTAGGGTATTAATAGTATTTGACTTCTTTATCGACAACAGTCTGCCATCCGTTCTGCAAACTCATAGTACCTGTCCTCCAAAACTCTGGCTTTTTTGATGCAAAATATGACACAAGTCAATTTTCGACATCACTTTTTGTTTTGAAATCAGTTCCCTCATGTGATCGTTGCATGTCTGAGAACAAGTGACAATCCGTAGGGGCGAGGTCTGGGCTGTACGGTGGGTGAACAAGAACTGTCCAGCTGAACATTTCCTGCAGTGACTTTGTTGTTTTCGCCACATGTGGTCTTGACGTTATCGTGGAGGTATTGCACTCTGGGACATTTGAGCGGGAAGAGTTGAAGCTGGGCCCTGTCCTTTTGCAGTTGGACAGAGTAGTACTCGGCCGTGATAGTTTAGCTTTCGTCCAGAAGTTTCCAGTGGTACACGCCATGGATAGACCAGACAATCCAGAGCGGGAAGCATCGTCAAAGGAAAAGTCCTTGTTCTCGAATTTCCCAAACCAAATGCGAGTTGTATTTTCATGAAGGGCCTCGGCCCCATGAATTTGTACCCGACGACGATGAACCTCCGGAACTTTCAAGTCGGATAGAAACAAAAAGAGAATTATTATTGTTTTGAAAAATTTGTCACCTGGCGAGAGGCGCGAATCCAAAAAATAGGCTCTGCCTCCTCGCCGAAATATTTTTGCAATTCTGCGCGCGCCAATTTGCAATCGCGGTGCACGCAATTTTCTGCGTCTAATTTTTGTGCAGTGCCTTTCAATTTCTCCTGGAAACCTTTATAAAAATTGTTATTTTGAAGCGAATTTGGCAACTGTTGATTTAAAGTGAGTTTTTGATTTTCTTAATTGGATATTTGTTAATAAAGTACCGGAAATTCAACGCATAAAATTGCGCGCACTGCGATTGCAAATTGGCGCGCGCAGAGTTGCAAAAATATTTTGGCGAGGAGGCGGAGCCTATTCTTTGAATTCGCGCCTCTCGCCAGGTGACAAATTTTTTAAAACAATAATACATGCCGTAGGTGATTTTGGCCAGGACGGAAAGGGTCCATGGGGTTTGAGAGAGAAACAGTAGGGGAAAGTGGATGTTATTGCCAACAAGGTAGGTCTCTTATATACCCAGTAAAATGATCTTTTGGTTTTTGTCGGGCTCTGCCATGAGCTATGGACAAAAGCAAAACATAACAAAAAGTTTCTTGCCAACCTAATACGAAGCCATTTGGACGTACGAGCATGAAAAATGCGCCAGAATAATAAAAATGCACTTTCCATAGATTAAAGTAGATTGGACCTATATTTTCAATAATATCGCTTCCATAACATTATACTTTGTTTAGAAGTATTATTTAAGACAATATTCATTATTCACAAAGCTACAAAAGAAATGGGCGACGTCAGGAAGGTTTCTGTACGCATACAGTACTCCCCCTAGTGGTACTGGAACTTATTAAAACAATAATTACTCAATTAGTTGGAGGCCAAATAACTCGTGTGACATCTTAAAATGACCGCAAACAAATTTAGAAACTTTTCAAGGCAACGAATTTTTGAAACAGGCTTTTGTTTTACTGAAATATTCAAAAAATGACCCTTTTTTTGAGTTTTAGTGCAAAACTTGATTTTTGAAGCGGAAAATAACCGCATTCCAAATGCAAAATTTTGTAAAACAGCACGACGTGCTGCCCGGAACGTTATTGGCAACGCGCTCCGCTGAGTGTCTGCGTCTCCCCGGCGAGAGTTTTCTACAAAAAAAAAGCCCGCGTAGTTTAAATTTTATTTTCCAACGTTCCGTCCAACACGCCGTGAGACAGCCGGTTTTTGAAAAAATTATTTTTTGCCGAATATGGGCTACAGTATCCTAAAATTCATATTCCGAGCCCTTGAATTCAGGTTTTCTGATATCGAATGTGGGTTTTTTGCTCATTTTAAATTTGGTAGAAGTGAATTGAGCAAACAAGTCGAAAAACTCACAAAGAATACGGGTATACCTTAGCTACCGAGCCTCATAACACACACACATTGAAAAATGTGTAACACAGTAAAGTTACACATTTTTCAACTTTTTTCAACCTTTTTAAACTTTTATCTTTTTTTTTGCCGGTTTTACCGTTTTTTATTACTTTTTACAAACATTTTCTTTTTTTTACCAATACTTGTGTCCTATTTGACCATTATTTTCAAGTTTCACACGTTTTTGAGTTTGACTTCAGAATATTTCATGTAGAATGATCAGAAAACTGTTTATGAAAGGAAAATTAATCAAAAGGTCAAAGAAAACCAGGGAAAACAACAGAAATTTAATAAGAAATAGGTTCTTTAAACTTCTGCATCACTTCTCGGCAGAAACCCCAGACAGTCTGCGAGCAGCAGGCGCTCATAGAACTGTCTGCACGCAGTGAAAACGAGTCGAAACTGTCTAAAAGCATTCCAACAGCAGTCAGCACACAATATCTCGCAAAGAGAGGGAAAACGAGAGAACTGTCCGTAGACTGTTGTATCCGTAGACACTTGTATCTATTTTTCACCGGTTTTACTGTTTTTTATTTATTTTTAAGTTATTTTCTTATTTTTACCAATAATTGTGTCCTATTTGACCACTTTTTTCAAGTTTCACACATTTTTGAGCTTGACTTCAGATTTCTGGTTTATTAACAGAAAAATTAACCGAAACATCAAAGAAAACAAAAAAAACAGAAATTTGATAAGAACTAGGACCTCCAAACTTCCGCATCACTTGGAATAGTCTGTTGTTCCTGCTATTAGTAAGACTCTTGAGGTGTGATGGCTGGATCTTGTCCCACACGGCATCTTTGAGCTCTGCTACAGTTTGAAACTTATTTCCGTGACCATAAACTGATCGGGCAAGAAGTCCCCAGACATTCTTTATGAGATTGAGGTCTGGCGAGTCGGCTGGTCAAGCAAGGACTTTGATCTTCTTCGTGGAAAACCAGTTCATTGTCGATGAGCTTTTGTGAATTGCCGCATTATCTTTTTGAAGTCTTCTTGCGGTTTCGTTGAAAAAGAAGACAATTCCTTTCTGGAGTGTCCTGGTAGTCCATGGAGTTCATCTTACAAGCCACAAATTCCAAGAAAACGAGAGTGTTGGAAACTCATCTCACGACAGATCGCTCATCTCGATCATTGAGGATTCTGGGGGATTCAGTGGGTTTTGCTGAGCCGTGAGCCATTGTATCTCGAACGTAGTTTCATACACAGCATCGTGAACGCGTGATTCTTCTTCACATCTGCAAAGTACTGAATCCAAGTTGAATCATAATGTCCAGTTGAGCTTGCTCTTCGGAAGAGAGATTAGAGGCGAGACCCATGATGATTGAAATGAGGTGAATGAATGTAGCTCATGGCCTAAATCATAGTCATCGTAATTTCAGCTGGCCTAAACGTTTTGTCATATGTTCTGCACATCTTAGAATCACTGTAGTCAACCAAAATCCTTGAAGGAGATGTGACGGTGAAAAAGTTGGAAACTTGAAAGAAAGTGGTCAAATATGCCACAATTATTGGTAAAAATTGAGAAAATAACTTCAAAAGGAATAAAAAACCGTAAAACCGGCGAAAAAAACCGATAAAAGTTTGAAAAAGCTGAAAAAAGTTGAAAATTTATAAGTTTTTTTGGGGTGTCTTATAATTATGACGCGGCTGATTTTTCTATTTTTTGATACTGTAGTCGTAATTTTTGTAGTAGGTACATGAAAATGTGGGTTAATGCGTTATTTTGGACGCTGAAAAAGATCCACCACATGCCGTTTCATAAAAACTTCTAGTATCCCCCAAACCCCGAAAATAGAGGGGTGTCTTATAATTATGACGCGCGCTGTACACTAGTACGCCACAAAATGCAAAAAAGTTTTGAAACGGCCCAGTTTTGAAACGTCTTGGGTAGTATTCAATTTTAGCCCCCACCCTAATTCAAATAAAGCCCCCCAAAAACAACACTAATATAGTCCCCCACCCGGTCTTTCATGCAGAAAAAAAAGGAAAAATTAAGTATCGCCTGATATGGCGTGGTAGCAGAAATATAATATAAACGTGACATCAAAACTCACGAGAATACCACAATGAATTTTCATTGCTTGATCTATCGCAAAGTCCAGTGAACCGCTGATGTGAGGAATCAAATTTTCGAGTTATAATTGAACAAAACCAGGCCAGAAAACCATGTGAGTTTTTATATAAAGATGATCATTAGAGTCCTGAAAATTAACAGAAATCTCCATTTTTCATATCAAAAAGAGAAGGAATTTGTGGGGGGCTTATTTTGAATTCAATAAAATTGAGCTAGTGGGGGTCTTATTTTTAATTTATGGGGGGCTCATTTTGAACAGAGGGGGTTAAATTTGAATAGAAATGGTGGGGGGTTTTATTTGTGGGGGGCTAAAATTGAAGAATACCAGGTTCTTCAATATTAACCCCCCACTTTGTACTGGTGGGGGTCTATAATTGAACACTTTCATCAATTGTGACCCCCCACATTAAAGTGAAACCCCCCACCCATTTTGTACTGGGTGGGGGGCTTTAACAAGGTTGTATACAACGTGGGGGGCCATATTGGGGTGGGGGGCTAATATTGATTTGATTGACTAATTTGAAACGTCCCAGAGCCCGCGCTCCACCTACACGCATTAGAGATGAGAGACGCCGAGGCGTCTCTTTTCTCGATCATTGGTGTCACTTTTCTCGTGCGGGACACCTTGCAGAGATGGATAATACCGTGCCTAAAAATAGTATGAAGCAATACAGAGTAACTGAAAAATGATTAATAGCGAAATTAAAATCTCAAAATTTCGCAACAACAAAAAACATTAAATTAATTTTCCGAACAAAAAATAAAAATGACGAAGTTTTCGTTTCCGCCAATTTGCAAGGGTTTTTTGATGTGGTTTGTAAGAAACTTATGACTCTAGAACAATGAAGTTAGAATTATTTTTTTTATTATTGTTTTTTCAATCGACTTGCGACATGAGAACGCGTGACTCTGCCCACTTTTTTTTCGCGCGACCACGCAAACACAGTTCGATTCGAAGAGAAGCAGAGAAAAAATGTCTTTTGTGTGTGTGTGTGTGTTCTCATGCTGCAACTCGATTGAAAACACAATAATTTAGTATATTTCAGAGCATACCTCAGTCTTCATATTTGCGATAGTTGGAACTACGGTCCTATTGCAAAATTTTACATTTAGCTTCACGGAATTTAGTGGATCGAAAAATCGGTTTTATCGAAATGATGCAAATTTTGTAAAAGTTGAGACAACAACGGCTAGTCTAGCCCGTGTGACAAATGCAATTGCTTTATTGAAGGATGTGAATGAAAAGTCCACAATTATGAAAAAGGTGCTGGGTGAAGTGCTCAATTTTCATGATGTGTCTTTGTTTGACACTATTAATACAACAGATGCCGAGGATATAGCTCAAGCTTTAAAAAGCTATTCCAAGATTGCGGATCAAAAAACGACAAGAATACAGGAAATGGAAAATGTTTTGAAAACACTTGCTTTGCCTGAGAACATTACAAATTCATTGCCTCAAAAACAGTCAACAAATGATACTATTTTGCTTCCATCCATTGAAAACTCTATATCGTCTTTTGCATCATTCATTCATATTTTATCATCTTTTAATATTTCGAAAATTAATTTAAATAATCCAAAAAAAAATATTCAAACTGTTACTGATTCGATAAAATCATTCCAGGAAACTTTGCAATTGCCAGTAAATGATAGTTTTTTTTTCCAACTTGAAGATTTGACGGAAGAATTTGATGAACTTAACAAGAAGTTGATATTAATAACAGATGGGGTTGACATCATGTTATTAGAAAAATATTTGAAAACTTTAAACTTGTACGCCAGGGAAATTGAACAATACGAAAAGCTGACGGATCAGGAATTTTTGACGAGAGTTGAAAAAAATTTTAACAGCCTGAAAGTAACTACCAAAAATATTTTTGACTTTAGAAATACTACAAATAACAATCACATTAAAGAGAAAACATGTAACCTTCATGAATTGATCAACACAACAGTTATGGTTTCGGAGAGAAAATATCTCATCGCCTTTTCTCAAGGATCCAAATATTTCAAGAAACTTATGAAGGATTTCGACAATGCAAATCTCAAACAATTGCTGAATAGAGGAAAATCTTTGAGCGAGTTGAAAAATCTTTTAGAACCAGTGTTAGAAGTCGATATTCAAGTTAACGCAGCAAAACATGTATGGACAAATAAAGTCAGAAAAACTCACTCAAAAATGATTAGTCGTTTATCAACAGTTTTAAATATGAATTGGAAGTTTGAGTCAAACTCGATTCTGGTTTCACTAACTAAAATGAACAACCTTTTGCAAGAATTAAAATCATTTAAGAAATTCAATCATTCAATGATCAACGAGTTCGAACAAATTTTAAATTTGTTTCAGATATTAATAAGTTCTAACAAGAACATTGAAAAACTTGTAAAAGTATGTAAAATGGTCATTACTAAGATCAATAATTTCAAAAAGAAAATTGAAAAACTAAACCTTCCACTTAACAGTAATGAAAGTATTCTAATTTTTAACAGTCTATTATCAGATAGCTGTTTTTCTTTAATGAACGAAAAGTTTCAGCTTTTTGAAGAACATACAAAAAAAATTGAGAGCTTGTCAGCCAATGCAACTGGTTTCAAAAACGTATTTACGGAAACAATTTTCAACGATATTTTCCAAGCTGTTAACATTTCCCGACTATTTGAAGTTTACATAAAACAAATAAACTACGAATTCTTGTTGCTAAATTTTCTTACGCCGTTTCAGGTGGGAGAAAAAGCAGAAATCGAACAGCTGTTTCCATTGTTTTTATCTGCCAAAACCGTTATTGATAAATGCGAAAAACTAGAAGAAAACCTTTACTCGAAATTAAAGAATATAGAAGGTTTTCCAAAATTGACAACGTTTAATAATGCTAGCAAAACTACAATTCAATTAGTTCATTTTCAAAACATTTTGCAGTTTAATCAAACACAGCATCTACGCAAAATTATTGAAGGCTTTTTGAAAAACAGTGAGGTTCTCAGTAGAAAAATCAAAAGTTTACCATTTGGTGAATACTATTCTTTATACGACGTCAATTATTTTTTTGAATTTACTGAATTGATGACCAACCTTTCATCTAAAGTCAAAACTTTATCATCAACACTTCCTAACGAAAAACTAAGTTTCAAATGGTTTGGGAATGTACTGTGCAGATTCAACAACATTTCAATTTTGGGCATAGATCTTTCACACATGTTTTCCATTGTCCGAGATTTGAAAAAAACATCGATTGCTCAATCGCAAGAAGTAAATAATGTTGAAACATTTTTACTTAAAATGAAAAAAATGCAGTTTGAAGCAAAACTGGAAATCAATACCCTTCATCACTTGCTGCCAGAAGCGCAACAATTTTTTAACTATTTTTTTGCGAAGTATCTGCCTGATGAAAAACACAGGTAAACGTTTGATTTTTTGATCTAGAAATGTATGCAATTTATAGCTTGTTTTGGCCTATCGTCGTTACCGCTTTCTTCATGGTGCTGTCCTGTGTATTTGCCTATATCATTCACTGGCTAAGGACGACCATTGAAGAGATACGAAAAACAGATGGCTATAATTCAACTTTTTTCGGATAAAAACTTTTATACAAATAGCAATCTGGTTGAATTTGAAATGAGCTTTTTTGCTTCGTTTTCCTGACAAGGGAGTTCCAAATGGTCAGTGGTTGGGAATTTTCTATAAATTGGCTTCTTTGTATACAGTGCGTAACGCAAGTATAAGCGCACCCCCAAAAATGCATGGTACTGCGTTTGCATGCAATTTGAAGACTCGGGACCTTGAAAATCGTAATCAGCATGCAAAATTACCCCATGACTACATAGTCCAAGTTAATATTCACAACACTCCCACGGCGTGTTCGGGACTACGTTTCAGAAAACTTTTTTAAGATCAAATTCTCGAGCGCCAATTCTCGCGTCTCTGTCTCCACTTTCGCACACTTTTTTCTAGACTTGGCAGAACGCCATTGTCGAGAAATAGACACATGCGAAAAAGCGCGAATTTCTTTACGTAGGGTCTAGCACGCCGTGACTCTTGAAATGGGCCTGAAAAGTCTGAAAAAAGTACACCTGCAACCGTAACATAAGTATAAGCGCACCCCACATAACATCGGAAAAACTCAAGAAAAACACAAGTTGATAATTAGTAGCTTTACCATTAAAGTTTATACTCAGGCAATTGAAAAAAATATTATGAGAAATTTTAGTAATATTGGCAAAGATTTACAAGAATGTTGTGACTCAGGCAATTGAAAAAAAATATTATGAGAAATTTTAGTAATATTCTGAGAAATCGTCATATTGTAAGATTATACAATATATTTGGCTGGCGCATTTGTCTTGGCAGGAAAATGCGCCAGCAATGTTGCTAGCGCAATATTAGACAAGATATTTCAAGAAACACGAGATATTACAAGATATTGTAAGATTTCAAAAATCTTGTAAGATATTACAAGAAATTCCAAGATTCTGTGAGAAATTTCAAGATAATTCAAGAAATTGCGCAATATTGATTTTTTCATTAATCTATTTTCCAATCGCTTTCTGCGCATTTCTGCCGTTTTTCCCTATATTTTAAGATTTTTTTTCCACGTATTCGTTGATATTGATTTTCACATATTGCCCATTCGCGAAAAAAGGAAGTGCGCTCCACGAAACTTACAATTAGTACTTCGTGGATTTAATTTTCGTCGCCATATTTTTTCAATTCACGTTTAAATTCAACGTGAAATGAAATAATTTGGCGACGAAAATGAAATCCACGAAGTACTAAGTTTCGTAGAGCGTACTTGCTTTTTTCGCGAGTGGACAATACTTTACTGTTTTCCTTCAATTCATTATTTTTCTGTGTTATTATCGAGTCAATTTTTTGCCGGTTTCACGTGAAAATTATGCAAACACCAGTTATTTTTCAGAAACTAAAAATCCGCGTGTGGCCACACTCACTCAACTTTTTGGCTCTGGGACGTTTCGAAACCTGTCATTTCGAAACTAGGACGTTTCGAAACTTTTTTGCTAATGGATTTTCGCCAATTGATGTGCGGCGGAATTTGACACCTCCAAATGCTCGTCTAGTGGAGCACACTTGCATACCTCCTCGCGTCGCGCGCCGCTCATATATCAGCGCCCATTGCGGGCACTGAGAATGTGTGCAGCGGTGGCACAGGTGATTCGCGTAACGCAAATAATTTTTTGCGAAATGGGTACGCGTGAACATTACTTTTGTGCGCGCACAATTCGCAATTCGCGAAAATTTACCTGTTATTTGCAAATTGTATGCGCATCCCGAAAAAAATGATAAATAATTGGCAATTCACGAAATGAAATTTTCGCCGACAATAATTTTGTTCGCACACAAATGACAAATCCCGAAAATTTTCGAATAAGTAGCCGTTGCAAAAATTATCAGGTCGTATAATTAATTGGCTTATTGAGCTTATTAATTGTATACACTGGTGAACCGCGCGCGGGCCCGCGGCGGCTCCGCAGACGCTACGGGCCCGCCACGGGCCCGCAACGGGCCCGCCAGCGCTTGGGTGCCCTCGCTGGCCGCTGGCGGGCCCGCGGCGGGTATGCTATCTGGCACGGCCTCCCAGCACGCCAGACAGTGCAATCGCGCTCCACTGAGCTCGCTCCGCTCCTTTTGGCGCGAACTTTAGTTTTTTCAAATTAGTTTTTAATTTAGTACTGAAAATTTACTTATCATCAAATATTTTGTCTTTCCCATAATTTTTTATCGATAAAATTCTCGGCGAAATAAAAAGGAGTGTGAAACCTTTCGAATAAGCGTTAAAATTAAGAATTTGAACTTCTGTAGGAGAAGGAGATACAGTTTGAAGTTATTAATTAAATTAAAAAGACTGTCTTCTTATGAATTTGCCTATATTTTGTCCGTTTTTCGTCTTTGTATTTTCGGCCCGGAGCAACGCGACGGTCAAACGCGTTTAATTGAATTCAATTGAACTCCGTACTTCGTTATTTTCATTTCGTTTGCCAAATTTTTTCTTTCTTTTTTGTATGAAACTCTACTTTTTTCTATGTAAAAATGATTTGTCCAGACCAAATTCATTAATTTTTGTCATAATCAGTCACATATTGCATAATTTTCGCCAAAAAATTTTTTTCGAAATTAAAAAAAAGTTCAACTTCATTTTTCTGGGTTTTTTTTTATGGTTCAAATCAAATCACGGTGATTTGTTTTGAATTTGTGTTATTTTTTGCTCGAAAATAGCAGATTTCAATGAAAATTGTAATTGTTTCTCGCCGAAATGGCTAATTTCCAATTAAATCGGTGATTTTGTGAGTTTTTCGACGCTTTTCCCCACTTTTTGCTCTTTCAAACGTTTCTCTACATTATCTCCGCATATAATTCTTGTTAAAAACTTATTATTGTGTTTTCAATCGACTTGCGACATCAAACTGTGAACTCCCGCCTACTTTTTTTCACGCGAACATTAAATTTTAGTGCATATTGAATTTTTGCGTGAAAAAAGTGGGCGGAGTTTCACGTTTTGATGTCGCAAGTCGATTGAAAACAGAATATTTCACGAGAAAATCGCACACAAGAACATCAGAGCGCTCAAAGACGCGCCGTCGAGTTGTGCACCAACACCAGAAATGCGTCAGTGATTGGTTGGCGCGTTGGGAGTCTGGGAGGCCGTGTCTGGCAGGTGACTGAATAGTTGAAAATTTTTTATTTCCAATTGGTTTATAAATGAACTTTGGTTATTCTAAACTATGTAAAATTGCACATAAGACACAAGTTAGTTGAGTTTTTGTTCGAAAATGCTGGCGTTCATTGGTGATGCGCTGGCGGGCCCGCTAGCGGCCAGCTGACGATGGTAAACTTTTTGTCTCAAGAAAGTTTATAAATGTTTTTTCCTGGTTTTATGTGAATGATATCGCGTATGATGACATATTTAGTAGACTTTGTTTGAAGAATCGGACACGACCGACGGAGGATAAGTTGCGTTGAAGTTGCGTAGAAGTTTCATAAACGTTTCGTTTGTTTTGATATTTGTTTAAGACGTTTTATTCGAATTTAAGAAATGTTGAATTTATAAGAAGATTCAAATAAAACAGATAAAGGCAATAATAGGCGATACTCGAAAAATTACG
Organism: Caenorhabditis japonica; assembly: GCA_963572235.1. Taxonomy (NCBI): domain Eukaryota; kingdom Metazoa; phylum Nematoda; class Chromadorea; order Rhabditida; family Rhabditidae; genus Caenorhabditis; species Caenorhabditis japonica. Next base: position 6,302,896 of record OY754342.1, read on the forward strand.
AATTTCGTTTTCTGCCCAACTCTGCTAATGCATTCTTACATTGCGTGAATTTTTTTATATCTTGTACATAATTCATAATTATGAACAATGTACTTACTCTAACAGAGGTGCACATTCAGAAACGAAGTTTACAGGACCTGCTAGTAATATAAAACTATAGTTTAGCAGCATTCATTAACTAAAAAAAAGTCTCAAATAGCAATTACGTAGATATACAGTCATTTTTTAATGATTGTATGAGTTTTCCAATGATTATATTTCCAATGATTACAGTTATTTCTTCATTTTTTGAATAAAAACGTGAAAAAAATTGTCACTCCGCCACGAATCCACTATAGATAGTTCTTGTAGAAAAAATGTTGCTACGCTGTGCAATATTCTCAGTACGGAGCGCTGCAAACGCGCTCCCTTCGCACAGTAATGGACGCGGCCGCGTTTGCGACGAGAGAGTGCAGAAAATTGAGAGAGCCGTGGCCGATGTTTTGCTCTGATTTCTCTAAACCTCACTCCAAATGCATGTGAAATTTTTTGTTCGTTTGGAGCGAGTTTTCAGCGTTTTATACCGAGTATATCAGCTGCTAGTAAATCCTCCATCGCCTTTTTTCCAAGTTCCCTAAATACTGGGTCAATAGCCAGTGCACGTCGGCGCAGCAGGCTTGACATCATATAATACTCCAATTACCGATTCAATAACGTTGGCATCCAGCGACTGCGGATTGACGTCCGACCTCGAACCCACGTAACTGAAAAGGAGGGAGCGCGCTACGGCAACCCTTGTCGAGAAGAGCGAGAGAGAGCGGAAAAAAAGCAACAACTGAGCGAGAGGGGCCCTCTCCTACCGGGCACTCCGCGCGCGGGCACACACGCACGCTACCGTAAGCGCGGGCACACACGCAGCGACGCGAGCTTTGCGCGGTAATTCAAATATTGTTTTTGATAAAGGTGAGCAGATTTCCCTGTGGAGAAGAGTTAGAACAAAGGGAAAGTATCTATTGATAGAGAGGGGGGTTACCGAAGGGTTTTGCGTGGCTGAGAGAAGAAATTGTCCCAAATGGGGCGATTTCGGCGAGGCCAATGCAAAGGAGGTTTGTGGGTTCTGCTTTTTCGGGGCAGAATCCACAACAGTAAATGAGTTGAGCGCAGGCTCAATCTACTTATTTTAAGGCGATTAGGTGTGATTTTTAGATTTTTTGTTCTGTTGGTTTTTCTACTTTTATGGGGTTATTCACGAAATGGCAAAAAATGGCAAAAAACGGCAAAAAACTGCGCGAAAACTCGGAAAGTGCTCCGATTGACCTGAAATTTTGGGAAATGAGGGAGAAAACTCTTCCGGACATTCCCACAAAATTTCAGACCAAAATATCGATTTTTAAGAAATATTGTTTTTTCTTCTGAAAATGCTCAAAATGGATATTTTTGTCTGAAATTTTGGGGTAATGTCCGGGAGAGTTTTCTCCCGGCCAATACTCAGTGGGTCCCGGATCTTTGGGTCCCAGACTCTTTGGGTACGATGGATCTTTGGGTACGGCTACTCTTTGGGTACCAATTTTGGGTACGGTATCTTTGGGTACGATGGATCTTTGGGTACGACTACTCTTTGGGTACCACATTTGGGTACGGTATCTTTGGGTACGGTATATTTGGGTCCGATGGATCTTTGGGTACGACTACTCTTTGGATACTAAATTTGAGTACGGTATCTTTCGGTACGGTATCTTCCATAAAGCAAGTATTCCAGATCGAGAATGAAAGCGGTAAGTTGCTTTCCGGGCGTGAACTTCATTGTGTAACTAGATTAATTGCTGTATAAATACTGCGTAAGTGTCTTGCTGGTTACTGAAAAGGGAAATGTCCGGAGCAGGCTTTCTCGGAAATTTCCGAAAACTCGGAATTCCGATGTTTGGAATTCCCGAAAAAAATTCCGATTCCGTTCCGAGACAAAGTTATTTCCGAAAATAATTTTGTTTCCGTCGGAAGTAATTTTGTTTTCCAATGTCGGAAAAAACATGTTTTTCTGCCGATATTTGGTACGAAAAATTTTTCTTTTTTTTTTTTTGAAAAAATTCGATCATGTCCGTGACACAAATTTCCTATTCAAAACACGAGTCTACGTATTTTTCCTCAATTTTTTAAACTTTTTTGTGGATAATTTAAGATTTTATGGGCCTATTCAGGTTCATTTCCGATTTTTCCGATCGGAAATCGAAATTCCGTCGGAATTCCGACGGAAATCGGAACGAGTATTTGAAATTTCGGAATTCCGACGGAACATCGGAAGAGAAAATTAAAAAATCGGAAATTTCCGACGGAACTCGGAAGACAAATTTCTATTTCCGAGAAAGCCTGGTCCGGAGGGGTGTCGCCTGGCACTTGTGGATGGGAAACTTACAGTTTGAAAAATTTTGAAAAGGTTTGAATATGCATTAAAAAGTTTTAAAAAGTTTACATCAATTTCGACGACAAAAAGATTGAAAACGGCTCAGAAAAGTTTCAACTTCCCCTTTTTTCTTCAAAAGGTTTAAAAGAGTTTGAAAGTTGCCCAGCAAAGTTTGACTCGTTACCTGAGTCACTGGTTCGAGTTTTGTTGAATGCAATCTCTTGTTAAAGACACACAAAAAAATACAGACCAATCTAAAATTTTCTATATAAGAAAGATAGTAGTAGCAAATATTCCATTTCCTTAACTCACTAAAGTTTTCGCGGCCATTGTGGTAAAGCTGCTAACATGTTTGAACGTTAACCAAAAGGTTTCGGGATCAAGTTTTGTGGAGTTTTATGGAGCGAGACACACAAACAAAGAATATACTAATTCAAAATTTCCATATATATATAGTCGGCGAATACATCATCAACCTCGCTCTACTGCAAAATGCCTGTAAAACAGTGTTGCACTGGCAAGATTAACTCGAATTCTATTTTTTATATTTCTTTTTAACGGAAACTGACGTATCCACGACGAATTGCAGGTAAAATTTGATTTTTCGCTTCAAAACAGGCGCACTACACAGTTGAAAATTGAAAAGTGCCGTAGAGCGAGGCTGATGATGCATTCGCCGAGTATATTTAAGAACTATTAGTAAGTTTCCCACCCACGAGTGCCAGGCGACACCCCTCAGGACATTTCCCTTTTCAGTAACCAGCAAGACACTTACGCAGTATTTATACAGCAATTAATCTAGTTACACAATGAAGTTCACGCCCGGAAAGCAACTTACCGCTTTCATTCTCGATCTGGAATACTTGCTTTATGGAAGATACCGTACCGAAAGATACCGTACCCAAGGTTGGTACCCAAAGAGTAGTCGTACCCAAAGATCCATCGTACCCGAAGATACCGTACCCAAAGATCCATCGTACCCAAAGAAACCGTACCCAAAATTGGTACCCAAAGAGTAGCCGTACCCAAAGATCCATCGTACCCAAAGAGTCTGGGACCCAAAGATCCGGGACCCACTGAGTATTGGCCTTTTCTCCCTCATTTCCCAAAATTTCAGGTCAATCGGAGCACTTTCCGAGTTTTCGCGCAGTTTTTTGCCGTTTTTTGCCATTTTTTGCCATTTCGTGAATAACCCCATTACACTAATTTTTAATTGTTAAGCAAAAATATTTCGTAAATTTACATGTAAGAAGACAATATTGGGGTTACTGGGGTATGAGGAGGGAGTGAGTAAGCGCGCCCGGACGCACACACGCAGTGCATCCAATTGAGACCCAAAAAATAAACAATCGCGCGAAAAATTTCGCATTATCGGAGAGAAAAATCAACGCGCGCGAAATAATTTTGGATAGGATTTCGTAATTTTCACGATTTTGCGTTGGTTTTTCTCTCCGATAATGCGAAATTTTTCGCGCGCCTTTTTTATTTTTTGGGCCTCATTTGAATGCGTTGCGTGTGTGCGTCCGGGCGCGTTTACTCACTCCCTCCTCAGACCCCAGTGGACAATATTGCTCATTTATTCGTGAAATAAAAGGCGCGCACCATGTTTGCGAAATCTCGTGCCCATATTGCAAAGTGGGCGGAGCTTTTTTTTGAAGGATTTTTCTGAAAAAATCTTCAATTTTGTATGTTTTGCTGCCGTTCTTTATCTTTTTTCTTTTTTTTAATTCTTAATTAATTTTGTAAAATAGACTCAATAAACAATTTAAATAATTTTATTTATTTTCAGGTGCTAACCGACAGTGCCAAATTCGACTTCGCCGACTTCGGTAAGGTTTCATTTTTTAATTTATTTTTCTTGCCGAAAAATTAAAATAACGAACAAAATGAACAAAAAGTAAATATACTGACGGATTTCGGATTTTTTTTTCCGAAATTTTTGCCAAAAGAAAATTCGGTACCAACGTTATTAATAATATTGCGAAGTATATCGATTTTTACTACTTTTTATTGAGGAGAGGAGGCATAATATTAAATATTAAATAACATAATGATCGATTATTTATATTTTTGCTCAACTAAATTTAAAAAAAATAAAAAAGTAGTTTTGAAAAGTATTTTTCAAGCATCACGAAATAAATTTAGTCGTCTTTAGCAAAATAAAAACTTATTTGACTTGTACACCGTGATTTTGGCGGTAAAAATAAAGAAAAATAATGAAAAAATATCTCTGAGCATTGATGTCTGTCTCTACGTGTGAAATTTCGCGTCACCAGCAGTTTCTCGGCACCTATTGTGAAAACAAAAAAATTGCAACGCGGTGTTTGCGTACTTTTGAAATTCAAACGAAAATGGGAACAAATCTCTTCATTTCCCATGCTATTTCTTTCATTGTCGTTTGAATTTCAAAAGTACGCAAACAACGCGTTGCAATTTTTTTGTTTTCACAATACAGGACCGATTTGCCCCAAACTTGGCGAATAATTTTCCAACCCAAGGGGCATGTGGCGGCCAAAGCTTGGTGCAAATTGGACAAGTTTGAAGGATAGCATATTAAAAGTACTTAGCGTATTTTGACCATGGCATCGGCGAATTCCGCAAAGAATCTTCTTGTCTTTTATTAAAAATAAAACAAAAACACGAGTTTCTGATTAAAAATCTGCGCTCAGTGAAAGTGTTTTTAAGTATAGAGTTATTCATGTTAGCCAACTTGCATTTTTGTCTTATTCATTTCATACAGAAAACGGAATTTCCTGCAGAAAAAATGCATAAAATGTAATTTTCTGCATGGAATGAATAAGAAAAAATGCAAGTTGCACAAAATGAATAACCCATTATTAACGATATTTTCTGCTGTTTTAAGATAACAAGAAGATTCCCAGCGGTTATCGACCTAACCGTGGCAATCCTCGAAGATAACTTCGGCGACCTCATGCCCCTTCGGTCTGAAAATTTTCAGTGCAAATCGGCCCAGTAGGAGTGGAATAACGCTGTATACACGAAATCTCTCTTGTATGTGGACAGATGTCAACACTTATTTGTAGTGATGGTGGTTTTTGCGCACGTGTGATTTTTTTAATTTTCTTAAGTAGCTTTTGCACACCCAAAGAGAGATGGATAAAAACGGATGACTGGAGGGAAATAGGTGGAAAGCTGCTTAGCTGGTTTTTTTTTTCGCGGAAACGCGCCAGGAGCATTTGTGTCAGCCAGGCTTGTTCGGAAATTTAAAAAATTCAATTATTGTGAAAACAAAAAAATTGCAAAGCGAAGTTTACGTACTTTTAAAATTCAAATGAATATTGCCCATTCGCGAAGAAAGAAAGTGCGCTCCACGAAACTTAGTACTTCGTGGATTTCATTTTCGTCGCCAAATTATTTTATTTTACATTGAATTTACACGTGAAATTAAATAATTTGGCGACGAAAATGAAATCCACAAAGTACTAAGTTTCGTGGAGCGCACTTGCTTTCTTCGCGAACGGACAATATGGGAACAAATATCTTCATTTCCCATGCTATTTCTTTCATTGCCGTTTGAATTTCAAAAGTACGCAAACACCGCGTTGCAATTTTTTTGTTTTCACAATATTACTAATCATTTTTGAACAGTTCGAATGTGCGAAACTTTTGTCCACTTTTTTTGTTAGAAAAACGGATGTCCGATTTTTCCGATTTTTCCAACCTAAACTGCATTATTTATTCCCAAAACTGGTGTAGCTAGGTATGTTAATGCATAGGACCGCTCTCACTTGTGACGCAATCTCGCTTCTTTACCGCGCATTTCTATTATCGATTCAATTTTCTTGCCGGTTACAATAGGATTTCACGTGAAAATTCTGCAAACACCACAGTTATTTTGAGAAATGAGAACGCCACGTGTCGCCACACTCACTCAACTTTTTTTCATTGCATTCAGTTGAAAATATAAAAAAAAAACGCTGAGGAGGTGTGGCCATAGATTTTCCGCGTGAACTCTTGTGGTAGGCGGCAAGAAGATTGAATTGATAATAGGAGAAAGACACACTCACTCGTTTCTCTGACCACGCTTGTTTGCCAATAGTGTCACGGCGTGTTGGACTCTACGTAGAGGTAAGCGCGCTCTGTCGCATTTATCTGCGTCTCGATAGTGACATTCTGCCAAGTTCAGCTAAACGTATGCAAAACTAGAGACTTGAGAGTGACCTACGAAATTTAATTTCCAAAAAAAAAAAAATTAAAAACGTATTGTCGCCCCGCCGAAATGGTGAAACGCGCTCCGCTGAACTCAACGATATGCGATTTACATTTTGGTTTCCAAATTACTTCATGTCACGTGTAAATTCAACGTGAAATGAAATAATTTGGAAACCAAAGTTAAAATCCCATAGCGTTGAGTTCAGCGGAGCGCGTTTGACCATTTTGGTGGGCCGACAATATACTCCAGCACGCCGAGAGTGTGGTCGTCCGCTGAATTCTATAGCGCTGAATGCTAATGCTAATGCTGAATGCTATACTATAGCGAGTCAAATGGGTACCTAGTTTGAAATATATGGGTGGCTATTCTGTAATTAACCCTCGGGCTCGTCTATACGAGTTTAGGGTAATTACCAGTGATGAGCGGAATTTCCGTTTCCGTTTCCGTTATCCGTGACGTTTTTGGGAGGGTTTTTTCCGTTTCCGTTTCCGCGGAATAAAAAATTATTTTCCGTTTCCTTTTCCGTTTCCGTTAAAGTATAACAGTTTTTCCGTTTCCGTTTCCGTTATCCGCATTTAGACGAAAAATGTTTAGCTTGAAATATCTGATGTTGTCCACGTGTACTTCACGCAGACGACACTCCAAAAATGCTCATAGTTTACCGTAAATCGACAACTGTTTTTTTTTGTTTCGAAATTTTTTTCCAAAACCGCCAACTTCCTCCGCTGACCCATTCAAGTTTTGGAGAGAGGATCAGAATTTTCCGCGGCTTAAATCTATGGCCCAAAAGCTTTTAGCTGTGGCAACCACTTCGGCTAAAAGTGAACGACTCTTTTCAATCGCCTGTCAAATTTTCGATCCCAAACGGAATCGTATTGGGGAGGAAGCCCTCTAGAAGTTTTGATTTTGCTCACTATTTTCGGCCCGCCAAAATGGTCAAACGCGCTCAGAACCGCGTGAAATACAACCCAGTCAATAAATCGAAAACAGGTCACGCCACTGAGTGGAACTTTTTCTGTTTGGCTTTTTATTCAATAGTCTTCACCAAGTTGTGCTAAAACGCGCTAAAACGATGTACAGTTCTATTTCACACGGTTCTATTTCGCGTCAAGTTCTATTTCGGCACAGTTCTATTTTGAAAAGGTTCTATTTCGAGGTAGCGCCTATTAATCAGATAAGCCCCCCCCCCTTATCTGATTAATAGGCGCTTGTCGCTTTCCGAATAAGAAAAAGCTTTGAATCAGAACTTTATCAAAGCAGAACTGTCCCGAATCAGAACCGTTTTCTTTCCGAATGGATACGTGTCAAAAGTGTTGTATAATAATAAGCTAAATCAAATTCTCCAGTACAGAACAAGTATTTGGAATACCGTATTTACTCTATTTATCCGGCATGCCGGCTTATTGTTTGAGGGGGTGCTACGATATAGAACTCGCACAGAATAGAACTGCTACGGATTAGAACTGCGGGAAATGGAACTGACTGAAATGAAACTGTACTAAAAAAACAACTGCACGAAATAGAATTCAGGGGCTCACAATGTACAACGAAAAAATTATTCGAGTTGTTCGAGCGGTTTTGGGTCGGTACAGCTTAATTTCAGGCGGTTCTATTTCGCGCAGTTTTATTCCGTAGCAGTTCTATTCCGTGCGAGTTCTATACCGTAGTACCCCCTTGTTTGAACCTCCTGCTTGGATGCCGGCCAGTTAGAGTAAATACCACATAATTCATTTTCGACATTTGTGGCTCATAAAATCTTTTTTTTCTTTTCCAATCATGTTGCTGATTTCACCTTTACCATAGTTCTGATTTGGCAACGTTTTGATTCGAGATAGACGGGGGACTACGATGGTGAGGGACTGTAATTGTTTATGCTGGGGTGGGGGCTTATATCCCACGGCAGGCATATGAAGTAAGTTTTCGTGAAATTACGTCTTAAAATAATAAAATCCACGAAAAACTGGTGTCACCACGCTTTTTTTTTCATGAAGTCTTAAAAATATCCACGTCCCACCTACGTCCCATCCGTTTTTGATCCGTTTTAAGTCCACGCTCCCACGTCCGCATCCTATCCGTGGGAGCGTGGATCCTAATAGGGTCCATATAGGATACATATAACATTCCTATACATTCCACGTCCCATCCGTTTCGGATCCGATATGGATTTGAAGCCCTTCACATGTGACTGAACCACCAAGCCAATGAAATCAACGGGAGACCAAGACAGTTATGTACCTTCGCGTTGAAAATCCTACTCACGTTTCACTGTTAAACCATAGATTTCATGTGACCAAACTTCCAGACTTTCGTTCTCCATTATATGGAAAATGCGCAGGTTGGTACTATGAAAAATAGATTCTCCGTGTTCGAAACCACCACCTCCTAAATTTTAAGAAAATTCTCAACCGGTCAGTAAACTGACCTTCCTTGTTAGAAAATTCTTGAAACCCAACCTAATGTTTAAAAACCCAAACACACGTCATTTAGCATTCACGTGGCAAAACGCGTTTTTTTCTTGACATTTTTCTGTCACCAAATTCAAAAGGTTTGAAAGAAAATCTTCATTTTAGATTTATGAAGATTTTTTTCTAAGTCTACTGAAAAGCGAGAACTTCGGAAAGTCAGTTTTTATTTGTGATTAGTTTCAAAGATGTGAGTGTAAACTTTTATTTGCAGTGAAATCCTCTAAACTTTTGCCACAGTTCAGCAATGCTACACAAAGAAAATTACATCAAACCTTGCCTCTTAGTAAGATTTTTTAATTTTCTTAAGTAGTTTTTGCACACCCAAAGAGAGATGGATAAAACGGATGACTGGAGGGAAATAGGTGGAAAGCTGCTTAGCTGGTTTTTTTTTTCGCGGAAACCTTCGACTAGTCGGCGAATACATCATCAACCTCGCTCTACTGCAAAATTCCTGTAAAATATTGTTGCACTTGCAAGATTAACTCGAATTCTAGTTTTTATACTTCTTTTTAACGGAAAATGACGAATTGCAGGTACAATTTGATTTTTCGCTTCAAAAAAGGCGCACTACACTGTTGAAAATTGAAAAGTGCCGTAGAGCGAGGCTGATGATGCATTCCCCGATTATAAACTAAATTTTCAAAGTTATTAGTAAAGTGTCCTTCTAATATGGGGGTCCTTGTAATATAGGGTGCCTTCTATTTTTCATTGGAAGCCTAACACTGTCCTTCTATAATAGGGGTGCTTTAATTATAGGGGTTCTTCTATTGTAGGTTTTACGGTATGTGGTATTTACTCTAACTGGTCGGCATCCAAGCAGGAGGTTCAAACAAGGGGGTACTACGGTATAGAACTCGCACGGAATTGAACTGCTACGGAATGAAACTGCGCGAAATAGAACCGTCTGAAATTAAGCTGTACCGACCCAGAACCGCTCGAACAACTCGAACAATTATTTCGTTGTACATTGTGAAGCCCTGAGTTCTATTTCGTGAAGTTGTTTTTTTGGTACAGTTTCATTTCAGTCAGTTCTATTCTGCGCAGTTCTATTCCGTAGCAGTTGTCCCGCACGCGATGCGCGCCAGCATTTTTTTGTTTCGTCTCGCACCCTCTCGCTCTCTCGACCGGTGCATGATCAGACTCAACAGTAGATTTCTATAATTGTTAAAAGCAAGAATCTCAGGAAATTTTTGGTGCTTTATGGCAAGATTCGGCGTCTAGGTGGCTAATAGCCACTGAAAATGGCTAATAGCCGCTTAAAAGGCTAAAAGCGGTCGATAATGACAACTAGCCGACGAATTTGGCTATTAGCCATTTTGGCTATCAGCCGCCAAAAAGGGGTATTAGCCATTATGAGGTAATACCACCGCCTATAAAAAAGTAGTCTATCGAATATGGGGAGTGTGCCAAATAAATATGGCACACGCCTCGAATCGGTGGCTATTAGCCGTTTTCAATGGCTATTAGCCAAAAATTTCCTGAGAAACCATTATTTTTTTCTGAATGATCTTTTTAAAATTACATTCGAAAACTATTTTATTAGGTTGGCAAGAAAGTTTTTGTTATGTTTTGAAAAAGTGTTTATTCAAAGAAGAAGAAATCAAATTACCCTAAACTCGTGTAGATAGGTCCGATTTCATTTATGAAAAGGACACACTATCTCATTTTGTCTGGTTTCTCTGACCTGTTGTGTTTTCATGTCCGCTCACTTCTCTCTCAGCGGTCGGCCACACACTGTTATTGGTAAACAAGCGTGGTCAGAGAAACGAGAGAGTGTGTCTTTCTTGGAGAAATGGGCGGTAAAGAAACGAGAGAGTGCTTCTAACTGGAGACGGACCTATCCATTGGCAGACCTATCTACACGAGATTAGGGTATTAATAGTATTTGACTTCTTTATCGACAACAGTCTGCCATCCGTTCTGCAAACTCATAGTACCTGTCCTCCAAAACTCTGGCTTTTTTGATGCAAAATATGACACAAGTCAATTTTCGACATCACTTTTTGTTTTGAAATCAGTTCCCTCATGTGATCGTTGCATGTCTGAGAACAAGTGACAATCCGTAGGGGCGAGGTCTGGGCTGTACGGTGGGTGAACAAGAACTGTCCAGCTGAACATTTCCTGCAGTGACTTTGTTGTTTTCGCCACATGTGGTCTTGACGTTATCGTGGAGGTATTGCACTCTGGGACATTTGAGCGGGAAGAGTTGAAGCTGGGCCCTGTCCTTTTGCAGTTGGACAGAGTAGTACTCGGCCGTGATAGTTTAGCTTTCGTCCAGAAGTTTCCAGTGGTACACGCCATGGATAGACCAGACAATCCAGAGCGGGAAGCATCGTCAAAGGAAAAGTCCTTGTTCTCGAATTTCCCAAACCAAATGCGAGTTGTATTTTCATGAAGGGCCTCGGCCCCATGAATTTGTACCCGACGACGATGAACCTCCGGAACTTTCAAGTCGGATAGAAACAAAAAGAGAATTATTATTGTTTTGAAAAATTTGTCACCTGGCGAGAGGCGCGAATCCAAAAAATAGGCTCTGCCTCCTCGCCGAAATATTTTTGCAATTCTGCGCGCGCCAATTTGCAATCGCGGTGCACGCAATTTTCTGCGTCTAATTTTTGTGCAGTGCCTTTCAATTTCTCCTGGAAACCTTTATAAAAATTGTTATTTTGAAGCGAATTTGGCAACTGTTGATTTAAAGTGAGTTTTTGATTTTCTTAATTGGATATTTGTTAATAAAGTACCGGAAATTCAACGCATAAAATTGCGCGCACTGCGATTGCAAATTGGCGCGCGCAGAGTTGCAAAAATATTTTGGCGAGGAGGCGGAGCCTATTCTTTGAATTCGCGCCTCTCGCCAGGTGACAAATTTTTTAAAACAATAATACATGCCGTAGGTGATTTTGGCCAGGACGGAAAGGGTCCATGGGGTTTGAGAGAGAAACAGTAGGGGAAAGTGGATGTTATTGCCAACAAGGTAGGTCTCTTATATACCCAGTAAAATGATCTTTTGGTTTTTGTCGGGCTCTGCCATGAGCTATGGACAAAAGCAAAACATAACAAAAAGTTTCTTGCCAACCTAATACGAAGCCATTTGGACGTACGAGCATGAAAAATGCGCCAGAATAATAAAAATGCACTTTCCATAGATTAAAGTAGATTGGACCTATATTTTCAATAATATCGCTTCCATAACATTATACTTTGTTTAGAAGTATTATTTAAGACAATATTCATTATTCACAAAGCTACAAAAGAAATGGGCGACGTCAGGAAGGTTTCTGTACGCATACAGTACTCCCCCTAGTGGTACTGGAACTTATTAAAACAATAATTACTCAATTAGTTGGAGGCCAAATAACTCGTGTGACATCTTAAAATGACCGCAAACAAATTTAGAAACTTTTCAAGGCAACGAATTTTTGAAACAGGCTTTTGTTTTACTGAAATATTCAAAAAATGACCCTTTTTTTGAGTTTTAGTGCAAAACTTGATTTTTGAAGCGGAAAATAACCGCATTCCAAATGCAAAATTTTGTAAAACAGCACGACGTGCTGCCCGGAACGTTATTGGCAACGCGCTCCGCTGAGTGTCTGCGTCTCCCCGGCGAGAGTTTTCTACAAAAAAAAAGCCCGCGTAGTTTAAATTTTATTTTCCAACGTTCCGTCCAACACGCCGTGAGACAGCCGGTTTTTGAAAAAATTATTTTTTGCCGAATATGGGCTACAGTATCCTAAAATTCATATTCCGAGCCCTTGAATTCAGGTTTTCTGATATCGAATGTGGGTTTTTTGCTCATTTTAAATTTGGTAGAAGTGAATTGAGCAAACAAGTCGAAAAACTCACAAAGAATACGGGTATACCTTAGCTACCGAGCCTCATAACACACACACATTGAAAAATGTGTAACACAGTAAAGTTACACATTTTTCAACTTTTTTCAACCTTTTTAAACTTTTATCTTTTTTTTTGCCGGTTTTACCGTTTTTTATTACTTTTTACAAACATTTTCTTTTTTTTACCAATACTTGTGTCCTATTTGACCATTATTTTCAAGTTTCACACGTTTTTGAGTTTGACTTCAGAATATTTCATGTAGAATGATCAGAAAACTGTTTATGAAAGGAAAATTAATCAAAAGGTCAAAGAAAACCAGGGAAAACAACAGAAATTTAATAAGAAATAGGTTCTTTAAACTTCTGCATCACTTCTCGGCAGAAACCCCAGACAGTCTGCGAGCAGCAGGCGCTCATAGAACTGTCTGCACGCAGTGAAAACGAGTCGAAACTGTCTAAAAGCATTCCAACAGCAGTCAGCACACAATATCTCGCAAAGAGAGGGAAAACGAGAGAACTGTCCGTAGACTGTTGTATCCGTAGACACTTGTATCTATTTTTCACCGGTTTTACTGTTTTTTATTTATTTTTAAGTTATTTTCTTATTTTTTACCAATAATTGTGTCCTATTTGACCACTTTTTTCAAGTTTCACACATTTTTGAGCTTGACTTCAGATTTCTGGTTTATTAACAGAAAAATTAACCGAAACATCAAAGAAAACAAAAAAAACAGAAATTTGATAAGAACTAGGACCTCCAAACTTCCGCATCACTTGGAATAGTCTGTTGTTCCTGCTATTAGTAAGACTCTTGAGGTGTGATGGCTGGATCTTGTCCCACACGGCATCTTTGAGCTCTGCTACAGTTTGAAACTTATTTCCGTGACCATAAACTGATCGGGCAAGAAGTCCCCAGACATTCTTTATGAGATTGAGGTCTGGCGAGTCGGCTGGTCAAGCAAGGACTTTGATCTTCTTCGTGGAAAACCAGTTCATTGTCGATGAGCTTTTGTGAATTGCCGCATTATCTTTTTGAAGTCTTCTTGCGGTTTCGTTGAAAAAGAAGACAATTCCTTTCTGGAGTGTCCTGGTAGTCCATGGAGTTCATCTTACAAGCCACAAATTCCAAGAAAACGAGAGTGTTGGAAACTCATCTCACGACAGATCGCTCATCTCGATCATTGAGGATTCTGGGGGATTCAGTGGGTTTTGCTGAGCCGTGAGCCATTGTATCTCGAACGTAGTTTCATACACAGCATCGTGAACGCGTGATTCTTCTTCACATCTGCAAAGTACTGAATCCAAGTTGAATCATAATGTCCAGTTGAGCTTGCTCTTCGGAAGAGAGATTAGAGGCGAGACCCATGATGATTGAAATGAGGTGAATGAATGTAGCTCATGGCCTAAATCATAGTCATCGTAATTTCAGCTGGCCTAAACGTTTTGTCATATGTTCTGCACATCTTAGAATCACTGTAGTCAACCAAAATCCTTGAAGGAGATGTGACGGTGAAAAAGTTGGAAACTTGAAAGAAAGTGGTCAAATATGCCACAATTATTGGTAAAAATTGAGAAAATAACTTCAAAAGGAATAAAAAACCGTAAAACCGGCGAAAAAAACCGATAAAAGTTTGAAAAAGCTGAAAAAAGTTGAAAATTTATAAGTTTTTTTGGGGTGTCTTATAATTATGACGCGGCTGATTTTTCTATTTTTTGATACTGTAGTCGTAATTTTTGTAGTAGGTACATGAAAATGTGGGTTAATGCGTTATTTTGGACGCTGAAAAAGATCCACCACATGCCGTTTCATAAAAACTTCTAGTATCCCCCAAACCCCGAAAATAGAGGGGTGTCTTATAATTATGACGCGCGCTGTACACTAGTACGCCACAAAATGCAAAAAAGTTTTGAAACGGCCCAGTTTTGAAACGTCTTGGGTAGTATTCAATTTTAGCCCCCACCCTAATTCAAATAAAGCCCCCCAAAAACAACACTAATATAGTCCCCCACCCGGTCTTTCATGCAGAAAAAAAAGGAAAAATTAAGTATCGCCTGATATGGCGTGGTAGCAGAAATATAATATAAACGTGACATCAAAACTCACGAGAATACCACAATGAATTTTCATTGCTTGATCTATCGCAAAGTCCAGTGAACCGCTGATGTGAGGAATCAAATTTTCGAGTTATAATTGAACAAAACCAGGCCAGAAAACCATGTGAGTTTTTATATAAAGATGATCATTAGAGTCCTGAAAATTAACAGAAATCTCCATTTTTCATATCAAAAAGAGAAGGAATTTGTGGGGGGCTTATTTTGAATTCAATAAAATTGAGCTAGTGGGGGTCTTATTTTTAATTTATGGGGGGCTCATTTTGAACAGAGGGGGTTAAATTTGAATAGAAATGGTGGGGGGTTTTATTTGTGGGGGGCTAAAATTGAAGAATACCAGGTTCTTCAATATTAACCCCCCACTTTGTACTGGTGGGGGTCTATAATTGAACACTTTCATCAATTGTGACCCCCCACATTAAAGTGAAACCCCCCACCCATTTTGTACTGGGTGGGGGGCTTTAACAAGGTTGTATACAACGTGGGGGGCCATATTGGGGTGGGGGGCTAATATTGATTTGATTGACTAATTTGAAACGTCCCAGAGCCCGCGCTCCACCTACACGCATTAGAGATGAGAGACGCCGAGGCGTCTCTTTTCTCGATCATTGGTGTCACTTTTCTCGTGCGGGACACCTTGCAGAGATGGATAATACCGTGCCTAAAAATAGTATGAAGCAATACAGAGTAACTGAAAAATGATTAATAGCGAAATTAAAATCTCAAAATTTCGCAACAACAAAAAACATTAAATTAATTTTCCGAACAAAAAATAAAAATGACGAAGTTTTCGTTTCCGCCAATTTGCAAGGGTTTTTTGATGTGGTTTGTAAGAAACTTATGACTCTAGAACAATGAAGTTAGAATTATTTTTTTTATTATTGTTTTTTCAATCGACTTGCGACATGAGAACGCGTGACTCTGCCCACTTTTTTTTCGCGCGACCACGCAAACACAGTTCGATTCGAAGAGAAGCAGAGAAAAAATGTCTTTTGTGTGTGTGTGTGTGTTCTCATGCTGCAACTCGATTGAAAACACAATAATTTAGTATATTTCAGAGCATACCTCAGTCTTCATATTTGCGATAGTTGGAACTACGGTCCTATTGCAAAATTTTACATTTAGCTTCACGGAATTTAGTGGATCGAAAAATCGGTTTTATCGAAATGATGCAAATTTTGTAAAAGTTGAGACAACAACGGCTAGTCTAGCCCGTGTGACAAATGCAATTGCTTTATTGAAGGATGTGAATGAAAAGTCCACAATTATGAAAAAGGTGCTGGGTGAAGTGCTCAATTTTCATGATGTGTCTTTGTTTGACACTATTAATACAACAGATGCCGAGGATATAGCTCAAGCTTTAAAAAGCTATTCCAAGATTGCGGATCAAAAAACGACAAGAATACAGGAAATGGAAAATGTTTTGAAAACACTTGCTTTGCCTGAGAACATTACAAATTCATTGCCTCAAAAACAGTCAACAAATGATACTATTTTGCTTCCATCCATTGAAAACTCTATATCGTCTTTTGCATCATTCATTCATATTTTATCATCTTTTAATATTTCGAAAATTAATTTAAATAATCCAAAAAAAAATATTCAAACTGTTACTGATTCGATAAAATCATTCCAGGAAACTTTGCAATTGCCAGTAAATGATAGTTTTTTTTTCCAACTTGAAGATTTGACGGAAGAATTTGATGAACTTAACAAGAAGTTGATATTAATAACAGATGGGGTTGACATCATGTTATTAGAAAAATATTTGAAAACTTTAAACTTGTACGCCAGGGAAATTGAACAATACGAAAAGCTGACGGATCAGGAATTTTTGACGAGAGTTGAAAAAAATTTTAACAGCCTGAAAGTAACTACCAAAAATATTTTTGACTTTAGAAATACTACAAATAACAATCACATTAAAGAGAAAACATGTAACCTTCATGAATTGATCAACACAACAGTTATGGTTTCGGAGAGAAAATATCTCATCGCCTTTTCTCAAGGATCCAAATATTTCAAGAAACTTATGAAGGATTTCGACAATGCAAATCTCAAACAATTGCTGAATAGAGGAAAATCTTTGAGCGAGTTGAAAAATCTTTTAGAACCAGTGTTAGAAGTCGATATTCAAGTTAACGCAGCAAAACATGTATGGACAAATAAAGTCAGAAAAACTCACTCAAAAATGATTAGTCGTTTATCAACAGTTTTAAATATGAATTGGAAGTTTGAGTCAAACTCGATTCTGGTTTCACTAACTAAAATGAACAACCTTTTGCAAGAATTAAAATCATTTAAGAAATTCAATCATTCAATGATCAACGAGTTCGAACAAATTTTAAATTTGTTTCAGATATTAATAAGTTCTAACAAGAACATTGAAAAACTTGTAAAAGTATGTAAAATGGTCATTACTAAGATCAATAATTTCAAAAAGAAAATTGAAAAACTAAACCTTCCACTTAACAGTAATGAAAGTATTCTAATTTTTAACAGTCTATTATCAGATAGCTGTTTTTCTTTAATGAACGAAAAGTTTCAGCTTTTTGAAGAACATACAAAAAAAATTGAGAGCTTGTCAGCCAATGCAACTGGTTTCAAAAACGTATTTACGGAAACAATTTTCAACGATATTTTCCAAGCTGTTAACATTTCCCGACTATTTGAAGTTTACATAAAACAAATAAACTACGAATTCTTGTTGCTAAATTTTCTTACGCCGTTTCAGGTGGGAGAAAAAGCAGAAATCGAACAGCTGTTTCCATTGTTTTTATCTGCCAAAACCGTTATTGATAAATGCGAAAAACTAGAAGAAAACCTTTACTCGAAATTAAAGAATATAGAAGGTTTTCCAAAATTGACAACGTTTAATAATGCTAGCAAAACTACAATTCAATTAGTTCATTTTCAAAACATTTTGCAGTTTAATCAAACACAGCATCTACGCAAAATTATTGAAGGCTTTTTGAAAAACAGTGAGGTTCTCAGTAGAAAAATCAAAAGTTTACCATTTGGTGAATACTATTCTTTATACGACGTCAATTATTTTTTTGAATTTACTGAATTGATGACCAACCTTTCATCTAAAGTCAAAACTTTATCATCAACACTTCCTAACGAAAAACTAAGTTTCAAATGGTTTGGGAATGTACTGTGCAGATTCAACAACATTTCAATTTTGGGCATAGATCTTTCACACATGTTTTCCATTGTCCGAGATTTGAAAAAAACATCGATTGCTCAATCGCAAGAAGTAAATAATGTTGAAACATTTTTACTTAAAATGAAAAAAATGCAGTTTGAAGCAAAACTGGAAATCAATACCCTTCATCACTTGCTGCCAGAAGCGCAACAATTTTTTAACTATTTTTTTGCGAAGTATCTGCCTGATGAAAAACACAGGTAAACGTTTGATTTTTTGATCTAGAAATGTATGCAATTTATAGCTTGTTTTGGCCTATCGTCGTTACCGCTTTCTTCATGGTGCTGTCCTGTGTATTTGCCTATATCATTCACTGGCTAAGGACGACCATTGAAGAGATACGAAAAACAGATGGCTATAATTCAACTTTTTTCGGATAAAAACTTTTATACAAATAGCAATCTGGTTGAATTTGAAATGAGCTTTTTTGCTTCGTTTTCCTGACAAGGGAGTTCCAAATGGTCAGTGGTTGGGAATTTTCTATAAATTGGCTTCTTTGTATACAGTGCGTAACGCAAGTATAAGCGCACCCCCAAAAATGCATGGTACTGCGTTTGCATGCAATTTGAAGACTCGGGACCTTGAAAATCGTAATCAGCATGCAAAATTACCCCATGACTACATAGTCCAAGTTAATATTCACAACACTCCCACGGCGTGTTCGGGACTACGTTTCAGAAAACTTTTTTAAGATCAAATTCTCGAGCGCCAATTCTCGCGTCTCTGTCTCCACTTTCGCACACTTTTTTCTAGACTTGGCAGAACGCCATTGTCGAGAAATAGACACATGCGAAAAAGCGCGAATTTCTTTACGTAGGGTCTAGCACGCCGTGACTCTTGAAATGGGCCTGAAAAGTCTGAAAAAAGTACACCTGCAACCGTAACATAAGTATAAGCGCACCCCACATAACATCGGAAAAACTCAAGAAAAACACAAGTTGATAATTAGTAGCTTTACCATTAAAGTTTATACTCAGGCAATTGAAAAAAATATTATGAGAAATTTTAGTAATATTGGCAAAGATTTACAAGAATGTTGTGACTCAGGCAATTGAAAAAAAATATTATGAGAAATTTTAGTAATATTCTGAGAAATCGTCATATTGTAAGATTATACAATATATTTGGCTGGCGCATTTGTCTTGGCAGGAAAATGCGCCAGCAATGTTGCTAGCGCAATATTAGACAAGATATTTCAAGAAACACGAGATATTACAAGATATTGTAAGATTTCAAAAATCTTGTAAGATATTACAAGAAATTCCAAGATTCTGTGAGAAATTTCAAGATAATTCAAGAAATTGCGCAATATTGATTTTTTCATTAATCTATTTTCCAATCGCTTTCTGCGCATTTCTGCCGTTTTTCCCTATATTTTAAGATTTTTTTTCCACGTATTCGTTGATATTGATTTTCACATATTGCCCATTCGCGAAAAAAGGAAGTGCGCTCCACGAAACTTACAATTAGTACTTCGTGGATTTAATTTTCGTCGCCATATTTTTTCAATTCACGTTTAAATTCAACGTGAAATGAAATAATTTGGCGACGAAAATGAAATCCACGAAGTACTAAGTTTCGTAGAGCGTACTTGCTTTTTTCGCGAGTGGACAATACTTTACTGTTTTCCTTCAATTCATTATTTTTCTGTGTTATTATCGAGTCAATTTTTTGCCGGTTTCACGTGAAAATTATGCAAACACCAGTTATTTTTCAGAAACTAAAAATCCGCGTGTGGCCACACTCACTCAACTTTTTGGCTCTGGGACGTTTCGAAACCTGTCATTTCGAAACTAGGACGTTTCGAAACTTTTTTGCTAATGGATTTTCGCCAATTGATGTGCGGCGGAATTTGACACCTCCAAATGCTCGTCTAGTGGAGCACACTTGCATACCTCCTCGCGTCGCGCGCCGCTCATATATCAGCGCCCATTGCGGGCACTGAGAATGTGTGCAGCGGTGGCACAGGTGATTCGCGTAACGCAAATAATTTTTTGCGAAATGGGTACGCGTGAACATTACTTTTGTGCGCGCACAATTCGCAATTCGCGAAAATTTACCTGTTATTTGCAAATTGTATGCGCATCCCGAAAAAAATGATAAATAATTGGCAATTCACGAAATGAAATTTTCGCCGACAATAATTTTGTTCGCACACAAATGACAAATCCCGAAAATTTTCGAATAAGTAGCCGTTGCAAAAATTATCAGGTCGTATAATTAATTGGCTTATTGAGCTTATTAATTGTATACACTGGTGAACCGCGCGCGGGCCCGCGGCGGCTCCGCAGACGCTACGGGCCCGCCACGGGCCCGCAACGGGCCCGCCAGCGCTTGGGTGCCCTCGCTGGCCGCTGGCGGGCCCGCGGCGGGTATGCTATCTGGCACGGCCTCCCAGCACGCCAGACAGTGCAATCGCGCTCCACTGAGCTCGCTCCGCTCCTTTTGGCGCGAACTTTAGTTTTTTCAAATTAGTTTTTAATTTAGTACTGAAAATTTACTTATCATCAAATATTTTGTCTTTCCCATAATTTTTTATCGATAAAATTCTCGGCGAAATAAAAAGGAGTGTGAAACCTTTCGAATAAGCGTTAAAATTAAGAATTTGAACTTCTGTAGGAGAAGGAGATACAGTTTGAAGTTATTAATTAAATTAAAAAGACTGTCTTCTTATGAATTTGCCTATATTTTGTCCGTTTTTCGTCTTTGTATTTTCGGCCCGGAGCAACGCGACGGTCAAACGCGTTTAATTGAATTCAATTGAACTCCGTACTTCGTTATTTTCATTTCGTTTGCCAAATTTTTTCTTTCTTTTTTGTATGAAACTCTACTTTTTTCTATGTAAAAATGATTTGTCCAGACCAAATTCATTAATTTTTGTCATAATCAGTCACATATTGCATAATTTTCGCCAAAAAATTTTTTTCGAAATTAAAAAAAAGTTCAACTTCATTTTTCTGGGTTTTTTTTTATGGTTCAAATCAAATCACGGTGATTTGTTTTGAATTTGTGTTATTTTTTGCTCGAAAATAGCAGATTTCAATGAAAATTGTAATTGTTTCTCGCCGAAATGGCTAATTTCCAATTAAATCGGTGATTTTGTGAGTTTTTCGACGCTTTTCCCCACTTTTTGCTCTTTCAAACGTTTCTCTACATTATCTCCGCATATAATTCTTGTTAAAAACTTATTATTGTGTTTTCAATCGACTTGCGACATCAAACTGTGAACTCCCGCCTACTTTTTTTCACGCGAACATTAAATTTTAGTGCATATTGAATTTTTGCGTGAAAAAAAGTGGGCGGAGTTTCACGTTTTGATGTCGCAAGTCGATTGAAAACAGAATATTTCACGAGAAAATCGCACACAAGAACATCAGAGCGCTCAAAGACGCGCCGTCGAGTTGTGCACCAACACCAGAAATGCGTCAGTGATTGGTTGGCGCGTTGGGAGTCTGGGAGGCCGTGTCTGGCAGGTGACTGAATAGTTGAAAATTTTTTATTTCCAATTGGTTTATAAATGAACTTTGGTTATTCTAAACTATGTAAAATTGCACATAAGACACAAGTTAGTTGAGTTTTTGTTCGAAAATGCTGGCGTTCATTGGTGATGCGCTGGCGGGCCCGCTAGCGGCCAGCTGACGATGGTAAACTTTTTGTCTCAAGAAAGTTTATAAATGTTTTTTCCTGGTTTTATGTGAATGATATCGCGTATGATGACATATTTAGTAGACTTTGTTTGAAGAATCGGACACGACCGACGGAGGATAAGTTGCGTTGAAGTTGCGTAGAAGTTTCATAAACGTTTCGTTTGTTTTGATATTTGTTTAAGACGTTTTATTCGAATTTAAGAAATGTTGAATTTATAAGAAGATTCAAATAAAACAGATAAAGGCAATAATAGGCGATACTCGAAAAATTACGAATTTCGTTTTCTGCCCAACTCTGCTAATGCATTCTTACATTGCGTGAATTTTTTTATATCTTGTACATAATTCATAATTATGAACAATGTACTTACTCTAACAGAGGTGCACATTCAGAAACGAAGTTTACAGGACCTGCTAGTAATATAAAACTATAGTTTAGCAGCATTCATTAACTAAAAAAAAGTCTCAAATAGCAATTACGTAGATATACAGTCATTTTTTAATGATTGTATGAGTTTTCCAATGATTATATTTCCAATGATTACAGTTATTTCTTCATTTTTTGAATAAAAACGTGAAAAAAATTGTCACTCCGCCACGAATCCACTATAGATAGTTCTTGTAGAAAAAATGTTGCTACGCTGTGCAATATTCTCAGTACGGAGCGCTGCAAACGCGCTCCCTTCGCACAGTAATGGACGCGGCCGCGTTTGCGACGAGAGAGTGCAGAAAATTGAGAGAGCCGTGGCCGATGTTTTGCTCTGATTTCTCTAAACCTCACTCCAAATGCATGTGAAATTTTTTGTTCGTTTGGAGCGAGTTTTCAGCGTTTTATACCGAGTATATCAGCTGCTAGTAAATCCTCCATCGCCTTT
Organism: Caenorhabditis japonica; assembly: GCA_963572235.1. Lineage (NCBI taxonomy): Eukaryota > Metazoa > Nematoda > Chromadorea > Rhabditida > Rhabditidae > Caenorhabditis > Caenorhabditis japonica. The sequence goes on from OY754342.1 coordinate 6,325,587, forward strand.
TTTCCAAGTTCCCTAAATACTGGGTCAATAGCCAGTGCACGTCGGCGCAGCAGGCTTGACATCATATAATACTCCAATTACCGATTCAATAACGTTGGCATCCAGCGACTGCGGATTGACGTTGTAAATGAGTTGAGCGCAGGCTCAATCTACTTATTTTAAGGCGATTAGGTGTGATTTTTAGATTTTTTGTTCTGTTGGTTTTTCTACTTTTATGGGGTTATTCACGAAATGGCAAAAAATGGCAAAAAACGGCAAAAAAACTGCGCGAAAACTCGGAAAGTGCTCCGATTGACCTGAAATTTTGGGAAATGAGGGAGAAAACTCTTCCGGACATTCCCACAAAATTTCAGACCAAAATATCGATTTTTAAGAAATATTGTTTTTTCTTCTGAAAATGCTCAAAATGGATATTTTTGTCTGAAATTTTGGGGTAATGTCCGGGAGAGTTTTCTCCCGGCCAATACTCAGTGGGTCCCGGATCTTTGGGTCCCAGACTCTTTGGGTACGATGGATCTTTGGGTACGGCTACTCTTTGGGTACCAATTTTGGGTACGGTATCTTTGGGTACGATGGATCTTTGGGTACGACTACTCTTTGGGTACCACATTTGGGTACGGTATCTTTCGGTACGGTATATTTGGGTCCGATGGATCTTTGGGTACGACTACTCTTTGGATACTAAATTTGAGTACGGTATCTTTCGGTACGGTATCTTCCATAAAGCAAGTATTCCAGATCGAGAATGAAAGCGGTAAGTTGCTTTCCGGGCGTGAACTTCATTGTGTAACTAGATTAATTGCTGTATAAATACTGCGTAAGTGTCTTGCTGGTTACTGAAAAGGGAAATGTCCGGAGCAGGCTTTCTCGGAAATTTCCGAAAACTCGGAATTCCGATGTTTGGAATTCCCGAAAAAAATTCCGATTCCGTTCCGAGACAAAGTTATTTCCGAAAATAATTTTGTTTCCGTCGGAAGTAATTTTGTTTTCCAATGTCGGAAAAAACATGTTTTTCTGCCGATATTTGGTACGAAAAATTTTTCTTTTTTTTTTTTTGAAAAAATTCGATCATGTCCGTGACACAAATTTCCTATTCAAAACACGAGTCTACGTATTTTTCCTCAATTTTTTAAACTTTTTTGTGGATAATTTAAGATTTTATGGGCCTATTCAGGTTTATTTCCGATTTTTCCGATCGGAAATCGAAATTCCGTCGGAATTCCGACGGAAATCGGAACGAGTATTTGAAATTTCGGAATTCCGACGGAACATCGGAAGAGAAAATTAAAAAATCGGAAATTTCCGACGGAACTCGGAAGACAAATTTCTATTTCCGAGAAAGCCTGGTCCGGAGGGGTGTCGCCTGGCACTTGTGGATGGGAAACTTACAGTTTGAAAAATTTTGAAAAGGTTTGAATATGCATTAAAAAGTTTTAAAAAGTTTACATCAATTTCGACGACAAAAAGATTGAAAACGGCTCAGAAAAGTTTCAACTTCCCCTTTTTTCTTCAAAAGGTTTAAAAGAGTTTGAAAGTTGCCCAGCAAAGTTTGACTCGTTACCTGAGTCACTGGTTCGAGTTTTGTTGAATGCAATCTCTTGTTAAAGACACACAAAAAAATACAGACCAATCTAAAATTTTCTATATAAGAAAGATAGTAGTAGCAAATATTCCATTTCCTTAACTCACTAAAGTTTTCGCGGCCATTGTGGTAAAGCTGCTAACATGTTTGAACGTTAACCAAAAGGTTTCGGGATCAAGTTTTGTGGAGTTTTATGGAGCGAGACACACAAACAAAGAATATACTAATTCAAAATTTCCATATATATATAGTCGGCGAATACATCATCAACCTCGCTCTACTGCAAAATGCCTGTAAAACAGTGTTGCACTGGCAAGATTAACTCGAATTCTATTTTTTATATTTCTTTTTAACGGAAACTGACGTATCCACGACGAATTGCAGGTAAAATTTGATTTTTCGCTTCAAAACAGGCGCACTACACAGTTGAAAATTGAAAAGTGCCGTAGAGCGAGGCTGATGATGCATTCGCCGAGTATATTTAAGAACTATTAGTAAGTTTCCCACCCACGAGTGCCAGGCGACACCCCTCAGGACATTTCCCTTTTCAGTAACCAGCAAGACACTTACGCAGTATTTATACAGCAATTAATCTAGTTACACAATGAAGTTCACGCCCGGAAAGCAACTTACCGCTTTCATTCTCGATCTGGAATACTTGCTTTATGGAAGATACCGTACCGAAAGATACCGTACCCAAGGTTGGTACCCAAAGAGTAGTCGTACCCAAAGATCCATCGTACCCGAAGATACCGTACCCAAAGATCCATCGTACCCAAAGAAACCGTACCCAAAATTGGTACCCAAAGAGTAGCCGTACCCAAAGATCCATCGTACCCAAAGAGTCTGGGACCCAAAGATCCGGGACCCACTGAGTATTGGCCTTTTCTCCCTCATTTCCCAAAATTTCAGGTCAATCGGAGCACTTTCCGAGTTTTCGCGCAGTTTTTTGCCGTTTTTTGCCATTTTTTGCCATTTCGTGAATAACCCCATTACACTAATTTTTAATTGTTAAGCAAAAATATTTCGTAAATTTACATGTAAGAAGACAATATTGGGGTTACTGGGGTATGAGGAGGGAGTGAGTAAGCGCGCCCGGACGCACACACGCAGTGCATCCAATTGAGACCCAAAAAATAAACAATCGCGCGAAAAATTTCGCATTATCGGAGAGAAAAATCAACGCGCGCGAAATAATTTTGGATAGGATTTCGTAATTTTCACGATTTTGCGTTGGTTTTTCTCTCCGATAATGCGAAATTTTTCGCGCGCCTTTTTTATTTTTTGGGCCTCATTTGAATGCGTTGCGTGTGTGCGTCCGGGCGCGTTTACTCACTCCCTCCTCAGACCCCAGTGGACAATATTGCTCATTTATTCGTGAAATAAAAGGCGCGCACCATGTTTGCGAAATCTCGTGCCCATATTGCAAAGTGGGCGGAGCTTTTTTTTGAAGGATTTTTCTGAAAAAATCTTCAATTTTGTATGTTTTGCTGCCGTTCTTTATCTTTTTTCTTTTTTTTAATTCTTAATTAATTTTGTAAAATAGACTCAATAAACAATTTAAATAATTTTATTTATTTTCAGGTGCTAACCGACAGTGCCAAATTCGACTTCGCCGACTTCGGTAAGGTTTCATTTTTTAATTTATTTTTCTTGCCGAAAAATTAAAATAACGAACAAAATGAACAAAAAGTAAATATACTGACGGATTTCGGATTTTTTTTTCCGAAATTTTTGCCAAAAGAAAATTCGGTACCAACGTTATTAATAATATTGCGAAGTATATCGATTTTTACTACTTTTTATTGAGGAGAGGAGGCATAATATTAAATATTAAATAACATAATGATCGATTATTTATATTTTTGCTCAACTAAATTTAAAAAAAATAAAAAAGTAGTTTTGAAAAGTATTTTTCAAGCATCACGAAATAAATTTAGTCGTCTTTAGCAAAATAAAAACTTATTTGACTTGTACACCGTGATTTTGGCGGTAAAAATAAAGAAAAATAATGAAAAAATATCTCTGAGCATTGATGTCTGTCTCTACGTGTGAAATTTCGCGTCACCAGCAGTTTCTCGGCACCTATTGTGAAAACAAAAAAATTGCAACGCGGTGTTTGCGTACTTTTGAAATTCAAACGAAAATGGGAACAAATCTCTTCATTTCCCATGCTATTTCTTTCATTGTCGTTTGAATTTCAAAAGTACGCAAACAACGCGTTGCAATTTTTTTGTTTTCACAATACAGGACCGATTTGCCCCAAACTTGGCGAATAATTTTCCAACCCAAGGGGCATGTGGCGGCCAAAGCTTGGTGCAAATTGGACAAGTTTGAAGGATAGCATATTAAAAGTACTTAGCGTATTTTGACCATGGCATCGGCGAATTCCGCAAAGAATCTTCTTGTCTTTTATTAAAAATAAAACAAAAACACGAGTTTCTGATTAAAAATCTGCGCTCAGTGAAAGTGTTTTTAAGTATAGAGTTATTCATGTTAGCCAACTTGCATTTTTGTCTTATTCATTTCATACAGAAAACGGAATTTCCTGCAGAAAAAATGCATAAAATGTAATTTTCTGCATGGAATGAATAAGAAAAAATGCAAGTTGCACAAAATGAATAACCCATTATTAACGATATTTTCTGCTGTTTTAAGATAACAAGAAGATTCCCAGCGGTTATCGACCTAACCGTGGCAATCCTCGAAGATAACTTCGGCGACCTCATGCCCCTTCGGTCTGAAAATTTTCAGTGCAAATCGGCCCAGTAGGAGTGGAATAACGCTGTATACACGAAATCTCTCTTGTATGTGGACAGATGTCAACACTTATTTGTAGTGATGGTGGTTTTTGCGCACGTGTCCTTACAATTTGGCCAAAACGTATATTTTTCAATGTCTTTTGGAAACTGTTATGAGATTATTCACAGAACCAGCAAAAATTCAAGAAAAAAATTCAGCGAAAATTCGGAGAATGCTCAGATCGATCTGAAACTTTGGGAAATAATTTAAAAAATACTCTCAAACATTTCCAGAAAACTTCAGACCGGTGAATTTTTTGCTGGGTTTTTATCTTTTTTTGTTGTTGCTTTTTTTGCTGTTTCCGTGAATAATCCCATTACACTTTTTAAAGGTTTCGAACTTCAAATATTAAGGCAAAAAATTGAATTGAGCGGAATTCACCTGATACAAAATAGTGTGCTTTGCAGAATCAACATTTAAAATAATTTTTCATCACAAGTGGTGCCGCGCTCACCGTCGCATCTCTTACACAGTAAAATTAACTCAAATTTTCAGGGCAAATACTCTTTTACTACCGGATCTTTTACTACATTTCTCTTTTACTACCAAATCTCATTTACTACCGCGTCTCTTTTACTACTTTTTTTTCTATTTCACTCTTTTACTACTTTTGTCTCTTTTACTACATGACCTCTTTTACTACTTTTTACCAAATTTTACTCTTCTACTACCTTTTGTCTCTTTTACTACATGACCTCTTTCACTACCTTTTTTTCATTTTACTCTTTTACTACTTTTGTCTCTTTTACTACATGACCTCTTTTACTACCTTTTTTCATTTTACTCTTTTACTACTTTATGTTATAATGAATTCGTGGCGGAGTGACATTTCACTTGAAACTAAACGAAAAATCTCTTAATTTTTCAGTTATTTCTTCATTTTTTCGAATAAAAACGTGAAAAAATTGTCACTTCGCTACGAATCCTGCATACTACCTTTAACTTTGGTCTCCAAATTATTTAATTTCACGTTGAATTTATACTTGAAATGAAGTAATTTGAAAACCTAACTACTAAAAATCGAATATCTTTGAGTTCAGCGGAGCGCGTTTGACCATTTCGGCCCGCCGACAATAGTAAATAAAGAGAAATTTTCCTATTTGCGTTTGACTTTTAACAGTACGCAAACAACGCTTTGCAATTTTTTTGTTCTCATAATAATTCATAGAACTGAATCTTGCCCGTGAACACATACAACAATTGGTATCTGGAAAGTAGTTTACAAAAATTATTTTTTTCAATTAATAAAAGTAAAATTAAAATAGCAAAAAAACAACAATTTAAAGCAACAAATAGCAATACACTCTGTACAGGGCAAAGCGAATGCGCTCTATTCTTGAATAAAGATTGGGTGTGCACTCATGGAATTTACAATGGAGTTAAATGTAGCAGTGTTGCACGAAAATAAAATTTGAAACATGCGGAAAGCGGGAACGGAAACGGAAAGAAGAATTATACGCGGGAAACAGAAACAGAAACGCAAACGAAATGGCAAAAAACTGCGCGAAAACTCGGAAAAAGCTCCGATTTATCTGAAATTTTGGGAAATGAGGGGGAAAACTCTCCCTGACATTCCCACAAAATTTCAGACCAGAATATCGATTTTTAACAAATATTGATTTTTTTTTCCGAAAATGTTTAAAATCTATATTTTTGTCTGAAATTTTGGGGTAATGTCCGAAAGAATTTTTCTCTTGTTTCCCAAAATTTTAGGTCAATCGGAGCATTTTCCGAGTTTTCGCGCAGTTTTTTGCCATTCTGTGAATAACCCCATTACGGGTTTTCGTGGAAGACGGAAACGGAAATTTTTCGCAAACTGATAAATATTTAGTCATGTTCTCAGAACTTCCTGAAAATTGGGCAACATATAGTTGATGGTTAGAGTCCTACTCGGCAAAAACACTTAACAGTCTAACGAGAGTTTTTAAACTGTTCAGTGTTTTTGCCTAGTAGGGTGAACTTTCATCCAAATCAAAAAAGTTCACACTAGACTCTCACAATCAATTATGCGTCAGCCTATTATTTAGGGAATTCTGAAAGCCTGACCATATGTAACTCCCTTGTCAGCTGCGACAGTGTCTGCACCGACTTAAGCGCATCCGGAGCGCCCATCACAGTGTATAGCTATATTAACAATCATACTAGTAAAGGACCCTAGTAAAGGAATATGGACAAAAAAAGTAAACGAGCGCTTAAATATATCAATCACGATTGCAAGCTCCCGGGATACTATGTTATCTTTTTTTGTTCACATTCCATTTCCTATGGTTTAAATCAGTTTTAGCCTATTGCGAACTCAATCAAATGAATTGGGTTTATGAACTTATCAATTAAATTCTTCGAAATTTAGCGATGATTGTTCGTTCGATGATGGACTGAACGCCGCTCTTGGTTTTCTGTAAACTGACCGTTTTTAAATTTATTATAAAAATTGAATGTACCTTTTTCTTCCGGAACGTCTACTTTCATTTAACATTGTGGATGAGAGAAGTGGTACGAAAAGGTTACTATCGGTCAAATTTTCTTTGGAAGTTTGATCCATTGCATCAGAGCTTTCAGCTGACGACGAATCAATTTGAAGCGTTTCGAGCTCTTCAAGCGAGGTGTTTTCAACAGAGCTCATATCACAAAGCAATGATATTCTGAAAATTCTAAACAAACTGCATTAATGTTATTTCCTTACTCGGATACATCAGCCACTCGTCGTATGTGGTTTTGTGAAGAACAACGAGAACCGATTCTATCGCTGTTTTTGCATCCGCTTCTCACTGGAGCTCTCAGCATCACGCGTTGCTTCTGTGTTACTCGCTTCGAAATTAAATTCCATTGAATGATTCTTTCACTATTTTCAAGTGACTGTAGACAGCGAATTCTGCAATTTGTGATTTGAATAATAAAAAGAAATACCGTCTAAAAAAAAGCGGTGACCTACAGTAACCCAATAACACAATTTACGGAGTATTCGTGCTCGAAAAACGCTAACTTTTTTGTTTTTTTTGTTTCCTTTTTTTTTTTAGGTATAAGGCTGGCAGTATCAGAAGCTACTTTTGATTCTTTTCATTTCTATCGTTCATTCGCAAAAAAAGCAAGTGCGCTCCACGAAACTTAATACTTCGTGGATTTCATTTTCGTCGCCAAATTATTTCATTTCACGTTTAAGTTACACGTGAAGTTACCTAAATCATTTGGAAACCAAACAAAAATCACGAAGTACTAACTATTAGTTTCGTGAAGCGCACTTGCTTTTTTCACGAATGGACAATATTATTGATTCAATTTTTTGCCGGTGACAATAGGATTTCACATGAAAATTCTGCTAACACCGCAGTTATTTTAAGAAATGAAAAAGCCACGTGTCGCCACACCCACTCAACTTTTTTCATTGCATTCATTGTCAGTTAAAAATATTTTTTAAAAGCTAATTGTTAGGGTATGTGGCCTCCGATTTTTTGCGTGAACTCTTATGGTGGCCGGCAAGAATATTAAATTGATAATAAATACAAACTATAATGGATTCGTGGCGGTATTTTGGTCCAAAATATCGACTTAAACGACGTATGTAGTCGCCAGAAGCCACAGGCTTATATATATATAAATGCATTGAACAAAATATTTATTGCAATTTTTTCTGTATTCATTGCTTGTACACAAACACTGCGTTGCAATTTTTTTGTTTTCACAATATGGCGGATTTTTTCCTTCCGAAATTCAAATTGAGAAATGAGCAGTTTGTATTTTCTGGAATGCAAGGAATAACAAGGCCGACGGCAAAATACCTATTTTCTACGTGGGGAATTGAGAGACGCGAGACGAAATGCGCGAAATTCCGCTGTTGCGTTTTCGAGCGGTGAAACTTTCAGATATCAATAACAAGCCTGATCTGGCGCCTATCGGCGCAGTGACGGAAAAAATAGTTAAACGTGAAAACCGATTGAACTTGACCCTGACCCTTCAAAGCGAACAGACAAATTTGAATAGCGTAATATATATAAAAAAGATAATGGAATTGTTCTTAACGTTTTTTGCATAAACAAGCCCATACTTTTTGATTTGTTTGCTATACATTTATCATTCGACATTTGAATATTGTAAGTTCAGCAGCAGCGCTGGCCTGTCAAACTTCGTTCGCTGTTCTCTAGTTTTGATGTCCACTTGGGAACAAGAATACCGTATTTACTCTGTTTTCACGGTATGCCGACTTATTTTTCGACCCTCCGAATTGGATGCCGGGCAATGAAAATAGTACGAAACAAAAACTTCTAAAATGTTTCAACGAAGAAATAGCAAAAATCTGAATTCAAGCCAATAGGTGGGAAAAAATGGTTCTGAAGAGTTTAGAAAACAAGAGAAATTAGAGTGACGGTGAGTAGATTAGGCGGTCAAAAGTACCATAAAAAATCCAAAAAATAATAGGCTTGTCCCGTAATCCATTTTAAACGCGAAGCTGCAATCATCACGTGCCAATTTGAATAAAACGACTATAATGAACTACTAATGTTGATTTTTCCTTTAAGAATTGAAAATGTTTTAAAATAAAACGAAAATCAATAATATCGGTCACGGCGCTAATTATGAGACATTTTAAGTAGTCATTTATTGCGTTTTGGGTTCGGAAAATTCAAATATTAATAAGAAAATCAAAAATATCTAAACTTAAAAAAATATTCGGCTGTCATTTCCATAATGTATTAGCATTTGATACTCAGCCAAGTTTTTTTTTTCAATTTATGACGTATTGCACTGGAAATCCATCGTGCGTCGTTTCATAATGCATTAGCATTTGATACTCAGCCGAGTTTTTTTTTTTAAATTTATGACGTACTACACGTGGTAAATTAATTATTTCCCGTTTTTTTTTAATTAAAGTATTATTTTACTTAATATTAAAAAAAATGTTATTACATTTTTTCCAGAATTGGAAAAAATGTAATAGCAAATCATTTGATGCGGGCCAAGAGGACGTTTTTCAATTCCATTTTTTTGGGATTAAAAAAATACAAATTTTTTAAAGTAAAGAAATATAATCTAGAAAATCAAAAACATAATATATTGTTTTTTTTTTTGACTGTCGGGCTAAGAATGTCGATCTCGCGCGTTGTCGATGATCTAAAATTTTTCATTTCCATTCCATTTCTAGAATTTTCCAAGTTTTGTCATTTATTTTTTGATTAAAAATATATTTTCCCTCGAAAATAACTCAACACTTCTTCCGTCATCTGTTTCGCGCGAAATCAATGTTTGACCAATATTAACTAAATTCTTAGTCACACCATGACGCAAAAATGGCTCAATGCCTCCGAATGGGAACAAGTGATCGCGAACCATCTGTAAGTGAATGTTTTTTTTCCCCAGAACAAAACTAAATTTACAGGTACACTGAAGTTGATGAAATTGGCATTCGAGAATTGAAATACTTGTATGACGAGAGAAAAATGACTGTCAGAGTTCCAAGTTGTAGCAATTCAAAAATGCCATTTGACTACCTGATATGGAGCAAAACGTCAAAAAAAAACCATGATAAACACCAACCACGATATGTTAAGCTCAACATATTTGATTCGCCTGTCAATTCAATTCGCTGTGTTGAATTCCAAAATCAGGCGGTTACCAAGAACGTGAGGAATTTTTAAATGTGTATTTGTCAGTTAATTAATTGTTGTTTTTAGATTGTTCCGTTCAAGGAGTTCATCTATGTACACTATACTGTGCATAACAATATGTTCACGGTCCCGGATCCAAAAAGTCGAAAAAGACGTCTTGAAGGTTATTATTAGTTATTAGATTGTCCTTAGTTTTAATTTTCAGACCACGAGATTTTTCAACTCAAAAACTTTGTTCTCCCCAATCGATCCGTGGTAGGCGCAAAGAGATTCGCGGAGACTCAAGGCATTGAAGTCACCACGAAGCAGGTTAGTGGGATTTTTTATTTTTTACTATTGTTCAAAAAAAATGTCACCCTCCTTGTCCGCGTCGTTTTTTAAGAATACCATATTTACAAAAAAAAAAACAAACAAACAAAAAAATTACAAAGCCTGGCTAGGGAAATAAGAGAGCAATCTTCGTAGACTACCCAATTAGCGGCTGAATTAACCCGGGGTGATTGCGGATTCAAACCTGTGGCCTCTCGAACGGCATCAGCCCCCACTACATTATGACAATTGATGAAAATCTCTATGCTATGTACCAGTGATGCCCGGAAATTCCGTTTCCGCCTTTTTAGCCGCTTCCGTTTCCGTATTTTTTTTTCGAAATTCACGGAAAATTGTTTATACTAAAACATGAAACAATTTGCTTCTCTTTCGAATAGATTTCTGATTTTTCCACTTGCAAGTACAAGTGGGATAATTATAATAAGACCCCCCCCCATGACATACCAATAAAACACCACCAAGAAAAGGGTAAGTCCCCCGACCGACAGTGCAAAATATTGATATGATGGGGCGACTATATTGATATTGTGGGAAGGGGGGCTGTTTTGATACAGCGGGGAACTAATTTGATATGAGAGGAAATGTTTTGATTTAAAGGGGAATATTGTGCTGGTATTCTCGTATAGCAGAATAGGCCCCCAGATAGTACAATTTTCGGGTTTTGAAACCCAAAGTTTGCCAAATACTGGCCACCAGACAAAAACCGAGTCGTTCGTGAACGCATAATAACAGTTAAATTACAGATACAGAATCTCATTCGAGGTTCAAAAAGTGCAGTTATTGGACGAACCGGACCACGTTCTACAACGACATTGCCCATTCTTCAGGAAATCCAAGCCAAACACCAAGGAAAAATGAACTACACAATTGGTTAGTAATTTCTATATTCGGACCATATTGCTTACGACAGACATGTCGCGGGCCGGGCCGGATCGGGCCAATGGTGAAGTTTTGTCGGCCCGACCCGCCCCGGAAAGTTTTATAATACGTGAATTTAAGAGAAAATGCCTGTTTAAAAATCACAACAAAGAATTTCACGTGAAACTGTGTGACAAAAAAATATCTTCATTTTTTCCTTATTTCTCCTATTCTCAGTACGGAGCGCTGCAAACGCGCTTCCTTTGCACAGTGGTGGACGCGGCCACGTTGGCGACAAGAATGCAGAAAATTGAGAGACCGTGGCCGATTTTTTGCACTGTGGCGCCGCAGTAACGACGTTTTGAACACGCCATTTCGCGCGCTTTTTTCTCGATTGACGTGGCAACTTTCCCGCGAAATTTAAATTTTAATTTCCATGTACCTCTCAACACCCCGTGGTCGGCGAATACATCATCAACCTAGCTCTACTGCAAAATTCCTGTAAAACAGTGTTGCACTTGCAAGATTAACTCGAATTCTCGTTTAAAACTTATTTTCAACGGAAAATGACGTATGCACGACGAGTTGCAGTTAAAATTTGATTATTCGCTTTAAAAAAGGCGCACTACACTGTTGAAAATTAAAAAGTGCCGTAGAGCGAGGCTGATGATGCATTCGCCTAGTATACTTCGAATATTTGTGTTTAATTGAAAAAAAAACCAAAATAAAAATTGATCTTGCCGACCGGGCCGGGGAAATTTTCTACCGGCCCGAATTTCGACATGTCTGGCTTACGAGAATACCGGGCCGACTCGGTCCGAGCTGGGCCGAAGTATGATTTCAGCGGCACGGTTTTGAAATTTGTCAGAATAGAAGCTGCTCAGTCAAACTTTTCTGAGTAACAATAAAGCCATTATTTAACTTTTTCAAACTTGTCAAGTTTTCCAACTTTTTCAAGACATGTTTAAACTTTTTCAAGACGCTCTAATACTTTTCAAACATTTTCATGCTAACATCAAACTTTTTAAAGATGCTCTCAAACTTTTCTAAGCCATTTTCAAACTATTCTAACCCATTTTGAAACTTTTTGAAACAGTGCTTATTTGTTACATGAAAAGGTTTTGACCCGCGATATTGTGTTTTCAATCGACTTGCGACATGAGAGACGCGAACACAGTGATATTTGAACAGACACAGACAGGTAGCGCACAAATAAGTGGGCGGAGTCTCGCGTTCACATGTCGCAAGTCGATTGAAAACACAATACCTGAGTTTGTTAGCTGGCAGAACTTCGCAGCGGGCTTCTTTTTTTTTGAATAACAAGCATGTGGCTTGTGGCGACTACGTAGCCAACGTAAAATGTTTGTTTATTATTTACTTCTTTTTCTATTCACTTCTTAGTTTATTGCTTTCCTCTATTTTTCAAATAAACTGAGAATTTTGCATTAATTTTAAGAGAAAGAAAGTTTTTTGTGATATTTCATTACCATTGAAACTTCTGGTGAAAAATTTTGTTAGTACAGTTGTAGTTAATAAATTCCAAAAATTCGAAAAATTCGAGTTGACACGTTCAAAATGTTTTATTTTTTCAAGGCGGGCCGGGTCGGAAAACAATTTTTCACCGGCCCGGCCCGGCCCTAGGGCTGATGCACGCCGGGCCGAAATTTGCCAAGTATGCTTTTTTGCACCCCAGAATTGTAGAAGAACGCATTTTCCAGCATTAAAATGCGGAGTCACTAAGCTTTCCACGGCGGGCGTTTTTTGCCCGTCCGACCCGTTCGGGGAAAGGGCCGTCCGATCCCCGGCGAAAAAGAAAAATGCCCGCGTGAAATGTTTATTATTTTTTCCAACTATTCAAAAAATGGAAGAAAAAAGTTCACGCATTTTCTACACTTATTTTCATTTTCCCGTGACAAAATATTATTTTTTTGATTCCACATTTGCCAACGCGATATGCCCTTATTTCTATCCTAGGAAACCGTCACGTAACATTGCAGACCGGGCAGCGCGGACGGGCAGCGGGCACCCGTTCTCCGGACGGGTAACGGACGGCCCGGCCCGTCCATGGTGGAAAGCTTAGGAGTCACTTATTGACTAAACTTAAACTTTTTGACATGGGGTGCGTATTTTTTGGTATCATTCCCAAAATGTGTTTCCGCTAGACGCGCACTGTAGTTTTTCGAACTATAGGGCCCCAAGGGAGCCCCCAGAATCAAATTTTTTATTTTAGACTCAAACAATTTCCTAAACTTCACTTTCGTGCAATCCTTCCCAGAAGCTATCAGTGTCTACTTGAAAAGTTGCCCAGAAAAGGATAGTGTAGACAAATGGAAGTCAGATATTGACAAATTAATTACATTGGAAAAAGACGCCAGAAGATCAAATATAAAAAGTTTGATGGAATCCTGTGAGAATAGCGTAAGATTCCCGTCCCGTTTGCACATCGATACTACCTACAATCTTGGTGATTGCTATGTCACATTTCTAATGGGTGAAACAACAATTTTCAGGTACACCAAATGTATAGACAAAACAAGTAATAGTAAAGTTACAGAACCAAGGAGTCAGGAAAATACAGAGTACTCCCACTAGCATATATGCTCCACACGGATCGGTCCTCTAGCAACCATGTATTATTCGCGGATTTTATCCGCACGGAATTTTTCAAATTCCATGATACATTGGATAAAAAAAGTATGCCCTGCATAATTATAGATGGCGAATCATCTCTAGAAAGATACGGAGAGGTAGTCTTGCTTTTGAAAATTTCCCCCAATTTAACTAAAATTATTAGCATTTCTGCAGGTTCTCGACACACCAACTCTAATATGTGACTTTCACATTTTTTCACTACTACGACACAAGTTTGGGAGAAAAAGCAATTGACCAAGCGAAACCGATCATTTTTGGAAAAATGGTGATTTTTCCACACAGTTCATTTAAAAAACATGGTTTTCAGATTGGCCAAACGTGGAAAACAGGTTTACTGGGCGCATTCAGCGCTGAAGAATACAATATAAAACTGAAAAAAGTGGAAGGAGCAATCAGTAATGAAATCTTCGAGTGGTAAGGTTTTTTTGAATTTTCGAAATTACGAATTGTTCATTTCAGGCTAAACACAAACAAAAAAATGCTTATCGGGTCCGCATCGGCTGCTGCTAAGCTCAAGTGCGGCATACTCCTGCAGTATTGCACAAACAATATTATTGAAAACTTTAACGGTTTTTTGAAAATCGATATCCCAAAGCGAATTCCAGCAGATAAGCTGATTGAAAAATTGGACGAAACATCCGAAAGTAAAACAAAAATTTATCTTGATTTAAGCAGTTAATCACTTAAAATTTTCCAGCCGCAATTCGAGAATGTTGGAGTAGTGTGGTAGGAGCATCGGAAAAAGTCGTGCTTGTGGGAAATTGTGATATGGTGGATTTCGATGCCAGGTTTCAATACTTCAAAACTTTTGGGTTTATGCGATTACGCCTACTTGCTTTAGATATTCCGCTGAAGTTTGCGAGAGGTAAATAAATTATATCATCTAGAATTTTTATATTAGATGTTTAGAAATTGACATGATACAAAGTCAAACGGAAGACCAAGCTGCTGAAAACGTCTTTATCGTTTTTAAAAACGACGAAGTTTTTGTACTGAAAGATACTAACGTTGGCGCCATTACAAAGTAACTTTTAATATAATTTGCAACTTTTAATATAATTTAAATTGCTATCTTCAGAAACGTGCAAGTGGAATATGGTGACAGTGGACTCGCATGCTCCGTGTGTTTGGAAACTCTTCCAAGATTTATTTGCAGTCACGTGTAAGTCGATTTGTCTTATTCCGCTTAAGCTGCAAAACTTTGCTGCAGCGTCGCGCTAACTTTTCGGGAAAGCTGCTTCAAAATGTGGTATTGACCGGGGGATTCACGAATATCGCATCGAAATCAAACAAGATTTTTGGCGCATTCTACGAAAAAATAGAAGATTAAGAGAAGTAAAAAAGTCGCAGCTTAAGAAACCAGCGTTTAGCATTTTTTTTTCGAACATTTTCGCCGGACTAGAAAACCGGAGTCGCTTGTCTATGAAACCTCGACGTCTCCCTGTGGTCTTCTATATTTCAAATAAACGATTATATTTTTTTCGAGGCTAGAAAGAAAAATTTCAGAAACATTCTAAAGAGAAATTAAAGAGATTAAAAATAAAGAAGAAAATAAAATAGTTTCGAAATGAAAAAAAAACATCAAAAGTAGCTTTTGATTTATAAAGCCAACCTTCTTATAATGGGTTCGTGACGTAGTGACATTTCACGTGAAACTGGGAGACGGAAAATCTCTTCATTTCTTCAGTTATTTCTTCATTTTTTCGAAAAAAAAACGCGAAAAAAATTGTCACTCCGCCACGAATCCATTATAGTTTGTATTTATTATCAATTTAATATTCTTGCCGGCCACCATAAGAGTTCACGCAAAAAATCGGAGGCCACATACCCTAACAATTAGCTTTTAAAAAATATTTTTAACTGACAATGAATGCAATGAAAAAAGTTGAGTGGGTGTGGCGACACGTGGCTTTTTCATTTCTTAAAATAACTGCGGTGTTAGCAGAATTTTCATGTGAAATCCTATTGTCACCGGCAAAAAATTGAATCAATAATATTGTCCATTCGTGAAAAAAGCAAGTGCGCTTCACGAAACTAATAGTTAGTACTTCGTGATTTTTGTTTGGTTTCCAAATGATTTAGGTAACTTCACGTGTAACTTAAACGTGAAATGAAATAATTTGGCGACGAAAATGAAATCCACGAAGTATTAAGTTTCGTGGAGCGCACTTGCTTTTTTTGCGAATGAACGATAGAAATGAAAAGAATCAAAAGTAGCTTCTGATACTGCCAGCCTTATACCTAAAAAAAAAAGGAAACAAAAAAAAACAAAAAAGTTAGCGTTTTTCGAGCACGAATACTCCGTAAATTGTGTTATTGGGTTACTGTAGGTCACCGCTTTTTTTTAGACGGTATTTCTTTTTATTATTCAAATCACAAATTGCAGAATTCGCGGTCTACAGTCACTTGAAAATAGTGAAAGAATCATTCAATGGAATTTAATTTCGAAGCGAGTAACACAGAAGCAACGCGTGATGCTGAGAGCTCCAGTGAGAAGCGGATGCAAAAACAGCGATAGAATCGGTTCTCGTTGTTCTTCACAAAACCACATACGACGAGTGGCTGATGTATCCGAGTAAGGAAATAACATTAATGCAGTTTGTTTAGAATTTTCAGAATATCATTGCTTTGTGATATGAGCTCTGTTGAAAACACCTCGCTTGAAGAGCTCGAAACGCTTCAAATTGATTCGTCGTCAGCTGAAAGCTCTGATGCAATGGATCAAACTTCCAAAGAAAATTTGACCGATAGTAACCTTTTCGTACCACTTCTCTCATCGACAATGTTAAATGAAAGTAGACGTTCCGGAAGAAAAAGGTACATTCAATTTTTATAATAAATTTAAAAACGGTCAGTTTACAGAAAACCAAGAGCGGCGTTCAGTCCATCATCGAACGAACAATTTTTCGAAGAATTTAATTGATTCGTTCATAAACCCAATTCATTTGATTGAGTTCGCAATAGGCTAAAACTGATTTAAACCATAGGAAATGGAATGTGAACAAAAAAAGATAACATAGTATCCCGGGAGCTTGCAATCGTGATTGATATATTTAAGCGCTCGTTTACTTTTTTTGTCCATATTCCTTTACTAGGGTCCTTTACTAGTATGATTGTTAATATAGCTATACACTGTGATGGGCGCTCCGGATGCGCTTAAGTCGGTGCAGACACTGTCGCAGCTGACAAGGGAGTTACATATGGTCAGGCTTTCAGAATTCCCTAAATAATAGGCTGACGCATAATTGATTGTGAGAGTCTAGTGTGAACTTTTTTGATTTGGATGAAAGTTCACCCTACTAGGCAAAAACACTGAACAGTTTAAAAACTCTCGTTAGACTGTTAAGTGTTTTTGCCGAGTAGGACTCTAACCATCAACTATATGTTGCCCAATTTTCAGGAAGTTCTGAGAACATGACTAAATATTTATCAGTTTGCGAAAAATTTCCGTTTCCGTCTTCCACGAAAACCCGTAATGGGGTTATTCACAGAATGGCAAAAAACTGCGCGAAAACTCGGAAAATGCTCCGATTGACCTAAAATTTTGGGAAACAAGAGAAAAATTCTTTCGGACATTACCCCAAAATTTCAGACAAAAATATAGATTTTAAACATTTTCGGAAAAAAAAATCAATATTTGTTAAAAATCGATATTCTGATCTGAAATTTTGTGGGAATGTCAGGGAGAGTTTTCCCCCTCATTTCCCAAAATTTCAGATAAATCGGAGCTTTTTCCGAGTTTTCGCGCAGTTTTTTGCCATTTCGTTTGCGTTTCTGTTTCTGTTTCCCGCGTATAATTCTTCTTTCCGTTTCCGTTCCCGCTTTCCGCATGTTTCAAATTTTATTTTCGTGCAACACTGCTACATTTAACTCCATTGTAAATTCCATGAGTGCACACCCAATCTTTATTCAAGAATAGAGCGCATTCGCTTTGCCCTGTACAGAGTGTATTGCTACACTGGTGAAGCGCCACGGGCCCGCGGCGGGCCCGCTGCGGGCCCGCCAGCGGACCGCTGACAGCTAAAAGAGTACACGCATGGTGCACGCAGCGGGCCCGTGGCGGGCCCGCCAGCGGTTCGCTAGCATTGATGTAGCATCGCGGGAGTGACTACCTTCTTGCTTTTTTCTTTATTTGATATTTTCTCATGAAAACTAACACAGTTCGTGTTTCTATCAATATTTATTGAAAAAAAAAAACAAAAATTCAATACATCAATTATTTATTTTATTCCAAAATTCGTCGTTGTCGTTGTCCAGCTCATCTCAGCATTGATCGTCCTCATCGAGATGTGGCACGTGTCTGAAAATTCAGTAAATTTTGTTGTGTAAGATATTCGGCCTCCCGGAGGATGATAATTTCTTTTTAAATGTTTATTAGGCAAAGCGCTCTAATTTTTATGACCCAAATTCCGTAAACGTGAAAAATTTTACAAACAAAGCCAAAATAGTGTCAGTTTTTATATCATTTAACTTTGGGCCTCCTTTGTATGAATTTTCAGTTAAGCGTCGGGCGCGTTTGCTCTCCGCCGGCGCATGAGTGTGTGCTCCATGGCCGTTACAATCTATTTTTTTTTTCAAGTATTTTTACTGTTGCACAAGCTATATCCACTGAGAATCGTCTAGTTATTATAAATCAGCAGAAAACGTCGTTCAAAACACCCGAATTCTTCAGAGCTTGGAACAATCTTTTCTAACGCGAGAACGCTAGTATCGGTTCTCAAAATTAAAAATGGACCGGTTTATTCAAGAGGAGAATATAATTGCTTAATGCTCGACAGAATTAAAGGCAAAAATTTTACTCAAAACTCATATTTTTGTTTCATTTTAACTAGACAATTCTCGGCGGCTTTCCCCGGTGTAACGGTGAAAAAATCCCAAGTGCCTTCAGTATGCTACACTTCAAACTTAACCGATTTGTATCAAACTTCGGCAGCCTTGTTCCACTTTGTTTTAAAAATGTTTCACCAAGTTTGATGCAAATTGGTCCAGTAGTAGCTGAAAAAACGCACACGAAACCTCACACGGACACTGGTGCAAAAGACATGAATAAACACATATTTTTTGCTTTATTTTTGTTGTAAAAAATAAAATTTTTAACGAGCAGAACCTAAATCACGGTCTACAAGTCACATAGGTGTTTTTGTGCGTAACAAAACACGCCTAAATTTATTCGACGATGTTTTTTTAAAAACTTTTTTCCAAAAATTCTGCACTTTTGCATTTGTATTGTATTTATTTGTGCAAAAAGATGACTCATACATTATTCTGCTAATAATTGCAATTGCTTAAAAAATATTGAACGTTTTATCAATAAAAAAGAGTACAAACGGAGCTAGAATTCATTCAGCGATGGTTTTTAAAACATTATTTCAAAATAACTTTATGTTCTCTGAATGTTAGCAATTTTTTGTGCGAGTTATTTATTTTTCTTGTTAAAAAGATAGGTAAAATTTATAAATCTTTAGCCTATTCAATAGGAAAAAATCGATATTTTTCGAAGCGGCGTGCCGCATCTATTCAAAATCATTGTTAGGGCATAATCAATTTAGATCCGCTCGTAAATTTTATTTCTCTTCTTTCTTTAGAACATTTTTTTTTAATTTTTGACAGTAAAAATAATAAAAGAAAAGAAAATCTTACCGACGTCGGCGGTGTCAAATGTCCATTGTCCCGCTGGCACCTGAAACAAAAAAATTTGAAAAAGGTATTGGTCATATTCAAACCAAATTAATAAAGATTTAAAAGAAAGAAAAATGATTTAAAAAACGGCAGGAAAACATACAAAATTGGAGTTTTTTTGGCAAAAATCGTTCAAAAATGTTAAGCTCCGCCCACTTTGCAATATGGGCACAACATTTGGCAACCATGCTGCGCGCCTCTTTTGTCACGAATAACTGGTCAGTATTTTCCGCTTCCGTTGTTATTTTTGGAACATTTTTGATTAAAGATCAAAAATGAGTACGAAATCACTGAAACGAACAGAACAAATAAAGAAAAATCACACGTAATCGTCTTAAAATTGGCATATTGAGCGATGTTAGCCTGCGCTCAACTCATTTTCGACGTCAATCCGCAGTCACCGATTTTCATCGTTATTAAATCGGTAATTGCAGTATTATAGGCTGCCAAGCCTGCTGCGCCGACGTCCACTGGCTATTGATAGTGCATTTAGGGGGCTTGGAAAAAACAAGGCACGCTAAAAAACGATAAAGGTCTCTTTAGCAACCGATACTACACGCCGTAGCAACATTTTTTTAAGAAGAACTAATGTGTTTTCAATCGACTTTCGACATGAGAACGCGAGACTCCGCCCACTTATTTGTGCGCTACCTGTCTGCGTCTCTTCAAATATCACTGTGTTCGCCTGGTCGCGCACAAATAAGTGGGCGGAGTCTCGCGTTCTTATGTCGCAAGTCGATTGAAAACACAATATAAGAATTAGAAAACGCAGAAAATCTCTCGATCACGCAACGTGAATTGCAGACTTTCCCGCATTTCGTCGCGTCGCTCAATTTCCCAAAGAACGAAACTCGTAGGTTTTCGAATACCGCCTACTTTTGCCTACATCTGTTTTATTTGAATTTTCGGATAAATTAAAGATTTCTTGAATTAGAATAAAATTTCGTAAACAAATATTAAAACAAACGAAACGTTTATGCAACTTCTACGCAACTTATCCGCAGTAGGTCAAGTCCAATTCTTTAAACAAAGTCTACTAAATATCTCATCATGCGCGATATAATTCACGTAAAACCAGGAAAAAATATTTAGAAACATTCTTGAGACAAAAATGTTACCATCGGCAGCTAACCGCTGGCGGGCCCGCGGCGGGCCCGCAGCGGGTCCGCCAGCGCATCACCAATGAATGTCAGCATTTTTGATCAAAAACTCAACTAACTAGTGTCCTATGCGCAATTTTACATGGTTCAAAATAACCACAATTCATTTATAAACCAATTGGAAAAAAAAAATTTTCAACCTGCCAGTCACCTACCAAATATCATAGCCGCCGCGGGCCCGCCAGCGGCCAGCGAGGGCACCCAAGCGCTGGCGGGCCCGCTGCGGGCCCGTGGCGGGCCCGTAGCGTCTGCGGAGCCGCCGCGGGCCCGCGCGCGGTTCACCAGTGTATTTGTTGCTTTAAATTGTTGTTTTTTTGCTATTTTAATTTTACTTTTATTAATTGAAAAAAATAATTTTTGTAAACTACTTTCCAGATACCAATTGTTGTATGTGTTCACGGGCAAGATTCAGTTCTATGAATTATTATGAGAACAAAAAAATTGCAAAGCGTTGTTTGCGTACTTTTAAAAGTCAAACGCAAATAGGAAAATTTCTCTTTATTTACTATTGTCGGCGGGCCGAAATGGTCAAACGCGCTCCGCTGAACTCAAAGATATTCGATTTTTAGTAGTTAGGTTTTCAAATTATTTCATTTCAAGTATAAATTCAACGTGAAATTAAATAATTTGGAGACCAAAGTTAAAGGTAATATGCAGGATTCGTAGCGAAGTGACATTTTTTTTCACGTTTTTATTCGAAAAAATGAAGAAATAACTGAAAAATTAAGAGATTTTTCGTTTAGTTTCAAGTGAAATGTCACTCCGCCACGAATTCATTATAACATAAAGTAGTAAAAGAGTAAAATGAAAAAAGGTAGTAAAAGAGGTCATGTAGTAAAAGAGACAAAAGTAGTAAAAGAGTAAAATGAAAAAAAGGTAGTGAAAGAGGTCATGTAGTAAAAGAGACAAAAGGTAGTAGAAGAGTAAAATTTGGTAAAAAGTAGTAAAAGAGGTCATGTAGTAAAAGAGACAAAAGTAGTAAAAGAGTGAAATAGAAAAAAAAAGTAGTAAAAGAGACGCGGTAGTAAATGAGATTTGGTAGTAAAAGAGAAATGTAGTAAAAGATCCGGTAGTAAAAGAGTATGGATGAGGACGAACGGCGTGAGATGTGCGAGATGAATGGGACAACGGCAGCGAGGAACTTCGTGATAATATTAATAATTTTTGTATTAAATTTTTGCTTTATTTTTTCAATAAAGATCGATAAAAGTAGTATCAGTGTTGGTTTTAATTAGAAAATATCGAATAAATAAAAAAGCAAGAAAGAAGTCACTACCCGCGATGTAGCAGCTAGCGAACCGCTGGCGGGCCCGCCACGGGCCCGCTGCGTGCACCACGCGTGTACTCTTTTAGCTGTCAGCGGTGCGCTGGCGGGCCCGCGGCGGGCCCGCTGCGGGCCCGTGGCGCTTCACCAGTGTATGTATTTTGTAAAAATAATATGTTATTTTATTATATATGAAACTCAAAAAAAATTACATGGTAACAAAAAATCATTCAATATTAAACAATTCACAATATGCCTATAGGTTTGGGGGGGGGGGGGATATTTTAAAGAAACGTCTATAAAAGTAGGATAAACGATCGGGATAAAAATCTGAGAATGGCCCGATGAGTCTGAAACTTTGGGAAATTTTGGCAAAAATTCACGCTGCGTTAATTGCACAAGCCGAATCGCTCACTTGTGCTGGAGCGCACTTGCTGACTCTGGGTCTCTCTGTTTCTAATGATATTTCTTCTCTCTCCATTTGCACACTTATTTTTTTCAATTTTAAATGTTTCTCTCTCATTTTTCTAGCTAAAATTAATGAAAAAATATATTTTAAGCCTGAAAAAATGATACGGTCCAAAAATCTTCTGAGATACTTCTTTCGGGCAGATGTTTCACTATCTCACTCATTTATTAGTGTTTTTGAGTTTAAAATAGAACTCAGAACGTATTAAATACACCAGAAATTGTGAAAAATACTTTTTTACATAAAAAAAAAATAATTTTAAGAGGTCCGAAAAAACAAGAGAAAAATTTATTTTTTTAATGCCCTCCACCAACACGCATAACTTCGAAAAATGTACTTTTCTAATGGTATTTGTAGCCAAATTATATTATTCTGATATGATATGGGTCATCACAAGAAAAAAAAAATGAAAAACACGAGGAAGGATTCGAACACCCACCTCGAGATCGTCGGTGGGAAGTGCACACCAGCAGTGTGCCTTATCGAAAAAAAATTTGTCGACAAATGCCCTTTTTGACAAATTATCGACAAAAAATTTGTCGAATTTGTCAAAATTTTGTCGACAAATTTATCGACAAAAATTCGAATTTGTCGTTTTTGTCGATAAATTTGTCGACAAAAAATTTCGACAAAAATTCGACAAATTTGTCGACAAAAAATCGACAAAAAATTTTCGACAAAAAACGACAAAAAATTTCGACAAAATATATTTTCTTGCTAGTCGACATCGGTTGCCGCGCCGATCTCATGCAAATGATAGCGATCGCGGACCCGTGATTTGTCGGTAAAAGAAACTATGTATAGCCGGTTGCGTTCTCCAAGAGGGCAGCTACCAGACAGCTACCTGGCAGCTATTTGGCGGCTACCTGGCAGCTATTTGGCGGCTACCTGGCAGCTATTTGGCGGCTACCTGGCAGCTATTTGGCGGCTATTTGGCAGCTATTTGGCAGCTATTTGGCAGCTATTTGGCGGCTATTTGGCGGCTATTTGGCGGCTATTTGGCAGCTATTTGGCAGCTATTTGGCAGCTATTTGGCAGCTATTTGGCAGCTATTTGGCGGCTATTTGGCGGCTATTTGGCGGCTGTCTGGCGGCTATTTGGCGGCTATTTGGCGGCTATTTGGCGGCTGTCTGGCGGCTGTCTGGCGGCTGTCTGGCGGCTGTCTGGCAGCTGTCTGGCGGCTGTCTGGCGGCTGTCTGGCGGCTGTCTGGCAGCTATCTGGTTCGATTTCATACCAGTTCTATTTCGTACGAGTTCTATTTCGTACCAGTTCTATTTCGTACGAGTTCTATTTCGTACCAGTTCTATTTCGTACGAGTTCTATTTCGTAAGAGTTCTATTTCGTACGAGTTCTATTTCGTACGAGTTCTATGTCGCACGAGTTCTATTTTGTACGAGTTCTATTTCGTACGAGTTCTATTCCGTACGAGTTCTATTCCGTGCAGTTCTATTCCGTAAGAGTTCTATTTCGTACGAGTTCTATTTCGTACGAGTTCTATTTCGCACGAGTTCTAAAACGTAGCAGTTCTATTCCGTGCAGTTCTATTCCGTGACAGTTCTACTCCGTGCGAGTTCTATACCGTAGCACCCCCGAAGGAACTGCCCGGAATACAGCTATCCAAAATAGAATTGTAAAATTTGATGTCTTCTGCAGTTCTACAACAACACTTCGAAATTGCGCGCTGCATTATTTAGCCAATTTGTCGAAATTTTTTGTCGACAATTTGTCGAAATTTTGTCGACAAATTTGTCGAATTTTTGTCGAAATTTTTTGTCGAATTTTTGTCGACAAAAATTCGACAAATTTGTCAAAATTTTTTATCGACAAATTTGTCGAATTTGTCGATTTTTTGTCGATAAATTTCGACGAAAAACTTTGACAAATTTATCGACAAATTTGTCGAACCTTTGTCGATAAGGCACACTGCACACCAGTACACCACCGATGCACACTTTCACCAACCCCCGGAGGCCGCTCATATGATCGGCGGCCCGCAGCGAGCTGCTATGCAAGTGCGCTCCCCCGAAGTGAGCGATTCGGCTTGTATAAATAACGAGACCTCAAAAATTCTGCCAAGCATGGAAAGTTTCAAACATATCGGAGCTTTCTCTAATTTTTTTTTCCTTCAAATTAATCCTCGATCTCCTTGCGCTGACGAGTGTCGTTCGCAGTTCGTACTTGCCCTGAAAAATAATAAATTCAGCTTTTGCGAATCGGTATTTATTATCGTTCAAGAACTTTTTCGCGCATGCACCGTCTATTATTAAAATTTTTAAACGCCGACAACATGTCGCAAACTTTTAAAGTCATTAAAAACATATTGTTACGGCTAAAACTGCTGCCTCGCAAGATTTTAAAAGCGATTTTAAACACTAGGAGAGTGGCTTTCTGTATTTCAAGCACGGTGAGTTTAACAAAAAAAAAAATAAAAAAACGAGAAGGAATAAAAACTACAAAAATATTGAAGCATTTTTACGAAAAATCCAAGAAAAATATCATAAAAATAAAAATTTTGAGGCAGGAATGAATTTATTTGGGCCTCAATCAATGATGAGCAAAGTTTCGTTGCGAGAGTTCGTTCGGGATTCGCCAATTGTATTTTCGCGATTTGTCAATAATTTACCCATAATTGGGAAATTACGACCATATGTCGACCATGCATTATTCACAAATAGTGCTCAAATCGCGATCTTCTTCTTGGCGATTTGTGTACAATTTTTAAATTGTTGGTCTGCACATATTATGCATAAGTCGCGAATCACCTGTGGGCCTAGTGGTGAGAGCTTGCGGACGCCAATCTGAATGTTGTGGGTTCGATCCCCTTCCGCGTTTTTTTTTTATTCTTTCGTATCTGCTCAGCCTAAATCTTATGGATTTTTGTTTCGAATACCACAAAAAATTACATTTGCGTGTTGGAGGAGAACGTTAAAAAAAAAAATAAATTTTCTTTTTTTTTCGAACTACTTTAAATTCGTTAGTTTTATTTAAATCGTTCGGCAAGTAACTTTTATCCAGAAAGTTCAGCGGCAAAACGCCGGAAGCATGTGTGAAACCTTGAAAATGGGCGACCGGAGGGAGCTGGGCGGAAGCTTGGTTTGAATCTGTGGTTCAAAACAGAAAACAAAAAAAAAGTGCATCAAGAGGTATTGAACCCAGGCCTCCAGATCGGCGATCGAAAATGTAGACCACACAGGTGATTCGCGTGACGCAAATAATTTGTCAAGAATTGTTCGCGCGTTTGCGAAATGGGTACGCGTGAACATTACTTTTGTGCGCGCACAATTCGCAATTCGCGAAAATTTACATTTAATTTGCAAATTATATGGTCAAATACTCTTTTACTACCGGATCTTTTACTACATTTCTCTTTTACTACCAAATCTCATTTACTACCGCGTCTCTTTTACTACTTTTTTTCTATTTCACTCTTTTACTACTTTTGTCTCTTTTACTACATGACCTCTTTTACTACTTTTTACCAAATTTTACTCTTCTACTACCTTTTGTCTCTTTTACTACATGACCTCTTTCACTACCTTTTTTTCATTTTACTCTTTTACTACTTTATGTTATAATGGATTCGTGGCGGAGTGACATTTCACTTGAAACTAAACGAAAAATCTCTTAATTTTTCAGTTATTTCTTCATTTTTTCGAATAAAAACGTGAAAAAAAATGTCACTTCGCTACGAATCCTGCATATTACCTTTAACTTTGGTCTCCAAATTATTTAATTTTACGTTGAATTTATACTTGAAATGAAATAATTTGAAAACCTAACTACTAAAAATCGAATATCTTTGAGTTCAGCGGAGCGCGTTTGACCATTTCGGCCCGCCGACAATAGTAAATAAAGAGAAATTTTCCTATTTGCGTTTGACTTTTAAAAGTACGCAAACAACGCTTTGCAATTTTTTTGTTCTCATAATAATTCATAGAACTGAATCTTGCCCGTGAACACATACAACAATTGGTATCTGGAAAGTAGTTTACAAAAATTATTTTTTTCAATTAATAAAAGTAAAATTAAAATAGCAAAAAAACAACAATTTAAAGCAACAAATAGCAATACACTCTGTACAGGGCAAAGCGAATGCGCTCTATTCTTGAATAAAGATTGGGTGTGCACTCATGGAATTTACAATGGAGTTAAATGTAGCAGTGTTGCACGAAAATAAAATTTGAAACATGCGGAAAGCGGGAACGGAAACGGAAAGAAGAATTATACGCGGGAAACAGAAACAGAAACGCAAACGAAATGGCAAAAAACTGCGCGAAAACTCGGAAAAAGCTCCGATTTATCTGAAATTTTGGGAAATGAGGGGGAAAACTCTCCCTGACATTCCCACAAAATTTCAGACCAAAATATCGATTTTTAACAAATATTGATTTTTTTTTCCGAAAATGTTTAAAATCTATATTTTTGTCTGAAATTTTGGGGTAATGTCCGAAAGAATTTTTCTCTTGTTTCCCAAAATTTTAGGTCAATCGGAGCATTTTCCGAGTTTTCGCGCAGTTTTTTGCCATTCTGTGAATAACCCCATTACGGGTTTTCGTGGAAGACGGAAACGGAAATTTTTCGCAAACTGATAAATATTTAGTCATGTTCTCAGAACTTCCTGAAAATTGGGCAACATATAGTTGATGGTTAGAGTCCTACTCGGCAAAAACACTTAACAGTCTAACGAGAGTTTTTAAACTGTTCAGTGTTTTTGCCTAGTAGGGTGAACTTTCATCCAAATCAAAAAAGTTCACACTAGACTCTCACAATCAATTATGCGTCAGCCTATTATTTAGGGAATTCTGAAAGCCTGACCATATGTAACTCCCTTGTCAGCTGCGACAGTGTCTGCACCGACTTAAGCGCATCCGGAGCGCCCATCACAGTGTATAGCTATATTAACAATCATACTAGTAAAGGACCCTAGTAAAGGAATATGGACAAAAAAAGTAAACGAGCGCTTAAATATATCAATCACGATTGCAAGCTCCCGGGATACTATGTTATCTTTTTTTGTTCACATTCCATTTCCTATGGTTTAAATCAGTTTTAGCCTATTGCGAACTCAATCAAATGAATTGGGTTTATGAACGAATCAATTAAATTCTTCGAAAAATTGTTCGTTCGATGATGGACTGAACGCCGCTCTTGGTTTTCTGTAAACTGACCGTTTTTAAATTTATTATAAAAATTGAATGTACCTTTTTCTTCCGGAACGTCTACTTTCATTTAACATTGTCGATGAGAGAAGTGGTACGAAAAGGTTACTATCGGTCAAATTTTCTTTGGAAGTTTGATCCATTGCATCAGAGCTTTCAGCTGACGACGAATCAATTTGAAGCGTTTCGAGCTCTTCAAGCGAGGTGTTTTCAACAGAGCTCATATCACAAAGCAATGATATTCTGAAAATTCTAAACAAACTGCATTAATGTTATTTCCTTACTCGGATACATCAGCCACTCGTCGTATGTGGTTTTGTGAAGAACAACGAGAACCGATTCTATCGCTGTTTTTGCATCCGCTTCTCACTGGAGCTCTCAGCATCACGCGTTGCTTCTGTGTTACTCGCTTCGAAATTAAATTCCATTGAATGATTCTTTCACTATTTTCAAGTGACTGTAGACAGCGAATTCTGCAATTTGTGATTTGAATAATAAAAAGAAATACCGTCTAAAAAAAAGCGGTGACCTACAGTAACCCAATAACACAATTTACGGAGTATTCGTGCTCGAAAAACGCTAACTTTTTTGTTTTTTTTTGTTTCCTTTTTTTTTTAGGTATACGGCTGGCAGTATCAAAAGCTACTTTAGATTCTTTTCATTTCTATCGTTCATTCGCAAAAAAAGCAAGTGCGCTCCACGAAACTTAATACTTCGTGGATTTCATTTTCGTCGCCAAATTATTTCATTTCACGTTTAAGTTACACGTGAAGTTACCTAAATCATTTGGAAACCAAACAAAAATCACGAATTACTAACTATTAGTTTCGTGAAGCGCACTTGCTTTTTTCACGAATGGACAATATTATTGATTCAATTTTTTGCCGGTGACAATAGGATTTCACATGAAAATTCTGCTAACACCGCAGTTATTTTAAGAAATGAAAAAGCCACGTGTCGCCACACCCACTCAACTTTTTTCATTGCATTCATTGTCAGTTAAAAATATTTTTTAAAAGCTAATTGTAAGGGTATGTGTTTTGAATTGCGTCTCCCATTTCAGGGATGTGCCCAAACATGACCCGATTACCACAACCAGTAAAACAAGGTTTCTGTGCTACTCATCTTTTATTGATTTTATTGCATGGCTCAAGTTAACCTTGTTTTAGGCCACTTGAGTCTTACGTGCTATAGATAAATTACAAAATATATACAAAAAATGGTGACAAATAAAAAGGTGGAAAAAGTGCCAAGTGAAGAAGGAAACAAGCGGGGAGCGGGGGCGAGCCGAAATTATTCTAGGATTGGTGCGTCGACAGGAGCGTGTTTGCTGTAGTGCGTCCAGGTGTATGCGCGCAAGTGTAGTGTTTTGGCGCCACGTTCAAATTGTCTTGGAGCTCTCGGGTCGACGATGGTGCGGCTTGCTTGCGACGATGCTTGTTTTCTTCCAATAAAATTGGAATAAAGTGAAAATAATATGTATTCTGTGAAGGTCTCGATAGGAGATGCTTCTGGTGTCTCCGTATTCGTGACACTCCCCCGGGCGAGTCGAATGCTCTTAGGGTTAATCTTTCACGTCTTTTATTCCAATATTCTGAAATGTTCAGTGTGATGTGTCACAGTTATAGTAGGTTATGCCCTCTTTGGCTTTTCTAGGTAGATAACTTCTGTTGCTCTTTTGCTGATTCTTTGCGCTCTTTTTTACCAGATTGGAAATTTCTTTTGGTTTAGAATCGCTACTTTCGGTTGGTTCAGTGGGTTTGGTGCAATTCTTACTGTTTTGATTTGAGTTTTCGTTTTGTGTTGCTTCGTCTAATTCTAAAGGAATCAGCTGGTTTACTGACCGTAGTACTTCCAAGTTGCTTTTCTCTATTACTATCGATACGGTTCTGATGTCTCCAGTACTGGGGTCTGGATGTAGTTTTGTGATTCTAGCTAGGGGCCATTTATATCTCGATGTCAGTTTCTCTTCAACTAGAACGAGTTGTCCGACTTTTGGGGTTGCTCTTGTGTAGTGCTTGGACTTGGTTTTTGCTTCTTTTAGCTGCATTAGGTATAAATCTTCCCATTGCTTCCATAGCTCTGCTAGATGATTATTGATGGATGCGAGGTGTTCTCTCGTTAGTCTTTCGGTTAATCCTGGATGTTTCATTGCTTCTAGGATATCAACATTCTGATGAACTGATAATGTCACTTCTGGTTGAATGAAGTCAACCGGTCTGACTGGAACGTTTGCATCTTGGGTTTCTGTATTGTAGCTGATTGGGCGAGAATTAACAATTGCTTCAATTTCGGTTATAATCGTGAATAATTCCACGAATTTAAACTGTCCGGTGCCCCCTGATGAGTACAGGAGCTTTTTTACTATTCCAATCAGTCTCTCGTATATGCCTCCTTTCCACGGACTCAATGGTGTGTAGAATTTCCAATCCATTGGGTGAGTGTCCAGGAACGTGCCGATGGCCTTATCTTCTTCTGCCAAACGACGGATGTCGCTATTGAAAATTTTCTCTCCTAGTTTAAACGTTTTCGCATTATCTAGGATTACTGTTTTTGGGGTTCCTCTTCTAGAGAAAAA
Source organism: Caenorhabditis japonica (assembly GCA_963572235.1). Lineage (NCBI taxonomy): Eukaryota > Metazoa > Nematoda > Chromadorea > Rhabditida > Rhabditidae > Caenorhabditis > Caenorhabditis japonica. The sequence continues at coordinate 6,355,721 of OY754342.1, forward strand.
TCTCCTCATGGCTAACATGAATTCCAGTGTTCCATTGTTTGAGACTAATTCTAGGTGAACTTTTCTTGTTACTAGGCATGTACATATCAGTATCCAACATTTCTGTGGGCCTGATGTTCCCAAGTAAGTTAATGGTCCGAAGTAGTCGAGACCAATGTTCTGGAACGGTCGGGATTTCCGAACTCTATAATCTGGTAGTGGAGGAATGTCCGGGTACCTGAAAGGTCGTCCAGTTAGTTTTCTGCATTCTGTGCAAGAGTTTATAACCCTCCTCGCTAGTTGTCTTGCTGCTTGTATCCAGTATTCTTTTCTAATTTCTGTTACTGTTTGCTCTACTCCTATATGGCGGTTTTTTGTGTGAATTTCTCTTGTTGCCAGCTCTGCTAGCTTATGTTCTCTTACTAGGATAATAGGGTATATTGTTTGTTGAGGTAAGGCAGAGTTGTCCAGTCTTGTACCATGCCTGATTAGCCCGTATTGGTCTTGCATTGGTTTCATGTCTTGTGCTATTCTGCTGTTTAGTTGTGTAGTTGCCTCCTTGTAATGTTCTATGATGATGTAGTACAACACCGCTTTTCTTCTTTGGTTGTAGCCTGCGATCCCAGGTATTGCCGTCGTATACAAGTTCTTGATTTTGTCATTACAGTCAAGCTGCTTTGTCTGTGCTTTTTCGGCAAATTGTTTTTGTACGATCTCGATGAGTTCGCTCAATGACTCCACTGCTTCGAATGGTACGTTCGACACGTATACTGTTGGGTCCTTGGCGGATGATGTAGTTAGGTTCACTACGTATTCGTTTATTCCCTCTGTCTTGGAATAAATTAACTTTCCTTCTTTACCGACGACCTCTTCGGTAATAGCTGATGACAACCACTTTGGAATGAGTGTGCTATTGGTCCATATTTGTGGCCAATACTCTCTAGGCTGTTGGAGGAACTTTGGTCCTTTACTCCACAATTCCGACTCAAACAGATCCGTGGTGTTTTTGCCTCTTGTTGTGAAATCTGCTGGGTTGAGATCGGTTGGGACATGATGCAGGTTGTGTCTGATGTTCTTGTCTTCTATTATCTTGCAATTCTGTTTTATTTTATCGACTCTATGCTTCACAAAGCACTTCAGTGTCTTGTGTGTTGTCGTCCATCCTAACGCAATCATTGAGTCACAGAATAACTCGACCGATTCAAATGGGATCAAGTTGTGTAATTGTTGTGTGAGGAACACGGCACAGTTTGTGCTGGTCTCTAATGCTGTGAGTTCTAGTCTTGGAATTGTCATTCTTTCTCCTTCTTTCAATGGTTTTACTCTTGATTTTGCTAACAAAAGTGCACATGATGCTGGTTCACTGGGGAATTCGAATCGTATATACGCTGTGATTCCGTAATTATTTTTTGATGCATCGCTGAACAAAATCAGCTGTGTTTTGCTATAGTCGTATCGGGTTGTGAGTTGTCTCGGCATGGTATATTCTGTGTGGTGGAAATCCTTTTTAATTGATTCCCAAATTTGTGTTGTCTCCTTTGGAATCTTTTGCCTCCATTTTATCTGCGTGCTCCACAAGGATTGCAGAAATGATTTTAGTCGTACAGTTAGTGGTGCTAGAACTCCTGTTGGGTCGTAGATTTTTGCTAGAAATGAGAGGAGATCTCTTTTGGTCGGTCTCCCTTCTGGGGGTGTTGGGATAGAAATTGCGACTGTGTCTTTCTTAGAGTTAAAGATATGTCCAAGAATTTTGTTTGGTTTATCGGGTGCTCTGTCTTCTGCTCTGATAAACTCTGTTACTTTCTCGGAATTAGTTTGGTACTCTCTGAGTCTCATTCCCCAAGTACCTGTTGCTTTTTTTGAATCTGTGTACATCTGTTTGAGTTCTTCTTCTGTGTTTGTTGTGAATAGTATGTTATCTACATAGAGATTTCTGTTGATGTGCTCATTGATGCTTGCTGGGTATTTGTCCATGTAGGCTAGGATAGCTGCTGCCAGTAGAAATGGTGAGCATGTTAGTCCGAATGGGATTCTTTTAAATCTGTAGGTCACGATGTTTCCTGGCACTAAGCCTTTTTTGATATCGCGGAACCACAAGAATCTCGTGCAGTCTCTATCGTCTTCTTGCATTCTGATCTGATGGAATGCCTTTTCTATGTCACTGGTCATGTAAAATTTGCTAGTCCTTGCTCTCAGCAGTATACCTAGAATTTCTTTCAGAATCGATGGTCCTGCATGGACACATTGGTTTAGTGAGAGCTCGCCGGTGACGTGTGAGCTTCCATCAAATACCATTCGTATTTTCGTCGTGTTTGAGTCTTTCCATACGGTTTGATGCGGGAAGTAGAAGCACGGCCGGTCTGTCGGTGGATGTTCACTGCATTCTTCAACAATATCGGTCTTTAATTGTTCTCTAACGATATCGTCGCATGCTGCGAACAGTTTCATGTCTGCCATCAGTTTAATGTATGATGAGTTTAATCTTTTTCTAGCTACTGCTAGATTGTTTCTCATGTGGATTTGGCTTCCATTAAATGGGAGTTTAACAAAGATTTTTCCTTCTTTCCAAATTGCAGTTCGTTTGAATTCTGCTATCATTTCATCTGCTTGAGATGTTTCTTCCGCTATAGTGTCAGGATTCTGGAATCCGAGAACATTTAATGTCCATAATTTTTCTGCTGCGATTGTGAGTTGTGCTGCTTCTTCTTTTAGCTCTTGTTCTTTTATTACAAAACATATGTTCTCATGCCAATCCTCTGTATAGTACACTTCAACTTCTTGGTCGTTCTTTTCGCTTTCCTCTATTGTGCCTATTGTAGTGGGGATTAAAAAATCGCCTATTTGTGTTCTGATCAATGTTTTCTGTTTATTCAGGCTGTGGAATGTTGCTTGACTTAGCATGGGCCAAAGAAGATCTGTTCCAATAATCATGTCGATGGGTTTTCCGTTGTTTTGTTGTAACTGTTGGATCGGTTCCGTATCGACTCCCAACTCTTTCATTTTTCTTAATTCTGTCTTGGTTAATGCTGGTAGTTTGATTTTACTATTGAGCGCTTTATAGCCTTTGAATTGGATGATTCCGGATCTCGAGGGAACATCGTAAATATTTGCTGTATAGCTGTTTTCGCTTCCTACTCCTTTCAGTTTTATTTTTGTAGTTCCCGAGATGTCGAGGCTGTTTCTTTTTGCTGCACTCTCGGCTATAAGGCAGCAGTTGGCTCCGGTGTCGATGAGCCCAATCAGTTCTTTTCCATCTGTCGTTCTGAGGAGTAAATAAGACATGTAGTTGTCCTGTAGCTGAGTTGCTGTGGACACGTAGACTTCGTATCCCTTTTCTACAGTAGGAACATTCTCTGGCTTTATGGTCTGACTTTTTTTAATGTTTTTTTCTTGAAATTTTTTTGTTTTCGCTCTTATGCTCTTTTTTCTTTTATTTTCATATATGGCCCAGCTGTTGCTGAACTCTGTCCCAACGCTTGTTGGGTTGCGCGCCTTCCGAGAGGCGCTTGTTGTGGCCAAGTCTCTAATGAGACTTGGTCGTTCTCGTTGCTGTGGGGCTGGTGCCCCATTCTTCGACTTGATTTCTGGTAGCCTCGTGGATAACTGTGTTGTGTGATTTGTTGCAGTTTCTACACTTGAGTTTGTGGCGAAGGCGGCAATTACGGGACTGGTGGTTTCTTTTGAAGCATATAAAGCACAAGTTGTTTGCCTTTGCGATGTTGAGCTTCTCTTCTGGTGTTTTTGTGCATTTCCAGAATGCGTGCTTGTTCTTTTCTCCTTCCTTATGGAACATGCACTTGAGTTCGTGACCGTTGCTTCTAGGGTGGTCACCCTCTTCCCGAAACCCCTTTCTTGCCTTATCTGATATCTCCTTTCCATATTTCTGTTCAGTTATGTTAGCTTCCTGATCACTCAGCTCGAAGTCTTTGACTCCTCTTCCACTCTCTAGTGCTCTCTTCCTTTGCACTATTATTTTCGAAGTGATGATTGTGTCTACCCAATCGATGAAAGTATCGAAGTCACCGTCGAAGTTTTTGCGTTGCGTTTTCACTGCTAGTTTTTCGCCAATTTCGGATGGGAGCTTGTTGATGATCGCCATGTAAATGAGTGCGGAGTCAACGTCCACTCCACGATTTTTCATGTCGTAGACGATTGCCGTCAATTTGCTGATGTATGCTTTCATCTTTGTGAAGTTAGTTTGGTGAATTTCTGTGCTCAGGAATTTCACGTTGAGCTCTTCTTTTGGGCGAATTTTTTCCAAGTAATTTCTATCCAGAATTTTCCATGCCAACTGGTAGTTCTCCTTATGGAGGGTGAGCCCCGTGAGAAGGTCTCTTGCTTCTCCTTCCGTGCTTGCTTTCAATTGGATGAACTTGGTCATTGTGGATAATTCGGCATTGTTTCCATAACATTCCATGAACATGATCTTCCACTCTCCATAGAACATTTTGTTCTTGCCATCGTACTTTGGCAATTCGACTAATTTGACTCTAGGGCGTTGTTGGTACGATCTGCTTTTAGCTCTACCGGAGTGGCTTTCTTTGGCAGTGTCGTAGACTGATGCTTCATGATCTGTGCCGTAGTCATCTGATGAAGCTCCGAATTGTGAGTCGTCACTAGTGAATGGGATTGATGCTTTTATTTTTCTTTCACCTTTCTTTTTCTCGTTGGTTCTATATTCATTCTGATCTCTATGCTGTGCTCTGGATTTTCTTGACTTTGACCTCTGTTCGTTGTCAGTTCCGGAGTCTTCGGTTTTCAATTCTCTGGCTTTGAGTTGTACTAAATTTGCTTTTTGCTTGTCTAGTTCAGCTTTCTCTCTGGCCTTTTGTTTTTCGAACTCGTCCTTTTCTTTTTTTAAGTTTTCTTGCTGTTGTTCGACTGCAGCCAGTTTAACTCGCAGGAGCTCTTCGTGCAGGGATTGCCCGTGCTGCTCCGCTGGTCGTGCATTTCTCGACAGATTCAACTGTTCTTGATCTGTGTTACTTGCGACGCTTTCGTTGTCGTTCAAGTCTCCCTGTTCTTCATAGATGAAGTGCTCTCCGAATCTTTCTGATCTTGGAGAAGGTGCCTGTGCTTCTACTCCGATCATGCTGTCGATCAGTGCTTTCAGCTGGGTGTTCATGTACTCCAGTTTTTTGATTCATTCAGGATACTCTTTTTCTTCTGTGTATGCTTTTAGCACAGCACGATAGTGCTCCGTTCGGTCGGGCAGCTCTGGATCCTCACGATCCAGTTGTAGTTCTTCTTCGATCCATTCGTTGATGCTTTGCAGAGTGTCCAGGCATCCTTCTACTTCTGCTTGCTGGCGAACGATATCTTCGGCTAAGGCGTGTTTTTCTTTGAGCCCGGCTACGATGTTGATCAAAGTTTCTTGCCCGGTTGTGAAACACTCTGTAGCTTTCTTCGCGAATCCCGTGATTCGCTGCTTTTGCGATCGTAAATTCTCATTCAAGATGCGCATGGTTGCTTGATGATGGTGGGTTGGTTTGGTAGATTCTGGAATGCGATACTATTATTTATCTTACTGGTCCGGACAGATATAAACAATAGTACAAGGAGGAAGCAATGTCGGAGAGCGGTGGTTCAAAAAGAAATGAAATACGGTAAGGTGTGTTAGACACATTTTGTTGGTCGTTATAATTGCCACGAGCTCTGTATTCGTATTTTTCTACGTTCAATAGTATGTCTGGCCAGTCCATAGCTATTGATTAGCGAAACGGTAGATACAGAGCTTAGTTTTTTTTTTTTTTTTGGCCCTCTGTCATCCTTTTTTTTTGCTTTTGTCTTTCTCAAACTGTTTGTCGGAAAATTCCTGGAATCTTTACTTGTAGGCCCTTTCTCATCGTTCTGATGTGTGCCTCATGAATTTTGCCACCATTTGGAGATGCTTAATAGTTCCCTCCTTGCATTGGCGAATGTTCTTCGTGATCTGATATATAGTTGGAGATGCTCGATGGTTCCCTCTCATTGTGAAACTATATTCGTTGTGATCCGAAATATAATTGGAGATGCTCAATGGTTCCCTCCCTTCAATAAGTTATGTTTATTCGCGATCCAAAAATAACAAATGAGATGCTCTGTGGTTCCCTCATTTGTTTAACTTTTGTTGAATGATCCCAAATTATCGATGGAGATGCTTATCAGTTCGCTCCCTATCATAACTTATGTTTTGCGATCCAAATTATAGTTGGAGATGCTGAATAGTTCCCTCCTTTCAATTAGTTACGTTTTTTTTTTGTTTATAATTGAAGTTCAGCGAATGAGATGCTCCGTGGTTCCCTCACTGGCTTAATTTTTCTTAGATTATCCCAATTCATCGTTGGAGATGCTCGATAGTTCCCTCCTTTTCGTAACTATTGCTTTGTGATCCGAAATTATAGTAGGAGATGCTTAATAGTTCCCTCACTTACTAAATTTTGCACTTAGGCGATCACAATCCGGTGTTGGAGAATCTCTTAGTTCCCTCTTATACACAAAAATACCCCTTTCTGTCGGATGTAGTAATGAGGGTGTCGACATGCCCACCTACTCCGATCGATTGAGGTCGCTATAATTGAATTCTGCTTAAATTTTTTTTTTTTTGAATTTAAGTTTGACATCTGTGAGAACTTCTTCGATGGTGGCTCTCTTTCGATAACTTAACTATTGCTTTTCAAACTTTCAATACTGCAATTGTGTAGAGTTTCTAGCTCCACTCCCCCCATGTTTCTATTGGGGTCTTCTTGACGTGTATATTCTGTTCTCTACTCGAGAATATTGTCTGCTATTCTCAAAACGGAGCGCTGCAAACGCGCTCCTCCGCACAGTCGTGGACGCGGCCATGCCGGCGACGAGATAGTGCAGAAAACCGAGAGAGCGTGGCCGATGTTTCGCTCTGATTTCTCTAAACCTCACTCCAAATGCATGCGAAATTCTTTGTTTGATTGGAGCGAGTTATCAGCGTTTTATACATAGTATACCAGGCTATTTTCTCGTCTTCATGGAAAAGCCATACTTCTTATTCTCTCCTTTTCCGCGGAGCCCCCACAAAGTCCGCATTCACTCTAATTCCATATTCCCATTTGAATTGTTCTCTTTCTTTCTTTTTTTTTTTTTTATATTTTTTTATTTTTATTTTAATTTTATTTTTATTTTACTCGCTCGGTATGGCAACAAATATAAAACACAAAAAGTTGGTAAAGTGAAAATGGGCGGGGCGATTCAATTATTTACAAATTAATTGGCCTTCGAGTGCAGTGCTCCTCCTATCCAGGCCTCCTTGTTCTGTTCCGCCTTCGCCTCGTTGTACTTGTTGAAAAATTCAACGTGGTGCTGGTGCAGAACTGGTATTCCGACCGCCTTCGCTTGCTTAGCGATTTGACAGACACCACTAAACGGCCTGTGCGCGATTGAGGTGCTGACCGCCAGTGTGCGGCAGACGTGGCACGGTGATGGTGGGCGGAAACATTGGTGCTCCTTCGCTCCGTTCGTACTGACGAGGCAGACCAGGCAGTTTGTTTCCCTTCTTGTCCTTGCCATCCAGGCTGTCCTTGCGACGAAGGGGACGTAACAGTCCTTTGATTGATGAGGCGGCAGGGTGGTTTTTAGAACTCTGTTTCTGCAAACCTCACACTGCGTTGCCTTCTCCGCCGCCGTGATGCTTCCAATCACGCCTCGCTTTGCTTCAATTGCCGACGCTGCAACTCCTAGCCTGTCGGCAAAGATTTGCATCAATTCGTCTTCTTCTGCGTCGAGAGCGTGCTGGGCGGCCAACTTGCGCAGTCTTCGAATAGATTCGTGGTCCGCGTCTTCTCTATTGCTTGCTTCGCGTGCTTTGTCGGCGATTGCTTCACTTTCGTTGGCTTGGGTGTCGCCGTCTCGCTCACGTGCTTCGCCTTCGTCTGCTTTTTGCTTCTTTTCTTCCTCCACCTTCAACTTGCCAAGCGCCTCCATCATCTCAAGCTGTGCTTTGCTTGGGTCTGGCTCCGTTTGAACCTCCCTGTCGAGGAATGGTCCTTGGTTGGTGTTGGTGCTGGCGTCTGCTTTGCGACTCCATTGCACTGTCATGGTGCTGACGTAGGTGCTGCGCGCTGTGCTTTTCACAATCCTCTGTAGCCGGCGGATTTCTCTTTCTTGGTCTGTAATGAATTAAGAATTATTAATTTAGTTAAAGTTTTTTTTTTTTTTTTTTTTTTTTATAAGTCGATAATGCTTGACTTTTCTTCAACTAATATAGGACTCATTGTTATTCAACCCATACAGAATACTTTTTTTTTTTTTTGTGAATTTGGTCGGCAATTTGCCTTGCAATCTACAGGGAATGTATTTATTTTTATTTTGAAGCCGCCAATTTCTCTTATGCCACGCCAGCCTTTAACGATTTTGTTTTGCTACTTTTTAACTATGGGCGGCAATTCGCTTGGCCAAAGCGACCTGTGCCAACGAGAATTCTATTTAAATTAATTTAACTCGCTTGGCAACAACTCCATGTTTCGGCAAGATTTCTTAATTAAGTTAAAACCTCCACAAAAAAAAATAATTTTTTTTGATTTTTGTTTTTTTTTTTTACAAACGGCAGGAAAATTATCATTATTTTTTCTCTTCTTTTTATTTTTGTGGTCAAATAAATACTCACACTTCAGCTGCTTTTGCAGTTCTCTCGTCTCCCATTGGCGGAGGCGGCGTGTCTTGCGCATTGTCCGTCTGCCCATTTTTGCTCTCGTATTCTGGAAGTAATATTTTAATGAGTTGGCGATAGTTTAATCTGTTACCTCTTCAGAGACTTGATTGGCGTCCATTGGCGAGTGAATCAGTAGTTGAATCGCAGATTCGAACCGTTTAATTCGAAAGTCGAAAATATTCTGTGATTCCCGCCTGATCTTTTGAATATTGCAGTGCGGCGAACGGAGTGTCGTTGTGTTTTTCGCGTGCGCCTCTCAATATTATGTGCTCTCTCGTCGCTCTTATTTCTCTGTGCCTTCTCACTGTGCGAGATGCCGTTGAATTCGAATGTTCCCGCTAGATTTTTGACTATTGCAGTGCGGCAAACGGAGTGTCGTTTTGTTTCTCGCGTGTGCCTCTTAATATGGTATGCTCTCTCGTCGTTCGCCGTTTTATTTCTGGTCTCTATTGGCACGCGCTTCGGATAATGTTAAGGTTTCTCCGTAACCTTCACGAGGAGGATGGTTGACGTATTCTGCTCCGTTCTTCTATCTGTCGCGGTTTCAAATCTGTTATGTTATCTTCCGCTGGTAATTTTTTTTTCTTTTTTTTTTTTTTTCAGATATTGTTCCGGCGGAATCCTGTTCGTGATCATCATATTTTTTTTTTGTTTGGCACTTCGGCTCTAAATTTTGCACTAATCGGCTTCGAGTATTATTGGATTTTTGTCGACGTTTGGCAGAAGTCCGTTTTGAATGAATTGGCTTCTTTTGTTCGTCGAAGATGTATTCTTGCCTGGCGACGTGCTGCCCAACTTTTTCGTCTGCATCTTCTTTGATCGTTTTCTTGGAACTCGTTTCCGGTAATTTTTTTTTTTTTTGTAGTGTTTATCGATTGGTAGAGTGATCCACGACCTGGTTATGCGATGCTGTTTTTTCGGCGACCGATGTGTGCTGGATAACTTTTCGACCTTTTAAGACTCTGACCATTCACAAACTTTATTTGATGACAATGGGTATATTAAGGGAAAGCAAAAAAAAAAACGAAAAAAGGGAAAAAAAATTTTGAAATAAGAATGTGGGGGAATGGGATCAAACTTAAAAGATTGGATGGTTCAACAATTGTGCCTGGCCTGCTGATGTGCTGTCGACGAGCTACGGAAATGTAGCTCTGCAGAGCCAGCTGAGGTGCTTTTTATTGCACAATTCGCATGGTCGAGATTCGGCGAACTTGCATTTGGCCTTGTGCTGCTTGCCGCAGGTGATGCAAATTCCCAGCTCCTTGCTTCGCTCCCAACGCTCTTTGCTTGACGGGTATCTGCAGCAGACGATGGTTTTGTGCTCATCCGATGGGCACAGCACGCAAGGATGTCTGAGCCTCTGTAATAAGCATACGATATTGATGAAAGGAAAAAAAGTTTTTTTTTTTTTTTTTTTGTACTTTCAGTTTTTCCTCTTTTTTCTTTTCGACGGCTGCCAGGTATTTTTGCTCGGGGGTGAGTTCGGGAGTTGTGGTCTCTTGTCTTGCCACCTTCGGGTTGCTTTGCTCTTCGTCCACTGATTCGGCGCTCTTGCGTTTGGAGGTGTTCAGTGTATTGGAACCTGTGCGATGCTCATTCTGATTTCCAGATTCGCTGCCGAGCTCCTTTTGATGGACTGCAATATTCCAAGCCCTTTCCTTGCTTGCCTGTTCCAATTCCCACTTTTTCATCCATTCCTGAATGTGTGCTGTGGTGAATTCTCTCCAGGTGCTGTTTGCTGCTCTTTCGCCTTGGACCAATGCTTCCACAGTTGTTTGGAGTGCTTGGAATCGTCCGATGATGCTGGTCTGCTCATCATTTGTGCTTTGGATGCTCTTCACGATCTTCATCAGCATGCTATGCAGGACGAGTTGGTTGCCCAACGTTGCTGACCCGCCTTCGCTAATTTGTACTCCAAACAGTGATTTTGGTAGCTCATCTGGAAATATTGACGAAATTGTATAGAAATTATTATTTTTTTTTTTTGACAGTTTTGGATTCTATATTCTCACCAAGTTGCTCGCTCAACGCCTGGATGCTTGTCCCGTCGTTTGCCTTGCTCGGGTGCGCGACTTCTTCTATTTTTGTGTTCTGCACTTCCTCGTTTTCACTTTCCCCACCCTTCTCTTCTTCTTCTTCGTCTTCTTCATCTGACTGCTCGTCTTCCTCGGACTCGTCTGATAGTGGGGGGGTTGCATTTTGCCGAGGTGCTTGTGCTTCACACATTCGCTCTTCGTGCTCCATGACTTGAATGAGTGCCACTTTTGCCTTCTGAGCTCCTGCCGGTGCTACGTTTTCCTGATCGTTGAGCAAGTGTGGGTGCTCCATTGGTGATGGTGCTGACTGTATGTCTTCGTTTCCTGGCTCCACCATTGGTCTTTTTCCGTTGTTAACTATTGTTAACGGGGTCCTCGGCTCCTTCGGGATCTTTTGGTTGCGAACCTTGCGGGATTTCTTGTTACTTTTCGTCATTCTGAAAAAGAAATTTCAGTATCTCGTTTAAAATTATTTTTATTTTATTTTGTATATATATATTTTTTGCACGTGTTTGGTGTCACGTGTAATAACTGCCTTGCCACGACTGTTTTACGGACAAGGTCTTACGCGACAGGGAGGAGCAGAAAAAAAAATCCTGTAATTCTGATCGGCAAAGCGGGTTTTTTATTTTTATTTAGGTCGGGATGTAAATAATAAAAAATACCATGTTTTGAATTGCGTCTCCCATTTCAGGGATGTGCCCAAACATGACCCGATTACCACAACCAGTAAAACAAGGTTTCTGTGCTACTCATCTTTTATTGATTTTATTGCATGGCTCAAGTTAACCTTGTTTTAGGCCACTTGAGTCTTACGTGCTATAGATAAATTACAAAATATATACAAAAAATGGTGACAAATAAAAAGGTGGAAAAAGTGCCAAGTGAAGAAGGAAACAAGCGGGGGCGAGCCGAAATTATTTTAGGATTGGTGCGTCGACAGGAGCGTGTTTGCTGTAGTGCGTCCAGGTGTATGCGCGCAAGTGTAGTGTTTTGGCGCCACGTTCAAATTGTCTTGGAGCTCTCGGGTCGACGATGGTGCGGCTTGCTTGCGACGATGCTTGTTTTCTTCCAATAAAATTGGAATAAAGTGAAAATAATATGTATTCTGTGAAGGTCTCGCTAGGAGATGCTTCTGGTGTCTCCGTATTCGTGACAGTATGTGGCCTCCGATTTTTTGCGTGAACTCTTATGGTGGCCGGCAAGAATATTAAATTGATAATAAATACAAACTATAATGGATTCGTGGCGGAGTGACAATTTTTTTCGCGTTTTTTTTTTCGAAAAAATGAAGAAATAACTGAAGAAATGAAGAGATTTTCCGTCTCCCAGTTTCACGTGAAATGTCACTACGTCACGAACCCATTATAAGAAGGTTGGCTTTATAAATCAAAAGCTACTTTTGATGTTTTTTTTTCATTTCGAAACTATTTTATTTTCTTCTTTATTTTTAATCTCTTTAATTTCTCTTTAGAATGTTTCTGAAATTTTTCTTTCTAGCCTCGAAAAAAATATAATCGTTTATTTGAAATATAGAAGACCACAGGGAGACGTCGAGGTTTCATAGACAAGCGACTCCGGTTTTCTAGTCCGGCGAAAATGTTCGAAAAAAAAATGCTAAACGCTGGTTTCTTAAGCTGCGAGGCTTACTTCTCTTAATCTTCTATTTTTTCGTAGAATGCGCCAAAAATCTTGTTTGATTTCGATGCGATATTCGTGAATCCCCCGGTCAATACCACATTTTGAAGCAGCTTTCCCGAAAAGTTAGCGCGACGCTGCAGCAAAGTTTTGCAGCTTAAGCGGAATAAGACAAATCGACTTACACGTGACTGCAAATAAATCTTGGAAGAGTTTCCAAACACACGGAGCATGCGAGTCCACTGTCACCATATTCCACTTGCACGTTTCTGAAGATAGCAATTTAAATTATATTAAAAGTTGCAAATTATATTAAAAGTTACTTTGTAATGGCGCCAACGTTAGTATCTTTCAGTACAAAAACTTCGTCGTTTTTAAAAACGATAAAGACGTTTTCAGCAGCTTGGTCTTCCGTTTGACTTTGTATCATGTCAATTTCTAAACATCTAATATAAAAATTCTAGATGATATAATTTATTTACCTCTCGCAAACTTCAGCGGAATATCTAAAGCAAGTAGGCGTAATCGCATAAACCCAAAAGTTTTGAAGTATTGAAACCTGGCATCGAAATCCACCATATCACAATTTCCCACAAGCACGACTTTTTCCGATGCTCCTACCACACTACTCCAACATTCTCGAATTGCGGCTGGAAAATTTTAAGTGATTAACTGCTTAAATCAAGATAAATTTTTGTTTTACTTTCGGATGTTTCGTCCAATTTTTCAATCAGCTTATCTGCTGGAATTCGCTTTGGGATATCGATTTTCAAAAAACCGTTAAAGTTTTCAATAATATTGTTTGTGCAATACTGCAGGAGTATGCCGCACTTGAGCTTAGCAGCAGCCGATGCGGACCCGATAAGCATTTTTTTGTTTGTGTTTAGCCTGAAATGAACAATTCGTAATTTCGAAAATTCAAAAAAACCTTACCACTCGAAGATTTCATTACTGATTGCTCCTTCCACTTTTTTCAGTTTTATATTGTATTCTTCAGCGCTGAATGCGCCCAGTAAACCTGTTTTCCACGTTTGGCCAATCTGAAAACCATGTTTTTTAAATGAACTGTGTGGAAAAATCACCATTTTTCCAAAAATGATCGGTTTCGCTTGGTCAATTGCTTTTTCTCCCAAACTTGTGTCGTAGTAGTGAAAAAATGTGAAAGTCACATATTAGAGTTGGTGTGTCGAGAACCTGCAGAAATGCTAATAATTTTAGTTAAATTGGGGGAAATTTTCAAAAGCAAGACTACCTCTCCGTATCTTTCTAGAGATGATTCGCCATCTATAATTATGCAGGGCATACTTTTTTTATCCAATGTATCATGGAATTTGAAAAATTCCGTGCGGATAAAATCCGCGAATAATACATGGTTGCTAGAGGACCGATCCGTGTGGAGCATATATGCTAGTGGGAGTACTCTGTATTTTCCTGACTCCTTGGTTCTGTAACTTTACTATTACTTGTTTTGTCTATACATTTGGTGTACCTGAAAATTGTTGTTTCACCCATTAGAAATGTGACATAGCAATCACCAAGATTGTAGGTAGTATCGATGTGCAAACGGGACGGGAATCTTACGCTATTCTCACAGGATTCCATCAAACTTTTTATATTTGATCTTCTGGCGTCTTTTTCCAATGTAATTAATTTGTCAATATCTGACTTCCATTTGTCTACACTATCCTTTTCTGGGCAACTTTTCAAGTAGACACTGATAGCTTCTGGGAAGGATTGCACGAAAGTGAAGTTTAGGAAATTGTTTGAGTCTAAAATAAAAAATTTGATTCTGGGGGCTCCCTTGGGGCCCTATAGTTCGAAAAACTACAGTGCGCGTCTAGCGGAAACACATTTTGGGAATGATACCAAAAAATACGCACCCCATGTCAAAAAGTTTAAGTTTAGTCAATAAGTGACTCCTAAGCTTTCCACCATGGACGGGCCGGGCCGTCCGTTACCCGTCCGGAGAACGGGTGCCCGCTGCCCGTCCGCGCTGCCCGGTCTGCAATGTTACGTGACGGTTTCCTAGGATAGAAATAAGGGCATATCGCGTTGGCAAATGTGGAATCAAAAAAATAATATTTTGTCACGGGAAAATGAAAATAAGTGTAGAAAATGCGTGAACTTTTTTCTTCCATTTTTTGAATAGTTGGAAAAAATAATAAACATTTCACGCGGGCATTTTTCTTTTTCGCCGGGGATCGGACGGCCCTTTCCCCGAACGGGTCGGACGGGCAAAAAACGCCCGCCGTGGAAAGCTTAGTGACTCCGCATTTTAATGCTGGAAAATGCGTTCTTCTACAATTCTGGGGTGCAAAAAAGCATACTTGGCAAATTTCGGCCCGGCGTGCATCAGCCCTAGGGCCGGGCCGGGCCGGTGAAAAATTGTTTTCCGACCCGGCCCGCCTTGAAAAAATAAAACATTTTGAACGTGTCAACTCGAATTTTTCGAATTTTTGGAATTTATTAACTACAACTGTACTAACAAAATTTTTCACCAGAAGTTTCAATGGTAATGAAATATCACAAAAAACTTTCTTTCTCTTAAAATTAATGCAAAATTCTCAGTTTATTTGAAAAATAGAGGAAAGCAATAAACTAAGAAGTGAATAGAAAAAGAAGTAAATAATAAACAAACATTTTACGTTGGCTACGTAGTCGCCACAAGCCACATGCTTGTTATTCAAAAAAAAAGAAGCCCGCTGCGAAGTTCTGCCAGCTAACAAACTCAGGTATTGTGTTTTCAATCGACTTGCGACATGTGAACGCGAGACTCCGCCCACTTATTTGTGCGCTACCTGTCTGTGTCTGTTCAAATATCACTGTGTTCGCGTCTCTCATGTCGCAAGTCGATTGAAAACACAATATCGCGGGTCAAAACCTTTTCATGTAACAAATAAGCACTGTTTCAAAAAGTTTCAAAATGGGTTAGAATAGTTTGAAAATGGCTTAGAAAAGTTTGAGAGCATCTTTAAAAAGTTTGATGTTAGCATGAAAATGTTTGAAAAGTATTAGAGCGTCTTGAAAAAGTTTAAACATGTCTTGAAAAAGTTGGAAAACTTGACAAGTTTGAAAAAGTTAAATAATGGCTTTATTGTTACTCAGAAAAGTTTGACTGAGCAGCTTCTATTCTGACAAATTTCAAAACCGTGCCGCTGAAATCATACTTCGGCCCAGCTCGGACCGAGTCGGCCCGGTATTCTCGTAAGCCAGACATGTCGAAATTCGGGCCGGTAGAAAATTTCCCCGGCCCGGTCGGCAAGATCAATTTTTATTTTGGTTTTTTTTTTCAATTAAACACAAATATTCGAAGTATACTAGGCGAATGCATCATCAGCCTCGCTCTACGGCACTTTTTAATTTTCAACAGTGTAGTGCGCCTTTTTTAAAGCGAATAATCAAATTTTAACTGCAACTCGTCGTGCATACGTCATTTTCCGTTGAAAATAAGTTTTAAACGAGAATTCGAGTTAATCTTGCAAGTGCAACACTGTTTTACAGGAATTTTGCAGTAGAGCTAGGTTGATGATGTATTCGCCGACCACGGGGTGTTGAGAGGTACATGGAAATTAAAATTTAAATTTCGCGGGAAAGTTGCCACGTCAATCGAGAAAAAAGCGCGCGAAATGGCGTGTTCAAAACGTCGTTACTGCGGCGCCACAGTGCAAAAAATCGGCCACGGTCTCTCAATTTTCTGCATTCTTGTCGCCAACGTGGCCGCGTCCACCACTGTGCAAAGGAAGCGCGTTTGCAGCGCTCCGTACTGAGAATAGGAGAAATAAGGAAAAAATGAAGATATTTTTTTGTCACACAGTTTCACGTGAAATTCTTTGTTGTGATTTTTAAACAGGCATTTTCTCTTAAATTCACGTATTATAAAACTTTCCGGGGCGGGTCGGGCCGACAAAACTTCACCATTGGCCCGATCCGGCCCGGCCCGCGACATGTCTGTCGTAAGCAATATGGTCCGAATATAGAAATTACTAACCAATTGTGTAGTTCATTTTTCCTTGGTGTTTGGCTTGGATTTCCTGAAGAATGGGCAATGTCGTTGTAGAACGTGGTCCGGTTCGTCCAATAACTGCACTTTTTGAACCTCGAATGAGATTCTGTATCTGTAATTTAACTGTTATTATGCGTTCACGAACGACTCGGTTTTTGTCTGGTGGCCAGTATTTGGCAAACTTTGGGTTTCAAAACCCGAAAATTGTACTATCTGGGGGCCTATTCTGCTATACGAGAATACCAGCACAATATTCCCCTTTAAATCAAAACATTTCCTCTCATATCAAATTAGTTCCCCGCTGTATCAAAACAGCCCCCCTTCCCACAATATCAATATAGTCGCCCCATCATATCAATATTTTGCACTGTCGGTCGGGGGACTTACCCTTTTCTTGGTGGTGTTTTATTGGTATGTCATGGGGGGGGGGGGGTCTTATTATAATTATCCCACTTGTACTTGCAAGTGGAAAAATCAGAAATCTATTCGAAAGAGAAGCAAATTGTTTCATGTTTTAGTATAAACAATTTTCCGTGAATTTCGAAAAAAAAATACGGAAACGGAAGCGGCTAAAAAGGCGGAAACGGAATTTCCGGGCATCACTGGTACATAGCATAGAGATTTTCATCAATTGTCATAATGTAGTGGGGGCTGATGCCGTTCGAGAGGCCACAGGTTTGAATCCGCAATCACCCCGGGTTAATTCAGCCGCTAATTGGGTAGTCTACGAAGATTGCTCTCTTATTTCCCTAGCCAGGCTTTGTAATTTTTTTGTTTGTTTGTTTTTTTTTTTGTAAATATGGTATTCTTAAAAAACGACGCGGACAAGGAGGGTGACATTTTTTTTGAACAATAGTAAAAAATAAAAAATCCCACTAACCTGCTTCGTGGTGACTTCAATGCCTTGAGTCTCCGCGAATCTCTTTGCGCCTACCACGGATCGATTGGGGAGAACAAAGTTTTTGAGTTGAAAAATCTCGTGGTCTGAAAATTAAAACTAAGGACAATCTAATAACTAATAATAACCTTCAAGACGTCTTTTTCGACTTTTTGGATCCGGGACCGTGAACATATTGTTATGCACAGTATAGTGTACATAGATGAACTCCTTGAACGGAACAATCTAAAAACAACAATTAATTAACTGACAAATACACATTTAAAAATTCCTCACGTTCTTGGTAACCGCCTGATTTTGGAATTCAACACAGCGAATTGAATCACGGCATGCTGGCACCTACCTCAGTGCAAACGCGCCCCAATCACACTCAACGTTTGATGAAACGCTGTGGCAACCTTGTTACGAGAGCGTTCCCTCGCTGCTTTGCTAACACTTCTGCTGTATCAAATGTTTTGCTGAATACGAAATTACTCCCTATTTTTTCGTGGTGAATAATTTGAGCGGTAATGTTTTTTTTGTCCTTTTTCTACAAAATATTTAATTTGTTCTAAAATATTTGCAATTTTCAGGAAAACATGGCGCCTTCACGAGCACACTCACGAGGAATAAATGAGGTTGGTTGAAAATTAAAATTAATTAGTTGAAAATAGAATATAAAAAAATAATTAATAAACGGTCATTCTACGAATTTTGGCTGATTTTTTTTTCGCATATTTTGCTGGTTCCGTGGATAATCCCATTATTAAAAATGAAATGCTCAAGAATTTTCCCTATTTCGATACTATTCGGTTAATTTAACGTTTTTAATGAATAAACCAGAAATTAGAAAAAAATTAAAGAGAATTTTTGTCTCAAAATTTATTTGGCTTATTTGGTTTTCTGCTATAACCAAATATGTTACATGAGAATGCCGTTTTTTCAGAACCCTGACAGAAACAGTCACTCTCGAAAAATGGATCGAAAAGCGAGGATGAAAAGAAGAGCACGTTCTCCACGCCTTCTCCATATAATCATCATCTCGGATGTTCCAGTTTGATACGCAACGTGTGAGTTTTACATCAATTTTGCAAAATAATGGTTATGGGGTCACTCACCTAACCAGCAAAAAAAAAGGAAATAATAGAAAAAAAAACCAGAAAAAATTGAGCGAATATTCGGATAATGCTCCGACCGATCTGAAACTTTGAGAAATCAAAAAATACGACATTACTTTTTTAATGGGGTTATTCTCGAAACCAGCAAAAAAAGCAAAAAATAGAAAAAATTCAGCGAAAATTCGGAGAATGCTCCGATTGATCTGAAACTTTGGGAAATCATTTAAAAAATACTTCCGGACATTCCATGAAAATTTCAGACCGAAATATCGATTTTGAAAATTTTCAGAAATAAAAATCGATAATTTTTAAAATTAATATTTCGGTCTGAAATTTTCAGGGAATGTCCGAGATCATTTTTTAAATGATCACTCAAAGTTTCAGACCGATCGGAGCATTCTCCGAATTTTCGCTGGTTTTTTCTATTTTTTGCTAGTTTCGAGAATAACCCCATAAATGAATTTTCAAAGTTTCAGACCGATCGGAGTATTCTCCGAATTTTCGCTGGTTTTTTCTTATTTTTTGCTGGTTCCGTGCAACCAATATATTGATTGATATTTTTCTTGCAGAAGGAATCTGACACGCCAACAACTTCGACAAGCCTGCTGTCGTTTTTGTATGATTGACATTCACGAGGAATGAAGGAGTAATGAAGAAATTAGATATAAGTGATATTTAACAGTTAACATGATTTATTTTGAATAAATTTTACTGAAATAAAACTGGAAAAAATTTTTAACGATTTTCTTCGCGCAAATCGGAGTCACTTTTTCACAGGATCCTCAACGTCTGAAGCTTTCCGTCGTGATTTTGAAGCTTGCCTGAAAAAGTTTCATTTTATAGCAGTTACTGAATTTTCACAACGGGGTTTTTCCCAATCTTTCAAAATCTATGGCACATTGTGATGTATCATCTGAAAATCAATTGTTTAAACAGATTCTCAACATGGCTCCACCAGCTCTTCTGATTTTAGCGCAGAGTCGGATTAGAATTTTGGAAGCCGAGCTAGAGAGGAAACGCCTCATAGAAATCCAGTTTCGCCAACAGCAAAGATCTTCTGAGCAATACGTGGCACAAATTTTAGAGAATAACCGCATTCTTGAAGAACAACTGCAAATTCAGAAACGGGTTTTTGAGAGGAATTACGCGGCGATGAATAGAGAATGCGAAGAAAAAGAGCTCCTACTAGAAGAACTTTCAGAACGAGTGACCCAGTTAGAAAACGCCCAATTTGAATATATTCAAAGAATAAATTCAGTCACAGACGAGAGAAATCTGGCAAGAAGGGAGTTAGAGGTGCTATTTCTTGCTTTCAACTTTCGTAAAAACTCAGATTATTTGTAGAGCGTAAAGGTGCAATGGCGAAAATGTGATGAAAGTGGGGTCAGATTGGAAGCAAAACTAAATTGGAGCAAAAATGAACTTAAGATCCAAAGAGAAAGGATAGATAGTCTGGCCGCAGAAAACAAGACTCTAAAGAGAGAAAGCAGACAGAAGGTCACTACAACCCCTCGGCAAAGAAAACCATATGATTTGGTTAAAAACTGGGATACTAGAAAGATAAGAGTGCAGGAGGCAGCGGGAGCATTAATTAGTGGAGCAGGTAATTCCTATAAAATTTTTCCTGACATTTGCGCTTCGTTGAACGTTGCATCGTAACGTATTTGGAAAAAAGTAGAAAAATCATCGTTTTTAGGTGATTGCGATCCAAAAAATTTCATCATGGATGTCATCCGCTATCTGAGCAAGAGAGCTGTAATCAAGCAAAATATGACTTCGTTTGAAGGGTTTAAATTTTTTCAAAGCTTAAACCTTTCCCGTGGTCAATTTTCATTGATCAAGTCGCTTTTCCGCGAGTTCGGCATCCCAGATCCCACACCAAGTCGTTCGCAAATCGAATCGATAGAAGGCCTTTACGGGGACGACGACTACTTCGAGGTCATTACAGTAACATCAACCGATTTCAACGGGAACTCGCGAGAAGTCACGGTGTCGCGGTTGAAAAATGTCCAAAGTTACGTTCAGCTGCGAATCCAAGAGCTTGCCTACCGCGGAAAACTTTTGTTTGATGAAGAGTCCGGCCCGCGCATCTGGTTAACTATTTTGGGTAAATTAAATTAAAAATTATTTTATAATTTCGTTCATTTTTAGGGGATAAGGGGGGAGACGAGTTCAAATTGGCAGTGTCCATTGCAAACGTTGAAACCCCGAATTCGGCACATCATTTGGTGCCCCTCGGAATTTTTAATGACGATGAAAACGCGGAAAATCTCACTAAGTACCTCGGGCCGATTATCGACGAGCTGAACGCAATGTCAGAGGTGGAGATTGAACTCGCAAACGGAAGCAGTAAAATACCGATCGTTCAATTTTTGGGAGGCGACATGAAATTCCAGTACGAAGTACTTGGTCATGAAGGTGGTGGATCCCTAAGGTCATGCTGTTACTGCTATAAACAAGGAAAAAGCTTGATAGAAGAGTATGAGCGAGGTGTCGGTTGTGTGAAAAGGTCGGAAGCGTCTTACGAGCAGGACGCTCACTCGGAAAGCAAGAAGAATAGAAACAACGTCAAGCCGAACTCTACCTTTTTGTTCAAAAGAGTGACACTTGATCGGGTGGTCCCCGCCAGTCTCCATATCATGATGGGTGTCGTTCAGAAGTACGGAATTTGCTACTGTCTCAATTCGACTAGACAGACGGACAATGATAGTGGCCTGCCGATTCTCAACACAGACTTAAAAACGGAACGCGCCGCGAAAGCACGTCTTCTTGAAGCAGAAAATGAGCTGAACACCGTTGAAACTGACTTGCTTGCTCTAAAAAACATTCAGCAAGTATTGGAAAGATTTGAAGAAAAAGCAGTCATCGATTCCGGTTTCGAAGACATCTGTGAAGCTGAATATTGCTTGTTCAAGGACAAGCAGTTTTTGAAGCAAAAAAGATACGATTCTAGGTTTGAGAAGTGCGGAGAATGCTACGAACAGTATCACGCTGTCTGTATGGGATTGTGGGACACTTTCTCATGGGAACTTGCTGGAAATGTTGGAGAAGTGTTCCGGTGTCATCGATGTGCCGGCAAAACTGGACAAAAAGTTCTAAAAATGGCGGTGAAGAAGCGAGAATGCTTGGAAAAAGAACTGACGGTGGCAGTTAGAAAACGGAGGTGATTGCACATTTTACTTTTTTCCTTTCTATTTTTACAATTTAGTGTCATTTCAGTGAATTGGAGTGCAATTACGAATGCTTGATGGATGTAGTGAAGGGAAAGGGTGCTACGCGCAAAAGGCTGGAAGCGTGCTGGAAAAAACAGGGAGCTGATATGAGTGCGTTCACGCAAACGTTTTGTGGCAACCACTGTGTGAAGCTTCTGAAGCACTCGGCAATTGCCGAATACCTTTCAGTCTTAGAGCAAACACCCGACATCCCCTACGTTAAAGGGTTTCTAGAATCTTTCGGCCATTACCAACAGCTATGTGTCGCTAGAACCCTCACGGACGAAGAGAGAACGAGAATGGATGATGCTATTAAGAGTATATGGAAAAATCTTCTAATGTACGCAGGCAAAGAAACCGTGACTCCGAAACTACACATCCTTTTGGAGCACGTCATGGAGTTCGTTTGGCAACACGGAACGATAGGAAAAATGAGCGAGCAGGGAATTGAGAGTCTGCACAAACATATCAACTTCCTCAAGGTGCGTTTTCGGTCCATTCCGAAGGCACCAAAGAGATGGCGGCTCATTTTCAAGGCTCTGCTTCAACGAAACCACATATCAGATGTGTCCTAAAATCTCCGCCTCCTCCTTTTTTGCTTATTCTATTTATTTTTTTGCTCTATGTTTTTTTTTGTGTCATCCTCTTTTTTTCTGTTTTTTTTGGGTGTCATTTTCTACTTTTATCTATATTATATAAAACAATTTTAAAATAAAAATGTCACTCAAGAATAATTCAGTTTTCAATAATAAATTTAAATATCAGAAAAAAATACCTGTGAAAAATTTGCTCCGATATGCGGCCTGGGTGAACTGACTGCCATGGACGGTTCTGAAAAAAAAATAGTTGCGAAAATGCTTGTAGGATTATTCCTGTAAAAAACGGCATGTTTTTTATTGTTTTTTACATGACAAATCCTATTATGAAATAAACATGTAAAGCAAAATGCTCCATTAAAATAAAATAGCAAAAATAGGTAGAATCCGGAGAATTCTCCATAAATTTAACATTTTTTAATAAAACGATCACAATTAAATTTGATTCATTAAGAAAAACTTACGGTGCAACTCGAGCAGTCATGACGGTAAAAAAAATCAATATCTGTCCATTTTTGCGCGTCACTGCTGAACAGTGTTTACGTATATGTCGTAAAATAAGGGTCATCTGCGGACAAAAAAAACATGTTTTTTTTTGTTTTCGCGGGGCGCAGACGGCAAAAGGAACCCGCGAAAAAATCGAATTTCAAAAAATGAATTCGAAACGTAGGTCCCAGCATGCCGTGTGAATTGACAGGCGAATCAAATATGTTGAGCTTAACATATCGTGGTTGGTGTTTATCATGGTTTTTTTTTGACGTTTTGCTCCATATCAGGTAGTCAAATGGCATTTTTGAATTGCTACAACTTGGAACTCTGACAGTCATTTTTCTCTCGTCATACAAGTATTTCAATTCTCGAATGCCAATTTCATCAACTTCAGTGTACCTGTAAATTTAGTTTTGTTCTGGGGAAAAAA
This sequence comes from Caenorhabditis japonica, assembly GCA_963572235.1. Classification (NCBI taxonomy): domain Eukaryota; kingdom Metazoa; phylum Nematoda; class Chromadorea; order Rhabditida; family Rhabditidae; genus Caenorhabditis; species Caenorhabditis japonica. The sequence goes on from OY754342.1 coordinate 6,378,761, forward strand.
AACATTCACTTACAGATGGTTCGCGATCACTTGTTCCCATTCGGAGGCATTGAGCCATTTTTGCGTCATGGTGTGACTAAGAATTTAGTTAATATTGGTCAAACATTGATTTCGCGCGAAACAGATGACGGAAGAAGTGTTGAGTTATTTTCGAGGGAAAATATATTTTTTTAATCAAAAAATAAATGACAAAACTTGGAAAATTCTAGAAATGGAATGGAAATGAAAAATTTTAGATCATCGACAACGCGCGAGATCGACATTCTTAGCCCGACAGTCAAAAAAAAAAACAATATATTATGTTTTTGATTTTCTAGATTATATTTCTTTACTTTAAAAAATTTGTATTTTTTTAATCCCAAAAAAATGGAATTGAAAAACGTCCTCTTGGCCCGCATCAAATGATTTGCTATTACATTTTTTCCAATTCTGGAAAAAATGTAATAACATTTTTTTTAATATTAAGTAAAATAATACTTTAATTAAAAAAAAACGGGAAATAATTAATTTACCACGTGTAGTACGTCATAAATTTTAAAAAAAAAACTCGGCTGAGTATCAAATGCTAATGCATTATGAAACGACGCACGATGGATTTCCAGTGCAATACGTCATAAATTGAAAAAAAAAAACTTGGCTGAGTATCAAATGCTAATACATTATGGAAATGACAGCCGAATATTTTTTTAAGTTTAGATATTTTTGATTTTCTTATTAATATTTGAATTTTCCGAACCCAAAACGCAATAAATGACTACTTAAAATGTCTCATAATTAGCGCCGTGACCGATATTATTGATTTTCGTTTTATTTTAAAACATTTTCAATTCTTAAAGGAAAAATCAACATTAGTAGTTCATTATAGTCGTTTTATTCAAATTGGCACGTGATGATTGCAGCTTCGCGTTTAAAATGGATTACGGGACAAGCCTATTATTTTTTGGATTTTTTATGGTACTTTTGACCGCCTAATCTACTCACCGTCACTCTAATTTCTCTTGTTTTCTAAACTCTTCAGAACCATTTTTTCCCACCTATTGGCTTGAATTCAGATTTTTGCTATTTCTTCGTTGAAACATTTTAGAAGTTTTTGTTTCGTACTATTTTCATTGCCCGGCATCCAATTCGGAGGGTCGAAAAATAAGTCGGCATACCGTGAAAACAGAGTAAATACGGTATTCTTGTTCCCAAGTGGACATCAAAACTAGAGAACAGCGAACGAAGTTTGACAGGCCAGCGCTGCTGCTGAACTTACAATATTCAAATGTCGAATGATAAATGTATAGCAAACAAATCAAAAAGTATGGGCTTGTTTATGCAAAAAACGTTAAGAACAATTCCATTATCTTTTTTATATATATTACGCTATTCAAATTTGTCTGTTCGCTTTGAAGGGTCAGGGTCAAGTTCAATCGGTTTTCACGTTTAACTATTTTTTCCGTCACTGCGCCGATAGGCGCCAGATCAGGCTTGTTATTGATATCTGAAAGTTTCACCGCTCGAAAACGCAACAGCGGAATTTCGCGCATTTCGTCTCGCGTCTCTCAATTCCCCACGTAGAAAATAGGTATTTTGCCGTCGGCCTTGCACTGGGGTCTGAGGAGGGAGTGAGTAAACGCGCCCGGACGCACACACGCAACGCATCCAATTGAGGCCCAAAAAATGAAAAAGGCGCGCGAAAAATTTCGCATTATCGGAGAGAAAAACCAACGCAAAATCGTGAAAATTACGAAATCCTTTCCAAAATTATTTCGCGCGCGTTGGTTTTTCTCTCCGATAATGCGAAATTTTTTCGCGCGATTTTTTATTTTTTGGGCCTCAATTGGATGCGTTGCGTGTGTGCGTCCGGGCGCGCTTACTCACTCCCTCCTCATACCCCAGTGGCCTTGTTATTCCTTGCATTCCAGAAAATACAAACTGCTCATTTCTCAATTTGAATTTCGGAAGGAAAAAATCCGCCATATTGTGAAAACAAAAAAATTGCAATAAATATTTTGTTCAATGCATTTAAATATATACAAGCCTGTGGCTTCTGGCGACTACATACGTCGTTTAAGTCGATATTTTGGACCAAAATATCGATTTTAAAAATTTTCAGAAAAAAAATCGATAATTTTTAAAATCGATATTTTGATCCAAAATTTTTTGACCGTGTACAGGAGAATTTTTTCCAATATTTTCCAAAATTTCAAGTCAATCGGAGCATTCTCCGATTTTTCCCGCAATTTTTTTTCCGTTTTCTTCCTTTTTTTCCGGTTTTGTGAATAGGTCCATAATAATGGTATTGTCGGCCCGTCAAAATGGTCAAACTCGCTCCGTTTAACTCAACGCTATGCGATTTTCATTTTGGTCACCAAATTATTTCAGTTCACGTATAAATTAAACGTGAAATGAAATAATTTGGTGACCAAAATGAAATTCTCATAGAGTTGAGTTCAACGGAGCGCGTTTGACCATTTTGGCGGGCCGACAATAATCATTTAATTTTCCAAACTCTCTCAAGTTCTCGTGACCCTTTGTGGCGAAGTGATTAAAACGTTTGAACTTTAATCGGAAGGTCGCGGAATCGAGGTTTGTGGAATGCAAACCCGATTGTGCGAGACACACAAACGAACACACAGACTAATGGACCTATTCAGCGCAGGAAAAAACCGATTTTCGTGGTTTTTTTCTTCTCTATGCAGGTTGTTTTCCAGGAAAAAAAAACCCATCGCGTCGAGACCAGGCATTGAAAAATGCAATGCGCCTTTAATTTTCAATGGGAATTTGGTTGAAATTTAAAGGCGCATCCGATTATCACATCGGCTGGTCTCGACACGACAAGTTGTTTACGTCAAAAAACCTTCGACTACTGTAGTTTTTTGTCTTTTTTTTTCTCAATTCTGCATAAGGAAAAAACCACGAAAAACTTATTTTTTTTCCTCTGCTGAATAGGTCCATAATTTAAAATTTTCTATATAAGGAATATTGTTGACCCGACACGACGGTCAAACGCGCTTTCCTGAATTTACTGAATTTTCAATCGACTTGCGACATAAGAACGCGAGACTCCGCCCACTTATTTGTGCGCTACCTGTTTGCGCCTCTTCAAATATCACTGTGTTCGCGTGGTCGCGCACAAAAAAAGTGGGCGGAGTCTCGCGTGCTCATGTCGCAAGTGTAGTCGAAATGAACCAAAAAAACCGAGACGCATGGCAAACACGCTCCAATGAGAAATTTGGTTTAACGTGCACATTGAGCGTCGATATTCGATGGTGGCTTTGACCCACGAATAAATTTACAATTTTACAGATGATGGGAAATACTAATGTTAGCTCACATAAATTTTGGCAGCTATTGGGCAGACGTTTGGGCGATAGCCCAATGCAAACGGCAGCTTCGCCTATGCCAGTACTTCCGATTTTCAACTTCCGACTTCCGGCAATTATTTCACTTTCGACTTTCAGTTTCCGACTTCCGTATAAAAAATGTATTTAATTCCGACTTCCGTTTTAGAAATTTCACTTCAATGTTCCCGCTTTCCGCATTTTTCAAATGTTATTTCCGTGCAACACTGTTACATTTAACTCCATTGTAAATTCCATGAGTGCACTCCCAATTTTTATTCAAGAATAGAGCGCATTCGCTTTGCCCTGTACAGAGTGTATTGCTATTTGTTTCTTTAAATTGTTGTTGTTTTTTTTACTATTTCAATTTTACTTTTATTAATTGAAAAAAATAATTTTTGTAAACTACTTTCCAGATACCAATTGTTGTACAGTAGCGGCCACTGAAATATCCCCTTTTGGTTTTTCAGATATAACTTTTTTTAGAGAAGAGCTAGGAATTGGAGGTCAACTGTGAAAATGTTCCAAAATAAGCCAGAAATATGATGCAGTTTAGCTTTTACCGATTAAAAGTTTGTTTTTCTGAAAATTCCGAAAATTCGATTTTTCGACTTTTAACAAAAAACCGTTTATTGAGATTTCACCCGGGAAACGACTTGTAAATAAGGTAATAAGCGATAGAAACAGTTTCAAACTAATTAATATTAATCTGCAAACCCTCGAGAATCGATACCAGCTTGACATCTTCTTGTCAGGTTGGTTAGAACAGACTGTGGAACCTGAGCCCACGCAGTCTGCAACTAAGAGAATTTTTCGTCGGCACTTCGAGCACGAATGCCGGAAACGCATCTCTCAAGCTCTTCCCACAAGTGCTCGATAAGGTTGATATCGGGGCTCTGGCTGGGCCACTCCATTACGGTCACACGGTTGGTGGTGAACCAATGGTTTGAAACATTTCACTCACTTTTATGTGGATGGGTGTGTGTTTTGGGTCATTATCTTGTTGAAACAAGTAACGAACCCATAGGGAGGCACGAGCGAACGGTAGCATTACATTTTGCAAGATCTGTTCGTACACAAAGCGATCCATGTTGCCTCGGATGCGGTGAAGAGGTCCGACCCCATGGCTGCTGGAGCAGGACCATACCATCACGTTGCCGCCATCATGTTTTACGGTAGGAGTTTAGTATTTTGGGTTGAATCTGGTCCCTACTGGTCGTCTCACATATGAAATTCCATCTGAACCAAATAACATAAACTTGCTCTCATCACTCTACAAATCTCGTTCCCACTGACTCTGAGTCCAGTTGAGATGAGCTCGCGCCCAGGCCACACGAGTTACTCTATTGCTGTCAGAGATGTACGGCTTCTTTACAGGTCTTTTGCCAAACAGACCAGAATCGTTTAGGGGCTGTCGGATCGTTCTGCCGCTTGCCACAGGTGATCCACGGGGAGAAACCTGGTCGAGGACTTCGGAGGGCACTGGGCCTAGGGTTGCTTCTCGATGCGCGTACGATGTTTCTGCCTGTTAGATGGTTTGTAACTCAAGCCCGTGAGTGTCTTCTTTTCCCTGGTTGTCTATTTTGAGCTCTCCAGCGCTTCAAAAATGTTCCAATTGTGGAACGATCGAAGTTGAACTGCTCAGCAAGTTGCCTGAGAGTTCGTCCCTGCTCGCGTCCTCTAGCGATTGCAAATTGCTAGTTAGGGGTCAAATATACTTTCAATTTAGTTTTTGTCATCATCTAAATCAATAGATATTGAAGACTCTCGGAAATATTGGAGTTTTGTAGCTTTAAAAAAAATAGAAAAAACGATCAAAATCGTGAAAATTGAAAAAAAAAATTAGAAATATTTTTATCGGTAAAAACAAAATTGGATCATATTTCTGGTTTATTTTGGAACATTTTCACAGTTGACCTCAAGTTCCCAGCTCTTCTCTAAAAAAAGTTATAGCTCAAAAACCAAAAGGGGATATTTCAGTGGCCGCTACTGTATGTGTTCACGGGCAAGATTCAGTTCTATGAATTATTATGAGAACAAAAAAATTGCAAAGCGTTGTTTGCGTACTTTTAAAAGTCAAACGCAAATAGGAAAATTTCTCTTTATTTACTATTGTCGGCGGGCCGAAATGGTCAAACGCGCTCCGCTGAACTCAAAGATATTCGATTTTTAGTAGTTAGGTTTTCAAATTATTTCATTTCAAGTATAAATTCAACGTGAAATTAAATAATTTGGAGACCAAAGTTAAAGGTAATATGCAGGATTCGTAGCGAAGTGACAATTTTTTTCACGTTTTTATTCGAAAAAATGAAGAAATTACTGAAAAATCAAGAGATTTTTCGTTTAGTTTCACGTGAAAGGTCACTCCGCCACGAATCCATTATAACATAAAGTAGTAAAAGAGTAAAATGAAAAAAGGTAGTAAAAGAGGTCATGTAGTAAAAGAGACAAAAGTAGTAAAAGAGTAAAATGAAAAAAAGGTAGTGAAAGAGCACGGAGTAATGGCGAGTGACCTGGTGCAAACGTGCTCCATTGATAACACGCGCACGCGCTTTTTTTGGGCACTGTGCCAATGCAAACATTTAGAAAAGAGACGAGACGGAGAAGACGAGCGAAAAAAGAGACGAGACGGAGAAGACGATAGCGTCGCGCGTGTTCCCGCGCCAAAAAAAGTCGTTTGAAAAAAAGGCAGTCGCCATTACTCCGTGAAAGAGGTCATGTAGTAAAAGAGACAAAAGGTAGTAGAAGAGTAAAATTTGGAAAAAGTAGTAAAAGAGGTCATGTAGTAAAAGAGACAAAAGTAGTAAAAGAGTGAAATAGAAAAAAAAGTAGTAAAAGAGACGCGGTAGTAAATGAGATTTGGTAGTAAAAGAGAAATGTAGTAAAAGATCCGGTAGTAAAAGAGTATTGCATATAATTTATGCGCATCCCGAAAACACGGCCAACAATTTGCAATTCGCGAAACAGCATATTCGCCGACAATGATTTTGTTCGCACACAAATGACAAATCCCGAATATTTGCCACACAATTAACAAATCGTGTGCACATCGCGAACAAAAACAACAAGAATTGACCAATCGATAGCAAATAATTGACATTTCGCTATCATTATTCTGTTTTCGCAATGGATGAATAATTAATTTTCTTTAACTTTATTTATTGAAAAATTATGTATTTAAAAATAGTTACAATTAAAAATAAATACAATCGATGATCTACATGCAAAGAAAAAAAAGTACACATTGTTATTGCCCGCGATGGGCGTTTATATGATCGGCGCCAAAGGAGGAGGTATGCAAGTGCGCTCCACTAGACGAGCATTTGGAGGTGTCAAATTCCGCCACTGTGCCAATTGACACCAAAAAACGCGGGCATTTGGTAATTATTTTTCGTTTTTATCAAATTTTTTTTTGGGAATTTGAATCCAATATTGTGTTTTCAATCGAGTTGCAGCATGAAAACATGAGCCCGCAATCATCGTTCTGTCTGCGTCCCTTCAAATAGCGCTGTGTTTGCGTGATTGCGCACAAAAAAGTGGGCGGAGTTTCATGTTTTGACGATGCAACTCGATTGAAAACACAATAAGCAAAAATACCAACAAAAAAAACAAATAAATTTTGACGCTTCGTCATTTCACTTTATTGACTTGCCTCTTACTTTTTGGGACTTTAAAATGCTTTCTTCTTTTGCTCATAGGGTTATTCACAAAACACGGTGTCCAAGATTTGAAATGTGGGCGGAGCCTAATTTGCTGGTGCGCCAGCAAACTGGCAAGGCGCACTTTTGGTGCTTGCGCATGTTTCGACTCTCGCATTTTTTAATTGATTTTATTATTTTTCTTTCAATAAAACCTGTTTTCCTTTGTAAAATGTATGTATTGTATCTTTTAATTCCATTAAATTTCTCAAACTTTGATTTTCGTAAAGATTTATCCTGCAAAAACACCAAAAAACTCGAAACGATTATTCCGAAATTGTGGCTGAACCAAATTCGACGTTCTTAGGCTTAAAAAATTTCTAAAGACCTCAGCTATAATTCCGTTGGAGCACATGTGGGAAAAAATAGGAATTTATGCGTTTTTCCCGAAAAACATAAAAAATGCGTCAAAATTTGAATTTCGCGCGAAAAAATCCAGTGGAGCGCGTTTGCTCGGCTCCGCCCACTTATCAAATCGTGGACATCGTGCAAAATAGCAAAAAGTTGTCGCAAAACTCGGAGAACACTCTGAGGCCATATGCAAGAAACTGGAAAACGAGAGGGAAACCGTTTTCCGAAAAAAAAAAACATTCATGTCCCACTGTTCATTTGTCACAAACGATCATTTTCTACTGTGATCATGTGCCACTTTTTCGATAGTATCATTTCCCACCTTTTTCAAATGTTATGTTTCAATATACATATAGTAGATTCGTAGCGGGGTGGCAATTTTTTCAAATTTTTATTCGAAAAAATGAAGAAATAACTGAAGAAATGAACAGATGTTTCGTCTCTCAGCTTCACGTGAAATGTCACTCCGTCATGAATCCATTATATTTTTTGAGTGGAATACAATAATTGCCCGCGCTAGATTAGTGGCTTGGGGGAAGTATGCTTTTTTTCAGCGCCAACGCACCGGAAGCATGTGTGAAACCTTATGGGGTTATTCTTGAAACCAGCAAAAAAAGCAAAAAATAGAAAAAACCAGCAAAAAATTCAGCGAAAATTCGGAGAATGCTCCGATCGGTCTGAAACTTCGGGAAATCATTTAGAAGATACTTCCGGTCATTCCCTGAAAATTTCAGACCAAAATATCGATTTTGAAATTTTTCAGAAATAAAAATCGATAATTTTTAAAATCAATATTTCGGTTTGAAATTTTCAGGGAATGTCCGAGAGTGTTTTTTGAATGATCTCCTAAAGTTTCAGACCGATCGGAGCATTCTCCGAATTTTCGCTGAATTTTTTGCTGGTTTTTTCTATTTTTTGCTTTTTTTGCTGGTTTTGAGAATAACCCCATTAAAAATTGGAGACCGTATGGAGCTGTGTGGAAGTAAGCTTAAAAGAGTACGAAGCGTCGATGGCGCGATTGTGGTACCGGTGGGGACGTAAAATTTGAAAAATTTAGGAAATGATAGTATCGAAAAAAGTGGTATATGATCACAAGAGGAAATGATCAATTCTGACAAATGAACAAAAGTAGGAAATGAACAGTGGGAAATGAACGTTTGCCTCTCTCCCCCTCATCATGTTTACATCAGCATTTTTCAAATTTCGTTTTCCGGAAAACGGTTTTCCTATCGTTTTCCAGTTTCTTGCATATGGCCTCTGATTCGCCTGGAACTTCAGAAAATAATGTTAAAAAAATTCCCAAAGTCATATGCAAGGAAGTGGAAAACGTTATGCCGCGTCCAAAGTTCAAAAAATTTCTGAAATCAGGTGTTTTTTGCAGTCTAAAGTTCCGAAAAATTTCCCAGAAATAACATGCGATTACAATTGAAACCGGCGTTACCGTATTTGCTTCGCTACGAGACCTTCTATGTTTAAACTTGAATTTTTCTACAGTTTCTCAATTTTTTCTTTTACACGGGAAAATTCAAGTTTAAACATAGAAGGTCTCGCAGCGAAGGAACTACGATAACGCCGGTTTCAACTGTGGCCGCCTGTTATTTCTGAGAAATTTTTCGGAACTTTGGACTGCAAAAAACTCCTGATTTCAAGAATTTTTTGAACTTTGGACGCGGCATTAGGAAAACCGTTTTCTGGGAAACAAAATGAGAAAAATGCCCATGAAAAAACAAGAAACATATTTTCCGGGAAAAATCGTTTCACGTTTCTTGCTTACTGCCTCCAGACAGGCTCAGAAAAGTTTGGACAGAAATATCGTTTTTTCTCAAAATTTTAAAAATCGATATTTCGGTTCATAAATTTTCTGAGCATGTCCGGGATTATTTTTTATATTATTTTCTTAATGTGTCAGGTCGATAAATTTTTTGCTATTTCGTAAGTAGCCCTATTAATTTTAAATTGCTTAAGGTACTCAATCAAATGACAAAAACCGAATCTAGTTGAGCGGAAAGACAATTGCTCAAAGGATCGTGAAGCAGACCAGAGGAAAACAATGAGTGGATGGAAGCATTGGATCAACAAATGCAAAAAAAGTCAACGAATTCTGGAAGAGAAGACATTTAATTTAATTATGGATTCTGCAAATCGGATGATGTTCTTGTTCCCGACATTTTTCGATGACCCACTTATTGAATTTTGATTTTTTAATTCAATAAATTTTTAAAAATCTCCAAGATATCCCAAGATATTCACAGTACGGAGCGTTGCAAACGCGCTCCCTTCGAACAGTGATGGACGCGGCCACGTTGGCGACGAGAGAGTGCAGAAAATTGAGAGAGCCGTGGCCGATGTTTTGCTCTGATTTCTCTAAACCTCACTCCAAATGCATGCGAAATTTTTTGTTCGATTGGAGCGAGTTTTCAGCGTTTTTTACCGAGTATAATTTGGTAGTATTATAATAAGAACTAGAGTAACGTGTCGGCTTAGAAGTCAATCGATAATGTCGATAAAAAGGCTTCCATAGTCGATTATCGACACGGAAAGTGTATCGACACGAAAGCGCTCATCAAATATCGACTCGAGTTCGTGTCGACACGAGGAGCGCACATCGATTATCGAAACAAATACCGTATTTCCTCTAATTTAAGCGCATGCGCCTCTATTTTTCAACCTCTTCTCCAAATGTGCTTATATTAGAGGTGCGCTTCAATTAGAGGGTGCGCTTCTATTTTTCAAACATTTATTTCTGAACACAACAATGGAAATCAACCAACTACCAGACAGCAAAATAATAAAACACTCATTTAAAAAACCCAAAGAAACATTTTCGTTGTCGCTCTTGTCATCTTTTCCAAAATCCATCATTTCTAGAAAATCATTGACATCATCCATCTCGTCGACGCATGAAAAGCAGAATTCAGTGTATCTGTCCGGTATCGACCGGTTTTATCCCAAATAACTCTTTAAAGTCATTGAGCAAATGCTCCCGAATACACCCTGCAAGGTTGCAAATGCAAATCTTGATGCCGCGATGCCGCCATTTCCAGAGAATTTCTTTCATTTGACTCCCACGGCATGCCGCGGTTTATTACATTTTGATCTCTTCTATTTTGATGACAAATGTTTAGATTGTTTTTCTAGTTTTTTTTTCGGTCGGACAGCGTGCTGCTGGTCGTTCGTTTTTTGGGTCTCGTTTTTGAGATTGTTTTTATCTATTTTTTGGAGCGAGTTGCTCTTTTTGTCTTTTTAAGTTAAGTTGAGTGGTCCTGTAGACAGGTCACTCTTTTATATTTTTTCTTTCAGTTTGGAGATAATAAAATTGTTATTGTCTCGAAACTGTGTATTTTCTTTTTTGTCTTCTTTTTTCTCTTTTTTTTACTTTTTTTTCCGTGTTCCATCGGATTGTCTGGGTAAAACTCGACAATTCGATCGGGGCGCGACTTGGGGGCCGAAGCCGTTTTTGAACCAGAATTCACAAGAACACGTTGTTTTTGTGGAATTTTGGGATTTCTCGCTCTGGAGAAAACAATTGCCTTTTGCGAAGAAAGATCTGAGCAAAAGTGCAATTATTTTTTTTGAATCATCATAGAAATAGTTGAGTTCCCGGGTAAAACTTGGAAATCACTTTTTCTTTCACTTGATCAGTGTCAACTGTTCCGTTTCCGGTATACGGCGGATAGTTTCAGTTTTACTGAGCGTCAGTATCACTCTCAGTCTATAAGCGATTGATTGTGTGGCAACTTATAGCAGATTGATAGCTTCCGCGAAGGGAAAAAACTTTCGCGTGAAATATCGAATTTTGGCATAAAAATATTGATTTTTGTGTCAAAATTTTTCGATTTTGTTTCGGAAAATAATTTTCGTGACAAATTAATCGATCTGCGATAAGATAAATCAGTATTTCACTGAAATTCGTCCAATATCGTAACGGATTGGTAGAAATTTGTACTTAACTTTTGTCAAAGTTAAAACAAAACTTGTGGGTTTTGTCATTGAACCTGTGGTTTGGTGTCAGATATTGTGTTTCTGTACACATTTTTTCACCAATATCTTATCTCCGCTGAGTCACAAATTGAATAAAGTATTCGTTTGCAGACGTCATGCCACACATTGCCGACACCGCTACCGCAAATGGAGTTGAATTCGAGTTCAACCCAACGGGAGTCGTGGTGGAGCAAAGAGTGGAAGACCTGGACTCTTCAGCTGAGAGAATGGAGGAGGAGACGATGTGCCAGCAGTATGATGACCATCGTCAGGTGAGAGAAAACAAAAATGCGAAAGCTATCGCAGAAACCATTTCGGACATTAAAAAGTTCACAAACTTTTCTGATGTGCAATGTGGCATAATGTTAAAGGCTATGTCGGGCAGAATTAGTACTCTCGAAACTGCCATTAGCAGAAGAGAGGAAGATGCGCTGCAGGCAAACGCAAAAAATGCACAATTGCATAAAGTCATTGAAAAATTTCAGACTTCCCAACATCACAAGGATGATGAAGAGGAGTCGTCATCTCGATGCTTTGATCAAGATCACACTGCGATTATGGACTGCTTGAAGAGGCAGAACATCCAAACAGTGAGTGATTTTGAAGAATTTTTGAGAGACCGTTACAATGACTTGTTTCTTTTGAGAGAAGAGCAAGAGACAGTCGAGAGACTGAGAAAAGAGGCGCGAAAATTGGAGAGTGCGCAAAATGCTTTGCAAACGATGCAGAACGCATTGCGGACGATTCAATCATCGCAAAAAGATCTAATGCTAGAATTCAAAGCAAAAGTTGAGGAATGCCATAACCTGGAATTTGTTTTTCAGGAAAAGCACATCGAACTCGTCGAAGTGCGGCAGCAACTGAACGCTGAGAAAGAAAAGAGCCGCCTTTTGAAGCTCAAGCTCGAAATGGTGCAAGAGCAGAAAGGAAAGCTCGTCAAGGATAGTGAGTGGATGGAGGCTAATCTGAAGGCCAACTCCTACACTAGAATTGGTGAGAAAGAACATCTTCGGAATTACAAAAATGAATCTGTTCAGATCATGGCGCCGACGTTAACCTCTTCGGGCTCCACAGAAACTCAAAGAGTTCGCGTTTTGCCAGGTGAGCCTAATAAAAAGTGGGATGAAGGTATTGAAAGACCTAGATTCTCTGAACGGGCAGAAGAGACATTAGAAACTGCAGAGATAGAGGATGAGAGTATTCTCGAAAATACTAGGCGTAGTCCTGAGTATATCAGAAGCAGAAAAGTGACTGTTCCTAAGCCAAAAAGCTCTGAATCTTTAGTGGAGGTGTTCGGGCAATGGATGATGAACCAGCATTTGCCAGAACCGCCAATGTTTTCGGCACAGGAGAGCACAGTTTCCTTGCAATCCTTTAAAAAGTCTTTCCTGATGAAATATGGTCAGTTAGAAGACGAAGATCAGAGGAATTTGCTCGAGACTAAATTCCTTACCGGTAAAGCTCGGCAAGTTTTTAGAGGTCTCCCAGATTCTGAAAAAAGATCAGTGGACATCATTTTGAATGCCTTGGCCAACAGGTTGAGAATTTCACCGGAAGATGAATCTCGGCGGGCTAAGAAAGCATTCGAAGACATCCGGTATTATGAGGGTCAATCTATTGAAGATTTTTGTTTACAAATCGATGAGATTGCTGTAACTGCGTACAGAAGGTGTAGTGCGGAAGAGTTCTCCTCGCTCAAAATGACAAAGCTTCAGAGCGCTCTGGTGCACAATCCGTCGCTGGCATGCATGATCGATAACAAACTGGGTGAAATTCCCGAAAGAGATCATTATGACATTGCTCGACGGATGGTTGTAAGATGGGAGATGGGGTTTCAGCAGTATCGAGGCTCGTCTTCCGAGAACACTAAAAGCAAGTTGAGAACTACTCGGGTTCCACCTGCGCTTCCTCCGTTGAATACATGGAATCCTGGTGTTTTACCACCGGTTCCAAAAGTTCGTTCGAATGCGCCTGAGCAAAAGTGGAGAACTGGAAATCCGATCCAGTCAGACAGTTTAAAAACCTGTGACGTAAGACAATGTGCAGAATGCCATTCAGTGGGGTTTCATCACCCTGATTGTCCAAAGGCTCCGGGCGCACAAAAATTTCGTAAAGAAGTAACGTGTTTCCGCTGCAGTGAAAAAGGACATATTGCGCCCAATTGTCCCAATCAACCACAGAAAGGCCAACAGGCTGCGGAATTTCCGAATGACTCGAAAGTTGATGCTATCGAGGATAATGAAAAGCTGGTCATTCCGGTTGAAGAAGACAAGCCGTTGATTAAAATTGAACAAGGTAGAATCGGATCTGCTGAGGTCAATCTCATGTGGGATAGTGGTGCGAGCATATCCTTGATGGCTTTAAACATCTGGAAACGCATAGTTGCTACCAATGGTCCAGATTGGGAAAAAACATTGAAATTGGAAGAGCCCAGACTGAAAACTGTATACGCTGCCAATAACCAGCCAATCAGTTTACTTTTTCAAGTAACACTCGAGACAGCCATGCAAGCAAGAACGCGAGAAATTTCGTTCTTAGTTGCTGATGTCAATCGAGATACAGTCATCTTGGGCTTCGATCAATTCGAGAAAATGGGGATTCAGATGATAATAGAGGAAAAGCCAAGAGAAATTCGGCTGCTCCAAGATACTCGGCTGATTCCAGGGTCTCGAAAAGTTGTTCGAATCCAAATTGAAGGAGTCATTGATAACAATAAAACGTTTTGTCTAGTCACACCCTCGTCTGAAACTGTCACACCAGCTGTGTGTCAGGTTGACAAACTTGGAAAGTCTATTCTCGCCCTTACCAATTTTGGTAAAGAAACTATTCTACTTAAAAAAGGTGAAAAAATTGCTTTTGGAGAGTTGGAAGGTTTTGAGGTAATTGAGGAAAAGTCCAAAGAGTTGGAAATTCTGAATGACTATTTTTCAAACAGAATACCAAATGAGGAAATATCGGTGCATAAAGTGAATACTGTTTCTGATAAGGATAAACAGAGATGGAACACGCTCTGCGAACACTTAAAAAAGCAACCAGATTGCGGCACGGTAGAAGAAGCCATATGGAAGATTGTCGAAGAGTTTCAGCAAATTTTTGCTATCGATGATCAAGAATTGGGCAGAACTAATGCGGTGACATGTGACATTGAGCTTGTGGAAGGGGCGGAACCTATTCGGCAGAGACCTCGACCTATACCATTGTCAATTCGGCCAGAAATCCGAAAAATGATCCAAAAAATGCTCTCGCAAGAAGTTATTAGAGAAAGCCGATCACCGTGGTCAAGTCCAGTCGTTCTTGTGAAAAAGAAAGATGGATCAGTGCGAATGTGCATTGACTACAGAAAGGTGAATAAGGTTGTTCGCAACAATGCTCATCCACTGCCACACATCGAGGCAACTCTGCAATCATTGTCTGGAAAAAAGATATTCACGACACTTGATCTGCTAGCCGGTTATTGGCAAATTCCTCTGGATGAAAAAAGTAAGCCAATTACGGCTTTTGCCATCGGTAGTGAGCTATTTGAGTGGAATGTGCTTCCTTTCGGATTAGTTACTTCTCCAGCAATTTTTCAAGCCACTATGGAAGCTGTTGTTGGGGATTTGTTGGGAAAGAGTGCTTTCGTATATGTCGACGATCTTTTGATTGCCAGCGAAACTCTCGAGCAGCACCAAACTGACTTGAGAGAAATACTGACTCGAATAAGAGGCAGTGGAATGAAGTTAAGAGCTAGCAAATGCCACATTGCTCAAAAAGAAGTCGAATATCTGGGCCACCGCATCACGCCCGACGGTGTCAAGACGGAAGAGGCTAAAGTAGAGAAAATGCGAAAATTCAGTCGACCCACGAATTCTAAAGAATTACAATCTTTTTTGGGATTGGTGGGATATTATCGCAAATTCATTTTGAATTTTGCTCAAACTGCTTCAGCTCTCACTCCGTTAACGTCGAAAAACTGTGCATGGAAATGGGAAACAGAACAAGAGTCTGCATTCCAACAGCTATTAGACGCAGTTTGTACTACCCCGGTGCTCATGCAGCCGAATGTGGAAGCAGCTATGAATGGAAGTAAACCATTCGCTATCTACACAGATGCAAGTAAAAAAGGAGTAGGTGCGGTGCTAGCTCAAGAAGGCGAAGACGGGCAACAACACCCAATCGCGTTTGCGTCAAAGGCTTTGAGTCCGGCTGAAACTAGATATCATATCACAGATTTGGAAGCTTTGGCGATGATGTTTGCGTTGAGACGTTTCAAAACAATCATCTATGGAACACCTACAATAGTTTTCACGGATCACAGGCCGTTGATGTATCTATTGAAAGGCACACCCCTGGCAGACAGATTACTGCGTTGGTCCATTGAAATCCTGGAATTCAACATCAAAATTGTTTTCTTGGCAGGCAAAGCAAATTCAGTTGCCGATGCTCTTAGCAGAGGTGGATGCCCTCCAATCGAGGCAGAAGAAATTGAAACTGCTGAGATGCAAAATATCATTAATGAAATCCGACGATCGGATGCATTAGTTGAAAATGCCTTGAATTCTGAGCTATGGCTAGACTGGCTAAAGGAGGAAGAAGGCTGGAAAGAGTTGATACAAATGCTAGAATCTGGTAAAACTCAAGGAAGTGTGAAAATTCCTGGGCTAAAGAAAGAGGTCCTCATGGAAGAATACATGCTGGTTGGAAACTCTCTCAGAAATACTGAATCTGAAGAGTACAATCGTCGGGTGGTTCCATTGAAAGCTAGGCATGAACTGATTAAACAGGCTCATGAGGGTTATTGGGCAGGGCATTTCGGAACAGAAAAACTCTGGAGGCAATTGAGCAAAAGATTTTTCTGGCCAAAAATGCGTGCGCACATTGAAAATGTGGTGAGAGGATGCCCGAAATGCATTTGCACCAACGATCAGCCAAAACTGACTGCTCCTCTAACCCCATACAAAACTTCTGCTCCATTGGAGATTGTTGCTTGTGATTTGATTGATGTCGGATTGTCCACACAAGGCAATCGTTACATTCTCTCAATTATTGATTTGTTCACAAAATACGCAGTGGCAGTTCCGATTCCCGATAAAAAAGCCGAAACCGTTCTGAAAGCATTCATAGAACGTTGGGCCATTGGAGAAGGAAGAATTCCGCTGAAATTGTTGACAGATCAAGGAAAAGAGTTTGCCAATGATCATTTCAGTCAGTTCACTAAACTGATGAAAATCGAGCACATCATGACCAAAGGGTACAATAGTCGTGCTAACGGTGCTGTTGAAAGATTCAACAAAACATTAATGCACACAATGAAAAAGAGAACTGCAGTACCTTTTGAATGGGATGATCAAGTTGCATTTTCGGTGTATGCATATAACAACTCGGCTCACTCAACAACGGGCGAATCGCCTATGTTTCTGATGTGCGGCCGTGATTCTATGGGCCCACTTGAAATGGCGGGAGAGGATGCCGTTGGCATTAATTACTCAGATGTAGACGAGTACAAGTGTCTCCTGAAACAGGAACTTATCAAAGTTCACAAAATTGTGAAGGAGCACGCTGATAAAGAGTGTGAAAGACACAAACGGATGTTTGATCAAAAGCACAAAACAAATTCTAGACAATACCCCCTTCCAGGAAGTAGAGTCCTAGTTGAAGTGCCATCAGAGAAATTGGGAGTGCAATGCCCAAAGTTGGTGAATAAATGGCGAGGACCATATCGTGTGGTAGCCTGTTCAAATAACTCCGCTAAAGTCGTCCCGATCTTAGGAAAGATGAACGAGATTCTTGAAATCCCATTTGATAACTTGAGAATCATCCCCCCACAAATGGATGACATACTCATCAAAACAGTGAAGGGAAGGGCAAAAATGAGAAATGTTGGGGAAACTGGATTGTGTTGTAATGAAGTGTCATTGCGTAATGATCATGTTAATCCAAATAATTTCAGTAATCGATACACGTGTCGATGTGTGCCACAATGCTGCACGTTCGTCATTAAACGTCGAAATGGATATGACGCCACGGATGCCAAGACGGAATCCCCTACACAGTTCTGTAGAATGTGGCACTTGGTGGAGACCAATCCGGAGTGGCTGTTGGATATTCCCTCGTTGCTTTTGGTGTCCCAGATGCCATTTCCGAGAGGAGATCCCACGCCAACAAAGGAAATGCTGTTGTACATGTCCCACTGCCCGACGCTTTACCTATGCTGTAAAGATGTGCTAGGATGGGAACAAGTCTACCATCAGGCGTACCAGGAGATCATGGACGCAAAGGTTGGCACCGAGTTGCTCAACCCGTGCAAAGTGGTGGTACTGGTAGATCCAGTGGTTCCCGAAGGCGCCGTCCCGATTATGACAAAGGACATCATCGGATTGACACAAGGGAAAGAGGACCAAATCATCACTACCATGGTGAACGGAAGGTTCCAACTGCTCATTTTTGTGATTCCAGTAATTCTGGATGCTGCCAAAGTGGAGCTTTGGACCCGATGCCTCAATGGTCTTCAGGACAGTGTCGAAGTGATTCTCGTCGCTGCTCCTACAATACTTGATGATCATGCGATCATTGAGAACTTCAATGCTCAAATGTTGAGTATCCAGAGATCTTCCGGGAGACTGGACGTTATCTCACCGGATACACAGGTGCGTTCGATGCAGAACAAAAAATTGATCTACATCGGTGATTCTGGGAAGTCCCGTGCATACTGGAATGCCGTTTATGAGATTGTCAAGGACAAGGGACTCAACTGGCCAGGTTTCATGATAAACCCGAACAAGGAGTCTGCACCAACCAAAAAATCCGTTGATTTGGCGATTCCGGACCAAGGAGGACCATCGTCCGTTGGCACTTTGTCTGGAGGTGCAGCCAATCGACAACACCCACGTGGAGTTCAAAGCTTGCTGTCTCGTCGAGGAAGTGAAAGAGGTCGTCATGTACCAGCTCGGACACGCGGAGGTCATCGATTTCAAAATCGACCATACTAAATCATTCTCGTTTCATTTTCTCCGACTGTATCTTTGTTTCGATCATTTTCATCCCCCATCCTTGTTTTCTCGCGACAAATTTTAATTTGTTCTCCCTCATCTTGAATTAATTTAATTGCCTCCCAGTTATTCTCCTCATAATTATCAAATTCATGAGTATCCTCTTCATATGCCTATTCAATCCTTTGAAATGTCTCTGACTTCTGAATCGGCGCATCAGCGGCTCTAAACAAGAGTATCTTTGTTTGGTAACCGGGACTCGAAAAGAGCGGAGATGTCCGGTATCGACCGGTTTTATCCCAAATAACTCTTTAAAGTCATTGAGCAAATGCTCCCGAATACACCCTGCAAGGTTGCAAATGCAAATCTTGATGCCGCGATGCCGCCATTTCCAGAGAATTTCTTTCATTTGACTCCCACGGCATGCCGCGGTTTATTACATTTTGATCTCTTCTATTTTGATGACAAATGTTTAGATTGTTTTTCTAGTTTTTTTTCGGTCGGACAGCGTGCTGCTGGTCGTTCGTTTTTTGGGTCTCGTTTTTGAGATTGTTTTTATCTATTTTTTGGAGCGAGTTGCTCTTTTTGTCTTTTTAAGTTAAGTTGAGTGGTCCTGTAGACAGGTCACTCTTTTATATTTTTTCTTTCAGTTTGGAGATAATAAAATTGTTATTGTCTCGAAACTGTGTATTTTCTTTTTTGTCTTCTTTTTTCTCTTTTTTTTACTTTTTTTTCCGTGTTCCATCGGATTGTCTGGGTAAAACTCGACAATTCGATCGGGGCGCGACTTATCATTAATTTTTTTTAGCTATGAAAATTTGTCTGTGCATAAATTTTCGGTCACAATAAGTTTTCTTGGCGACGCCAGAATCGTTTTTTTTTTTAGCAAACGAAGCGACCTATTTTCTAAATTCATTTGTGCATTTGCTTCTTCCTTTTTTGGCGGTTCTTCAGCATCTGAAACATCGACGACGTTCAGCTCCTCGTCTTCGTTTTTATCTTTTATCGTCACTGAGTATTGAAAAAGAAAACAAGAAAAGTAAAATATTTAAGAACAA
This sequence comes from Caenorhabditis japonica, assembly GCA_963572235.1. NCBI lineage: Eukaryota > Metazoa > Nematoda > Chromadorea > Rhabditida > Rhabditidae > Caenorhabditis > Caenorhabditis japonica. The sequence continues at coordinate 6,398,143 of OY754342.1, forward strand.
CTGCAAAAAATCGGAAAAAAAATGTCCGCAAAAACTGATACAAGGAAATAAACAGCCAGAGAGTGAGCTTCTATTAGAGGGTGCACCTCTATTTTTCGAAGCACCTCTTAGGGTGCGCCTTTATTAGAGGTGCGCTTCAATTAGAGGTGCGCTTATATTAGAGGAAATACGGTATATATCGACACGAGGGGGCACTGCACCTTGCATGGGGAGACTAGATTCAAAATTCAGAGGAAATGGGCAATAGAGCGCACTTGCACCGCGTCTGCCTGCGTCTCTTATCTCGGCACACTCTCTCGCTCACTTTTTTTTGAAACAGATAATTAAAATCCATTTTTCAGCATTTTCTCGTTTCATTTTTTTTTAAATCGCTCTGTGGAATGGAAGTAAAAAATTTTAGAATGTTTTTAAAACAAAGTTTATCAAAATTGGCCAATAATTACTTGTATTGTGTTTTCAATCGACTTGCGACATGAGAACGCGAGACTCCGCCCACTTATTTGTCCGCGACCACGCGAACACAGTGATATTAGAAGAGACGCAGACAAGTAGCGCACAAATAAGTGGGCGGAGTCTCGCGTTCTCATGTCGCAAGTCGATTGAAAACACAATACGCTGTCAATTTTTAGTTTTTCTACCTTTTTTGCCGACATTTTTTAGCCATAGTTTTGAATTTTTGTGTTGAAATCTTTTTTTCGAGTCTTGTTTCGTTCTGGAATACGGGATTCGACAAAAATTTCTAATTTTCACAAACGTTTTGGCACTTCAACCAACAGTGAACAAGAAAAATATTGAATTTGTATGTGATTTTAGCGATTTACATAAGAAAAATAATTGATATATTAGTTTTCAAGTTAAGCTAAAAAAAAAGAAATGGGATAAAGTACTCGTCGCACAATTTTTTCGTAAGTTTTGCATTGCAATTGTACAATTATGGTTTTTCGCCAAACCAAAGGCTGGTTTTCGTTGAATGGCACGTAAAACTGTAAATTTCAGACAAAATAAATATTAATTGAAAGGGAAAAATAGAAAATATGAATTTTCGAATAAAAAAATGCCTGCGAAAATAGAAGAACAACTAAAAATCGATAGGGTGCACGGAAGAATCGACCAATTTTCGAAAAATTTGATTTAAAAACACTCTAAAAAAAATTTGCTACCTTTTAACAGAGAGATTTTTCCAAAAATGGAACGAGAAGATACTTTAAAATGCATTTTAATGCTCTGAAAAACATATTTTCAAAAAAAGTGGGCGAGAGTGTGCCGAAATACAAGACGCAGACGCGGTGCAGGCGCGCTCTATTGACCAATTTCTCTGGTTTTTGAAGCGAGTCTCCCAATGCAAGGTGCAGTGGGGGGGGGGGGGTAGACGATTATCGACACGCGTTCGTTTCGACACGAGGGGCGCTCATCGATTATCGACACGAGTTATGTCGACACGAATGGGAGTAGAGGAATATCGACAAGAGTTTATGTCGATACGAGAGACTCCGCCTATTATCGACATAAAAAGTCGGCGAATATCGACACCAAAAAAAATTATTCAAGTTTATTGTTCGCTTTTTCAGTTTTATTTTGAGCTATTGTCGAACCGCCAAAATGATCAAACGCGCTCCGCTGAACTCAGTACTGCGTGGATTTCATTTTGGTTTCCAAATTATTTTATTTCGCGTTGAATTTACACGTGAAATGAAATACCGTAAAAACTGTAATAGAACACCACCTTTAATAGAACGCCACCTGTAATACAACGCCACTCCCAACGTCACTTCGAAAAATAGAACGCCACCCTCTAATAGAACGCCACCCTGTAATACACCGCCACCCTGACAAACTGCGACCTATAAACATGAGCCGGTGTTCCAGTAATATTTTTTCAACGTGGATTACTGTAGTCTAAAGTACACAAACACCGAGGTGTGCAATGAACGATAAAGCTAGCTGATTACAGAGGGTACTACGGTATAGAACTCGCACATAAAAGAACTGCAACGGAATATAATTGCGTGAAATAAAACTGCTTGAAATGGAGCTGTACTAAAAAAAACCAGTGCACGTAATACAACTCAGGGACTCACAATCTACAAAAAATTCTTCTTCGCGTTGTTCGAGCGGTTCTGATTCGGTACCGCTCCAATTCAGGAATTCCGTGCGAGTTCTATACTGTAGTAGGATGACAGTGATATGTCTCTTGAATTCGAATAACAGTACAAATGCATATTATCGGCCCGCTATGACGGTCAAACGCGCTCCGTTGAATTTGGTATTTTTTGATTTTCATTTTGGTATCCAAATCACTTCATTTCGCGCATAAATTCAACATGAAATGAAATATTACCGTTTCGAAAAAGTTGTCATCTCCGAAGCCGCGTAAACTTTGAATTTAGGATCCGCCTCTTCACGCGAATTTTAACCTTTTTAAAAATTTCAGGAAAAAAAGTGAAGGAAAATATAATTTTCATGAAATTCGCGTGAAGAGGCGGAGCTTAATTTTAAAATTAACGCGGCTTTGGTGATGAAAACTTTTTTAAAACAATAATAATTCGGAATCCAAAATGAAAATCACAAAGTACTAAAATCAGTGGAGCGCGTTTCACCGTCGTTGCGGGTCGACAATATTTACATTCGTTTTTTTTCTATTTTTCTGTCGATTTTTGTTATTTTTGGATGTTGAAAAGTTAAATTTGATTTTTTTTTTCTAAAAATTCAGCTTCGGAAAATACACCGCCACCCTCTAATAGAACGCCACCTCTAATACAACGCCACCCCTAGACCCACTCCGAAAAATAGACCGCCATGGCGGTATATTACAGTTTTTACGGTAATTTGGGAACCAAAATGAGAATTGCATAGCGTTGAGTTCAGCGGATCGCGTTTGACCGTTTTGGCGGGCCGACAATAAACAAATATTTTTTTTAAATATACTCGGTATAAAACGCTGATAACTCGCTCCAATCGAACAAAGAATTTCGCATGCATTTGGAGAGAGGTTCAGAGAAATCAGAGCAAAACATCGGCCACGGCTCTCTTGATTTTCTGCACTCTCTCGTCGCAAACGCGGCCGCGTCCATCACTGTGCGAAGGGAGCGCGTTTGCAGCGCTCCGTACTGAGAATAATGTACACGAGACAAAACATTTTTTGTTTTTTTTTTTGGAGGGTACGACAGAATAGAAATAGGCGAAATAGAAATGCTACAAAATAGAATTGCTACAAAAAAGAACTGGAAAAAATAGAAGTGAGCGAAATAGAAATGCACCGAAATAGAACGGCTACAAAATAGAAATGAGCGAAATAGAAATGCTACAAAATATTACTCTCGTCTCAACAGCTGCGTATAAACTTTTCAAACGCCAATTTGCGCGCGAAAATATCTCGAAGCGCATTACATTAATTAACACAACTCAAATGAGTGCGACCGTAACCAATTTGAAAAATGTAAACAAGTCCAGCTGTTATTTTTATTTATTTTCGCTTAATTTTCGTGATTTTTAATTAAAATTTTTCACTTTTTTAAGCGTTTATCCACTTTTTACGTTATAAATTATTTTTTCAAGAAAAACGCAGATATTTAGTCAAGTGTTTTCCCATGGAATAGCATTGAGAGCGAAGAAATGCAGAAAATTCCTCTTCTCTGTCCTCTCACCTTCTGCGTTCTTTTCTATCAATGACCCTTCTTTAAAAGTTTTTTTCTCGCGAATAACTATAATTGATTCGTGACGGAGTGACATTTTACAAGAAACTGGGAGATGAAACATTTCTTCGTTTATTATTATTATTTTTGAATAAAAAAGGAAATTCGAGTGTCACTCCGCCACGAATCCATTATAGCAAATTTATTTTTACAAAAATCAGCTAAACATATGATTAATTTCGAATAATTGAGATCAGTTTACAAATTTTCTGCATTTCTCCCGTTTTATCGATCGTTTTACGCGATTTAAAAATTAATTTATTTCAGAAGTTCCAATTGCTGGCGAAACGACGAGAAAGACAAAAGATTGGGATGCGGCGAGGAAGAGGAAACGAAAAAGTTGTGCGGTTAGTTATTCAACGGACAGAATATTTCTTCTCCGCCGATAGTTTTCATTTCAGGTACACGTCATCAGTCGAAAAAAGGAGGTCACGATACTGCATATGGATTATGAAGAGTTCAAAAAATTCATAGAATCGAAAAAATGGAGGAAACGGGCATTATTCGCTTTCAGAGGTGTCGCATTCAGAATCAGACGAATAAATATCCTGTTCCATCACGTTCTTGATTCCCCCGACAGTGTCGATTCACGGTAATTTTTTTTCGTCATTTCCTGCTTTTTTTCAAAAAGAAAACCATACTTGGCAAGCGGGCCGAGCAGGCCAGCAAATAACTCAGCTCAGAATGAATAATTTTGTTTAATGAAATATTTAAAATGTTCCTATGTTTTAGAACTCACCGAGATCTTCATTTTGAATATCTCATTTAACAAAAAATATTCATTCTGAGTTATTTGTCTGACCGTCATCGGCCCGCTTGCCAACTCAGGCAACTCATTTCTTACTATAATAGGAAATCCAAATCTGAATAGGAAATTTTGGAACTTGTCCAGAAAATTCAGATCTTGTTAGGAAATACAAATCTTATATAGAAATTTACAAACTATAAAGGGGTCTTGACAGATTCGAAAAATTTTTGAAATCTCGAATCTGTACAGAAAATTTACCGGTCTTGCAAGATCTGCTAAGATTTGTAAAATTGATTGCACGAGATGCTTCAATAAAATTTCATGGCGCCATTCGCGTCACGAATTTCGAAATGTTTCGTGTGGATTTTTATTGCGTTGTTATTTTATTTTTATTTATTTATTTTTGGCTTTTTTATGAGTTGCAAAATTTTTTAAAATTCAATTTGAAGTGTTTGCAGCCTAATGGATCGCGCCACCAATCAGCCTGTGATTTCTTGGGCACTCGAATAACAGTGGAGCGCAGAGAAAAATTGAAAATCAGGACAAAATACGTAAGTAATGGATGTATTTACATGAGTTTTTTTATGTCATCTTATTGTGAAAATAAAAAAATTGCAATGCGCTGTTCGCGTGCTTTTAAAACTCAAACGACAATGAAAGAAATAGCATGGGAAAGGAAGAGATATGTTCCCATTTTGGTTTGAATTTCAAAAGTACGCAAACACCGCGTTCAGCTCTCGGCTAATCCTCTGGTAAACCGATTACAATCTAACCTCAGTTGTAAAATGTAATTACATTCGATTTACAATCTAAGTTCAGTCGAATTCAATTGTGCCAGTTGCCTTGGCGCATTTCGAGCGCGCGAGAATTGCGTCAGTCAGCAGTTGGCGCGAGAGCTTTAAAATTTGGTAAACAAGAAATGTTTCAATTTTTCAATTTTTGGTAGGTATTAAACGAAAACTCGAATTTATTTTACGAAACATGGTGTGTCTTGTTTTTTATGATTTTTTTTTAGCACTACCGAAGTATTTTTGTCGAAAATTCATAGAATTTCTTCTTTTTAGGCCATGCTAAGACGAGTTCGATTACGAACGCGAGACGCGGTTGCAAGTGCAAGAAAGAAGAAGCCAAGAAGCTGCGAAACATCGGAGGAAGAAATTACACAGGACAAGGACGAAGCAATTACGGATCCGGATGCACTCACCAATAATAAATCAGGTAAAATTCTAGTTGGGCTCTCCTGCTTTTTGTTATTTCCGGGTTACAAAAAAGTATATCAAATTTCTAACATACCAACGTCGTGACGCGTTAATCAATATAATGGGTTCGTTACAAAGTGACATTTCAGGTGAAAATGGAAGTCAAAAAATAATAATAAAAAAAATCAATATTGTCGACCCGCCTCGACGGCCAAACGCGCTTCGCTGAACTCAACGCAATGCGATTTTCATTTTTGTTTCCAAATTATTTTGTTTCACGTATAAATTCAACTTGAAATAAAATAATTTGGAAACCAAAATGAAAATCGCCTATCGTTTAGTTCAGCGGAGCGCGTTTGGCCATCGAGGCGGGCTAACAATAAACGTTCCAAAGTTTTAATTTTCGAAAGACCTCAGTTTTCCCATTCAGGGTGAAAGTGCGGCTGTGTAATTTTCATATTAGTAAAACTGATTTTCAGACAACCTTTTCGAAATTACCACGGAAAACGGTGGAGCCGATTTCGAAAAATCGAGTTTATCTCATTTTTCGGAACGCGATTTGCTCAGACTGCTCTTTCTACTCAGCACGACGCAGTCCAAAAGTGGTACAGTTTTTAATGGGGTTATTCACAAAAGCGGAAAATGACTGAGCGAAAATTCGGAGATGCTTCTATTGACTTGAAATTGTGGGCAATAATGGGGAAAATTCTCCTGTATATCATATACACGTATCACAGTATATGCTCAGAAAATTTTACGCCAAAATATCGGTTTTAAAAAATTTCGATTTTTTTTGAAAATTTTTAAAATCGATATTTTGGTCGAAAATTTTCTGAGCACGTACAGAAGAATTAAATTATTAGGGAAAAGGGCGTTATATAATAGGTTTTCGAGAATCTCGCAAGGTTTACACCATAATTCAGTGAATTTTCGTGAACAGTTTTTACACAGACTTTACGCAGCTCTTGTTCTGTCAGAGATGAGAATTTGCAGTAACTTTGCGCTAGAGTTGCGGGTTTTTGCTGAGAACCCCTATGGATAATATAAACAACTTTTTAATACAGAAAATGGTGGCAGATCACACTCGAGGCCGACTGTCATTTCAGTATTCCGATATTGACCGGCTTATGCCAGTCTCTGACCCAACAACCAAAATGATTCTTTCGGGGATGGTCGGGCTGATGACTATGGTAATGTCAAACGCGTTTAAAAACATACGATCAATCAATTTTCAGCTCGAGTTGGAGCGCGAAAAATCAACAGGCAATAAAAAGCTCACAACGGAAGACGGTGTAAGCAATTCATTGACTTTTAATTATGAGTAAATCATTTCAATTCTCCCATGCATCTGGGATCCAACAAAGGTGCATGCTTTTGAGCCGATGGTCATCTCCAATTTTGACGGTTCCGGCGAAGTTTGCTTAAATCGTGTGTTTTCATTGGTCCCTCCTATGAAGTTGTCACTTCGCGCGGTGGTTCAACAATTGGTAAATCATTTCATGACCTCAGTATGTTTTTGGTGATTCAATGCAGATATATTTTTTCAATGTTACAGACGATTCCCCAAAGCGAATGGGCGAAATACACGGCCTCGTCAAAGCCGTCGAAATACAAACCGCTTCCTGTTCATTTCATCAATCCCCCAATAAGTGAGTTTGTTTATTTTTCTAATGAGTCCGTTCCCGAAATAGCAAAAATAGCTAAAAACCAGCTAAAAATTAAGCGAAAAAATTTTCAGTCCAAAATATCAATATAAAAAATTATCGATATTTTGGGAATGTCCGGGAGTATTTTTGCCTTTATTTCCCAACGTTCCAGGCCAATCGGAACATTATTCGAATTTTAGCTGAAACTAGTTTTTGCAATTACGTGAATAATGCCATAACAAAAAATGAACTCTTTCTTCAGTGTTTCTCGTACGTTGTTTGGTCGTGCCAGGATGTGACACGGAGACCATCAACGAGACCATCTCCCTAATATACATCAATCATCTGTCATATAAATTGTAAGTCGTCTGAATTATAAACTGTCGGCAATAAAAACTTGCAGCAATCACGCAAGAAACACGGAAAAAGGAGTGGCAATTTCTGCGAAATGAATGATTCGTTCGATCAATGTGGATTACTCATTTGGTTACGGTTTTTTTGTGTCCTTTTTATTTTTCGGGCTAAGATAACTCTTGTAGTAAGACTACGATTGAACTGTAAGATTGTAAAATAATATCGAAATTCTCCCGGGCGTGCGTGCTTAAAATGTTTTTATAGTTTTTAGAAATTTTATAAAGCACATGTTCCGTCCGATATTTCAGTCTGAAATTTTTCGGTTTTCATTTTTTAAACACGCCCGGGAGTAGTTTGACATTATTTGCCAAATGAGGTTATTCTCGAGAAAAGAATTGTTTGTTTTCGTTTATTTCCAATGCGCGCGATGTTGAAATATGTTTTTAAAAAACAGGTAACCAAGTGTTTTTTCCACAGGGTCTTGCTTTTTTCTTTTTAAAAATAATTATTCAAAGTCAAATTCGTGGTTTTGTGAAAATTCTCAGTATAATGCATATTTTTTATTCAATTTCAAAAACGTTCTAATTTGACACACTTAAAAATATTCAAAACTCATTTATTTATAAGTATTTTTGTTAAATTTCCATCATGGTGATGTAAATGTTTAATGTTTCCTTACTTTTTTATCTGAAAGTGACTGATTTCAATATAATAGAAATTTTCTACCTCATTTGGAGCAGGATTATTGACTTCTGACTCCTTAAAATTATTCACTTTGCTAAAAACCTTAACAAAACTACGAATTTGGATTTGAATTATAAAGAAAAAACAAGAAAAACGAATAATTTCTACAAAATTGAAAGAAAAACTGACAAATCGAATCACCGGGGCGCGTTTGACCTTGCGGACAGAGAATACATTTTCTTAAAAACATATATCAACATCGCGCGCATCAAAGAAAAAAATTTTTTTTTCTGGTGAATAATCCAATATTTACTGTTCAATCAAAGTCCTACGAGTGTTTCCATTTTTGTCTTTTTTCTTTCTGACATTTTTCGTATATTAAATCCCATCTAATGTGTCTGTTCGTTTATTATTTGTTGAATAAATTGTTTTGCTCAAATATATTCCGAAAATTACCGATCGATGACCAATTAATAAACAAAGCGCGCTACGAGATTCCGGCCGAACAGTACAATCGAGTTGCAGTCGGAGTACAATCCAATCTCAGTCTCAGTTCACTAGAATTAGGTCGTGTTTGGCCTTCAATTCAGCTAAGATTACATTGTGAACCAGCTGATCTTAGACTGTAATTGGTTTACCAGAGTCTTTTAGTTTTTAATAGCGCGGCCATAAATGAAAAAAAAGGCCATAAATGCAGAAATTTCCTCTCTTTTTTTCTAAATCGCACGGTTGAATTTAGAAAAAAGAGGAAATTTCTGCATTTATGACCACCTTTTTTTCATTTCTGGCTGCGCCATAACACAGAGAGTTCAAATTTTCAAACAGAATTTAATTTTAACTGCCCACATTTGTGTTATACCTCGCTAAACTTCAACAAAAAATCACAGACAATTTTCAGCGATGAACCCAAGTGTTTATTTTTTGGTTATTTTTATAAACTCTTCTAGTTACCACAGAAAAAAATTTTTAAAGCTCTCCGACAAAAATTAAGCACTTAATACCTTCCCAACGTGAAGTGATTTTTTGGAAAAGCAGGTTTTCCTCTTTCTTTCATTGACATTTGAATTTTCAAAAGTGCAATTTTTGTTTTACCAATATCATAATTTATTTTCAGCGCGGCGGCCAGATCGAAGCTCGTCAAATGGTGCAAAACGGATGACGCGGAACAGCCATCGACATCGGCTTTATTTCTTTATATTTTAGAATGATTCCTTTTTTTGTTATAACCAATAAAATGAATTGTCTTTTATTCAATCGATAAAGTTTAGATTCCGGGGAATCTGGACAGAAAATTGTGGAATTTGAACAGAAAATTTTGGAATCTGTGCAGAAAATTTTGGAATCTGGGCAGAAAATTTTGGAATCTGTGCAGAAAATTTTGGAATCTGGGCAGAAATTTTTGGAATCTGCGCAGAAAATTTTGGAATCTGTGCAGGAGATGCGCGCCTGTGCAGAAAATTTTGGAATCTGTCCAGAAAATTTTGGTATCTGTCCAGAAAATTTTGGAATCTGTGCAGGAGATGCGCGCCTGTGCAGAAAATTTTGGAATCTGTCCAGAAAATTTTGGTATCTGTCCAGAAATTTTTGGAATCTGCGCAGAAAATTTTGGAATCTGTGCAGGAGATGCGCGCCTGTGCAGAAAATTTTGGAATCTGTACAGAACATTTTGGAATTATAAGAGGTCGCCAAATATCCATAAATCACTAGTTTATAATTCCAAAATTTCCTATTATAGCAAGAAATGAGTTGCCTGAGAAGTACGTAGAAAACTACAAACGGGAAGAGAAAAAAAAAGTAAGGCAAATTTTGCGCTGGGAAATTTTATGGGGTTTTTCACAGAACCTTAAAAAACTGCGGGAAAAATCGGAGAATGCATGTTCAGAAAATTTTGGACCTGAATATCGATTTTTCTGAAATTTTTTAAAATCGATAATTTGGTACAAAATTTTCTGAGTATGTACAGGAGCATTTTTGCCATTATTTCCCGAAATTTTCAAGTCAATCGGAACGTTCTCCGATTTTTTTCTGTTTTGAATTAAGTATAGCTTATCGATTGTTTCTGGCGGTCTAAAAAATTAGTTCATTTCAGAAGTTCCGATCATTGAGAAAATAAAAAACGAGATGAAAAAAAATAGGAAGTAGCGATGGAGAGGAACCGAAAAAGTTGTGCGGTTAGTTATTCAACAGACAGAATATTTCTTCTCTGCCGATAGTTTTCATTTCAGGTCCCATTGATGGCGTTATTGGGAACAGAGAAGAGGAAACAAACGGAGAAATGCTCGATGCTTTAATATTCTTTTTTAATTTGTTTTCGTTGAAAAATATAATTTAATTTTTGTTTGTTCATTATATCGACAAGGTAATCCTCATCTGGATTACGGTAGTTCGCCGCTTGATTTTTTCGATTCAATTTTCTTGCCGGTTTCACGTAAAATTTCTGTAAATACCAGTTTTTTTTTTTGAGAAATGCAGCCATTTAGCTTTTTTATTACATTCAGTTGAAAAATGAGAGCTCACGGATTTTCTCCGTGAAACCGGTATCAATATTGAATCGATCTTAAAATAATTTTACTACCCCGAAGTAGAACCTTTTCAAAATAACTATTCGAAAAATTGAAAAAGCTCCTCAACTTATGGTTCTATTCACGGAAACCAGCAAAAAATTCAATGAAACTTTGGAAAATTCTTCGATAAATCAACATACAATCACAACATACAACACCCAACATACAATCCAACCAAACCACCACAAGCATTCCCAACCGTGAAGGACCCGAACCCGATACCTCTAGAACCTAACCCTAACGGGCTACCCACTTAACCACCCAACCGCTGTTCAGCTGTTGCAAAAAAGCGAATTGCAAAAAAGTGACTGTCAGGATGATTTTGAAAGGAACAGCTCACGCATTTAATATTTGAAAACGCACACAAAATTGAAATTTTAACTGGATTTTCAGACGCGATTTTCTCGAAAACCACCGGCGTTTAGCAAAAACGAAAAGTAGTTTTGGAATCTCCATAAAATTCTCTTTCTAATCATGTATGACTCATCGCGAAAGCCCAAATTAAGTCCGGGGCATTCCCTAGTTAATTCAAAACAGGAAAAAATCGGAGAACGTTCCGATTGACTTGAAAATTTCGGGATATAATGGCAAAAATGCTCCTGTACATACTCAGAAAATTTTGTACCAAATTATCGATTTTAAAAAATTTCAGAAAAATCGATATTCAGGTCCAAAATTTTCTGAACATGCATTCTCCGATTTTTCCCGCAGTTTTTTAAGGTTCTGTGAAAAACCCCATAAAATTTTCCAGCGCAAAATTTGCCTTACTTTTTTTTTTCTCTTCCCGTTTGTAGTTTTCTACGTACTTGGCAAGCGGGACTCTAACGTAAATCGCCGACACGAATTGGGAGCCGATGCAAGTGCGCCCTATTGCACACCTCAAATGCGCGCGAGATTCAAATTTTAAAAATTTTCGGCTATGAAAATGAGAATCAGAGTCGGAAAAAAGAGAACAACCGCAGGAAACTTTATTATTTTTTTATTTATGTGAATTTTATGAATTAATTAATTTTTTTGGCGTTATGCGGGTTGAGAGTCGCTGAATTTTTTTTCTTTTCGTTTTTTTTTGCCCTTTTTTCTCCTCGATGCTTCGAATTTGCGTTTTCAAGTATTTATTCATAACCTGAAGGTTAAGTGGCAACGCGCCGGAAGCATATGTGACACCATCAAATGGGCGACCGGAGGGAGCTGGGTGGAAGCATGCTTTGAGTCTGTTGTCTCTCGGCAGAAACCCTAAACAGTCTGCGAGCAGCATGCGCTCATAGAACTGTCTGCACGCAATGAACACGAGTCGAAGCTGTCTAAAAGCATTCCAACAACAGTCAGCACACAATATCTCGCAAAGAGGGGGAAAACGAGAGAACTGTCCGTAGACTGTTGTTTGCCTCGAGAGAAATCATCTGCTCGCGCCACTTATTGATTATTCGTAATGGCGTTTCCATCGCATTTTCATTATTCTTTTTCCGTTTTTTTTGCGGTTACATTCCAATTTCATTGTTTCCACCTGTTTAAAATTATGTAGTTGTCAAAAAAATTAATTGATCGATCTGTCGTACTCGAAACAATCCAATTTACGCAGCATTTTAGGCCACGCTTAATATTTTAAATTAATTTTTCCAATCTTCTGCTTATTTTTCTTTTTTCTTCGTTTTCTTAATTGTTCGACACAAAACAAAACTTTTCGCAGTTCCAAAAAATGTAATGAACACTCTCCCCGAAATTATCGTTTTATCATTTTTGCGTAATGTCTCATCTATTACTCTCGTCTCAGAAAGTGTGGCAAATACTCACTTGCTTGAGGATCATTTGCTATTTTTACCATTTGCTATTTTGGATCATTTGCTATTTTGGATCATTTGCTATATTGGATCATTTGCTATATCTCATTTGCTATATTTGTCTCATTTGCTATTTCTCATTTGCTATTTTTGTCTCATTTGCTATGGATTGGCTCATTAGCTATGGGTTGGATCATTTGCTATTTTGGATCATATGCTATTTCTCACTTGTTTTACTTGTCTTATTGGCATTGATAGCCCGAAATAGAGTGAAAACAAATTTCGGCAACTGGCCGATGACGACGCATAACCTTGCCGTCCGCTTGCCGATTTTGTATATTTTTCCCTTCAATTCGAATTATTGTTATAATTTTATTGTAAAATTCTAAATTAAATATAATGAAAATTGTAATGGGGTTATTCTCGGAACCAGCAAAAAAAGCAAAAAATAGAAAAAAACAGCAAAAAATTCAGCCAAAATTCGGAGAATGTACCGATTGATCTGAAACTTTGGTAAATTATTTAAAAAGTAATTCCGGTCATTCCCTGAAAATTTCAGACCAAAATATCGATTTCGAAAATTTTCAGAAAAAAATCGATAATTTTTAAAATCAATATTTCGATCTGAAATTTTCAGGGAATGTCCGAAAGTATTTTTTTAAATGATCTCTCAAAGTTTCAGACCGATCAGAGCAGTATCCGAATTTTCGCTGAATTTTTTGCTGGTTTTTTCTATCATTTGCTTTTTTTTGCTGGTTCCGAGAATAACCCCATAAGTACAATAGAAAAGTTTGAAAAAGAGAAAATTATACAAAAGAAGAAATTAAAGAAAATGGCACAAGAAAAAATTGGAAAAAACTGAATTTCTAAAAAATGAAGAACAACCATTAACTTCGTTTCGTTTCATCCGTTTTTGAATTGGCTTTTGGCTTGTCACGCTGAAAAATAAGTGTTTTATATGATTTTTTGTTTTCCCCCTTTTAGTAAATTTTTGTAAATAACGGGAATCATTTATTATCTCGGTTAGGGTAGGCCACTGCTTAATTTTTCGGAAATTTTCTTAAATGTCAAGCTATTTGTTTACAGAGGTGTTACTTAACAAGCCTGAGCTGGCGCCTATCGGCGACAGAAAAAAAAAACTTAAACGTGAAAACCAATTGAACTTCACCATGACCTTTTAAAGTGAACAGAAGGACATGTTGACTAGCGTAATATATATGAGAAAGATTTTATATGCTTTATTAGTATTTTTTTTTCAAAAAATAGTTCAAATCGGTAAGTTTGTCACATTTATTCACAATCACTACCAGTTTTGGGAACTAGAACGAGAACAAATTAGGCTAAAACGGCAAGAAAATTATTAAAATATATTTTTTTCCCGAATCTTTAAATTTTTTTTGCCAAAACTCAGCGAGAACCTCGTTGAATTTAAAGTTTTTTGTGTTCAAATAACGGAAAATTTTGGAATAACAACTAGACATCAGTAAGCACGGTGTGCTATTTTTGGAAATGAATTTTCGGAGGTCATCTCTTTCGCATTTAGCTAAACGTGACATAATGCCACTTGAGACGCAGATAAATGCGACAGGGCGCGTTTGCCGTTTCGTAGGTTCTAACACGCCGATTTTTAAGATGTTTTGTTGTTATCTTGTTGTTGTAAAAAGGAATAAGTAACTGACAAGGAGGAAATGAAGAATTTTTTTGTCATTCAATTTGGCGTGAAATGTCACTTACACACTGGGGTCTGAGGAGGGAGTGAGTAAACGCGCCCGGACGCACACACGCAACGCATCCAAATGAGGCCCAAAAAATAAAAAAGGCGCGCGAAAAATTTCGCATTATCGAAGAGAAAAACCAACGCAAAATCGTGAAAATTACGAAATCCTATCCAAAATTATTTCGCGCGCGTTGATTTTTCTCTCCGATAATGCGAAATTTTTCGCGCGTCTTTTTTATTTTTTGGGCCTCAATTGGATGCATTGCGTGTGTGCGTCCGGGCGCGCTTACTCACTCCCTCCTCATACCCCAGTGCTTACAGTCTGAATATGCACGAAATTCACAGAAAAACTATGATTTTTTTGAGTTTTTTTTTTTGCAAAGAAAATTTTGAGTCGTTTTCAAAGTGTTGGTATTTTTCAGGCCACGTAACATTTTTGGATAGAATATCATCCTTATATATAAAATTCCGTTTGGGTCTGTAACTGAGTTTCTTGGTGTGTCTGTTTCCAAACTGCATGGCGAGAGCGAACTGAGCGCCCAAGACCAACACAAAAACTCGAACTCGCATCGTTCGCTTGCAGGGCAAGCGCATAACCGCCTGCGCCACAGGGCACACGCAAGAAATGAATGAAAAATAAATTTCAAAGAAAGTGAAGAAAAAACATTTTTAGAAATGAAAAGAAATCAAAAGTAGCTTTTGATGCGGCCAGGCTTGTATATCTTTTAAACAATTTTTATTTGAAAAAACTCACTATCAATATTTTTACTTGACAGTTGACAAAACTCTTTTCTAAAACGTTCTCTTCGTATTTGGAAGTTGTTGTCATCGGAGTCTCGTCATCGTCCTCTGAGTGGAACATTTCTAAAAAATTATATATTTATTTTTGAATAATTTTTACTGCAAAATAATTCAATATGTACTCTTTACCTACGTTTTTTTAGATGAGAATTGCCAGTATTGGGAGAAATGCACCGCGGGTGAACCAATCGCCCAAAATCCTTCAGCAAAATTGATTTTTGATGCACCACAGGTGTCAGACTGCAATAAATATTTATTATAATACCAATGTAGCGATTAAATGTTAACAAAAAATACGAAATTAGCAAAAAAACAGCAGAAACCCGATAGGAAACCAAGAAAATTAATTCAAAGCACATATTTTTTTGGGCAATTTGGCTGCCAATGCTTTAACGTTGGATACTCAGCCAACGCCGGGCCTAACTTTTTCGCGCGTTTCCCAAATTTTCGCGTTTTTTTCACAGTTTTTTAAAAAAGCCTTTTCGTTTAATACTTTCTGCTGCTTTTTGGCTGATTTCTTCTTTTTTTTTAACATTTAATCGCTACTTTGGTCTTATAATTGATATTTATTGTAGTCTGACACCTGCGGTGCAACAAAAATCAATTTACCTGGAGGATTTTGGGCGATTGGTTCATCTGCTGTTCATTTCTCCCTATTTTGGAAACTCTCATTAAAAAAGTGCGTATGGAGTACATATTGTTTTATTTTAAAAAAATATATTTTTTTTTAGAAATTGTTCACTCAGAGGACGATGACGAGACTCCGATGGCAACAATTTCCGAACACGAAGAGAACGTTTTAGAAGAGTTTTTTCAATTTTTTTTCAAAAGTAAAAGGATTGATAGTGAGTTTTTTCAAATAAAAATTGTTAAAAAAATATATATTCTATCCAAAAATGTTACGTGGCCTGAAAAATACCAACACTTTGAAAACGACTCAAAAATTTCTTTGCAAAAAAAAAACTGAAAATACATGAAAAATCGTAGTTTTTTTGTGAATTTCGTGTATCTTCAGACTGTAAGTGACATTTCACGCCAAATTGAATGACGAAAACATTCTTTATTTCCTCCTTGTCAGTTACTTATTCCTTTTTACAACAACAAGATAACACCAAAACATCTTAAAAATCATTAAAAATTATCAAAATATTTGTTTGAAATCGCCGTGATTTATCACTTTTTGTTCAAAAACTTACGATTCACGGCGTGTTAGAACCTACGAAACGGCAAACGCGCCCTGTCGCATTTATCTGCGTCTCAAGTGGCATTATGTCACGTTTAGCTATTGTCCATTCGCGAAGAAAGCAAGTGCGCTCCACAAAACTTAGTATTACGTGGATTTCATTTTCGTCACCAAATTATTTCTTTTCGCGTTGAATTTACACGTGAGATGAATTAATTTGGCGACGAAAATGAAATTCACGTAGTACTAAGTTTTGTGGAGCGCACTTGCTTTCTTCGTGAATGGACAATAAATGCGAAAGAGATGACCTCCGAAAATTCATTTCCAAAAATAGCACACCGTGCTTACTGATGTCTAGTTGTTATTCCAAAATTTTCCGTTATTTGAACACAAAAAACTTTAAATTCAACGAGGTTCTCGCTGAGTTTTGGCAAAAAAAATTTAAAGATTCGGGAAAAAAATATATTTTAATAATTTTCTTGCCGTTTTAGCCTAATTTGTTCTCGTTCTAGTTCCCAAAACTGGCAGTGATTGTGAATAAATGTGACAAACTTACCGATTTGAACTATTTTTTGAAAAAAAAATACTAATAAAGCATATAAAATCTTTCTCATATATATTACGCTAGTCAACATGTCCTTCTGTTCACTTTAAAAGGTCATGGTGAAGTTCAATTGGTTTTCACGTTTAAGTTTTTTTTTTCTGTCGCCGATAGGCGCCAGCTCAGGCTTGTTAAGTAACACCTCTGTAAACAAATAGCTTGACATTTAAGAAAATTTCCGAAAAATTAAGCAGTGGCCTACCCTAACCGAGATAATAAATGATTCCCGTTATTTACAAAAATTTACTAAAAGGGGGAAAACAAAAAATCATATAAAAGACTTATTTTTCAGCGTGACAAGCCAAAAGCCAATTCAAAAACGGATGAAACGAAACGAAGCTAATGGTTGTTCTTCATTTTTTAGAAATTCAGTTTTTTCCAATTTTTTCTCGTGCCATTTTCTTTAATTTCTTCTTTTGTATAATTTTCTCTTTTTCAAACTTTTCTATTGTACTTATGGGGTTATTCTCGGAACCAGCAAAAAAAAGCAAATGATAGAAAAAACCAGCAAAAAATTCAGCGAAAATTCGGAGACTGCTCTGATCGGTCTGAAACTTTGAGAGATCATTTAAAAAAAATACTTTCGGACATTCCCTGAAAATTTCAGATCGAAATATTGATTTTAAAAAATCTCAATTTTCTTTCTGAAACTTTTCAAAATCGATATTTTGGTCTGAAATTTTCAGGGAATGATCGGAATTACTTTTTAAATAATTTACCAAAGTTTCAGATCAATCGGTACATTCTCCGAATTTTGGCTGAATTTTTTGCTGTTTTTTTCTATTTTTTGCTTTTTTTGCTGGTTCCGAGAATAACCCCATTACAATTTTCATTATATTTAATTTACAATTTTACAATAAAATTATAACAATAATTCGAATTGAAGGGAAAAATATACAAAATCGGCAAGCGGACGGCAAGGTTATGCGTCGTCATCGGCCAGTTGCCGAAATTTGTTTTCACTCTATTTCGGGCTATCAATGCCAATAAGACAAGTAAAACAAGTGAGAAATAGCATATGATCCAAAATAGCAAATGATCCAACCCATAGCTAATGAGCCAATCCATAGCAAATGAGACAAAAATAGCAAATGAGAAATAGCAAATGAGACAAATATAGCAAATGAGATATAGCAAATGATCCAATATAGCAAATGATCCAAAATAGCAAATGATCCAAAATAGCAAATGGTAAAAATAGCAAATGATCCTCAAGCAAATGAGTATTTGCCAGAAAGTGTTTTCTTTTGAAAAATGGAAGCAATTTTGACTCAGTTGAGTAATGGGTATATTCACTGACACCAGCAAAATATGCGAAATATCAAATTTAAAAATTATCGATTTTTTTCTGAAAATTTTCGAAATCGATGTTTGGGTCTGAAATTTTCTGCACATGTCCGGGAGTATTTTTGACTTTTTTTTGTTAAAATTTCAGACTGATCGGAGCATTCTCAGAATTTTGCCTGAATTTTTCCCATTTTTTGCATATTTTGCTTGTTCCGTGAATAGCCCCATAAAGTAGAAAAAAAGCGCAAAAAAAGACGAAAAGAGGCGTCCAAAGTAACTTGGTTTTTGCGTCTTTTTTTCTTTGTTGTTTACCGCCAAACAATAAAAAAATTAATTGTAAACATGTTTACAACTTCGATTGGCGGTAAACAACAAAGAAAAAAAGACGCAAAAACAAAGTTACTTTGGACGCCTCTTTTCGTCTTTTTTTGCGCTTTTTTCTTACTTTGGACGTACCATTAACACATTGAGTGAGAGAGACCATTCATCACTCCCTCTGTCTCGCACTCTCTCATTGAATATGGTACGGCCGTACGGCCGCATTTATCCAACTTTGGCAAAACTCGTGCAAAAATTTCATCCATTTTGCAGCTTTGTCCGAAATTCCTTCATTTCTTCTGCTATTTCTTCATCTCTTTTTATAATATATCGTATTTAAGTTCTAATGTCGTTCTTTGCAAATAGGTAATATTACTGCGGCGTCAAAACCTGGCAGAGCCGCTCGTGCGTTGCAGTTCCGGTCTCGCCGCGACGAGCTCGTATACGGTAGTTTTACATTATTTTTTGCATTGTTTTTCTGTTTTCTTTAACGAAATATGTTTTTTCATAAACAATCTACCGTAAACGCGCTGGTCGCGGCGAGACCTTAAAGCCGCAACGCACGACCGTTTCTGCCTGGTGTTGGCGACGCAGTAATAATAAACAAAACAAATTATGAGAAAAGACAACTTCCAGAACGCACCATGTACAGAAAACAGTTGTCACCTACGCGGCTAGCAGTGCATAAGGTCAAAAGAGTGAGAAGATTAGATTGTAAGTTAATGTAGTAGCTTAAGATATACAATTGAAATGTTTAGATTTGCAATTCGACAACCATAGACGTGGTTATTCGACCCGAGAAGCTTTGGAGGCTAATTCTGACAGTGGATCGGAGGAAGAATACCAAGACAATTCGGCAAAACGATCAATAGTCGAAAAACGTGGTTCCTCCGATGTAATAAATTTAAAATATCGCAACGGTTCGCCAGAAACAGTTGAAGGTATCAATTTATACGCTGTTATTAGCGATCGGTGCGATTTTCCTGTAGAGGGCCAAATTTCATCATAGAGTTTTACCTCAAAAATACGGGAAAATATCAATATCAGTCTATTTTTTAACTTCTTCTCCAAATGGGCTACTATTAGAGGTGCGCTTCAATCAGAGAATGCGCTTCTATTTTTCAAAAGCTTATTTCTAAACACAAAAATCGAAACCGACAAACCAAGGGAAAACTCAGTTACAGACCCAAACGGAATTTTATATATAAGGATGATGGGGTTGGGGTTATTCACGAAATGGCAAAAAAACGGGAAAAAAAAAAACTTCGCGAAAACTCGGAAAATGCTCCGATTGACCTGAAATTTTGGGAAAAAGGGGAAAAAATTCTCCCGGACATTCCCACAAAATTTCAGACCAAAATATCGATTTTAAGCATTTTCAGAAAAAAGTCAATATTTTTTAAAATCTATATTTTTGTCTGAAATTTAGTTGAAATGTCCGGAATAATTTTTTCCCTTATTTCTCATAATTTCATGCCAATCGGAGCATTTTCCGAGTTTTCGCGCAGTTTTTTGCCGTTTTTTGCCATTTTTTGCTTGTTTTTGAGGTCAAAACAATTGTTTTTTGTTTTTAACCAGAAGGTTGTTGACGGCTATCGCCGTCAAAAACCTTCTGGGTAAGCTTGGGGCCGCGCGAGTCTCCCTGATTTTTCAAAGAGTTTTACTGTATGTGATTGGAAACATTGAGTAAGTCCCCAAAATTGAATCAATTAAAAACTAAATGTTTTTCTGTGTGTCTGTCAACCCGTTTTTGTATATTGATTGCAAAAAAAATATGTCACGAACCTATTCAGTGCAGAAAAAAAAAACAGTTTTTGGTGTTTTAACCCATTGCATTGTGCAAGAACACCTAAAGAAAAACTACCGTATTCAGATGTTTTGAAACTCAACAAAACTCTTCGCACGGCGTGCTGGAGACTACATTTTTAAAATTGTTTTGGAAATGAAATTTCGCATTTCATGTCTCTCAATTCTCTGCGTCTCTAGCTTTGCAATAAGTTATCTAAACTTGGCAGAATGATACTATCGAGACGCAGATATATGCGACAGAGCGCGTTTGCCTTTACGTAGGTTTTAACACGCCGTGCTCCATACTCGAATTCACGTTTTTATTCGAAAAAAATGAAGAAACAACCGGAAAAATTAAGAGATTTTTGTCTTTTAGTTTCACGTGAAATGTCATTCAGTCACGAATCCATTAAATATAACAACCCTGAAAGCAAAGTCTATTTTGCTCTTTAAATTATCTTGAATCGTTATTTCTCCCGCACGGTGTCCAGGATTTGAAATGTGGGCGGAGCCGAGCAAACGCGCCCCACTGAATTTTTCCGCGCGAAATTCAAATTTTGAGGCATTTTTTATGTTTTTCGGGAAAAAAACATAAATTCTTAATTTTTTTCCCACATGTGCTCCAACGGAATTATAGCTGAGGTCTTTAGAAATTTTTTAAGCCTAAGAACGTCGAATTTGGTTCAGCCACCATTTCGAAATATTCGTTTTGAGTTTTTTGGTGTTTTTGCAGGATAAATCTTTACGAAAAGCGAAGTTTGGGCAATTATATGGTATTAAACGATAAAATACATACATTTTACAAAGAAAAACAGGTTTTACTGAAAGAAAAACAATAAAATCAATAAAATAAAAGGCGAGAGTCGAAAAATGCGCAAGCACCGAAAGTGCGCCATGGAAGTTTGCTGACGCGCCAGCAAGTTAGGCTCCGCCCACATTTCAAATCCTGGACACCGTGTCCCGTTATTTCTTTTCCTCTCAAAGTTAAAAATTCACTTCTCCACAACACTTGTTCTGGCTTCAATAACATGTTTCGGGTTGAATAGAGAAATTCAAAATAAGTACCAATTATGAAAATTGTTTAGATAGAGTTTATTAAAATAACAGAGATATTGACGAAATTTTGTTCATAACCGCTCAGAAACTAAAACAGATAGGATGGATGAACATTAAAGATGAACTTTCAACGATAAATCAATAAAATAAATATTCAAAAAAAAATAGCTCAAAAATATGAAGAAACGTACTTGAATCTAACTGTGTCGGCTAAATTGACACTAACTAATAAAAACTCCCTAACAAAAAATAAAAATCACAGTAAAACTCGAACTTCCGACATCCCACACGCCAGCCTAGACTACAAACCACTTGAACATCGCGCCGGCTGAAAACTTCTCTAGTCTGTGCTGTCACATTTCGAGCGACCTGGAGTTTCCTGCCGGAAATCATTTCGACGGTAGAAATGCATAACGTGTAGAAGAAAAAAGATAATGTTGAAGGGCCTAACAGTAAATTACCCTTCAAAATAATGATATTAAAATTTGAAAAAGACGGGCATCATCGCGGCATTCAGGACACTCAGATTTCCAATTTTGGCTTTCCACGGACTTCTGGGGACTGCCCCAGCACCGCGAACATACCCATACACAGACAGACAGACACACAGAAAAATTTTATTAGTAATAGTAAAGATTTTTACCAACCCCTGTTGGAGTCAGCGATCGAGTTGGGGCGCGCTTTTGTATATAGAAATATTCGAAATGTTTTCCCTTCTTCAGACGATCACTCCGCACATATCATTGGTCAATTGACACAGGAGCGTTGATTTCGTGTTCGGTAAGCTTTTACTATAGCATGAAAAAATTTTGGCCTGCCGCGGCAATTACCGTATTTCCTGTAATATAAGCGCATGCGGTTCTATTGTTTCATTTCATCACAACTGCCGGGTATTTAGAGGTTTGCACACCAAACTCGCCAAAATACTTTCTAACCAAGCAGGCATGAGACGACCGAAGTTTGGTGTGCAAACCTCTAAATACCCGGCAGTTGTGATGAAATGAAACAATAGAACCGCATGCGCTTATATTACAGGAAATACGGTAAACGCCCTCCGCTAAATTCAGTACTTCTTGATTTGCATTTTGGGTTTCCAAATTATTTTATTTCATCTAGAAATTACATTTGAAAAGAAAAACTTGGTAACCAAAATTAAAGCACGATGGTATAAGATGTTTTTGAATTAATGGAGAGTCGACAGGTCATTTATTAAAATTTTGGTTTTCTTATGCCGCGTCCAAAGTTAAAATTTTTCCTAAAATCACGTTTTTCCTGCAGTCTAAAGTTGCACAAAAATTCTCAAAAATGATGGACCTATGCACGAAATAAAAAAGGCCATTTAAATGAATAAATTTGACAATTTTTTCCAATGCACGAAAGCAAGTTTATTCAATTAAATTGAATAAACTTGACGGCTGCAAAACGGTCGCGTCGAGATATTGCAAGTAAAAAAGGGCGTGCGCCTTTAAACTTTGTGTCGATTTACGAGATTTTCTTCGAACGTTTAATTTTTTTACTGTTTAGTTACTCCTTTTCAAGCGTGTAAATAAATAATTTATTTGATTTTTTCTTTAAATTTTTTTTTCGCAGAATTTTCATAAAATGAACAAAGAGCACTTTATGTGCGAATTGCGTCGACAAAGTCCACAGTCTTCTTCTTCTTCTTCTTCTTCTTCTCATCTTCGTCCATAGTCTTACTCATCTACTCATCTACTCAAAATTCCTCACATGCTGCGTCCTTATTTGATGATTTCGATACTGATAATACTTTTTATGTTAATTTTTGTTTTTTCTCATACTCTTTTTTTCCACAATTTTCTATTACTTTCTAAGTCATGATGTTCGCCGTGTTATTTTTTTTTCATTGTTCCAAGTGTTATTTTCCCTTCGTCATTTGATTGTCAAATAAATTTTTTTACTGACAACGATTTCGCAAATCACTGATCTAAAAGAAAACGCTTCAAAGCTGTGCGTTGATCTTCTGCACTGTCAGAAGGATTCGCCACTTCCGTTCCACAATTCTCCACAATAATATTCACAGAGCTCATAAAATTATGAAAGTTTTGTCTTTCGTCTATTTCTAAGCGCTGTTGCGGTTCTGTTCGGCTTATAAACTGCGTCAGAATAATTTGCTGCTGCTGAAGCAATAAAGTCGCTTGAACACTCAGCGATTTTTTCAGAGGACTCACGCTTGTCCCACGGAGTCCTCAGAAAAACCTCTCCATTTGAACACTCTCGCTAATATGAGAACACGCCGACCCCTCATAGAGGCCTCGGAAAATTCGACCTCACGGATGTCTCGGAAAGATAAAACATGAACTCAGAATATCTCCTCAAAAACTTTGGGTTTCTGTTCAGAATTTTTATCCGAAGCACGGGTAAGTTCGAACCCTTTTTTTAAATAACTTTGAGAGGTCTGCGTGTTTTCCGGAGCAGCGGAGAGGTCGAAATTTTCATTATTATCCGCTTCACGCATGCCTGAATAAATTACCTGAAATTATTTTTTTAATATATGATGGGATTTTTACAGTTTTAGACACATTAATTGAATTCGTAATATTAAACGTTCGAAAAAAATCTCGTAAATCGACACAAAGTTTAAAGGCGCACACCCTTTTTTACTTGCAATATCTCGACGCGACCGTTCTGCAGCCGTCAAGTTTATTCAATTTAATTGAATAAACTTGCTTTCGTGCATTGGAAAAAATTGTCAAATTTATTCATTTAAATGGCCTTTTTTATTTCGTGCATAGGTCCATGAAAGGTGTTTACGACTATATTGTGATTTCAATCGAGTCGCAACATCAAACGTGAAACCTCACCCACTTTTTCCACGCAAAATTAAAAATGCACTAAAATTTAATGTTCGCGTGAAAAATAGTGGGAGGTGGTTTACATTTTGATTTTGTAACTCGATTGAAAGCACAACATTTTTCCGTATTTTTTTTTTAATGGATTCGTGACGGAGTGACATTTTTTTCACGTTTTTATTCGAAAAAATGGAGAAATCATTGAAGAAATGAAGAGATTTTTCGTCTCTCATTTTTACGTGAAATGTCACTCTGCCACGAATCCATTATTACAACTTTCATGCCGAAAAACACAGGAAAATATTGTCCATTCGCGAAAAAAGCAAGTGCGCTCCACGAAACTTAGTACTACGTGGAATTCATTTTCGTCGCCAAAATATTTCAATTCACGTTTAAATTCAATGTAAAATGAAATAATTTGGCGACGAAAATGAAATCCACGAAGTACTAAGTTTTGTGGAGCGCACTTGCTTTCTTCACGTTTATTTCTGAGATTTTTTTTTCAACTTTGGACTGCAGGAAAAGTTTATGCCAGTAATTTATTTAACTTTGGACGCGTCTTTAGCTACGGAGTTAAAGAAATAAAAGTTTTAAATAAATTTCGTGACCTGTCGACTCGATTTATTCGAAAATAAGTGGAGCGCGTTTGGCGGGTCGACAATAAAAGTACTGGTTTACGCTTTGAAACACAAAAATCAAATATTCATGTTTAAATTCGCGTTAATTTAGGACTGCCGTCACCGTTCGACCCATTTGCGCTGGGAGCAAGTGAAGACTCATCGTGCGACATGCCGAAACAACGGGACCGATCCGGATGATTGGTCTCCAGACGACATCATCAGACAGTAGGGCCCGAAAACGAGATTTTTAAATCCTATTTTTCAATTCACTTTTCTCGAAAGATTTTATTATTTGTTTTTTTAACCGATTGTTACTGTTATTGTTGATTTTTTCTTTTTTACATAAATGAAATTTATAATTCCAACC
This sequence comes from Caenorhabditis japonica, assembly GCA_963572235.1. NCBI lineage: Eukaryota > Metazoa > Nematoda > Chromadorea > Rhabditida > Rhabditidae > Caenorhabditis > Caenorhabditis japonica. The sequence goes on from OY754342.1 coordinate 6,423,356, forward strand.
CATTACAACAGGAGGAACTGCTTACCAATAGCACTATAATGCAATGTCAACCGCGTGTGAGAAATTAATAAGCTGTGCGCAGACTGTTTAGAACTGCCGGCAGAGAACTGTCTGCGCGCAATCAAACAGCTGTCTAGTAATTCTCATCAGACTGTTGTTAGGTTGCGCGCAGACAGTTTGGCAACTGACCGCAGACTGTCTGGGGTTTCTGCCGAGCTGTTATCCGGTCTCGGAAAATCGAAAAATCAGTGGCCTCCGATCAGCAATGCATGTTTTCACCCAGCTAAAATATGCCGGCAAGTTGTTAAATATTTTTTGCGAAAAATTGAGCGATGAATTTTCAAAATAAAACGACAAAACAAGACATGGAGCTTAATTTGTAATGTCCCGGTTGTCATATTTTATGTAAAAGACTCATATACAAAGCATTTTGGCTAAAAAAAAGTTTGTTGACAGATTTCTGGATAAATTTATCGCAAATTTTGTCGAAAATCCCACTTTTCCTTCGGTGCACATTTCGTTCTGTGCATTGACTTCACATCTTCAAAGCCGATAATATTCAAAATTTGAATCTCGCGCGCATTTGAGGTGTGCAATAGGGCGCACTTGCAGCGGCTCCCAATTCGTGTCGACGATTTACGTTAGAGTGCAAGCGGGCCGATGACGGTCAGACAAATAACCCAGAATGAATATTTTTTGTTAAATGAGATATTCAAAATGAAGATCTCGGTGAGTTCTAAAACATAGGAACATTTTAAATATTTCATTAAACAAAATTATTCATTCTGAGCTGAGTTATTTGCTGGCCTGCTCGGCCCGCTTGCCAAGTATGGTTTTCTTTTTGAAAAAAAAGCAGGAAATGACGAAAAAAAATTACCGCGAATCGACACTGTCGGGGGAATCAAGAACGTGATGGAACAGGATATTTATTCGTCTGATTCTGAATGCGACACCTCTGAAAGCGAATAATGCCCGTTTCCTCCATTTTTTCGATTCTATGAATTTTTTGAACTCTTCATAATCCATATGCAGTATCGTGACCTCCTTTCTTCGACTGATGACGTGTACCTGAAATGAAAACTATCGGCGGAGAAGAAATATTCTGTCCGTTGAATAACTAACCGCACAACTTTTTCGTTTCCTCTTCCTCGCCGCATCCCAATCTTTTGTCTTTCTCGTCGTTTCGCCAGCAATTGGAACTTCTGAAATAAATTAATTTTTAAATCGCGTAAAACGATCGATAAAACGGGAGAAATGCAGAAAATTTGTAAACTGATCTCAATTATTCGAAATTAATCATATGTTTAGCTGATTTTTGTAAAAATAAATTTGCTATAATGGATTCGTGGCGGAGTGACACTCGAATTTCCTTTTTTATTCAAAAATAATATTGTCGGCCCGCCAAAATGGTCAAACGCGCTCCGCTGAACTCAATACTACGTGGATTTTATTTTGGTTTCCAAATTTTTTCATTTCACGTGTAAATTCAACGTGAAATAAAATAATTTGGAAACCAAAATGAAATCCACGTAGTATTGAGTTCAGCGGAGCGCGTTTGACCGACGTGGCGGGCCGATAATAATAATAAACGAAGAAATGTTTCATCTCCCAGTTTCTTGTAAAATGTCACTCCGTCACGAATCAATTATAGTTATTCGCGAGAAAAAAACGTTTAAAGAAGGGTCATTGATAGAAAAGAACGCAGAAGGTGAGAGGACAGAGAAGAGGAATTTTCTGCATTTCTTCGCTCTCAATGCTATTCCATGGGAAAACACTTGACTAAATATCTGCGTTTTTCTTGAAAAAATAATTTATAACGTAAAAAGTGGATAAACGCTTAAAAAAAGTGAAAAATTTTAATTAAAAATCACGAAAATTAAGCGAAAATAAATAAAAATAACAGCTGGACTTGTTTACATTTCTCAGCGTTTTTTACCGAGGCCTGAGTGATGACATCCTGAGACCTGAGCGAGGAAAAAGTGGGGAGCCACGCTTGTCCCGACCTCAGGAAGCACCTCACTGAGGCCTCGGAAACCACCTCACTGTGGCCTCAGAAATTAGGAGTATTGTAACGCACCTAATTTAGCTTTTTTTTGCATACGCTCTTTTCGGCTTTGAAGATTAATTATAAAACACGCTTTTACACACGTTATCATTTATTTATTCAAAAAAAAAAATAATACAATTAAAAATGAAAGAAGTGATACATATAGAAAAGATGTGGGTTGAAAATTAGGGCATATTCGTGAGAAAATGTTTATGCAAAAAAGCGTTTATTAGAAAACAGCATTTTTATTCTCACGAATAATCCTATAACAATGAAGGTCAATGTAAGAAAAATTAAATGAAAACGTATATGGTTATTCATAAATACACTTTAAAAAAATAATAGTTATGGGTTATACAAGTTGTAGCAAAAATAGCAAAAAATGAGTTTTTTTTTGTTTTGCTTTTTTTGCTGCCCTTGAATAACCCCATTCTTTTGCAATTTTTTGCATGGTTTTTACTTGTTTGCAACGGTTTCAGAAAAAAAACGTTTGGCTGGAGCAATCTTGAATGGGCGAAGACCAAAACCGTTTAAACAATTTTCGAATTGAATATTGCAAGAAAAAGATTATTTTTTTGGCAATTTATGAATAACCTCATTGGAAAAATCAAGATAGCTTACGAATAAAAAGAAAGTTGAGCGCCATCTAACCACATTTGGAGTTGCCGAATCCCGGACCAGCTGCTTTCGTACCCTAAATTTAGATATTTAGTAGTGATTGTCTAAAGCAATGGTATATAACCTTTCTCTTGTCCTGTGCAAACGATAACGTTTCGAAAACGTCCCTTGTGATAATCATCACTCATACTGAATTCTGTCCTTTCTGAGTTGCTTTTACAGTAACTGGCGACGATATTCAGCCCAGTCGACTCATTGTTTCCAAGCAGCTGGACAGTGGAAGCCGTTAGAATTTGAGGCACGAGATGATCATTTCGGTTGCCGTACCTGAATAATATGTGTTGTTGTAAAAAATACTAGATAGTTCTCGGCGGCTTTCACCGATGCTACGCTAGAAACACGGAATCAGACATACATCAACGACAGTCCTTGAATATGATGTAACTCGCCTCAGCCGATACGTGCGCCAGTAGATTCTTCGGGGCACATCCTACACACAGTTCCCATCGCGGGTTGTTAAAAAACTACCTTGAAAAAAAAAGATATCACGAGTTCGCATGACGTGAAACGTCTCTGCAATTAAAATGTATTTTTAATGCCGTGTCCAAAGGTAATGCCGCACCCAAAGTTCAAAAAATTTCTGAAATCATGAATTTTGCAGTCCAAAGCTCCGAAAAATTTCCGAGAAATAACAGGCGCGCACAGTTGAAACCGGCGTTGATGTAGTTGCTCCGCTGCGAGACCTTCTATGTTTGAACTTGAATGTTCCCACATTTGCTCAATTTTTTCTTTAATACGGGAAAATTCAACTTTAAACATAGAAGGTCTCGCAGCGAAGAAACTACGGTAACGCCGGTTTCAACTGTGAGCGTCTGTTATTTCTGAAAATTTTTTCGGAACTTTGGACTGCAAAACTCTTGATTTCAGGAATTTTTTGAACTTTGGACGCGGCATAAAAAATCTCCTGGAATCACATTTTTTCTGCAGTCCAAAGTTACCCAAAAAATCGCAGAAATAACAGGTGCTTAACATTATATTTTCGCGTGTTTTTTATTTGCAACATTCACGCCGAAAAATTCTGTTTCTGCAGTCCAAAGTTGCAAAAAATCCCAGAATTATTGTGTTTTCAATCGACTTGCGACATCAAACCGTGAAACTCCGCCCACTTTTTTCACGCGAACATTAAATTTTAGTGCATTTTGAATTTTCGCGTGAAAAAAAATGGGCGAGGTTTCACGTTTTGATGTCGCAAGTCGATTGAAAACACAATACCACTGTATTTTTCGGCGTGAAAGTTTTAAACAAAAAAAAATGAAAATATAGTGGTAAACTCTTATTATTTCTGGGATTTTTTCGTGCAACTTTGGAATGCAGAAAAAACGTGATTCTAGGAATTTTTTTCACTTTGGAGGCGACACAGTGAGTGACAGTGAGTCGAGAACAGGCTTTCTCGGAAATGAAAATTTCTCTTCCGAGTTCCGTCGGAAATTTCCGATTTTGCTATTTTCTCTTCCGATGTTCCAACGGAATTTCGAATTTTTCGTTTTTTTTTTCCGATTTCCATCGGAATTCCGAAATTTTAAACTCTGGTTCCGAATTCCGATCGGAAAAGAGCCTAAATAGGTCCATAAAAATCAGAAATTTTCCACAAAAAAATTGCGAAAAGGTACATAAACTTTTGTTTTAAATAGGACATTTGTGCCACTGACATGGTGGATTTTTCCAAAAAAAAAAAACGATTTTTCGTACCAAACTTATTCAGAAAAATCTGTTTTTTCCGACACGGAACAAAAATTATTTACGACGGAAACCGGATTTTATTCGGAAATCATTTTGTCTCGGAATTTTTTCCGAAGTGAAACTGCCTCGGAACCGGAAATTTCCGACTTCGGAAATTTCCGAGAAAGCCTGATCTCGAATTATAAAAATGACAATAATTTCACAAAAATAGTAAAAAAAAACTGAAATAAATGTAGAAATTCCTGGGAAAAATATTGAATAAGTGAACAAGAATTGTTTACTTGTTTATTGCATATTGTCCATTCGCGAAAATAGCAAGTGCGCTCCACGAAACGTAGAACTACGTGGATTTCATTTTCATCGCCAATTTATTTAGTTTCACATTGAATTTACACGTGAATTGAAATAATTTGGCGACGAAAATGAAATCCACGAAGTACTAAGTTTTGTGGAGCGCACTTGCTTTTTTCGCGAATGGACAATACGACAATTCGATTTAACAAACATCTGCGCATTGTTTAGCCGACTCTCGACGCGAAAAATAACTAAGGACTCGCTGACCCCTCACAGGGACCTCAGAAACGCTTCGACCTCACCCTTGCCTCAGAAAAAAACGCTGAGTTTTCAAATTGGTTACGGTCGCACTCATTTGAGTTGTGTTAATTAATGTAATGCGCTTCGAGATATTTTCGCGCGCAAATTGGCGTTTGAAAAGTTTATACGCAGCTGTTGAGACGAGAGTAATATAACTTTTTGGGCGATGGAGCGCGTTTGCATTATTTTTTCAATTTCTCAGTTTTTCGCCGATTTTCCATGTTTTTTTCTGAAACTGCATTGATTGTATACTTTTCTTCATTTTCGCTGTGCGTAAAATATCTGAAAATTACTGGGAAAACCCTATAATAATCGGAAAACTCGAAGAATAATGGAAACGCGCTCCATCGCACCGAGTTCTATTTCGCTCATTTCTATTTTGTCACATTTCTATTTCGCGCTGTTCTATTCCGCTCATTTCTTTTTTGTAGCCGTTCTATTTTTTCCAGTTCTTTTTTCTAGCAATTATATTTTGTATCATTTCTATTTCGCCTATTTCTATTCTGTCGTACCCTCTTTTTTTTTTGATGATGCGGGTGAGACAAAAAATTTTGTGGGTACCACAGAATAGAAATCGCCGCGATAGAACGCGGCCAAAATATATCTCGTCGGTGAGACAATACGGAAATTCAAAAAATAGGCATTGGCAAATCGGATATTTTTGTTACTCATGAGTAATGTGCGTTCTCAGGCAACTCATTTCTTGCTATAATAGAAAATTTTGGAATTATAAACTAGTGATTTATGGATATTTGGCGACCTCTTATAATTCCAAAATGTTCTGTACAGATTCCAAAATTTTCTGCACAGGCGCGCATCTCCTGCACAGATTCCAAAATTTTCTGCGCAGATTCCAAACATTTCTGGACAGATACCAAAATTTTCTGCACAGATTCCAAAATTTTCTGCACAGATTCCAAACTTTTCTGCACAGATTCCAAAATTTTCTGCCCAGATTCCAAAATTTTCTGCACAGATTCCAAAATTTTCTGCCCAGATTCCAAAATTTTCTGCACAGATTCCAACATTTTCTGTTCAAATTCCACAATTTTCGGTCCAGATTCCCCGGAATCTAAACTTTATCGATTGAATAAAAGACAATTCATTTTATTGGTTATAACAAAAAAACAAGGAACAATTTTAAAATATAAAGAAATTAAGCCGATGTCGATGGCTGTTCCGCGTCGTCCGTTCAGCACCTTTTGACGAGCTTCGATCTGGCCGCCGCGCTGAAAATAAATTATGATATTGGTATAACAAAAATTGCACTTTTGAAAATTCAAATGGCAATGAAAGAAAGAGGAAAACCTGCTTTTCCAAAAAATCACGTCACGTTGGGAAGGTATTAAGTGCTTAATTTTTGTCGGAGAGCTTTAAAATTTTTTTTTCTGTGGTAACTAGAAGAGTTTATAAAAATAACCAAAAAATAAAAACTTGGGTTCATCGCTGAAAATTGTCTGTGATTTTTTGTTGAAGTTTAGCACAGTGGCGGAATTTGACACCTCCAAATGCTCGTCTAGTGGAGCGCACTTGCATACCTCCTCCTTTGGCGCCGATCATATAAACGCCCATCGCGGGCACCAAGAATGTGTACTGTGATGGTCTAGTGGTCTACATTTTCGATCGCCGATCTGGAGGCCTGGGTTCAATACCTCTTGGTGCACTTTTTTTTTGTTTTCTGTTTTGAACCACAGATTCAAAGCAAGCTTCCGCCCAGCTCCCTCCGGTCGCCCATTTTCAAGGTTTCACGCATGCTTCCGGTGTTTTGCCGCTGAACTTTCTGGATAAAAGTTACTTGCCGAAGGATTTAAATAAAACTAACGAATTTAAAGTAGTTCGAAAAAAAAAGGAAATTTTAATTTTTTTTTTTCAACGTTCTACTCCAACACGCAAATGTAATTTTTTGTGGTATTGGAAACAAAGATCCATAAGATTTAGTCTGAGCAGATACAAAAGATTAAAAAATAATAAAAACCGCGGAGGGCTCAGCAAAAACCCACAACGTATACGCAAACTTTGAAGCCTCATGCAACTTTTACACAAACTATGAAGGTTTTGAAACTCTCACGCAAACGATCCACAATGAACACGCGAATTTCGAGAATCTCGCAAGGTTTACACAATAATTCAGTGAAATTTCGAAAGTAAGAAACAGATGAAGAAGTGGTACAATGTTTACACAAATTTCTCGCAATAATTGCGCCAACTTTGGCCAATTCGCAACTTTTGCACAATGAATCTCTTCCAACAGATGATGTGGCAACATGCGCGATCTTTACACAAACTTTGCACAAACTTTACGCAAACTTTGCGCGGACTTTGGAAAGTTTTGTTATTGATTTCTTATTTTTCCGGTTTTTGTCAATTTTATACTTTTTATCGTCGGTTTTACGATCTCCATATTTCTAAATTTATTTTTATTTAATTACAGTATCACTACAGTGTGGAGAGCGTTTGACGAAGAATCCAAAAGAAGCGGCAGATACAATCGTCCTGCGTATTTCGGTAATTTTTTTTTGTAAAATTGGAAGTTTTTTAACATTTCCAGACAAAAAATCCGCCAAAATGAAGGTAAATTAAGAATTTCAATCGCAATTTCATAAAATTATCAATTTTCATATTGTCGGCCCGCGAAAATGGTCAAACGCGCTCCGTTGAACTCAACGCTATGCGATTTTCATTTTGATCTCCAAATTATTTAAGTTCACGTTGAATTTACACGTGAAATGAAATAATTTGGAAACCAAAATGAAAATCGCATAGCGTTGAATTCAGCGGAGCGCTTTTGACCATTTTCGCGGGCAGACAATTGCACTTTGAAACCCGTCAGAAGTGCACCAGTGAAACAACGAATGACCATGAAGACTTTGGGAGAAGGCCTTCTCGAAAATGAAAATTTCTTCTCCGGATTCCGTCGGAAATTTTTGTTTCCGAATTTCCGAAATTTCAAATTCTCGTTCCGGTTTCCATCGGAATATCTATTACCGATCGGAAAATAAAGAAACTGAGTATGTTTATAAAAATCATAAATTCTCGACAAAACAATTCAAAATTAATAAAAGGTACGTAAACTTGCGTTTTAAAATAGGACATGTGCGTCACGGACACGGTCAAATTTGTTTTCGCAATAGGACTAACATTTCACTGCACAGCAAATTTCTATGTTTCAGACTTCGGACTCGATGCACTAGCAGTACGCCTTCCGGATGGTCTTTTCACTGGCCCCATCCCATTCACGGACAGGTAAATTATTCAATTTTTTCGGAAAAAAATCCTTTCTCTCAGGGTTGTCACATCACTGAGTCCGGATGCTGAAATCAGAAAGCGTCGTGTTGCTATCACTAGGACATCTTCACTCAATCTTTGGATCCGTGTCAGGTAATGCTTGATGAGCACAATGCGCATAACTGACATATTTTTCAGGCGCGTGTCGTGTGTTGTCAACACCTGCGATGGGACTCAGTGAGAAATGTTCGATCCCGTCTGATGAAGGATGGAAAGCCCGACGAATACGCCACGGACGAAACTTGGAATTTCCAGTTCGCCGACTCACCATAATCTTAACGGTGAATTTTGAATTTCGATTTTTTTTTTCTCACTGTTTCTCACTATTTCACACTTTTTCTTTTTGTTTCTGCTATATTTTGTTTTCAAAAGCTGGTTTTGTTCTATCGCCATATATTGTCTTCTCGTTGTCATTTTTTTATTTTCGTTCCGTCTCAATAAATTTTGTTTTCCGAAATTCATTTGATACGAAACACCCCTTACGAGCGCACTACACAACTATTGCACAATTATTGCACAGATTTTGCTATGTAATTTTTTTGCACAACGTCAGCGCCAACTTCATGCAACCCTTACACAAACTTTACACAGCTCTCGCGTTGTCAGAGATTCGAAGCTGCGTAAAGTTCGTGTAAAAGTTGCAGTAACTTTGCGCTTGAGTTGTGGGTTTTTGCTGAGGGGGGATCGAACCCACAACCTCCAGATTGGCGTCCTCAAGCTCTCACCACTAGGCCACCACTGCACATTTTCAGTGCCCGCAATGGGCGTTGATATATGAGCGGCGCGCGACGCGAGGAGGTATGCAAGTGCGCTCCACTAGACGAGCATTTGGAGGTGTCAAATTCCGTCGCACAAAGTTTAGCGAGGTATAACACAAATGTGCGCAGTTAAAATTAAATTCTGTTTGAAAATTTGAACTCTCTGTGGTAAAAACTAAAAGATTCAATCATAAGGTGTAGCTTGTTCGACCTATTGTGAAAACAAAAAAGTTGCAACGCGGTGTTTGCGTACTTTTAAAATTCAAATGAAAATGGGAACAAATCTCTTTATTTGCCATGCTATTTCCCTCATTGCTATTTGAATTTTCAAAAGTACGCAAACACCGCGTTGCAACTTTTTTGTTTTCACAATACTTGACCCCCAACAAGGCGGTCTTTTGGAGACCATTTCACGTTCCTGTAATTTTCAGCTATTGTTGGCCCGCCAAAATGATCAAACGCGCTCCGCTGAACTCAATACTACGTGGATTTCATTTCGGTCTTCAAATTATTTCATTTCACGTATAAATTCAACGTGAAATTAAATAATTTGGAAACCAAAATGAAATCCACGTAGAACTGAGTTCAGCGGAGCGCGTTTGATCATTTTGGCGGGTCGACAATAAAAGTAGGCATTTTCAGAACATTCTGATCGGCCCCAAGGGTGGGATTTTACGTTTACGGTTTTTACGAGTTTTAAGAGACCGTAAAAATTTTACGGATTCCGTAAAATCCGTAAAAAAGCTAATTTGTTCAATACGAGGAGAAAAAACCGAAATTTTTGTATTTTTCTTGAATTGTTTTCTAAAAATTATGCCGAAGTAGAAAATGCTTTCAATTCAGTGGGATTTATCCATAAATTATTCCAGAAAAAGCTCAACATATTTTTCGAGGGGCAAATTTCCAATCTGATGATTTTCTTTGTTGTTGGCCAATTTTATTTCAATGTTGGTGATTTTTTTTTTCTGATTTTAACAACTAATTTTCCTCACTGAACAGTGCAATTTGCGATTTCACGGTTTTTACGGATTTTTAAACTGTAAATTTTACGTTTTACGGAATCCGTAAAAAATTTTACGCCCAGCCCTGATCGCCCCAGTCGATTCCTTGGGGTCGATTACATAAAGCGCAATTGTAACATACCGTATTTCCTCTAATTTAAGCGCATGCGCCTCTATTTTTCCACCTCTTCTCTAAACCTCTTCTCTAAATGTCTAATTAAAGCACACCCTCTAATAGATTAGAGGGTGTGCTTTAATTCGAGGTTCTCTTATATAAGAGGAAATACGGTAAGTGGATTTCTAGATATTGTGCAACCAAAAAAATTGCAACGCGGTGTTTGCGTACTTTTGAAATTCAAACCGAAATGGGAACATACCGTAAAACCTGTAATTGAAGTACATGTACTTCTATTTTTCAAACCTCCCAAATGGATGTACTTCTAATACAGGTGTACTTCAAATAGAGGGTGTACTTCTATTTTTCAAAGGCCTTTCAGAAGAAAAATAACAAAAAAGAAAGACTATTCGAGGCCTAGGCAAAACCGGGGAAAACGCGAAACCGGGGAAGACAAACCCGAGGAAGTCAAAACCGGGAAAAGCATTTCCAAAACCAAGAAACAAGCCCCGCCCATTGCAAACGTGCGGCACGAGTTTTGTACTGAAAGGATTATCATCCTTATATATACAATTCCGTTTGGTAAATTGCATGGCGGAAGCGTACTGAGCGCCCGAGACCAACACAAAAACTCGAACTCCGGTCTGTAGCTTACAGGGCAAGCGTTTACCCGAGTAGCTTTTGATACAGTCAGGCTTGTACAATTCTAGAAAAACTGCGCCAGACATTCAAATTTTTCCCGGGTTTGGTAATTTTTTCCCCTGTCAGCCCCCTCATCTAACGGCCTGTTTACCATAGAACATTTTCTCGCGAGGTGGTGCTCAAAATCCCAACTCGGTCAGTTTTTAAAATTTCCCAATTCTGTCTTTTTTTAAACAGTTTCTAACTGTTGAGAAAGTCTTGGACCATCCGTTGGGAAACGCCATTTACATTGCGCTGAGGGGGCTGTTCCCCGGTTTTGTCAGGGCCACGAAAATTTGAAATCTGCACTCGTCAATTAAAATGTTGCAAGTGTGTTCCCCATGAACGTGTTTGGACACTTGTGTCGCGGGCATTCAAATGATTCTTAATTCAAAAATTCTTTAAATCAATGAAAAACGGAAAAAAAGCTTCAAAATGTCCGGTATCGACCGGTTTTATCCCGAACAACTCTTTAAAGTCATTGAGCAAATGCTCCCGAATACACCCTGCAAGGTTGCAAATGCAAATCTTGATGCAGCGATGCCGCCATTTCCAGAGAATTTCTTTCATTTGACTCCCACGGCATGCCGCGGTTTATTACATTTTGATCTCTTCTATTTTGATGACAAATGTTTAGATTGTTTTTCTAGTTTTTCGGTCGGACAGCGTGCTGCTGGGTCGTTCGTTTTTGGGTCTCGTTTTTGAGATCGTTTTTTATCTATTTTTTGGAGCGAGTTGCTCTTTTTGTCTTTTTAAGTTAAGTTGAGTGGTCCTGTGGACAGGTCACTCTTTTATATATTTGATTGCCGTTTGGAGATAATAAAGTGATTATTGTCTCGAAACTGTGTATTTTCTTTTTCGTCTTTTTCTCTTTTTTTTCTTTTTACTTTTTCCGTGTTCCATCGGATTGTCTGGGTAAAACTCGACAATTCGATAGGGGCGCGACTTGGGGGCCGAAGCCGTTTTTAAAACTGGAATTCACAAGAACACGTTGTTTTTGTTGAATTTCGGGATTTCTCGCTCTGGAGAAAAATAATTGCCTGTTGCGAAGAAAGATCTGAGCAAAAGTGCAATTATTTTTTGAATCATTATAGAAATTGTTGAGTTCCCGGGTAAAACTTGGAAATCACTTTTTCTTTCACTTTATCAGTGCCAACTGTTCCGTTTCCGGTATACGGCGGATAGTTTCAGTTTTACTGAGTGTCAGTATCACTCTCAGTCGATAATCGATTGATTGTTTGGCAACTTATAGCAGATTGATAGCTTCCGCGAAGGGAATAAACTTTCGCGTGAAATATCGCATTTTGGCATAAAAATATTGATTTTTGTGTCAAAATTTTTGATTTTGTTTCGGAAAATAATTTTCGTGACAAATTAATCGATCTGCGATAAGATAAATCAGTATTTCACTGAAATTCGTCCAATATCGTAACGGATTGGTAGAAATTTTTTACTTAACTTTTTTCAAAGTTAAAACAAAACTTGTGGTTTTTGTCATTGAACCTGTGGTTTGGTGTCAGATATTGTGTTTCTGTACACATTTTTTCACCAATATCTTATCTCCGCTGAGTCACAAATTGAATAAAGTATTCGTTTGCAGACGTCATGCCACACATTGCCGACACCGCTACCGCAAATGGAGTTGAATTCGAGTTCAACCCAACGGGAGTCGTGGTGGAGCAAAGAGTGGAAGACCTGGACTCTTCAGCTGAGAGAATGGAGGAGGAGACGATGTGCCAGCAGTATGATGACCATCGTCAGGTGAGAGAAAACAAAAATGCGAAAGCTATCGCAGAAACTATTTCGGACATTAAAAAGTTCACAAACTTTTCTGATGTTCAGTGTGGCATAATGTTAAAGGCTATGTCGGGCAGAATTAGTACTCTCGAAACTGCCATTAGCAGAAGAGAGGAAGATGCGCTGCAGGCAAACGCAAAAAATGCACAATTGCATAAAGTCATTGAAAAATTTCAGACTTCCCAACATCACAAGGATGATGAAGAGGAGGCGTCGTCTCAGTGCTTCGACCAAGATCACACTGCGATTATGGACTGCTTGAAGAGGCAGAACATCCAGACAGTGAGTGATTTTGAAGAATTTTTGAGAGAACGTTACAATGACTTGTTTCTTTTGAGAGAAGAGCAAGAGACAGTCGAGAGACTGAGAAAAGAGGCGCGAAAATTGGAGAGTGCGCAAAATGCTTTGCAAACGATGCAGAACGCATTGCGGACGATTCAATCATCGCAAAAAGATCTAAGGCTAGAATTCAAAGCAAAAGTTGAGGAATGCCATAACCTGGAATTTGTTTTTCAGGAAAAGCACAACGAACTCGTCGAGGTGCGGCAGCAACTGAACGCTGAGAAAGAAAAGAGCCGCCTTTTGAAGCTCAAGCTCGAAATGGTGCAAGAACAGAAAGGAAAGCTCGTCAAGGATAGTGAGTGGATGGAGGCTAATCTGAAGGCCAACTCCTACACTAGAATTGGTGAGAAAGAACATCTTCGGAATTACAAAAATGAATCTGTTCAGATCATGGCTCCGACGTTAACCTCTTCGGGCTCCACAGAAACTCAAAGAGTTCGCGTTTTGCCAGGTGAGCCTAATAAAAAGTGGGATGAAGGCATTGAAAGACCTAGATTCTCTGAACGGGCAGAAGAGACATTAGAAGCTGCAGAGATAGAGGATGAGAGTTTTCTTGAAAATGCCAGGCGTAGTCCTGAGTATATGAGAAGCAGAAAAGTGACTGTTCCTAAGCCACAAAGTCGTGAATCTTTAGTGGAGGTGTTCGGGCAATGGATGATGAACCAGCATTTGCCAGAACCGCCAAAATTTTCGGCGCAGGAAAGCACAGTTTCCCTGCAATCCTTTAAAAAGTCGTTCCTGATGAAGTATGGTCAGTTAGATGACGAAGATCAGAGAAATTTGCTCGAGACTAAATTCCTTACCGGTAAGGCTCGGCAAGTATTCAGAGGTCTCCCAGATTCTGAAAAAAGATCAGTGGACATCATTTTGAATGCCTTGGCCAACAGGTTGAGAATTTCACCGGAAGATGAATCTCGACGAGCTAAGAAAGCATTCGAAGACATCCGGTATTATGAGGGTCAATCTATTGAAGATTTTTGTTTGCAAATCGATGAGATTGCTGTAACTGCGTACAGAAGGTGTAGTGCGGAAGAGTTCTCCTCGCTCAAAATGACAAAGCTTCAGAGCGCTCTGGTACACAATCCGTCGCTGGCATGCATGATTGATAACAAACTGGGTGAAATTCCCGAAAGAGATCATTATGACACTGCTCGCCGGATGGTTGTAAGATGGGAGATGGGGTTTCAGCAGTATCGAGGCTCGTCTTCCGAGAACACTAAAAGCAAGTTGAGAACTACTCGGGTTCCACCTGCGCTTCCTCCGTTGAATACATGGAATCCTGGTGTTTTACCACCGGTTCCAAAAGTTCGTTCGAATGCGCCTGAGCAAAAGTGGAGAACTGGAAATCCGATCCAGTCAGACAGTTTAAAAACCTGTGACGTAAGACAATGTGCAGAATGCCATTCAGTGGGGTTTCATCACTCTGATTGTCCAAAGGCTCCGGGCGCACAAAAATTTCGTAAAGAAGTAACGTGTTTCCGCTGCAGTGAAAAAGGACATATTGCGCCCAATTGTCCCAATCAACCACAGAAAGGCCAACAGGCTGCGGAATTTCCGAATGACTCGGAAGTTGATGCTATCGAGGATAATGAAAAGCTGGTCATTCCGGTTGAAGAAGACAAGCCGTTGATTAAAATTGAACAAGGTAGAATCGGATCTGCTGAGGTCAATCTCATGTGGGATAGTGGTGCGAGCATATCCTTGATGGCTTTAAACATCTGGAAACGCATAGTTGCTACCAATGGTCCAGATTGGGAAAAAACATTGAAATTGGAAGAGCCCAGACTGAAAACTGTATACGCTGCCAATAACCAGCCAATCAGTTTACTTTTTCAAGTAACACTCGAGACAGCCATGCAAGCAAGAACGCGAGAAATTTCGTTCTTAGTTGCTGATGTCAATCGAGATACAGTCATCTTGGGCTTCGATCAATTCGAGAAAATGGGGATTCAGATGATAATAGAGGAAAAGCCAAGAGAAATTCGGCTGCTCCAAGATACTCGGCTGATTCCAGGGTCTCGAAAAGTTGTTCGAATCCAAATTGAAGGAGTCATTGATAACAAGAAAACGTTTTGTCTAGTCACACCCTCGTCTGAAACTGTCACACCAGCTGTGTGTCAGGTTGACAAACTTGGAAAGTCTATTCTCGCCCTTACCAATTTTGGTAAAGAAACTATTCTGCTTAAAAAAGGTGAAAAAATTGCTTTTGGAGAGTTGGAAGGTTTTGAGGTAATTGAGGAAAAGTCCAAAGAGTTGGAAATTCTGAATGATTATTTTTCAAACAGAATACCAAATGAGGAAATATCGGTGCATAAAGTGAATACTGTTTCTGATAAGGATAAACAGAGATGGAACACGCTCTGCAAACACTTAAAAAAGCAACCAGATTGCGGCAAGGAAGAAGAAGCCATATGGAAGATTGTCGAAGAGTTTCAGCAAATTTTTGCTATCGATGATCAAGAATTGGGCAGAACTAATGCGGTGACATGTGACATTGAGCTTGTCGAAGGGGCGGAACCTATTCGGCAGAGACCTCGGCCTATACCATTGTCAATTCGGCCAGAAATCCGAAAAATGATCCAAAAGATGCTCTCGCAAGAAGTCATCAGAGAAAGCCGATCACCGTGGTCAAGTCCAGTCGTTCTTGTGAAAAAGAAAGATGGATCAGTACGAATGTGCATTGACTACAGAAAGGTGCTCGGTAAAAGTCGGCAACTTTTATGCAACACTTATGCAACTTTTATGCAAACTTTATGCAACACCAATTTTAGACTTTATACAACGGTTGCATAAAGTGTGCTTAAAAGTTGCACAAGTGCTGAACAAAAGTTGCACATTTTTTGTTCTAATTTTGTTTTTTTTTTCTCTCACACTCTCTCACTCTTTCCTTCTCGCAAACGAAAATCGATCAATATATAGAAAAATACGTTTATTTTGATTGAAAAAAAAAGTAATGAGGAGTTAATTAACAATTAACACAGAATTAAAAATTATATATAATGGATTCGTGGCGGAGTGACAATTTTTTCACGTCTTTATTTGTAAAAATGAAGAAATGGAGAGACTTTTCGTTGCCCAGTTTCACGTGAAATGTCACTCCGTCACGAATCCATTATATATTGTCGGCCCGCCAAAATGGCCAAACGCGCTCCGCTGAACTCAACGCTATGCGATTTTCATTTTGGTCTCCAAATTATTTAATTTCACGTATAAATTCAACGTGAAATTAAATAATTTGGAAACCGAAATGAAAATCCCATAGCATTGAGTTCAGCGGAGCGCGTTTGACCATTTTGGCGGGCCGAAAATAATTAAAAATATATATGATTGCAAATATAAAACATATAAAAAATTATAACAAAACTATTATCGTGGCTTTTTCATTTTTGAAATGACTGTGGTATTTGAAAAAGCTTTACGTGGCAAGAAAATGGAATCGATAATAGCTAGTTTTCAGCTTGTAAAATAATCCCTGAAATATTAACCTTTCAGAATCGTTTGTTAAAAAAGGTAAACAAATAATTATATAAAAATATTTAACTGTTTGCAATTTTGGTATCTTGGCAAAACTAATGGGGTTATTCATTTTGTGAAGCTTGCATTTTTGTCTTATTCATTTCATGCAGAATACGACATTTTCTGCAGAAAAATGCATACAATGTCGTTTCTGCATGAAATGAATAAGACAAGCATGCAAGTTTCACAAAATGAATAACGCCATTAGTTTTGCCAGGGTCTCCAAATTGCAAACAGCTAAATATTTTTATATAGTCATTTGTTTACCTTTTTTAACATACGTTTCTGAAAGGTTAATATTTCAGAGATTATTTTACAAGCTGAAAAGCTCCCATATGGTATCTATGTTTTACTTTAAAAAAATACGATTATCAATCAATAGAAGCGGCTCGGGTCAAAGTCTTCTGATATTGGTAAACTTCTTCGGAAGAATACGCCACAGTTTTACCATTTTCTAGAAGAGCATCGCGAAACTTTCGCACTGATTCCCAACGGAGATGTCGAACGCAATTTGAACGATCCTGTTAGAATAAATTTAATACTAGCTAATCGTTTTGAAACTTACCTTGCATGCAACCAGAATGTTTGCATCCATGTCAAAATGGTGCGTTCGCAGGTTTCGTCTAAATTAATTTCATAGGTTTTTGTAAATAATGTAAAACAAAACTCACAGAGCTTTTGCAATGGCATGCTCCACCGTTCGAATTGCTGGCTCTCTGCATCTACGACGACGTAGAATTTCGTCTCTCTTGTCCTCCGCTTCCACACATTGTAGGAATCTGAAACATAAACATATTTTCTGTATTCCTTTTTTTTAATTCACGGGTGATTTTCTGCAATTTCACCGATCAGCAAGTCGTCCGGCAGGAAGAATCCCAACGCATCCACTCCGAAATCTTAATAGTCAACATTATTTGAAATCAATTAAAATTGACAAACCGATGAGAACATTAGAAAAAGAGCTATCCAAAGCCTCGAAGTGTTTGTCGCTCGCTCGACGGCATGACGGGCGGAAAGTGTTCACCCAAATCAGATGCGCCGGTGTAGTGATCTGAATAAATATTATGTTCCTAGAAAGCAGTTTGTTTCCTACCTGTTTGAAAAAATTGGTGAAGAAAGCTACCATTTGTTGGGCAGCATTTGTTCCTTGTAGAGAAATCTTGTCGTAGAGGCTGTTCAAATTGATGGTGGCCTCACCGGAATCGATCAAGTATCTCATATGAAGCGATTTCTTTTTTATAACTCCGACATGATGATTTCGCGTCACGTTTTCCGAGAGTGAAAACACTTTTGCTTCGAGTCGACCAATTCGCTTGTCTCCACAAGAAGAGAAGCTATCCTGAATTCCATCTGTTAACTTCATGATAACTATTTAAACTTTCCATGTATTTTTCGCCTAAATGAAAAAACTTAAAGTCTTCAACTGTATTGCACTTCTCCAGTTCGTTTTTCAAGTGGCTCATTGGCACGTATGGTCGGCTAGAAGTTCGCGATTGTTCCTAAATAGCATAATTTAAATCTCTATATAAATCTCTTAAACCGAACTTCAAGTTGGATATCGTTTAGTTCACCAACATCCAAACCTTTGCTGATCAATTTACCCATTTCAACGATTTGACAGTTTTTGGTCGCCAACTTCAATCTTTCTGTAATTAATCATTTTCATAATTAGTTTTTAAGATATTTTCTGTGGGCAGAAATTGTAAAATACGCCTATACACAGCGTGCTCAACCAAATTTTTGATTCTTCACAATGGCGTTCTGCCAAGTTTCGATAAAAGCGTCCAAAAAATGAGACGCAGAGAGCTGATAGATGCCTTTATCGAAAAATATCTTTAAAGCAAAATGCTAAGAAAATCGACTGAAAATATAACATTTACCGTAAAATTATTAAAGGGACAACATCTTTTTCTCTTCAAATCTTCAAAATCACGCAAATTCCGCGTCACTTTGTGCGCGTGTTTCGGAAATTTACGCGTGGTTTTTTTTTTTACTTTGTGCGCAAAAAAAAAATTAATAAATTTATTGGCAAGCGCAAAAAGTGAACTAAAAATAAACATCTCGCGCGTCATTTTCATTCGCGCGGGAATTTTAATTGGAAATTGGTAATAGTTATGACCGGAAAATCGATAAAAAATAAGGGAGACAAGCAAAAATGGAAAGAAAAAGGATCCTTTTCGAATAATCGATAACAAAAAGTTTAAAGTTGGTATAAATGTTGCATAAATGTTGTATTTTTGGCAATTTACGCATAAAAGTTGCACAAGTGTTGCTTAAAAGTTGCGACAGCCTTAAAGTTTGCATAAAAGTTGCCGACTTTTACCGAATTCGCATAAAAGTTGCACAAATGTTGCTTAAAAGTTGCGACAGCCTTAAAGTTTGCGTAAATGTTGCCGACAGCCTTAAAGTTTGCATAAAAGTTGCACAAATGTTGCTTAAAAGTTGCGACAGCCTTAAAGTTTGCATAAAAGTTGCCGACTTTTACCGAGTGAATAAGGTTGTTCGCAACAATGCTCATCCACTGCCACACATCGAGGCAACTCTGCAATCATTGTCTGGAAAAAAGATATTCACGACACTTGATCTGCTAGCCGGTTATTGGCAAATTCCTCTGGATGAAAAAAGTAAGCCAATTACGGCTTTTGCCATCGGTAGTGAGCTATTTGAGTGGAATGTGCTTCCTTTCGGATTAGTTACTTCTCCAGCAATTTTTCAAGCCACTATGGAAGCTGTTGTTGGGGATTTGTTGGGAAAGAGTGCTTTCGTATATGTCGACGATCTTTTGATTGCCAGCGAAACTCTTGAGCAGCATCAAACTGACTTGAGAGAAATACTGACTCGAATAAGAGGCAGTGGAATGAAGTTAAGAGCTAGCAAATGCCACATTGCTCAAAAAGAAGTCGAATATCTGGGCCACCGCATCACGCCCGACGGTGTCAAGACGGAAGAGGCTAAAGTAGAGAAAATGCGAAAATTCAGTCGACCCACAAATTCTAAAGAATTACAATCTTTTTTGGGATTGGTGGGATATTATCGCAAATTCATTTTGAATTTTGCTCAAACTGCTTCAGCTCTCACTCCGTTAACGTCGAAAAACTGTGCATGGAAATGGGAAACAGAACAAGAGTCTGCATTCCAACAGCTATTAGACGCAGTTTGTACTACCCCGGTGCTCATGCAGCCGAATGTGGAAGCAGCTATGAATGGAAGTAAACCATTCGCTATCTACACAGATGCAAGTAAAAAAGGAGTAGGTGCGGTGCTAGCTCAAGAAGGCGAAGACGGGCAACAACACCCAATCGCGTTTGCGTCAAAGGCTTTGAGTCCGGCTGAAACTAGATATCATATCACAGATTTGGAAGCTTTGGCGATGATGTTTGCGTTGAGACGTTTCAAAACAATCATCTATGGAACACCTACAATAGTTTTCACGGATCACAGGCCGTTGATGTATCTATTGAAAGGCACACCCCTGGCAGACAGATTACTGCGTTGGTCCATTGAAATCCTGGAATTCAACATCAAAATTGTTTTCTTGGCAGGCAAAGCAAATTCAGTTGCCGATGCTCTTAGCAGAGGTGGATGCCCTCCAATCGAGGCAGAAGAAATTGAAACTGCTGAGATGCAAAATATCATTAATGAAATCCGACGATCGGATGCAT
Organism: Caenorhabditis japonica; assembly: GCA_963572235.1. Classification (NCBI taxonomy): domain Eukaryota; kingdom Metazoa; phylum Nematoda; class Chromadorea; order Rhabditida; family Rhabditidae; genus Caenorhabditis; species Caenorhabditis japonica. The sequence goes on from OY754342.1 coordinate 6,443,512, forward strand.
TAGTTGAAAATGCCTTGAATTCTGAGCTATGGCTAGACTGGCTAAAGGAGGAAGAAGGCTGGAAAGAGTTGATACAAATGCTAGAATCTGGTAAAACTCAAGGAAGTGTGAAAATTCCTGGGCTAAAGAAAGAGGTCCTCATGGAAGAATACATGCTGGTTGGAAACTCTCTCAGAAATACTGAATCTGAAGAGTACAATCGTCGGGTGGTTCCATTGAAAGCTAGGCATGAACTGATTAAACAGGCTCATGAGGGTTATTGGGCAGGGCATTTCGGAACAGAAAAACTCTGGAGGCAATTGAGCAAAAGATTTTTCTGGCCAAAAATGCGTGCGCACATTGAAAATGTGGTGAGAGGATGCCCGAAATGCATTTGCACCAACGATCAGCCAAAACTGACTGCTCCTCTAACCCCATACAAAACTTCTGCTCCATTGGAGATTGTTGCTTGTGATTTGATTGATGTCGGATTGTCCACACAAGGCAATCGTTACATTCTCTCAATTATTGATTTGTTCACAAAATACGCAGTGGCAGTTCCGATTCCCGATAAAAAAGCCGAAACCGTTCTGAAAGCATTCATAGAACGTTGGGCCATTGGAGAAGGAAGAATTCCGCTGAAATTGTTGACAGATCAAGGAAAAGAGTTTGCCAATGATCATTTCAGTCAGTTCACTAAACTGATGAAAATCGAGCACATCATGACCAAAGGGTACAATAGTCGTGCTAACGGTGCTGTTGAAAGATTCAACAAAACATTAATGCACACAATGAAAAAGAGAACTGCAGTACCTTTTGAATGGGATGATCAAGTTGCATTTTCGGTGTATGCATATAACAACTCGGCTCACTCAACAACGGGCGAATCGCCTATGTTTCTGATGTGCGGCCGTGATTCTATGGGCCCACTTGAAATGGCGGGAGAGGATGCCGTTGGCATTAATTACTCAGATGTAGACGAGTACAAGTGTCTCCTGAAACAGGAACTTATCAAAGTTCACAAAATTGTGAAGGAGCACGCTGATAAAGAGTGTGAAAGACACAAACGGATGTTTGATCAAAAGCACAAAACAAATTCTAGACAATACCCCCTTCCAGGAAGTAGAGTCCTAGTTGAAGTGCCATCAGAGAAATTGGGAGTGCAATGCCCAAAGTTGGTGAATAAATGGCGAGGACCATATCGTGTGGTAGCCTGTTCAAATAACTCCGCTAAAGTCGTCCCGATCTTAGGAAAGATGAACGAGATTCTTGAAATCCCATTTGATAACTTGAGAATCATCCCCCCACAAATGGATGACATACTCATCAAAACAGTGAAGGGAAGGGCAAAAATGAGAAATGTTGGGGAAACTGGATTGTGTTGTAATGAAGTGTCATTGCGTAATGATCATGTTAATCCAAATAATTTCAGTAATCGATACACGTGTCGATGTGTGCCACAATGCTGCACGTTCGTCATTAAACGTCGAAATGGATATGACGCCACGGATGCCAAGACGGAATCCCCTACACAGTTCTGTAGAATGTGGCACTTGGTGGAGACCAATCCGGAGTGGCTGTTGGATATTCCCTCGTTGCTTTTGGTGTCCCAGATGCCATTTCCGAGAGGAGATCCCACGCCAACAAAGGAAATGCTGTTGTACATGTCCCACTGCCCGACGCTTTACCTATGCTGTAAAGATGTGCTAGGATGGGAACAAGTCTACCATCAGGCGTACCAGGAGATCATGGACGCAAAGGTTGGCACCGAGTTGCTCAACCCGTGCAAAGTGGTGGTACTGGTAGATCCAGTGGTTCCCGAAGGCGCCGTCCCGATTATGACAAAGGACATCATCGGATTGACACAAGGGAAAGAGGACCAAATCATCACTACCATGGTGAACGGAAGGTTCCAACTGCTCATTTTTGTGATTCCAGTAATTCTGGATGCTGCCAAAGTGGAGCTTTGGACCCGATGCCTCAATGGTCTTCAGGACAGTGTCGAAGTGATTCTCGTCGCTGCTCCTACAATACTTGATGATCATGCGATCATTGAGAACTTCAATGCTCAAATGTTGAGTATCCAGAGATCTTCCGGGAGACTGGACGTTATCTCACCGGATACACAGGTGCGTTCGATGCAGAACAAAAAATTGATCTACATCGGTGATTCTGGGAAGTCCCGTGCATACTGGAATGCCGTTTATGAGATTGTCAAGGACAAGGGACTCAACTGGCCAGGTTTCATGATAAACCCGAACAAGGAGTCTGCACCCACCAAAAAATCCGTTGATTTGGCGATTCCGGACCAAGGAGGACCATCGACCGTTGGCACTTTGTCTGGAGGTGGAGCCAATCGACAACACCCACGTGGAATTAAAAGCTTGCCGTCTCGTCGAGGAAGTGAAAGAGGTCGTCATGTACCAGCTCGGACACGCGGAGGTCATCGAGTTCAAAATCGACCATACTAAATCGTTCTCGTTTGATTTTCTCCGACTCTCCTACGGTTTCTCGATTAGTTCATTCCCCATCTTTGTTTTCTAGCGACGAATTTCAATTTGCTCTCCCTCATCTTGAATTAATTTAATTGCCTCCCAGTTATTCTCCTCATAATTATCAAATTCATGAGTATCCTTTTCATATGCCTATTCAATCCTTTGAAATGTCTCTGACTTCTGAATCGGCGCATCAGCGGCTCTAAACAACAGTATCTTTGTCTGGTAACCGGGACTCGAAAAGAGCGGAGATGTCCGGTATCGACCGGTTTTATCCCGAACAACTCTTTAAAGTCATTGAGCAAATGCTCCCGAATACACCCTGCAAGGTTGCAAATGCAAATCTTGATGCAGCGATGCCGCCATTTCCAGAGAATTTCTTTCATTTGACTCCCACGGCATGCCGCGGTTTATTACATTTTGATCTCTTCTATTTTGATGACAAATGTTTAGATTGTTTTTCTAGTTTTTCGGTCGGACAGCGTGCTGCTGGGTCGTTCGTTTTTGGGTCTCGTTTTTGAGATCGTTTTTTATCTATTTTTTGGAGCGAGTTGCTCTTTTTGTCTTTTTAAGTTAAGTTGAGTGGTCCTGTGGACAGGTCACTCTTTTATATATTTGATTGCCGTTTGGAGATAATAAAGTGATTATTGTCTCGAAACTGTGTATTTTCTTTTTCGTCTTTTTCTCTTTTTTTTCTTTTTACTTTTTCCGTGTTCCATCGGATTGTCTGGGTAAAACTCGACAATTCGATAGGGGCGCGACTAAAAATTGAAAAAAAAAATTTTTTTTCAAAAAAATTCACTGGATGATGTACCTCTATTAGAGGGTGTACTTCAATTAGAGGGTGTACTTCTATTTTTCAAAAGACTCTTGGGGATGTACTTCTATTAGAGGTGTACTTCTAATACAGGTGTACTTCAATTACAGGTTTTACGGTATCTCTTCCTTTCCCATGCTATTTCTTTCATTGCCGTTTGAGTTTTAAAAGCACGCGAACAGCGCATTGCAATTTTTTATTTTCACAATAAGATGACAGAAAAACTCATGTAAATACATCCATTACTTACGCACTGCACCTTACATGGGGAGACTAGATTCAAAATTCAGAGGAAATGGGCAATAGAGCGCACTTGCACCGCGTCTTCCTGTGTCTCTTATCTCGGCACACTCTCGCTCACTTTTTTTTTGAAACAGATAATTAAAATCCATTTTTCAGCATTTTCTCGTTTCCTTTTTTCAAAAATCGCTCTGTTGAATGGAAGTTAAAAATTTTAGAATGTTTTTAAAACAAAGTTTATCAAAATTGGCCAATAATTCCATGTTTGCTGTCAATTTTTTGTTTTTCTTTCTTTTTTGCCGACATTTTTAGCCATAGTTTTGAATTTTTGTGTTGAAATCTTTTTTTCGAGTCTTGGTTCGTTCTGGAATCTGGGATTCGACAAAAATTTCTAATTTTCAAAAACGTTTTGGCACTTCAATCAACAATGAACAAGAAAAAATATTGAATTTGTATGTGATTTTCGCATTGATATATCAGTTTTCAAGTTAATCTAAAAAAGAAATGGGATAAAGGGGGGTACTACGGTATAGAACTCGCACGGAGTAGAACCGCTATGGAATAGAACTGGATATGCAATAGAACTCGCACGGAATAGAACTGCTACGGAATAGAACTGCACGGAATAGAACTGCTACGGAATAGAACTGCACGGAATAGAACTGCTACGGAATAGAACTGCACGGAATAGAACTGCTACGGAATAGAACTGCGCGGAATAGAACTGCACGGAATAGAACTGATACGGAATAGAACTGCTACGGAATAGAACTGCACGGAATAGAACTGCTACGAAATATAACTGCTACGGAATAGAACTCGTACGAAATAGAACTCGTACGGAATAGAACTCATACGGAATAGAACTCATACGGAATAGAACTCATGCGGAATAGAACTCGTACGAAATAGAACTCGTACGAAATAGAACTCGTACGAAATAGAACTCGCACGGAATAGAACTCGTACAAAATAGAACTCGTACGAAATAGAACTGGTATGAAATAGAACCAGATAGCTGCCAGACAGCTGCCAGATAGCTGCCAAATAGCCGCCAAATAGCCGCCAAATAGCCGCCAAATAGCTGCCAAATAGCTGCCAAATAGCTGCCAAATAGCTGCCAAATAGCTGCCAAATAGCGGCCAAATAGCGGCCAAATAGCGGCCAAATAGCGGCCAAATAGCGGCCAAATAGCGGCCAAATAGCGGCCAAATCGCGGCCAAATAGCGGCCAAATAGCGGCCAAATAGCGGCCAAATAGCGGCCAAATAGCGGCCAAATAGCGGCCAAATAGCGGCCAAATAGCTGCCAAATAGCGGCCAAATAGCTGCCAAATAGCCGCCAAATAGCTGCCAGGTAGCTGTCTGGTAGCTGCCAGGTAGCTGTCTGGTAGCTGCCCTCTTGGGCAACGCGACCGGCTATACATAGTTTCTTGTACCGACAAATCACGGGTCCGCGATCGCTATCATTTGAATTCTTCAATTTGAAAAAACCATATCGACGCTCCGAAATTACGAACCGCGTGTTGTTTAGCGATATTTTTCGTCGATTAATTTAATCGTACCAGTTCTATTTCGTACCAGTTCTATTTCGTACCAGTTCTATTTCGTACGAGTTCTATTTCGTACGAGTTCTATTTCGTACGAGTTCTATTCCGTAGCAGTTCTATTTCGTAGCAGTTCTATTCCGTGCAGTTCTATTCCGTAGCAGTTCTATTCCGCACAGTTCTATTCCGTGCAGTTCTATTCCATAGCAGTTCTATTTCGTAGCAGTTCTATTCCGCGCAGTTCTATTCCGTAGCAGTTCTATCCCGTGCAGTTCTATTCCGTAGCAGTTCTATTCCGCACAGTTCTATTCCGCGCAGTTCTATTGCATATCCAGTTCTATTCCATAGCGGTTCTACTCCGTGCGAGTTCTATACCGTAGTACCCCCGGGATAAAGTACTCGTCGCACAATTTTTCGTAAGTTTCGCATTGCGATTGTACAATTATGGTCTCTCGCCAAACCAAATGCTGGTTTTCGTTGAATGGCACGTAAAACTGTAAATTTCAGACTAAATAAATAAGAATTAAAAGGGAAAAATAGAAAATATGACATTTCGGATAAAAAAATGCCTGCGAAAATGGAAGAACAACTAAAAATCGATAGAGTACACGGAAGAATTGACCAATTTTCGAAAAATTTGATTTAAAAACACTCTAAAAAAAATTTGCTACCTTTTAACAGAGAGATTTTTCCAAAAATGAAACGAGAAGATACTTTAAAATGTATTTTAATGCTCTGAAAAACAAATTTTCAAAAAAAGTGAGCGAGAGAGTGTGTCGAGATACGAGACGCAAACGCGGTGCAAGCGCGCTCTATTGACCAATTTCTCTGGTTTTTGAAGCGAGTCTCCCAATGCAAGGTGCAGTGTTACGTATTTTGTCCTGATTTTCAATTTTTCTCTGCGCTCCACTGTTTTTCGAGTGCCCAAGAAATCACAGGCTGATTGGTGGTGCGATCCATTAGGCTGCAAACACTTCAAATTGAATTAAAAAAAATTTTGCAACTCATAAAAAAGCCAAAAATAAATAAATAAAAATAAAATAACAACGCAATAAAAATCCACACGAAACATTTCGAAATTCGTGACGCGAATGGCGCCATGAAATTTTATTGACGCATCTCGTGCAATCAATTTTACAAATCTTAGCAGATCTTGCAAGACCGGTAAATTTTCTGTACAGATTCGAGATTTCAAAAATTTTTCGAATCTGTCAAGACCCCTTTATAGTTTGTAAATTTCTATATAAGATTTGTATTTCCTAACAAGATCTGAGTTTCCTGGACAAGTTCCAAAATTTCCTATTCAGATTTGGATTTCCTATTATAGTAAGAAATGAGTTGCCTGAGTTACCGGTAAAGATTTGACGATTTTACCGGTAAATTTTCGAATCACGTTTTACTGATAAATATTCGGCAAAAGAGAAACACCCTTTTTTTCCGCAAGAATTTTTAGCGGGACTGTGTATTAATATTGTTTAGTTCAAAAAATTTTATTAATTTCTCTCGCCCCGTGCCTATTTTTTATAATAAAAGAAAAAAATTTCGGTGCAAGCTGTATTTGTATGCTATTACTGCGTCGCGAAAACCAGTCAGAGCGGAGCGCTGTGGTCTCGCCGCGAAAAGTGAGAGTCACAGCCGAGTCACAGCAGCGTCGCGCGCCTTGCCACAGCAGCGTCGCGCGCTCTGCTCTGACAAGTTTTCGCGACGCAAAAATATTTCTATTCCGACCGAGATCTATTACAGCGATTTCTATTCCGACGAGTTCTATTTTGATGAGTTATAATCCGACTGTGCTTTATTCCGACGAGGTTTATTCCGCCCGAGATCTATTACGCCGGGTTCTATTCCATCCAAGTCCTATTTTAACCGAATTTTTTTCGCCAAGTTATAGTCCGTTTTAGTTATATTTCGGCCGAGTTAGATAACGGACTTTTCTATTCTGTGCTACCCCAAATTTGTTTTTGTGATAACGCTTTCAATCGAGTTGCGACATCAAAACGTGAAATCCCGCCCACTTTCTGCCCGCGAACCTTAAAATTTGATGCATTTTCAATTTTTGCGTGAAAAAAGTGGGCGAGGTTTGACGTTTTGATGTCGCAACTCGATTGAAAACACAATAGGTAAAAATTTTTTGGTTTTTTTTGTAGAGTCGCGGAGACGAAAAAAACTGGTTTTTGGACAAAAACTTAACAATACGCCTTTTAGGGATTTTTTGTTGTTTTTTTGATACATTTTTAGAGGTATTTGTGGAATACAAAGATAAACCCTCTTAGAGCTCAAATACAAAAATTTAGAGCACTAAACCCCCTTGGAGCAATTTTACGTTCATTTGAATGACGAATGTTCGCTCAAAACTTTAGTTTTTCGAAAATTTGTAGGTCGCAAATATCACGCACGCGGCTAATTTTTTTCATATTTGTATTCAGCGTAAAATTTGCTTCAAAACCTTGTAAAAATAATATTGTGGTATAATGGATTCGTGACGGAGTGACATTTCACGTTAAACTGGGAGACGAAAAATCTCTTCATTTCTTCAGTTATTTCTTCATTAAAAAAAACGTGAAAAAATATTGTCACTCCGCCACGAATCCACTATCACTGTCCGATTTGTTTTTCGTGCCCGATTTGTGGAAAAAAAATACAATTTCCCGTTGAAAATGCTGATTTGCGCGAGCAGCGGTGGACGAGATGATCCCTCCTCTCTTCATTTCGCGTTGTCTCTCGCTCACTCTCGCTGTGTCGGCGTCTCTTTTCTCGCGTCTCGACGGCCTGCCTCATGCAAATCTGGGGAGAAAACAGTGCTACTTTGGGATGGTATAACTCGAGAATTACCGAACACTTTTTGAAAAAAATTTGACAGCGTACTCATATTGAGACAAGGAACACATTCCATTACAATTCGTAGTCATCGTACTTAAATGAAAACTTAAAAGTTTTCTTCTTTCCGACGCTCTCTTGCTCATCTTAAATTAAAATAAATAAAGCGCGTTTTGTGCATAGCCGAACAAAAAAAGCGTGTTCTTCTCGTCAATTGTCAAATTGTCATTTGTCACTTGTCAAATTGTCAATTGTCACTTGTCGAATTGTCAAATGTCACTTGTCAAATGTCACATGTCACATGTCACATGTCACATGTCACATGTCACATGTCACATGTCACATGTCACATGTCACATGCCACATGTCACATTGTCACATTGTCACATTGTCACATTTTCACATTGTCACATTGTCACGTTGTTACATTGTCACATTGTCACATTGTCACTTGTCGCATGTCACATTGTCACTTGCCACATTGCCACAGTGTCACATGTCACATTGTCACTTGCCACATTGTCACATTGTCACATGTCACATTGTCACATTGTCACATTGTCACATTGGCACTTGTCACTTGTCACTTGTCATTTCTCACTTGTCACTTGTCACGTGTCACTTGTCACTTGTCACATTGTCACATTGTCACATTGTCACATTGTCACATTGTCACATTGTCACATGTCAAATGTCATTTGTCAGTTGGCCCGTTTTATCCAAAACGGCCGGGTTCCGAGTAAAAATAGACGAAGGCGGAATGCAACAAAGAGTTTATATACAAAAATAACACCGCAAAGAGAGAAAACAACAACAAAAGCGAAAACAGAAACGAGAACTAAATGGCCAATGGGGCCGCTCAAAATAAATAATAACCACGTGGCACTAAATTGCGTGAACTCACGTGAACTTAAAATACTTTTATTTTTTTATTATTTGTGGCGCTTAATAGCATGTATGGCGGTCTAGACAGAGTGCCATGGCGCTGATACGTGTAGGCCGATAATAAAGGAGTTTTGGGTGGGTGACTTGCCCAAGGCAACTTTTCGCTCTTCCTGACTTGCCCAAGGCAACTTTTCGCTCTTCCTAGCTTACTCTACTGCCACGTTGGAACAACAACAAAACCCTACAAATTCTCAATCCCTAACCTTAAAACCCACTTCATAGTCTTAACAGGACCTAATACACTCACAAAATCCTAACCTTAAGAAAAAATCTAAACATTTCCTAAACTCAAAACGGATAGGACCAAACCTATTGGCTTCCTAATATACAACACAAAACAACGGATAAGTGTAACATACGTCATAAACATTGATGAAAAATATCACTTATCAGCACTGACGTGGCGGCGACGTTCCAGTCTTCTTGCACGGGTCCGTAGCCAAGCTTCCACGTCTCTCCGCGACTCTTTTCCGCTCCGAGATCGGCTCCGCTGTCGATTCGTCACTGATTCCTGCTCCGGCACTGCCTTGTCTCTGCAGCCGACCAGACACTCTATCAAAGCAATCGTCTCCGACGCCGATAATGAAATTGACGACAACCGAACCCTGTCCGGTTTCACCGTACAGACACCGCCGTGTCTGTCTTCCAACGTCCTTCTGAGACACAAATCCGTGTTTTCAACACTAAATTCGCTTTTTTCGCTTTTCTCGGCACAGTTGACTGCTTGTCTTCGCGCCTCTCGTCTTCCGTTCTTCGCTCCCTTCTGCACATCCGACACTAATCTCTTCTGTTCCCGTGGAACCCAGCGTATTTTGTCTTGACTCATCCTGTCCACAGTATCCACTGTCCATCGTGTAGCCTTCGGCGGACACCTTGTCGTGCTTCGCGATCCTACACCGATCCCTTCATTTTTCTTTATGAACAGCGGTTTCATTTTTGGAAAATCTCTCTTTTAAAAGGTAGAAAATTTTTTTAGAGTGTTTTCAAATCAAATTTCTCGAATATTGGTCGATTCTTCCGTGCACCCTATCGATTTTTAGTTGTTCTTCTTTTTTCGCAGGCATTTTTTTATCCGAAAATTCATATTTTCTATTGTTCCCTTTCAATTAATATTTATTTTGTCTGAAATTTACATTTTTACGTGACATTCAACGAAAACCAGCCTTTGGTTTGGCGAGAAACCATAATTGTACAATTACAATGCAAAATTTACGAAAAATTGTGCGACGAGTACGTTATCTCAAATCTTTTTTAAAGCTTAACTTGAAAACTGATATATCAATTATTATTCTTATGTGAATCGCTAAAATCACATACAAATTCAATTTTTTTTTCTTGTTCATTGTTGATTGAAGTGCCAAAACGTTTTTGAAAATTAGAAATTTTGTCGAATCCCCACTGGGGTATGAGGAGGGAGTGAGTAAACGCGCCCGGACGCACACACTCAACGCATTCAAATGAGGCCCAAAAAATAAAAAATCGCGCGAAAAATTTCGCATTATCGGAGAGAAAAATCAACGCGCGCGAAATAATTTTGGATAGGATTTCGTAATTTTCACGATTTTGCGTTGGTTTTTCTCTCCGATGATGCGAAATTTTTCGCGCGCCTTTTTTATTTTTCGGCCCTCATTTGGATGCGTTGCGTGTGTGCGTCCGGGCGCGTTTACTCACTCCCTCCTCATACCCCAGTGAATCCCGTATTCCAGAACGATCCTACAGGGTGCGTCAAAATTACGTGCACTAAACTTTCACGCTATGGCAACGCGTGCTGATGCACTTTTCGTGCGCACAATATTCAATTTTTATTTTCATTATTGCATCATTTTTCTATACCAGGAAGACGGAGCGTCTCCTCACACGGAAAAGTACACCCAGGACTGGTGCAAAGCCCACTTGCCGGCGTTCATAAAGAAGGATAGATGGCCTGTATCGTGTCCGGATCTAAATCCGCTCGACTTCTCCATCTGGAGAGCACTTCAAAATATAGTATGTGCAAGACCCCATTCTAGTCTGGAAGCTTTCAGAGAAGACTTTTGTCGAAGAATGGGACAAATTGAGTACCTCCGTGCCACGGTGGAATCTCACCCACGACGTCTTCGTTCTGTCATTGCCGCCAAAAAAGGCCGAATTTAATAATCTTTTGGCATTATATTTCTAAACTATTGAATAAACTTTCTGTTGATTTTCATGTGTTTTGGACTTCCACTTTTGTCATTATGCGCGTTTGAAGTAGTGCACGTAATTTTGACGCACCCTGTAGACTCGAAAAAAAAAGATTTCAACACAGAAATTCAAAACTATGGCCAAAAAATGTCGGCAAAAAATAAAGAAAAACAAAAAATTGACAGCGTACAAGTGATTATTGGCCAATTTTGATAAACTTTGTTTTGAAAACATTCTAAAATTTTTTACTTCCATTCAACAGAGCGATTTTTGAAAAAAGGAACGAGAAAATGCTGAAAAATGCATTTTAATGATCTGTTTCAAAAAAAAGGTGAGCGAGAGAGTGTGCCGAGATAAGAGACGCAGGCAGACGCGGTGCAACAGCGCAGTCGCCCAGGCTGGCGTAAAGCTCTTACTAGGGAATGCCGTAGGGTCAGGCTTTGGGAATTTTCTTAAAATTTGTACCCGGGGGTTATTTTACCTCCTGAATCGATTTTTCACAGTCTCCACCTGCACAAATCGCAAAAAGCTCGAAAACGAGCTCATCGAAATGCTCACGGCGCCCGCCGTTTTTATCACCGCCCTTGGCAAGCACTGTTCGGCAAGCAGCGGTGGTCGAGTGGTGTGCAGTTGGGAGCTGAAATCTGGTGGTGGGGGGATCGATCCCGCACTAGGTGAATTTTGTTTTTTTTTTCTTGCTAGAGTAATTTTTATGGAAATGGCCCACAAAAGAAAATCATACATGAATGAGAAAATTTTTACATATTTAAAAATTGTTTTTTTTTTTGTTTTTTCATCATTTCAAACATTTTTTGCATTTGTTTTTTTTCCAGAAAAATGTCATGTGTTTGATGGCTAACATGGTTATTGATATTTTCAATGGGGTTTTTCGGCACATTCGGTTGTCATTTTCTGGCGATCAATGGTTGAAATTTTGTAGATTAAAACCGCAAATCATATCATCCTCACAGGAAACATAGTTTGTTCAAGTATTTCTATTCCGAATCAAAGTCGGCTGTCTACATCAGTGGATAACGAATTCGTTCATATATCCTTATCATATGCAGAAAAAATGTATAAGTTTTTGAAGAAAATGAGTATGATTTTCAAAAATGTTCATTCAATAAAACATTCAAAATTTCTATTTCATGTTTTTTTTGTGGGCAAGTTCCATAAACTTTACTCTAGCAAGAAAAAAAAACAAAATTCACCTAGTGCGGAATCGAACCCCCCACTACCAGATTTCAGCTCCCAACTGCACACCTCTCGGCCACCGCTGCTTGCCGAATAGTGCTTGCCAAGGGCGGTGATAAAAACGGTGGTCGCCGTGAGCATTTTGATGAGCTCGTTTTCGAGCTTTTTGCGATTTGTGCAGGTGGAGACTATGAAAAATCGATTCAGGAGGCAAAATAACCCCCAGGTACAAATTTTAAGAAAATTCCCAAAGCCTGACCCCACGGCATTCCCTAGTTAAACCCAAATAACCCTCTGCATCTCTGCGTCTCTCGCCACGTGTACAACGACACTCTAGACACGCGCGGTTTAGCAGCCACGTTTTGACTATGGGTGGGCCGCGCATATTTAGGTTTTGTTGGTTGGATTTTCCGCTTGTCGGTTTTTGGTTTTCTTAGTTTTTTAGCGTGACTCTTTTTTTATTCTAGTTTTGGTTTTTCTCGAGTAGGTTTCCGTTTAGGCGTTTGTTTGTGTTGGATTTATTGATTTCTGTCAATAAATCCGTTTTATTCTCTCATATTTGGCTCGTGTTATTTCTTTATTGCGTTTTCGGCGCATTTTTATTAAACTCGGGCATCTTTCGGAAAGAAAGATCCAACTTGGGGGCCGAATCGTGTCTTTTTTCTCTCGTATATCAATTTTTGCGCGTGTTTGTCCACTTCTTTTTGGATTACTCTTGTAAAAACGAAATTTGGAATAAATTTCGAAATAAAGGAGTGAACCGATAGAATTTGGCACACATCGCGAGACAATCCGTTCTTTTTTTGTTACTTTTGGAATAAAAGTTACGAATTTCAGCACGAGCAACCAATATGGAGAAGATTCAAGCAAAAGAAAGCAGAACGGAAGCCGAAGAAGAACCAATGCTGGAAGAGATGGGCGGCAACGTGCCGATCGTCGATGAAGAGCTGCTGCTGGGACCTGTTGGAGAAGTCGTCTTGGAAGAAGACGTCTGGAGCGGGAGGAGTGAGAAGACAGCGCAGTCGTTTGTGGAGGTGCTGGACAAGATCAAAGAAGAAGAAAGGAAGAAAAGCGCAAAGAAAACCAGAAGCGAGGAGGACGTGCTCCGAGGAGACTCGTCGTGGGCAGCGCAAATGGAGATGGAGGTGAGCATCAAAGATGGAAGAAAACTATTGAAAGGATGGCACAAATTTATTGTGGCAAGCGATAAATTGGAAAAAGAAATGAAGGAAAAAATCGGACTGTTCACGACGTGTTCGTCGCGGGCGAAAAATGCGATTCTCGCACCTGTGCAGAAGTTTGGAGAAGAGTTGAGAGGCCGCTGGGAAGAAATAGGCGGAGAGACATGGATAAAAGCGGTCATGGCGGTGATGAGCGTGATGAATATTGAGAACTCCATAGAGCTGGAAAAAGCGCTATTGGAAGGGGTGAAACAGGAAAAAGAAGAAAATGAGAAATTGAAAAAAGACATTTTCAATTTTCAGGAGCTGCACAAGGCGGAGAAGAGAGAGCTGGAGTTGAAGGTGGAGAAGCTCGAGGAAGAATTGGATCGAGCAAGAAGAAGACTCGAGGTGGCAGAAAAGGCAGCGAAAAGCGAGAAGAAAAGGGCGCTCGAAATGTAGAGTAATTTGGAGCGAGTTGCAAATGAGTCAGACGAAAGTGATGATTATGATGAAATAAGAAAACGAATTCAGGCGCGCTCGACGAGAGCAGAAGGGCCAGGAAGGAGATGGTCGAGGAGTTCAGCGCAACCGCAGGCAAAGTATTGCAAACGGACACCGGAGACGTACAGCGCAGGTACGTCAAAATGGGATGTAGAAAGTGTAGAAGTGAAGCGAAAAGTGTCGAGTTGGCTCGAAGAGAACAGCGAACGTCGGGTAATTGAAGAGAGTGTGAAGCTGAGACGAACTCAGAAGCGCGAAGAAGAGAGAAGCGAGGCGGAAAGCTGGCGCTCAAGGGAAAGTGAGAAAATGATAAAATCCACGATGATTAGTATGAGCAAAATGATGAGGTCGTCTGCGATGCCGGAACCAAAAGTGTTTGATGGAATGGGGAATTTCGGAGAGTTCAGAAGAACTTTCATGATGAAGTATAAAGAGGTGGTAGAGGAGGATGCGGACTTGGTCGCGATAGTAGAGGAGAAGTATTTGCAAGGCGCAGCAAAAATGTTGTTCCGGTCGATTGAAAATCGGTTTGGAAGGCCGATAAAAGAAGTTTTCGAGGAAGTTGAGCAAAGATTGAGAAGGAGACAGGGCGACAGTAGGACCCATGCGTTGGCGGAGTTTGATAGGTTGAGACGCGGCGTGAATCAGAGGATGTGGGAATACATCCCAGAGATTGAAAAATAGTCGCAGAAAGCGTACCCAAACCTGGACAAAGAGTCTTTGTCGCAGATGAGGGTAACGAAGTTGATGATGGCAGTGAAAGCGGACCACAATTTACAAAATTTGCTGGTCATGAAGCGAAGAGAAACAGCACCGGAGGAACAATACGAGACGTTAAAGGACATCGTACTGCAACTGGAAAATGAAAGGAGGCACGACTATAACCAGAGGCTTAAGGAACACCAATATGCGGAAAGGGAATCGTGGTGGAGGAAGAATGAAGCTGGCAACGATCAAGAAGTTTGGAGAATGGACCAGAAAAGAAATGGAGAGGTTGGTGAGAGTAGAGAAGACAACGGGAATGGCACAAAGTGCTCTAACTGCGGAGGAATAGGACACGTGGCAAGGCAGTGCACGTCGAAGATAGTCTATCGAATAGAGAAAAAAGAAAATACAGTTGAAAGTGGAATTGTTGAAACAGAGATGATGGAGCAGTGTGAGATACTGGGGCAAAAACGGAAAATTGTTATAGATAGCGGATTAGTAGTCTCGGCAATTTCTGCGGGCTCGTGGGAAAAGCTGAAGAGAGGCTGTAGGGATTGGAAAAAGACATGTGAAGTTTTGAAGAAACCAAATTTTACGCTGATGGACGCGTCAAAGTCGATGATGGGTGTGAAAGAACAAGTCCGGTTAGAAATCACAATCAAGGACAGAAAAGCAGTTGTAATTTTCCAAATCATCGAGAATGACAAGGAAATGTTTCTGTTTGGGACAAATGCATTTAAAGATGTAGGAATTGAGTTGAAGTGGATGCCGAGGAAGTCGGTGTCAGAAGAGCAGATAGGTAGATATCGAGAGAACTCGGGCGACTAAAAATATCGTCATCCGCGAGAGATGAAAATGGCTCATGGACAAGCGAGAGTAAATGTGGAAAAGAAGCAAGAAAAAGCCAAGAAGTGATTCGCTGAGAAAAATGAAGTGGAGAAGATACATTTGCCAGTAGTGGGAGATCGGGTACTTGTGAGAATTCCATCGGAAAAATTGGGTGGAAGAAACCCCAAACTGGTGAACGAATGGCAAGGCCCATATAGAGTAGTGTCTGTTACGAGGAATTCGGCAGTGGTGGCTGATTGGAGGAGATAAAAGAATCTGAGTGTCTTGGGAACAGATTGGAATAGTGCCAAAAGAAGTACCAGAATTGGTAATTGAAACTAAAGCTAAACGCGGAAAGCGGGCAGTGAGAAATGTGAATGATGTGAGACATGTACAGAGCGTAACGGAAAAGAAAGACCATGTGAAAAACAATGAGTCTTGCAGATCGATTATTCGGGACGGTTTCCGATGTACAGCGAAATGTACAGAAAGTTTGGACGGATGCGAGTACCTGTCAGCGGACAAGTTGTCAATGGCGTTGGCAATCCGTGGAAAAGGAATATCCCCGGAAAATCAGATGCTAGCGGTGAAATCGAGCGAAGCGATAAGGGAGCGCTCTGAAGGCCACAAAGAGGAGGCACTAAGACGATTCTCGAGAAGATGTAAGAGTATGGCAGAAGCGGTGATGATTGGTGAAATGGATGATGATTGGATCGCAGTGGCAGGAAAGCTAAGAGAAGAGATCGAGTGGCTTTTGCGACCAAAGAAGACGGTGATTCGAAACCAGCACATTATTCTGGCGGCGCCCAGAACCGTTGGTCAGGATGAACTGGTGTTCGAGGTACGCAGCCATGCTTTGGAGAAGTGGCCAGAAGGCTACGACCTCTCAAAAGTACAAGAAGTCGTCATCCTTGTTCGGTTGACTATAGACGAAGGACACAATGCGCGAGTCAGAAACTGCGCAAAACGACTGCAACAGGTTGGAAAGAAAGTCTCCGTGGTCCCGTGCGGATACGATTGTGTGTACGGAGACATCGCAAAAATCCAGGAGATGTGGAGCGAATGGAAGGATATTGGTGTGGTGTTACCACTGAAACCGACTGGTACCAAAATGACGCCGTTGATATCGTTAGCGCCACCGGAAGGAGCGAACCGCACACAACTAGCGAAATTTTTGGAGATGGCGATCGGAGAGACAGTGCTGGTGAAAAAGTTGTGCGCTTCTCTTGAAACCATTCCTTCGAAGACCCAAGCTTCATCAAAGCACCCGAAGTATGCGTTTTGCTCCCTGAGAAATTGCATTCGCTCTAACAAGGGAACCTTTTAAGTCAAGGTTGTCTCTAGAGAAAACTAACTACACAGGTAGAAAGAGGGGCTATGAAAACCTATATTCTCATTTTCAAAAGCTGCTTACGAGACCTCTGAGATGCTGAAATTCCAGTCGGAAGTTGGAGCATTTTACCATAGATTTTTGACATTTCGTCGACCGCGACGACCCACACTCAGATTACCGCCTTGTCTTACTTGCCAACATCCGCTAAACTCTTGAAAATCGAGCTCGACTGGCGCAGTGGTAGACTGCTAGAATGTGAAGTGCGAGGTCACAGGTTCGGTCCCCTTATGAAAGATTTTGTTTTTTTCTTTAACTATTTTGGAGTGATTGGAAATAGTTTAAAAAACACTTAAAAATTTTCAGAAATTAATGTTGTAGCCTTCAATAGAAGTGCATTTTCAATCGAAATACGTGTTAAATAAGTGTTAAATTCATTCCTATTTATGAGGGGCCGGTTTATTTTACGAGGGCCGCTCTATTTTAGGGAGCCATTCTATTAGAGAATTTACGGCACAATCCGAAAAAAAACTAGCAAATATGTAATTTTATCCCCAAACATATGTAATTTTATCCCCAAACAGATAATTATCTATTCCATAAAAGTTAAAAAAAAAAAAGAAATGTATCGTAAGGGGACCGAACCTGTGACCTCGCACTTCCCCTTCCACAGGTGAAATGCGACACGTGCATTACAGCTCGCTGGTGACTCGCGCGCAAATGGCATGGGGGCACTGCAAGGGTGTCATCATAGACGCGTAATGAATCGATCGCATTTATTGATGCATCATTGACGCATCGGTGGCGCATCATTGACGCATCGTTGGCGAGTTATGCATTAATGGATGGTGCACCATGCATCTACAATTATGCTTTTATATAACTCGGCATTCAGTCATCGATCGGTCCAGCAGCAGCCAATAATCACGCTATAATATGCAAATAATACAAAAGCATGCATTGAAATATATCCCATTACTAAAAAATTTTAAAAATTAGTTCAGTACTCATCCAAGATAATTTATTTTTTGGCAACAAAATTAACATTTTTCATCGATATGCGTAACAATGGTGATGGTTAGAAAGAAACGGATGAGGCAGGAAGGAAACGGAAATTGATAAAAATGTTATAAGAAAATTTCAACGTTCCAAACTTAAGTCTCGTTAATCCTCTTCCTCAAAATCGTCGTAATCATACTCAGCGTTTTTTTCTGAGGCAAGGGTGAGGTCGAAGCGTTTCTGAGGTCCCTGTGAGGGGTCAGCGAGTCCTTAGTTATTTTTCGCTTCGAGAGTCGGCTAAACAATGCGCAGATTTTAAATCGAATTGTCGTATGCAATAAACAATTTTTGTTCACTTATTCAATATTTTTCCCAGGAATTTCTACATTTATTTCAGTTTTTTTTTACTATTTTTGTGAAATTATTGTCATTTTTATAATTCGAGATCAGGCTTTCTCGGAAATCTCCGAAAAGTCGGAAATTTCCGGTTCCGAGGCAGTTTCACATCGGAAAAAATTCCGAGACAAAATGATTTCCGAATAAAATCCGGTTTTCGTCGTAAATAATTTTTGTTCCGTGTCGGAAAAACAGATTTTTCTGAATAAGTTTGGTACGAAAAATCGTTTTTTTTTTTTTGGAAAAATCCACCATGTCAGTGGCACAAATGTCCTATTTAAAACGAGAGTTTATGTACCTTTTCGCAATTTTTTTTTTGTGGAGAATTTCTGATTTTTATGGACCTATTTAGGCTCTTTTCCGATCGGAAATCGGAACGAGAGTTTAAAATTTCGGAATTCCGATGGAAATCGGAAAAAAAAACGAAAAATTCGAAATTCCGTTGGAACATCGGAAGAGAAAATAGCAAAATCGGAAATTTCCGACGGAACTCGGAAGAGAAATTTTCATTTCCGAGAAAGCCTGTTCTCGACTCACTGTCACTCACTGTGTCGCCTCCAAAGTGAAAAAAATTCCTGAAATCAAGAGTTTTGCAGTCCAAAGTTTCGAAAAAATTTTCAGAAATAACAGACGCTCACAGTTGAAACCGGCGTTACCGTAGTTTCTTCGCTGCGAGACCTTCTATGTTTAAAGTTGAATTTTCCCGTATCAAAGAAAAAATTGAGCAAATGTGGGAAAATTCAAGTTCAAACATAGAAGGTTTCGCAGCGGAGCAACTACATCAACGCCGGGTTCAACTGTGCGCGCCTGTTATTTCTCGGAAATTTTTCGGAGCTTTGGACTGCAAAATTCATGATTTCAGGAATTTTTTGAACTTTGGGTGCGGCATTACCTTTGGACACGGCATTAAAAATACATTTTAATTGCAGAGACGTTTCACGTCATGTGAACTCGTGATATCTTTTTTTTTCAAGGTAGTGTTTTAACAACCCGCGATGGGAACTGTGTGTAGGATGTGCCCCGAAGAATCTACTGGCGCACGTATCGGCTGAGGCGAGTTACATCATATTCAAGGACCGTCGTTGATGTATGTCTGATTCCGTGTTTCTAGCGTAGCATCGGTGAAAGCCGCCGAGAACTATCTAGTATTTTTTACAACAACACATATTATTTAGGTACGGCAACCGAAATGATCATCTCGTGCCTCAAATTCTAACGGCTTCCACTGTCCAGCTGCTTGGAAATAATGAGTCGACTGGGCTGAATATCGTCGCCAGTTACTGTAAAAGCAACTCAGAAAGGACAGAATTCAGTATGAGTGATGATTATCACAAGGGACGTTTTCGAAACGTTATCGTTTGCACAGGACAAGAGAAAAGTTATATACCATTGCTTTAGACAATCTCTACTAAATATCTAAATTTAGGGTACGAAAGCAGCTGGTCCGGGATTCGGCAACTCCAAATGTGGTTAGATGGCGCTCAACTTTCTTTTTATTCGTAAGCTATCTTGATTTTTCCAATGAGGTTATTCATAAATTGCCAAAAAAATAATCTTTTTCTTGCAATATTCAATTCGAAAATTGTTTAAACGGTTTTGGTCTTCGCCCATTCAAGATTGCTCCAGCCAAACGTTTTTTTTCTGAAACCGTTGCAAACAAGTAAAAACCATGCAAAAAATTGCAAAAGAATGGGGTTATTCAAGGGCAGCAAAAAAAGCAAAACAAAAAAAAACTCATTTTTTGCTATTTTTGCTACAACTTGTATAACCCATAACTATTATTTTTTTAAAGTGTATTTATGAATAACCATATACGTTTTCATTTAATTTTTCTTACATTGACCTTCATTGTTATAGGATTATTCGTGAGAATAAAAATGCTGTTTTCTAATAAACGCTTTTTTGCATAAACATTTTCTCACGAATATGCCCTAATTTTCAACCCACATCTTTTCTATATGTATCACTTCTTTCATTTTTAATTGTATTATTTTTTTTTTTTGAATAAATAAATGATAACGTGTGTAAAAGCGTGTTTTATAATTAATCTTCAAAGCCGAAAAGAGCGTATGCAAAAAAAAGCTAAATTAGGTGCGTTACAATACTCCTAATTTCTGAGGCCACAGTGAGGTGGTTTCCGAGGCCTCAGTGAGGTGCTTCCTGAGGTCCCGGCGGGACAAGCGTGGCTCCCCACTTTTTCCTCGCTCAGGTCTCAGGATGTCATCACTCAGGCCTCGGTAAAAAACGCTGAGTACATTTGTCTTGGCGACGACATTGGTTTACATTGAGTTTGGTCGCAAGTGATAGGCTCGGACATCAATGGTTGGCACTCGCGCATCGATTCTCCGAAGAGATTTTCACTGAAATAAATATACTAATTAAATTCCACCATATAAATGTAACATTTTTAACTATTTATTCTCTCGCTACTTATGTCAGTAAGAGATTCAGAGGGTGATACAAAACAGTGAAAGACCATGATCTCAGAAGAGACACGGAGTAATGGCGACTGCCTTTTTTTCAAACGACTTTTTTTGGCGCGGGAACACGCGCGACGCTCTCGTCTTCTCCGTCTCGTCTCTTTTTTCGCTCGTCTTCTCCGTCTCGTCTCTTTTCAAAATGTTTGCATTGGCACAGTGCCCAAATTTTTTGCCGTCGAATGCGGCGCGTGCGCGTGCGCGTGTTATCAATGAAGCACGTTTGCACCAGGTCACTCGCCATTACTCCGTGAGAGACAACAGACGTCATACAAATTACATTCAATAACCAGACCGACAATGGCCGTATTGATTTTTTATTAATACCGAAATTGCTATATTGTGTTTTTAATCAAGTTGCATCCTCAAAAAATGAAACCCCGCCCAATTTTTCCACTAAAATGTTAAATTTCAGTGTAAATTTTTTGCGATCAAAAAATTGTGACACCTTGTTCACGGATAATTCAATTTTAAGTGAAAATGGGGAAAATTCTTTTCATTTTCCATGTTATATATTTCTTTCGCTGCTGTTTGAATTTGATAAGTACTATTTAACACCGCTTTGTTTTTTTATTTTCACAATTCTTTGCGTTTTTGTGTGAAAAATTGGACGCCGTATTATTTTTTTGATCATGCAACTCGATGGAAGAAGACAATACTCGTAAATTTTGTGTTTCCAATAGAGCTGCATTATGAAGAAACAAAAATTCACGCACGTTTTTCCTTTTTACATGATGCAACATTGTTGAAAACATAATATATTGTCGGGCCGTCAAAATGGTCAAACGCGCTCCGCTGAACTCAACGCTATGCGATTTTCATTTTTATCTCCAAATTATTTCATTTCACGTTGAATTTATACGTGAAATGAAATAATTTGGAGACCAAAATGAAAATCGCATAGCGTTGAGTTCAGCGGAGCGCGTTTGACCATTTTGGCGGGCCGACAATATATATATATATTTTTTTACATTTTTCCTATTAGTACGGGTTTCTAATGAAATAACTCACCGTGGCCTTGAATGGGCATCGAAATCCGCCATCAGCTCTTTCGCTTTTTTTTCGCACCACTTTGCGCCGTACTGTTCGTCAAGTTTGATACGCACTCTTGTACTGCAAAATAGCAATATAAAATTTAATAATTTTTTAATAGCTTACAGCTTATTGGAAAAAACCGATCGCACATTTCCGATCACTCGGGAAGAGAGATTATTGCTTAGTGGCTGACCAAACCCCGACAGTATAGTTTCTGAAAAAACTGACATTATTTCATACTTCCATAAGAAAAGTTTAACTTACTTGCGAAAATCCTGAAAAAATCGTGTCCAACGTAAATGTAGTTTAATGGTTTTGGTTTTCCCGAGTAGGCAAAAAATTCCGTGTCAAATTCGGCAACCTGAAAAAAGTAAAATAATGAGAAAAAAATTTATATTTTACCACGTCAAACACTTTTAGTGCCAATAGCCGTGTGTGTGCATCGAACTTAGTAGAAGTCCAATTGCTAGTGTCATCTACTGTGATGATGTCAGTTATTTTGAACTGCTTTCCGTTCGGCAAAGTGATCGTTTCGTCTTGCGCAGACGCATCGTCCAGAAAAAACCCGCGTTGTTGCAATACTTCAGATTCATTCTTCTTTTCTTCAGAATTTTGTTTCGACTGGAGACGAATCAGACGGTTTTGTTGTAAGCAATGAAAAGACATTCCTGCAGCCATTTTTTCTAGCAAAGAGTTGTTCTCCTTCTTGGCTTCTGTCGCCAGATCAATCCAAAATCCCACGTCAGTTTTCTTAACGTTTCTTCCAATTTTTTCAGCTTGCTTCTAAAATAATTAATCCTTTCATTTCATTCTTTTGTCATAATTTACCTCCATTGTCGTTGAATCGACAGATTCTCCACCCGCAATCAAATTATTCTTATAGAAGTGGTAGGGATGCCAGCGGTTGTTCACACTTGACATTATTTTCGGTGCGGTCAGAATTTTCTGAAAATAGGATGTTTCAAAAAAATTGAGCATGTCCATGAACTTACTTCGGATTTCAATCCGCCCGAGTGGAGATGATTGACACTTGCTGTCGGTGAAAAGGTGAGATGCGCTTGCTGAGCTTTGACGGGTACTTGTCGCGGTCTCGCATGTGGACTACGATACATCCTCGAGCTGAAATTAATAAATTAAATGATTTATAGAATTATGAAAACAAGTGAGACGTACAAAAACATTACGGATTTGATAGAGATTAAGAAAATAAAAATTTCAGTAAATTTGGCGGGATCGTTAAATACCAACAGATCCGTGTGCCACTTTTTTTTGAACTATTATGTTCGCAAAAAAGCTTTAAATTTCGGAAAGGATATTTATGGCGCGGCCAGAAAAGAAAAAAAGGTGGCCATAAATGCAAAAATTTCCCCTTTTTTTTTTCTAAATTCAACTGGGCGAGAAGGGGGAAATTTCTGCATTTATGGCCGCGCCATTTATAATTTTAATAAAAATATTCGCGGGTAAAAAATTAGGCCAGTTGGTAAATAAAGTCTGCCCCTGCTACCCACGTCGTGGAACACTGTTATGTGTAGCATCTCGGCTATCGCGTGCTACCTTTGCACCAACTTTGAGGCAATTTCAAACATTGTGCAAATTCCCTGCAAACATTGTGCGAATTCTTAACACCATGCAAAGTTTGGACAAAAAGTGAGCGGTTTTAGCACTTACCACCGGTATTTAGACCGTTGCAAACATTGTGCAAACGCCCTGCAAACATAGTGCCAGCTTTGACGCTATGGCAAACATTGTACAGATTTCCTGCAAAGTTTGCACCAACTTTCAAGCAGAGCGCGTTCCATCGCAGTCTGCGTCTACACTATTTTCGTGGTGGACACAGAAACATCTGCGCAAAATTTGCAACATTTTTTCTGTATAGCATGTCCAGTATGCGGTGAGATGTATTTTTTAGTTTCTGATTGTTTTGTTTATTATTGGATTATTAATTTAGAAATCTGCGTCAGCTTAAATATTTTTATGTTATGTATTTGCCACGTTTCCGATTGCTTTTATTAACTCCTCTCCACGTTTCACAACTCGAGTCAATTCTTATTCAAAAACATTCCAGATTCGTCGAGGATGGCCATAGACCAGAGTTGCACGGAAGTGAAATTCTCTAAAACGGAAGTCGGAAATGAATATTTTTCTACGGAAGTCGGAATTCAAAAAATGAGCTGAAGTCGTAAGTCGGAAATCTATCAAATTGTGGCATCAACTACGGCAACAACACCAACCATCTTATAATAAATTAAATTTTTAGTTTCAATTTTTTCCCATTTTCCACTACTTTGTTAATTTCTGTTTTCCCTATTTGAAAAAATAAATATAATTTTTCAATCAATACGTAACTGTAAAATAAGAGTGAGCAATGCAAGGATTCAGAAAAGCGCACAATAATTGCATAGCATCGGTGCGATTTTTGCACAGACGCTATGCAAAAATAGTGCCGATCTTCTGCAATGTTTCCCCAACACCGGGGCAGACATTGCAGAATCTTGGTGCAAAGGTAGCACGCGATAGCCGAGATTACTGTAATGCTGCCTGCGGATCTAAGCCAGCGCGGGAATTCAAAGTGTGCAGCACGTTTCTCATTCAATCTGCCGTCTCCACGCGGTGTCCCATAATCTTGTCTCTCTATTTTCTATACCGTCTCTCTCTTTTCGTTTCCTCTCTTTTCGATAGTGTCAATCGAATTAGTATTTTAGTTACATACGTTTGTGAGTTTATTTTCTTCTTGTTTTACCGTGATTCATTATAAAAAATAGAACGTTTTTTTTCTACCCGCCACGAAATGCCTTTCAGTGAAACTTCTCAAAGAGCATAACATCGACTGTAACTGTGATTGCAAATCTCGGAACAAGAGTCACTACTTTGTGATTATAGATATTTAAACAGGCCCAATTAGGACGTTATTTTAACGAAATTTATGTGATAATAATTTTTTAAATAAATTCAACTGAATATTATCAATTATGAATGTGAACTCCGTTAGTCTGAAGATAGATAGACAGACCGACAACTGAATTTACAGGTAATAAAATACGATCTCCTGACATGGAGCCACAAAGTAGTCCATCGTAAGAGATTATCATTTCTTTAACCCATCTATTGTGTTTTCAATCGACTTGCGACATGAGAACGCGAGACTCCGCCCACTTATTTTTGCGCTACCTGTCTGCGTCTCTTCAAATATCACTGTGTTCGCGTGGTCGCGCCCAAATAAGTGGGCGGAGTCTATTCACGAGAGAAGGAAAGATTAACAACTCTCCACAACCAAGTACAAAATCCAAAAAAGGATAACTTTCAAACTCAAGATTATGCAAAAAAACCAAAAAGAACCAAAAGAAAAATCAAAAGAAAAAACCCAGAATGAAATCCAAAAAACCAGAATCAAAATCAAGCCAGAATGATGACAAATCTAAGGACCATCGAAACAGTCCCGCACACTCTTGCGTCAGCAAGAGCGCAATGGTTTCGCGGGCGAAATTGGACTTTCCCGGGGCGGATTTCTGTCAGAAAAACAGAAAATCTCAGCGGAATCGCACATCCCCGGGTTTTTTCGAGCCCACCCTACCATGACTGCGGCGCTCATTCATCAAGAATTGGGAAAAAATAAAAAAGGGAACAAAATTAGAAAACATAAACTTTTAGAAAATGGAAAAAGATAAAGATGACTAACACTAAAAAACTTGAAAGCATAGCCGTGGCAAAAATATATAAAAAGTCATGCAAAAATTAAGTCGACGAGAAATATCAAAATGGCGGGAGCTGCCTTGGGCCACCTCCAAACTGTGTACATCACGAACCAATGTGATCGGCAATCCACGTGAAAGCATGTGGGCAACCTCCTTCGACGAATAGGGCCGTCTGGGATTGTTGTGGAAAGGGCCAATTCTCATTGACAACTCTGGCGCATCATTCGAAACCTTCTTTGATAATCCAGACGAGCGTGTTGTGGAAACCACAATTCGATCTGCTTGCCAACAAGTCATGGTTGAATTCGAGTCTCCAATATCCCACACCTTCCGGTTGCGTGTCGACTGGACCCGGTTCCCAGGTAGTAGCAAATGTGTGGGCTTCTCCGGGTGTGACTTTTGTTGAATCATTGACTCCAACTTGCCAGCAACCGGATAAATCCCCAATAAGGTTGAGGCGAACACCACTGCAACCTGCACTTTGTCTGGTGGCTTCGAAACGTTCTTTTTACCTAGTTCGTCCAACTTGGTACAAAACACAACCAAAAGCAGAGTACCTGTTGGTTTCCCTTTTATTATCTCTTCAATGAGCTTGGAAAGGTCAACATATTCCGACCATGAACTATGCCGAATTTCGTTCAGTGGAACCTTTTTGGGGTCAACCACGGGCGTGGTGATGATCCGCAATTTGGCCCCAGGACACACGATCTTCAGAGCTCTGATGGTATCCAGAATGAGAGACAAGCTGAGTTGAGGATATTTCTTCTCTACTGAAGCCTGGAATTCCTTCGGACTTACTATCACTCCTGGATTGTGCTCCACCCATTCTATTAGGGCTTGCTTTTTGACACTTCTGTGCGCTCTGGACAGTTTCGGTGTTGAAACACACTTATCTTTTTTCATATCAGAATGATTAATGCCATCGGCATCCTCCCCGTCCATTTTTATGGGTCCTTGCGGGTCCCTTCCTGTTATCACAACGTAGGGATTATCATCTGACATTCTGTTAATTATTGCATGACAGAAATAAGGAAACTGATAGTTCCATTTCATAGGCAGCATAACTTTCTTATATTTTATTAACGCCCCTGCGCTTGACCACAGAGAATTACCTTCCCGGTTTACGCTTGGGCTAAATTCTTTCAACACTAGTTTCTTAGCTCTCGGCATGACAGCTAACGAAATCGGACAAGGGTTTTGTCTGTTTGACTGAGGTGCTTTTAAGAGTTCAATTTTGCATTCGGCGACACTGATTCTTCCCGAATCTTTGCCGTCTAAAACAAAAACTGTTTGATACTCTTTTTCAAACTCACAAATTGCTTGATTCTTTTCTTCCCATCCTTGACGAAGTTGGGTACATAGATCCGAAAACTTTTGCATACCCGCATCAGTTTCTTCCTCTACAATACACGCATGATCAATTGGGGCTTTGAATTCTGGGCTACCCACCCTCTCATTCAATTCCACTCCCCATCCATGATCAGTAACGTCATTCTGGACTATTTTAAATCCTTCCACCTCACCGGTGGTAACAATTTGTCCTTTTTTAAGAACCAAAGACTTTTTTCCAAAGTCAGAGGATCGCAAAGCAGTCTTTTCATTCAGTTTAACCTTGCATATGGCCGGAGCCAACGATTCAACGAGCGGCGTCATGAGACAATCACTTTGCTCTTCCGCTACGCCTGTCACTAAAATCTTTGCAGATCTTTCCGATTCAGATAACAATCTGATATCCCGAGTGGGTTTAACCTCTCGTGGAACTCCTTGGATATTTATGGAAATGCCCATCAGTTTGAAAGCATTCGTTCCAATAATAACCGTTTCTCTCTCCACGTCCACGACATAATAGATAACCTCTCTTGTGCGTGTCTTTAATGACGTTTCGAGCTTAACTTGATGGATCAGTTTCATTGGCTGATTATTTGCCGTGAATACGGATTCAAAAATCGGTGCCTTCACCGCACACTTTTTCTCCCAATCTTTTCCATTAATTTCCACTATATTTTTCCACAGGGATTTCGGAATAAGTGAAATTGTGGCGCCACTGTCAATGACGATCCCCACTTCAACTCCTCCTATTCTCCCCTTTTCAACTGTTGGTGTTCCAAGATTTTCTGAAACATTCTCCACAACGGGGCTTTCAGCTTTCGACTGACTCAACACTTCGACTCTTCCTACCGACGGTCTCTCTGGGACTTGGGTCGGTGCCGCCAGTGGACTTTGAGGACACTTGTTAGAGTAATGTCCTTTTTCTCCACACTTGAAGCAAGTGACATTGTTACTCCTCGGAGCTCTTGAGCATGTAGGATCATGACATCCTGTCTGATAGCATTCTCCACATCCTCGCAGACTTTCTCCCTCTCTGAGAGTAGGATAATTAGCAGAAGATACCTGATGGTGAACTATTCTGTCCGGCTCAATTTCTCTACGGTTTTCCCAAACCGACGGACAACGACTGGTCGCTTTTGCCGGAACACCTATTCTCTCCACACTAGTCTCCACATCAAATTCGAACCGAGTGGCCAACATTCGACACAAATCGTAATGCCGCACCTCCTCTGTGTCCATCAACTGCACTTCAATCATGCATCGAATGGTGTGATTGTGGGCGAGTGCAGACATGAGTTTCGCCGTCTTGAGCGATGAGAGTTCTTCTGGGGGCGTTCTTGAAAACGCAACCCGGGCGATCTCATCTAACTGCAAACAAAAATCTTCGATAGACTGACCATCTATTCTCCGGAGAGCTTCCCACTTGGTTTTTGCTTTTCGGGATTCGTCTTCCGCCGAAACCCTCAAGCGACTAGCCATTGCTTTCAAGGTGGCTTCAACCGTGGTCTTTTCATCCAATGGAATCCCTTTAAAAACTTTCAGCGCTTTACCCTCTAGATACTTAGTTTCCAACAAGGTGATTTGGAATTCTTGCGGCAACGTTCCAAATTTCATTTTGAACGTTTTCGCAAAGGTAGAGATGGAAAGTTTTCCCGGTGCCGCTGAGAATACGGGAGGCTCAGGTATTGATTGCGTGATGAGAAACTGGCTGAACAACTCAGTATCTTCATTCCTCACCGCAGAATTAAGTCTCACCGGGCTCCTTTCAAACTCCTGATCAACCCCATATGTTCCATACCTTTCGGTTTCATTTAAGATCGCCTCAGTTTCCTCATAGTATCTCCTAGGCACCTCTCTTTCGCCAACAAAAGACTTACTTTGGAACCCAGAAAGCTTTTGACGCGGCTTCCCGAATGGTGAGCGCTCGGCGATGGTCTGAACAGTATTGTTCTGCACCGCGGCGTCTTCCGCTTCCCGGAGAAGTTTGCCCTTCTGCGCCAATTGCTCTTCGAGCATCCGCACCTTGTATTTCAGAGTCCTCGACTCTTCTTGGCAAAGCCGCAGGCTTTCTTGAGCTTCTTTAGCGTCTCGTTGGGCGGCGGCGAGACACCTGGCATCAGCCTGAAACTGATGTTTATTAAATTCCAGTTCATGCTGCAGTTGGAAAATTTTCTCAAATTCCTCTCGAAGCATTTCGGGAGAATCAATTCGAAAATCTTTTAATACCTGCTCAAAGCGGATTTCACCCAAATTGGCAGCGTGCTCGTGGGAGGTCGGCTCAATGGTATCCGCAAGATGCGCTAATTGACAGACCTCTTCTAGAGCTGCATGCCTCTTGTCCATCAAGTTAACCGCCGTCTGCAAATCATAGTTCTTGTTTTTCATGATCTCAAGAGCTTTTTGTAGCTCATATATTTCGCAGGTTTTGGCTTCCAAAGCTTTTTCTTTATTTTGGAGCAAAATATTTTTGACTATTCACTTCCGTGGCAAAAGTCCAACGACGAAATACTCTTTCAGTCGCGACGTGCTCACAGTGAGGTCGTCTAAAAAAATTTCAAACTTTATTGATCGCTACCCACGAACAATATCGTTTGCTCAAGAAAAACAATTACAAAGACTCAACACAATGGTTGGAAGTCCTTCTACACAATTTTTTTTAGAAATTCCGCCGTTTTAAAACTAGGCACGGAAAACTTTAAAAAATGTGTTCTCTTTACAAAATCCACGAAGAGCTTCGCTGGATTTTGCTCAGAGTTTTGGTCCGGCCCCCAAGTCAAGTATTCCTAACCGGAAATACTCTACTAAAAAGAAGAAAGAAAACGAAACGAAAAGATAAACGAAACGCAGCGACGTTAAGTTTCTTAAACGGAACGGTTCGAAAACGCAATCAAGATCAATCAATTTTATATAAAAACCCAAATAATTCACGAGAGAAGGAAAGATTAACAACTCTCCACAACCAAGTACAAAATCCAAAAAAGGATAACTTTCAAACTCAAGATTATGCAAAAAAACCAAAAAGAACCAAAAGAAAAATCAAAAGAAAAAACCCAGAATGAAATCCAAAAAACCAGAATCAAAATCAAGCCAGAATGATGACAAATCTAAGGACCATCGAAACAGTCCCGCACACTCTTGCGTCAGCAAGAGCGCAATGGTTTCGCGGGCGAAATTGGACTTTCCCGGGGCGGATTTCTGTCAGAAAAACAGAAAATCTCAGCGGAATCGCACAGCGTTCTCATGTCGCAAGTCGATTGAAAACACAATACCGTAATGCAAATATGTGTCATTTAGAGATTCAACAGCAGTTTGAAACGAATGATAGTGTTGATCGAGTTGTGCAGGTTTCACCGGTTCCGCCAGAATTCTTGCTTGGTGAGCATCGACAATGACGGCGACGAACCGGAAGCATCCTTTTCCTTCTGGCGATTCTGCGAAAAACATGTCATTCTTTGTGGCTTCACTGGCATAGGTTGAGCAAAGCTTCCCAACTCCAATGTTCAGCACTGCAAATGCTTTCTGGGACTGCGAATCAAATATATATTCAGTAGGTGGTAGATTTGGAATTATACTCTTCCAGTTTGTGGATTGGGAGACCAGCCCTGTCGTTTTTGATAAGAAACGGCGGAGGGATTGTGATGGTTGCTGTTGTGTGCGACGAATGAGTTCCCTCCGTAAACGTGAGTGAATGATTACTCTTGAATAGTCGAAATGATTTTTGAAATAAAATTTACCAACTTTGAAGCTGCATGTGCCAACAAGTTCCTGGTCATGCTAGAGCTGTAACCTGTCAAAGCAAATTTATAATAGCTTTCGAACGGAAACGTTGACAAAGGTGCTGTATTGAGATATAGGCGATTAACTTCCGGCAAATGCCAAAGAAACTCCTGAGAAATTAATTAATGAAAATGAATTAATATATCACGTATACCCCACGGAGCGTTAGTTTATGGTAAGTTTTAAACAAATCTCTTCATTTCATGAATATGATAATTATTTATTGTTTTTATTCATCACTAAGAACTGCTTCGTGGGGAATACGTGATAAGTAGTTTTATCATACGTGAGCCTTAATAGTGATATAGCTATCGTTTGCCTCGCGCAAAATCCAAGATGCAGCTACGCAAAGCTGCTGATCAAATAATGGCGATGCTGTTGATCCGGTGAACATTCTGTTACACACCATCCCTAAACTTATTATAGTCGTTCTTGCCTTTGCACTGAAACTATCACAATCGAATGCAGCTAAAGTGAGAATCAGTCGGAAATACTGAAAAAAAAAATTTTTAGCGGAATGAAATTTGCACTATAGCTACGTTTTGCTTATCCGTTCCATTTCGCAAATTTCGAAGGTTTTGATAAATCGAGGGTACAACAATGCGGGCTAACACTGTATTTAGTTCGTTGATTGTTACTAAGAACAGGTCCGATTTTCTTGTAGTCAGGGAAAATATTTCTGTAACGGAACGATCTGTTTCTAGAAGTAGTGTGATGGGCTCGGACGTTTCAAACCCGCGATCCGCAATCTGTCGTCACGGGTTTGCACACAAATCACTTTTTTTATTAATTTTGTAATTAGTTTTTCGTTGGGAAAAGCCCCAGAAAGAACAGACGACAGATTGCAGATCCCTGGTTTGAAAAGTCTGGGTTGAAATGTCCGGGAGCCATGATATGAAGTGTACCGGAAATGATTCTGTATCCGATTCCTTCACCAAAGTTGTGCAGCATATCAATAGGCGTTTCGTAAATTGCAAGATAGTTTACGACCTCTGCAGGTATGTCGCCAAATCCATTTCGACCATTTTTAGAATCAAATATTGTATGCTCTCCTGGACGAATTTCAACGCGCCTTCTACCACTATGTTTATAGTAGGTCTCCGGTGATAAGCAATAGAAGCACGAGGAGCGAGAATGATGAGCACGCATTCCGAAAAGAGAACGTTTTGCCTAAAATTGTTTGTTGTTTCACCAGTTAACCGAGAATTTACCGGCTGGTCAGCAGAACACGTCAAAATTTGACACGAAAAAGCGTATTCGCCACATTTGCCCTTCCGGTTTTCGACGTCTCGAAAGAGGACAGGAACGATTGAATTCCAAACTGCCGTGGAGGGTGTTTCAACACACTCGAGTATACCTTCCAAGATTACGTTCTCTGATTTTTGCATTAAAGCAGTTGGCAGATCTATCAAAGTAAGACAAACAGGCCATATTTTTCTAAAACACACTTTTCCCGTTAAGCTCAAAATAGATATTAAAACTTTGAACTTCCAGATATTTCAACACCGTCGACTGACATCATTAATGAAAGTTTAAGCATTCCCGCCTCCTCACTCTGCCAAACTGGCGCGAAAAATGGACTTGCTAGGTTATGTTGTCGTTCTTTACCACACCTTAAGTTCTCACGTAAAGCAAGAATTTCTGGTAAGTAATCCGCCACAATATCGCAAATTTGATGAAAAGCACCGACACGCACAAACTTGGCTATCTGACTGTTCACACAACGAATACTGAAAGAAAAAAATTCGAATTCTATGCATTAATTTTCCACGACACCAATTATCGTTCGAGTTTATCTGTTCGCCACAGGAGTTACAGAACAAGAGCACAGTGTATGAATATTTGTTATATTTCCATAATTTACGTGCTTCATCAGCAAATTCATCACTCAAGCAGCACAAAAACCTCTCGAATCCTGAATATCGGATTCTTTCAAAACTAAACGGCTTAATCAACCTGCGTCGGACTGCCTACATAAACAAGCATTAGCAACAAACATGAGTACTTTTGTTGGAACAGATCGCATATAGGTCGCCAGTGATGAAAACTCTTAATACCCTTTTCATATTTACCACTCAATGATGAAATAACCTGTCACATCTTCTGACTCCTCTCTGCTTCCATCCACTACCGCATGCTCATTCTGAAATTCGTCTGTAGGCGAATCATTTTGCATTTCCTTCCATGCCACTGCATCCATCAAAACAACGCTTCCACATCGAACTCTTCCTATCACCTCCGTTTCGGGTTGAATGTCTTCGGCATCCTGACCTATGTAATCGTCTCTATCGCTACCACCTGCATCGTCTGTCTCTTGAACTAAATTTAAAAATTAATTTCGTAACGACTAAAAACATTAAGCTTATTACCTTGTCGATTTTCCTCGCAAAAATGTTTCCAATAGGTTCTTGTCATCTGAAAGGCAGCAAAAATGTAAAAAAAAATTAAATTTAAAGAACAAAAAAATAAAATGGGAAAAGAAAAAATCAGAAAAAAAGCAATTCAAATTCTGCATGCGCGTTCGTACACAACATATGTGTTATAGAGCTATCGCAAGGGACCGCAAAGATAGATCAATCAGCGAAGTGTAGGTCAGGGGTGTGCGGAACGGAATTCGGAATTCCGAAAATTCCGAAAATTCCGAGCATTTTCGGAATGGAATTCCGATCGGAATATTCCGAAAAAATTATTTCGGAATGAAATTCCGATCGGAATATTCCGAAAAAATTATTTCGGAATGAAATTCCGATCGGAATATTCCGAAAAAAAATTTTCGGAATGAAATTCCGAAAAAAAAAATGTCTGGCAAAACCTCAATGTTACTTTTTACAGAGAAATATCTTTTTGATAGTTTATTGGCTGTTTCGTTGTTTTTCTTCTGTTACTTATTATTATCTACTTTGATATTGTTTTTTTGTGCACAGTACTGCCTAATAATATTAAAAATCAAGTCATTCCGAAAATTCCGAATATTCCGAGAATTCCGATTTTTTTTTTCTCGGAATATTTTGAAATTCCGAAATTCCGAAATACGAAAGTTCGGAATATTCCGACATTCCGAAATTCCGAAATAAAAAATTCGGAAGATTCCGATATTCCGAAATATTCCGAAAAGTCCATTCCGCACGCCCCTGGTGTAGGTCGTCACGGTCGACGAAATGTCAAAAATCTGTGGTAAAATGCTCCAACTTCGGACTGGAATTTCAGCATTTCAGAGGTCTCGTAAGCAGCTTTTGAAAACGGGAATATAGGTTTTCAAAGCTCCTCTTTCTACCTGTATAGTTAGTTTTCTCTGGAGACAACCTTGACTTAAAAGGTTCCCTTGTAAGTATCTTTCCCTTCATACAATGAGAACTTTCCGCTCTTCAATGGTTGGATTGTGCCTTTTTTTTTACGAAAACACAAGCCCATTCCTCGTAATACATATCCCAATGTTGATCTTCCATAGGGAAAATCAATATTTACACTGGGATATGAGGAGGGAGTGAGTAAGCGTGCCCGGACGCACACACGCAACGCATCCAAATGATGCCCAAAAAAAAAAGGCGCGCGAAAAATTTCGCATTATCGGAGAGAAAAACCAACGCACGCAAAATAATCGCTCATTTTCAACTGAAAATGAGGTTTTCTTAAATTTTTTCCTCAATTATACAATCTTCTTGCCGTCTTGCCGTCTTGCCGTCGTCTTGCCAACTGAAATGCCAACAAAGAAACCGTCTTGCCGTCGTCTTGCCAACTGAAATGCCAACAAAGAAGCAAACCACGCTACTACGCAAACAATCGGGATCCTCGGCCGAAATACTCAGCTTGCTGGAAAATGAGGTACTCACAACAGCTCTGAAAACGATTGTCAGAGAAGCTGTCAAGGAGGCAATGACGTTAGTCAATGGAAGATGCAGTGCGATGCAAGAACACATCGCAGCTTTGGAATCGGAGCTGGGAGCGCAACGAGCTCGATTGGAAGAGCTGGAGAGGAAAATGAAGGAGACCCCGGAAACCACGAAATTGGCCACAACTGACTTTGAAAGAAAAGAGCGGGAGAGATCAATAGTGGCAATAAACATTCCAGAAGGTGGATCCAGGTTCGCGCACGACAACAGCAAAATGGACATAGAGAAAGTCAGTTTGATATTGAAACACCTGGACATGGGATACCAGCCGACTGCCGTCTACCGGATGGGCAAAACTCGAGACGACGGCCGACCGCGACCTATGAAGATCATCCTACCGTGTTCAGCAAGCCAGACGGAAATCATGCGACGGGCCCATCGCCTACGATCTTTCCCAACAGGACAATGCCCACCTGTGTATCTGCGTCCGTCGATGACAAAAGAGGAGAGAGAAAATTTTCGGATGGAGTTGATGCACCGACGACAATCTCGAAGGAACTCTCAGGACACGCAGCACAAGTCAAACAACAACATCTCGGACACCTTAATGATGTAGATAAGTCAATCCCTCTTCGAATTTTTTCTCCTAATTTATTTATCAAAGTCTTATCATCCAACATAAGGTCGGTTTTAGCAAACAGGCTAGAACTAAGCGCAATATTCAATAGTCAAACATACGATTTAATAGGTCTACAAGAATCTTGGCTTAAAAGCAATACGAACAATGCTGCTATACTAAATGGGAACAATAACTATACGGTTTTTAGAAGCGACCGCAGCTCAGAGCTTAGAGGTGGAGGCGTAGTGACATTAGTTAAAACTAATCTAGCTTGCGAAGAAATAGCATCAGAATCAAAAAAAGACGCATACGAGTTTCTAGTAATTGACCTTGATGTCAATGTATCACCATTAAGGGTGATTAATATTTATCGGCCACCTTCTTGTTCTTACCAAAATACTCTTATACTTATAAACAAAATAGCTGACTATGCAAACCACCCTGGCCAATTATTAATCTTAGGTGACACGAATGTCCCAGAAATAGACTGGGAAGCCCGAGATCCAAAATCTGAGACAAGGCTAGGTCGACTTTTTACAGACTTCTGCAAAAATAATAATCTTCGTCAATCGGTCCAAAAACCAACGCGTAAAAGCAAGCTCTTAGATATTGTACTTTCCAATTTCCATTTGCACGATATCAAAATTTCAAACCCCATAGGAAGCTCAGACCATAACAAAATTGACTTCTCCTTCGACATTTTACATAGAATGCCAGAACGCCCGATCCTAGTACATGACTACAAAAATATAAACTGGGTGAAATGCCAAAACTATCTAGATTCGATAATTTGGGCCGCGGTGCTTGCGCCACAAAAAAACAGTTGACAACATGTTTAGCGAGTTTATTAATCATATGCAAAATGCTTTCAAGCAATCAGTGCCAATAAAACTTATAGACGCAAAAACAGGAGCTCTCCCGAATTACCTTCAATCGTTTCAAAAGCTAGTTGAATGGCATTATAGAAAAGCCAACGTCACAAGAAGGTAAGCCGACTTTTTCGACTATGTCAAACTTGCCAAAAAATTTCGCAAAAAACTTCAAAAATTTCGGAGAAATGCAGAACTACTTATTCTAAAAAGTAAAGGACACAGTAGATTTTCGTCAATCACAAAACACGCACTAAAACCTAAAACGGGCGGAATCGCCAGCCTGTCTCCTTCCCCAGGCATCACAATTACGTCGGATGTAGATAAAGCCGAGCTACTAGCAGATCATTTTGAAGCTCAATACAGAAACAAATCACAAAATCCTTTTAAATTACCCGACAACTACGAATCATCGCAGCCCATTCCATGGATAAGAGATGATGAACTCTTAAAAATGATCTTAAAAGGAAAGAACTCTTGCTCTTTAACCTCAGACAATGTTCCGTTCAAATTTATAAAATTAATAGCTCATTCCGTCGCGAGCCCCTTAGCCCAAATATTCAATCTGTCAATGATGAGAGGAGAAATACCGAATAGTTTTAGAGACTCAATAGTAATACCATTAGAAAAAATTCCTCATCCAAAAACGCCAAGCAACTTTAGACCTATTAGCTTGACATCTCAGCTGTGTAGAATCTACGAACGCTGTCTCTTATCGAAACTTCTCCCGTACCTAAATGACAATAATTTCTGGAATAAAGAGCAACACGGGTTCAGACCAAAACGATCTACAGTAACTTGCATGCTTGAGGCAACAAACGAATGGACGCAGGCAGTAGATAACGGAGCGCAGGTAGATCTGATATATTTGGACTATGCCAAAGCGTTTGACAGCATACCACATGACATACTATTGCAAAAATTGATAGATATAAAACTGAACGCAAATTTAATAAAATGGGTTAGTAAGTTTCTAGACAATAGATCATTCCGGGTGCGAGTTCACAACAAAATGTCATCACCTAGAATAGCTCTATGCGGAGTACCACAAGGTTCCGTGTTATCTCCTGTCTTGTTCGGAATTTACGTTAATGATATTCCCACTGTTTTACCCCCCGGAGTAAAATGCAAACAATTCGCGGATGACCTAAAACTACACCATAATAGGAAAAACTAGTGATAACACACTCTTACAATCGGGAATAGACTCAGTCCTGCAATGGTCATCTCTAGCCAAACTATCATTAAATGACGACAAAACAGTTTGTTTAACAATTGGTAATAATCCTCGTTTTTTAGACTACAAAATAAATAATAAACCCATCAGAAGAGAAAACGTAACAAGAGATCTTGGCTTTCTAGTGTCCACCAAACTCGACTTTACTAAGCACTGGCAATCATCTATAAACAAAGCTAAATATATCATGTCGCAAATATTTTACCAGTATAGTAGTAATAACAGCAGACTCATGACACTCTTGTATAAAATATTCATAAGACCATTAGTAGAATACGGAAGAACAGTCACTAGCCCTTTAAAACAAGGTGACTCCAAAGCCATAGAATCGGTCCAAAACGCGTTCACAAGACGCCTCTACTGTAGACAGAAGGGACGGTACCTCAGACCAGATGATAAAGATTATAAATCCGCGGCTCAGAGAAACGAACTGTACAACCTAGCATCGTTAGAATGCAGGAGAAAATGGATAGACAAAAAATTTGTTTCGAAAATGCTAGCAGACAAAGTAGATATCAACACCTCAGACTTTTTCACTGTCACATACAAAAATAGAACGCGCGCAAAAACTAAATTCACGTGGAGCAAATGCAAAACCAAACTACGGCGTAACTTTTTCACTAATCGCACGCTGACTAGACTTATGCAGAAATAACCTACCTTATGTTATTCCACAATTACCCACATCAACCCCATACGTATCTATTAATTTCATTGCCCAATTAATCATCTTATTATTTCTAGCATTACATGTATAACTACTCCGGCACAATCACATGGAAATTCGATCCTTCTTTTTATTCATTTTACTATACCATGATTTTCTTTCTATTTCACTCACTTTAAAGTCGTAATAAAATAAATAAATAAATAAATAAAAAACTTTTGTTTAAATAGGTATTTTTGATCATTTACCAGCTCGCTCGATAAAATCGGTGGAGAAATGAGGACGAAATACAAAAAGTTGTAATAACTGAAGCAAAATCAAAAATTTTCAAAATTTCTGCCGAATGACTTAATTAAGATTCAAGTTTTGTAGACATTAAGATTCAAGTTTTTTAGACATGACCGAGACAAACATTTTAAGCGCAGAACCGGTCGGAAAAGTTCAAAATTTGCGGCGAAATATGAATTTGAAATATCAGAAAATTCCTCTTGTGGCATAGAATTTCTGAATTTCTGATATAATATGTGTTTTTTTTTGTTTCTTTTGTGCTGTGTGAAGATATACTCAATTAAAAATTTAAAAATTTCACAGAAATATAGCTGCAGCGCCTCAGAAAGAGGTAAAATCCTTTTTTTTTTAAATTTCCATCTAACCGGTCGTAGAGAACATTTAATATGTGTTTAACATTTCAAAAAATAGCTTTTATTATTTTATGTCGATGTTATACATTTTACCTTCAAAAAACCCAATTTTCTTCCCGTTTTTTTCGTTATATTCAAAAGGTGCAATCATTCTCGGCGAGGTACGATCAAACTTCCTCTTGCCCACTCCAAAACTTCCCTTCTTCATCTCGGTCCCTTCAATCCCCGTTACAACTACAACATTGCCGGTACTAATATCTCCCCCCTCTCACTCTGTAAAAGATCTCGGCGTAACTTTTGACCCCTCTCTCCGCTTCAAAATTCACATAAACCGTATTGTAACCTTAGCCCTACTTCGTTCAAAACAGCTTCTAAAGTCGTTCAAATCCCAATCCCTAATCTTCTATTCTAACCTGTTCAAAACTTATGTCCTTCCCATACTTTAATATGGTTGTTCTGTCTTCTCCCCTCCCCCTAATTCATCTATTGCTCACAAACTTGAAATTCCTCTCAGATGGTACTCTAAAATGGTCTTACAAAGATGTAACCTCCCCTTCTCATGTTATCTTGACCGTCTCACTGCCCTCCAAACTACCTCTATCAGACACCGCCGTCTCAAAATCCAACTCACTTACTTGAATAAACTTATTTCCGGCACCGCTCACTTCCCTAATCTAAATAATCATGTCAGATCCTCCTCGTCTTCCCGCAGACCCATGACCCTAATCGCTATCAACCCTCATGTGAATCATTTCTTTTCCCACACCATCTCCCATTAGAATGCGATTGTCGCCAATTTGCCCTCGTTTCTCTCCCCCTCCCAATTTGATACTCTCTTAAGCATCTCAATCAACTCCTTGTAAATATGTACCACCATCTACGCCATACTTTACTCTATTTTTTTGCTCTAGTCATGTATATACAACTATCGTTCCCCTTTCCCTAGAGCTTCTCTCGTGAGGGAGCAGCTCTTGATTATTGTTTCGTTGCCCTTACCATGCAATAAACATTCAATTAACGATGCAATTGCACTCTACCTGCACGCCTTAGAGATTAGAGACGCAGAGGCGTTGTGCTAAATTTTTTGTCTTTGCGTCTGCAAACGCAAAGTGCGCCAGCCAATGTTGTTTTGCGCTTTCCCGCTTTTGGAGGCAGTGCAATGTATTTATCCTGCACCACTCTAGAAGACTGCTTACAAGGGACTTTCGAGGGGGTTCAGAATTTGGGTTCAGAATTTTCTATAAATTGGCATACTAGTACTTTCGAACATCCTGTACACGAATATCATAG
The DNA here is from genome assembly GCA_963572235.1 of Caenorhabditis japonica. Taxonomy (NCBI): domain Eukaryota; kingdom Metazoa; phylum Nematoda; class Chromadorea; order Rhabditida; family Rhabditidae; genus Caenorhabditis; species Caenorhabditis japonica. The sequence continues at coordinate 6,483,092 of OY754342.1, forward strand.
TGGTTATCTGCAGAGATTCCTCCAAGTCTGAAAATTTTTGGTCTGAAAATTCTAGGTTTTCCCACCACATTTTGCGTCTCGCGCTCTCCCATTTTCTTCACTGATACCTTTGCAGTACACAGGTAAACCGGGAAAGCCGAAAAGAAGTTTTCCGGCAGCTGGCGGGAAGCTGAAAGGAGAACATATCAATCGTTGTTATGGAAAACGATTTTATGTCCAAAGAAATGGTTGGAAAAATAACAAATAATAAGTTTCGTATACAATTATAAACACTAATAATATTTCTCCTCGTAAGACTCAACGTCCACGGTTTGTTCGATCGAAATTCCGTTTTCTGGGATAAACTGGCTCCACTGATTGCTATAGAAGTTTATAGTAGTTGGGGGAGTCTCGTGTAAGAAGCATTTCGTATAACGGACAACGGGATCTCTGAAAGTTAAAGTATTGTATTTTATTTATTTATTTATTTATTTATTTACGCCAATGTGAAGTGTTGATATTGTGTACACAGATACATTAAAGGTATGTGCAGGGAAATAATGAGAGCAATATGGAGTTGGATAGAAACAGATCAAGAATGAAAACAGAAAAAAAAAAGGTGGGGTAGAAGTGATAAAGGATCTTGGTGACGTCCGTTCAGCAGTAGTTATAAAGTGATTGCGGTTAGCGTGCGGTTTGTGAAAAATTCTTGGCGGATCTTTGTTTTGCTGCGGGCCCAAATAAATTTGGTTTTTGCGCGCGTTCGCGTGTTTTGAAAGAAAGTAAAGAATGGTCTTGTGTCGATATCAACGTTCCCTGCTATCATCTTAGTCAGAAATTTCCTGTCAAAATACTTTCTCCTGTTTTCTAGTGATGAGAGGCCGTAGAGTGAATTTCTTTCGGGCGCCGAAAGATATTCGGGATCATCAGCTCTTATATATCTGCCTTTTTGTCGGCTGTATAGCCTTCTGGTGAAAGCATTTTGGACAGATTCGACAGATTTGATATCAGATTTTTTGTGTGGGTTGCTTATTACTGTACCGTATTCGAGGGTGGGTCTGATAAAGATTTTGTATAGCAGAATGAGTAGTCTGCTGTTGTCGCTACAGTATTTTTTGAATATGAGTGATAAGGCGTATTTTGCTTGGTTTGTGGCTTTGTGCCAATGCTCGGAGAAGTCTAATTTCGGGGAAATCATAAACCCTAAATCCCTAGTTAGTTGTTTTCTACCGATGGGTGAACCATTGATTACATAGTCACAGTTTTTTGTAGTTTTTCCTAATGAGATCAAAATAGTTTTGCTATTGTTCAGCGCGAGTTTTTTGGTTTCTGACCATTGGCAGATGGCATCAATGGCTTGTTGTAGTTTATTGTTTTGTGGGTCGGAGTCTTTAGGGATCTCTGAGTATAGTTTTATGTCGTCGGCAAACTGCTTGCAGTGAACTCCCATTGGGAGTTTACTGGGAATTTCATTGACGTATATCCCAAAGAGGATCGGTGATAGAACTGCTCCCTGAGGTACGCCGCACTGGGCCATTTTAGTTGAGGACTGATTTTTAGTTACTTTCACTGTGAATGTCCTGTTTCTAAGGTAGGATGCTAACCATTTTAAAAGATTTCCATTGAGTTTGATTGAGACTAGTTTGTCTAAGAGAAGATCGTTGGGTACTCTGTCAAAAGCTTTAGCATAGTCGAAATAAATTACGTCTACTTGACTTCCCCTTTCTATGCTATTGGTCCAGTCATTTAGGGATTCGAGCATGCAACTCACAGTTGATCGCTTAGGCCTAAACCCATGTTGGTTGTTGTTCCAGAATCGTATTTTATCTAGGAATGGCAAAAGCTTTGACAGTATGCATCTTTTGTATATTCTACATATTTGGGATGTAATACTTATAGGTCGAAAGTCTGTTGGTACCTGTGGTTTCGCAATTTTGTTAATTGGTATTATTATAGACTGTTGCCATTTTTCGGGTACCTCCTTTCTCATCATGGAAAGGTTGCAAATTTGGGAGAGTGGGCTCGCAATGAATGGCGCGATGAGCTCGAACATCCTGTACACGAATATCATAGTGGTTATCTGCAGAGATTCCTCCAAGTCTGAAAATTTTTGGTCTGAAAATTCTAGGTTTTCCCACCACATTTTGCGCCTCGCGCTCTCCCATTTTCTTCACTGATACCTTTGCAGTACACAGGTAAACCGGGAAAGCCGAAAAGAAGTTTTCCGGCAGCTGGCGGGAAGCTGAAAGGAGAACATATCAATCGTTGTTATGGAAAACGATTTTATGTCCAAAGAAATGGTTGGAAAAATAACAAATAATAAGTTTCGTATACAATTATAAACACTAATAATATTTCTCCTCGTAAGACTCAACGTCCACGGTTTGTTCGATCGAAATTCCGTTTTCTGGGATAAACTGGCTCCACTGATTGCTATAGAAGTTTATAGTAGTTGGGGGAGTCTCGTGTAAGAAGCATTTCGTATAACGGACAACGGGATCTCTGAAAGTTAAAGTATTGTATTTTAATTTAGTTTTGTTCTTTGAACCTACCTTTTCTGCAGAATTTTGAATTCTTCTAACATCTGCTGGATATAGCCTTATTTTGATTTTCTCTTGTAACTGTAAGGGATATGCTATCCCTTAGAGTCAGCTCGCTCTTTAGACTTTGCCCCATGACGCACGCATTCTTAGAGCCCCCGCATACAGTCCATTAGACAAGCTATCCTGGACATATGCGCCCCCAGCCTCTGCGCTTCCGCGATATCTCTCAATCTCTATTGTTATCATTAAAGATAGGCTGACCGCTCCGCACCAGCTCTCGGAAACGCCCACATTCTCGGACTCCTGAACAGCCTATATAACGTTAAACTTTTGCCTTCTCCAGGTTCTTTCTCCCCTTTCCATTACCCCCCCGCACCCGTTGGGGTACCACCCCATGACGGTGCGGGGGTTACCCCGTTACCACCACGACGTATTGCTCCATACCTTTAGTATGAATAAAGCCTTACCACCGAGAACCTTTTACTGGTAGCAGCGAGGACCCGACCTCCCAAGGGAGTCGGGAAGGATCCAAACGGTGAGTATTATTAGGGTTTAGGAGTAGGTAATAGAGAGGGACCGCGCTACTGGGGATGATTTTGAGAATATTGAGAAGAGAATTCCGGCCGAGAGAAAAAAGAGAGAAATTGTAGGGCAAGTTGGACCTCTGCCCGGCGCCAAGTGATCAAAAGTGTTAGGAACACAGGAAAAAAGAGAGTTAAGAGAGCGAGCTAGAATTGCCGCTACGGTACCGTGAGAGTGAGGATTAGTTTCTAGACAGGGGCCCCAAACGTCTAGTTATTAATGGCTGCACTAAGTGAGTTTCCCCCAGTAGGCGTTAAGAACCCGCCGCCAAGCGAAAAGAGAGCGTGAGTTATAGTAAGTTATGAGAGAGCCAAAGAGCCAACGAGAGATAGTACTTGGAGTACTGTGAGAGTCCAACGTTTAAAAAAAAAAAGCTAGCAAACAAAAAAAAGAGAGATAGACAATTGCAATTTATTCTTACATTAGAAAGCTTTGACCGAGCGCACGGTCAAAACATTAGTCATCGCATTATGTTCTTGATTTTATCACCTTCCCTCACATGCCGCGTTCTGCGTTCTGTCCACATGTTATCTTCGTCTTATTTTTTTAAACAGTAAGTTTTTGTTCCTTCTGCACCCGACGATTCCACGCGAATCGAGTTTTTCTACTTAATGTCAACAGATGAGCTCATCCGACAATCCCTACCAGCATCCAGTTGCACCAACTACGGCGAGGAGAGTCGGGGTACAGCCCCCGACGATCCGAACCTCGGAAAACCAAACCAACAAAACCAACCAACCAACCGTTTCCATTTCCCTAAACAATCACCCAACCAGCCCAACGTTTGATAAAGTAGTCCTCCAGACCGAGCAGTCTCTGGACACGTTACGCACCATGACTAAACTCACGGGCGCACACCTCATCACCATGCGCGAAGATATCACAATAGACCTCCAGACAATTCACCACAGGATGACGGAGCTCACAAACCTCTCCGCCGACCGCTTCGAGGCAATTGAGGAAAAGCTGAGGAAAATTGAAGGTGAGCCCGGGGAGACGGATGGGGTACTGCCCCCAAGAAGCCTCCCCGTAGTTAAAAACCCCGGTGACATTCCGGTACAAACAACCCCTCACCCATCACACTCGAATTCTAGCGCGCAAGATTCGCCACGCTCGCCAGCGCCTAGTCCAGCTTTAGTTCCGCCAGTAGATTTGAACGAAACACCAAAAATTCCGGCGAACACTAGGGTAAAACAATCCGCTAGTTACTTCATCAGCGTCTTGGGTCTGATAATGGCCTCCACAATTCCAACATTTTCGGGAGCTGCGCACGAAAGCTTTTCTACCTTTGTACGATCATTTAGCGATCACGCCAACGCCGCGAAAACGCAGCTAACACCAAAAGAAAAAAAGCGGTGTTCTTGACATATTTGACTGATTTCGCGAGAGATAAAGCGGAAGAGTTAATCGAGACAAAAAGTGACGCAACGTTCGAGGAAATTAGAGACTACCTGAAAGCCACTTTCCAAGATCCAACGCGGGCTGAAATGGAACGGCAGCAACTAAGACAGTGCCACCAGAGAGCTGAGGAAACAGTGGACGCCTTTAGCACGCGCGTGAGAAAACTAGCCCAAAGCGCCTACGTCGAAAAATCCAGAGAATTCATTCAAGACAAGGCCAAGGAAGCCTTTGTCGACGGCCTTCTTTTTAACATCATATTTCACGTGAAGGGCGAGAGTCCAAAAACTTTCCAAGACGCTCAAAATAGCGCCGCGAAATTCGAGCTCCTTTTGTCGGAAGCCGCAAAAGCCAACACTATCGTCCCGCAAGGCCTTTCGATAACACCGAGCGCTACCGTACCTCGCCAGCAAGAAAAGCAGCCGCAGCCTCAGCGTAAACAATTTAGCTGTTTCTCGTGCGGAAAAGAAGGGCACTATGCAAAAGATTGCCGCTCCCGCCCTAACACACACCGCCAACAGGGTCAGTACTTTAACCGTTTCCGCAACTACAGGGAACACGTACCCCAGTTCGCTAGAAATAATCCAGTCGAAAATCACCAAATGATTAGCCACTCAGCTCCAGCGCGAAATCAATATATTCAATCCATAGCGCCGCGCGATGACCCAGTTACGGAACAATTAAGAGAAGAGCTGCGCGCATCACGCAACCACATTGACGCGCTAATTAAACGAAACGCGGAGCTCGCGTCCGCCAGTTCAGAACGCCACCCCAGTGTGAGAAAAAACGTGATGAATTTCATGGCCGCTCCGAGTAAACTTTTGACAATAATTACCCTGATTTGTATCTTTACTCAATCTTCGGCACTAACACCGCAGGTATGCATGCCACATTCGCCAGAGTCCTACTTGAAACTACCAGCCCCAGTCGATTGCGGCGCAACTCACCGTAAGTCTGCCTCCGAACCAACAATCCGCATTCAATATTCCATTTATCGAGACAACACCATAACTTACGAATCAAACGGCACCCTTTGCAAAATAATTAACTCCATAACTCGCTACTCAGTCAACGCTTTCGGGGTGCGCTACCAAGAAACAGTTTCCACCCAAAAGTCAGTTACCATCGCAGAGTGTAAGCGCATGAGAGATTTCCGGAAGTGTGAGCACGGCGACCTCCTCGAGCATGAGGGATTTTTCCAAACTAAAAACCCACATATCATTGATTGGCCAAGCCCGCCGCTTTCAATTTTTTTGGAGAACGCAGAAGGTAGAATCCACCAACTGCTTCATGATGAGTACCAAGATAAGTGCTAGATACGGCGAAGTGACACCAATTTCCGCAGCAGGTTCGATGGCGAACTGTAAGTTTTCCGAGGGAGAGTGTCCCACAAAAGAAGGCGCCGCTTTCATCTGGACACCACAGCCGAAACAATAATGCAGGTACGTGTTTTATAAAACATTGAACGGATTTCAGACCGGCAAATATTGGTTGAGCGACGACCAACAAATCTTGTACAATCAAATCAACAAATCAAATCAACAAATCAACAAATCAAATCTTTGTTTTTCAGACCGCACATTTCACCATCCTACAGCGTTCAACAATGTTCCCCCAAGCCGAGCCCATTTTCGACATCCTTCCAGGGTACAACCCTGCCATAAGGACGTCGACCGGCTTGGTGGACGAGACAACATTTGCCGGTGACATCATCATGGAAGACGAAACGGTGGTTGACCAGACCGAGTCCACTCGCGACATCCTTCCAGGGTACAACCCTGCCATAAGGATGTCGTCGGACCCGGTCGAGGTTCAATCACCAGCTGCTGACCACCCAACCTTAAGTAAACCTATTAAAAACCTAACCGAACCATCTAAAGAAAAACTCCTACCGAACAACGTGTGAGTGTTGGACACTCATCCATTTCAATCGTGATACAGTGGCTGTAAAAAAAAAAAAAATCAAAGAAGCAGCCAAGCCGAGAACACCGCCGACAGCATCACTCTTGGTCAAATTCACGATACAGCCGAAGCCGCAAAAACATAAACCAAGCCTAGAAGCTTGTCCCGAGCCAAAGCCATCAGTCGCCTTGACACCTTTTTAGAAAGAGTTCAAGAAGTAATCAACGTAGCCGGAACGGTCTACATTTTGGAAAGCCTCAACATAGCGGAATGAAGAGCCGTGCCAGCACACGTTGGGACAGTAACGGACCCGATCGTCCCCGTTTTGTATCGACGTAAAAGAATAACGCCAACTGGAAATGGAAGTCGAAAGCACCTTTGCTGACAGAGCAAGTTTGGTTATTTTGGCAAAACCGAATCCCAGCCAGAAGAAGATCAGCAAGCTCACCAAAAGCTTGCACGAACTCGAACATCATGCATTTAACGATGTCAGGACCAGGGACGGTCCTAGCCTAAGGAGGAAGGTGTAAGGGATATGCTATCCCTTAGAGTCAGCTCGCTCTTTAGACTTTGCCCCATGACGCACGCATTCTTAGAGCCCCCGCATACAGTCCATTAGACAAGCTATCCTGGACATATGCGCCCCCAGCCTCTGCGCTTCCGCGATATCTCTCAATCTCTATTGTTATCATTAAAGATAGGCTGACCGCTCCGCACCAGCTCTCGGAAACGCCCACATTCTCGGACTCCTGAACAGCCTATATAACGTTAAACTTTTGCCTTCTCCAGGTTCTTTCTCCCCTTTCCATTACCCCCCCGCACCCGTTGGGGTACCACCCCATGACGGTGCGGGGGTTACCCCGTTACCACCACGACGTATTGCTCCATACCTTTAGTATGAATAAAGCCTTACCACCGAGAACCTTTTACTTAACTGAAAAATAGCAAATCGAGAGTAATTGAAATTTACTAACTTACATATAATTCCTCAGTGACGATTTGACATGTGAAACAATTTTCAAGAGGCTCCACGATTTTTCATCAATTGAAAATCCAGCTTGAAGCACTTTGGCTAGAGTGTCAAAGAAATGGAGGTCCACCTTTGGGAATTCGGTTGTACGAGTAGATTCGGGCACTGTGTAGATTAGAACCCATGATCACGGCTGTGTATCTGAAATTTGCTGTTCGGGGTTTCAACCAGGAAACATGATTTTTCATGGATTGTCGGTCTGAAAAGGACTATTTATTTGATTTTATATTGTTTTAAACTATTTTAATGGTTGTTTTACACTTCTTCACCAATGTTTTCACTCTTCAAATCTATCCTAGGTTGTTTCGAATGTTTTTGATAAATAGTGCTACCTTAATCAGTTTCGTTGCGAGACTTTAATTAGCAGGTTCAGTAATTAACTTCCGAATCGAATTTTGACCAAAATGAGAGCTTCCATATCAGTTAGTTATCTAAACTCTCATCATGGGTCGCGCTGGTAACCTCAATCTTGCTGAGCAATCGAAATTGGATGTGATGCGTCAAATGGGATCTTCACTACATGAAATGTCTCGCTTTGTGAAGAAAAGCAGAAGCTCGGTTTGACGTTACCTAGAAAAGCCTGTGAACTATGGAATAGCCCGTTTACAACGGTTCTTTGGGTTTATTTTATAAAAATAACACGAAGAACGAAGAACAAACGATTTTATTGCCCTAAAGGAGCAATAATTTACAAACAACGAACAGAAAATTAAGAAAGAACCAACCAAACCAGAAAAACCAGAAAAACCAAAAAAAACTGTTTTCTAACCCGCTCAAAAACGAACCGTCCGTTCAGACTAAACTGCGCGCGGCGGGAAATCGGAGTGTCGTTGCATGCCACCGCGTTCGCCCTTTGACAACGCAGGAGTTGAGGGGGGATCACTGCCACCGGCAACTTCCCCCTCCTTCAACAAATCCGGACCCCGACCGGATGCACAAGGGTATAGCACGGGCCACGCCTTACATTCTTCTCCCACTACAGATTTAGCTACCCGACACGATTTTACAAATCAAACTACAAATACCTACAATATCTCTCCCCTCGAAACTACTAGGGGTTGGGGATTTAAATTTAACGCTATTCGCTTATTAACTAATTTAAAACAACACAAAATTAATATAAAAATTTCTCACTCGTCGCCTCATCTCGCTCCTTTGTGCTTCTTGGCACTCGGCTCTGCCACCTCGGCATCTCGCGAAAGACGCTCCACTATTTTGTGTTCCGGCAGCACCCACTCCAAAAATTCCACCAACCGGTCGATCGATCCTCCTTTGCACTCCGATAGTATCAGCGGGGCCTTTTTCTCTCCGACCAACATCAATGGGTTGACGAGTACCACGTTAGCCGCCGTCTTGAGTGCTTTGATCCAGTATTCCGTAATCGCGGGCACTTCATCGTAAGTGCAAGTCATTCGACTTGGCACCACTGTCACATTTGTGACTTCTTTGGCAACCGCTTCCACCAACTTCACCATCAGCTCGTTGTTGGACGCCGTCTTCGTCCACTCTGCCAACACAACCACGTCTTCAACGCTGGTCCAATCGAATTTCTCCGACCAATTTTCTATGGTGGCGGCACGGAATTCGAATATGGCTCTCGATCTAATTCCCATCTTAGGCCCATTCACCACCACTTTCTCTCTGATCGCTGTCTTCTTTGGCTTGTTCTTCTCTTTAACTTCCTCCTTTAAACTGGAACTTCCTTTGGAACTTTCCTAATTTGCTCCCACGGAATCCATAACTTTTCATCATCCCCAATCATTTGCACCTCTGCCGAGTTATCGGTTGTTTTCAACACCCGGTATGGACCTTTCCAGTCATTGGCCAACTTAGGGTTTCTTGATCCTAGCTTTTCTGCTGGAATTTTAATTAACACCCTATCTCCCACCACCGGAAACTTTCGTTTTTGCACATTTTATTTCTCATCGAACCACAGTTTCGTACTCTCTTGCTCTTTCTTAATATGCATATGCATTCTGGTCTCTTCTTGAGCCTTATTCATCTGTTCAGCATGACGGAATTTATAGTCATCCACGTCTACCTGATACTTCCCGATCTGTTCTTCCGCATCCGATTTCATCGGTACCCTAGCATCTCGTTCGTACATCAAATAATGCGGGCTTTCTCCTGTGGCTTCGTGTCGGCACGAGTTGTACGCGAAAGCTGCATACGGCAGTTTTTCGTCCCACTCGGCCGGAATGATTGTTATCTTTTTCAAGACAGTCTGAATAGTTCTGTTGAACCGTTTCCCCGCACCGTTCATTCTCGAATGATACCTTTTTGTCCGTATCATCTTGATGTTTCACATTTTTGCGACCTTTTCAAACGTTGCATTCGCAAACTCAAGATTTTGATCTGTCGAAATGGCTTTTGGGATAACGATTTCCGTTGGCACTTCGACCCAAGTCCAACAAATCCAACGCCACAATTTCTAGTGGTTCACTGGCCTCAATAGGTGTCAATGGGGAGGTCAAAATATGTTTTGCATTTCCACACAAACACTGTTGACATTCTCTCGACCATTTTGTTATCCATGCTTTCATTCTTGGCCACCATACCTTCTTCTCGAGCATCGCTCCAACCTTTTCTGGACTCCAATGACCTCCAAATGGACCTCCATGAGCATCCAAGAACAACTCTTTTTGCTTTTCACCTGGTACCACTCTCAGCATTGCCCCATATTTCGTCACCATCGTGAGTTCACCCCCAACTATCAGGAATTCTCTTAGTTCTCTTTTTCCTTCGCCAGGAACCTCGACCATCCCATCTTGCTCGCCGCTTTCCAACTTCCCGATGATTTGTTTCCAACGAGAATCTTTTTCCAAAAATTCTATCCAGCTTCTCTTCTTTATCTCCCCCTCTCTAACCACTGCAACCTCATTTATTACTCTGACAATCTTTTTCTCTTTGTTTCTCCAAAAATTTTTCTCCAAAAAAAGTTACCAAAAAAAAAACTTTTTTTGTCCCCCAAAAAATTACCAAAAAAAAAAAAAATTTTTTGCTCTCAAAAAAATTAACAAAAAAACAAAAAAAAATTTTTGGCCTCAAAAAATTTACCAAAAAACAAAAAAAAGTACGTATTTCTGCCAGTTAAAAAGAAGTTTTTCAAGTTTTTGTTGAAAATCAGAGGTTTTTGTCAATTCGGAGCATATACTGAATAAGTTTTTGCCCAAAAACCGGAACTTTCTTTCGCCTCCGTGGCTCTAAAAAAAAATTGTTTTGCCTGCGGCGCATCATCAAAAAAAAAATTTTTTTTGGTCTTACTCTTACCATCGAAAAAAAAAATCAAAAAATTTTTGGTCTCACTTTCACCATCGAAAAAAAAAATCAAAACATTTTTTGTCTCATCCACATCCTCAAAAAAAAAACAAAAAATTTTTTGTCTTATCCAAAAAAAAACCCGAAAAAACAAAAAAAATCGAAAAAAAATTTGTTTTTGGTCCCACTCCTGATCTCAACAATCTGTTAGCCAAATTCTTGGTTTTGAACAGACTTGCGAGCGGCTGATGATCCGTAAACACTGTCGTCGGACATCCAAAGATGAAATGTTTGAATCTTCTCGTTGCAAACAACACTGCCAATGCCTCCTTATCACTTACGTGATAATTCTTCTCCGCTGGAGTTAGCGCTTTAGACGCGAACGCTATTGGATGCACTTTGCCATCTTTTCCCGTTTGCGCCAACACTGCTCCAATCCCATACCCTGATGCATCAGTGAAAATACAAAAAGGTCTCTCAAAACTTCTGGCTGCGTCGATGTCTGGTTGTGCTAATACCGGTGCTGATGTCATTCTCCTTCTCAATTCGTCGAATGCATCATGCTGTTCTTCTGACCATCTCCATGGTACTTTTGGCGACGTCAATGGTGTCAAAGGCGCAGCAATCGCCGAAAAGTTCAAGACGAAATTCCGGTAGTATGCACACAGTCCAAGAAAAGAATGAAGCTCTTTCCTGTCCTTCGGAACCGGAAACTTCTCCATTTTCTCAATCTTCTTTCCATCCGTTCTGATCCCTTTTTCATCAATCATGTGTCCCAAGTACTCCACCGCCCGCTGTGCGATCTTGCACTTCTGCGCCTTCAGCTTCAGGCCACATTCCCTGATTCTCCTCAACACCTTCGTCAAGTCTTCTTCGTGGCCCTTTTCTGTTTTACTGGCAATCAAAATATCATCGATATAGACGAAGACTGATTTTCCGATTTTTTTTTATCCTTCAACATCACTTTGACCTTCTCCTGAAGTGCCAATGGTACCGGTCTACATTTCTGTTGGATCGGCTCACTTTTCTCCACTTCAATCTCACACTGCACCATATCAGTTTGTGTCAACTCGCTATCTTCAATAGCAAACACATCACTAAACTCCGCGACAATTCTTCTGATATTTCCTTCCGGAAATATTCCATTCTCCATTAGAATCTTCAACACTCTCTTGGCTCGAACCTTCCCCTTTAATGGCTCTTTTTTGTCTAGATCCATCATGTTGACCATGTGTTGTTTCTCTACTACCAACTCCCATCCCCGAGTAACCACTCCAATCCGATGATTTTTTCGTTCTTCGAGCACAGACTCGTTGGCATCCATTCCTCGTCGGATTCCAGCAAAACACTATTTCCCAAGTCTGCTTCCACTTTCACCATAATCTGTGCACAGCTCTGTGGTGGAACTCTTAGTTTCTCCGCTGCTAGAACCATCGACCTCTCCGCTTTCCACTTTAGCTCCACTCCCATGCTTCTGAACGCATTCGTACCCAATAGGAAAATATCCCCTTGGTTTTCAACCAATTTGAAAATCACTTCCGCTTTGCTCTCCCTCACTTCGATCGGAATATTTAACTGTCCCTTCACTGTCATCTGCCTCTTAGAAGCATCCATAAGGGTCAGACCCGGTCTCGCTAAAATTTCCACGTGTTTCTCCCAATCCTGAAAGCTTTTATTCAGTCTCTCCCAGAATCCCGAAGACATCACCGACACGACTGCTCCACTATCGATGACTATCCTCATTTTCTGTCCCAGAATCTCTGCCATCTCTACCGTTTCTGCTCCGACGCTATCCTCTGTGTCCTCCTTTTTAGCTTCTACTTCTTGGACAGGATTAGAGGTGCATTTTCTCGCCAGGTGCCCACTGCCGCCACACCCGTAACATCTCCTGTTACCCATGCTTTGGTTCTCCCCCTTCCATCTTGTTTCTGGGCATTCCTTTTCGCCCTTCCCGGAAGGTGTTTCCCAACTCTCTCTCCTTTTGTTCCACTTGAACTATTTCTTTCCTTTGGAACCTCTCCCATCTCCCTTCTTCTGTTCATTATCTCGACTTTCTTCGTTCTCGTGCTGTAGCACGATGTCTTTGAGCTGCTCGTATTGCTCTTCGAGAGATAATTCCAAACGTTTCACTATTAGAAGTTTGTGCAGCGTTTTATCATCCCGCACTGCTTTCATCAGCATCTGCGACAACGTCTCTGCGCCCACCTCCGGGAACGCTTTCCTTGAACACTTCTCCAGCTGAATGCAGTACTCCCACAGCTTTTGCCCCGAATGTCTTTGCATTCCCTCAAACACGTTTAAGGCTTCTGCTTTTGCATCGCCTTGGCGTTTCCTGAGTTTTCTCTCAAACTCTTCGAAGAGGTCTTTGAGCGGTCGTTCAAATCGCCTTGGCAGTGATTTGAATATCGACTTGGCGGGTCCCTTAAGAAACTGTTCTTCTAGAATCGCGTTAGGAAAACCGTTTACTGGGAAGCGAAATGAGAATAATTCCGATGAGAGACGAGAAGAAACAAGCAATCTATCTTCCGGAAAAAGTCGTTTTCAAGTTTCTTGCTTACGGCCAACGGACAGGTTCAGAAAAGTTTGAACAGAAATACCGATTTTTTCTCAAACTTTTAAAATCGATATTTCGGCCCCAAATTTTCTGAGCAGGTCCGGGACTATTTTTTTTTCAATATTTCCTCAATGTGCCAAGTCGATAGGAGAATTCTCCGAATTTTCCCACAATTTGTTGCTATTTCGTGAATAGCCCCATTAATTTTCAATTTCTTAAGGTACTCAATCAAATGACGAAAAACTATGTGGTTGAGCAAGCATCGAATCAACAAATACAAACAAAGTCAACGATTTCAGAAAAAGAAGACATTTACCTTAATGTGCGACGGAATTTGACACCTCCAAATGCTCGTCTAGTGGAGCGCACTTGCATACCTCCTCGCGTCGCGCGCCGCTCATATATCAACGGCCATTGCGGGCACTGAGAATGTGTGCAGCGGTGGCCTAGTGGTGAGAGCTTGAGGACGCCAATCTGGAGGTTGTGGGTTCGATCCCCCTACGCGGTTTTTATTTTTTTTATTCTTTTGTATCTGCTCAGACTAAATCTTATGGATTTTTGTTTCGGATACCACAAAAAATAACATTTGCGTGTTGGTAGAACGTTGAAAAAAAAATTAAAATTTTCTTTTTTTTTTTCGAACTACTTTAAATTCGTTAGTTTTATTTAAATCCTTCGGCAAGTAACTTTTATCCAGAAAGTTCAGCGGCAAAACGCCGGAAGCATGCGTGAAACCTTGAAAATGGGCGACCGGAGGGAGCTGGGCGGAAGCTTGCTTTGAATCTGTGGTTGAAAACAGAAAACAAAAAAAAGTGCACCAAGAGGTATTGAACCCAGGCCTCCGGATCGGCGATCGAAAATGTAGACCACTAGGCCATCACAGTACACATTCTTAGTGCCCGCGATGGGCGTTTATATGATCGGCGCCAAAGGAGGAGGTATGCAAGTGCGCTCCACTAGACGAGCATTTGGAGGTGTCAGATTCCGCCACTGTTTTACCTTAATTATGGCTTCTACGAGTTGGATGATTTTCTTGTTCCCGACATTTTTCGATGACCCACTTATTGAAATTTGATTTTTTACTTTAATAAATTTTTAAAAATCTCCAAGATATCCCAAGATAATTTGGTAGTATTATAATAAGAACACGAAACTTTACAAGATAACTTAGTAATAATGCAAGAAAATTCAGTAATATTACAAGAAAACTCAATAATATTACAAGAAAACTCAGTAATATTACAAGAAAACTCAGTAATATTACAAGATAGCTCAGCAATATTGCAAGAAATCCAATATACATATTACAAGAAATTCTGGCAATATTATTGTGCCTCACAACATTCTTGTAAATCTTCGCCAATATTACTAAAATTTCTCATAATATTTTTTTTTCAATTGCCTGAGAACGGGGGTACTACGGTATAGAACTCGCACGGAGTAGAACCGCTATGGAATAGAACTGGATATGCAATACAGGGTGGCCGATAAGTATAGGACGTTTTGAAAGTGCTCCCATTTTTTCAATTTGAGGATTTTTCGAGAACAACCTTTATTAAACAACAAAAAATAAGCAGAAAATTTGATTTTACAAGAGAATTTCGAAGTTGGATCCACGAGCTTTGACACAGGCTCTCAAACGTTTCTTCACCGAATTGACAGTGCGCCGCAGGTATCCGTCGTCGATCGAAGCCCATGCTACCTCGAGAGCGGCCTTCAAGTCATCGACAGTAGCAAAAACTTTTCCCGCGATCTTCCCTTCCAACATGCCCCAAACGCTGAAATCCATCGGATTGAGATCCGGGCTGGAAGCAGGCCACAAGTTCTTGTCCAGGAATCCAGGGAAATGCGCCTCCAAGACGGCCAATGTCGATCTCGAGCCATGGGACGGTGCCCAGTCTTGTTGAAGGATAAATGGACCACCAGCAAAGTGCTGAGTGACCCAGGGTAACAAATTATCCATCAACACAATCTTTTGGTACACCTCCGAGTTGATTTTCACATTTCTTTCAATGAAAACCAACGGAGTTTTACCGGTTGCCGTGATACCGGCCCAAACCATGACACTTTTCGGGAAAAGGCGGTTATGGGCAAGACGACGTTTCGGAGACATGCTGTCATCCTTTGACAATAACTGTCTCTGGTTTTGACGGTTGGGAAGAGGTTCAATAGTGAAGATCTTCTCGTCTGTCCAGATAACGTCAGAGACGCGGCGCACTTGAAAGTGCTGGAGTAATTTTCGGCATTTTTCGAGTCGCATCGCTTTCGATTTGTCCGAGAGGTACTGTCCACGACGTAGTTTGTAACTTTTGAGCTTCAAGTCGTTCTTGACAATCGATTGGACAGTGGATCGGGCAATTCCAAGCTGTGACGCCATCCTATTGAGACTCAATCCATCATTTCGAATGATCCGTTTCTTGATGATTGCACGAGTATTCCGGGTGTTGACAGAACGTGGACGTCCGCTTTTTTTTACTTCAGAAGCATCTCCTCGCTTTTTGATAGCAGCGACAACGTTTCGAACCGTCGAAGACGAAATTTGAAGGCGTCGAGCGATCTCAGCACTTCCGAGGCCTCTCTTGAACAAGAGTTCAATGGAAGGACGATGAGGAGAACTTTTCATAGCTCGGCGATATGGAGAAGTGAGAACAAATGACTGAGAAGCTTACTTATATAGTCTCTGGACTTTCGAAAAGTTTCGAAATTTTTCGAAAATATCCCTTGGCACCGTGCCAGGGAACGCTGAAAGCGAGCGTCCTATACTTATCGGCCACCCTGTAGAACTGGTATGAAATAGAACTGGTACGAAATAGAACTCGTACGAAATAGAACTCGTACGAAATAGAACTGGTACGAAATAGAACTGGTATGAAATAGAACTAGTACGAAATAGAACTCGTACGAAATAGAACTCGTACGAAATAGAACTCGTACGAAACAGAACTGGTATGAAATAGAACTGGTACGAAATAGAACTCGTACGAAATAGAACTGGTACGAAATAGAACTGGTATGAAATAGAACTGGTACGAAATAGAACTAGTACGAAATAGAACTGGTACGAAATAGAACTGGTACGAAATAGAACTGGTACGAAATAGAACTGGTACGAAATAGAACTGGTATGAAATAGAACTGGCACGAAATAGAACTCGCACGCAATAGAACTGTTACGGAATAGAACTGTTACGGAATAGAACCACCTGAAATGGAGCTGGACCGACACAGAACCGCTCGAGCACTGGTACAAAATAGAACCAATAGAACCAGCTGGAATGGAGCTGTATTGAGAAACCCTCAGCACGAAATATACCTCAGGGACTCACAATGTATAATGAAATAATTCTTCGAATTGCTCGAGCGGTTCTGTGTCGGTCCAGCTCCATTTCAGGTGGTTCTATTCCGTAACAGTTCTATTCCGTAACAGTTCTATTGCGTGCGAGTTCTATTTCGTACGAGTTCTATTTTGTACGAGTTCTATTTTGTACGAGTTCTATTTCGTACGAGTTCTATTCCGTACAGTTCTATTCCGTGCAGTTCTATTCCGTAGCAGTTCTATTCCGTACAGTTCTTTTCCGTAGCAGTTCTATTCCGTATCAGTTCTATTCCGTGCAGTTCTATTCCGCGCAGTTCTATTCCGTAGCAGTTCTATTCCGTAGCAATTCTATTCCGTGCAGTTCTATTCCGTAGCAATTCTATTCCGTGCAGTTCTATTCCGTAGCAGTTCTATTCCGTGCGAGTTCTAGTATGGAACTGAAATAAGCAACCCAACAAGAAAACTAGATTGTAAAGCCGTTGAATCGGTTCAAAATGCATTTACAAGAAGGTTATATAGCCGTATAAAAGGGAGATACCTAACTCCAAATGACCCCGACTACCTAACAGCCCCCCAACGTAACTCATTATTCAATCTTTTATCGCTAAAATCGAGAAGGCAAACTTTTGATAGAAAACTTGTACTAAAAATGATTTGGGGTCAAATAGACATTGACACAAGCCCTTTTTTCACTTATGAGAAAAACACCCGCACGCGCGCAAAAAATAAATTCAAATGGAACCACTGCAAAACTAAAATAGGTAGAAATTTTTTGTTAACTGCACGCTCTCTTCATTCAAAATGTGACCACTGATTATGACCGGACGTTTACGCACAATCCTTCCTCTTTTCTCCCCCAAAATGTGTCATTCTCACGTTTACTCTGACCATATTTCCTGTCTATTTTTTTTACCACTTCGTTTTCTTTATTTCCAATTATACATTTCTTCTGTATTATTTTCTTTTCACGTATAGTGGATTCGTGGCGGAGTGACAATTTTTTTCACGTTTTTTTTTTTCGAAAAATGAAGAAATGAAGAGATTTTTCGTCTCCCATTTTCACGTGAATTGTCACTCCGCATACCGCAATGGGCGTATACAAATAAATAAAATAAATAAATATTGAATTACAGGATTTCAATGGACCAACTCAGTAATCTGTCTGCAAGGGGTGTGCCCTTCAATAGATACATCAACGGCCTGTGATCCGTGAAAACTATTGTAGGTGTTCCATAGATGATTGTTTTGAAACGTCTTAACGCAAACATCATCGCCAAAGCTTCCAAATCTGTGGTATGATATCTAGTTTCAGCCGGACTCAAAGCCTTTGACGCAAACGCGATTGGGTGTTGTTGCCCGTCTTTGCCTTCTTGAGCTAGCACCGCGCCTACTCCTTTTTTACTTGCATCTGTGTAGATAGCGAATGGTTTACTTCCATTCATAGCTGCTTCCACATTCGCCTGCGTGAGCACCGGGGTAGTACAAACTGCGTCTAATATTATCAATTCAATATTCTTGCCGGCTACAGTAAGCAGTGGCGCGAAACATCGAGGCTCCGCCCCATCAGGTGTCTTCAACTGAATTCAACTGAATTAAACTGAATGTAGATCAAAAAATGTGAGCGGGTGTGTCGCCGCAGACATGTGTCGCTATGTCTGCGTCTATTATAAAACTTTCGCGGGCGCATGTGGTAGCCGGCAAGAATATTGAATTGATAGTAGCTGTTGGAATGCAGACTCTTGTTCTGTTTCCCATTTCCATGCACAGTTTTTCGACGTTAACGGAGTGAGAGCTGAAGCAGTTTGAGCAAAATTCAAAATGAATTTGCGATAATATCCCACCAATCCCAAAAAAGATTGTAATTCTTTAGAATTTGTGGGTCGACTGAATTTTTGCATTTTCTCTACTTTAGCCTCTTCCGTCTTGACACCGTCGGGCGTGATGCGGTGGCACAGATATTCGACTTCTTTTTTAGCAATGTGACATTTGCTAGCTCTTAACTTCATTCCACTGCCTCTTGTTCGAGTCAGTATTTTCACGGTGTGTTGAAGCGTACATTTTTTTCAAAAATAATAAAAAGTACGCAAATTGCCGTCACATGCGCTTTCAAATTATAACGTGACAGGTTTCTGTGCATGTTCCGAAACTTACGACAATTCAAAAAACATTTTCATTGAAAAAGCATGAAACAATTCTGTTAATTCAACGAAAATGTTTCTAATCGACTCGTTAATTTTTTCTTATGCGGAAGAGTACAAAAAAAGGTAAAAAATCACGTCAATTTATTGATTAATTCGATATTTCAAAAACAGTGACCGTAACCATAAAACTTTCTTTCAAGGAGTAGTGCGAGGGGGTGCGTTTGCAGCGGTGCACCGTTCAACACACCGTGTTTTTCTCTCTGCGCATTGATTTCTTCCTTGTCTCCCCGGAATTATTAATATTCTTTTGTAAAAACAATTATTTGTCATAAACGCTTTGAATATGAATTTTTGAGCATTTAGAATTTATCGATGCACGGAAAGTTTAGCGGCAACGCGTCGAAAGCATGTGTGGCACTTTTCAATTTGGCGAGCGTAGGGAGCTAGGTGGAAACATGCTTTGTGACGGGATTTTTTGTGATTTAAAGTCTAAAGGTGAGAAAAAGCTACCGAGAGCCGATTAAACACTCAAAAGAATCAAAGTAAGCTTTGCCCAGCTCATCACACTTGCTTCGGCGAATTTCCGTTGAACTTTCCGGACGAAAATAAATTCTGAATGAGATAAACGGCTTCCCGACGATTCGAAATCCGACGCTTCAAAACCGCGTCAATTCGCCACTCACGTCGATATTGATACCGCGACCTTTCGAAACCCGTCAATTCGAAACCGCGACAAACAGACACCGTGCGCTTTCGCAACCCGTCGACTCGTAACCCCGACACTCTGAAACCCGACTTTTCGCAACCCGGCATTTCGCAACCATTTTTTCTGTTTTCAGATGTTCAGAAGTCTGAAATTGTTTTTACATTTTTCACGTGACATATTTAATGAGTTGGAAAAAATTTGACCAGAGGCTCTTTCCAACCATGCAAACCTCCATATTAAGTATTTATACGATTGATCTTTGCTGATTCAGTGTGATAACCGTATACAGTTCAGAAGATTTTTTTGCCGTGCACAATGAATTTCTTCAAATGTAAATAGGTATTTAGATTTCGCACAGAAGAAATTTGAAAAATTCGAGCAAATATAATTTTTTCCTAATTTATTTAACTACGATTTCATCCTATCGCAACTTACACTTACAGGAACAGAGCTTCCTAGAGCTATTCGAGAAGCTATCAAACATTCTTCAAATGTGGAACTTCACCCAAAGCATACTTATTTTATGTATATTACTGCGTTGCGAAAACCAGTCAGAGCGCTCGTGCCTTGCGGATGTGGTCTCGCCGCGACCAGTGCGTATACGGTAGTTTGTTTTCCTTCTTTTTCGCTTTATTTTTCTATTTTTTTTTTAAAGAAATGTATTTTAGTTTTTTTTTTCATTATACAATTTGTGTTTTAGTTTTTTTTTCATTATAGCAAAAATGTATAATATTTTAACACGAACCGCGCCAAAATGAAAAATCAGCGATGTTTTTTTTCTTTTTTTGGTGCTTTGTAAAAAAAATCAAAATTTATTCGCCATTCATTTTATTTTATCTTCTTTTAATCACCCATTTCAAATAGTATTTTTACAGATAATGTCCTCCGAACCAAAATACGCTAAAGTCGTTCGTGGAAGCGGAAAACTCGAAGTCGTCGAAAGATCGTCTCTTACCCCTCTCCAAAAGAGTATTTTTTTTTTACATGCAGAAATTTTACTTTTTTTTAAATATTTTTACACAAAAGAACGGTGTATTGCAAAAATTATACATGAAATATTACATTTTAGACAATAAAGCGGAGAAAAGGGCAATTACTGGGAGAAACATGAAAAATACAGTTAAATGAGCACACGAAAATTACAGTTAAATGATAACAGGGAAATTACAGTGAAATGAGAACAGGGAAATTACAGTTAAATGAGAACAGGAAAATTACAGGAACGTAGCATATTTAATTACAGAACTTATCGACTTGAACAATGGAATTAAAAAAAAATATCACAATTATTTAGCAATTCTCGACAGTTCTCATGATGGCGTCCTTCGTATTCCGGGTTCGAATAACGAAGAAAAAGGTCCCCATGTGTACCGAATCACCCGTGACTCGATAATGCAGACGGATCCTGAAAATATTGAGGTACTATTGTTGAGAAATGACGTAAAATGGTATCATTAAGGACACTCTGAGCAAGCAGACCTTTGGAATTTTGAAAAATTTTTCGTTTTTGGAGATCCCGCAAGAGGGAGACAATTGGGTCACGAAAAAAGATATCGGGAAACTGGTGAAGAACGTGTACGCACAAATGGAACACATGAAAATTGCGCTTGGAGATATCGCTCACAAAACGATTTTCTCGAGTCCGGTTAAATGTAGTGCTGCATTGCTTGGAGTATGTGAAAGGACAATTTACCGTTACAAGAACGATGCAAAAATTAAAGAAAAAGTCCTGAAACTAAACAAAAAGCAACTCGCCCTACGCTTAATTTCTCCGAAGCAGCAAGAAAAAATTGTTTCGCATATCCACCATTGCTATGCCACAGAGTCATCGTTTACTGTCCAATCGCTTTTGGAAGACTTGCAGAAGAAAATGGGATTTCCGTATGGCCGAACAACGCTTTATTACATCTTGAAAGCATTATTTTTTGGATATAAGGTTTCCACGTACAACCCATTCACGGTTACTCGGCATGACATCATCACCTGGAGACATCGGTTTCTTCATGAGATTCGAAATTTGCGTGAATCTGGGGCGTTCATCAGCTACTACGACGAGACTTGGATTTATCACGGCATGACAAGAGATCGCAATTGGAATCCAATGCACTCGAGCTGCTATGAAATTGCCAAAATGGGAAATTTGGAAAATCCCGTTCCTGAATTTCCGGCAGCTTCCGACAAAGGCAGAAGAGCTACAGTGCTGGCAATCCTCACCGAATCGGGTATCCTGCCCGGTTCCGTAAAAGTAATGGTCTCCAATAAGAAACCTGAAGATGAAAAAATGGATTACCATTCAACCATGAACGCCGAGGAGTACAAGAAATATATTTTCTCAAACTTCGCATCTCTGACAAACGCTTGCCCAGTTGGAAGAGAAAATATTCTTTGCATCGACAACGCAAGCTACCACAACACTGCCGTAGAAAAAGTAAATAACGTCCTGAATTATAAATTTCATGATTTATTTAAGATTCCAACAAGCGCATCGCGGAAGAACGATATTGCGGATTTTCTTGAAACAGCGGGTCTTGCACGGGGTCGCCGAAGGAACATCGCTGAAAAAATTTTGATCGCCCCGCGAATGCGGCCAATTAACTGCGTAGCGACTCATCCACGTGCGCGATACGTGGCGAAATCGGCGCTGTTCAATTTTTTTTTCTTTTCATTTGTTTTTTTTTACTCAATTTTCGATTTATTTTGTTAGGGTTATTTTTTATTTTTATAATTCATGTGATGCTGAAATATGTGAAAAAAAACACATGCAGAGAAATTTTTTCCTCATGATATAGCATTGATAATGAAGAGAGGCGAACGGTGAGAGGAAGAGGAGAGTCTCTGTGCCTCTTCACTATCAATGCTATATCATTGGACCACAGTTTTTTTTTCAGCATCGCATGAATCGCTTTTTCACTAGTTTGACACGTTCTTTTTCAAATTTATTTAATGCGCATTTTCGTGCACTTTTTTCTTTTTTAGTTTGCAAATTATTGATTTTTCAGGTAAAACAACCCCAAAGAAGGAGTCGAAGGGAAAGGACATGGATAGTCTTCACAATATTGTGCTCCTCGACCAGGCCACCTACGACAAGCTCAACAAGAAAGTGAGTTATTTTTTGTTTTTGCGACATATTAAGCGCACTGTCAGACGTAAGTCTATTCTGATTATTATGGATTTATTCACGAAACTATTGTCGGCCCGCCAAAATGGTCAAACGGGCTCCGCTGAACTCAATACTACGTGGATTTTATTTTGGTTTCCAAATTTTTTCATTTCACGTGTAAATTCAACGTGAAATAAAATAATTTGGAAACCAAAATGAAATCCACGTAGTATTGAGTTCAGCGGAGCGCGTTTGACCGACGTGGCGGGCCGATAATAGCAAAATATGCAAAAAATTCAGCAAAACTTTGAAGAATGCTCCGGTCGGTCTGAAACTTTGAGAAATTATTTTAAAAATACTCTCGGACATTCTCAGAAATTTTCAGACCAAAATATCGATGTTTTGAAAACTTTCAAAATCGATATTTTGGTGCAATGTCTGAGAATATTTTTTAAAAATAATTTCTCAAAGTTTCAGACCGATCAGAGCATTCTCCGAAGTTTCGCTGAATTTTTTGCATATTTTGCATTCTTTTCTGGTTTTGTGAATAACCCCATTAGAAATTATCCAATCTCAATATTTTTCAGGAATGCCCCACAGAAGATCATAAAAACGAGGCGCTCAAGAACCACCGCGCATATGAAGAATACCAGCCAAGTACCAGAAGACCAAGTAAAAGCTCGAAATTCACGGAATCTTCCCAACTCTATTGTTTAAATAAACGTTTTTTTTTTTAATTTTTTGTTTGTTCCTCTATCATTCTCTGATGAGATGTCTCTCTGTTCTCCATTCGGCGATTTCCGGAAATTATGGCACGATGAGGTTTAGGGAAAATCTAAAAAAGGAAATCGTTAGAAAAATTGATGCCAAAAAATAGGACAAAATGAAAAATATACGATTTTTGGCATGATGCCAATTCCTAATCTAGGAGACTACGGTAGTCTAGTAGAGCGCGCTTTATCGATGTTCCCTCGGCGACCCCGTGGTCTTGCAGTTGATCGCACAAGAACCAAAGATGAAATTTGGGCAGAAGCGAAAATTTTCATTGAATCGCGCGGTGGAAGAAAAAGACTGACTAAAAAAACGCAACATCAGAATTACAAAAAACGCAACATCAGAATTATAAGATTGCCACCATACCATTGTTGTTTCAATCCAATTTAACTGGTATGTATTGAAAGATTACCTCAAAAAGAAAGGAAAAACAAGCGATGATGTTGAACTTGTAAGAAAACATGGAGAAAAATGCTGGCTTATATTCTTTACAGGTTAGAAAGAGAGCAATACACTTCATGGAGAACGAGGTCACCGAGGAAGTGGCAGCTCGCACATTCGAACATGTCATCGACCTCGAAATGCAAATTCGCCAGGTCATGGAAGACAGTTCCCATGATAGAGATGGCAATATTTCTGACGCTGATGATTAAATTAAAAGTTTTAATAATCATTTCTTCTGATTATCTTTTTTTCTTTTACCTTTTTCCTATAATTAAGCTATAAAAGCATGATTTCACTTGATACCTTCCCAATGTAAGGAAACATTGCGTAAAATTGTTTTTAAATAGTACCTTTATGCAAATTTTGATGTTGCCGTTGATGTCGTTGATTCGCGTTGGTTTTGCTGCTGTCGTTGATCGCTGACGAATAAACTCCTGAAAATTTTGAGGTTTACGGGAACAGAAAAGAAAAAATATTAATTTTAAGAAATGTGCGACGGAATTTGACACCTTCAAATGCTCGTCTAGTGGAGCGCACTTGCATACCTCCTCGCGTCGTGCGCCGCTCATATATCAACACCCATTGGGAACACTAAGAATGTGTGCAGCGGTGGCCTAGTGGTGAGAGCTTGCGGACGCCAATCTGTAGGTTGTGGGTTCGATCCCCCTCCGCTGTTTTTATTTTTTTTTTATTCTTTTGTATCTGCTCAGACTAAATTTTATGGATTTTTGTTTCGAATACCACAAAAAAATTACATTTGCGTGTTGCAGAAGAACGTTGAAAAAAATAATTAAATTTCCTTTTTTTTTTCGAACTACTTTAAATTCGTTAGTTTTATTTAAATCCTTCGGCAAGTAACTTTTATCCAGAAAGTTCAGCGGCAAAAGGCCGGAAGCATGTGTGAAACCTTAAAAATGGGCGACCGGAGGGAGCTGGGCGGAAGCTTGCTTTGAATCTGTGGTTCAAAACAGAAAACAAAAAAAAAGTGCACCAAAAGGTATTGAACCCAGGCCTCCAGATCGGCGATCGAAAATGTACACCACTAGACCATCACAGTACACATTCTTAGTGCCCGCGATGGGCGTTTATATGATCGGCGCCAAAGGAGGAGGTATGCAAGTGCGCTCCACTAGACGAGCATTTGGAGGTGTCAAATTCCGCCACTGTTTTTAAGAAATATCATCCTTATATATAAAATTCCGTTTGGGTTTGTAACTGAGGATCTTTGTGTGTCTGTGTCAAAGGCGCATGGCGGGGTCGAACTCAGCACCCGCGGCCAAATAAAAACTCGATGGGCAAGCGTGTAACCGCCTGCGCCACACGGGATACGCGGAATGAACGCTCTCGAGGAGTAGATTTGTTAGCGGCTGGCAACATGCCGTTGCGTTTGCCTCTGGGTAGAGGATAAGGTCAAATAAAAAACAGTTTAGAGATGAGAAAAGATCAAAAATAGTTTTTGATTCAGCCAGGCTTGTGTTTTATTCAAAAAAATGGACAAATTTCGCGCTGGACAAATGTAAATGTGAAAAAATAAAAAACTAATTTTTCTACTCCGACTATATATTATTTTTTCGGAAAAAAAAAAAAAAAACAACGAAATTTCGAGTCAAAAACAATAAAAAATAAATTTAAAAATCGAAACTATCGAGCGCTCGTAAGCGTAAATCGACACACTGGTCGCGGCGAGACCACATCAGCAAACACGAGTGCTCTGACTCGTTTTGGCGACGCAGTAATATGTCATTACTTTTGTATCTTGCCGAATATTGGTTGCGAAATGTCTTGTTGCGTAATGCCGGGTTGCGAAAAGTCGGGTTTCAGAGTGTCGGGGTTGCGAGTCGACGGGTTGCGAAAGCGCGCGGTTTTTATTTGTCGCGGTTTCGAATTGACGGGTTTCGAAAGGTCGCGGTATCAATATCGACGTGAGTGGCGAATTGAGGCGGTTTCGAAGTGTCGGGGAGCCAGATAAACATATCAAACAAATCAAAAGCGATGAAAAATCGCCAATAAAAATGAAACAAAATTTTTTTTTTGAGTGACCCCCAACTCCATCTGCCCCAAATTTAAATTGTGTGGTGAAAACGGAGACGGGATAGGAGAAAATCAATGTGCAGATGGAGCGCATTTACTCACCTCTCGCTTAGTGCTGTCGATATACGTCAGCGTCTGAGTTTCTTGGTGTGTCTGTTTCCAAACTGCATGGCGGAAGCAAACTGAGTGCCCGAGACCAACACAAAAACTCGAAATTGCGTCGTTAGTTTACTAAACAAGCGTTTAACCGCCTGCGCTATACGCAAGAAATGAATGAAAAAAAAATGTTTAAAAAGAAAAAGAAAAACATTTTAGAAATGAAAAAAGGAATCAAAAGTAGCTTTCGATGAAGCCAGGCTTGTAAAAATTAAACAAAAAAAAATCTAAAAACGGAAACCGGTTTCAAAGGCAACACTATTATTGTTTTAAAAAATTTGTCACCTGGCGAGAGGCGCGAATTCAAAAAATAGGCTCCGCCTCCTCGCCGAAATATTTTTGCAATTCTGCGCGCGCCAATTTGCAATCGCGGTGCGCGCGATTTTCTGCGTCGAATTTTTGTCCAGTGCCTTTCAACTTCTCCTGGAAACCTTTATAAAATTGTTATTTTGAAGCGAATTTGGCAACTGTTGATTTAAAGTGAGTTTTTGATTTTCTTAATTGGATATTTGTTAATAAAGTAACGGAAATTCAACGCATAAAATCGCGCGCACCGCGATTGCAAATTGGCGCGCGCAGAGTTGCAAAAATATGCGTTGAATTTCCGTTACTTTATTAACAAATATCCAATTAAGAAAATCAAAAACTCACTTTAAATCAACAGTTGCCAAATTCGCTTCAAAATAACAATTTTATAAAGGTTTCCAGGAGAAGTTGAAAGGCACTGGACAAAAATTCGACGCAGAAAATCGCGCGCACCGCGATTGCAAATTGGCGCGCGCAGAATTGCAAAAATATTTCGGCGAGGAGGCGGAGCCTATTTTTTGAATTCGCGCCTCTCGCCAGGTGACAAATTTTTTAAAACAATAATAAGTAAGAATAGTTTTTTTCAATTTATTCACTATTATCGTTTTTTAACATGTCATTCAAAGCACACATTTTGCTTTTCAACGGACACCGATGTAAGTTTCCCTCCTCTCTTTGCCTTGACTGACCTGATCCAAAAAATAAACAATATCAGAACAGAAATGATAATCACAGCAAAAATGACAACCAAAGACAACATTGACCTGACAAAAGCAAATAGTAATAAATTTTTTTTTAAAAATCTTACTTATCGGTTTTCAATTTCAATTGTTTTGAAAAAAATTGTTTGAAAAAGGCATCAGCTAAAGTGAGAAGCTTAAAAATTGCACCATTTCTTATTAAAATCGCAAACTGTAGATCTTGCACGTGTCGAATGCTTTGTTTAAAATTTGCCACTTCTAGCGATAATTCAGCAGAATTTGATTCCAAAAGATCGAGAGACGTTATCATCAATTCAAATTTTAATGAAGGTATGTTAACGTTTTCCAAAATGGACATAGCATCCGCAAGCGAACTCAAATTCTGCTCTCGATTAAGTATTTTTGATGAAATTTTCTGCATTACTGCTGAATGAGTATTTATGGATTTATTTAAAAGAGCAAAGTTGTTCCATGCGGAACTAGCGAACTGTTGTTCAAAGGGTGGTAAGTTCTTCATTCTTTCAGCCAGAATAATTCCGTTTTTGTGAAATGATTGAAAAGCTTGGTTTAGATCGCGTCTCTTTAAAAACCTTAACGTTCGTTGCAAATAAATTAACTGAAAAGTGAGTTCCCAAGCGTATGGGAAATTTTTAAAATAGTTGAAGCTTTTTGTTTTGCGAATTTCTGTTTTAACAATTTTGTCTGTTAAGTGCCATTCGCCTATTTGACTTTTGGTAGCCAAAAAAGTTTTAGATAGTATATCGATTCCAGTAATTTCTTCATTGGTAAGCGGTATTAATGAATCAATGAATTTAATGTGATTTATAATTTCCTTTATATCCAATTCAAACAGTTTTTGAGTTTCAACTATTTCGTAGATTTTAATTAGTGTTTCTTCATTAAAAATTTGTTTAAAATAAGCAATTTTCGAAAAGAAATCCAGAATTTTTGGTTTTTTCTCTTCAAAAAAGTTTACTTTGGTTCTTACTGATAGCAAAAACGGCATGTACTTGCCCAGGTCCTTTTTTCGTAAATATTCCAAAGCTTCATTTTCTAGGGTTGTTCGTGCAAAAGTCCGACTAATGTTAAAGACAACTTTAGTCAGAAGCTCAGTTTCTTCCACCAGTTTTTTAAACTCTTCGGCGATTGGAGAGCTGAACGTTCTGAACAAGAAGATGAGGTTCAAGATCAAAAGAGGAGTACGTCAAGGTGATTCGTCGTCTCCACTACTCTTCGCGCTGGCTCTTCAGGCGATCTTGGATGAGCTAGACCCAGCACCTTGTGAGGATGATAAGACCGGAATTGACATCAATGGAGAATCAATTCACCGTTTGGAATTCGCAGACGACGTTGTTTTATTCGCGAACTCTGTGAAAGAGGCAGAAGATAGAGCAAATCGGATTGCAATGGGATGTCCCAAGTACGGCCTCAATATAAACCCGTCCAAGACGCAAATATTGATGAATAAGTACGTCACAAGATCAGACATCGATATTCTGAACACGAGGATTGAAATCTCCCAAAAGGTCAAATACCTCGGAAGAACGTTTGCGGACGACGGATCTCTCACTGAAGAAGTCGCTAGAAGGATTCGCGCGGGATGGGCTGCTTTCAACGCCATTCGGCGGGAGCTCTTGCAGTCTCCTCAGAAGACAAGAATAAGACTTCTCACAACAACTGTCATCCCAGCGGTGACTTATGGATGCGAGACATGGACTTCCAAGGAGGCAGACACGAAGAGACTACAGAGAGCGGTTAGCAACATGTTCGAAATTGCCGGATGTGACCCACCAGACATGGAAAAGCAAGTCTTACGAAGAAAACTGAAGTGGACAGGACACGTATCACGCATGAAATACGACAGATGGGCGAAGATAGTATCAGAATGGGATCCTAGGGGATCAGCACGACCACGCGGTCGTCCTCCGAAAAGATGGGCCGACGACATCAAGGATTCGATCAAAATCTTCATCCACAATGAGGCCCTCAGGGGCAACCTCGGGCACGGCCGCCGAAGAATTGGCATACTCGAGGCAAGACGAGCATGGTCCACTGTCGGAAGGGATCGTGTAACTTGGCGCAGCTTGGTTCGCAGTATCCAGGATGGAAACTGAGGTCGAACCTCACAAGTAAGTATAATCTAAAAACATTTGTGAAGACATTAGATGCTGTGTACACTCATTCAACATGGAATTATTCAAATTTTCAATTGGTTCCAATTTTTTTAAAGTGGCGTTTACATTTTTCAAAAAACTGGTGAAAGCCGTTAGCTTCAACTTTTTCATATTTTGAAACATTTTCAAATTTTGGCGTACTGCATTTTTTATTTTTACAGTTTTTGCCCACACTTTTTCTGCTATTTCTATTTGAATACTCAAATTTGACATGGGTAACAGAAAGCTCTTCAACTCAGAAAGAAAATTTCCTCCATTCAAAAATCTTTTCAACTGATTGCCGTCTAAGTCCTTCAAAAGAGTTGTTATATCCTTTGATCCCTGAGGGAACCCTATGAGAGCCAGTTTATCATACAGCGTGTCTCTAGGGTTTATCAATCTATCAATGCATTGTAACTGTTCCATGACTCGTTTTTTGGCGTCGGCTCTTAGTAATCGTTTGATAATTGACACAGATGGAAGCAAACTTTCAACTTTTTTGGATAATCTTGTCAAATAAGTTTGAGACGTCAATTGTTTGTATTTATTAATGAAAACAACAAATGAGCTTATATTATTTAAAATATGAACAAACTCGGTGAGATGTTCTTGTATGTGGTTACGTGTTTCAGTTCCTTTCATTGTAGAAATTTTCCTTCTTAAAGCAAATAAAGTGTCATACACGTTGGAATAGTTTGAAGATGTTGCATTTAATTGCTCAAGAAGCATATTTAAAAAAGAAACAGCTTCAACAGCAAGATTAGGTAATTTACCAAAATCCAATTGCGTTTCATTGAAGGAAAACAACACTTCACCTAGTTGTGTTAATGGCGTAGTTTCTTTTGAAACAATTGTATCCAAGTCCATAGTAATATCTTTACTCGTGTTATGGTTTTTAGAGACAGCCATCAAATTCAAAGATTTTATATTTTTTGCAACTTGTACAACAAGCGATGGATTAATGGAATCCAATAAATTTGAATCTTGAACGCCGACTGCTTCAGTGATGACCTTTTTGATTATGTTTGAACTGCTGTCCACTTCATTCAGTACAGCAATTGCATTTGTAACACGTGCGAAACTTTCAATTGTTTTCTCAGCATCGTTGAAAACAGTAAATTTTTCATTCCAACTTTCCTGTTTGATTGAACCATGAAAACCGGAACTGAAAAAAAAGAACACGTTTAACAACGTGATTGCAACTATCGCAATAAAGAAAGTAGTGGAGAACAATTTGCTGTTTTGATCGAAATCAGTAAAGGTGTCATCAATTTTCTTTAGAGCTGTCTTTTTGTTCTCATTTTGTTGACCAGTTTTCGAACAATAATCTGAAAATTATTCATGTTTAGAAACAGTGTGCCTTATCGAAAAAAAATTTGTCGACAAATGCCCTTTTTGACAAATTATCGACAAAAAATTTGTCGAATTTGTCAAAATTTTGTCGACAAATTTATCGACAAAAATTCGAATTTGTCGTTTTTGTCGATAAATTTGTCGACAAAAAAATTTCGACAAAAATTCGACAAATTTGTCGACAAAAAATCGACAAAAAATTTTCGACAAAATATATTTTCTTGCTAGTCACGGTGTCCAGGATTTGAAATGTGGGCGGAGCCTAATTTGCTGGCGCGTTAGCAAACTTCCATGGCGCACTTTCGGTGCTTGCGCATTCTTCGACTCTCGCATTTTATTTTATTGATTTTATTGTTTTTCTTTCAGTAAAACCTGTTTTTCTTTGTAAAATGTATGTGTTTTATCTTTTAATACTATATAATTGCCCAAACTTCGCTTTTCGATCGCGGACCCGTGATTTGTCGGTACAAGAAACTATGTATAGCCGGTTGCGTTCTCCAAGAGGGCAGCTACCAGACAGCTACCTGGCAGCTATTTGGCGGCTACCTGGCGGCTATTTGGCGGCTATTTGGCGGCTATTTGGCGGCTGTTTGGCGGCTATTTGGCGGCTATTTGGCGGCTATTTGGCGGCTATTTGGCGGCTATTTGGCAGCTATTTGGCAGCTATTTGGCGGCTGTCTGGCAGCTATTTGGCAGCTGTCTGGCAGCTATTTGGCGGCTGTCTGGCAGCTATCTGGTTCGATTTCATACCAGTTCGATTTCATACCAGTTCTATTTCGTACGAGTTCTATTTCGTACGAGTTCTATTTCGTACGAGTTCTATTTCGTACGAGTTCTATTTCGTACGAGTTCTATTTCGTACGAGTTCTATTTCGTACGAGTTCTATTTCGTACGAGTTCTATTTCGTACGAGTTCTATTCCGTGCAGTTCTATTCCGCGCAGTTCTATTCCGTGCAGTTCTATTCCGTGCAGTTCTATTTCGTTCAGTTCTATAACGTAGCAGTTTTATTCCGTGCAGTTCTATTCCGTGGCAGTTCTATTCCGTGCGAGTTCTATTCCATATCCAGTTCTATTCCATAGCGGTTCTACTCCGTGCGAGTTCTATACCGTAGCACCCCCGAAGGAACTGCCCGGAATACAGCTATCCGAAATAGAATTGTAAAATTTGATGTCTTCTGCAGTTCTACAACAACAAAATCGACAAAATTTCGACAAATTTGTCAAAATTTTTTATCGACAAATTTGTCGAATTTGTCGATTTTTGTCGATAAATTTCGACGAAAAACTTTGACAAATTTATCGACAAATTTGTCGAACCGGGGCTACTACGGTATAGAACTCGCACGGAGTAGAACCGCTATGGAATAGAACTGGATATGCAATAGAACTGCGTGGAATAGAACTGTGCGGAATAGAACTGCTACGGAATAGAACTGCACGGGATAGAACTGCTACGGAATAGAACTGCGCGGAATAGAACTGTAACGAAATAGAACTGCTATGGAATAGAACTGCACGGAATAGAACTGTGCGGAATAGAACTGCTACGGAATAGAACTGCACGGAATAGAACTGCTACGAAATAGAACTGCTACGGAATAGAACTCGTACGAAATAGAACTCGTACGAAATAGAACTGGTACGAAATAGAACTGGTACGATTAAATTAATCGACGAAAAATATCGCTAAACAACACGCGGTTCGTAATTTCGGAGCGTCGATATGGTTTTTTCAAATTGAAGAATTAAAATGATAGCGATCGCGGACCCGTGATTTGTCGGTACAAGAAACTATGTATAGCCGGTCGCGTTCTCCAAGAGGGCAGCTACCAGACAGTATTGGAATCCGGACACACTTTTTCGCGTGCAGGGCAGCGTGTGGCGCGGAAAATTGCTTTTTCGCGCCGTTACTCACTGTAGCCGCAGGGGGGTAATAGCTAGTGCCCTGGTGAAAATGCTCCATTGAGAATACGTGCACGCCGCACGCGCCGCATTTGACAGAACAAAACCTTGGAACTGTGCCAATGCAAACATTTAGAAAAGAAACAAGACGAAGAAGACGAGAGAAAGAAGAGACGAGCCGGAGAAGACGAGAGATTCGACACACGTCGAGCATGTTTTTTGCGCAAAAAAATTGTTTGAAAAAAAAAAACATTCGCCAGCACCCCGTGTGGCCGGCCGGTATATTAAATCGATAACATGGGAACTGTGTACGGTAACCAACTAGAGGATTTCCAAAAACTTAACCGGACGTTAGAGTTCCAAAATCCATAACATTTTCAGGAAAGGTCCCAAATTGGGATATGGCGCTTCAAACTGTGATTCTTACTATTTCCAACATTTACCCTTACAAAATTCCCTTGTTAACGGTTCAAATGATGATATTTTGTTCTTTAGTGCGTGTCGTAATGATAGGACACCCCCTTATTGGGTTCCAAGAAAACTAAGAAGTTTGGTTCAAAACGGTTATTGACATTTGATTCAGGATCAAAATTAATCGTCGGATGCAAATTTGTAGAATATTACGAAAAGTTTTCGGACGGTACCATGAAAAAGTCACTTTTTCGGCCTCGTCATATTTATACGGCATCCCCAGAAAATGGGGGCTACCTGATGAATTCCGCGATATTTTGACATTCCAAACATCCAATTTTTAATAAAAAAATAATTGTAATAATTTTTTCAATCATTTCACTCCTTTTTTCACTTCAATTTTTGAGAAAAAATCAACATTTGTTGAAAAACTGCAAAAACTGGATGAAAAACAAAATAGTGATTTGACTGGTTGTGAGGGAATACAATTGCACTTTTTGAAGACATTTCAGCAACTAGTAGATTCTCCGTTCTTTTGAATCACCTGGAAGGTTCTATTTGGCAAACTGTTGGACAGGTTCTCCAAGTATAACGGCTGAATCTTGCTCTAGTCGACCTTGACGGTATCTCTCAACTCGGAAATTGAGTTGTACTGTTTGTCGTTCTTGTAAACGGACCTCGCCAGAATGCCTCAGTTGTTTTCGATTGGATTCAGGTCTGGCAAGCACGTTGGCCAATCGAGAACTTTGATATTTTTTGAAGCCAAGAAAACACGAGTACTGTTAGAGGGATTGGCTTCATTATTTGACGCGTGGTGTTTCCAGATCTATGGATTGTTTGCAAAATAGTTGATTTGGACACTTTCAGTTGTATTTCTGCACCAAAATCTGTTGCCGACTTCACGGTGTTCGACACTGCTCTTGCAACATTTCTCTCATCTCGTTGTTTCAACTTTTTTCGGTCTTCCAGTGCTTTTTGATGTTCCATATGTCACAGGATCAGAGATAAAACAATTGATAACAGTCTGAGAGCGATAACTTTCACGGTGTGTTGAAGCGTACATTTTTTCAAAAATAATAAAAAGTACGCAAATTGCCGTTACATGCGCTTTCAAATTATAACGTTACAGGTTTCTGTGCATGTTCCGAAACTTACGACAATTCAAAAAATGTTTTCATTGAATCCGAATGAAACAATTCTGTTAATTCAACGAAAAGTGCTTCTAATCGACTCATTAATTTTTGCTTATGCGGAAGAGTACAAAAAAAGGTAGAAAATGACGTAAATTTATTAATTAATGAGATATTTCCGAAACAGTGACCGTAACCACAAAACTGTCTTTCAATGAGTAGTGCGAGGGGGCGCATTTGCAGCGGTGCACTGTTCAACACACCGTGACTTTATGCGCTCATCAATGAAACGGACATACCGTAAAAACTGTAATATGCGCCATGGCGGTCTATTTTTCGGAGTGGGTCTAGGGGTAGCGTTGTATTAGAGGTGGTGTTCTATTAAAGAGTGGCGGTTTATTTTCCGGAGCTGAATTTTTAGAAAAAAAAATCAAATTTTATTTTTCAACAACCGAAAATAAAGAAAATCAATAGAAAAAATTGAAAAAAAAAACGAATGTAAATATTGTCGACCCGCAACGACGGTGAACTCTGGTAAATCGTTTGATGTTTAATCAGATAGTTTTGGAGTTTAATCTGGGTACAATCAGCTCCTGACGGTGCATGATTAAAGCCCACTCGTAGCTGATCAGACTCGAATGGAAGCTGATCAGGCACCAAAATCTGAGCGCGGGATGTCGTTGTGCGAGGTGTTTAGTATTTTAAGATCGATGTATTTCGACACAGAAACTTGAAAAAAAAATATAAATTTATTGAAATTAACCGCACTTTAACAACTTAAAAAAAACAAAACATATACAAAACAAAATAAATAATTTAGAAGATTAGGTTCTTGTGTTTCTGCGTCTGCCTTCTTGAGCTTTGCCAGAGTGACTCGATCCTGACGAGGTGATCTTCCTTAATCCAGGAATCGGTGTCATGCAGGGAATTCATCGGACGCGCTGAAAAATTGTAAAAAATAAAGAAGGCAAATTAAATTTTTTATTCAAGATTTCATTAAATATTTAATGGGATTGTTCACGTCGAGAAAAAAGTTTTTTCTTCGTCTTTCCTTATTCGGAGGAGAAAAAAAATTATCGCAAGGCCTCTGCCATGAATTTTTTTTGTCTCAACGTGAGTGCTTTTTGACATTTTTATTGGTTTTGCTTCGAAATTATGAAAAAGGAGATGAGAGCAAATTTTTGAGGAGGTACAACGGAATATAAATGGATTTTGCAGACCCGTGGAAAGACTAATAATTAAACTGTCAAGATTATGTTCCTATGTTGTAGAATTTGCCGAGATCTTCATTTTGAACATCTCATTCAACAAAAATATTCATTCTGAGCAGTTATTTGCCAGTCCGGTCGGCCCGGATGGCAAGTATGACTCCGTGCATGTTCTATTCCGTTGTAGCCACATTTTTAAAAGCTCATTAAAATTTTCCATGAAAGCATACCTATTCCTACGTCCGTAAGGACACTTGGCAGGAGCTTGTTTTAGTCCTGTCCTACTTGATCGTCAATTTCGCATGGAACGATCGGTGGAGTGAAATATACCTGAAAAATTAATCTGACAATCAGAAGCTCTGAACAAAATTACCTGAGCACTACCAACGTCGATACCAAAAAATTACCGAAATTGTGCAACATTTGGCCGCTGCCACTCCTTGACTATCTGTGAAAATCATGTTTAGACGAGATAAAATTTTTTTACCAAGGAGCATTTCGCGGCAACTTGTGATCCAAAACAATTTTTTCGCAGTTTTTATTTTTATTTTTTTTTAATGTAAAAAGTCATTTAAATATTTTCGTGAATCGTTTAATTTTGATAAAAAAAAATTAAATTAAACTTATTTCTTATCGTTGGTAATTTAAAAAAACCCGTTGTTTCACAATTTGCCGCAAAATACTACTCCTTAAGGCGAGTGCGAAATTCTTGTAATAAAAACAACAAAATAATTTAATTTTTACGTACAAAAATGAAAAAACATAAAGAAAATGTTGAAAAAAAAAACAGGAGTTTCGAAAATATCCTAAAGATTTCCGAAAGAGCGCCAATGTTGACGCAAAAGGCGGGCGCGTCAGTAATATGCCTGACTCGGTTTAAATTCCACTCCTGGCTGATTAAACCCAAAATCGGCCGTTGTTCCAGTTAAACTCCAACCCTATCTGATTAAACTCCAAACGATTTACCAGAGAAACGAGCTCCACTGATTTTAGTACTTTGTGATTTTCATTTTGGATTCCGAATTTGTATTGTTTTAAAAAATTTGTCATCGCCAAAGCCGCGTTAACTTTAAAATTAAGCTCCGCCTCTTCACGCGAATTTTATGAAAATTATATTTTCCTTCACTTTTTTTCGTGAAATTTTTAAAAAAGTTAATATTCGCGGGAAGAGGCGAAGGCTAAATTCAAAGTTTACGCGGCTTCGAAAAAGACACGTTTTTAAAAACGGTAATATTTTATTTCACGTTGAATTTATACGCGAAATGAAGTGATTTGGATACCAAAATCAAAATGAAAAAATACTAAATTCAATGGAGCGCGTTTGGCCGTCATGGCGGACCGATACACGGCATGCTGGACCCTACGAAAGTGCAAACGCGCCCTGGCGCACTTTTGCGTTTTTCTCTGCGCCTCCATATATTTCTCTTGGAGTATTGCCAAAAATCTTTGGCGCCTTGCCAAATATGTTTTTTTTGGCAAAATATAACGTTGTTCGCATTTTAGTCCCAATTTTCGTATTTTGTTTTTCAGAATTTAAATTAACTGTTTTATTTACAAAAAAACCCACTTAAAATCAATATTCCAAAAAAAAAAAATTTATCACATTAATCTCAAAAACAACCATTTTAAAAACATAATTTTTTTAAATGAGAAACAAACAAAAAATAATAAATGAGCAAAAAAAATAACAAAGAAAAGTAAGAAAGAAACAATAAAATCTCGTAAATCGACACAAGTCTCTGCGGAGGAGACGCAGGGACGCGAGAGTAGAATAGCGCGCGAAAATTCGCTTTTGAAAAATAATTCAAAAACGTAGCCTCCAACACGCCGTGCGATAATATGCATTTCTACCGTTATTCGAATTCAAGAGACATATCACTACTCTCCATGGTGCAGAACCACTATCAGCAGCATCAATATATTTTCTTGCTTCGAAAATGTTGTCGAAGATAGGAAAATTTGGAGCAACTCATAATTGTTTCCGACGATCCGGTACAAACTACTTACAAAGTCAAGGCTTCAGTTTTGAAGAAATACAAAAAAGAAAAAGATGAAAGTCACAAGCAGGATTACAAAGATGTTTGAAAGACTCCTTGAGAGCCCAAAGGTGTCTCCTAAAATCCATGCAGGAACCATACAAACAATTGCCAACGTCCTCAACTACGCAAGTTCTCCCGTCCTAACAACAAATGTCTTGATCGACTCGTCATTTTTTCTTATTCTCTTCCCCCTCTGTTATAATTATATTCACGTTTTTTGTTGTACTCACCGGATTCTTGCCGTACTCAAGGTATCCTGTCTTGCTAATGGCGCTGTGTTTGTTATACTCGCTGTTTTCTCCCTGTTGTACTTACGGTTTTTTATTTCCATAACCGTGTTTTTTGTTGCACTCATGCTGTTTTTTGGTGTTCTACTAATCTTTTTCCTTATTATACAAACGTTTGCTTGCTCTCCTCATCGTTTTGTTTTTGCACTCATAGTTGCCTGTTCCACTTACAGTTTAATTTCTAGCACTACTCACATTGCTTCATTGTTGCATTGTTTTTTCAATCGACTTGCAACATGAGAACGCGTGTCTCCACCCACGTTTTTTCGTGCGATCACGCAAACACAGTTCGTTTCGAAGCGAAGAAGAGAAAACATGTTTTTTTCTCTCGTTCTCATGCTGTAACTCGATTAAAAACACACTACTCACGTGTGTCAAAAACGACCTATATTTTTAACGTTAAACAGCTATATTGCCAACGTTAAAATTTGTCATAATGAAACAGATTTTTTTTTGTTATACTCGCTATTTTCAGTTTTTTTTTTCGAAGCGAGGAAACAGAAAAACTTATTTTCTAAAACCAAAGGGAAAAGAGAATACAACTTTTTTTCTAATTCAAAAATGAGTTTACAAAAAAAATTTGCAAAAATTTTAAACAAATGACGTGAACGATTCAACAACCTTCTGCACGTCAGCCGAATCTCGGCCCATACTCCCAGGGGTCATAAAAATAGGGGGCATCGTGCTCAAAGGGGGCAAAGTCTCAAAGGGGGCACCGTCTCATAGGGGGCATTTGCCACTGTCTCATAGGGGTCATTTCAACAAGTCTCATAGGGGGCATTCAGCTGAATGCTCAGGGGGGGCACTTGAAATCTCATAGGGGGCATCGAGACTTTTTTGTTTGGCAATAACTAATTTTAAATTCATTGGTCTGTCAAAGAAGCCTGCAATTTTTGACGACTTTCTCATTTGTTTTATTATTTGAATGTTTATTGCATGGTAAGGGCAACGAAACAATAATTAAGAGCTGCTCAAAAACTATCAAGCCTGCAGAGCAGTCCTGAATTGACTGTTCATGCATTGCTTTGGTTACAACTTGTATTTTCTGAACTGCACCGTCCAGGCGGTATAATACCGAAGAAAGCGACAATATTTGAACATGACATGGTTTCGAGGTTTTTCTATTATGGATTCGTGACATATTACTCTCGTCTCAACAGCTGCGTATAAACTTTTCAAACGCCAATTTGCGCGCGAAAATATCTCGAAGCGCATTACATTAATTAACACAACTCAAATGAGTGCGACCGTAACCAATTTGAAAAATGTAAACAAGTCCAGCTGTTATTTTTATTTATTTTCGCTTAATTTTCGTGATTTTTAATTAAAATTTTTCACTTTTTTTAAGCGTTTATCCACTTTTTACGTTATAAATTATTTTTTCAAGAAAAACGCAGATATTGAGTCAAGTGTTTTCCCATGGAATAGCATTGAGAGCGAAGAAACGCAGAAAATTCCTCTTCTCTGTCCTCTCACCTTCTGCGTTCTTTTCTATCAATGACCCTTCTTTAAACGTTTTTTTCTCGCGAATAACTATAATTGATTCGTGACGGAGTGACATTTTACAAGAAACTGGGAGATGAAACATTTCTTCGTTTATTATTATTATTTTTGAATAAAAAAGGAAATTCGAGTGTCACTCCGCCACGAATCCATTATAGCAAATTTATTTTTACAAAAATCAGCTAAACATATGATTAATTTCGAATAATTGAGATCAGTTTACAAATTTTCTGCATTTCTCCCGTTTTATCGATTGTTTTACGCGATTTAAAAATTAATTTATTTCAGAAGTTCCAATTGCTGGCGAAACGACGAGAAAGACAAAAGATTGGGATGCGGCGAGGAAGAGGAAACGAAAAAGTTGTGCGGTTAGTTATTCAACGGACAGAATATTTCTTCTCCGCCGATAGTTTTCATTTCAGGTACACGTCATCAGTCGAAGAAAGGAGGTCACGATACTGCATATGGATTATGAAGAGTTCAAAAAATTCATAGAATCGAAAAAATGGAGGAAACGGGCATTATTCGCTTTCAGAGGTGTCGCATTCAGAATCAGACAAATAAATATCCTGTTCCATCACGTTCTTGATTCCCCCGACAGTGTCGATTCACGGTAATTTTTTTTCGTCATTTCCTGTTTTTTTTTCAAAAAGAAAACCATACTTGGCAAGCGGGCCGAGCAGGCCAGCAAATAACTCAGCTCAGAATGAATAATTTTGTTTAATGAAATATTTAAAATGTTTCTATGTTTTAGAACTCACCGAGATCTTCATTTTGAATATCTCATTTAACAAAAAATATTCATTCTGAGTTATTTGTCTGACCGTCATCGGCCCGCTTGCCAAGTATGTAGAAAACTACAAACGCACGGTGTGCCAAAATCCGAAAATGTTTGAACTGTTCGCAATGGAGCGCGCTTGCATTTTCAGTGCTAAAATGAACGGTGATTTTCAACATTTTTCAGCTTTTTCGTAAAATGAAGGAATTTTAACAAATTTTGCAACAAATTATTGCTTCAAAAAAATATTTCGATTGTTTTGAGCCAAAGATGAGGCAAAAACATTCACAAACAACGTCCCCATAAGCATTTGAACAAAATAACGGGAAACAGAGTCTCTTCAAGGCGATTTGGTGCTTCAATTTGATCGGAAATTCTGCAATTCAATGATATCATTGTTCAGCTCTCGGCTAAACCCGAATTTCCTTTAATTTTCGCCTGGTATTTGTAATATTGAATGTTCCGTTCTAATTTAAGTTGCATGTTTGGCACTTTTGCATCAATCAGAACCAATGACCCGTTTAAATGATCATAGGGTATATGACTGAATCGGAACAAACGGAAAACACAAAAAAAAAACATTTTAAAAAATTTAGTACGAATTTCGCGAAAAATTGCTTTTTCTGATGATTTCAAGCCGAGTGCAGCGTCGAAACAGTTAAATTATTTTTTTCAGGTAGTTTTGAGCATTCCATGAACCGAATATATGAATTTTCCAATCAAATTGGAGCAGTAAATCAGCTTGAACACACTCGATTCCACGCAATTTTTGTTCAAACGATTGTCCGTGATTATTTTTACCTCATCTTTTGATGAAAATGATCCCAATCTACTTTTGAAGCAATCGGATGTTGTAAAATTTGATGAAATTCCTCCATTTTAGAAAAAATCTGAAAAATATTGAAAATCCCGTTGAAAAAGTGCAGATTTTAATGACGAGCTTCCCTGTCGACGAATTTTTACGTTTTTTAGCTTATTTTACAGATAAAAATTTTCTTAACAATAAATATGTTGCAAAATATTGAAAAAATCAATAAAAATGACATATTCTGAAGTTGAAAATCAGCGGCCATTTTAGCACTGAAAATGCAAGCGCGCTCCATTGCGAACAGTTCAAACATTTTCGGATTTTGGCACACCGTGAAACGGGAAGAGAAAAAAAAAGTAAGGCAAATTTTGCGCTGGAAAATTTTATGGGGTTTTTCACAGAACCTTAAAGAACTGCGGGAAAAATCGGAGAATGCATGTTCAGAAAATTTTGGACCTGAATATCGATTTTTCTGAAATTTTTTAAAATCGATAATTTGGTACAAAATTTTCTGAGTATGTACAGGAGCATTTTTGCCATTATTTCCCGAAATTTTCAAGTCAATCGGAACGTTCTGCGATTTTTTCCTGTTTTGTGGATAACCCCATTATTGTCGCTGAGTTGATTCAAGCTCCCAGGACCAACAGAAAACTGAAACTCCGGTCTGTTGCTTACCGGACAAGCTTTTATTCGATTTCGCCACACTCGGAAATCAAATGCAAAAGTTACATGTATAAAATAAGAACAACAAATATTGTTCATTCGCGAAAAATGCAAGAGCGCTCCACAAAACTTAGTACTTCGTGGATTTCATTTTCGTCGCCAAATTATTTAATTTCACGTTGAATTTGCACGTGAATTGAGATAATTTGGTGACGAAAATGAAATCCACGAAGTACTAAGTTTTGTGGAGCGCACT
Organism: Caenorhabditis japonica; assembly: GCA_963572235.1. Classification (NCBI taxonomy): domain Eukaryota; kingdom Metazoa; phylum Nematoda; class Chromadorea; order Rhabditida; family Rhabditidae; genus Caenorhabditis; species Caenorhabditis japonica. Next base: position 6,524,505 of record OY754342.1, read on the forward strand.
TGCTTTCTTCACGAATGGACAATAGGAAATGAAAAAAAAATAAAATTTAGCTTATCGATTGTTTCTGGCGGTCTAAAAAATTAGTTCATTTCAGAAGTACCGGTCATTGAGAAAATAAAAAACGAGATGAAAAAAAAATAGGAAGTAGCGATGGAGAGGAACCGAAAAAATTGTGCGGTTAGTTATTCAACAGACAGAATATTTCTTCTCTGCCGATAGTTTTCATTTCAGGTCCCATTGATGGCGTTATTGGGAACAGAGATGAGGAAACAAACGGAGAAATGCTCGATGCTTCAATATTCTTTTTTAATTCGTTTTCGTTGAAAAATATAATTTAATTTTTGTTTGTTCATTATAAACAAATGGTGTGAAGGATCCGAGTGGAAAATTCCAATATAACCCCCCACACGACAAGAGCCCCCACATGTTGGAATTCCCACCACCCATTGAAAAGTGTATATCACAACAACTATTACTGCGTCGCAAACACCAGTAAGAGCGCTCGTGCTTTGCGGTTGTGGTCTCACCGCGACCAGCGCATATGCGGTAGTTTGTTTACTTTTTTTTAAATTGTTTTTCTGTTTGTTCATTGTTTTCGATTTTTTTTTCCGTAAACAAACTACCGTATACGCGCTGGTCGCGGCGAGACCACAACCGCAAGGCACGAGTGCTCTGCCTGGTTTTCGCGACGCAATAATAGTGCGGCTCACGCATTTAATATTTGAAAACGCACACAAAATTGAAATTTCAACTAGATTTTCAGACGCGATTTTCTCGAAAACCACCGGCGTTTAGCAAAAACGTAACGTAGTTTCGGGATCTCTATAAAATTATCTTGCTAATCATGTAAGACTCATTGCAAAAGCCCAAATTAAGTCCGGATCCCTAGTTAGTACTTCGTGATTTTCATTTTCGTCGCCAAATTATTTCATCTCATGTTGAATTTACACGTGAAATGATACTATTTAGTAACCAAAATGAAAATCACGAAGTACTAACTAGGTAATGCTCCGGACTTAATTTGGGCTTTCGCGATGAGTCTTAAATAATTAGAAAGAGAATTTTATGGAGATCCCAAAACTACTTTTTGTTTTTGCTAAACGCCGGGGTTTTCGAGAAAATCGCGTTTGAAACTTCAGTTAAACCCTCAATTTTGTGTGCGTTTTCAAATATCAAATGCGTGAGCTGTTCCTTTAAAAATCATCCAGGCAATCAATTTTTTGCCATTCGCTTTTTTGCAACAGCTGAGCAGCGGTTGGGTGTTCAAGTGCTCAGGCAACTCATTTCTTACTATAATAGGAAATCCAAATCTGAATAGGAAATTTTGGAACTTGTCCAGAAAATTCAGATCTTGTTAGGAAATACAAATCTTATATAGAAATTCACAAACTATAAAGGGGTCTTGACAGATTCGAAAAATTTTTGAAATCTCGAATCTGTACAGAAAATTTACCGGTCTTGCAAGATCTGCTAAGATTTGTAAAATTGATTGCACGAGATGCGTCAATAAAATTTCATGGCGCCATTCGCGTCACGAATTTCGAAATGTTTCGTGTGGATTTTTATCGCGTTGTTATTTTATTTTTATTTATTTATTTTTGGCTTTTTTATGAGTTGCATTCAATTTGAAGTGTTTGCAGCCTAATGGATCGCGCCACCAATCAGCCTGTGATTTCTTGGGCACTCGAAAAACAGTGGAGCGCAGAGAAAAATTGAAAATCAGGACAAAGTACGTAAGTAACGGATGTATTTACATGAGTTTTTCTGTCAATCTTATTGTGCAGATAAAAAATTGCAATGCGATGTTCGCGTGCTTTTAAAATTCAAATGGCAATGAAAAAAATAGAATGGGAAATGAAGAGATGTGTTCTCATTTTCGTTTGAATTTCAAAAGTACGCAAACACCGCGTTGCAATTTTTTTGTTTGCACAATATCTAGAAATCCACTTACCGTGTTTCCTCTAATATAAGCGCACCTCTAATTAAAGAACACCATCTAATAGAAGCACATTTAGAGAAGAGGTTGAAAAATAGAGGCGCATGCGCTTAAATTAGAGGAAATACGGTATGTTACAATTGAGCTTTATGTAATCGACCCCAAGGAATCGACTGGGGCGATCAGGGCTGGGCGTAAAAAAATTTTTTTACGGATTCCGTAAAACGTAAAATCTTTGGAACCCTTTGAATTGATCTCATTCAAAAAGTTGCGTTACACATGACACTAAATTACTGTCGAAACTCCATAATAGTGAACAAAATAAGATGAAAAATAGTTAAAAACAGATAAAACACGAAAATAAAAACTTATTTTAGTGAAAACCGTTCGAAAAAACCACCAACCCACTCAAAATCTCAGGTGGTCCTATCATTATTGGACGGTCGAAAAAGTGACTTTTTAGTGGTGTGCGGGGACGGAACATGGTAGAATCATGAAAAATTGGGACCTGGGGTTATTTTGGATTCTGTATCGAATGGCATTCACAGATTTTTTATAACTTTCTCAGTTTTGCCAGAACGTCAAAAATCAAGGGGGTCCTATCATTATTGGACGGAGTGTATATAAGTATAGTCCCTCACCATCGTAGTCCCCCCGACTATCTCGAATCAAAACGTTTCCAAATCAGAACTATGGTAAAGGTGAAATCAGCAACATGATTGGAAAAGAAAAAAGATTTTATAAGCCACAAATGTCGAAAATGAATTATGTGGTATTTACTCTAACTGGCCGGCATCCAAGCAGGAGGTTCAAACAATAAGCCGGCATGCCGGACAAATAGAGTAAATACGGTATTACAAATACTTGTTCTGTACTGGAGAATTTGATTTAGCTTATTATTATACAACACTTTTGAAACTTATCCATTTGGAAAGAAAACGGTTCTGATTCGGGACAGTTCTGTTTTGATAAAGTTCTGATTCGAAGCTTTTCCTTATTTCGAAAGCGACAAAAATGGTAGAAAGAGCTATGAATGGTGCACTTCTATTAGAGGCTTCAATTAATTGGGATTGCTCTTCGATGTCGGTCGATTTTCGCTTGTTGTTTTGCTATTCTGATACGGCGGGGGCTATTCTTATCAGGTGGGGGCTATTCTGATATAGCGGAAGGCGATATTGAAATGGAAAATTAAATAAGGAAGAAGTGGAGGACTTATCTGATAAATAGGCGCTACCTCGAAATAGAACCTTTTCAAAATAAAACCGTGTGAAATAGAATTTGACGCGAAATAGAACCGTGTGAAATACTCAGGAAATTTTTGGCGCGTTATGGCAAGATTCGGCGTCTAGGTGGCTAATAGCCACTGAAAAGGCTAATAGCGGGCGATAATGGCAACTAGCCGACAAATTTGGCTATTAGCCATTATGGCTATTAGCCGTCGAATATGGCTATTAACCGCTAAAAAGGGCTATTAGCCATTATTGGGTAATGTCGCCATCTATCAAAAATTCGTCTGTTGGAAACGCAGCTATAAAATGTTTACTTGCGACAATTAATGGAGACAGTATTCGCGCTTACTCAGTGCTTTTGCGACTTTTTCCAGCCACAAGATGACCGAAATTTGAAATGGAAAAATTTTGAAAATGATAGCCGACTGAAACGGCTAATAGCCATGGAAAACGGCTAATAGCCATCGAATATGGGGAGTGTGCCAAATACATATGGCACACGCCCCGAATCGGTGGCTATTAGCCGTTTTCAATGGCTATTAGCCAAAAATTTCCTGAGTAGAACTGTACATAGTTTTAGCGCGTTTTAGCACAATTGGGTGAAGACTATTGAATAAATAGCCAAACAGAAAAAGTTCCACTCACAATCAGTGGCGTGACCTGTTTTCGATTTATTGACTGGGTTATATTTCACGCGGTTCTATTTCGGAACAGTTTCATTTCCGAACAGTTCTATTCCACGCGGTTCTGTTTCGCGTCAAGTTCTATTTCGACACAATTCTATACTAGTTATTATACTAGTTCACTCATATACCAGGATAACTGCCAGGTTTTTTTACAAACCACTGAGTAAATCGGACCGAAATCAGCCTGCACTGCCCCCAAAAGCGGGAAAGCGCAAAACAACATTGGCTGGCGCACTTTGCGTTTGCAGACGCAGAGACACAGAATTTAGCACAACGCCTCTGCGTCTCTGATCTCTAATGCGTGCAAATAGAGCGCAATTGCATCATACCTCACCGAGAATGATTGCACCTTTTGATTGTAACGAAAAAACGGGAAGAAAATTGGTTTTTTTTGAAGAAAAAATGTATAAAATCGACATAAAATAATTAAAGTTATTTTTTCGAAACGTTAAACACACAATAAATGTTCTCTACACTCGGTTAAATGGCAATTTAAAAAACGCCGGATTTTACCGCTTTCTGAGGCGCTACAGCTATATTTCTGTGAATTTCTTAATGTTTTGATTTAATGCATTTTCACAAAGTACAAAAGAAACAAAAAAACCTCATTTTATATCAGAAATTCTGAAATTCTGTGCTAGATGAGCAATTGACCGATATTTAAAATGCATATTTCGCCGCCAGTTTTGAACTTTTCCGACCGATTCTGCGCTTAAAATGTGTGTCTCGACCATTCCTACAAAGCTATGTCTAAGAAATTAGAAATATTGAGCCCATTCGGCTGAAAATTTGAAAAAATATGATTTTGCCGTTATTCCGATTTTTTTATATTTCGTCCTCATTTCTCCACCGATTTCATTGCGCGACCTCGTAAATTGTCGAATATACCTGTATGAACAAACGTATCTAGAAAAAATAACAAAATGTTTTCTAATTTAATAAAAAAAATTGAGAAAACCACATTTCCTGTTGAAAATGAGCGCTCGTCGGCAAGCGCGCCAAGGCACGCAAAGTGCGTCAAGCTTGCTGGCGCTTTCCCGCTTTTGGGGGCAGTGGCCTGTGCTAAGCCGATCCTTGGTGGTCGATATCAGCTAGGGGGGCTACAATGGTCAATTACCAAGTTGCCTGCTCTTCTAATAGAGCCTGACATCCACGCGCCCTGCTTCAGATGAACGCGGATCCATTCTCCATAACGTCAAAAAATTCCACGCGCCCTCCACGAGGGACACGTGGATCCATATAAGATCCGATATGTTTCCATTCTCCCACGGATCCACGCGTCCTCCATATATATTCCATCTTCCCCCACGCCGGCGTGGATCCACGGCGACCCACGCCAAAACAATCCACGCTCCCTCCACAGGGGCGCTTGGATCTATATCGGATCATATATGGATCCAATCCACGTCCCATCCGTTTCGGATCCGTTTTGGCATTATCTCCCACCACCTGTGAACCACTGAACCAACCAACCGATGTTTTCTGCAGTATCGGTTCTAGTACACTATTCGGTTGACGCAAAAAATGCTTAACCATAGGAAATGTTTATGAGCTCATAACTTGGCTCACGTGAGCATTTAGCAGGTTTTTATTGCAGAAATGGAATCAGCATAGTCGAAAGCACCTATGCTGAAATTTTGGGAAATTCTAGATTAGGAGGAATCAAACACTTCCCTTGTAAGGCGCTACCCACTTAACCGGGGGTACTACGGTATAGAACTCGCACGGAGTAGAACCGCTATGGAATAGAACTGGATATGGAATAGAACTGCGCGGAATACAACTGTGCGGAATAGAACTGCTACGGAATAGAACTGCACGGGATAGAACTGCTACGGAATAGAACTGCGCGGAATAGAACTGCTACGAAATAGAACTGCTATGGAATAGAACTGCACGGAATAGAACTGTGCGGAATAGAACTGCTACGGAATAGAACTGCACGGAATAGAACTGCTACAAAATAGAACTGCTATGGAATAGAACTCGTACGGAATAGAACTCTTACGGAATAGAACTTGTACGAAATAGAACTCGTACGAAATAGAACTGGCACGATTAAATTAATCGACGAAAAATATCGCTAAACAACACGCGGTTCGTAATTTCGGAGCGTCGTTATGGTTTTTTCAAAATAAAGAATTCAAATGATAGCGATCGCGGACCCGTGATTTGTCGGTACAAGAAACTATGTATAGCCGGTCGCGTTCTCCAAGAGGGCAGCTACCAGACAGCTACCAGACAGCTACCTGGCAGCTACTTGGCGGCTATTTGGCGGCTATTTGGCGGCTATTTGGCGGCTATTTGGCGGCTATTTGGCGGCGGTTTGGTGGCTATTTCGCGGCTATTTCGCGGCTATTTCGCGGCTATTTCGCGGCTATTTCGCGGCTACTTGGCAGCTACTTGGCGGCTATTTGGCAGCTATCTGGCAGCTATTTGGCGGCTGTTTGGTGGCTATTTGGCGGCTATTTCGCGGCTATTTGGCAACTATTTGGCAGCTATTTGGCAGCTATTTCGCGGCTATTTCGCGCCTACTTGGCAGCTACTTGGCGGCTATTTGGCGGCTATTTGGCGGCTATTTGGCGGCTGTTTGGTGGCTATTTCGCGGCTATTTTGCGGCTATTTCGCGGCTATTTCGCGGCTATTTCGCGGCTATTTCGCGGCTACTTGGCAGCTACTTGGCGGCTATTTGGCAGCTATCTGGCAGCTATCTGGCAGCTATCTGACAGCTATCTGGTTCTATTTCATACAAGTTCTATTTCGTACGAGTTCTATTTCGTACGAGTTCTATTTCGTACGAGTTCTATTTCGTACCAGTTCTATTCCGTACGAGTTCTATTTTGTTCGAGTTCTATTTCGTACGAGTTCTATTTCGTACAAGTTCTATTCCGTAAGAGTTCTATTCCGTACGAGTTCTATTCCGTATCAGTTCTATTCCGTGCAGTTCTATTCCGCGCAGTTCTATTCCGTAGCAGTTCTATTCCGTGCAGTTCTATTCCGTAGCAGTTCTATTCCGTGCAGTTCTATACCATAGCAGTTCTATTCCGTATCAGTTCTATTCCGTGCAGTTCTATTCCGCGCAGTTCTATTCCGTAGCAGTTCTATTCCGTGCAGTTCTATTCTGTGCAGTTCTATTCCGTAGCAGTTCTATTCCGTTCGAGTTCTATTGCATATCCAGTTCTATTCCATAGCGGTTCTACTCCATGCGAGTTCTATACCGTAGTACCCCCACTTAACCGCTGTTCAGTTATTTCAAGAAACAAATGACAAGAAAGTGACTGCCTTGATGACTTTGAAAGGAACAGCTCACGCATTTAATATTTGAAAACGCACACAAAATTGAAATTTTAACTGGATTTTCAAACGCGATTTTCTCGAAAACCACCGGCGTTCAGCAAAAACAAAAAGTAGTTTCGGAATCTCCATAAAATTCTCTTTCTAATCATGTAAGACTCATCGCGAAAGCCCAAATGAAGTCCGGAGCATTCCCTAGTAAGCACAAAGCGCTGCAAGTACGCTTTAATTGCACAGTGAATTGCACATGCATTTAGAGTGATACTTGAAAAAAAGCGCGATTATGAGCAAAACATCGGCCACGTTGATTGACACTCTCTCGAAAAAACGCATATCACTTTACGTAGGGTTTTGCACGGTTTGAGTCACAGGGCGGTTCAGGATACCTATATTTTCTCTACAAAAGATTCTCAAACAAAATAATGTGAGGCTCAAAACGGTGGATCAGCAGTCGTCCTAGGACGAATAATACCAAAATCCGCAGTTTTTTCAGTTCTTTGAGAACCGATTTTTGTTGTTTGTAAGTAACAAAATAACAAGTGTGAACACAAACACAAAACGAATAAATAAAAACTCACTTGAAGTGGAAGAATCCATTTTGAGTGTTTCTCCTGATCGCATATGACGTGGTGGTCGTTTTACTAGAAACATTTTTTTATCGAACATTAATTTGAACAAAGACAAACTTCTGCAAGAGTTGGATGGGACGAATGTTTTTCTTGACAAAATCTTTCTCAAAGCTGAAATGATAGAATCTATTCTAAGTTTAGCAGTTTTATAGAGGAAAAAGTGCTTGACAGAAATGTCACGCCAAAACGCGTGAATTTTTAAAAATTAAATTTTTGTTTTTTTATATTCTCAGTATGGAGCGCTGCAAACGCGCACCCTTCGCACGGTGGTGGACGCGGCCACGTTGGCGACGAGAGAGTTCAGAAAATTGAGAGAGCCGTGGCCGATGTTTTGCTCTGATTTCTCTAAACCTCACTCCGAATGCATGTGGAATTTTTGTTCGTTTGGAGCGAGTTTTCAGCGTTTTATACCGAGTATAGCAAGCAAGTGTTTTTGTTTACTTTTTTATTTTTAATTTGTTTCTTATGGGGTTATTCATGACAAAATAATAAGGAAATTTTCCGTTTTTTTTCTTATTCAGGAGAGGAAAAAAATGGAAAAAAATCGTGGCCTCCAGGAGTTTTTTTCCGCTCGTTTCTTAGGCCACCGCGGCCCTCCGCAGCGGGACCCATCGCCTGAAGAAAATGCACGCGCCTTTAAACTCAACGAATTTCTTCCGGATTTTTTGCATAAAATTTCAATTTTATTCGGTTTTCTCCATTTTTTCCAATGTTTTTGTTAAAATAATTTGTTTACTACATTTTTTTATCGCATTCCCATATTATGTGTGTAGTCTCCCAATTTTTCTCGTCAAAAACGCATTTTCCTGAATTTTCTGATTTCATTAAAATAATTATAACAACGTTTAATTCTTCTTTCTTTCAATCCTCTCAAGTTTTAGATTCTGTTGAACATATTCTCTTTTTGACATTAAATTTGTTTAACGAGTTATAGTTTAGAATGTCCAATTCTGGCGCAGAGCATCACACGGTGTGTTGAAGCGTACATTTTTTCAAAAAAATTAAAAAGTACGCGAATTGCCGTCACATGCGCTTTCAAATTATAACGTTACAGGATTCTGTGCATGCGCCGAAACTTACGACAATTCATAAAACATTTGAAAACGAAAACGCATGAAACAATTCTGTTAATTTAACGAAAAGTGTTTCTAATCGACTCATAAATTTTTTCTTATGCGGAAGAGTACAAAAAAAGGTAGAAAATCACGTCAATTTATTGATTAATGCGATATTTCAAAAACAGTGACCGTAATCATAAAACTTTCTTTCAATGAGTAGTGCGAGGGGGCGCGTTTGCAGCGGTGTACCGTTCAACACACCGTGCATCAAAGTGGAGTCTGCCGTCGTCAACGTCAAATTTTCTTTGTTCTCCCGATACGCTTTATCTCCTGAAATTTCTGCACCTTCATCTAGCAAAAATTACGATTTATACTGTCGGCCCGCCAAATTGGTCAAACGCCTTTGCTGAACTCTACGCTATTCTTTTTTTCATTTTGGTTTCCAAATTATTTCATTTCACGTTGAATTTACACGTGAAATGAAAAAATTTGGAGACCAAAATGAAAATCACATAGCGTTGAGTTCATCGGAGCGCGTTTGACCATTTTGGCGGGCCGACAATATTGATTTTTATTTTCTGTTTGTAGAATTTTCCTCATTATTTGTTTTCTCTCTGTTAGCGTTTTCTTGTTTTTTTTTTAAATCTTATTGTTTAAATATCCATTATTTAATTCATTTATTCATTGAAGGGCGTTTGTTTTTTTTTTGTTACTTGAAAGCTTTTTTCTGACAGTACGTCGAAAGTTTAAACAAAGACGAAAAAAGGCGTCCAAAGTAACTTTGTTTTTGCGTTGTCTTTTTCTGCAGTATACCGCTTAACCTGCAGACCAAACAAAAAATAACAACTGAAAACATGTTTTAAAACAATCGAAATGTAAACAAACATTTGAAATTCAAATTATTAGCTTCGCGCGTCACCAAGATGTGCAGGCTAGGCGGTATACTGTAGAAAAAAACGACGCAAAAACCAAGTTTCTTTGGACGCCAATTTTTGTCTTCTTTTTTACTTTGGATGTACTATAAATGTATGCGCTTCGATCGGATCGATTTCGCAGCGCTTTTTACCAAGTATAATTGTAAAATGTAATGGAGGTATAACGCGTGTTTAGAGGAAAAAGGTTTATTTAACGGGTCTGAGACCCTATTAGAGTAAGAATACAAGGCCCTGAAACAGTGGAATAAATGGTATTTATACGGCAGCTTTCGTGTAGGTGTCGGGCGGGGCTCCATCCGACTTCCGGTTGCAGTGTGTGTGAGAAGTGAGAGGAATGCAGAGAGGGAATGTGGTGTTTCAGCTCCCACGGGCGTTAATGGATCTCGGGATGGAATTCCTATCTCTTGAGTGGTGCGTGACGTATGGTCTTTGTGCTCTCGAGGGTCTAGGCTAGGGGAGATACTGTATCGTGTACTCTGTCCTAATAAAGAATATCTTTATCCTTTACAATGTATTCGAAAAAAAGTGGCACTTCTCGAAAAATGAATCCCATTTTTTCCTAAAAAAACGAAAGTAATTGAGCGGCGTCTTACGCTCTCCGTGCCACTCGAGCACGTAATAGCTTTGACTTTTTTCCGTTTAAAAAGATTTTTTGTATTTTTAGGCATATCAAATATAACATTCTAGGCCAATATTTCATTATAATTAGATTTTTCTGTTTTTTTGTTTTTTCTGAATACTTACAGACAAATAAAGATTTACGATTTTTACCTTTTTCTTTTCCGCGAAAAAAACGGTTAAAGTATATTGCTGACGCGTAGAAACTGCACACGCACAGCCTAGGTCACTTCTGCGTGTCTTTGTTTTCCCATTGCATGTTTATAATGTCGCATCCAAAGTATAACAAAAATCCTGGAATCACGTTATTTCTGCAGTCCAAAGTTGCAAAAAAAATCCCAGAAATAACAGGTGTTTACCACTGAATTTTTCGGCGTGAAAGTTGTAAATAAAAAACGGTGCTACCTCGGAATAGAACTGACGCGTAATATAACTGTAGCAAAATTGAACTCGCTTTGGAATAGAACTGTAGTGAAATAGAACTGTAGCGAAATAAAACTGTTCGGAATAAAACTGTAGCGTTTTGGAACTAAATTAGCAATGGGGCGCGATTGCATTGCTTGCTCATTCAAATATTGGAATTTCTCATGCGCGTGCTTATTTCAACAGTTTTATATTTGAGCTATTCATCAAAAATTGTTTGTTTTGTTGTTTTTTTGAATAAACTTTTATCATTTTTTTCTCGGCCCGCCTTGACGGCCAAGCAATGCAATCGCGCTCCATTGCTAATTTAGTTCCAAAACGCTACAGTTTTATTCCGAACAGTTTCATTTTGCTACAGTTCTTTACCGAACAGTTCTATTCCGAACGGTTCTATTGCGAAGCAAGTTCTATATCGCTGCAGTTCTATTACACTTCAGTTCTATTGCGAGGTAGCACCTAAAAAACACGTGAAAATTCAATGGTAAAGTGTTGTTATTTCTGGGATTTTTTTTTGCAACTTTGGACTGCAGAAAAAACGTGATTTCAGGAATTTTTTGACTTTGGACGCGGCATGACACAAATTTCCTATTTAAAACACGAATCTACGTATAATGGATTCGTGGCGGAGTGACAATTTTTTCACGTTTTTATTGGAAAAAATGAAGAAATAACTGAAGAAATGAAGAGATTTTTCGTCTTCCAGTTTTACGTGAAATGTCACTCCGTCACGAATCCATTCTATTTTTCCTCAATTTTTTTTGGGGCTCTTTCGGATTGGAAATTAGACAAAATTGAAATGTCACGTTTTGGAAATTGCGTGAAAATAGAAACCCTTAAAATAGAAATGTAACAAAATGAAAATGCGTGTAAACAGAAACGTAGCAGAGAAGAAATGTGTCAAAATTGAAGTAAAATTTCAATGGAGCGCGTCTGTGAGATCATTTTTTTAAACGACTTTTACGATAGTAGTTTGGTTGACTCTCGTGTACGAAGAATTCTGTTGAACGAGAAACGGGATCTCTGAAAGTTAAAGTATTGTATTTTTATTTAGTTTTGTTATTTGAAAGTACCTTTTCAGCAGAATTTTGAATTCTTCTAACATATGTTGGATATATCCTTGTTTTGATCGTCTCTTGTAACTGAAAATAAATAGCAATTCGATAGTAATTGAAATTTACTATCTTACATATAATTTCTGAGAACGCTTGGGACTGAGCACGGATTTGGCATGAGTGTTGGCTGAAAAAGTTCGTTGGTTGTAAACACGGGTATTTACGGCAAAACGATGACGAATCACTTGACACAGACTACATAGAAAATAACGGTTGCTCCGAACAACAATCGATTAACATAGTTCCAATGAGAATTAAGAGGCTGTATTCATGAACATTTACCGTACGGTAAATGAAAAAGTAAATGGATGTATTGACCGAAAATATTAGTTTTGTTATTTCTGAAACGATTCACGGGTCGTTTATAGTTCCATGAACCTCTTAAGCATTCCAAAATTTTAAATTTCTGTCGAGAAAATCATTTACTGTTTTCATTTACCGTACGGTAAACTTTCATGAATACGGCCTAAGAAATAGAACATGTTTACCATAGAAATAAAAAAAACAAAACAATATTTTCGAAAAAATGTCGGCGAAGAAGCTGAAGGGAAGCTGAAGAGAAGTTGAAGGGAAGCTGAAGAGAAGCTGAAGGGAAGCTGAAGGGAAGCTGAAGAGAAGCTGAAGGGAATCGGCTGCCCCTGAGCTTCCCTTCAGCTTTTTGCGGTTTTTCAGCTGCCTTTCAACTTCCCTTCAGCTTTTCCCGGTCCTTCAGTTGCCCTTCAGCTTTTTTCCAGCTTTCCCGGTTTACCTGTGACTGCGCCTCCCTTTCGTTGATTTTTTCACCTCTGGAGGGTCGTGATAAAAACGAGAGAAGTGCCGGAGGGGGGAGCCGGAACTTTAGAGCAACTTTTTGAGCTTATTTTTGAAGTTCGGCAGCTAAACTTTTTTGACGCTGTAGCCAGAGATAGGTTCTATTAGCCCACCAAGTTTCAGAGAATTCCAATATGGTTTGTGAAAAGACTTCCCTTGTTAGTAAGATTTTTTAATTTTCTTAAGTAGCTTTTGCACACCCAAAGAGGCCGGCAGCCAGGCTTGTTCGGAAATTAAAAAAATTCAATTATTGTGAAAACAAAAAAATTGCAAAGCGAAGTTTACGTACTTTTAAAATTCAAATGAATATTGCCCATCCGCGAAGAAAGCAAGTGCGCTCCACGAAACTTAGTACTTCGTGGATTTCATTTTCGTCGCCAAGTTATTTTATTTTACATTGAATTTACACGTGAAATGAAATAATTTGGCGACGAAAATGAAATCCACAAAGTACTAAGTTTCGTGGAGCGCACTTGCTTTCTTCGCGAACGGACAATATGGGAACAAATATCTTCATTTCCCATGCTATTTCTTTCATTGCCGTTTGAATTTCAAAAGTACGCAAACACCGCGTTGCAATTTTTTTTGTTTTCACAATATTACTAATCATTTTTGAACAGTTCGAATGTGCGAAACTTTTGTCCACTTTTTTTTGTTAGAAAAACGGATGTCCGATTTTTCCGATTTTTCCAACCTAAACTGCATTATTTATTCCCAAAACTGGTGTAGCTAGGTATGTTAATGCATAGGACCGCTCTCACTTGTGACGCAATCTCGCTTCTTTACCGCGCATTTCTATTATCGATTCAATTTTCTTGCCGTTTACAATAGGATTTCACGTGAAAATTCTGCAAACACCACAGTTATTTTGAGAAATGAGAACGCCGCGTGTCACCACACTCACTCAACTTTTTTTCATTGCATTCAGTTGAAAATAATAATAAAAATCTGAGGAGGTGTGGCCTTAGATTTTCCGCGTGAACTCTTGTGGTAGCCGGCAAGAAGATTGAATTGGTAGAGGCTACCCCGAATCAGAACTGTCCCAAATCAGAACTGTCATAAATCAGAACTGCCCTGAATCAGAACTGTTCGAATCAGAACTGTCCTGTATAAGAACTGTCCTTTATCAGAACTGCCCCAAAGCAGAACTGTCCCGAATCAGAACTGTCCTAAATCAGAACTGCCCCGGTTCAGAACTGTTCGTATCAGAACTGCCCCGGTTCAGAACTGTTCGTATCAGAACTGTCCCGAATCAGAACTGTTCGTATCAGAACTGCCCCAAATCAGAACTATTCAATAAGCATTCTTACGGCCTAATATGTTGTTTTTTCATAATAAAACAAATTTTATTTAAAACTCATACAGGATAGTTCTGATTTGGGGCAGTTCTGATACGAACAGTTCTGATTCGGGACAGTTCTGATACGAACAGTTCTGCTTCGGGACAGTTCTGATTCGGGACAGTTCTGATACAGGACAGTTCTGATTCAGGGCAGTTCTGAAACGAACAGTTCTGCTTAGGGACAGTTCTGATTTCGGACAGTTCTGATTTATGACAGTTCTGATACGAACAGTTCTGATTCAGGACACGGTTCTGATTCGGGACAGTTCTGATTCGGGAACGTTCTGATTCGGGGTACTCGGCAGAAACCCTAAACAGTCTGCGGTCAGTTGCCAAACTGTCTGCGCGCAACCTAACAACAGTCTGATGAGAATTACTAGACAGCTGTTTGATTGCGCGCAGACAGTTCTCTGCCGGCAGTTCTAAACAGTCTGCGCACAGCTTATTAATTTCTCACACGCGGTTGACATTGCATTATAGTACTATTGGTAAGCAGTTCCTCCTGTTGTAATGGGTTGGAATTATAAACTTCATTCATGTAAAAAAGAAAAAATCAACAATAACAGTAACAATCGGTTAAAAAAACAAATAATAAAATCTTTCGAGAAAAGTGAATTGAAAAATAGGATTTAAAAATCTCGTTTTCGGGCCCTACTGTCTGATGATGTCGTCTGGAGACCAATCATCCGGATCGGTCCCGTTGTTTCGGCATGTCGCACGATGAGTCTTCACTTGCTCCCAGCGCAAATGGGTCGAACGGTGACGGCAGTCCTAAATTAACGCGAATTTAAACATGAATATTTGATTTTTGTGTTTCAAAGCGTAAACCAGTACTTTTATTGTCGACCCGCCAAACGCGCTCCACTTATTTTCGAATAAATCGAGTCGACAGGTCACGAAATTTATTAAAAACTTTTATTTCTTTAACTCCGTAGCTAAAGACGCGTCCAAAGTTAAATAAATTACTGGCATAAACTTTTCCTGCAGTCCAAAGTTGCAAAAAAAAATCTCAGAAATAAACGTGAAGAAAGCAAGTGCGCTCCACAAAACTTAGTACTTCGTGGATTTCATTTTCGTCGCCAAATTATTTCATTTTACATTGAATTTAAACGTGAATTGAAATATTTTGGCGACGAAAATGAATTCCACGTAGTACTAAGTTTCGTGGAGCGCACTTGCTTTTTTCGCGAATGGACAATATTTTCCTGTGTTTTTCGGCATGAAAGTTGTAATAATGGATTCGTGGCAGAGTGACATTTCACGTAAAAATGAGAGACGAAAAATCTCTTCATTTCTTCAATGATTTCTCCATTTTTTCGAATAAAAACGTGAAAAAAATGTCACTCCGTCACGAATCCATTAAAAAAAATACGGAAAAATGTTGTGCTTTCAATCGAGTTACAAAATCAAAATGTAAACCACCTCCCACTATTTTTCACGCGAACATTAAATTTTAGTGCATTTTTAATTTTGCGTGGAAAAGTGGGTGAGGTTTCACGTTTGATGTTGCGACTCGATTGAAATCACAATATAGTCGTAAACACCTTTCATTTTTGAGAATTTTTGTGCAACTTTAGACTGCAGGAAAAACGTGATTTTAGGAAAAATTTTAACTTTGGACGCGGCATAAGAAAACCAAAATTTTAATAAATGACCTGTCGACTCTCCATTAATTCAAAAAGATCTTATACCATCGTGCTTTAATTTTGGTGACCAAGTTTTTCTTTTCAAATGTAATTTCTAGATGAAATAAAATAATTTGGAAACCCAAAATGCAAATCAAGAAGTACTGAATTTAGCGGAGGGCGTTTACCGTATTTCCTGTAATATAAGCGCATGCGGTTCTATTGTTTCATTTCATCACAACTGCCGGGTATTTAGAGGTTTGCACACCAAACTTCGGTCGTCTCATGCCTGCTTGGTTAGAAAGTATTTTGGCGAGTTTGGTGTGCAAACCTCTAAATACCCGGCAGTTGTGATGAAATGAAACAATAGAACCGCATGCGCTTATATTACAGGAAATACGGTAATTGCCGCGGCAGGCTAAAATTTTTTCATGCTATAGTAAAAGCTTACCGAACACGAAATCAACGCTCCTGTGTCAATTGACCAATGATATGTGCGGAGTGATCGTCTGAAGAAGGGAAAACATTTCGAATATTTCTATATACAAAAGCGCGCCCCAACTCGATCGCTGACTCCAACAGGGGGTTGGTAAAAATTAAAAACAAAAAAAAATTGTTTTGACCTCAAAAACAAGCAAAAAACGGCAAAAAACTGCGCGAAAACTCGGAAAATGCTCCGATTGGCATGAAATTATGAGAAATAAGGGAAAAAATTATTCCGGACATTTCAACTAAATTTCAGACAAAAATATAGATTTAAAAAAATATTGACTTTTTTCTGAAAATGCTTAAAATCGATATTTTGGTCTGAAATTTTGTGGGAATGTCCGGGAGAATTTTTTCCCCTTTTTCCCAAAATTTCAGGTCAATCGGAGCATTTTCCGAGTTTTCGCGAAGTTTTTTTTCCCGCTTTTTTGCCATTTCGTGAATAACCCCAACCCCATCATCCTTATATATAAAATTCCGTTTGGGTCTGTAACTGAGTTTTCCCTTGGTTTATCGGTTTCGATTTTTGTGTTTAGAAATAAGCTTTTGAAAAATAGAAGCGCATTCTCTGATTGAAGCGCACCTCTAATAGTAGCCCATTTGGAGAAGAAGTTAAAAAATAGACTGATATTGATATTTTCCCGTATTTTTGAGGTAAAACTCTATGATGAAATTTGGCCCTCTACAGGAAAATCGCACCGATCGCTAATAACAGCGTATAAATTGATACCTTCAACTGTTTCTGGCGAACCGTTGCGATATTTTAAATTTATTACATCGGAGGAACCACGTTTTTCGACTATTGATCGTTTTGCCGAATTGTCTTGGTATTCTTCCTCCGATCCACTGTCAGAATTAGCCTCCAAAGCTTCTCGGGTCGAATAACCACGTCTATGGTTGTCGAATTGCAAATCTAAACATTTCAATTGTATATCTTAAGCTACTACATTAACTTACAATCTAATCTTCTCACTCTTTTGACCTTATGCACTGCTAGCCGCGTAGGTGACAACTGTTTTCTGTACATGGTGCGTTCTGGAAGTTGTCTTTTCTCATAATTTGTTTTGTTTATTATTACTGCGTCGCCAACACCAGGCAGAAACGGTCGTGCGTTGCGGCTTTAAGGTCTCGCCGCGACCAGCGCGTTTACGGTAGATTGTTTATGAAAAAACATATTTCGTTAAAGAAAACAGAAAAACAATGCAAAAAATAATGTAAAACTACCGTATACGAGCTCATCGCGGCGAGACCGGAACTGCAACGCACGAGCGGCTCTGCCAGGTTTTGACGCCGCAGTAATATTACCTATTGTCCAATCGCGAAAAAAGCAAGTGCGCTCCACGAAACTTAGTACTTCGTGGATTTCATTTTCGGCCCCAAATTATTTCAATTCGCGTGTAAATTCAACGTGAATTGAAATATTTTGGCGACGAAAATCAAATCCACGAAGTACTAAGTTTTGTGGAGCGCACTTGCTTTCTTCACGAATGGACAATATTTGCAAAGAACGACATTAGAACTTAAATACGATATATTATAAAAAAAGATGAAGAAATAGCAGAAGAAATGAAGGAATTTCGGACAAAGCTGCAAAATGGATGAAATTTTTGCACGAGTTTTGCCAAATTTGGATAAATGCGGCCGTACGGCCGTACCATATTCAATGAGAGAGTGCGAGACAGAGGGAGTGATGAATGGTCTCTCTCACTCAATGTGTTAAATACGAGGCCGTATTCATGAACGTTTACCGTACGGTAAATGAAAACGATAAATGATTTTCTCGACAGAAATTTAAAATTTTGGGATGCTTAAGGGGTTCATGGAACTATAAACGACCCGTGAATCGTTTCAGGAATAACAAAACTAATATTTTCGGTCAATACTTCCATTTACCGTACGGTAAATGTTCATGAATACGGCCTACGGTCGCACTTTATGGGGCTATTCACGGAACAAGCAAAATATGCAAAAAATGGGAAAAATTCAGGCAAAATTCTGAGAATGCTCCGATCAGTCTGAAATTTTAACAAAAAATGTCAAAAATACTCCCGGACATGTGCAGAAAATTTCAGACCCAAACATCGATTTCGAAAATTTTCAGAAAAAATCGATAATTTTTAAATTTGATATTTCGCATATTTTGCTGGTGTCAGTGAATATACCCATTACTCAACTGAGTCAAAATTGCTTCCATTTTTCAAAAGAAAACACTTTCTGAGACGAGAGTAATAGATGAGACATTACGCAAAAATGATAAAACGATAATTTCGGGGAGAGTGTTCATTACATTTTTTGGAACTGCGAAAAGTTTTGTTTTGTGTCGAACAATTAAGAAAACGAAGAAAAAAGAAAAATAAGCAGAAGATTGGAAAAATTAATTTAAAATATTAAGCGTGGCCTAAAATGCTGCGTAAATTGGATTGTTTCGAGTACGACAGATCGATCAATTAATTTTTTTGACAACTACATGATTTTAAACAGGTGGAAACAATGAAATTGGAATGTAACCGCAAAAAAAACGGAAAAAGAATAATGAAAATGCGATGGAAACGCCATTACGAATAATCAATAAGTGGCGCGAGCAGATGATTTCTCTCGAGGCAAACAACAGTCTACGGACAGTTCTCTCGTTTTCCCCCTCTTTGCGAGATATTGTGTGCTGACTGTTGTTGGAATGCTTTTAGACAGCTTCGACTCGTGTTCATTGCGTGCAGACAGTTCTATGAGCGCATGCTGCTCGCAGACTGTTTAGGGTTTCTGCCGAGTAGCCTCAATTGGTAATAGGAGAAAGACAAACTCACTCATTTCTCTGACCACGCTTGTTTGCCAATAACTTGTTTGTCAATAGTGTCACGGCGTGTTGGACTCTACGTAAAGGTAAACGCGCTCTGTCGCATTTATCTGCGTCTCGATAGTGACATTCTGCCAAGTTCAGCTAAACGTATGCAAAACTAGAGACTTGAGAGTGACCTACGAAATTTAATTTCCAAAAAAAAAAATTAAAAACGTATTGTCGGCCCGCCGAAATGGTCAAACGCGCTCCGCTGAATTCAACGATATGCGATTTTCATTTTGGTTTCCAAATTATTTCATGTCACGTAAAAATTCAACGTGAAATGAAATAATTTGGAAACCAAAATTAAAATCCCATAGCGTTGAGTTCAGCGGAGCGCGTTTGACCATTTTGGTGGGCCGACAATATACTCCAGCACGCCGAGAGTGTGGTCGTCCGCTGAATTCTATAGCGCTGAATGCTAATGCTAATGCTGAATGCTATACTATAGCGAGTCAAATGGGTACCTATTTTGAAATATATGGGTGGCTATTCTGTAATTAACCCTTGGACTCATCTATACGAGTTTAGGGTAATTACGTATTTTCTGAGGAAATTTGTGTTTTTTTTTTAAAGTTCTTAACAATTTGCAAAACTCACTTTAGAAGTAAAAATTAGAAAATCAACAAATTAACCAAAAACTCAAAAAATAAAATAAACGGGTGTCGATAGCGCAGCCGGTAGTGTCCGCCCTAACCCTCCGGATTTCACCCAGCTTCTATTTTGGTAGGTAATTTTCGGCAGTTTGCTCCGACTTTTGGCAGTTTGTCCCGCACGCCCATCGGCGGGGCAAACTGCCCAAAGTCGGGGCAAACTGCCCGCTAGTTAGGCACAGGCTGCCCATGACCTGCCCATAAGCTGCGCATAACCTGCGTCTAAGCTGCCCATGACCTGCGCCCAAGCTGATGTTTGACGTCCCAATATAGATTGCCAAAATATACAAAATAATAACAAACATTTATTGAAAAAAGCAAATGTTGAGAAAAAGGGGGTTAATCGATAACAATATAAAAAAATTGAAAAAATTAGCTATTGTGTTTTCAATCGACTTGCGACATGAAAGCGCGAGACTCCGCCCACTTTTTTGTGCCGTTCTGTCTGCGTCTCTTCAAATATCACTGTGCTCGCGTGGTCGCGCACAAATATGAGGGCGGAGTTTTGCGTTCTCATGTCGCAAGTCGATTGAAAACACAGTAAAGAGAAACACGAGAAATGAAAGAAAAAAGTGGCAAGAGGGGAGGTGGCGAAAAATGGCAAGAATAGCAAGATAGCCTAGGGACCACAAAGAGAGGTGGGCGGGGCGTTCCGATTTTTCTACCCAGCGCGTTTTTGGATCGTGGTGCAATATTGCGATTCTGTAACGCGGATACTACTGGTATAACCATTCATGTTAAGATGCTCCCTTATGTAATCGACCACGAGGAATCGATTGGTAGTATCAGATTTGCTGAAAAATCATTAGTTCCACCCGAAATCAAAAAAAAAATGAAGCGAAAGTTAGAAAATGAAAGTTTTAGGGTCTTTCAATGTTGAGTCCCACTCTTTTTATTACTGATTCCTGTAGTTTTTTATGTGCTGAATTCGAAAATGCAGTTGGTTTTTAAGTTTTAGTTCCCCCTTTTAGGTTTTTTTCAGTCAAAGTGGGAGGAAATTCATCTCGATTTTTTAAGTGATGGCCTATCTTTTTTATTTTAGAAACCAATAGAACAATCAATTATAAGGTCAAGGCCAAAAATTTAGAGCGATTGATCGACTTTAAAGTACTTTCCTACCTCCTAAAGTGATCGGCTAAAAACCAATTTTCTGGTTTTTTGCAATTTTGAAAGTGATGTCGGTCGAGTCCCATTGTTTTTCTGACGGATTCGGATTCTACAGCCTTTTTTTTTGCTTTTCACAGATTTTCAAGTTTTAATCCCCCTTTTAGGTTTTTTTTCACTTTTCTGGGTAAATTTTGTACATTTTATGCATGAACTAGCATCAATTTCATCTGGCAGCGACAGCGAGGAGGCAGTGAGGCGGCGACCATATGTAGGAAAAAGAAGCTGCGCGCTAGAGTGGCGGTGTGGCGCAATTTAAAACTCTTGATTTGCGATCAGTCTATAAGGCGTTTTTCTATAAGGGGTGCTAAGCCGATCCTTGGTGGTCAATATCAGCTAGGGGGGCGGGCTATTGTGAAAACAAAAAAAGTTGCAACGCGGTGTTTGCGTACTTTCAAAATTCAAACGAAAATGGGAACAACCCTCTTCATTTCCCATGCTATTTCTTTCATTGCCGTTTGAATTTTAAAAGTACGCAAACACCGCGTTGCAATTTTTTTGTTTTCACAATACAATGGTCAATTACCAAGTTGCCTGTCCTTCTAATAGAGCCTGACATCCAGGCTTTCTCGGAAAATTCCGAAAAGGAGGCTACCCCGAATCCGAACTGTCCCAAATCACAAATCAGAACTGTCCTGAATCAGAACTGTTCGTATCAGAACTGTCATAAATCAGAACTGTCCTGAATCAGAACTTTTCGAATCAGAACTGTCCTGTATAAGGACTGTCCTTTATCAGAATTGCCCCAAAGCAGAACTGTCCCGAATCAGAACTGCCCTAAATCAGAACTGCCCCGATTCAGAACTGTCCCGAATCAGAACTATTCAATAAGCATGCTTAAGGCCTAATATGTTGTTTTTTCATATTGTCGGCCCGCCAAAATGGTCAAACGCGCTCCGCTGAACTCAACGCTATGCGATTTTCATTTTGGTCTCCAAATTATTTATTTCCACGTATAAATTCAACGTGAAATGGAATAATTTGGAGACCAAAATGAAAATCGCATAGCGTTGAGTTCAGCCGAGCGCGTTTGACCATTTTGGCGGGCCGACAATAATAAAACAAATTTTATTTAAAACTTATACAGGGTAGTTCTGATTTGGGGCAGTTCTGATACGAACAGTTCTGCTTCGTGACAGGTCTGATTCGGGACAGTTCTGATACAGGACAGTTCTCATATGGGACAGTTCTGAAACGAACAGTTCTGCTTAGGGACAGTTCTGATTCGGGACAGTTCTGATACAGGACAGTTCTCATATGGGACAGTTCTGAAACGAACAGTTCTGCTTAGGGACAGTTCTGATTCCGGACAGTTCTGATTTAGGACAGTTCTGATACGGGAACGTTCTGATTCGGGGTAGCAAAAAATTTTTTTTTTCTTTCAAATGTTACAAGCCTGGCTGAATCAAAAACTATTTTTGATCTTTTCTCATCTCTAAACTGTTTTTTATTAGACCTGTTCCTCTTCCTCTTTTTTCCTCTACCCAGAGGCAAACAAATCTAATCCTCGAGAGCGTTCATCCCACGTGTCCCGTGTGGCGCAGGCGGTAGCACGCTTGCCCGTCGATCTTTTATTTGGCCGCGGGTGCTGAGTTCGACCCCGCCATGCGCCTTTGACACAGACACACAAAGATCCTCAGTTACAAACCCAAACGGAATTTTA
The DNA here is from genome assembly GCA_963572235.1 of Caenorhabditis japonica. Classification (NCBI taxonomy): domain Eukaryota; kingdom Metazoa; phylum Nematoda; class Chromadorea; order Rhabditida; family Rhabditidae; genus Caenorhabditis; species Caenorhabditis japonica. The sequence goes on from OY754342.1 coordinate 6,547,001, forward strand.
TATATAAGGATGATAGTCAAAAAAGTGAAATCGTATGTCTTACTAAACGGTACTAAAACGGATCCGAAACGGATGGGACGTGGAATGGATCCACGCAGGCGTGGGGGAGGATGGAACATATATGGAGAACGCGTGGATCCGTGGGAGAACGGAAACATATCGGATCTTATATGGATCCACGTGTCCCTCGTGGAGGGCGCGTGAAATTTTTTTGACGTTATGGAGAATGAATCCGCGTTCATCTGAAGCTGGGCGCGTGGATGTCAGCAGGCTTTCTCGGAAATAAAAATGTCTCTTCCGAGTTCCGTCGGAAATTTCCGATTTTGTAATTTTCTCTTCCGATGTTCCGACGGAATTCCGAATTTTTCATTTTTATTTCCGAATTTCCGTCGGAATTCCGAAATTTCAAATTTTCGTTCCGATTTCCGTCGGAATTCCGACTTCCGATCGGAAAAATCGGAAATGAACCTGAATAGGTCCATCAAATCTTAAATGAATCACGAAAAAGTTTAAAAAACTGAGGAAAGATACGTAAACTCGTGTTTTTAATAGGAAATTTGTGTCATGGTCCATGGACATGATCGAATTTTTTCCAAAAAAAAAAACGATTTTTCGTACCAAATTTCGACAGAAAAACATGTTTTTTCCAACATCGGAAAAAAAATTATTTCCGACGGAAACGGAATTATTTTCGGAAATCACAAGCCTGGCTGAATCAAAAACTATTTTTGATCTTTTCTCCTCTCTAAACTGTTTTTTATTTGACCTTATCCTCAACCCAGAGGCGAACGCAACGGCATGTTGCCAGCCGCTAACAAATCTACTCCTCGATAGCGTTTATTCCGCGTGTCCCGTGTGGCGAAGGCGGTTAAACGCTTGCCCGTCGACTTTTTATTTGGCCGCGGGTGCTGAGTTCGACCCCGCCATGCGCCTTTGACACAGACACACAAAGATCCTCAGTTACAAACCCAAACGGAATTTTATATATAAGGATGATTTTGCCTCAGAACGGAATCGGAAATTTTTTCGGAAGCGAAATTGCCTCGGAACCGGAATCGGAAATTTCCGACAGCGGAATTCCGACGGGATTCCGACTTTTCGGAGAGGCTACCCCGAATCAGAACGTTCCCGAATCAGAACTGTCCTAAATCAGAACTGTCCGGAATCAGAGGCCGTATTCATCAACATTTACCAGGTAAACACATTTACCTTGGTAAATATTTACCAGGTAAATTAGTAGGTAAATGATTTACCTGGTAAACGCATTTACCATATCCACGAAGCAATTTACCAATGGTAAATATTTACCGTGAAAAAATTAGTGGTGCACTAATTATTTCTATCGATTTTTGACTTTCTTCAGCTATTTTTAACTTTCTTTTTTTTTTGTAAAATAATTGGTAACATTTTTGAATACTTAAAATTATTCTTCTTTTCGGTAGGATTTTTAAAAATTATTTTTAATTTTTAATCCCAGCCCAAGGAGGACACTAAGTTCGTCGAGCGTTGAAAATTTTTTGGTGTGAAAATGTGATAAATTTTTGTGATAAACTGCTTTCAAAATTTATTTGAAAGAAAATCCTTCAGACTGTAACTTTGTACGACTGCTCTGTCACAGATCATTCTCCATCTGTGAAATCGATAAATTGCCGAAAAATTGGCATTTATCAATATTCCAGGGCATTTATTTTAAATAGGTTTCTACATTTCTCTGTATTCCAACATTACTGAGCAATTATCGATTTTTGTCAAATTATGGAGAAATTTTCACTTTGCGAAATTTAATAGAGGAAGAGTGAATATTCCGTTGCGATTTTTTTGTTTATCACCAAACAACGATTTTTCGTCTTTCTAGTCAAACTATTTTAATTTTTTGGAAAAGTCGAAAATCTAAGTAAATATATTTTAAAAAATTAGACGCTCATAAAACAATACTTTTAGTGAAGAAATGAACACAAAAATAAACAAAACAGTCAAAATTTGAATAAAAAATAAAAAGGTAAATGCCATTTACCGACACCAACTGGAGGTAAATGTTTTTTGCGAGGTAAACACATTTACCATTTACCTTGAAGTTTGATGAATACCAAAATGTGTTTTGTTTCTCTGGTAAATCATTTACCAAGACCATTTACCCATTGGTAAATGTTGATGAATACGGCCTCAGAACTGTCCCTAAGCAGAACTGTTCGTTTCAGAACTGTCCCATATGAGAACTGTCCTGTATCAGAACTGTCCCGAATCAGACCTGTCACGAAGCAGAACTGTTCGTATCAGAACTGCCCCAAATCAGAACTACCCTGTATAAGTTTTAAATAAAATTTGTTTTATTATTCTCAGTACGTTTGTTGCAAATCGGTCCAATAGAAGTAGGAGAAAAAGTTGGTGACATGAAATCTCACACACATACTGACAAACTTCAGTGCTTAATAATAGTAAAGATAAAGATAAGCCTATGGGCTTTTATTTTTCAAAGGGGTCTCAAGGGTGGGCTTATATTACAGGTGGGCTTTTATTACAGGGTGGGCTTCTATTTTTCAACACTCTTTTTTCCACATCAAGAAAAAACTTCAAGACCCAACAACAATTTTCATAATATCAAATTCTGATTGCGTTTATTAGTTCGTTCACTAATTCAAGAGCACTAAAAACATAAAATAGATGTTTGTAACTTTAAAAATAATAGTTCTCATAATCCACTTGTGTGCTGCTTCAAATATCTGCTTTTATTTTACCACAAAATTTTCCAAAAAACGGAAATCATTCTAGATGATTTCTGAAAAAACTCAACCTATTGCTCGATGTTAATACACGGCCTCTTTGGGTACAATTGCTGATTAGTTACGCCATCTTTTTTTGGTATAAAGTTTGCAAATTTGGTACCCAAAGAGCAGCCGTAACCATAAAGAACGCGTACCAAAAGAGAGAGGAAACCAAAGGTCCGGGACACATTGAGTGTTGGCTACAATTGCATGATGGGCTTTTATTAAAGGGTGTGCTTCTATTACAGGGTGGGCTTCTAATACAGGTGGGCTTATAAAAAAGTATTTACGGTATCTTACTGCACGGTACTGTACGTTGATTTTGGTCCGATGTACTCAGTGGTTTGTAAAAAAAACCTGGCAGTTATTCTGGTATATGAGTGAACTAGTATCTTTACTATCTTTCTTATACACAGGTTTTGCGCGATAGGCCTATAATAGGTTGCGCGATAGGCCTATCGAGTACCCGCGAAGGACCCTATAATAGGCCTATAATAGGCTTATCGCGGTTGACTTTCGCCTATAATAAGCTTATCGCGGTCACCAATAAGCCTATTGTAAGCCATAAATAGGCCTTTCGCGGACATTCAAAACTCGTCGGTAAGCTCATTATAGGTGCTCCCAGGCCGATATACCTGCTCTTTAAGCTCAAATTTATTTGTATTCAAGGCAGTTTATTTGCAATATTGATACAATGTTGATAAAAATGACAAATTTATTGCGAATTAAATAATAAAAAAAATGCTTGAGGAGTATTTCACGAAACAGCAAAAAAAGGCAAAAAAAAACTTCTCCAAAACTCGGGAAATTCTCTGATTGACCTGAAACATCGGGAAATGGAGACAAAAATACTCCTGAATATGCTCAACCAGTTTTGTACCGAAATATTGAAATTTTAGTCTGAAATTTTTGAAATCGAAATTTTATTTTAATTTTTTTGAGCATATTCAAGCGTATTTTCGCCCTTATTCCCATATATTTCAAATTACTCAGAGAATTTTTTGAGTTTTCACGCAGTTTTTTTTTCGCTTTTGCTCCATTTTCGCTGTTCCGTGAATATCCTCCATGATTGATGATTCGTTTCCCATTCCTCCAATCGCAGTCGTCTCCATATCCGAACGCGTCGCCACCATCGCTGCATATCGGGTAGAAGGCCACGAATTGAAACAAATATAATTTTAAAAAATTTGTCATAACTTACTTGTGAGGTTCGACCTCAGTTTTCGTCATATTTTGTTTAATTTTTTTTTATTTTCTCGTTTTCTCTTCTTATTTCAATTTTTCGCACTTTTCATGATTCTCGCTCTGTGAATTCTTCAGAATTAAATGAAAAACCCAAAAAGTGCACAAATGCCAGCAGTTTTTTTTCCTAGAATTAAATTAAACAAAAAAAAATTATTTTTTTCAAAAGAACAAAAGTTAATGGGGTTATTCACGGAGCCAGCAAAAAACTAGCAAAAAATTCAACGAAAACTCGGAGAATGCTCATATCGCTCTGAAAATTTGGGAAATCATTTAAAAAATACTCTCGGACATTCCTAGAAAATTTCAATATCGATTTTTGAACATTTTCTGAAATAAAAATCGCTATTTTTTAAATCAATGTTTCGGTCTAAATTTTTCTGGGGGTGTCTGAGAGTATTTTCAAAATGATTTCTCAAAGTTTCAGATCGATTCTCCGAATTTTCGCTGAGTTTTTTTTTCTATTTCATGCTTTTTTTGCTGGTTCCGTGAATAACCCCATAATTAAAATTCTTTTTTTTTAATGAGTGTTTTGCTCTGATTTTTCTAAACTGGCGTTTGTGTACTTTTTAATAATTTCTTTCAATTAATTCTGAAGAAATCAAGGCATGACATTTCCGAAATTTATCCAATTTTTACAACACGAAGTAAAAACTCACTTTAAAATCGTTGGCACGGCGTTTAACGGTGTCGGGTGGATGGCGAATGGGTGGCGTCGGGCAATCTGAAATTATAAAATATTGAAGGAATAACGAGAACGGTGCGAATTTGTTTTATCGAGAAAAATCGATAAATGTTTATTTGACAAGATATTTTATTTTCAATCGACTTTTCAATTGTTTTCAATTGAAGAGTCGATTGAAAACATTAAATTTTTAAATTTTCTGACCATATTCGTAAATTTCCTCGCGAGACATCAGAAGAATTCAAAAATCAGAAAAAATTCAGCAGTCTCACGACGAAATTTACAAATAATTTCAGAAAATATATCGAAGAACTTATTTTTTGGCAATATTCGTAAATTTCCTGTAAATTCTATCGAATTTCAAGAGGAAATTTACGGATCTCCAGATATTTGAAATCTCACGGTAAAAATCAGCATTTTTGATAAAAAAAATTATGTTTTTTATAAAACAAAAAAATAAGAAAATAATTCTTTTCCCACAATTTATCTCGAAATGCCAATTTTTACGAATGCGCAACAACAGGAAAAAACAAGCACAATTTATATTTATTAAAATAAAAATAAAAGATTATTAAAAAAACGGAAAAGAGTTAAATGCGACGGCAAAAAATTAATTTAGGCCAAAAAAATGTGGTTTTTTGAAAGTCGCTGACGAGATAGTCTAGCCATAGAGCGCGTTTGCATTGACCTACAAATAGGCCTACCGCGGTCGCCGCACACCGCGTCCGCGATAAGCTTATTACAGTAGGGTAGGCGCTGCCGCCCGCGATAGGCCTATTATAAGCTTATAATAGGCCTATATTTGGCCTCAACCTATTATAGGCCTATCGCGCAAAACCTGTGTATATAAAAACCCAGATCGGGATGTCTGTGCGCGTCCGCACTTGCCTTTTTGCAAGAAAATGCAGTGAACAAAACACGAACCTTGACATTAGGATTTGTATTCAAGCGCACTACCGACTGAGCCACAGAGAACAGAAATCTTCTCAAAACAGAGTGCGTATAAATGAATGAGGGAGAGTGGAACGTAAAAAAATAGAATGTGGCGACGAAGTCGCCAATAGGCTGCGTCAGCAGCCGCGCAGGACTGCGCAGCAGGCTTGTTACTAATAAAATTTTTCTGTGTGTCTGTCTGTCTGTGTATGGGTATGTTCGCGGTGCTGGGGCAGTCCCCAGAAGTCCGTGGAAAGCCAAAATTGGAAATCTGAGTCTCCTGAATGCCGCGATGATGCCCGTCTTTTCCAAATTTTGATATCATTATTTTGAAGGGTACTTTACTGTTAGGCCCCTCAACATTATTTTTTTTTCTATGTACACGTTATCCATTTCTACATTCAAATGATATCCGGCAGGAATCTCCGGGTCGTTTGAAATGTGACATCACACACTGAAGAGGTTTTCACCGGCGCGATGTTCAAGTGGTTGTAGTCTAGGCTGGCGTGTGGGAGGTCAGAAGTTCGAGTTTTACTGTGTTTTTTTCTTTTTTGCAACGATTTTTTTTTAGTTAATGTCAATTTAGCTGACAAAATTCAAGTATCTCCGCCCTGAATCCATTAAAATATTGGAATACGCATTAGAATATTTGAATGCCAAGGCTCGGTCCGAAGAGTTTTGTCCAATTTGAACATATCTGAGTACGGTTGTTTTTTAAAGTTCTTGCACAATGCAACGGGTTAAAGACACCAAACAGTGGTTTTTTTGCTGCACTGAATAGGTGCGTGGCATTTTTTTTTTGCAATCAATATACGAAAACGAAATGACAGGCACACATAAAAACATTGATGTTTTAATTGATTCGACTTTGGGTACTTACTCAATGTTTCTTTTGACGTACAGTAAAACTCTTTCAAAAATCAGGAAGATTCGCGCGTCTCCAAGCTTACCCAGAAGGTTTTTGACGGCGATAGCCGTCAACAACCTTCTGGTATTAACTAGTATAGAATTGTGTCGAAATAGAACTTGACACAAAATAGAACCGCGTGGAATAGAACTGTTCCGAAATAGAACCGCGTGAAATAGAACCCAGTCAATAAATCGAAAACAGGTCACGCCACTGAGTGGAACTTTTTCTGTTTGGCTTTTTATTCAATAGTCTTCACCCAGTTGTGCTAAAACGCGCTAAAACGATGTACAGTTCTATTTCACACGGTTCTATTTCGCGTCAAGTTCTATTTCGGCACAGTTCTATTTTGAAAAGGCTCTATTTCGAGGTAGCGCCTATTAATCAGATAAGTCCCCCACTTCCTTTTTATATTTTTCATATCAATATCGCCTTCCGCTATATCAGAATAGCCCCCGCCGTATCAGACCAGAAACACAACAAGCAAAAATCGACCGACATCGAAATGCAATCCCAACTAATTGAAGCCTCTAATAGAAGTGCACCATTCATAGCTCTTTCTACCATATTTGTCGCTTTCCGATAAGGAAAAGCTTTGAATCAGAACTTTATTAAACCAGAACTGTCCCGAATCAGAACCGTTTTCTTTCCGAATGGATACGTGTCAAAAGTGTTGTAGAATAATAAGCTGAATCAAATTCTCCAGTACAGAACAAGTTTATGAAATACCGTATTTACTCTATTTATCCGGCATGCCAGCTTATTGTTTGAGGGGGTGCTACAATATAGAACTCGCACAGAATAGAACTGCTACGGAATAGAACTGCGGGAAATGGAACTGACTGAAATGAAACTGTACTAAAAAAACAACTGCACGAAATAGAATTCAGTGCCTCACAATGTACAACGAAAAAATTATTTGAGTTGTTGGAGCGGTTCTGGGTCGGTACAGCTTAATTTCAGGCGGTTCTATTTCGCGCAGTTTCATTACGTAGCAGTCAGTTCTATTCCGTGCGAGTTTTTCGCGGAAACCTTCGACTAGTCGGCGAATACATCATCAACCTCGCTCTACTGCAAAATTCCTGTGAAATATTGTTTCACTTGCAAGATTAACTCGAGTTCTAGTTTTTATACTTTTTATTAACGGAAAATGACGTATCCACGACGAATTGCAGGTATAATTTGAATTTTTGCTTCAAAACAGGCGCACTATTGTTTTTTCAATCGACTTGCGACATGAGAACGCGTGACTCCGCCCACATTTTTTCGCGCGACCACGCAAATACAGTTCGATTCGAAGAGAAGCAACGAAAACATGTCTTTTTTTCTCTCGTTCTCATGCTGCAACTCGATTGAAAACACAATACACTGTTGAAAATTGAAAAGTGCCGTAGAGCGAGGCTGATGATGCATTCGCCGATTATAAACTAAAGTTTCAAAGTGTTCATTGGATAAATGACACTATAAATAGTCCATAATTCACTGCCCCCAAAAGCGGAAAAGCGCAAAACAACATTGGCTGGCGCACTTTGCGTTTTCAGACGCAGAGATACAGAATTTAGCACAACACCTCTCCGTCTCTAATCTCTAATGCGTGCAGGTAGAGCGCAATTGCATCTTACCTCGCCGAAATATTTTTTCTGTGAAATGTTTAAATTTTTTGCTATATTTCTGTGAAATGTTTAAATTTTTTAATGAAAGTTCCTTGACAAAGTGCAAAAGAAACAAAAAAATCACATTGTATATCAGAAATTCTGAAATTCTGTGGCAGATGAGGAATTGTCCGATATTTCAAAGCTATGTCTAAGACATTAGGAATACTGAGCCCATTCGGCTGAAAATTTGAAAAAATATGATTTTTCCGTTATTCCGATTTTTTTATATTTCGTCCTCATTTCTCCACCGATTTCATTGCACGACCTCGTAAATTGTCGAATGTACCTGTATGAACAAACGTATCTAGAAAAAATAACAAAAAAGGTTTCCAAATGAATAAAAAAATTGAGAAAACCACATTTCCTGTTGAAAATGAGCGCTCGTCGGCAAGCGCGCCAAGGCACGCAAAGTGCGCTAAGCTTGCTGGCGCTTTCCCGCTTTTGGGGGCAGTGTAATTGTCTCTATGGCTATTGTAAATGTTATTTACAGGGTGCGTCAAAATTACGTGCACTAAACTTTCACGTTATGGCAACGCGTGCTGATGCACTTTTCGTGCGCACAATATTCGATTTTTATTTTCATTATTGCATCATTTTTCTATACCAGGAAGACGGAGCGTCTCCTCACACGGAAAAGTACACCCAGGACTGGTGCAAAGCCCACTTGCCGGCGTTCATAAAGAAGGATAAATGGCCTGTATCGTATCCGGATCTAAATCCGCTCGACTTCTCCATCTGGAGAGTACTTCAAAATATAGTATGTGCAAAACCCCATTCTAGTCTGGAAGCTTTCAGAGAAGACTTTTGTCGAAGAATGGGACAAATTGAGTACCTCCGTGCCACGGTGGAATCTTACCCACGACGTCTTCGTTCTGTCATTGCCGCCAAAAAAGGCCGAATTTAGTAATCTTTTGGCATTATATTTCTAAACTATTGAATAAACTTTCTGTTGATTTTCATGTGTCTTGGACTTCCACTTTTGTCATGATGCGCGTTTGAAGTAGTGCACGTAATTTTGACGCACCCTGTACGACGAGGGGAATCATTTACTGCTCTCATTTACCGCGTGGTAAACGTTCATGAATACGGCCTCAGATTTCCCTATCCCCGAATTTCTTACCAGGCCACCGCGGCTACCGGCTATACCTCCTCTTGTGGACCGACACCTCACGGGTTCCGACGGCCCTTATGTTTTGCACGGGAAAGGGGCGAGGAGTAGCGTGGTGACATCAGTTTTTCGTGGATTTTATTATTTTAAGACGTAATTTCACGAAAACTTACTTCATATGTCTGCCGTGGGATATAAGCCCCCCACCCCAGCATAAACAATTATAGTCCCTCATTATCGTAGTCCTCTGACTATCTCGAATCAAAACGTTTCCAAATCAGAACTATGGTAAAGGTGAAATCAGCAACATGATTGGAAAAGAAAAAAAAGATTTTATGAGCCACAAATGTCGAAAATGAATTATGTGGTATTTACTCTAACTGGCCGGCATCCAAGCAGGAGGTTCAAACAAGTGGGTACTACGGTGTAGAACTCGCACTGAATTGAACTGCTACGGAATAAAACTGCGCGAAATGGAACAGTCTGAAATTAAGCTGTACCGACCCAGAACCGCTCGAACAACTCGAACAATTATTTCGTTGTACATTGTGAAGCCCTGAGTTCTATTTCGTGCAGTTGTTTTTTTGGTACAGTTTATTTATTTATTTATTTATTTATTGATTTCGTAAACAAAATCAATAGAATGAAATCCGGTCCCAACCCGTAAGAGTGGGGCTCGGAAGATAGAATACAATTATATATCACAGGAAAAATACATGGGAGAATGTGTACGAATACACGGTATATATATAAAACAATTGTACGTGTAAACTTAAAAATTAGGTAGTTGGCCCGTTTTATTCAAAACGGCCGGGTTCCTAATAAAAATAAGACAAAGACGGAATATAACAACGAGTTTATCTACAAAAAACACACCGCAAAGAGGGAAAAACAACCAAAACGAAACAGAAACGAGCACTTAATGGCCAATGGGGCCGCTCAAAATAAATAATATCCACGTGGCACTAAATCGCGTGAACTCACGTGAAATTAAAATACTTTTATTTTCTATTATTTGTGGCGCTTAATAGCGTGTATGGCGGTCTAGACAGAGTGCCGTGGCGCTGATACGTGTAGGCCGATAATAAAGGAGTTTTGGGTGGGTGACTTGCCCAAGGCAACTTCCCCCCCGTCCGACAAACCGGACCCCTGGCCGGTGCTGGCACAATACACGTCCACGCGACTTACATTCTTCTCATAACATGACCAGCCTTTTCGCTCTTACTAGCTTACTCTACTGCCACGTTAGAACAACAACAATCCTACAAATTCTCAATCCCTAACCTTAAAACCTACTTCCTAGTCTTAACAGGACCTAATTCACTCACAAAATCCTAACCTTAAGAAAAAATCTAAACATTTCCTAAACTCAAAACGGATAGGACCAAACCTATTGGCTTCCTAATATACAACACAAAACAACGGATAAGTGTAACATACGTCATAACCATTAATGAAAAATATCACTTATCAGCACTGACGTGGCGGCGACGTTCCAGTCTTCTTGCACGGGTCCGTAGCCAAGCGTCCACGTCTCTCCATGACTCTTTTCCGCTCCGAGATCGGCCCAGCCGTCGATTCGTCACTGATTCATGCTCCGGCACTGCCATGTCCCTGCAGTCAACCAGACACTCCATCGAATCAACTGGCTCCGACGCCGATAATGAAATTGACGACAACCGTTCCCTGTCCAGTTTCACCGTATAGACACCGCCGTGTCTGTTTTCCAACGTTCTTCTGAGAGACAAATCCGTGTTTTCAACATGGAATTTGCTCTTTACGCTTCTCCTCGCACAGTTGACTACTCGTTTTCGCGCCTCTCGTCTCCCTTTCTTGGCTACCATGTACCCGTCCGACATAAGTCTCGTTTGTTCTCGTGAAACCAAGCGTTCTTCGTCTTGACCCATCCTGTCCATCGTCGCTTGTGCAGCCTTCAGCGTACACTTTGCCCATTTTCGCGATTCTACACCGATCACTTGAATCCTCTTGATGACCAACGGGTTCGACACCACCCCTATCCTCTTTCTTTCTTCATTGTTCAAGCACAGGCTCGTCGGCACACCCTCTTTCTCCGCTTCCATTCGGATGAGCTGCCCGAGACCTGCTTTCGCCTTCGCTCTAATCTGAGCACAACTCTGTGGTCGCTCTCCAATGTTCTGCGCTGTCCGCGGCACTGCTCTTTCCGCCTTCCACTTCAAATCGACACCAATAACCTCGAACGAATTTGTTCCCAACAGGAAAATGTCCAGTTCGTTTTCAACTAGCTGAAACACTACGACTGCTTTTCGTCCTCTGATCGCGATCTTAACTTTGATCTGCTCTCTCACCGGCATCACGGTTTTCGACGCATCGCATAGATCGAAGTTTGGCTTCGCCAACACTTCCACATCTTTCTTCCAATCAAGACACCTTCTCTTCAATCGCCTCCAAGCTCCTGTGGAGATGACCGAAACGACCGCACCACTGTCGATCGCGAATCTTCTTTTCTGCCCTAAGATTTCCACCATCTCGATCATCGTTCTTCCTTTTGATTTCTCCACTGTGCCCACCTTCTGCACTGGCATCGACGTACATTGTCTTACCACGTGGCCAACACCTCCACAACGGAAACATTTTGTGTTTGCACTGTCTCGACTGATTTCCTTTCGATTTGGCTCTGACTCTTCCTTCTGCTCTTCCTCCCGCGCACTTTTCCGTCGATCATCAACTTTGCCCTTCCACCATTCTGCTCGTGGCATCTGATTCTCGTAATTCCGTCTGGTCGCCCTTCGTTTTTCATTTTCTTGTTGCAATACAATATCTTTGAGTTGCTCGTACTGATACCTCAACGGAATTTCCAGGCGTTTCATGATGAGCATGCGGTGAAGAGTATCGTCGTCTCTCGCTGCCATCATGAGTTTGGTTGTTCGCATCTGCGACAACGTTTCCTCGCCTACTTCTGGATACGCCAACCTCGACCACTTTTCTACTTCAATCAAGTATTCCCACATTTCCTCTGACTTTTCTTTTCGGAGTCCATCAAACTCGTTCAGCGCCTCCGCCTTACTGTCTCCCTGTCGTTTCCTCAATTTCCCTTGGAACTCCTCGAACAAGCTTGTTATCGATCTTCCGTACCTTTCCGGCAACGACTTGAACAAGGATTTCGCAGCGCCCTCCAGAAATTTGTCTTCCAAAATAGCCACGAGTTCGTCATCCCTGTTTGCCACTTGACCGTACTTTAACAGAAACGCTCGTTTGAACTCTCCAAACTCTCCAGTTCCATCGAAAACTTTTGGTTCCGGCAACGCCGATGATTTCATCATTCGACTCATGCATTCGACCATTCCCGTCATCTCGCTCCTTGCAGACCCGGCCACACTGATCTCCTTTCTTCTCCTTCCGTTTCCCGTTGTTTCACTGGACTCTTGCTCTTGCTTCCAATGGCTCACTTTACCATTTTTCCGAAACCATCCCAACTCCCTTGTCGCTTGCTGCAAGCTTTCACTCAACTCTTCCGCAGTTTTCCTCTCCTTCTCGACTGCCCTTTGCGCCCTGCGCAATAACTTCTCGGCTCTGAGCTTCTCTGCCTCACACTCCCGAATGCGTGCCTCGAGTCGCTCGTTCTCCGCCTTCAACCGAATCAGCTCATTCTGATGGTTTTCGCAACTACCCCTTCTCGAGCTTCTGTCCCCTGGACCTGCTTGCTCACACAGTTCTCTCAGCTCCTCAACTGTTTCCAGATCTTGCTCCCTCATCAGCCTGAGCACTGCTCGTGACCATTTGTCACGACCGATTTCTTCGAATCGCTCCCACAGTTCCTTCCTGAACTCTTCGATAGGTCCAACTATCATCTCCCGCTGCCTCTCTGTGCATCTTTGAACCGAGAGCAGTTTTTCCATCACCAGCTTTTCTACTTTTTCGGCCGTATCCACGAACCGCGCAAAGTTTTTCCACAGCTTCCTCCTCTGCTTGACACTCATGTGCCGCTCCTCGATGCTTAACTCCGAGCCTTTCGTCACGCTCGTCCGAGTTCCGTCCATCACATCCAGTGGCATCTCGACTTTCGTCACTCCGCTCTCGTTGTCCTCCATCTTCGTCTGTCGACTTCCCAGTCACCGCAGATTGTTTATCCAAACAATCAGATCAGCGTTTTTCACGATGATTATCCAATCAAAGTGTATCGAATTATTTAGATTCCTCCACAATTACGGGTGTTTATCCAAACAACCGGTACAATGCGTGGGCTCCTCCAAAAAACTCGACAGGGAAGGAAAACAACAGCGGTTCGGCCCCCAAGTTGGCCCGTTTTATTCAAAACGGCCGGGTTCCTAATAAAAATAAGACAAAGACGGAATATAACAACGAGTTTATCTACAAAAAACACACCGCAAAGAGGGAAAAACAACCAAAACGAAACAGAAACGAGCACTTAATGGCCAATGGGGCCGCTCAAAATAAATAATATCCACGTGGCACTAAATCGCGTGAACTCACGTGAAATTAAAATACTTTTATTTTCTATTATTTGTGGCGCTTAATAGCGTGTATGGCGGTCTAGACAGAGTGCCGTGGCGCTGATACGTGTAGGCCGATAATAAAGGAGTTTTGGGTGGGTGACTTGCCCAAGGCAACTAGGTGCCAATAAATTATAAGATAAAGTAAGGGAGATACTTACAAGGGACTTTCGAAATGGTAAGGGTTCAGAATTTTCTATTAATTGGCATACTAGTACTTTCGAACATCCTGTACACGAATATCATAGTGGTTATCTGCAGAGATTCCTCCAAGTCTGAAAATTTTTGGTCTGAAAATTCTAGGTTTTCCCACCACATTTTGCGCCTCGCGCTCTCCCATTTTCTTCACTGCTACCTTTGCAGTAGCTTCGGCAAGCAGGGATGGGTGAGTGGGTAGCGCAGTTGAATGGTAATCAAGAGTTCACGAGTTCGAACCCACCTTTCTTTGTTTATTTTTTATTTTTCGTTTTAAACTTATTTTTTTGGTCAGATGTTGGGAAAAATAATTTAATTTTTTCTAAATTTTTATTGCGTTTGAAATTGACTTTTTTTTAAAGTTTGGAAATATTGAGGAAGTTCTTGAATATATTCATATATGAAACTTCATATTTGGAACTTTGTCCAGTTCAACAAGCTTGCCATGGCAGAATCGGATCAGATTGGGCTTGCCAGAGAGCTGCACTACGTCATTATAGACTACCATTTTGAGAGACTCTTCATCATCGGGAGATCAGACTGCAACAAAAGTATGGTTTTTCTTTAATTTGAATACGAAACCTACTTGTATCTTTGATATCATCTTCAAAATTTGTGAAATATTCTTTCGTGGAAATTTGATAAGTTCCATTCTTGACTGACTCATAAACCATAATGATATAATCAGCAATATCTGACCTGATCGATTTACACTGATCGAAAAAAAAGTTCTAAAAAATTCGAAGAATTTGCAAGAAGCTCCCAGAGAATTATGTGGGAATTTCTGAAACTTTCTGGAATTTTCTTGAACAGTATAGAATTTTCAAGAACTTCCTCAATATTTCCAAACTTAAAAAAATCAATTTAAAACGCAATACAAATGTTGAAAAAATTAAATTATTTTTCCCAACATCTGACCAAAAAATAAGTTTAAAACGAAAAATAAAAAATAAAAAAGAAAGGTGGGTTCGAACTCTTGAACTCATGATTACCATTCAACTGCGCTACCCACTCATCCATCCCTGCTTGCCGAAGCTACTGAAAAGGTAGCAGTGAAGAAAATGGGAGAGCGCGAGGCGCAAAATGTGGTGGGAAAACCTAGAATTTTCAGACCGAAAATTTTCAGACTTGGGGGAATCTCTGCAGATAACCACTATGATATTCGTGTACAGGATGTTCGAAAGTACTAGTATGCCAATTAATAGAAAATTCTGAACCCTTACCATTTCGAAAGTCCCTTGTTAAAGCCGAGACAATGATTTATCGAGAAGGGCAAGAAATTTGGAAGGAGGGAGAAAAACCGGGGTGTTTGCTGTCACTGCATTCCAGATAGGAACTACCTGGGCGAAAAAGTCCTTGTTCGACTTGGAAACGCGCAGAAGATTCATAGGGCGGCGAGGTGAAGACGAAATTTTAATAAAATTGCCTATATTGGGGAAATGAGCGGTGTTGGAAATTATTTTGTATAGAAGCCAAAGTTGGGTTTTAAGTCTTCGGTGTTTTATGGATGAGATGTTGAGAGTGGACAAGCGATATTCGTAAGAAGAGTAAGTCAAGTTGCAACGTTGGTGAACTTTAGCAGAAAAAAGCGAAGAGGTTTTTCAAGTTTGGCTGCAGCAAGCGAGTTGGGGCGAGGGGAAAAAACTGCTGAACCGTATTCAAGTATTGGAAGAACATAAGTCTTGAAGAGATTGGCATATAGCAAAGGATTGTTAGACTTAAAAGATTTCAAAAGTTGTTTGGATCGAAGGAGAGCTACTGAGACAATTCTGTTAATGTGGCTGCTAAAATTGATTTTGGTATCAAAAAGAATTCCGAGATCTTTGACCGAATTGGAGCAGAGAATGGGAGAACCGGCGATGAAGTACTGATGAACAGGGTTCGAGACAGGATTCAGGGGAAGAAGAGAAGTTTTTGCTTCA
This sequence comes from Caenorhabditis japonica, assembly GCA_963572235.1. Classification (NCBI taxonomy): domain Eukaryota; kingdom Metazoa; phylum Nematoda; class Chromadorea; order Rhabditida; family Rhabditidae; genus Caenorhabditis; species Caenorhabditis japonica. Next base: position 6,562,903 of record OY754342.1, read on the forward strand.
GCTAGGGGGAGGCGATTATTGATGGCCCAGGTGTGAATAATATCAATAGTTTTTTGCAGTAATGCCGGGGAGCTTGAATAGATTTTTAAGTCGTCCGCAAAAGCTGTGAAATTGATTTCTTGAGGTAAAAGAGAAAATAGGTCGTTAATGAATATAAGAAACAAAAATGGACCGGACACGGAGCCCTGGGGGACACCAGAAGGGATGGGGTATCGACAGGGGTCGGAATGAAACCCTACGCGAACAGAGAATGTACGACGTGAAAGAAAACTGGTAAACCAGTTGATAAAAATTTGTGGAACACCAAATATGTCAAGTTTGCGCAGGAGGCTGTCATGGGGAACCTTGTCAAAGGCCTTTTGGAAGTCAAAGAAAACTACATCAAGATGTTTGTCCCTGTCGATAACTGATTTGTATGTTGAGAACGAGTGGAGTAGAGCAGTTGTGCAGGAACGATTTCTCAGAAAACCATGCTGGTGAATACTAAACCTATTGGAAAGAAGATTTTTAAGATCCTGACAGATTATGCGTTCCATGACGCGGGATACGGGATCAGTTAATGAAATAGGCCTATAGTTACTGGGAGAAGCTGGGTTTCCTTTTTTAAAAATGGGAATTAGCGTGGCAGATTTCCAGGATTCGGGTATAGACGCAGATACAAAACTATCTTTAAAAATAATGGATAGGGGGAGGGCCAGAGAGGTATTATCAATTCAATATTCTTGCCGGCTACAGTAAGCAGTGGCGCGAAACATCGAGGCTCCGCCCCATCAGGTCTTTTCAACTGAATTCAACTGAATTCAACTGAACGTAGATCAAAAAATGTGAGCGGGTGTGTCGCCGCAGACATGTGTCGTTATGTCTGCGTCTATTATAAAACTTTCGCGGGCGCCTATGGTAGCCGGCAAGAATATTGAATTGATAATAGCGCATTTTTTGAGAACAAGGTAGTTGGCCAGGTGAGGGGTGAATCCGCAGCGAGGGGGAAGTTTCATCAAATATTTTTCAACAACAAAGGGGGGGAATAGTTCGGAGGCAGTTCGGATAGCTGAACCGGAAACAGTAGATAAGGGTGAAGGTGGAGGCAAGGAAGAAGCAGAAACTCTTGGAGCGAAGTTACCAAGAAAGCTATTTGCGAAAAGAGAGGCCTTTTTTGGGTCAGAAGTGATTAGGGTTCCGTTGTGGGAAAGGGCCGGAATGGAATACCTAGACTGGAGACGCTTGCGAATGACGGAAATAGCTGATGGACTTTTGCAGGCAGAAAATAAGGATTTTTCTAGGCGGGAAGATTTGCGACGCAGGGAGGACATGATACGTCTGGAACGTTTCTCAAGAGCTAATACCTTGGAGTGAGAAGGACCCAATAGGGCGAAGAGACGCGCGTGGATTCTGCGTAATCGTTTGAGACAGCGAGGAAGGTTGGGTTGCGAACGGCGTGAGGGGGAAGAAAATAAAGGGGTATGTTGTCGGATTAAATCGGATATAGTTTGGACGAAGATATCATATTTGTCAGAAACGGAAACGTACGTACTAAAAATAAGGTCCCAATCAAGTGACGCAAAGCAACGGTTAAGAGCTTTGAAATCAGTTTTCCGATAGTTGAGATTAAGATACTCAGGTTTAAAAGTGTTAAGAGGTAATTTGTTGTCGGACGAAAGAACAATAGGAGGAACTGAGACAAGGAAATGGAGAGCAAGGTGATCGGAATTTAGAAGAGGAGGAAGAGGTGAGAGATCTGTAATGGGGAGGTTGTCGGAGGAGATAACCAGATCTAGGATGTTTGAAGAATGAGGAGAAATGCGGGTGGGAAAGGATACGTGTTGTGTGTAACCCCGGGAAGATACAAAGTTTTTGAAAATGTGATCGAGATCATGATCATCATAGGCCCAGTCAATAGACGGAAAGTTGAAGTCACCTAACAGGATGCAAGAATCTAGAGGCATGTACTGATCAAGGTGTGTTATGAGGGCCGCTGTTTGCAATGACGATATATTAGGAGGTCTATAAACAATAAAGAGCGAGAGGGAAGAGTAGTTTGGTAGAGAAAGGTTACAAGCTAGGATTTCGGAGTTGTGAGAAGAGTAATGGTGATCAAAATTTATATCAATTGGGGTGACTGTTATTCCAGACTTGAAGAGGAGGGCTACACCCCCACCGGATTTTTTGGAGTGAAGAGCAGGGTTTCGATCGCAGCGGAATACATTAATGTCTGGAGCCGAAGAAAATAGTGAAGAAAGAACTGAGGAGTCTAGGAATGTTTCAGTTAAAGCTAGGGCATGATAGGGAGAGTCGCGAAAAATATCAGTCAAAACAAGAATTTTAGAAAGCGAGCAAACACCCCTGACATTGGCTAGGGCTAAAGATAAAAACGAAGGAGAAGAGTTAACGAGAGAGGAAGGAGAAGAGGATCCGGCAATTATACAAAAGGACGCGGATTAGGATTTACCTTATAGTGGATGTCCTTCATCAGGTAGATCGACTTCTTAGCTTTTGTGTTTTCATCATAAACAAATTTCCGGGACTGGCGTAGTGTTTCAAGTTCGGGTTGAGTGAGATCACGGCGACATCGAGGTTTGGTTGGAATGTTGGAAAATGTAGAGTCAGAGGATTTCGCTTGATAAAAACCCGTAATGAAACGGTCCCGGTCCTCCTTGGATCCAAACTGCAATTTCACTGGTCTAAAACGGGACTTACACGGATGACGATGAACTCTCGATGGGACTGGCAGGTCATTTTTCCGTGCAAAGGATACGACAAGATCCAAATCCTTAGCATCCTGTTGTGGATCGTTGGCATCATCCGGGAGACGTTCCAGAACTGCTCGCTTAGATTTCTCTACCATTTGGAGAGTTTGGAGTGCAATCGACATCGGATCGGATGGGCAAGCAGCAGGATTGTTTAAACTGTTAGCATTCGGAGTGGGATCGGATAGTGCAGAATTGGTCTTGCCACCAGGGCAAGTGACAGGATCCGGAGTTGGGCCAAGCGGAGGAAGCGCGCTCAAGATCGGCAGGAGAGTATTGATTCGGTCACCTAATTTTTTGGTGCCGTCCTCCACCAGAGCAACGTAAAGAGATTTGAGCGACTCGGTGAGGTGCTCCACGTGGGAGCGCAGCTCCAAGTAGTCCGAATAAGGCACAAAAAGTCTAACATCATCATGAGAATTTGCATCGCGAGCATCCTCATCGGTTTCAGTTTGGCGGCGCTTCATTGGTGGTTGGCGCGGAACAAACATAGCGACAAATCGATATTGGTTGGGGTGACCACACGGTAGAGTGACCACACGGTAGAGTGACCACACGGTAGAGTCACCACACGGTAGAGTCACCACACAGTTTCATTTCAGTCAGTTCTATTCCGCACAGTTCTATTCCGTAGCAGTTGTCCCGCACGCGATGCGCGCCAGCATTTTTTCGTTTCGTCTCGCACCCTCTCGCTCTCTCGCACGGTGCATGATCAGACTCAACAGTAGATTTCTATAATTGTTAAAAGCAAGAATCTCAGGAAATTTTTGGTGCGTTATGGCGAGATTCGGCGTCTAGGTGGCTAAAAGCCACTGAAATTGGCTAATAGCCGCTTAAAAAGCTAATAGCGGTCGATAATGACAACTAGCCGACGAATTTGGCTATTAGCCATTTTGGCTATCAGCCGCCGAAAAGGGGTATCAGCCATTATGAGGTAATACCACCGCCTATAAAAAAGTAGTCTGTTGGAAACGCAGCTATGAAATGTTTACATGCAACAATTAGGGAAATTAGTCTTCGCGCCTACTCAGTGCTTTTAAGACTTTTTCCAGCCACAATGACCGAAATTTAAAATGGAAAAATTTTGAAAATAATAGCTGACGGAAACGGCTATTAGCCATGGAAAACGGCTAATAGCCATCGAATATGGGGAGTGTGTCAAATAAATATGGCACACGCCACGAATCGGTGGCTATTAGCCAAAAATTTCCTGAGAAACCATTATTTTTTTGAATGATCTTTTTAGAATTACATTCGAAAACTATTTTATTAGGTTGGCAAGAAAGTTTTTGTTAAGTTTTGAAAAAGTGTTTATTCAAAGAAGAAGAAATCAAATGATTAATACATAGTATTTGACTTCCTTATCGACAGCAGTCTGCCATCTGTTCTGCAAACTCATAGTACCTGTCCTCCAAAACTCTGGCCTTTTTGATGCAAATTATGACACAAGCCAATTTTCGACATCACTTTTTGTTTTGAAATCAGTTCCCTCATGTGATCGTTGCATGTCTGAGAACAAGTGACAATCCGTAGGGGCGAGGTCTGGGCTGTACGGTGGGTGAACAAGAACTGTCCAGCTGAACATTTCCTGCAGTGACTTTGTTGTTTTCACCACATGTGGTCTTGACGTTATCGTGGAGGTATTGCACTCTGTGGCATTTGAGCGGGAAGAGTTAAAGCTGGGCCCTGTCCTTTTGCAATTAGACAGAGTAGTATTCGGTCGTGATAGTTTTGCTTTCGTCCAGAAGTTTCCAGTGGTACACGCCATGGATAGACCAGACAACCCAGAGCGGGAAGCATCGTCAAGGGAAAAGTCCTTGTTCTCGAATTTCCCAAACCAAATGCGAGTTGTATTTTCATGAAGGGCATCGGCCTCATAAACTTGTACCCGACGACGATGAACCTCCGGCACTTTCAAGTTGGATAGAAACAAAAAAAGAATGACATGTCGTAGGTGATTTTTGGTCAGGACGGAAATGGTCTATAGGTAGGCGCCGCAACGAGACGGGGGCGGGGCCTTCCATTTTTTCTCTTGAGTTTTGATTTTGGAGTTTGAGCCCTTATTGCTCTGATACTATCTAGATATCTACTAATGTGACAATTGAACCTAATGTAATAAAGCCTAAGGAATCGACTGGTGACATCAGATTTGTCTGAAAATGCTTAGTTTTCGCTGAAAATCCAAAATAGCGAAATGACAGTCAAAAATGTGACTTTTTGACGGTAATCTAGATCGTGTTCGCGGGCTTTTATGATTGATTCGTATAGTTTTTGATACGTTGAATTGAAAATTTTAAAAAGAATTTAATTTCAACTGCCCGAATTTTTTTTATACACCGCCAAAGTTCAACTAAATTTTACAAAAATTTTTCAGCGATGACCCCCTATTTTTATTTTCTGGTTGTCTTCATGAACTCTGTTAGAAGGCACACAAAAAAATTTAGAGCTTTTGGAAAAGTATAAAGTACTTAAAACTCTTCCAGAGTAATCCATGTTTTCGAAAAATACAGTTTTCTGAGATTTTCGGAAGATTGCCGGTCGTGTTCGCGGGGTTTGAAAACATGACGAAATTCATAAAAAAAATCTCTATCGAAATGCATTTCAAATTTCAAAAAATAACTGCCCGCATTATTTTAAACTGCGATCTTAAAATGTTTCGGTGGTGATTTTGAGCACTCGCCAAACAAATTGTCATCATAAACGCGCGCCGAACACGGCAAATTCATATACAGTGCCGTGCAAAAGTATACGAACCGGGGTGATTTTGACTGTAACTCAACTTCGGATGATCCGATCACCCCCAAACTTTCAGGGATTGAGAAAAACGCTTAAAAAATGAGTTTGAATAAAATATTACGGTAAGCAGCAACAAGTGCAGACTTATTTTCGAATTTTTCGGAAATCGATAAAATCCGATTTTTTTGCTTTTTTCATTTTTTCAATTATTATCGTTTTTTTCATGCAAAAATGTTGTTATTTAGAATGGGTAGACTTTGTGGCTATCGTAATTTGTTAATTCTCTGCGGATGGCTATTATCTGTGGTCGTCAGATGGGTCTGGACATGCCCACCCTCGCGAAGCAGTTCAAGACTTCAAAATCGGTTATCTGGGCGACCTCGAACACTCCAAACCTATCTAGAGCTACTGGAAGACCTTTAAAAACATCATCAAGAGACGGCAGAATAATTGTCAGGATGAGCAAGAAAAATCCCCGGCTGACAAGCACGGATATCAACTCAGAGCTTAAAGACCATTATGGAGTTCAGGTTAGTTTTTTGAAGATTTCTCAGAAAATTTCAGTTGACATGGCTTCCAGGTGTCCAAGGACACTGTCAAAAGACGTCTGCGCCACGCTTTACTTTTCAGAAGGCGCCCAGTGAACAAGCCAATGATTCCGGGGAAGAACCGTTCAGCTGGACTGAAGTAGGCAAAGGATCATCGGCACTGGGGTGGAATAAGGTACTATGGAGCGACGAGTCAAAGTATTTGATGTTTGGTACGGATGGAGTCACTCTTGTACAACGTCCAGGTAACAAAAGGAACGATCCTAAGTACCAGGTTCCGACCGTTAAGCACAGTAGTGGCAACGTCATGATGTAGGGTTGCTTCCACGCAAATGGCGTAGGCTCACTCATCCGAATCACCGGAACCATGGAGAGCTAAATGTACAAGGACATCTTGGAGAAGGAAATGATACCATCTGGAGGATCTCAGATGGGTACTGGGTGGTTGTTCCAACAGGACAACGATCCGAAACACTCTTCCCACTTTTTCAAGGACTGGATCGCATAGCATCGAGTGAACGTTATAACCTGGCCAAGCCAATCTCCCGACCTGAATCCCTTCGAGCATCTTTAGGAGGTTCTTGGTAAACGTTTAAAAGACAAAACAGCCAAAAAATTGTACCGAGAAGTTTGAGCAACTCAAGGAAGAATGAACCAAGATCCGACTTCAGACCCTGACGAATTTGATCGAGTCCATGCAAAAAGATGTGAGGCCGTTATCAAAGCCAAAGGTATGGCGACTAAGTATTAAGTTAATTGAATCATTTTGAAACATTTCCCCCGGTTTTTAACTTGTCATTTTGTTTTTTCTCGCCCTGAATATCAAAAATCAAAATATCCATTTTTTCGATGTTTTTAATTTTTTTTTTCAAAAACATTTTTTCTATTGAGTAAATTCGCTGTGTTGTTATTCAAACTCATTTTTAAGCGTTTTTCTCAATCCCTGCAAGTTTGGGGTCGATCGGACCATCCGAAGTTGAGTTACAGTCAAAATCACCCCGGTTCGTATACTTTTGCACGGCACTGTATGCTCTACGGTCGGTCTTTGTCCCGTTTGGTGTAGTGGTCCAAGGCGCTGGCTTGTGCTCTCGGTGCCGATGGTTCAATTCGTTTTGGTGGGGCTACTACGGTATAGAACTCGCACGGAGTAGAACCGCTATGGAGTATAACTGGATATGCAATAGAACTCGCACGGAATAGAACTGCTACGGAATAGAACTCGTACGGAATAGAACTCGTACGAAATAGAACTGGTACGAAATAGAACTGGTACGAAATAGAACTGGTACGGAATAGAACTCGTACGAAATAGAACTGGTACGAAATAGAACTGGTACGAAATAGAACTGGTACGAAATAGAACTGGTACGAAATAGAACTGGTACGAAATAGAACTGGTACAAAATAGAACTGGTACGAAATAGAACTGGTACGAAATAGAACTGTTACGAAATAGAACTGGTACGAAATAGAACTGGTACGAAATAGAACTGGTACGAAATAGAACTGGTATGAAATAGAACCAATAGAACCAGCTGGAATGGAGCTGTATTGAGAAACCCTCAGCAGGAAATATACCTCAGGGACTCACAATGTATAATGAAATAATTCTTCGAGTTGCTCGAGCGGTTCTGTGTCGGTCCAGCTCCATTTCAGGCGGTTCTATTCCGTAACAGTTCTATTGCGTTCGAGTTCTATTTCGTACCAGTTCTGTTTCGTACCAGTTCTATTTCGTACGAGTTCTATTCCGTACGAGTTCTATTCCGTACGAGTTCTATTCCGTACGAGTTCTATTTCGTACGAGTTCTATTTCGTACGAGTTCTATTTCGTACGAGTTCTATTCCGTACGAGTTCTATTTCGTACGAGTTCTATTTCGTACGAGTTCTGTTTCGTACCAGTTCTGTTTCGTACCAGTTCTATTTCGTACCAGTTCTATTTCGTACCAGTTCTGTTTCGTACCAGTTCTATTTCGTACGAGTTCTATTTCGTACGAGTTCTATTCCGTAGCAGTTCTATTCCGTAGCAGTTCTATTCCGTGCAAGTTCTATTTCGTACGAGTTCTATTCCGTACGAGTTCTATTCCGTGCGAGTTCTATTTCGTACGAGTTCTATTTCGTACGAGTTCTATTTCGTACGAGTTCTATTTCGCACGAGTTCTATTTCGTACCAGTTCTATTTCGTACCAGTTCTATTTCGTACCAGTTCTCTCTCGTACGAGTTCTATTTCGTACGAGTTCTATTTCGTACCAGTTCTATTTCGTACCAGTTCTATTTTGTACGAGTTCTATTTCGTACCAGTTCTATTTCGTACGAGTTCTATTTCGTACGAGTTCTTTTTCGTACGAGTTCTATTTCGTACGAGTTCTATTTCGTACGAGTTCTATTTCGTACGAGTTCTATTTCGTACGAGTTCTATTCCGTAGCAGTTCTATTCCGTAGCAGTTCTATTCCGTACAGTTCTATTCCATAGCAGTTCTGTTTCACAGCAGTTCTATTCCGCGCAGTTCTATTCCGTAGCAGTTCTATCCCGTGCAGTTCTATTCCGTAGCAGTTCTATTCCGTGCAGTTCTATTCCGCGCAGTTCTATTGCATATCCAGTTCTATTCCATAGCGGTTCTACTCTGTGCGAGTTCTACAACGTAGTAGCCCCCGTTTTGGTCTTTTGCTTAGTTTTCATGTTGTTGGGCTTCTTTTTTTTTGCACATAGGTATTTTTACGCAGAATTTCGGGCTATTTAAAAAAAGAAAATTCGGATTTTTCGTAAATATAGTGTTTTCAATCGACTTGCGACATGAAAGCGCAAAACTCCGCCCACTTTTTTTGTGCCTTTCTGTCTGCGTCTCTTCAAATATCACTGTGTTCGCGTGGTCGCGCACAAATAAGTGGGCGGAGTCTCGCGTTCTCATGTCGCAAGTCGATTGAAAACACAATATTCCGTTTTCAAAAATTTTCCATTCTTTGCTTTGTTTCATTGTGAAATTAAATATAAATATGGTGTTTTTTGTTAATTTAAGCACCCAAAAATATTTTTTCTATTCTTATTTAATTTTTTAATTAAAGAAAACATTATTTGCTCGGAAATCACCATCGATATTGTGATACTCGATCGAGGGAAACGAGGAAAAAGGGAGCCAAGCAGTTGCTAAATCGCAGGCCGCACCTTGCAGACTCCGCCCCTTTTCAAAAAGTCAAGAGAAATTCAGTACTAAAAAATCGCGACTTTGAACGGCTGAAACTCGGGAACTAGCGGGAATTTTGCGGTGAAAATTTGGGAATGTACTAATATTGAGACGTAGAATACAATGAAATCAGTAGTTTTTCGGGATTCGAATGTTTTTCAAACATGTTGCGGTACCTATCTATAGGGTTTGTGAGTAGGGGAAAGTGGATGTTATTGCCAACAAGGTAGGTCTCTTATATACCCAGTAAAATAATCTTTTGGTTTTTGTCGGGCTCTGCCATGAGCTATGGACAAAAGCAAAACATAACAAAAAGTTTCTTGCCAACCTAATACGAAGCCATTTGGACGTACGAGCATGAAAAATGCGCCAGAATAATAAAAATGCACTTTCCATAGATTAAAGTAGATTGGACCTATATTTTCAATAATATCGCTTCCATAACATTATACTTTGTTTAGAAGTATTATTTAAGACAATATTCATTATTCACAAAGCTACAAAAGAAATGGGCGACGTCAGGAAGGTTTCTGTACGCATACAGTACTCCCCCTAGTGGTACTGGAACTTATTAAAACAATAATTACTCAATTAGTTGGAGGCCAAATAGCTTGTGTGACATCTTAAAATGACCGCAAACAAATTTAGAAACTTTTCAAGGCAACGAATTTTTGAAACAGGCTTTTGTTTTACTGAAATATTCAAAAAATGACCCTTTTTTCGAGTTTTAGTGCAAAACTTGAATTTTGAAGCGGAAAATAACCGCATTCCAAATGCAAAATTTTGTAAAACAGCACGGCGTGCTGCCCGGAACGTTATTGGCAACGCGCTCCGCTGAGTGTCTGCGTCTCCCCGGCGAGAGTTTTCTACAAAAACAACAGTATCCTCGCACTCTGCTTGTCTGTTTTTTTCGTTCCTCTTCGTATCAGTTTAACACAGAAAAACGCTGCGCAACTAAATGCGACCACGCTTAGGCGAGATTTTTTTTTTCGAGAAAAAAGCCCGCGTAGTTTAAATTTTATTTTCCAACGTTCCGTCCAACACGCCGTGAGACAGCCGGTTTTTGAAAAAATTATTTTTTGCCGAATATGGGCTACAGTATCCTAAAATTCATATTCCGCAAAAAAATTCAGGTTTTCTGATATCGAATGTGGGTTTTTTGCTCATTTTAAATTTGTTAGGAGTGAATTGAACAAACAAGTCAAAAAACTCACAAAGGATACGGGTATACCTTAGCTACCGAGCCTCATAACACACACACATTGAAAAATGTGTAACACTGTAAAGTTACACATTTTTCAACTTTTTTCAACCTTTTTAAACTTTCATCTATTTTTTTTGCAGGGTTTACCGTTTTTTATTACTTTTTACAGTCATTTTCTTTTTTTTACCAATACTTGTGTCCTATTTGACCATTCTTTTCAAGTTTCACACGTTTTTGAGTTTGACTTCAGAATATTTCATGTAGAATGATCAGAAAACTGTTTATGAAAGGAAAATTAATCAAAAGGTCAAAGAAAACCAGGGAAAACAACAGAAATTTCATAAGAAATAGGTTCTTTAAACTTCTGCATCACTTCTCGGCAGAAACCCCAGACAGTCTGCGAGCAGCAGGCGCTCATAGAACTGTCTGCACGCAATGAAAACGAGTCGAAGCTGTCTAAAAGCATTCCAACAGCAGTCAGCACACAATATCTCGCAAAGAGGGGGAAAACGAGAGAACTGTCCGTAGACTGTTGTATCCGTAGACACTTGTATCTATTTTTCACCGGTTTTACTGTTTTTTATTTATTTTTAAGTTATTTTCTTATTTTTTACCAATAATTGTGTCCTATTTGACCACTTTTTTCAAGTTTCATACATTTTTGAGCTTGACTTCAGATTTCAGGTTTATTAACAGAAAAATTAACCGAAACATCAAAGAAAACAAAAAAAAAACAGAAATTTAATAAGAACTAGGACCTTCAAACTTCCGCATCACTTGGAATAATCTGTTGTTCCTGCTATTAGTAAGACTCTTGAGGTGTGATGGCTGGATCTTGTCCCACACGGCATCTTTGAGCTCTTCTACAGTTTGAAACTGCTTTCCGTGACCATAAACTGATCGGGCAAGAAGTCCCCAGACATTCTCTATGAGGTTGAGGTCTGGCGAGTCGGCTGGTCAAGCAAGGACTTTGATCTTCTTCGTGGAAAACCAGTTCATTGTCGATGAGCTTTTGTGAATTGCCGCATTATCTTTTTGAAGTCTTCTTGCGGTTTCGTTGAAAAAGAAGACAATTCCTTTCTTGAGTGTCCTGGTAGTCCATGGAGTTCATCTTACAAGTCACAAATTCCAAGAAAACGAGAGTGTTGGAAACTCATCTCACGACAGATCGCTCATCTTGATCATCGAGGATTCGGGGGAATTCAGTGGGTTTTGCTGAGCCGTGAGCCATTGTATCTCGAACGTAGTTTCTTACACAGCATCGTGAACGCGTGATTCTTCTTCACATCTGCAAAGTACTGAATCCAAGTTGAATCATAATGTCCAGTTGAGCTTGCTCTTCGGAAGAGAGATTAGAGGCGAGACCCATGATGATTGAAATGAGGTGAATGAATGTACAGGGTGGCCGATAAGTATAGGACGCTCGCTTTCAGCGTTCCCTGGCACGGTGCCAAGGGATATTTTCGAAAAATTTCGAAACTTTTCGAAAGTCCAGAGACTATATAAGTAAGCTTCTCAGTCATTTGTTCTCACTTCTCCATATCGCCGAGCTATGAAAAGTTCTCCTCATCGTCCTTCCATTGAACTCTTGTTCAAGAGAGGCCTCGGAAGTGCTGAGATCGCTCGACGCCTTCAAATTTCGTCTTCGACGGTTCGAAACGTTGTCGCTGCTATCAAAAAGCGAGGAGATGCTTCTGAAGTAAAAAAAAAGCGGACGTCCACGTTCTGTCAACACCCGGAATACTCGTGCAATCATCAAGAAACGGATCATTCGAAATGATGGATTGAGTCTCAATAGGATGGCGTCACAGCTTGGAATTGCCCGATCCACTGTCCAATCGATTGTCAAGAACGACTTGAAGCTCAAAAGTTACAAACTACGTCGTGGACAGTACCTCTCGGACAAATCGAAAGCGATGCGACTCGAAAAATGCCGAAAATTACTCCAGCACTTTCAAGTGCGCCGCGTCTCTGACGTTATCTGGACAGACGAGAAGATCTTCACTATTGAACCTCTTCCCAACCGTCAAAACCAGAGACAGTTATTGTCAAAGGATGACAGCATGTCTCCGAAACGTCGTCTTGCCCATAACCGCCTTTTCCCGAAAAGTGTCATGGTTTGGGCCGGTATCACGGCAACCGGTAAAACTCCGTTGGTTTTCATTGAAAGAAATGTGAAAATCAACTCGGAGGTGTACCAAAAGATTGTGTTGATGGATAATTTGTTACCCTGGGTCACTCAGCACTTTGCTGGTGGTCCATTTATCCTTCAACAAGACTGGGCACCGTCCCATGGCTCGAGATCGACATTGGCCGTCTTGGAGGCGCATTTCCCTGGATTCCTGGACAAGAACTTGTGGCCTGCTTCCAGCCCGGATCTCAATCCGATGGATTTCAGCGTTTGGGGCATGTTGGAAGGGAAGATCGCGGGAAAAGTTTTTGCTACTGTCGATGACTTGAAGGCCGCTCTCGAGGTAGCATGGGCTTCGATCGACGACGGATACCTGCGGCGCACTGTCAATTCGGTGAAGAAACGTTTGAGAGCCTGTGTCAAAGCTCGTGGATCCAACTTCGAAATTCTCTTGTAAAATCAAATTTTCTGCTTATTTTTTGTTGTTTAATAAAGGTTGTTCTCGAAAAATCCTCAAATTGAAAAAATGGGAGCACTTTCAAAACGTCCTATACTTATCGGCCACCCTGTAGCTCATGGCCTAAATCATAATCATCGTAATTTCAGCTGGCCTAAACGTTTTGTCATATGTTCTGCACATCTTAGAATCACTGTAGTCAACCAAAATCCTTGAAGGAGATGTGACAATGAAAAAGTTGGAAACTTGAAAGAAAGTGGTCAAATATGCCACAATTATTGGTAAAAATTGAGAAAATAACTTCAAAAGGAATAAATAAACCGTAAAACCGGCGAAAAAACCGATAAAAATTTGAAAAAGCTGAAAAAAGTTGAAAATTTCTAAGTTTTTTTGGGGTGTCTTATAATTATGACGCGGCTGATTTTTTGACTTTTTGATACTGTAGTCGTAATTTTTGTAGTAGGTACCAGGCTTGGTCGGAGTCGGAAAACGGAAATTCCGATTTTCCGAATTTTCCGACTTTTTTCGGAAAATTTTTCCGACTGAAAATTTTCCGAATTTATTTTTCGGAAAAATTACCTGTCGGAAAATTTTCCGAATTAATTATCCGGAAAATTTTCCCGTCGGAAAATTTTCCGAAAATGTTCGGAAAATTGCAGTTCTTTTAGGTGCCGCTTCTAAGTACCAAGAACTTCTCAAAACTGAATGTTTTGTTGAATTTTTTGTTAATTGTTGATTTTTTCTTGAATTTTTGGTTAATTTGTTGATTTTCGTATTTCTTCAAAGAAATAAGATGAGCCAATTGTTAAGAATCTTTTTCGGAAAACACAAAATTTTAAAATAAATCCAGTTTTAGTTTCGAAAGTCGGAAAAAATCGGATAACCGATTTTCCGAAAAATAAAATCGGAAAAAATGTCGGATATCCGATTTTCCGAAAATTGAAGTCGGAAAAAATTTCGGGTATCCGATTTTCCGAAAAATTATTTCGGAAAAAATTTTTCTTTTCCGATTTTCCGAAAAGCATTTTCCGAACAAGCCTGGTAGGTACATAAAAATGTGGGTTTATGCTTTATTTTGGACGCTGAAAAAGATCCACCACATGCCGTTTCATAAAAACTTCTAGTATCCCCCAAACCCCGAAAATAGAGGGGTGTCTTATAATTATGACGCGCGCTGTACACTAGTACGCCACAAAATGCAAAAAAGTTTTGAAACGGCCCAGTTTTGCAACGTCTTTTTTTGAAACGTCCCAGATCCCGCGCTCCACCTACACGCATTAGAGATGAGAGACGCCGAGGCGCCTCTTTTCTCGATCATTGGTGTCACTTTTCTCGTGCGGGACACCTTGCAGAGATGGATAATACCGTGCCTAAAAATATTATGAAGCAATACAGAGTAACTGAAAAATGATTAATAGCGAAATTAAAATCTCAAAATTTCGCAACAACAAAAAACATTAAATTAATTTTCCGAACAAAAAATAAAAATGACGAAGTTTTCGTTTCCGCCAATTTGCAAGGGTTTTTTGATGTGGTTTGTAAGAAACTTATGACTCTAGAACAATGAAGTTAGAATTATTTTTTTTATTATTGTTTTTTCAATCGACTTGCGACATGAGAACGCGTGACTCTGCCCACTTTTTTTTCGCGCGACCACGCAAACACAGTTCGATTCGAAGAGAAGCAGAGAAAAAATGTCTTTTGTGTGTGTGTGTGTGTTCTCATGCTGCAACTCGATTGAAAACACAATAAGTTAGTATATTTCAGAGCATACCTCAGTCTTCATATTTGCGATAGTTGGAACTACGGTCCTATTGCAAAATTTTACATTTAGCTTCACGGAATTTAGTGGATCGAAAAATCGGTTTTATCGAAATGATGCAAATTTTGTAAAAGTTGAGACAACAACGGCTAGTCTAGCCCGTGTGACAAATGCAATTGCTTTATTGAAGGATGTGAATGAAAAGTCCACAATTATGAAAAAGGTGCTGGGTGAAGTGCTCAATTTTCATGATGTGTCTTTGTTTGACACTATTAATACAACAGATGCCGAGGATATAGCTCAAGCTTTAAAAAGCTATTCCAAGATTGCGGATCAAAAAACGACAAGAATACAGGAAATGGAAAATGTTTTGAAAACACTTGCTTTGCCTGAGAACATTACAAATTCATTGCCTCAAAAACAGTCAACAAATGATACTATTTTGCTTCCATCCATTGAAAACTCTATATCGTCTTTTGCATCATTCATTCATATTTTATCATCTTTTAATATTTCGAAAATTAATTTAAATAATCCAAAAAAAAATATTCAAACTGTTACTGATTCGATAAAATCATTCCAGGAAACTTTGCAATTGCCTGTAAATGATAGTTTTTTTTTTCCAACTTGAAGATTTGACGGAAGAATTTGATGAACTTAACAAGAAGTTGATATTAATAACAGATGGGGTTGACATCATGTCATTAGAAAAATATTTGAAAACTTTAAACTTGTACGCCAGGGAAATTGAACAATACGAAAAGCTGACGGATCAGGAATTTTTGACGAGAGTTGAAAAAAATTTTAACAGCCTGAAAGTAACTACCAAAAATATTTTTGACTTTAGAAATACTACAAATAACAATCACATTAAAGAGAAAACATGTAACCTTCATGAATTGATCAACACAACAGTTATGGTTTCGGAGAGAAAATATCTCATCGCCTTTTCTCAAGGATCCAAATATTTCAAGAAACTTATGAAGGATTTCGACAATGCAAATCTCAAACAATTGCTGAATAGAGGAAAATCTTTGAGCGAGTTGAAAAATCTTTTAGAACCAGTGTTAGAAATCGATATTCAAGTTAACGCAGCAAAACATGTATGGACAAATAAAGTCAGAAAAACTCACTCAAAAATGATTAGTCGTTTATCAACAGTTTTAAATATGAATTGGAAGTTTGAGTCAAACTCGATTCTGGTTTCACTAACTAAAATGAACAACCTTTTGCAAGAATTAAAATCATTTAAGAAATTCAATCATTCAATGATCAACGAGTTCGAACAAATTTTAAATTTGTTTCAGATATTAATAAGTTCTAACAAGAACATTGAAAAACTTGTAAAAGTATGTAAAATGGTCATTACTAAGATCAATAATTTCAAAAAGAAAATTGAAAAACTAAACCTTCCACTTAACAGTAATGAAAGTATTCTAATTTTTAACAGTCTATTATCAGATAGCTGTTTTTCTTTAATGAACGAAAAGTTTCAGCTTTTTGAAGAACATACAAAAAAAATTGAGAGCTTGTCAGCCAATGCAACTGGTTTCAAAAACGTATTTACGGAAACAATTTTCAACGATATTTTCCAAGCTGTTAACATTTCCCGACTATTTGAAGTTTACATAAAACAAATAAACTACGAATTCTTGTTGCTAAATTTTCTTACGCCGTTTCAGGTGGGAGAAAAAGCAGAAATCGAACAGCTGTTTCCATTGTTTTTATCTGCCAAAACCGTTATTGATAAATGCGAAAAACTAGAAGAAAACCTTTACTCGAAATTAAAGAATATAGAAGGTTTTCCAAAATTGACAACGTTTAATAATGCTAGCAAAACTACAATTCAATTAGTTCATTTTCAAAACATTTTGCAGTTTAATCAAACACAGCATCTACGCAAAATTATTGAAGGCTTTTTGAAAAACAGTGAGGTTCTCAGTAGAAAAATCAAAAGTTTACCATTTGGTGAATACTATTCTTTATACGACGTCAATTATTTTTTTGAATTTACTGAATTGATGACCAACCTTTCATCTAAAGTCAAAACTTTATCATCAACACTTCCTAACGAAAAACTAAGTTTCAAATGGTTTGGGAATGTACTGTGCAGATTCAACAACATTTCAATTTTGGGCATAGATCTTTCACACATGTTTTCCATTGTCCGAGATTTGAAAAAAACATCGATTGCTCAATCGCAAGAAGTAAATAATGTTGAAACATTTTTACTTAAAATGAAAAAAATGCAGTTTGAAGCAAAACTGGAAATCAATACCCTTCATCACTTGCTGCCAGAAGCGCAACAATTTTTTAACTTTTTTTTTGCGAAATATCTGCCTGATGAAAAACACAGGTAAACGTTTGATTTTTGATCTAGAAATGTATGCAATTTATAGCTTGTTTTGGCCTATCGTCGTTACCGCTTTCTTCATGGTGCTGTCCTGTGTATTTGCCTATATCATTCACTGGCTAAGGACGACCATAGAAGAGATACGAAAAACAGATGGCTATAATTCAACTTTTTTCGGATAAAAACTTTTATACTGGGCGAATGCATCATCAGTCTCGCTCTACGGCACTTTTCAATTTTAAACAGTGTAGTGCGCCTGTTTTGAAGCGAAAAATCAAATTTTACCTGCAATTCGTCGTGGATACGTCATTTTCCGTTAAAAATAAGTATACAAACTAGAATTCGAGTTAATCTTGCAAGTGCAATACTGTTTTACTAGAATTTTGCAGTAGAGCGAGGTTGATGATGTATTTGCCGACTATATACAAATAGCAATCTGGTTGAATTTGAAATGAGCTTTTTTGCTTCGCCTTCCTGCCAAGGGAGTTCCAAATGGTCAGTGGTTGGGAATTTTCTATAAATCGGCTTCTTTGTATAGTCGGCGAATACATCATCAACCTCGCCCTACTGAAAAATTCTTGTAAAACCGTGTTGCACTTGCAAGGTTAAAATTCTACAGGGTGGCCGATAAGTATAGGACGCTCGCTTTCAGCGTTCCCTGGCACGGTGCCAAGGGATATTTTCGAAAAATTTCGAAACTTTTCGAAAGTCCAGAGACTATATAAGTAAGCTTCTCAGTCATTTGTTCTCACTTCTCCATATCGCCGAGCTATGAAAAGTTCTCCTCATCGTCCTTCCATTGAACTCTTGTTCAAGAGAGGCCTCGGAAGTGCTGAGATCGCTCGACGCCTTCAAATTTCGTCTTCGACGGTTCGAAACGTTGTCGCTGCTATCAAAAAGCGAGGAGATGCTTCTGAAGTAAAAAAAAGCGGACGTCCACGTTCTGTCAACACCCGGAATACTCGTGCAATCATCAAGAAACGGATCATTCGAAATGATGGATTGAGTCTCAATAGGATGGCGTCACAGCTTGGAATTGCCCGATCCACTGTCCAATCGATTGTCAAGAACGACTTGAAGCTCAAAAGTTACAAACTACGTCGTGGACAGTACCTCTCGGACAAATCGAAAGCGATGCGACTCGAAAAATGCCGAAAATTACTCCAGCACTTTCAAGTGCGCCGCGTCTCTGACGTTATCTGGACAGACGAGAAGATCTTCACTATTGAACCTCTTCCCAACCGTCAAAACCAGAGACAGTTATTGTCAAAGGATGACAGCATGTCTCCGAAACGTCGTCTTGCCCATAACCGCCTTTTCCCGAAAAGTGTCATGGTTTGGGCCGGTATCACGGCAACCGGTAAAACTCCGTTGGTTTTCATTGAAAGAAATGTGAAAATCAACTCGGAGGTGTACCAAAAGATTGTGTTGATGGATAATTTGTTACCCTGGGTCACTCAGCACTTTGCTGGTGGTCCATTTATCCTTCAACAAGACTGGGCACCGTCCCATGGCTCGAGATCGACATTGGCCGTCTTGGAGGCGCATTTCCCTGGATTCCTGGACAAGAACTTGTGGCCTGCTTCCAGCCCGGATCTCAATCCGATGGATTTCAGCGTTTGGGGCATGTTGGAAGGGAAGATCGCGGGAAAAGTTTTTGCTACTGTCGATGACTTGAAGGCCGCTCTCGAGGTAGCATGGGCTTCGATCGACGACGGATACCTGCGGCGCACTGTCAATTCGGTGAAGAAACGTTTGAGAGCCTGTGTCAAAGCTCGTGGATCCAACTTCGAAATTCTCTTGTAAAATCAAATTTTCTGCTTATTTTTTGTTGTTTAATAAAGGTTGTTCTCGAAAAATCCTCAAATTGAAAAAATGGGAACACTTTCAAAACGTCCTATACTTATCGGCCACCCTGTAGTTGTATTCCTTTTTTTAACTGAAAATGACGTATCCGCTACGAGTTGCAGTTTAAGTTTGATTTTTCGCTTAAAAAAAGCTCACTACAATGTTTAAAATTGAAAAGTGCTATAGAGCGAGGCTGATGATGCCTTCGCTGCGTATACTTTAAGACATGGGAAAACGATCTGACTCTTACTGTTTTAAAAAATTTGTAACCTGGCGAGAGGCGCGAATTCAAAAAATATGCTCCACCTCCTCGCCGAAATATTTCTGCAACTCTGCGCGCCAATTTGCAATCGCGGTGCGCGCAATTTTCTGCGTCTAATTTTTGACGCTGCGTTAATTGCACAAGCCGAATCGCCCACTTGTGCTGGAGCGCACTTGCTGACTCTGGGTCTCTCTGTTTCTAATGCTATTTCTTCTCTCTCCATTTGCACACTTATTTTTTCAATTTTAAATGTTTCTCTCTTATTTTTCTAGCTAAAATTATTTGAAAAAATATATTTTAAGCCTGAAAAAATGATACGGTTCCAAAAATCTTCTGAGATACTTCTTTCGAACAGGTGTTTCACTATCTCACTCATTTATTAGTGTTTTTGAATTTAAAATAGATTTCAGAACGTTTAAAATAGAACGCAGAACACCAGAAATTGTGAAAAATACTTTTTCACATAAAAAAATAATTTTAAGTGGTCCGAAAAAACACGAGAAAAATTTATTTTTTAAATACCCTCCACCAACACGCATAGCATCGAAAAATGTTTTTTCTAATGGTATTTGTAGCCCAATTCTATTATTCTGATCTGATATGGGTCATCACAAGAAAAAAAGAGAAAAACCTGAGGGAGGATTCGAACCCCGACCTCAAGATCGTCAGAGAGAAGTGCACGCCAGTACACCATCGATGCACACTTTCACCAACTCCCGGAGGCCGCTCATATGATCGGCGGCCCGCAGCTAGCTGCTATGAAAGTGCGCTCCACCGAAGAGAGCGATTCGGCTTGTATAAATAACGCGACCTTAATTTTTGTGCAGTGCCTTTCAATTTCTCCTGGAAACCTTTATAAAAATTGTTATTTTGAAGCGAATTTGGAAACTGTTGATTTAAAGTGAGTTTTAAATTTTATTAATTGGATATTTGTTAATAAAGTAACGGAAATTCAATGCATAAAGTCGGAAATTCAATGCATAAAAATTTCAATTTGGCGAGCGCAGAGCTGCAGAAATATTTCGGCGAAGAGCCGGAGCTTATTTTTTGAATTCGCGCCTCTCGCCAGGTGACAAATTTTTTAAAACAATAATAGGTCCCAACCTGCGAATTTGCCTGGTTTTCGAAAACAGGCGGCTCCTAGTTTTTGGGTCGATTTTTGAAATCTCAAAGTGTGAGATACGTCATTTCACGCGGTTTTATCACGTCTCGATTGCGCTGCTGACGGCAGCAGAGTGCAGTGGATAAAGGACGGCAGCAAAGTGCGATAAGGCGGGTGTTCGACCCCGTGATGCTGCAGGTTTTTGCAAATCTTTTTTGCAAACTTTTTTTTTCACTAAGTTGTGATTTTTACTGTCAAAAAAATTGTTTTTTTTTGTCTGAAGTTTTTTTGTTGTTGTAAGTATTTGAGTTATCCGTTTATGTTTTATATGTTTCAATTGTTTTCTTTTTATACAAGCCTGACGCTGACGTATATCGACAGCACTAAGCGAGAGGTGAGTAAATGCGCTCCATTGAATGGCGCGAATTTGAAATTTCCACTGTCGTTCACCGTTATTTTTCTCTCTGCGAATTGATTTTCTCCTATCTCGTCTCCGTTTTCACCACTTCAGTTGAAAAATTAACTAAAACATTTTAATTTGGGGCAGATGGAGTTGGGGGCCACTCAAAAACATTTTTTGTTTCGTTTTTGTTGGCCGTTTTGCATTGCTTTTGATTTGTTTGATATATTTATCTCATTCAGAATTTATTTCCGTCCGGAAAGTTCAGCGGCGCCGGAAGCATGTGTGATAATTTTCAAATATGCGAAAGCTAGCTTTGATCCTTGTGAGTGTTTAATCGGTTCCCGGTAAAATTTTTCCACTTTTTTTGCTCACCTTTAGACTTTAAATCACAAAAAAATCCCGTCACAAAGCATGCTTCCGCCCAGCTCCCTCCGGTCGCCAAATCGAAAAGTGTCACACATGCTTCCGGCGCGTTACCGCTGAACTTTCCGTGCATCGATAAATGATTAAAAACATATTCAAAGCGTTTATGACAAAAAAAATTATTTTTACAAAAAAAATTAATAATTCTGGGGAGACAAAGAAGAAATCGATGCGCAGAGAGAAAAATAACGGTGCACGACAGTGGAAAAATTCAAATTCGCGCCATTCAATGGAGCGCATTTACTCACCTCTCGCTTAGTGCTGTCGATATACGTCAGCGTTACAAGCCTGCAGCTTATGGCGACTAAGTCGCCGTCGTAAAATATTTTTTTTTCACTGCTTTTTGTTTATTTTTAAATAGAAATGGCAATCATTTGTTTTCCCTATTTTTCTCAATTTTTCGTCCCACCCTTGTGGTATAGTTGTGCGGAATAGTAGAGGGAGGATGGAGACTCCCCTATTCACGCCATACTTGTGCGATAGGATGTATTGATAACACGGTGTCTTCGCAGAGAACCATTTATTGGAGAAAAGGAAACTCTTGAAAAAACCTTTTCCACCCCGTGTGGTGTGCTACAACTTGGCATGTAGCACTGGGGCATCTCTGTTTATAGATAAAAAAGAAGAACGGAAAGGAAATATTAAAATATAAAATCCAACGTATTCGCCGAATGAAGCTCTTGTAGTAGTGTCGTGCAATGTCGCTGCGTGAAGAAAACGAAGGAAAACAAGAAAAAAAAAGTCTCTGAAAGGACGGTTAATGTTGTGGCTCGGAAGCCTATAGTTTTGTGGTCTTGCGACCTATCGGTACCGTGTTTCGAGACGACGACTGACCTTGAGCCATGTCGACTCGACACGTTAATTATTTTAGGCCCGCTTTCGCGGGCGCGGTAGATTCTCATAATCCAGCAGGGCGCGGCTGCCACAGCAGGCGCGGACGTGGCCGCGACGCTGTAGGAGCGGCCGCCGGCCGCCGCAGAAGCGACGAGAGAGTGCGCGAGACAGCGAGAGGGTTTTTATTGATTATTGTATTTAGTACTGTATTTTCCTTCTCCTGCCTCGATTTGGTGTTTTGGTGAGTATTTGTTGTTGTTTTGTATTGTAAAAATAGGTGATAGACTATAATTAGTTGAAAAGAGTCGTGGAATAATTATTAGCTAATTTATTCCGCGACACTCCCCCCCGGCAAAAAGAAGAATCCCTCTATTCATCCGGTTATAGTCTATCTGCTGTTTTTCTTTTTGTGGAATTTGCTTTCTAGTGTGCAAATTGGGTTGTGCTTCATTCTTGGTTGTGAATCGTTGTTTCTGTGCCAGAATTTTGTGGTTGTCGTTTGATTGAGTTGTCTTTGGCGGTGTTTTATCCGCTTTTTGATGCTCAATCTCTTCTTGTTCAGTCTCAAGTGGTATGAGATGTCGTATTGATGGTTATAGTTCTTTCTTTCCGCATTTCACGTAAACCGACCTTGTTTTTTTTTTCTTTTATCTGCGGATTGCTCTAGAATTGTCCTTTTTTTTTGGCTTTATTGATGTGTACAGTGTGTACAGTGGTTATGTCGCTTTTGTTTTGGACTACTTGAAATTCCGTGAATACTGTGTATTCCAAGTGTTTCAATGTTTTTTAGGAAAAGTTTGTTGAGCCCGTTTTGATATTCTTTAGTAAGCTTTTCTGTCTGAGCTTCTGTAGGAATTTCTTGTATAGAATTACTATTGTCTGGTATGGTTGAGCTTACGTTAGATATGAGTAATTCTACCGGTCTTAGCGCTATTGAGTCTTCTGGATTTGTTGAATATTTAGTTATTGGCCGGCTGTTGACAATTGCATCAACATCAATAAGTATTTGCTCAATTTGAGTTCTGGCGCATTGCCACAAATAATATTTTTGGATACTCTTCGTCTGCCGAAATATTGTTTCATAGCTTTTAGGTACGTTATTGTTGAGTTTTCTGAAACTAATTTGCCTCTAACGTTCGTGTAAAGTATCGACCCGAAATAGTATAGACCGACATGAGAAAATCGTGGTGCTGGAATATTTCTACATATCGGAAGTAGTTTGAAATTTAGATATTTGAATGGGTGTCCTGTTGGCTTTTTAGAACCTATCGCCTTGTTGCGTCATTTTTCTGATTACTGTACCTAATTTTGGAGTTCAGTATTTTTGAAAGACTGTGCCAGTTATGTGTTTAGGTGCCAGATGGGCTTTTCCTTGTGGACGTCGCGTGCAATTAAATCGGCGAGTGTATGGTTTTTTACCAGATATGTTAGATATTTGCTTTCAGAAGGTAGTCTAGTTTGAAAAACTTTAAACTTTTTGGTGGAAAGCTTTCTCGTATCTTTCGGTTTTGATAGTGATTTGATATTGTATATTCTCGAATCACTTTTCTTTGTTTTGATCTGGTTTTCTTTTGTTTATTTATTTTTGTTTTTCGGATTTTTTCTATCATTTGTAGGTTAATGATAGTGTGCGTGGTACACGTTTTGTCTGGACATTCGTTTTCTTAAAACCATTGCCATAGTGATTGTCAGTTTGTCGAATGACCTGACGGCTTGGTATCGCACAATGGATTTAGGGTCTTCATTTGTGGGCGACACTGTTAACACTGTCGATTTTTTTTCTTTTAAATCCTTTTGGTTTTTCTTGTTTCTTTCATACCAGCTTTTTTCGATGAGTTTTCTGAACTCTGTCGTGTAGCTAATGGTATTTTCGTTTCGGGTAGCTTCAGAATTTCTGGAACATCTTTCCAAAGTTTATTGTTTGAAATTTTTTGATTGTTAACTCTCGTGGGACAATTTCTGATGAGGTTTGATCAGTTTGACATTGGTGGAATATTGGTTTCAAATTATTTTGTTTTAGCAATATCGTTTTTTTTCCCGTGATTTGGAGACTGTTAAAAAAAATTTTCTGAGTTTTGTTGTGGTATTGTGAAGCCCAATAAAGGAGTCTGAAAACTTCTTTGGTAAATTATGTTTCGAACGCGTGCTCTGGTCTGTTATTTCTGATAACCGCCATATTGATTCCCATTAGTTCTAAACGTGGAATGGGTAGCACTTTTGATCTAGGTTTCACTTTGGATTTTGAACTTTTCATTTTCATTATTGATTTTGTTGTTAAATTCAAAGCGCAATTGCGAAGTTGTTGCAAAGTGCCTTTTAGGTATCGCTGAATATGAGCAGTTGAACTTTCTCATAATTATAGTCTGGGCCAAATCTGCGACGCATTGTACAGTTTCGCTCTTGAAATGTTGGTTTTTGTATTTATTCACTATTTACTGAAGTTCATCCCTATGTTGTGGACGATGATTTAGATGGAAGTTGAGGTTTCTTGAAGTTCTTGTTCTTTCGCTACATTGTGAGCATATCGGATTTTTCTGTGATCTTGTTATAGATTTCTTGTACGTTATGATTCCAATACATCAATATAGTTATCGAGTTTGATGTGTCTAGGCGTTTCTTTCGTTATAGATTTTTTCGTTTTTTGTTCATCATAGTTTCAGATGGCTTGTCAGCGGTGTACTGACCGTCGCTAATTACCAGTTGGGTTGAACCTGAAATGCGACGGCTACGTTTCGTCTTTTTGTACAGTAGTTTTGAGAGAATTTCACGAGTATAGAATAATGGATAGAGATGTTTGTGATCACCTGGCCTTGGTGTCACCGAAGACAAAAAAAATTTTCGCTTGTAAAGTATCTCGTTCAGACAGCACTTAACAGGGCTTATGCAAAATTGCCTGTCTGTGCTCTGAGCCTTGAGAATTTTAGTCGAAGTTTTGTTTTAGTCCGTTTTCTCATGCAGATAACGATTTTTGCTCGATTCTGAGAATAGTTTTGTTCTACCGTGATTGTTTTGTCATAGTTTCTCTCTATTGTTTGGTTGTTGTGGGTTTGTAAGATTCCGTGCACTGAAATCTTTATTTTTGTTAAGTTCCGGTTTTTGAGCTCAGTTAGGGTAATTTTTAAAGGCTGCGATTGTCCTCCCTCAGTGTTTAGTTTGGTAGGGTAGTTTTTAAAGGCTGCGAATGTCCTCCCTCATAGTGTTTAGTATGGTAGGGTAGTGTTTAAAGGCTGCGAATGTTCTCCCTCATAGTGTTTAGTATGGTAGGGTAGTTTTTAAAGGTTGCGATTGTCCTCCCTTATAGTGTTTAGTATGGTAGGGTAATTTTTAAAGGCTGCGAATGTCCTCCCTTAAGTGTTTAGTATGGTAGGGTAGTGTTTAAAGGCTGCGAATGTCCTCCCTTAAGTGTTTAGTAAAAAAAATTTCGTTTTGCCACTATCGTTTTTGTTGTGCAGTTGTCTTTGCAATTGTTTTGTCGAGTATTTGTCAGATTTGTGGCTTTTTGTCGTTGAAATTTGTTTTCGTGGTTCAGTGGTTCAGTGATGTGGTTTTTGTTAAACCATTTGGATTTTTATTGATCGAGTAGTGAACTCTACCAGTATTGTTTTGTATCGAATAAAGAATTTATTTCGTTTATTTCTCGTTGTATTAGTTGTTGGACAAAACGTTCTATTGAATATTGGTTGTTTCTCATTGAAATGTTTGGATCTGAAAAATAATGCATCGTTAGGAGAATAATATTTATTGTAGTTCTGGTGGTAACCGGAATAGAGAACGCTGATGGTTAATCAGCGATCTGTATTTTTGGCTCTGATCTTGACGTTTTGTTGCCTTCTTGGTTGTTGTCGGCTCTTTTGGTTTATTGGTACCATCCCGACAGATATTTTTGACATGAGTCTGGATTTTCTCTTTGTCGACTAGTTTGTTTTGTTTTTGGATTTAGATCACTACTCGTCAATCGGGTTATTTTCTCGCATATTATTTTTGAAAATTCAAAAATTTATCGCGTCTTTCGCGTCCGCCTGCCACTCTCTACCAGCCCGACTGGCGATACGGCCGCAAAAGGAGTTGAAATAGGAATTTTCAGCACGTGAAAAAAAAAAAATTTCAGTGCTGATTTTTTAGATGCGGGGTTGTTTTGAATTTTTTGTGCCCCGCTGGCTATTGTATTGCTAATTGTTTGTTTCGCGGGCGCCTGCCACTCCCCCCTAACAAAGGGGTTACGCCGGCAAAAGCTTTGACTGTATTGCATTTAGTATTGGTTTTGGGTGTCGTCTCGAATTTTGAGTCCTATCGCGTGTATTGTTCCATCTTGGTTTCGCAATATCGATTAATTTGCTAATTTGCTTCGAAAAAAAGTATTGTCCAAACCAGCCGCCACATACCGCCAACACGCTGCCCCATGACGCCGAACAACCGTTCCACGACGCCAACCGAGCTTCCACGAATCCGCTTCACGACGTCGAACTCAGCCAACCGAGTCGCCACGACGCCAAATCAGCCAACCGATCCGCCAAAAATCGTCTTCACGGCACGAAACCAGCCAACCGAGCTGCCACGACGCCAAACCAGCCAGCCGATCTTCCACGAGTCCGCTCCATGACGTCGAACACAGCCAACCGAGTCGCCACGACGCCAAATCAGCCAACCGATCCGCCAAGAGTCGTCTTCACGGCACCAAATCAGCCAACCGAGCCTTCACGAACAGTGCCAGCAGCCAGATCCCATCCAGCAGCGCGCCTCAGCAGTATTGTGTGGATTTGGTAAGATTTGTATTGGTATTGTGTCGAAGTTATACCAAAAAAAAAAATCGATTTGCACCCGGTTGATGCACCATGTGCGGAATAGTAGAGGGAGGATGGAGACTCCCATATTCACGCCATACTTGTGCGATATGATGTATTGATAACACGGTGTCTTCGCAGAGAACCATTTATTGGAGAAAAGGAAACTCTTGAAAAAACCTTTTCCACCCCGTGTGGTGTGCTACAACTTGGCATGTAGCACTGGGGCATCTCTGTTTATAGATAAAAAAGAAGAACGGAAAGGAAATATTAAAATATAAAATCCAACGTATTCGCCGAATGAAGCTCTTGTAGTAGTGTCGTGCAATGTCGCTGCGTGAAGAAAACGAAGGAAAACAAGAAGAAAAAAGTCTCTGAAAGGACGGTTAATGTTGTGGCTCGGAAGCCTATAGTTTTGTGGTCTTGCGACCTATCGGTACCGTGTTTCGAGACGACGACTGACCTTGAGCCATGTCGACTCGACACGTTAATTATTTTAGGCCCGCTTTCGCGGGCGCGGTAGATTCTCATAATCCAGCAGGGCGCGGCTGCCACAGCAGGCGCGGACGTGGCCGCGACGCTGTAGGAGCGGCCGCCGGCCGCCGCAGGAGCGACGAGAGAGTGCGCGAGACAGCGAGAGGGTTTTCATTGATTATTGTATTTTGTACTGTATTTTCCTTCTCCTGCCTCGATTTGGTGTTTTGGTGAGTATTTGTTGTTGTTTTGTATTGTAAAAATAGGTGATAGACTATAATTAGTTGAAAAGAGTCGTGGAATAATTATTAGCTAATTTATTCCGCGACAATAGTGGTTATCATGTTTGAACGTCAATCTATAGGTCGCTGGATCGAGTTTTGTCGACTGCAAACTCGTGTGTGAGACACACAATTAAACACACATATTTGTTTTCTTGTTAAAAAATATAATTTCAACATGACGAAAGCGAGGATATGACGAAAGCGAGGCGGCCACGGGCGAGGCGGGCAATTTCGAAAAGGTTTTCTTCTAATGTTATCGATTTTTCTTTATATAAACGTTTATACTTACGTTGTAATTGCGTTTATTACATTATTGCTGCACTAAAACTATTCATTTATAGGCTCAATGACTCAATGACGCTCCTTCATGTGCTCATTCATTCGATTTAAGAGGAAATATAAGGAAAAAGTAGGCTTTTATATATGTTGTTTAAAGAAATTATTCTGCTTCAAAAAATATACTTAAAAAAAAAACAAAAGAAAAACGACGGAGAAAAAGCCCGATACCCGATTTTCTGAAAGTTTTTTTTTTCCGACCAAGCCTGGTTTGAAACAGCATCTATTCACATATTAAATGTGATTTTTGTCCGAGCCGAAATAGAAAAAAAAATCAACAGAATTCATTAAAAACAATTAAAAGCAAAACTAAATTTCAGATTGCTGCAACAAAAAGGGCATAGATGGAGATCGAATACAACCAAGCAAGCGTCAATCAATACAACAATCAGCGATGTTCTCTCAAAGCCTTCCGAAGCATCGTATGTCTCTCACTGCCGATCCACCAGCATGCACCGCCCCAGCCGCTGGAGGCACCTCCACCCACAAGCTCGTTAAGGCTGGAGCCGACAAGCTGATCTTCAAGATCAAGTCGTCCAACAACAGCGAGTACTGTATCAGCCCAGCCTACGGATTCGTTGATTCATCTGGATCCAAGGTCATCACCATCACTCGTACTGCCGGAGCGCTGTGGCATCTTGAAATGACCGCAAACAAATTTAGAAACTTTTCAAGGCAACAAATCTTCGAAACAGGCTTTAGTTTTACTGAAATTTTCAAAAAATTACCCTTTTTTCGAGTTTTAGTGCAAAACTTGATTTATTAATAACTTCAGTAGTTTTTAACCAATTTACTTGATCAAAAGCGGAAAATAACCGCATTCAAAATGCGAAATTCTGTAAGACAGCACGGCGTGCTGCCCGGAACGTTATTGGCAACGCGCTCCGCTGAGTGTCTGCGTCTCCCCGGCGAGAGTTTTCTACAAAAACAACAGTATCCTCGCACTCTGCTTGTCTGCCGATCAGTTTTAGTTCCTCTTCGTATCAGTTTAACACAGAAAAACGCTGCACAGCTAAATGCGACCACGCTTAGGCGAGAATTTTTTTTTCGAGAAAAAAGCCCGCGTAGTTTAAGTTTTATTTTCCAACGTTCCGTCCAACACGCCGTGAGACAGCCGGTTTTTGAAAAAATTATTTTTTGTCGAATATGGGCTACAGTATCCTAAAATTCATATTCCGAGCCCTTAAATTCAGGCTTTCTGATATCGAATGTGGGTTTTTGCTCATTTTAAATTTGGCAGAAGTGAATTGAACAAACAAGTCGAAAAACTCACAAAGAATACGGGTATACCTGAGCTACTCCCAGTTTCACGTGAAATGTCAATCCGTCACTAATTCATTATAACCTCATTATCGATTCAATTTTCTTGCCGATTTTTGCTAAAAAGTCTATGAAAAATATAATTGCGTCCTCTCGGAAAATATAAGAGGGTGTGGTCTTGAATTTACCACATGAACTCGTACTGTTATCGGCAAGAAAGTTGGGACAATAATGCCTATTGTTAAGTTTCTTCAATTAAATAACTTACCACTGTGTTCTCGTTCCACGAGAGCCAAGCCTGAATAAATTTTTTCATGATATTTTTGAACAAAATAAATTACTTACACATTTCGAATCGGCTTCTCCTCGAAAAAATTATTTCATTAGAGAATAAATAGAAAAGTAGGTAACGAATATTCACAACAAATAACAAGAATTGTGCGCCAAGCGTGTGCTGACGCTTTTTCCGACGACCCCTTGCCGCGCCAACGCCGTCCTCTTGCCGGTTCTCGCACGCTTTTTTTTTGGCCGACGTCGCGCCGTCCTCTCGCGAGAACACAGTGGTAAGTTATTTAAACGCTGACGTATATCGACAGCACTAAGCGAGAGGTGAGTAAATGCGCTCCATTGAATGGCGCGAATTTGAAAATTTCCACTGTCGTGCACCGTTATTTTTCTCTCTGCGCATTGATTTTCTCCTATATCCGTTTTCACCACTTCCGTTCAAAAATTAACAGAACAATTTTAATTTGAGGCAGATGGAGTTGGGGGCCACTCAAAAACATTTTTCGTTTCGTTTTTATTGGCGATTTTCCATCGTTTGATTTATTTGATTAATTTATATCATTCAGAATTTATTTTTGTCCGGAGAGTTCAGCGGCAAATCGCCGAAGCATGTGTGATACTTTTTAAATATGCGACCGCACTGCCTCCAAAAGCGGGAAAGCGCAAAACAACATCGGCTGGCGCACTTTGCGTTTGCAGACGCAGAGACATAGAAATTAGCACAACGCCTCTCCGTCTCTAATCTCTAATGCGTGCAGGTAGAGCGCAATTGCATCGTACCTCGCCGAGAATTATTGCACCTTTCGAATATAATGAAAAAACGTGAAGAAAATTGGTTTTTTGAAGAAAAAATGTATAACATCGACATAAAATAATTAAAGCTATTTTTTTGAAACGTTAAACACATATTAAATGTTCTCTACACTCAGTTAGATGGCAATTAAAAAAACGCCGGATTTAACTGCTTTCTGAGGCGCTGCAGCTATATTTCTGTGAAATTTTTAAATTTTTAATTGAATTTACCTTCACAAAGTACAAAAGAAACACAAAAACCACATAATATATCAGAAATTCAGAAATGCTATGCCAGAAGGGGAATTTTCTGATATTTCAAATTCATATTTCGCCGCCAATTTTGAACTTTTCCGGCCGGTTCTGCGCTTAAAATGTTTGTCTCGGTCATGTCTACAAAACTTGAATCGAAAAATAAGGAAATATTCAGTCATTCGGCAGAAATTTTGAAAAAATATGATTTTCCTTCAGATATTACAACTTTTTGCATTTCGTCCTCATTTCTCCACCGATTTTATTGAGCGAGCTCGTAAATTATCGAAAATACCTATTTAAACAAAAGTTGAATCTAAAAACAACTAAAAATGTTATAATTGGAGAAAAAATTTAAGAAAACCACATTTTCAGTGGAAAATGAGCGCTCAGTGGCGCACGCAAAGTGCGCCAACCCTCTGCACTTTCCCACTTTTGGAGGCAGTGGACCGGAGGGAGCTGGGCGGAAGCTTGCTTTGATCGTTTTGAGTGTTTCATCGGCTCCCAGTAACATTTCTTATCTTTTTAGGCTCACCTTTCGGCTTTAAATCAAGAAAAATCTCCTCACAAAGCATGCTTCCACCCAGCTCCCTCCGGTCGCCAAATTGAAGTGTCACACATGCTTCCGGAGAGTTGCCGCTGAATTTTCCGTGTATCGATAAATGCTTAGAAACGCATATTCAAAGCATGTACGACAAAAAAGCAAAATAAAATGTTATTTTTACAAAAAAAATTAATAATTCCAGGGAGACAAGCAAGAAATCGATGCGCAGAGAGAAAAGTAACGGTCCATGACAATGGAAGATTTCAAGTTCGCGCCATCAATGGAGAGCATTTACTCACCTCTCGCTTAGTGCTGTCGATTTACGTCAGCGTCACGGGTTCGAACCCTCTTGTGGTAAAAGTTTTTTTGTTATTTTTTATAAGTATGGGAACAGGGGTGGGACCAAAAAAAAAAATGTTTTTTTTTGGGTGAGACAATTTTTTTTTGATGGTGAAGGTGAGACAAAATTGTTTTTGATT
The DNA here is from genome assembly GCA_963572235.1 of Caenorhabditis japonica. Lineage (NCBI taxonomy): Eukaryota > Metazoa > Nematoda > Chromadorea > Rhabditida > Rhabditidae > Caenorhabditis > Caenorhabditis japonica. The sequence continues at coordinate 6,594,378 of OY754342.1, forward strand.
TCTTTTTTTGACAATTTGACAATTTCTTTGGTTTTTTTCTAGAGTCGCGGAGGCGAAGAAGGTTTTTGGACGGGGCTACCCGAGGCAGAACGTTCCCGTATCAGAGCTGTCCCGAAGCAGAACCGTAAAACAAAAAGTATTTTCTCTTCAAAAAATTTAACAAAAACAAGAAATCCCGAAAAGATTTTCGCTTCCGCGGCTCTACAAAAAAACAAAAAAAAAAGTTTTGCCTACGGCGCATTGTCAAAAAAATGAATAAAACAATTTTGTCTCACCTTCATCATCAAAAAAAAATTGTCTCACCCAAAAAAAAAACATATTTTTTTTGGTCCTACCCCTGTTTCCATACTTATAAAAAATAACAAAAAAAATTTTACCACAAGAGGGTTCGAACCCGTGACCTTCCTCCTGCTGCCCCCCACTCTACCACTGGGCCTCCCTTTCGTTGATTTTTTCCCCTCTGGAGGGTCGTGATAAAAACGAGAGAAGTGACGGAGGGGGGAGCCGGAACTTTGGAGCAACTTTTTGAGCTTATTTTTGAAATTGGGCAGCTAAATTTTTTTGACGCTGTAGCCAGAGATAGCTTCTATTAGCCCACCAAGTTTCAGAGAATTCCAATATGGTTTGTGAAAAGACCACTGGGGTCTGAGGAGGGAGTGAGTAAACGCGCCCGAACGCACACACGCAACGCATCCAAATGAGGCCCAAAAAATAAAAAATCGCGCGAAAAATTTCGCATTATCGGAGAGAAAAACCAACGAAAAATCGTGAAAACTACGAAATCCTATGCAAAATTATTTCGCGCGCGTTGAATTTTCTCTCCGATAATGCGAAATTTTTCGCGCGATTTTTTTATTTTTTGGGCCTCATTTGGATGCACTGCGTGTGTGCGTCCGGGCGCGCTTCCCTTGTTAGTGCTGTCGATATACGTCAGCGTCGGAGTTTCTTGGTATGTCTGTTTCCAAACTGCATGGCGGAAGCGAACTCCAACTTACAACGAGTGCCCGAGACCACAAAAACTCGAACTTGCGAACGGTGTGCCAAATTCCGAAAATGTTCGAACTGTTCGCAGTGGAGCGCGCTTGCATTTTCAGTGCTAAAATGAACGGTGATTTTCAACATTTTTCAGGTTTTTCGTAAAATGAAGGAATTTTAACTAATTTTGCAACAAAATATTGCTTCAAAAAAAGATTTCGATTATTTTGAGCCAAAGATGAGGCAAAAATATTCACAAACAACGTCCCCATAAGCATTTGAACAAAATAACGTGAAACTGAGTGTCTTCAAGGCAATTTGCTGTTTCAACTTGATTGGAACTTCTGCAATTCAATGATATAATTGTTCAGCTCTCGGTTAAACCCGAATTTCCTTTAATTTTTGTGTGGCATTGATAATATTGAATGTTCCGTGCTAATCGCTGATCGACCCGCAGCAAAACGTCCCATTCGGGTTCGTCGTGATATGACGCGCGACGAACTCACATTACTGAGAAGTCTGCGAAATAAGTGTTTCGAAGCGAATCAAAAAGCCGGAGAAATACGCTACTTTGTTAGAGATTTGGAGATTGTTCAACTAAGTAATCCGCGCCCATTTCCTTCTTAAAATGTTTCCGCCGCTCCCGGGCAAAGCGCATAGGAAAATTGCCACCGGACAAAATCTCTGTCACCCGTGAACGTGTGTCGTCAAAAAAAATGTCATTTTATGTAACAGTATTGATTGCCGTGTAAAGACATCAACAGCAATGAGTCCATCGGTGGCGCCGTTTTATACCGCGTCTGTCCGTATGTTGTCCCACACAAAAAAACCATGCTCGTGACCCACATTTGTTACCTGTGAATGTTAAGTTAAATGTAAATCAAAAATTACCCTCTAAAAAATATTTTAAATGTCAACTTTCCAACGCGCGCTCGGTGGCAACTGCCGAACGCCTTACTTTCCTACATGAAAGTATTCTTGTGAATAATATAGATTTATTTTTTGTGTCTGAAACGTTTTTGTCTCCTCAAGTACAAGCGTCGTTGTCCTCATCGCCTAAAATCTCCTGTTATCGTGCAGATAGACAACACCCGCATCCAAAATTAAAAGGCGGTGGCGTTGCAGTATTTTTTCCCAGCAACTTACCAATATTATGGATTCGCGACGTAGCGAGACAGCGTATCGAGTTATGCGCCAATACGCCTTGCGTCTCGCCACGATCCAGCTTTGCAGTCTGGGCGGCGCAATCAGAGAGTAAACAATTTCTTGCAAATTAATTTTATTGTTCCTATTTTTGTTGGTTTTTTCATCAAAATTTGACTTTTTTTATTAAATCTTTTCATTAATTTTATTGATGTTTCGTTAATAATGAAATACCTCATAAATTTTACTTTTGATGTGGTTATTCATACCTTAAAAAATTTATTTCAACCTTTTTTCCCTTTTTATTTTATATGTGAAAAATTTGCAAAAAATGTTTATTGTCCGTAGCGCTATTTCGTATTTTCGCATTTCCCGTCAGAATTAAAAATTCAGTTGAATTAAGCAAAAAACAACTTTTGCAATAGTTGAATAACCACATTATCATGCAGTATCTTTTTTCTAGTTTGGAATAATTCTTCAGATGCTTTAAATTTATTCTTTTATCACGTGACTTCTCGAACTTTATTTTAAAAAAATTTCAGATGGTAAACGGACAAGGACAGGGACACGAAAGCAGAAAAGAAAGGAAAGAGAGGACAACATGAAGAACTTCACCGGAAAGGACCGAATTGAAATGTAAGTTTTTATTACAATTCTTAATCGAGTTCGTCATCGGAAGGGCCAATTTGCGGTTCGTTCATTATATTCCAAATATCGAATTCCTTGTCGATGACGTGCTCGTAAGTGCGCGCGATTGTTCCCAATTCCAAGACGTTCCGCAAGAAGTGGACTGCTCTAGTCTTGACCTAAACATTTTCAAAATTTTTTCATTTTAATCGGCTTTCCCACTAGTTCCACTTTGTCACTTCTCTTTCCATGCTTACGCAAGTAGTCCTTTAGCTGCCCCCAAATGAATTCTATCGGGTTTAGGCAGCAGTGATATGGGGGAAGTCGGATGATTCTTACACCCAACGTCGAGGCGAACTCGTCAACCTTATATCTCTGCAATTTTCTTCGCCCGCCTCTTGACGAAATAAAAATTTCGACTTCCTCCCACAATTCCTCTTTCAACCTTTTCGAATCCAGCGATACACCCATCTTTTCCATCCACTCCACTAACTCTTCCTTTTTAGACGATTTAGTCGGGATCTGAATGTATTTTAATAGTATTAAAATTTAATTTTAGTTACCCTCTCCACAACTTCGTTGTGATAACTTGCGTTATCAATTACCAAAATATTTTCACGGTTTGCTGGGACCCACGCCGCTAACTCCGGAAGAACGCCCGCCATATAATCGCCATACCATCTTGAATTCATAGTTTCGTGGGGATCGGAAGGTTCTAGTTTGGGATTCCTTTTCGAAACATGGACTTTAATAGATCCTGGCAGCATTCCAGTTTCCGTCAACACCCCCAGAACTGTTGCTCGCTGTCCTTTGTCGGAGGCGGCAGGAAATCCCGGAACTGGAGCGTCCAAATTTCCCAGTTTAGCTATTTCGTATGCGGATGACTGCTCTCGATTCCAGCCTTCCTTTCTCGTCATTCCATGGAACAGCCACGTCTCGTCGAAATATGACACGTGAGCCCCTCTTTCACGAAGCTCGGACATCTCACGTGAATACCAGCGCCTCATTCGGATGATGTCGGTCCGTGTCGTGGCGAAGGGATTATACGTGTTGACCCTATGCGTGTATCGAAGAGCTTTCAAGCACCAAAATAAAGTGGTTCGCCCGAAACGAAAACCGTATTTTTCCTGCAGCTCAGATAAAAGCGACGAAATCGTGAAGCTTTCCTCGGTAGCATAGTGTTCTTGGATGTGGTCAATAATCGCAGTTTTTTCTTCTGGAGATAGAAGAGCCAAAGCCCGCTCCTTGGTAGTGGTTTTCGGTTTAAACTCTTTACTCCTAGAATCTTTTTGGAGGTGGCGGTAAACTGTATTATTCCCGATCCCCAATAATTTCGCTGCGAGTTCCACCGAATTTTTAAAAATTGTGCTTTTACATTCTTCACCAAGCTGTGTTTTTATGGATTCGACTTGTCTGTGCACATTTTTAATTAAATCAGTCACCCGAACTTCTAACTTTTCGTGCGCTTTGTTAAAGTCTTTTTCGCCAAGATCCAATAGTTCCAACTGAAGAATTTTACCCCCCAATATTTCGCGGGATTTTTTCTATAATGAATCGCAATTAAGAATTTTACGCTGAAAACCTAATACCTCAGTATTTTCAGGCACTATGACGGCGGCAACCGGCTGGGAGAATTGGACGCCGACGTGTCGAATGCCTTTGACAGGAAGACGGAGAACACAATCTGGAGTACGGTCGAGAGCAACTAATAAATTTTACCGTTCTAACTATCATAATATAATAAAACTTCTCACGTTGCATATTCCGGCTAAGCGTTTCTCGCAAAACTACACTGGGGTATGAGGAGGGAGTGAGTAAACGCGCCCGAACGCACACACACAACGCATCCAAATGAGGCCCAAAAAATAAAAAGCGCGCGCAAAAATTTTGCATTAGCGGAGAGAGAAACCAAAGCAAAATCGTGAAAATTACGAAACTCTATCCAAAATTATTTCGCGCGCGTTGGTTTTTCTCTCCGATAATGCGAAATTTTTGCGCGCGCTTTTTTTATTTTTTGGGCCTCATTAGGATGCGTTGCGTGTGTGCGTCCGGGCGCGTTTACTCACTCCCTCCTCATACCCCAGTGAAACTACCTCAACACGCCCATCACCGCGCTTTATTTTGGCATATTTTGGAGCCGATGACATTATTACCTGAATTACTTGATATTTTCATATTAAATTAGGTTTTATCTTTGAAAAAATAACAAAAATACGTCTTTATTCTATAAAAAAAAACGAATAAAAATAGAAAAAAAATCGATTATAATTGATTGAAAAAATTCCCCTACAGTATTCCATAAATAATTCGTTGCGAGACCCGACATCTTGCTGGCGCACAACTTGCAGCAGTTTCTCGCTCCGTCACGAATCCATAATAACTCTAGCCGACTCACTTGTAGAACAGTTTTACCACTTGCATAATTGTGAAATATTAACTATCGATCATAACCCCTCCAATTCACGTTATATTCTTGCCTATAGGGCCCCAAATTTATCAGTAGAACAAACTAATTCCTTGTTTGTTAACATTTCGAAATTATTAACGTCATCAGCAAAAAATAACTACATTCTGGGAGACTTTAATTTTCCTAACGCTAAATGGTCATCTGACTTCAAACTGCCCGAAAAAATTCCAGAATCCCTCCGCGGCATGATAATTTCAAACAATCTCTCACAAATGGTCCACTTTCCTACCAGACGCGCTGCTTCTGGTCGTAACAGCTTTCTTGACCTTATTTTCACAGACAACCTAACACTTTTCTTGATTGTAAATCATTTGAGCCATTAATTTTATCCGACCACTCTTCCATACAGTTCAACCTTTCACACGAGCCTAGACTTCTACCGGTTCACTTTCAATATAGTCGTCTGCTTTTTCGGAAATGCGACTTTGACTCTTTGAACCGGCATTTGTTTTCGTATAATTGGGCACGCCAATTTTCTTTTTTCTCATCTCCCGATACAAAATTGGCCCATTTTCTAAACATTTTTAACGAACTCATCGATACTTACACACCAAATTCTTACAAAAGATCGTCTAAACACGTCCAAAAACATACAAACTTATATCGATCCGCACGCCGTCGTAACTCTAAGCGCAAAATGTCCATAAAATCTAAACGAATTGTCAAAAACAAACTCAAAACCATTAAAAAAAACTTAGCTAACCAAGAACGCCAAGCCATAGAAAATAAAAATTGTCGTGAACTATTCCAGTTTATCAAAAATAGAATTATGCCACGATCATGGCCCATCGCCTTGTCTATCGGTGAAAAAATTGTAACTGAGCAGAAAGACATTGCCGACGAATTCATCCGTTCATTTTCCCTTTCTTTCACGCCATCTTCTTTCATTTTTCCTTTTTATCCCGCTCCAAAACCTCATAAAATTGAGCCCGACTTTTCACTTTTGAACATTTCGCAACACATCCGCGCTCTGAAAACAAAAATTGGTTATTCAACAGATAATATTAACTTTTTCATGATTAAAAAATGCTGCGATGCAATAACTATTCCACTTTCTCTGCTGTTTATCGAGTCGTTCACAAGCCAAACATTTTTTACACAGTGGAAAACATCCACAATAATTCCATTACATAAAAAAGGCAGGTGTACTGACTCGGGAAACTACAGACCTATAACCCTGACTCACCCACTTGCAAGATTATTAGAAAAAATAGTCCTCGAGGCTATTAAAAAACAAGTATCCCACAAAATTTCGAAAAAACAATTTGGTTTTATGAATTCAAGGTCGTGCACCCTGGCGGTTCTGGAGTCGACATCCGAAGTTCAAAGAATTCTCATTGATAAAAATGGTTTCGCCGACGCAATATATTTCGACTTTAAAAAAGCGTTCGATAGCGTTCTGCACAATTTGTTGGTGTCGAAAATTTTGAATTTCGGAATCGACTCAAATACCTGTGAGTGGTTGCACTCTTTTCTTATAAATCGCAAATCTAAAGTAAAAATCAATAATTTTTTGTCAAAAAATTGTATAAATGTAGTCTCTGGCGTCCCCCAAGGCTCCGTAATGGGACCTTTTTTATTTTTATTATACTCGGTATAAAACGCTGATAACTCGCTCCAATCAAACAACGAATTTCGCATGCATTTGGAGTGAGGTTTAGAGAAATCAGAGCAAAACATCGGCCACGGCTCTCTCAATTTTCTGCACTCTCTCGTCGCCAACGTGGCCGCGTCCACCACTGTGCGAAGGGAGCGCGTTTGCAGCGCTCCGTACTGAGAATATATATTAATGACTTACTTGACAGTTTTCCGCCCGATGTGCACGTGACCGCGTTCGCCGACGATTTGAAACTGCTCTCTGCCAATCCTGCCACCCTCCAAAAATGCGTCAACATTGTTGCCGAATGGTGCGATGTTTGGTGTCTTAATCTCGCCGAAAACAAAACAGCCGCACTGCCCCCAAAAGCGGGCGTCTCTAATCTCTAATGCGTGCAGGTAGAGCGCGATTGCATCGTACCTCGCCGAGAATGATTGCACCTTTTGAATATAACGAAAAAACGCGAAGAAAATTGGATTTTTGAAGAAAAAGTTTATAAAATCGATAGAAAATAATTGAAATTATTTTTTTGAAACGTTAACACATAATAAATGTTCTCCACACTCGTTTAGATGGCAATTTGAAAAACGCCGGATTTTACCGCTTTCTGAGGCGCTACAGCTATATTTCTGTGAATTTCTTAATTTTTTTAATAAAAGTTCCTTGATAAAGTACAAAATAAACAAAAAAAACCACATTTTATATCAGAAATTCAGAAATTCTATGCCAGATGAGGAATTTTCAGCTATTTCAAATTCATATTTCACTGCCAGTTTTGAACTTTTCCGACCGATTGTGCATTTAAAATGTTTGCCTCGACCATGCCTACAAAGCTATGTCCAAGAAATTAAGAATATTGAGCACATTCGGCTGAAATTTTGAAAAAATATGATTTTCCCGTTATTCCGTTTTTTGTATATTTCGCCTTCATTTCTCCACCGATTTCATTGCGCGACCTCGTAAATTGTCGAATATACCTGTATGAACAAACGTATCTAGAAAAAATAACACAGATGTTTCTAATTGAATAAATAACTTGAGAAAACCACATTTTCAGTTGAAAATGACCGCTCGTCGGCAAGCGCGCCAAGGCACGCAAAGTGCGTCAAGCTTGCTGGCGCTTTCCCGCTTTTGGGGGCAGTGAGCCGTCGTGCACTTTGGGAAGAAAAACCCACACCATGTATATTACTTAAATACCCATAAAATCAATGAACAGAACTCAATCAGAGATCTCGGAATAATAATTGATAGCAAACTAAAGTTCGAAAATCATGTAAATAATATTTCTAACTCGCGGTGTGTTCACTCGCGGTGTGTTCTCCTCCCTGATTGGTGACCACCCCCTCTGCTCTCGTATCGATTAGCTACTATGCCACCCACTGCTACTCAACCCAAAAGAAAGTTCTCAGAAGTCCTTGCTCCTGATCCACCACGTGAGTTCGTTGCCTACGCCGACTTCAAAATTCTTGTGGATCACGTGAAGCGTCTTACCGAAGCACTCAACCAGATCCGCTGTGGGATCCTCGAGGATGGATCCTCCAAACTCATCGCTAAAGTTGCCGCTACCGTCGAACAACTAACGGAAATGCCTGAATTCGGTTCCCCTGTTACTGCCACCACCTTTGACGTCTTCTCAGACGCTCCATCCACTCCTGCTCCGCGCTCAACCGAAACTCCTCAAACTGCCACCAGATTTCCAATTGCTGCTCACTGTGCCTACCCTGACCAAGCCCAGCTTAACGTGCTCGACCCCTCTCTCATTGCCAAACATGCCGTCACCCTCCTGGAAAAATCGACTAGAGCCGTTCTGGAACGTCTACCCGATGATAAAACTCCTGCCCAAGATGAAAAGGACTTCAAGCTGCTCACCGATTTTGCTAACGGTAACTCTCTTCCAGCCCCAACAAAGGTGCACCGTCACCCTTGCAACAAGCAGGACCGTGACGCCTTCATCAAGGGATTCAACAAAATTCGCCACTCCGACGCAGCCATCACCGACATTGCCACCAAACCACGTATTCGTCGCGATCTGACTATGCCCGAACTGGAAACTCTGCGTGCTTCCCGGAAATTCGTATACGATGAGAACAAGAAAGCTGTCGTCACGAAATTCATCATGTCGGATATCAACTACAAGGTAAATGAAAAACCTCGTCCTTTTCAATAGTCGCCTGTCTTCCATCTTTTTTATCTTTTTCAAAATCTTCGACGTCCACTCATTATGCTTTTCCACACAATTCCTCTTCACTTTCCTCTCGTCATGCTACATTTTCCTTTAGTCCTACTCCAATTTTATTTTCGTTATCGAACATCCGAGGCACCGCGAATCTGACTAAAATTCGAGCTCTTACCGATTTCTTTAGATTTTCTAATTTGAATATTCTTGCTCTAACTGAAAGCTTTCTTGATGAAACCGTTCCCTCTAGTCTCTTCACTGAACATGACATCTCCATTCTCAGATGTGACCGTTACTTGACAGCAAATTCCAAAGCCCGTGGCGGAGGTGTTGCCCTACTTTTCAAACCACCTATATCTAGGGACCGCAACGTGTTTGACAAAAGTCCAAATTTTGACGAACTGGCGATTGGAATATGTTCCAACACTTGATAAAAATACGTTCCCAAATTTTTTCCGAAAAAAATTCAGTATGAGCCGAGTTACAGTCATTTTTGTGCGCTCCTCATTACTACTGATTTTCTCACAGCGAGTTGCCGCGGCGCGAAAAGGTGGGCGGGGTTTTCGCTGCATTCTTTCGGCGCACTTTGATTCCCACTCTATTTGCTCGGCTTCAAAGGGTGAATAATGTTGCGAAAAAGATCTAAAATGAGAAGAATGGGAAAACATATCGTTCTTATATTTAATTATCACTTAATTATCATAAATTTGTCGATTTAAAGTGTAAGAAATCGATTTCTAGAGGCTTTGAAAAAAAAAATGAGATTTTCACGATGGAAGTTTATTATTTTGCTAAATTGGGCTTATCTTTTTTGTAAATATCACTTTTTAATTGTTCTCAATACTTTTTGTCACTTTATTCTCAACTTTCAGACAAAATTTATGTAAATACAGGAAATTTCACCTTTTTCTTTCAATTTGAAGAAAAAATGAAAGAAATAAACGTAAATTTGTTTTAAAAATACGCAAAATAACATCCAATGAACAAAAAAACCATTTTACAATGAGAATTCATCATTAAACTTCGAAAAATTCCTGCGCAAAAAATTTTCAAACTGCACAAAAATCGAACCCGGGCCAAAATGTTTGCAAAGCATCCGCTCTAACCACTACACCACGCACCGCCTTCCCAACTGAACCCCTTTAGTCGTACACTACGCAGCAGTCTATCAAACTGTTTTGTCATGTTTTTAACAAGATTTTTTCACAAATTTCCATAAAAACTACTTTTGAAATGATACAAAACCGAATAAAAAAGTATGTTTGCAAGAAGCGATTTTCGATTTTTTTTGAGTATCGATGCCAAATTTTGCGTAGAATTCGATGGTAATGAGAACTCCTGCGCTACGGCCTTGCGTAATACCGAAAAAGCGGAAAAACTACCAAATTTGTTGAGACTTGGGCTTTTGGATGAGAAAAAAACTAACTTAGAATCGCAGAAAGCGTCTGAAATTTTTATTACAAACATAAAATGAAGTGTATTATGCAATTAAATAATAAAAAACATAGGTCATCGCTGAAAAATTTTCACAAAATTTTGTGCTACTTTGACTGAAAATTTCAGAATGTTTGCAAGTACGAATTTTTGATTTTTTTTTTTTAAACGATTCAGCGTGTCAAGATCTATCGATATCATTCATAAAAACGTGCGCTACGGACCTGCGTAACACCATATTTTCCGTTTTTCTCGAATCACTTCGAAAATTCCGACCGTTTCCCGTATTTTTCTCAAAAACTGAATTATTTGAAGAAAAATGAATATTATCATTGTGTTCTACGCAGTCGATTACATAAGAACATATAAAATTTTTATCGATCCAATAGCCAGGAGCCGCAGTACAGGACGGTAAAGGTGGCGAAGCGAATCTAGTGAGAAAAATTTCACTCGCCCCGCCCACCCGCGTTGCGGTCTCTACCTATATCTCTTATTAAATTGGATATCAACTTTGAACACCACTACGCCTCTCACAGATCTGAAATTCTTGCCTGCTCTATTAATGCTCCATTCCTCAGTTCTCCTACCTTCGTTTATCTAGTTTATCGTCCTCCCGATATTTCTTTTACCGAAACCGCAGCTCTTATCTCTCATTTAGACTCCACTATTTCTCTCTCGTCATGTATACTTCTAGGAGATTTCAACTTTCCATATCTTAAATCTAGCCACCAGTTTTCTCAATTTTTAGCTTCTCGTAATTTGACTCAAAATGTAACATTTCCTACTCGCATCACAGCCAACTCTTCGACAACTTTAGATCTAGTCATCTCATCTCAGGATACTCCCGTTTATGATATTCGCCCCGAACCTCCTTTGCTTAACTCTGATCACCTCTGCGTCAATTTCTCAATGAAAACCAACAAGTCTAATCCTACCGATTCTTCTAGCAACAATTTACCCTCTAGACTCAACTATAGAAAAACCGATTTTAAAACTCTCAACTACCATTTAGCCTCCATCGACTGGATTTCTATACTTCCTTCTACTTTATCTCCTACTTCCATGTTTTCTAAATTTATTGAAATACTCAACTCTCTTATTTCAAACTACACTCCTAGTTTTTGCATTGCCTGTTTTCGATTTATTGACTGGGTTCTATTTCACGCGGTTCTATTTCGGAACAATTCTATTTCGGAACAGTTCTAATATCGACGTTGAAAAATATAGAATTACATTAAACGCGGTGTAAAAATCGTGAAATAGGTACAAAGAAAAGGCAACAAGAATTGTGCGCCAGCGCACTGCTATGCGTCAGTAATACCCCACATGTCGGCAATTTGACGCCTGAATCGGCAACTTGCCGAGTTCGTGCCGACATCACGCCGGGTCATGCATTTTTAGCTGCCGACTTCCTGCCCGCCGGCAATTTGCCGATTTCAGCGGCAAATTGCTCATTTCAGGCCGACTTCACGCCGGGTTATGCAATTTTAGCTGCCGACTTCCTGCCCGCGGCCGGAAGTCGGCAACTTGCCGAGTTCGTGCCGACATCACGCCGGGTTATGCATTTTTAGCTGCCGACTTCCTGCCCGGCGGCAATTTGCCGATTTCGGCGGCAAATTGCTCATTTCAGGCCGACTTCACGCCGATAATTCTCTGAGTATCGATTAAACTAGAAAAGCCTCTTAGATATTTCTCCAAAATAGCTCTCCAACGCTGCAACATCTCCTTCTCATCTTACGAAAATCGCCTAGAACTTCTCAACATGTACTCAATTAGAAATCGCCGTCTTAAAGCTCAATTGCTCCTCCTTTACCGGATGGTTAGCGGTGCCTCATACTTTCCTGAACTGATTTCCTTCATATCTTTTACCTCTTCATCCCCAATGATTTCTTTTCCACTACAGTTCCAATTTGGAATTCGATTTTACGCAATATATCCACTTTTCTCTCCCCTTCTCAATTTGAACAACTCGGTAAACGCCTGCAACTGTTACGCAGATCTAAGAGGCTATAGCAGCTTTTGCGCATGACTTAGAGCTCCTTTCAGATTTTAAACAGCCTTTAAACCCAGTAGCAGATGTTATGCAGACATTGAAGGCTGCAACACCTGTTAAGCAGATCTTAAAAAGGCTGCAGATGTTACGCAGATCTTAAACGCGACACGCGCCGCACCTGGCGACACAAAATCATTGGCACCGCCCGTCTGTTTTCTGCTTGTTTTTTTCCGTTTTTTCGTCGGTATTTTTCTTTTTTTTCTTTTTTTTTGCAATTTTTAATCATTTTTTTACTCCGTGGTAAATTAAAAGATGAAAAAAGACATTCTCGTCACGAATTCCACATTATATATAATGGATTCGTGACGGAGTGACATTTCACGTGAAACTGTGAGACGAAACATCTCTTAATTTCTTCAGTTATTTCTTCATTTTTTCGAATAAAAACGTGATTGTCACTCCGCCACGAATCCATTATAGCGCAAAATAATTTTTTTTCAAATAAAAACGCGTTTTGCGTCTTTTTGTTTTCACATTTATGTTTTTCGGTAACGTGGAAGGTTAATTTATTTTCAAAAAATATTTTCGAGGAAAAAAAAAGAAAATGTGATTAATAAATAATAAGAAAATGTTTTTTGCGCGAATATTTAAATACAGGGTGGCCGATAAGTATAGGACGCTCGCTTTCAGCGTTCCCTGGCACGGTGCCAAGGGATATTTTCGAAAAATTTCGAAACTTTTCGAAAGTCCAGAGACTATATAAGTAAGCTTCTCAGTCATTTGTTCTCACTTCTCCATATCGCCGAGCTATGAAAAGTTCTCCTCATCGTCCTTCCATTGAACTCTTGTTCAAGAGAGGCCTCGGAAGTGCTGAGATCGCTCGACGCCTTCAAATTTCGTCTTCGACGGTTCGAAACGTTGTCGCTGCTATCAAAAAGCGAGGAGATGCTTCTGAAGTAAAAAAAAGCGGACGTCCACGTTCTGTCAACACCCGGAATACTCGTGCAATCATCAAGAAACGGATCATTCGAAATGATGGATTGAGTCTCAATAGGATGGCGTCACAGCTTGGAATTGCCCGATCCACTGTCCAATCGATTGTCAAGAACGACTTGAAGCTCAAAAGTTACAAACTACGTCGTGGACAGTACCTCTCGGACAAATCGAAAGCGATGCGACTCGAAAAATGCCGAAAATTACTCCAGCACTTTCAAGTGCGCCGCGTCTCTGACGTTATCTGGACAGACGAGAAGATCTTCACTATTGAACCTCTTCCCAACCGTCAAAACCAGAGACAGTTATTGTCAAAGGATGACAGCATGTCTCCGAAACGTCGTCTTGCCCATAACCGCCTTTTCCCGAAAAGTGTCATGGTTTGGGCCGGTATCACGGCAACCGGTAAAACTCCGTTGGTTTTCATTGAAAGAAATGTGAAAATCAACTCGGAGGTGTACCAAAAGATTGTGTTGATGGATAATTTGTTACCCTGGGTCACTCAGCACTTTGCTGGTGGTCCATTTATCCTTCAACAAGACTGGGCACCGTCCCATGGCTCGAGATCGACATTGGCCGTCTTGGAGGCGCATTTCCCTGGATTCCTGGACAAGAACTTGTGGCCTGCTTCCAGCCCGGATCTCAATCCGATGGATTTCAGCGTTTGGGGCATGTTGGAAGGGAAGATCGCGGGAAAAGTTTTTGCTACTGTCGATGACTTGAAGGCCGCTCTCGAGGTAGCATGGGCTTCGATCGACGACGGATACCTGCGGCGCAATGTCAATTCGGTGAAGAAACGTTTGAGAGCCTGTGTCAAAGCTCGTGGATCCAACTTCGAAATTCTCTTGTAAAATCAAATTTTCTGCTTATTTTTTGTTGTTTAATAAAGGTTGTTCTCGAAAAATCCTCAAATTGAAAAAATGGGAGCACTTTCAAAACGTCCTATACTTATCGGCCACCCTGTAGATACAAGCCTATTGGCTTCGTCGCCACTCTTTTTCTCTTGTTTCGCTCTTCATCATTCATTTGTAAGCACTCTGTTCTGCTGGGATTTCTGTCCTCTGCACGGAGTGTCGGGGACTACGTTTCAGAAAACTTTTTTGAGGTCAAATTTTCGAGCGCCAATTCTCGTGTCTCTGTGTCTCCATTTTTGCACACTTTTAGCTAGACTTGGCAGAACGCCACTGTCAAGACACAGACACATGTAAAAAGGCGCGAATTCCTTTACGTAGAGTCTAGCACGCCGTGCTCTGTGGCTCAGTTGGTAGTGCGCGTGATTACAAATCCAAATGTCGCGGGTCCGTGTTTTGCCCAACTCAAAAAAACTTCTTTATTTTTCGTTTTTTGTGCGGTTTCGCATCGCTTTTGATTTGTTTCATATATTAATCTCATTCTGCATTTATTTTTTGTCCGGAAAGTTCATGGAAGCATGTGTGATACTTTTCAAATATGTGACCGGAGGGAGCTGGGTGGAAGCTTGCTTTGTGACGGAATTTTTTGTGATTTAAAGTCTAAAGGCTTTTTCAGTGTTTAATCGGCTCCCAGTAACCTTTTCTTATCTTTTTAGAATCACATTTAGACTTTTAATTACAAAAAAATCCCCCCGCTATGCACGCTTCCGCCCAGCTCCCTCCGGTCGCCCTTTTGAAAAGTGTCACACATGCTTCCGGCGCATTGCCGCTGAACTTACCGTGCATTGATAAATGCTCAGAAACGCATATTCAAAGCGTGAACAACAAAAACAATTAGTGAAAAACAATTTTTTCTCCAATTGACCTGAAATTTTGATAAATTATGTAAAAAATTCTGGCAAAAACTCATTGACTACACCACTCTTTGACTACATGCACTCATTGACTACATATTCTCATTGACTACAAAGTCTCATTGACTACACTTGTCTCATTGACTGCACTTGTCTCATTGACTACAATGTCTCATTGACTACCCTTGTCTCATTGACTACAATTGCCTAATTGACTACAAAGTCTCATTGACTACACCAATCTCATTGACTTCATCTGTTTTGTGAATCGTTCTTATACAATACAAACACAAATCGGAATTTCCGGGCTCTGAAAAGGAGCGCTTGTAGTGGAATCTTTTCTTGTTCCTAATACCCTTATTACCAGTATTTATTTTTACCTTTTCCGTCTATTTTTTTACTTCAACTTTCGTTTTTGAACGTAATAAATACACTCTTCTTGAAATAGAAAATTATTTATGCTTTGCGCAAAAAAGACAAACGAATAGTGAAAGTGTTAAAAAAGATGTGCACAAAGTGATGCAAATTTTGCCTGATTATAGAGGTATTTTTTTACAGAAATATTTTATGTCCCTTTAGAAATCCTACCGTACATTTTCGTTATCAAACTTATTTTCCAAAAATTGCAATTTAATCTTTGAAAATTGATGCAACAACGCTTCATTTTTCAAGAAAAAATTTGCACCAAATACCATCAAATATGTATATATAACACATGCAGACTGCACAATTTCATTTCTCGCAGTACACCATGTTTGTCGCGGCGTTTGGGCGTTTGGTTGAAAACAAAACATGTAATTTTAAGGGCACATACAATATTTTGTAAAACGCCCTCAAAAATGACGGAAATTTTGCGTGATTTTGTGCGCGTAAAAAAAAACAATTCCAGAATTTGGCTTTTCACATTGTGCACTACATTATGCATTGAAAAACGCAAAAAAAGTTAGCAGCAAGACTGCGCGGCAAAAAATAATAAAAACAACAAAAATGAATTCGGGTTACTCAAAGTAATGCGATAAACAAACAAATAACAGTAAGGAAAGTTATAACTAAGATAAATTCAAAAAATCCGTTGAAGAGCATGGAGTGGGACTGAACCTTCTTGTTGAACGCCTGAAGTTTTCAATAATTAATAAGTTGGTTAGACAACATTTTCACCTTTTGCGACCTGTTCTGCAGTTCGGTTCTTCATCGACACTTATAGAAGAAAGAGACGGAGAGAACTTTTTCTCAGATACCAATGATTCCAGACTAGACGAATATGCTATTGGCGAAGTGGGGCTAAACCTTCTAGTTGAACGGCTGAATTTTTTAATAATTAATAAGTTATTTAGATATCCATTTTACCTTTTTCGACCTGTGCTGCAGTTCGGTTCCTTATCAACTCTTATAGAAGAAAGAGATGGAGAGAATTTTTTCTCAGATAGCAATGATTCCAGTCTAGGCGAATATGTTATCGGCGAAGTGGGGTTAAGTCTTCCAGTTGGACGGCTGAAGTTTTAAATAATTAAAAGTTACGTAAATGCCATTTTTACCGTATGCGACCCGGACTGTAATTTGATTTCTCATCAACTCGACTAGAAGTAAAAAGTGGAGAGAACTTGTTCTCTGATACCCAAGAATGTGTACAGTTTTCCATACTATCGACTGGCTCGGAGATTATAGAAATACTGTTTGGTGACCTCGACTCTTGTGTAGGCGAACATCTCATACACGAACTATCGTGAAAAAAACTCATATCCGACACAGCATGGATATGCCGTACATTATTCACAGCAGACTGTCTTGACCCCATCCGAGAAGATTGTTTTTTTCCGGATCTTATAGGAACAGCTACAGCAGTATCTCCCTTTACAAGATCGTCGAATCTCCACATTTCTAGTTTCCTATCGAAATCGGACAGGCTTTGAAGGCATGCAAAGACATGCCTACAAAAAAACTGTGGAACCGTCTTCCCACATGCAGAACATTCTAGGCAGTCGTTCACTTTAGTGACCAAAGTAATTCTGTGTGGCTGGTTGAATATAATGGATGAGTTTTCTAAGACATAAGAATCACCGGTAGTTGAAATCACTCTGATATCCACAGAACAAATTTCCTCTTCATGGCACTTCAGGAACTTCAGGTTTTTCATCAAATTTCGAGGAGGATCGTAAGCTAGAAGTCCAGGTGCAATGAGTCCGATTTTTTTGAAATATGATGTGCGTTCAATTATCGTATACAGCCGTACATTTTCATTTAATTCTACTTGCTCGGAGTCTCCAACTGCTGCTTTTCTCAACTCTTCTAATTTTCCCTCTGAAAACTCGTTCAGTCTTTGAATTAGTGTATTGACCGGAAGTGGTTTTTGAATGACACATTTCAGTAATTTGTTATAGTTTTCAGACGAATTATTTGTTGCGTATTGTAGAATCATCCCACTTCTTAATTTCGGAATCGCTGTAGCCGAATCCACAATCCAATCTTTATTCGCATACAGCCAATTGTAAATCTTTGGATCAATACGAGGCTTCACTTTCGTTAAACGTTGCAAGAATTGGCCCATGGAAAACGATCCAAACAGACCGCTTCTCCACATACCATTCACGTCTTTGTAGCCGTAGAGAAAACGACATGCCGTTTTTGAAGCCTTTTGCCCAAACTTATGGCTAAGAAGCCGGATAACAT
Organism: Caenorhabditis japonica; assembly: GCA_963572235.1. NCBI lineage: Eukaryota > Metazoa > Nematoda > Chromadorea > Rhabditida > Rhabditidae > Caenorhabditis > Caenorhabditis japonica. The sequence goes on from OY754342.1 coordinate 6,612,215, forward strand.
GCCAATCACATCGTATCACTTTACTTGACAAATTATCCGCATAGAGTTGAAGTGATATTTCGCCGTCCATCATAACAGCTGGGACCTTCTTGTCAATCAGGTACGGCTCCATCTCATTTGCAAGTTTCTTGGCGAAGTTTTGATGAACTTCGGTAGATTTGTGACTATGAAGAAGGTACGCTAATGGAATTACTCTAGGTTTATTACTTGACTTTGTTTTGAAATACTTGGATTCGCCGAGAACCACTGTAGCATAACAGTCCGACAAGTTGAAAGTTGTGTCCACGTAAAGGCGGGAAGCAAACACGACTCCAGTTGGGTGCTTAACCAGAATTTCTTTCAGACTTTCTTTTCTCTTCTCCATAGATTCAGTCTCAACTATTGAAATAAAATCGTTCCAATCGTCAAACTCAAGTTTAGACGGGCAACCAGCCGTGAAAATTTGAATGCCCTCTTTAAAAAAATAAACGAATTCGAAGTGCAACTCATGCCCTTGATCTGCAAAATTTATTGATTATCAATTATAAATTTCTCCAAATTTTTTTCCCGCAAATTCAAGGTTGGCTTTATGAAAAAATAGTTTTGATTTTTTTCTTCTCATTCCTAAACTGTTGCTCCTTCTATGTTTATTTTGTCCAACATCGACAACGTATTTTTCAAAAAATAATTCAAATTAGATTATTAATATATTTTGTTGTTTCTCTTTCCTAATTCAAGTTTGTATAAATAATAAGCTGTCTTTGAGATACAACTACGAATTCAATTATCGTTCAAACCTTTTACCACTTTCGCCACAGGAGTCACGAGAATTGAATGAAATTATTTCTAACAAATAAGTTTTCAGCAGCATCGAAAATGCTCCCTAAGACTTGCCACCTAATTTTCAGAAAATTTTGGAACCTTGTGGTCTTGTAAGAAAAGTTGATGTAGGAAAAAACAAGGCAACGTCGTCGCCAAAAGTAGTAGGCTTGTTTAGTGGCACAAACTTAAAATAGTCTCCTTATCTAGGGGCGCTGGCGACTGCTCTGGCGAAAGTGTGTTCAGTCGAACAAAATCTTGGCGGTGTACCAATTTATGCGAATACACATTTTTCGAAATGAATATTTGAGGAAGAGAACGTGCAAGCAACAAGATGCAGATGAAGGGCAGCGTGGTCACGCGACGCAACCGCAGAGCGTGGGCTTTGGCGGCAAAAAAAAGACGTTAAAAAAGGAGGTCGCAAGCACGTCGTGCTCATCATTCGAAGTTAATATCAGTTGCTGCGGCGCGCGAAATATGTTATGTCTTTGTATAGTTTCAGTAATTAACCTCAAAATTATGTTGAGCTTTTTCAGAAGTCATTTTGAAGAAATCCAACTAGACTGAAAGTTCTGCTTCTTCTGCAGAAATGTTCAAAACGCTTCAAGAAAAAAAAAATGTTTTCTTTCTTACCGATTTGAAGAAAATAAATAGCTCTAGAACTTTTTACGAACTGTATGTATGCCCCTTTTTTTCCCCTGCATCTCACTCGAATGCACGACCAATCAAACTTGCGAAGAGCGCATTCGAAGCGCTTGCTACTAAGTTCATCGTATTTCAAAAAATTAACCGACAAACTTATCAGAAAATTTGTGTCAAATTGTCGAAAACTTTTTTGAAAAGACACAATTTATGGTGCCTCAATATAGAACTCGCATGAAATAGAACTGTTTCGAAATAGAACAGAGCACAAAATAGAAATACACGTAATAGAACTGTATCGAAATGATGGGGTTATTCATGATAGGGTTATTCACGAAATGGCAAAAAAACGGCAAAAAACTGCGCGAAAACTCGGTAAATTCTCCGATTTACCTGAAATTTTGGGAAAAGAGGGAGAAAACTCTCCCGGACATTCCCACAAAATTTCAGACCAAAATATCGATTTTTAAGAAATATTGCTTTTTTTTCTGAGAATGCTTAAAATCGATATTTTGGTCTGAAATTTTGTGGGAATGTCCGGGAGAGTTTTCTCCCTCATTTCAGGTCAATCGGAGCATTTTCCGAGTCTTCGCGCAGTTTTTTGCCGTTTTTTGCCATTTCGTGAATAACCCCATGAGAAAAAAAAAACGGTTTGTTTTTGTTTTTTTTTTCCAATTCACGCGATGTCGAGAATTGTAAAAAAAAATTACTTGTGATACTTGTCAGGTTCGACGTAAAAAAAATACAGGTAGAGAAACCGGGATATAGCATTGATAGTGAAAAGACAGCAAGACTGCCCCCTTTCTTTGAACTCCTCACCTCCTGCGTCTCTTCAATATCAATGCTATATCAAGGGGAGACCCCCGCTTCTCTACCTGTATTTTTTTTACAATTCTCGACATCGCGTGAATTGGAAAAATAAAAACATTTTTATTTTCCCAATAACCCCATTAAAGACAACTAAAGTTAAGTCTTACCTGTATAATATTCAAGGTTGTCAGGATAGCTTTTCGCCAATTCGCGTATATTTGCAAGAGTAGTTACAACACGGCGGCCACTCTTTCCAGAAATTGAATCTGGCACAAACCTTTTCAGGTTCATAATCTGCTTTCTAGTGAGATTGTATCCTTTCTGGTTTGATACAGAAAATGCTGCAGATGAAGTACGATGTGGCAATACATTCATTTTCAGATCTTGTGAAATGTAGGCTGAAAATGTTTTATGGTGTTCTTTACTTCATCCAATGATCGTCAAATACCTCCGATTCTTCTCTTTTTCAAATTTTGGACTTCGGGAATTTCAAACACTACTCCTTTCTCGATGAAATAATGGACAAAAGTCTTCTCATGGAGATGAACGATCTGAACTTAAGGACTATAAACACTTCAAATGAGCAACAAAAAAGTCTTACTTCTTTTTTAAAACCGGGCTTATTTGCTTCTTGGCAAACAATCCAACGATAAACTTCATTTCCTATACGTAAGGAGCGGTACGCTGGCTGATGCCTTTTTCCATTCGCAGTTTTTGTCCATTGAAATCCGTCATAGTTGACTTTCTCCACAGAACTTGGAATTAAAAACAGGCGGCTTCTTTCCTCTTGTAGTGCCTCGAGTTGACCCATTGTGATTTCATCAGTTTCGAATATTCTAAAACATCAAAGTTTAATCGCTCAGTGACACTTCGCGGTAAATTGGAAGACAAAAATCTCTTAATTTATTTTGATATTACGTGAATGAGCGACAAAACCGGGTGAATTGTGGGGCAAAAGATGGCTGGTCTCACCACCATTTTGACAGACTACGGTTAGCGCGAAAAAAATATTTTTTTATTCTTTTTTTTTTAATTAAAACGCATTTTCATAGTTTTTTTCTCAACAAAATGTGTTTTTGAAACGAAATTACCCATTCCAGGTTACACAAAACATTTTAATAGTGAAAAAAATGCTAGTCAAAAGGCAAAAAATCGCGTTTTTCTTAAAAACAAAAGAAGAAAAAATATTTTTCGCGCTAGTCGGTCAAAATCGTGGCGAGACCAGCCAACTTTTGCCCCACAATTCACCCGGTTTTGTCGCTCATTCACGAATCCATAATAAGTCGCGAAGAGCAAGCAGAAACGCGTGAAAAGCGTGACAGCGTCGCGTGAGTCTCACCGCGGCAGTTTATTGATTTACACTCGGAATTAAAAATTTCAGTACGTTTGAAAAAAATGTCGTGAATTGACACGCTAACTCGACGAGACCCACATGACGCTGCCACGTTACTGACTCCCACTGCTTTTCACGCGTACATTAAATTTTAGTGCATTTTGAGTTTTTGCGTGAAACAAGAGAGCTAGGTTTCACGTTTTGATGCCGCAACTCGATTGAAAATACAATATTTCTTCATTTTTTTGAGTAAAAACGTGAATTCAAGTGTCGATGCTTGCAAATGCGTGATAGCGTTGCGAAAAATTCAGCAAAACATCGGCCACGGCTCTCTCAATTTTCTGCACTCTTTCGTCGTTAACGAGGCCACGTCCACCACTGTGTGAAGGGAGCGCGTTTGCAGCGCTCCGTACTGAGAATATAACGTCAAAACAATGAGAAATGACGCAACATTTTATTGTTTTTAAAAAAGTTGTCACCTCCAAAACCGCGTAAACTTTAAAATTAAGCTTTGGAGGTGACAACTTTTTCAAAAACAATAATATTGTGTTTTCAATCGGCGACATTAAAAAGTGGAACCTCGCCCACTTTTTTCACGCAAAAATTTACAATGCACCAAAATTTAATGTTCGCGTGAAAAATAGAATGCGGGGTTTAATGTTTTGATGCCGCAACTTGATTGAAAACACAATAAATATTTTTTAAAAATTGTTTGCAAAGATTATTGTGAAATTAATCGAGACATCCACTCAATGAAATTTTTTAAAAAATTTAATTTTTTTTTGACTTGAAACCTAAAGCGTAATTGCCACTCTCTTCTCAGCAATTGTTCATCCTTTTTCAAAAAAATGGAAAAAATCATGATTAGTCTCGGCGTGTCGGCACAAATTTTGCCAAAATGCAATGAATTCGACCGTACTATATTCAATGAGAGAGTGAAAGAGGGAGGGATGAATATGAGTGAGCAATGGTCTCTTGTTTTCGCTCATTCTCTCTCGTTGAATGTGTTATGGTCGCACTTCATTAAACTGTGTCGAAATGTTTCCATTTCTAAAAAATATGAGCACTGAGACGAGAGTAATATTGCTGCACTGGTGTTGCGCACGTTTTATTTTAATTGTAATTTATTTTACCCGGGGAACTTTTTTTTTCAACTAAATAAAAACGTGCGCAGAACCATTGCTCCAAAACTGCGTGGCAATAACGTTTTAGGGATGGAGCCAAAAAAGGAAGGTTTTAAAAAATCGCGTGAGTGCCGACTCTCGATTAATTTCACAATTAATAACCCCTCTCAAACAAAAACGTTGAGCAATAATAGAGTTATTTGCGTCGAGAAAAATAAATTGTTTGTTTTTTTTTTGAGAAGAGGAAAGCCACGGGAAACAACCGTGACCGCCAGTAGTTTTTTCTCGATGTGAATAACCCTATTTAATGAAATTAAAAAAAAAAAAAAACTACATACCTGTGTGTCCCAGTTTTTTCGATTACGGCGATCCACTCAATCTTTGTCAAGTAATGATCCATGACTGAAAAATGCAAATTTACAGTAAACATCCAGTAATAGAAAAATTTTTAATAGAATATTTACAATGGGTCAAAGTAAAACACGTTTTAAAAATCCAAACGAGTGCTTTTCCCGTTTTGTGGCGAGACCCAACCGTGTAAATGTATGCGCCTTTAAGATTGGGGGAGATTTACGAGAATTTTCGCCAAATATTTAACGAACCTTTCTCATGGATTTTAATTTGGACACGTCGCTTCCGATTATTATGTTTTGATTTTCTTTTTTAGTCTTCTGTTGGAAAAAAGCAAGTAATTTGTTCAAGGAAAATTTTAGGTGAAATTCGCATCATTTTGACAGGAATGCCGATCGGAATAAGAACTGTAGAAGTCTTTGCGACATTAATTTACCCGACAATTGCAATTTCTGTGAATTAGAAAATGGACGAAAATTACACTGATAACGCCGAAAAACAGGAATGCGCTATGTTGATGTGAGCTGAAAATTTTTTTCCATAAACTTCCCACATCGATGCAACATGAACGCTATTTGATAATAATCTGAATAATTCTTCCAGTATTCATAAAAAATTGCGGATTTTCGTGTGTGGCATCGTCGCAAAAATTTCTCTGCAACAAAATTAGCGTAGATATAATGGATTCGCGACGGAGTGAAATTTTACGTGAAACTGTAAGACTCAACATCTCTTCATTTTTTCAAATAAAAACGTAAATCCGAGTTTCCTTCCGCCACAAATCCCTTACATTATATCTCCCAACTTCAAAGTCACATGCATTATGACGGTTGTATCTCGCCGCAAATTAGGGAAAAACATTTTCTTGGTATTTTTCTTGAATTTTTTTAAAACATTTTACAAAAAAAAGGGTTTTTTCACGGATAATTAAAAAAACGAGTAAAAAATTAAAAAAAAATAAAAATTAAAAAAATAAACACCAATTGGCTGCTTTGACTGAGTATTCAATGTCAGACATTGAAAGTATAGTCAATGAGATTGGTGTAGTCAATGAGACTTTGTAGTCAATTAGGCAATTGTAGTCAATGAGACAAGGGTAGTCAATGAGACATTGTAGTCAATGAGACAAGTGCAGTCAACGAGACAAGTGTAGTCAATGAGACTTTGTAGTCAATGAGAATATGTAGTCAATGAGTGCATGTAGTCAAAGAGTGGTGTAGTCAATGAGTTTTTGCCAAAAATTCTCAAGTTTTGGACGGAAATCAATATTTCAGTGGGCTCTTGAGCATTTTTGCGATTCAAATGAACCCGCGCGCCACCGATGACGTGCCGCGTTTTCTATAACCGTCTAGCTTCTCTCTCTCTCTCTCGCTCTCTCTCTTTCCCGCAGAGCGCCAATTAAATTCCTAATTTCCAGAGCAAAAGGGTAAAGACAGAGAACCCGTCGACCAACAACACCATCCACCACCCGCCACGTCACCGGCGCCCAGTCAACACCCGAGAAATTCCAAAATGCAGGCGGCACGAGTTTGCCTACCAGTTGGAGTTTACAAGGAGTTTGAGGTTAACGTAAGTTGTTTGGACGGGCGTAAAGCTTAAAATCACTGGGGTATGAGGAGGGAGTGAGTAAGCGCGCCCGGACGCACACACGCAACGCATCCAATTGAGGCCCAAAAAAATAAAAAATCGCGCGAAAAATTTTGCATTATCGGAGAGAAAAATCAACGCGCGCGAAATAATTTTGGATAGGATTTCGTAATTTTCACGATTTTGCGTTGGTTTTTCTCTCCGATAATGCGAAATTTTTCGCGCGCTGTTTTTATTTTTTGGGCCTCATTTGGATGCGTTGCGTATGTGCGTCCGGGCGCGTTTACTCACTCCCTCCTCAAACCCCAGTGTTAAAATAACAAAAATAAAAAATATATCGTTCAGCGCGGCTCCGAGGGTGAAGCATTGTTCCGTCAGGTGACGAGCGACTTGTCGATCGAAGAACGCGATTACTTTTCTCTCTGCTTCTACGACAAAGAGGAAGGCATCAGACACTGGTTGTATAATGATAAGAAGATATTAAAGCAATTGAAAAGTTGGTTGCTTTTTTTTTGGTTTTCTGATGATTCCTAGTTGATTTAAAAGCCCAAAACAAACTTTACAGACCTTCCCTAGGAGTTATCTTTCGAGGCCAAATTCTACCCGACCACACCCACCACTATTGTCGACGATCACGCACGATACTACGTCTTCCTCCAACTCCGCCGTGACATTCTCACCTTCCAGCCACCGCCGACACTCATGCCCTTCACGGCTCTTTTGTTGTGTAGATGACAATAATGTGTATTAAATTCTATTTCTTTTTTTAAATAAAAATAATAATTATAAAAGTATGTTTTATTTACTAATAGAAAAGAGAAAAGGAACGAAAAGCAAAGTGAAAGCAGTAGTAGCCCCTTAGTTGCGCAGCTTTTGAGCAGATCTTTAGCAGAAACCCATAGCGCGTAAATTAACAGTTGCGTAAGAGCTGCGTAAAAGTTGCCAAAGTCTGCGTAACAGTTGCAGGCATTTACCGAGAACTGGTTGTTTTATCTATTACCCGGTTTTAAAATATCATGCTGTCCCTGCCATTTTTTTTTTTCATGCCAAATGATCTTTCCCAACTAGGTACATCTCTTGCGGGATTGTCCTAGTTTTAATTCTTTATTCACCCCATATCGTTCCCCATATCATGTTCTTGATTTGTTTTATATGCGACCGACGAATAAATGATATATATATATATATATATAACTTGGCCCTACTAAAATCTAAACAAATTCTAAAAGCATTCCACTCCAAATCACCAGAATTTTACACAAAATTGTATAATGTATATGTAAGACCCATTCTAGAATACGGATGTGAACTAATCGATCTAAACTCAGTCTCTTTAACTAAAAAACTTAAACACCCACTTCGATCCTTCACGAGACGTGTATTTCAAAGATGCAATATTTCATTTTCCTCATACAACGATAGATTAACACAACTTACTACAAAATCTATGTTTCACAGAAGGACACTGGCTATTCTTCGTATGTATCACAAAATTGTAACAAATGAATATCACTTCCCGTCCGTTTCCTTGTCTGTCAAACCGTCACGCTCGTCCAGGTATCCCTATTTGTTAACGGCTTGTGGAAAGTCCTCAAAAAGCTTTCTTCATGCCAATTTGTCTCAATGGAACCATGTCGCCAAACTAATACCAAAAAGATTGCATCCAAAGGCTTTTGCTGCGCGCATAGGCGCTATTCCTCTAGCCATCCTGACTCCCCATTCCACTTGACCAACTGGACTATTGCTGGTCCGATCCGTCATTTTATTTTTATTTGCCCCGATTTTTCCACTCAGTTTTTATCATTATCATGTATATGTATTTGAAAGCAAATACATAAATAAATAAATTAATTAAGTTGCATGTTTGGTACTTTTGCATCAATCACAATTACCCGTTGAAATGCCCATAGGAAACTAATGGGTTTATGACTGAATCGCAACAAAACACGAACAAAATTTAAAAAAAACTTTTAAACGATTTTCGCGAAAAACTGCTTTTTCTGATGATTTCAAGCCGAGAGCAGCGTCGAAGCGGTTAAATTATTTTTTTCAGGTAGTTTTGAGCATTCCATGAACCGAATATATGAATTTTCCAATCAAATTGGAGCAGCAAATCGGCTTGAACACACTCGATCCCACGCAATTTTTGTTCAAACGATTATAGGGACGTTGTCCGTGATTATTTTTACCTCATCTTTGCATGAAAATGATCCCAATCTAGTTTGGAATCAATCGGATGTTGTAAAATTTGATGAAATTCCTCCATTTTACGAAAAATCTGAAAAATATTGAAAATCCCGTTGAAAAAGTGCAGATTTTAATGACGAGCTTCCCTGTCGACGAATTTTTACGTTTTGTAGCTTATTTTGCAGATAAAAATTTTCTTAACAATAAATATGTTGCAAAATATTGAAAAAATCAATAAAAATGATATATTCTGAAGTTGAAAATCAGCGGCCATTTTAGAACTGAAAATGCAAGCGCGCTCCATTGCGAACAGTTCAAACAATTTCGGATTTTGGCACACCGTGTTGCGTCGTTAGTTTACTCACGCAAGAAATCAATGAAAAAAAACTTTTTTTTAAAAGAAAAACATTTTAGAAATGAAAAAAGGAATGAAAAGTAGCTTTTGATAAAGCCAGGCTTGTAAAAATTAAACAAAAAAAAATCTAAAAACGGAAACCGATTTTAAAGGCAACACTGGTAAGTAAGAATAGTTGTTTCAATTTATTCACTATTTTTTTTCTAATTTATTCTTTCAATTTATTCACTATTTTTCATTCAAAACACATATTTTGCTTTTCAACGGACACCGATGTAAGTTTCCCTCCTCTCTTTGCCTTGACTGACCTGATCCAAAAAATAAACAATATCACAACAGATATGATAATCACAGCAAAAATGACAACCAAAGACAACATCGACCTGACAAAAGCAAATAGTAATAAAAATTTTTTTTAAATCTTACTTATCGGTTTTCAATTTCAATTGTTTTGAAAAAAATTGTTTGAAAAAGGCATCAGCTAAAGTGAGAAGCTTAAAAATTGCACCATTTCTTATCAAAATCGCAAACTGTAGATCTTGCACGTGTCGAATGCTTTGTTTAAAATTTGCCACTTCTAGCGATAATTCAGCAGAATTTGATTCCAAAAGATCGAGAGACGTTATCATCAATTCAAATTTTAATGAAGGTATGTTAACGTTTTCCAAAATGGACATAGCATCCGCAAGCGAACTCAAATTCTGCTCTCGATTAAGTATTTTTGATGAAATTTTCTGCATTACCGCTGAAAGAGTATTTATTGATTTGTTTAAAAGAGCAAAGTTGTTCCATGCGGAACTAGCGAACTGTTGTTCAAAGGGTGGTAAGTTCTTCATTCTTTCAGCCAGAATCATTCCGTTTTTGTGAAATGATTGAAAAGCTTGGTTTAGATCGCGTCTCTTGAAAAACCTTAACGTTCGTTGCAAATAAATTAACTGAAAAGTGAGTTCCCAAGCATATGGGAAATTTTTAAAATAGTTGAAGCTTTTTGTTTTGCGAATTTCTGTTTGAACAATTTTGTCTGTTAAGTGCCATTCGCCTATGTGACGTTTGGTAGCCAAAAAAGTTTCAGATAGTATATCGATTCCAGAAATTTCTTCATTGGTAAGCGGTATTAATGAATCAATGAATTTAATGTGATTTATAATTTCCTTTATATCCAATTCAAACAGTTTTTGTGTTTCAACAATTTCGTAGATTTTAATTAGTGTTTTTTCATTAAAAATTGGTTTAAAATAAGCAATTTTCGAAAAGAAATCCAGAATTTTTGGTTTTTTCTCTTCAAAAAAGTTTACTTTGGTTCTTATTGATAGTAAAAACGGCATGTATTTGCCCAGGTCCTTTTTTCGTAAATATTCCAAAGCTTCATTTTCTAGGGTTGTTCGTGCAAAAGTCCGACTAATGTTATAGACATCTTTAGTCAGAAGCACAGTTTCTTCCACCAGTTTTTTAAGTTCTTCTTTCTGAATGCCATAATCTAAAAACATTTGTGAAGACATTAGATGTTGTATACACTCATTCAACATGGAATTATTCAAATTTTCAATTGGTTTCAATTTCTTTAAGGTGATGTTTACATTTTTCAAAAAACTGGTGAAAGCCGTTAGCTTCAACTTTTTCATATTTTGAAACATTTTCAAATTTTGGCGGACTGCATTTTTTATTTTTACAGTTTTTGCCCACACGTTTTCTGCTATTTCTATTTGAATACTCAAATTTGACATGGGTAACAGAAAGCTCTTCAACTCAGAAAGAAAATTTCCTCCATTCAAAAATCTTTTCAACTGATTGCCGTCTAAGTCCTTCAAAAGAGTTGTTATATCCTTTGATCCCTGAGGGAACCCTATGAGAGCCAGTTTATCATACAGCGTGTCTCTAGGGTTTATCAATCTATCAATGCATTGTAACTGTTCAATGACGCGTTTTTTGGCGTCGGCTCTTAGTAATCTTTTGATAATTGACACAGATGGAAGCAAACTTTCAACTTTTTTGGATAATCTTGTCAAATAAGTTTGAGACGTCAATTGTTTGTATTTATTAATGAAAACAACAAATGAGCTTATATTATTTAAAATATGAACAAACTCGGTGAGATGTTCTTGTATGTGGTTACGTGTTTCAGTTACTTTCATTGTAGAAATTTTGCTTCTTAAATCAAGTAAAGTGTCAAACACGTTGGAATTGTTTGAAGATGATTCATTTAATTGCTCAAGAAGCATATTTAAAAAATAAACAGCTCCAACAGCAAGATTAGGTAATTTACCAAAATCCAATTGCGTTTCATTGAAGGAAAACAACACTTCACCTAGTTGTGTTAATGGCGTAGTTTCTTTTGAAACAATTGTATCCAAGTCCATAGTAATATCTTTACTCGTGTTATGGTTTTTAGAGACAGCCATCAAATTCAAAGATTTTATATTTTTTGCAACTTGTACAACAAGCGATGGATTAATGGAATCCAATAAATTTGAATCTTGAACGCCGACTGCTTCAGTGATGACCTTTTTGATTATGTTTGAACTGCTGTCCACTTCATTCAGTACAGCAATTGCATTTGTAACACGTGCGAAACTTTCAATTGTTTTCTCAGCATCGTTGAAAACAGTAAATTTTTCATTCCAACTTTCCTGTTTGATTGAACCATGAAAACCGGAACTGAAAAAAAAGAACACGTTTAACAACGTGATTGCAACTATCGCAATAAAGAAAGTAGTGGAGAACAATTTGCTGTTTTGATCGAAATCAGTAAAGGTGTCATCAATTTTCTTTAGAGCTGTCTTTTTGTTCTCATTTTGTTGACCAGTTTTCGAACAATAATCTGAAAATTATTCATGTTTAGAAACAGTGTGCCATATCGAAAAAAAATTTGTCGACAAATTCTCGCATTTTATTTTATTGATTTTATTGTTTTTCTTTCAGTAAAACCTGTTTTTCTTTGTAAAATGTATGTGTTTTATCTTTTAATACTATATAATTGCCCAAACTTCGCTTTTCGATCGCGGACCCGTGATTTGTCGGTACAAGAAACTATGTATAGCCGGTTGCGTTCTCCAAGAGGGCAGCTACCAGACAGCTACCTGGCAGCTATTTGGCGGCTACCTGGCGGCTATTTGGCGGCTATTTGGCGGCTATTTGGCGGCTGTTTGGCGGCTATTTGGCGGCTATTTGGCGGCTATTTGGCGGCTATTTGGCGGCTATTTGGCGGCTATTTGGCGGCTATTTGGCAGCTATTTGGCAGCTATTTGGCAGCTATTTGGCAGCTATTTGGCAGCTATTTGGCGGCTGTCTGGCGGCTGTCTGGCAGCTATTTGGCGGCTGTCTGGCAGCTATTTGGCAGCTGTCTGGCAGCTATTTGGCGGCTGTCTGGCAGCTACCAGTTCGATTTCATACCAGTTCTATTTCGTACGAGTTCTATTTCGTACTAGTTCTATTTCGTACGAGTTCTATTTCGTACGAGTTCTATTTCGTACGAGTTCTATTTCGTACGAGTTCTATTTCGTACGAGTTCTATTCCGTGCAGTTCTATTCCGCGCAGTTCTATTCCGTGCAGTTCTATTCCGTGCAGTTCTATTTCGTTCAGTTCTATAACGTAGCAGTTTTATTCCGTGCAGTTCTATTCCGTGGCAGTTCTATTCCGTGCGAGTTCTATTCCATATCCAGTTCTATTCCATAGCGGTTCTACTCCGTGCGAGTTCTATACCGTAGCACCCCCGAAGGAACTGCCCGGAATACAGCTATCCAAAATAGAATTGTAAAATTTGATGTCTTCTGCAGTTCTACAACAACAAAATCGACAAAATTTCGACAAATTTGTCAAAATTTTTTATCGACAAATTTGTCGAATTTATCGATTTTTGTCGATAAATTTCGACGAAAAACTTTGACAAATTTATCGACAAATTTGTCGAACCGGGGCTACTACGGTATAGAACTCGCACGGAGTAGAACCGCTATGGAATAGAACTGGATATGCAATAGAACTGCGCGGAATAGAACTGTGCGGAATAGAACTGCTACGGAATAGAACTGCACGGGATAGAACTGCTACGGAATAGAACTGCGCGGAATAGAACTGTAACGAAATAGAACTGCTATGGAATAGAACTGCACGGAATAGAACTGTGCGGAATAGAACTGCTACGGAATAGAACTGCACGGAATAGAACTGCTACGAAATAGAACTGCTACGGAATAGAACTCGTACGAAATAGAACTCGTACGAAATAGAACTGGTACGAAATAGAACTGGTACAAAATAGAACTGGTACGATTAAATTAATCGACGAAAAATATCGCTAAACAACACGCGGTTCGTAATTTCGGAGCGTCGATATGGTTTTTTCAAATTGAAGAATTCAAATGATAGCGATCGCGAACCCGTGATTTGTCGGTACAAGAAACTATGTATAGCCGGTCGCGTTCTCCAAGAGGGCAGCTACCAGACAGTATTGGAATCCGGACACACTTTTTCGCGTGCAGGGCAGCGTGTGGCGCGGAAAATTGCTTTTTCGCGCCGTTACTCACTGTAGCCGCACGGGGTAATAGCTAGTGCCCTGGTGAAAATGCTCCATTGAGAATACGCGCACGCCGCACGCGCCGCATTTGACAGAACAAAACCTTGGAACTGTGCCAATGCAAACATTTAGAAAAGAAACAAGACGAAGAAGACGAGAGAAAGAAGAGACGAGCCGGAGAAGACGAGAGATTCGACACACGTCGAGCATGTTTTTTGCGCAAAAAAATTGTTTGAAAAAAAAAACATTCGCCAGCACGCCGTGTGGCCGGCCGGTATAGTTGCCTTGGGCAAGTCACCCACCCAAACTCCTATTATTATTGGCCTACACGTATCAACGCCACGGCACTCTGTCTAGACCACCATATACGCTGTTAAGCGCCACAAATAAAATAAAAATAAAAGTAGTTTAAGTTCACGTGAGGTCACGCGATTTAGTGCCACGTGGATATTATTTATTTTGGGCGGCCCCATTGGCCATTAAGTTCTCGTTTTAGTTCTCGTTTCTGTTTCGTTTTTGTGGTTTTTCCTCCTTGCGGTGTTATTTTTTTGTATATAAACTCTTCGTTATAACCCGTCTTTGTCTTATTTTAATTAGGAACCCGGCCGTTTTGAATAAAACGGGCCAACTTGGGGGCCGAACCGTCGTTTTTTTTTTCTTCCCTTCTCTGTCACGTTTTTGTGGGGGAATCCACGAATACTACCGGTTGTTTGGATAAACGCCCGTAGTGTGGAGGAACCTATAGAAACTGGGCACACTTTGATTGGATAATCATTGTGAAACGCTGATCTGATTGTTTGGATAAACAATCTGCGGTGGTTGGGAAGTCGACAGACGAAGATGGAGGACAACGAGAGTGAAGTGATGAAAGTCGAGATGGCGCTGGATGTGTTGGACGGAACTCGGACGAGCGGGACGAAAGGCTCGGAGTTGAGCGTCGAGAAGCGACACGTGGATGTCAAGCAAAGGAGGAAGCTTTTCAAAAACTTTGCGCGGTTCGTGGATACGGCCGACGAAGTTGAAAAGAAGGTCATGGAAAATCTGCTCTCGGTGCAAAGTTGCACAGAGAGGCAGCGGGAGATGATCGTTGCGCCGATCGAAGAGTTCAGGAAAGAACTGTGGGAGCGATTCGAAGAAATCGGTCGTGACAAGTGGCCACGAGCAGTGCTGAGGCTGATGAGGGAGCAGAAGCTGGAAACAGTTGAGGAGCTGAGAGAACTGTGTGAGCGAGGGAGTCTAGAGGACAGAAGCTCAAGGAAAGAATGTGAAGAAAATCATCAGGAGGAACTGATTCGGTTGAAGGCGGAGAACGAGCGACTTGAGGCACGCATTCGGGAGTGCGATGCAGAGAAGCTCAGAGCCGAGAAGTTAATGCGCAGGGCGCAAAGAGCAGTCGAGGAGGAGAGGAAGACTGCAGAGGAGTTGAGTGGAAGGTTGCAAAAAGTGTCAAAGGAGTTGGAAAGATTAAGAAGGTATGGAAGAACGAACCAATGTTTCCGTTGTGGAGGTGTGGGCCATGTGGTAAGTCAGTGTACGTCGAGGCCAGTACAGAAAGTGGACACAGCCAAGAAAGCAAGGAAAGCAAAGATGGTTGAGTCGGTGAAAATCGTGGGACAGAGAAGGCGATTTGAGGTCGAAAGTGGGTCGGTCGTATCGGCGATGTCCACAGAGGGTTGGGAACGATCGAAGAGAAGAAGTTCGAAGTGGGAGAAAGAGGTGGAAGTGTTGGCGAAGCCAAACTTCAGAGGGCCTCCACAAAGTGGTGCTCAGGTTAGAGCGAAAGCGAAAGCAGGTCTCGGACAGTTTATCCGGAAGGAAACGGTGAAACAGTGTGTGCCGACGAGCCTGTGTTTGAAGCGTGAAGGAAGAAAGGTTACAGGGGTGATGTCGAACCCGCTGTTCATAAAGAGAAATGAAGGGATCGGTGTAGGATCGCGAAGCACGACAAGGTGTCCGCCGAAGGCTACACGATGGACAGTGGATACTGTGGACAGGATGAGTCAAGACAAAGTACGCTGGGTTCCACGGGAACAGAAGAGATTAGTGTCGGATGTGCAGAAGGGAGCGAAGAACGGAAGACTAGAGGCGCGAAGACAAGCAGTCAACTGTGCCGAGAAAAGCGAAAAAAGCGAATTCAGTGTTGAAAACACGGATTTGTGTCTCAGAAGGACGTTGGAAGACAGACACGGCGGTGTCTGTACGGTGAAACCGGACAGGGTTCGGTTGTCGTCAATTTCATTATCGGCGTCGGAGACGATCGATTTGATAGAGTGTCTGGTCGGCTGCAGAGACAAGGCAGTGCCGGAGCAGGAATCAGTGACGAATCGACGGCGGAGCCAATCTAGGAGCGTGGACACTTTTCTACGACCCAGTTCAAGACGACTGGAACGTCATCGCCACGTCAGTTCTGATAAGTGATATTTTTCATTAATGGTTATGACGTGTGTTACTTTTGTCCGTTATTTTGTGTTGTATAGTAGGGAGCCAATAGGTTTGGTCCTATCCGTTTTGAGTTTAGGAAATGTTTAGATTTTTTCTTAAGGTTAGGATTTTGTAAGGTATTAGGCCCTGTTAAGACTAGGAAGTAGGTTTTAAGGTTAGGGATTGAGAATTTGTAGGGTTTTGTTGTTGTTCTAACGTGGCAGTAGAGTAAGCTAGGAAGAGCGAAAAAGGCTTGTCATGTTAGGAGAAGAATGTAAGTCGAGTGGACGTGTATTGTGCCAGCACCGGCCAGGGGTCCGGTTTGTCGGACGGGGGGGGGAAGTTGCCTTGGGCAAGTCACCCACCCAAACTCCTATTATTATTGGCCTACACGTATCAACGCCACGGCACTCTGTCTAGACCACCATATACGCTGTTAAGCGCCACAAATAAAATAAAAATAAAAGTAGTTTAAGTTCACGTGAGGTCACGCGATTTAGTGCCACGTGGATATTATTTATTTTGGGAGGCCCCATTGGCCATTAAGTTCTCGTTTTAGTTCTCGTTTCTGTTTCGTTTTTGTGGTTTTTCCTCCTTGCGGTGTTATTTTTTTGTATATAAACTCTTCGTTATAACCCGTCTTTGTCTTATTTTAATTAGGAACCCGGCCGTTTTGAATAAAACGGGCCAACTGTATATCAAATCGATAACATGGGAACTGTGTACGGTAACCAACTAGAGGATTTCCAAAAACTTAACCGGACGTTAGAGTTCCAAAATCCATAACATTTTCAGGAAAGGTCCCAAATTGGGATATGGCGCTTCAAACTGTGATTCTTACTATTTCCAACATTTACCCTTACAAAATTCCCTTGTTAACGGTTCAAATGATGATATTTTGTTCTTTAGTGCGCGTCATAATGATAGGACACCCCCTTATTGGGTTCCAAGAAAACTAAGAAGGTTGGTTCAAAACGGTTATTGACATTTGATTCAG
Organism: Caenorhabditis japonica; assembly: GCA_963572235.1. Taxonomy (NCBI): domain Eukaryota; kingdom Metazoa; phylum Nematoda; class Chromadorea; order Rhabditida; family Rhabditidae; genus Caenorhabditis; species Caenorhabditis japonica. The sequence goes on from OY754342.1 coordinate 6,629,334, forward strand.
GATCAAAATTAATCGTCGGATGCAAATTTGTAGAATATTACGAAAAGTTTTCGGACGGTACCATGGAAAAGTCACTTTTTCGGCCTCGTCATATTTATACGGCATCCCCAGAAAATGGGGGCTACCTGATGAATTCCGCGATATTTTGACATTCCAAACATCCAATTTTTAATAAAAAAATAATTGTAATAATTTTTTCAATCATTTCACTCCTTTTTTCACTTCAATTTTTGAGAAAAAATCAACATTTGTTGAAAAACTGCAAAAATTGGATGAAAAACAAAATAGTGATTTGACTGGTTGTGAGGGAATACAATTGCACTTTTTGAAGACATTTCAGCAACTAGTAGATTTTCCGTTCTTTTGAATCACCTGGAAGATTCTATTTGGCAAACTGTTGGACAGGTTCTCCAAGTATGACGGCTGAATCTTGCTCTACTCGACCTTGACGGTATCTCTCAACTCGGAAATTGAGTTGTACTGTTTGTCGTTCTTGTAAACGGACCTCGCCAGAATGCCTCAGTTGTTTTCGATTGGATTCAGGTCTGGCAAGCACGTTGGCCAATCGAGAACTTTGATATTTTTTGAAGCCAAGAAAACACGAGTACTGTTAGAGGGATTGGCTTCATTATTTGACGCGTGGTGTTTCCAGATCTATGGATTGTTTGCAAAATAGTTGATTTGGACACTTTCAGTTGTATTTCTGCACCAAAATCTGTTGCCGACTTCACGGTGTTCGACACTGCTCTTGCAACATTTCTCTCATCTCGTTGTTTCAACTTTTTTCGGTCTTCCAGTGCTTTTTGATGTTCCATATGTCACAGGATCAGAGATAAAACAATTGATAACAGTCTGAGAGCGATAACTTTCACGGTGTGTTGAAGCGTACATTTTTTCAAAAATAATAAAAAGTACGCAAATTGCCGTTACATGCGCTTTCAAATTATAACGTTACAGGTTTCTGTGCATGTTCCGAAACTTACGACAATTCAAAAAATGTTTTCATTGAATCCGAATGAAACAATTCTGTTAATTCAACGAAAAGTGCTTCTAATCGACTCATTAATTTTTGCTTATGCGGAAGAGTACAAAAAAAGGTAGAAAATGACGTAAATGTAACCACAAAACTGTCTTTCAATGAGTAGTGCGAGGGGTCGCATTTGCAGCGGTGCACTGTTCAACACACCGTGACTTTATGCGCTCATCAATGAAACGGAAATACCGTAAAAACTGTAATATGCGCCATGGCGGTCTATTTTTCGGAGTGGGTCTAGGGGTAGCGTTGTATTAGAGGTGGTGTTCTATTAAAGAGTGGCGGTTTATTTTCCGGAGCTGAATTTTTAGAAAAAAAATCAAATTTTATTTTTCAACAACCGAAAATAAAAAAAATCAATAGAAAAAATTGAAAAAAAAAACGAATGTAAATATTGTCGACCCGCAACGACGGTGAAACGCGCTCCACTGATTTTAGTACTTTGTGATTTTCATTTTGGATTCCGAATTTGTATTGTTTTAAAAAATTTGTCATCGCCAAAGCCGCGTTAACTTTAAAATTAAGCTCCGCCTCTTCACGCGAATTTTATGAAAATTGTATTTTCCTTCACTTTTTTTCGTGAAATTTTTAAAAAAGTTAATATTCGCGGGAAGAGGCGAAGGCTAAATTCAAAGTTTACGCGGCTTCGAAAAAGACACGTTTTTCAAAACGGTAATATTTTATTTCACGTTGAATTTATACGCGAAATGAAGTGATTTGGATACCAAAATCAAAATGAAAAAATACTAAATTCAATGGAGCGCGTTTGGCCGTCATGGCGGACCGATAATATGCATTTCTACCGTTATTCGAATTCAAGAGACATATCACTACTCTCCATGGTGCAGAACCACTATCAGCAGCATCAATATCTTTTCTTGCTTCGAAAATGTTGTCGAAGATAGGAAAATTTGGAGCAACTCATAATTGTTTCGGACGATCCGGTGCAAACTACTTACAAAGTCAAGGCTTCAGTTTTGAGGAAATACAAAAAAGAGGAAGATGGAAGTCACAAGCAGGATTAAAAAAGGTATTTGAAAGACTCCTCGAGAGCCCAAGGGTGTCTCCTAAAATCCATGCAGGAACCATACGAACAATTGCCAACGTCCTCGACTACCCAAGTTCTCCCGTCCTAACAACAAATGTCTTGATCGACTCGTCATTTTTTCTTATTCTCTTCCCCCTCTGTTATAATTATATTCACGTTTTTTGTTGTACTCACCGGATCCTTGCCGTACTCAAGGTATCATGCCTTACTAATGGTGTTGTGTTTGTTATATTCGCTGTTTTCTCCCAGTTGTACTTACAGTTTTTTATTTCCATAACCGTGTTTTTTTTTTTTGCACTCATGCTGTTTTTTGGTGTTCTACTATTCCTTTTCCTTATTATACAAACGTTTGCTTGCTCTCCTCATCGTTTTGTTTTCGCACTCATAGTTGCCTGTTCCACTTACAGTTTAATTTCTAGCACTACTCACATTGCTTCATTGTTGCATTGTTTTTTCAATCGAATTGCGACATGAGAACGCGTGTCTCCGCCCACGTTTTTTCGTGCGATCACGCAAACACAGTTCGTTTCGAAGAGAAGCAGAGAAAACATGTTTTTATCTCTCGTTCTCATGCTGTAACTCGATTAAAAACACAATACTCACGTGTGTCAAAAACGACCTATATTTTTAACGTTAAACAGCTATATTGCCAACGTTAAAATTTGTCATAATGAAACTGTACTATCTAATATTTTCAGTTTTTTTTCGAAGCGAGGAAACAGAAAAAACGTATTCCCTAAAACCGAAGGGAAAAGAGAATAAAACTTTTTTTCTAATTCAAAAATGAGTTTACAAAAAAAATTTGCAAAAATTTTAAACAAATGACGTGAACGATTCAACAACCTTCTGCACGTCAGCCGAATCTCTTATCCACACTACCATTTCTCCTCTGCTTTCAACGCTAAAAATTACTATTGATAAAGATGATTGTATTTCAAAATATTTTCAGACGCTTTTTTTCAGCCAAATCAAAAAAGTGCACCTTAGAAATTTCACAAGCGAAACTCCATACCGCAAACAATATGCCACCAAATTTTTAGGAATTTCTGAAAGCCCGACCATATGTAACTCCCTTGTCTGATGGTCCGTTGAAATCTTCGAGGTGAATGTAAAAATAGTTTGTTTTAAAGGGAAGGCAAATGAAGTTTAATGGATTCGTGGCGGAGTGACAATTTTTCACGTTTTAATTCAAAAAATGAAGAAATAACGGAAGAAATGAAGAGATTTTTCGTCTTCCAGTTTTACGTGAAATGTCACTCCGCCACGAATTCATTATAGCTTGCGCGTTAAATTAATGAGATGTTTAACTAGCGTGAAAAAGGTTGTCTAATCGTTCACGTAATTTGTTAAAAAATTGTGTGAACGCATTTTTAAATTACGAAAATTTTTTATTTTTTAATGTTTATTTCCCATTTTTGTTATCATAAATGCGCTCACAAATAAAATATCAAACCTTTTAACAAATGGTTTGAAGGATCCGAGTGGAAAATTCCAATATAACCCCCCACACGACAAGAGCCCCCACATGTTGGAATTCCCCCCGCCCATTGAAAAGTGTATATCACAACAACTGCGTCGCAAACACCAGTAAGAGCGCTCGTGCTTTGCGGTTGTGGTCTCACCGCGACCAGCGCATATGCGGTAGTTTGTTTACTTTTTTTAAATTGTTTTTCTGTTTGTTCATTGTTTTCGATTTTTTTTTTCCGTAAACAAACTACCGTATACGCGCTGGTCGCGGCGAGACCACAACCGCAAGGCACGAGTGCTCTGCCTGGTTTTCGCGACCAATAATAGTGCGGGGGTTTTGCCAGTTTCTATAAAGCCCCGCACATTAGAGGGGGAGTTTATCCAAATCCCTGGGAATCTTTTATTATAGCCTCCACCTGAACAAATGACACGCCAAAAATGCACCAACGATGGTGCACCAATAAATGCGATCGATTCATTACGCGTCTATGATGACACCCTTGCAATGCCCCCATGCCATTTGCGCGCGAGTCACAAGCGAGCTGTTATGTACGTATCGCATTTCACCTGTGTAACCAGCCAACCGCTGTTTAGATGTTGCAAGAAAGCGAATGACAAGAATGTGAGTGCGTGGAAGTTTTTGAAAGAAATAGCTCACGCATTTAATATTTGAAAACGCACACAAAATTGAAATTTCAACTAGATTTTCAGACGCGATTTTCTCGAAAACCACCGGCGTTTAGCAAAAACGGAACGTAGTTTCGGGATCTCTATAAAATTATCTTTCTAATCATGCACTGCACCTTGCATTGGGAGACTCGCTTCAAAAACCAGAGAAATTGGTCAATAGAGCGCGCCTGCACCGCGTTTGCGTCTCGTATCTCGACACACTCTCTCGCTCACTTTTTTTGAAAATATGTTTTTCAGAGCATTAAAATACATTTTAAAGTATCTTCTAGTTTCATTTTTGGAAAAATCTCTCTGTTAAAAGGTAGCAAATTTTTTTTTAGAGTGTTTTTAAATCAAATTTTTCGAATATTGGTCGATTCTTCCGTGCACCCTATCGATTTTTAGTTGTTCTTCTATTTTCGCAGGCATTTTTTTATCCGAAAAATCATATTTTCTATTTTTCCCTTTCAATTAATATTTATTTTGTCAGAAATTTACATTTTTACGTGCCATTCAACGAAAACTAGCCTTTGGTTTGGCGAGAAACCATAATTGTACAATTGCAATGCAAAATTTACGAAAAATTGTGCGACGAGTACGTTATCTCATTTCTTTTTTTAAGCTTAACTTGAAAACTGATATATCAATTATTATTCCTCAGGCAATTGAAAAAAAATATTATGAGAAATTTTAGTAATATTCTGAGAAATCGTCATATTGTAAGATTATACAATATATTTGGCTGGCGCATTTGTCTTGGCAGGAAAATGCGTCAGCAATGTTGCTAGCGCAATATTAGACAAGATATTTCAAGAAACACGAGATATTACAAGATATTGTAAGATTTCAAAAATCTTGTAAGATATTACAAGAAATTCCAAGATTCTGTGAGAAATTTGCAATATTACAAGATTTTTCAAGATAATTCAAGAAATTGTGCAATATTGATTTTTTCATAAATCTATTTTTCCAATCGCGTTCTGCGCATTTCTGCCGTTTTTCCCTATATTTTAAGATTTTTTTTTCCACGTATTCGTTGATATTGATTTTCACTTATTGCCCATTCGCGAAAAAAGCAAGTGCGCTCCACGAAACTTACAATTAGTACTTCGTGGATTTAATTTTCGTCGCCATATTTTTTCAATTCACGTTTAAATTCAACGTGAAATGAAATAATTTGGCGACGAAAATGAAATACACGAAGTATTAAGTTTCGTAGAGAGCACTTGCTTTTTTCGCGAGTGGACAATACTTTACTGTTTTCCTTCAATTTATTATTTTTCTGTGTTATTATCGAGTCAATTTTTTGCCGGTTTCACGTGAAAATTCTGCAAACGCCAGTTATTTTTCAGAAACTAAAAATCCGCGTGTGGCCACACTCACTCAACTTTTTGGCTCTGGGACGTTTCGAAACCTGCCATTTCGAAACTAGGACGTTTCGAAACTTTTTTGCATTTTTTCTAATGGATTTTCGCCAATTGACACCAAAAAACGCGGGCATTTGGTAATTATTTTTCGTTTTTATCAGTTCCCACTAAATATTGTGTTTTCAATCGAGTTGCAGCATGAGAACGAGAGATAAAAAGACATGTTTTCTCTGATTCTCTTCGAATCAAACTGTGTTTACGTGGTCGCGCAAAAAAAAAGTGGGCGGAGTCACGCGTTCTAATGTCGCAAGTCGATTGAAAACACAATATCAAAGGGTTATTCACAAAATAGCAAACGTTCTCGCAAAACTCGGAGAACGCTCTGAGGCCATATGCGAGAAACTGGAAAACGAGAGGAAAACCGTTTTTCGAAAAAAAAAAACATTCATGTCCCACTGTTCATTTGTCACAAATGATAATTTCTTACTGTGATCATATGCCACTTTTTCTATAGTATCATTTCCCACCTTTTTCAAATGTTATGTTTCAATATATTCTCAGTACGGAGCGCTGCAAACGCGCTCCCTTCGCACAGTGGTGGTCGCGGCCACGTTGGCGACGAGAGAGTGCAGAAAATTGAGAGAGCCGTGGCCGATGTTTTGCTCTGATTTCTCTAAACCTCACTCCAAATGCATGCGAAATTCTTTGTTCGATTGGAGAGTTATCAGCGTTTTATACCGAGTATACATATAGTGGATTCGTGGCGGAGTGACAACTTTTTCACATTTTTATTCGAAAAAATGAAGAGATTTTTTGTCTTCCAGCTTCACGTGAAAAGTCACTCCGTCACGAATCCATTATATTTTTTGAGCGGAATACAATAATTGCCCGCGCTAGATTAGGGGCTTGGGGGAATTATGCTTGTTTTTCAGCGCCAACGCGCCGGAAGCATGTGTGAAACCTTTAAAATTGTCGACCGTATGGAGCTGTGTGGAAGTATGCTTAAAAGAGTACGGAACGTCGATGGCGCGATTGTGGCACCGGTGGGGACGTAAAATTTGAAAAAGATAGGAAATGATAGTATCGAAAAAAGTGGTATATGGTCACAAGAGGAAATGATCAATTCTGACAAATGAACAAAAGTAGGAAATGAACAGTGGGAAATGAACGTTTGCCACTCTCACCCTCACCATGTTTACATCAGCGTTTTTCAAATTTCGTTTTCCGGAAAACGGTTTTCCTATCGTTTTCCAGTTTCTTGCATATGGCCTCTGATTCGCCTGGAACTTTAGAAAATAATGTTTAAAAAATTCCCAAGGTCATATGCAAGGAAGTGGAAAACGTTATGTCGCGTCCAAAGTTCAAAAAATTCCTGCAATCAGGTGTTTTTTGCAGTCTAAAGTTCCGAAAAATTTTCCAGAAATAACATGCGGTCACAGTTAAAACCGGCGTTGCCGTATTTGCTTCGCTACGAGACCTTCTATGTTTAAACTTGAATTTTCCCACAGTTTCTCAATTTTTTCTTTTATTGTGTTTTCAATCGACTTGGGACATGAGAATGCGGGACTCCGCCCACTTTTTTGTGCGCGACCACGCGAACACAGTGATATTTGAAGAGACGCAGACAGGTCGTGCACAAATAAGTGGGCGGAGTCTCGCTTTCTCATGTCGCAAGTCGATTGAAAACACAATACACGGGAAAATTCAAGTTTAAACATAAAAGGTCTCGCAGCGAAGGAACTACGATAACGCCGGTTTCAACTGTGGCCGCCTGTTATTTCTGGGAAATTTTTCGGAACTTGGAACTACAAAAAACTCCTGATTTCAGGAATTTTTTGAACTTTGGACGCGGCATTAGGAAAACCGTTTTCTGGGAAACAAAATGAGAAAAATGCCCATGAAAAAACAAGAAACATTTTTTCCGAGAAAAATCGTTTCACTTTTCTTGCTTACGGCCTCCAGACAGGCTCAGAAAAGTTTGGACAGAAATATCGTTTTTTCTCAAAATTTTAAAAATCGATATTTCGGTTCATAAATTTTCTGAGCATGTCCAGGATTATTTTTCACATTATTTTCTTAATGTGTCAGGTCGATAGAAAAATTCTCCGAGTTTTCCCACAATTTTTTGCTATTTTGTAAGTATCCCTATTGTCCATTCGCGAAGAAAGCAAGTGCGCTCCACAAAACTTACAAGTGCTTCGTGGATTACATTCTCGTCGCCAAATTATTTCATTTCACGTTGAATTTACACGTGAATTGAAATAATTTGGCGACGAAAATGAAATCCACGAAGTACTAAGTTTAGTGGAGCGCACTTGCTTTCTTCGCGAATGGACAATATTAATTTTAAATTGCTTAAGGTGCTCAATGAAATGACAAAAACCGAATTTGGTTGAGCGGAAAGACAATTGCTCAAAGGATCGTTAAGCAGACCAGAGGAAAACAATGAGTGGTTGAAGCATCGAATCAACAAATGCAAACAAAGTCAACGAATTCTGGAAGAGAAGAAATTTAATTTAATTATGGATTCTGCAAATCGGATGATGTTCTTGTTCCCGACATTTTTCGATGACCCACTTATTGAATTTTGATTTTTTTACTTCAATAAATTTTTAAAAATCTCCAAGATATCCCAAGATAATTTGGTAGTATTATAATAAGAACACGAAACTTTACAAGATAACTTAGTAATAATGCAAGAAAACGCAGTAATATTACAAGAAAACTCAATAATATTACAAGAAAACTCAGTAATATTACAAGATGCCTCAGTAATATTGCAAGAAATCCAATATATTACAAGAAATTCTGGCAATATTATTGTGCCTCACAACATTCTTGTAAATCTTCGCCAATATTACTAAAATTTCTCATAATATTTTTTTTCAATTGCCTGAGTCTTATGTAAATCGCTAAAATCACATACAAATTCAATTTTTTTTCTTGTTGATTGTTGATTGAAGTGCCAAAACGTTTTTGAAAATTAGAAATTTTGTCGAATCCCGTATTCCAGAACAATCCTAGGCTCGAAAAAAAAGATTTCAACACAGAAATTCAAAACTATGGCTAAAAAATGTCGGCAAAAAATAAAGAAAAACAGAAAATTGACAGCGTACAAGTAATTATTGGCCAGTTTTGATAAACTTTGTTTTAAAAACATTCTAAAAATTTTTTACTTCCATTCAACAAAGCGATTTTGGAAAAAAGGGAACGAGAAAATGCTGAAAAATGCATTTTAATGATCTGTTTTTAAAAAAAGTGAGCGAGAGAGTGTGCCGAGATAAGAGACGCAGGCAGACGCGGTGCAACTGCGCTCTATTGCCCATTTCCTCTGAATTTTGAATCTAGTCTCCCCATGCAAGGTGCAGTGTCATGTAAGACTCATTGCAAAAGCCCAAATTAAGTCCGGATCCCTAGTTAGCACTTCGTGATTTTCATTTTCGTCGCCAAATTATTTCATCTCATGTTGAATTTACACGTGAAATGATACTATTTAGTAACCAAAATGAAAATCACGAAGTACTAACTAGGTAATGCTCCGGACTTGATTTGGGCTTTCGCGTTGAGTCTTAAATGATTAGAAAGAGAATTTTATGGAGATTCCAAAACTACTTTTTGTTTTTGCTAAACGCCAGTGGTTTTCGAGAAAATCGCGTCTGAAACTCCAGTTAAACCTTCAATTTTGTGTGCGTTTTCAAATATCAAATGCGTCAGCTGTTCCTTTAAAAATCATCAAGGCAATCAATTTTTTGCCATTCGCTTTTTTTGCAACAGCTGAGCAGCGGTTGGGTATTCAAGTGGGTAGCGCGTTAGGGTTAGGTTCTAGAAGTAGCGGGTTCGGGTTCTTCACGGTTGGGAATGCTTGTGGTGATTTGGATAGATTGCATGTTGGGTTTTGTTTCTTTTAAACCAATTGTTTGTCATAATGATGCTAATGAAACACTGTAAGTTTCAAACTCCTGTGCAAAATTGTTTTGATAGTTGAATTCCGAACTGTTCAGTAAATGGATGCACATTCGGCTCTTTGGATCTTTATTCACATAAAACAAACTGAAAAAAAAACAAATCAAAGTAAGGGCACAAAGATGAACAGCTGGAAGCAGTATGAAGAGCTTGAAGCAAAGAAATTCTTTGCATGCGGCAGAATGCATTTACTGAATAGTTTTCGGAGTTCCATTTATAAAACAGTTTTGCACAAAGATTTGAAATTTACAGAGGCAAAACAAAAAAATACTAACAGAGGAGATGAAATGCAAAAAACGAGGCAAAAACAATTTATTTAAAAAGAACAAAACCAACACGCAATCTATTCAAACCACCACGTGCATTCCCAACCGTGAAGGACCCGAACCCGCTACCTCTAGAACCTAACCCTAACAAAGAAGTCTTTTTGGGCACCGTTTGAGAATTTTATGAAACTTGGGTCAGAGGTAGTCTAGACCCTCCTGAATCGAAATCCGTTTTCAAAAACTGCGGGTTTTGCCTCCTTCTGGAGTTATGACGTCTTCAAGATGGAGCGAAAAGGGGTGCCACCTTTATAAGCGCTCGCTTCCCCTTTTCTCAACAGCGAGGTGGTGGCCGAGGGGGTGAGAGCGCGCTCTGTGAAACTGGCGATGCGTGTTCGACCCCCACTCTCTGGCGATTTTATTTTTTCTTTTTTGCTTTCATGACTTCTTCAATTTTTCGAATTTTTTAGGAAAATTTATGGTCTCATTATTGATTTTCGAACATTTCCGGTGTGTTCAAAGAGCTATAAATTGAAAATGGCCATAATAAAAATGTGTCGATGAACAAGTTATAAGTGGCCTGTCATACAAGTCACAACATGGCAAAAAAAAAGTGACGATCGAATTTTTTAAAGATGTTTTTTTCGACTCCTCCATGCCAAGCATTATGAATACAGAGAAGATAATTCACAGTATATGCATTTGATGAAAGAAGTTCCGTTGCAAGCCTTTGAACAATCAACAGCCATGTTATTGGTGAACAGAAGTTCTTCTGGAGGTAAAAATCCTGGTGGGCGAATGATTTTGTTTTTCCAGACATTCCAAGCGTACTGTGCTCATGGATCCAACTTCGGAGGAAAAGTCTACCCGTAGACCAACAAAAACATTTGTAGACCGCCACAGGCATTTCCAATGTTTCGTCTCTCCGGTTGATTTTGCAGGCAATACAATTGTATTTGCCCACTAATGTATTTGATGACCCTTTCGAACCCATTAAAAATGCCGACGTCCAGAACTTGAAAGTTTCCCGTGCAGCCGGGTGGTATAATCATCGTTTTGCACAAGTGGGTTGATGGGGTCACGCTGTCGATGGCAGTTTTATCCTTCTAACTGCTCCATAAATCAACAAGAAGTGTGTTGCTTGGAATGGAGGAGTAGAAGAAAACATCTTTAAAAAATTCGATCGTCACTTTTTTTTTGCCATGTTGTGACTTGTATGACAGGCCACTTATAACTTGTTCATCGACACATTTTTATTATGGCCATTTACAATCGATAGGTCTTTGAACACACCGGAAATGTTCGAAAATCAATAATGAGACCATAAATTTTCCTAAAACATTCGAAAAATTGAAGAAGTCATGAAAGCAAAAAAGAAAAAATAAAATCGCCAGAGAGTGGGGGTCGAACACGCATCGCCAGTTTCACAGAGCGCGCTCTCACCCCCTCGGCCACCACCTCGCTGTTGAGAAGAGGGGAAGCAAGCGCTTATAAAGGTGGCACCCCTTTTCGCTCCATCTTGAAGACGTCATAACTCCAGAAGGAGGAAAAACCCGCAGTTTTTTAAAACGGATTTCGATTCAGGAGGGTCTAGACTACCTCTGACCCAAGTTTCATAAAGTTCTCAAACGGTGCCCAAAAAGACTTCCCTTGTAAGGCGCTACCCACTTAACCGGGGGTACTACGGTATAGAACTCGCACAGAGTAGAACCGCTATGGAATAGAACTGGATATGGAATAGAACTGCACGGGATAGAACTGCTACGGAATAGAACTGCGCGGAATAGAACTGCTCCGAAATAGAACTGCTATGGAATAGAACTGCACGGAATAGAACTGTGCGGAATAGAACTGCTACGGAATAGAACTGCACGGAATAAAACTGCTACGAAATAGAACTGATACGGAATAGAACTCGTACGAAATAGAACTCGTACGAAATAGAACTCGTACGAAATAAAACTCGCACGATTAAATTAATCGACGAAAAATATCGCTAAACAACACGCGGTTCGTAATTTCGGAGCGTGGTTATGGTTTTTTCAAAATAAAGAATTCAAATGATAGCGATCGCGGACCCGTGATTTGTCGGTACAAGAAACTATGTATAGCCGGTCGCGTTCTCCAAGAGGGCAGCTACCAGACAGCTACCTGGCAGCTACTTGGCGGCTATTTGGCGGCTATTTGGCGGCTATTTGGCGGCTATTTGGCGGCTATTTGGCAGCTATTTGGCAGCTATTTGGCAGCTATTTGGCAGCTATTTGGCAGCTATTTGGCGGCTATTTGGCGGCTATTTGGCGGCTATTTGACGGCTATTTGGCAGCTATTTGGCAGCTATTTGGCAGCTATTTAGCAGCTATTTGGCGGCTGTTTGGCGGCTATTTGGCGGCTATTTATTTCATACCAGTTCTATTTCGTACGAGTTCTATTTCGTACGAGTTCTATTTCGTACGAGTTCTATTTTGTACGAGTTCTATTTCGTACGAGTTCTATTTCGTACGAGTTCTATTTCGTACGAGTTCTATTCCGTATGAGTTCTATTCCGTGTGAGTTCTATTCCGTAGCAGTTCTATTCCGTAGCAGTTCTACTCCTCTTGGAGAACGCGACCAGGTATACATAGTTTCTTGTACCGACAAATCACGTGTCCGCGATCGCTATCATTTGAATTCTTTATTTTGAAAAAACCATAACGACGCTCCGAAATTACGAACCGCGTGTTGTTTAGCGATATTTTTCGTCGATTAATTTAATCGTGCGAGTTCTATTTCGTACGAGTTCTATTCCGTATGAGTTCTATTCCGTAGCAGTTCTATTCCGTAGCAGTTCTATTCCGCGCAGTTATATTCCGTAGCAGTTCTATTCCGTGCAGTTCTATACCGTAGCAGTTCTATTCCGTATCAGTTCTATTCCGTGCAGTTCTATTCCGTGCAGTTCTATTCCGCGCAGTTCTATTCCGTAGCAGTTCTATTCCGTAGCAGTTCTATTCCGTGCAGTTCTATACCGTAGCAGTTCTATTCCGTATCAGTTCTATTCCGTGCAGTTCTATTCCGCGCAGTTCTATTCCGTAGCAGTTCTATTCCGTGCAGTTCTATTCCGTAGCAATTATATTCCGTAGCAATTATATTCCGTAGCAATTCTATTCCGTGCGAGTTCTATTGCATATCCAGTTCTATTCCATAGCGGTTCTACTCCTCTTGGAGAACGCGACCAGGTATACATAGGGAGCGCAAAGGGGTGGGCGGAGTCAGACGATTTTTCTCCCCAGTTCGCGCGGGCATGTTTACAGACCTGTAAGGAGGCCCCGGAATGAAGTATGATACTCAAAACTATCTCTTTAGATGTAATCGGTCATGCTGAATCTAATGAACAAGTCTGTTTTACATGGAAATGTACCATTTTCTCAGAAAAAGGAGAAAACGAAAATGAATCTCATTTTTTTGACCCGTGTGGTCGAGTTTACCGGGGCACGCGGCTAATTTTTAGTTATCAGACAGTTTAAGGTGTGGGGAATTCATTTTTAAAATCAGTTTCTGTCCTGTAACTCTCCGATTTTTTTAAAAGCTCGTCAAACTTCAACTAAAAATTCTAGGAAAATTTCAGCGATGACCCTAGTTTTTTATTTATGGAATACAAAGATAAACTCTCTTAGAGCTCAAATACAAAAATTTAGAACACTAGACCCATTTGGAGCAATTTTATGTTCATTTGAATGTTCCCTGTTCGACCAAAACTTCAGTTTTTCGCAGATTTGAAGGTCGCAAATATAATGCACGCGGCTAATTGTTTCATATTCGGATTCAGCGCAAAATTTTCTACAATACCCCGTTAAAATTAATATTGTGGCTAGTTTCCGATTTTTTTTTCGTGCCGATTTCTGTGCAAAAAATATCGTTTTCCGTTGAAAATCTTGATCGCGCAGGCAGCGGTGGAGGATACAGTCCCTCCCCCTCTCTCCTTTTCGCGTTGTCTCTCGCTCACTCTCGCTGCCTCGGTGTCTCTTTTATCGCGTCTCGACGGTCCGCCTCATTCAAATCTGTGAGGAGAAAACAGTGCTACTTTGGGACGGTATAACTCGAGAATTACCGATCAATTTTTGATAAAAATTTGACAGCGTACTTATATTGAGCCAAAGAACACATTCCAACAAAAAATATTCGGAAATTTTCAGTTTTAGAAAACACGTTGCGGTCCCTAATTATACTCGGTATATTGTGTTTTCAATCGTCTTGCGACATGAGAACGCGAGACTCCGCCCATTTATTTGTGCGCGACGACGCGAACACAGTGATATTTGAAGAGACGCAGACAGGTAGCGCACAAATAAGTGGGCGGAGTCTCGCGTTCTCATGTCGCAAGTCGATTGAAAACACAATAATAAGAAATGATAAATAATAAGAAAAATAAGAATATTTATTTCGTCGCCACTATTTCTAACGTTTCACTCTTAATCATTAATTTATAAGCACTCTGTTCTGCAGAGATTTCTGTCCTCTGTGGCTCAGTAGGTAGTGCCCGTGATTACAAATCCAAATGTCGCAGGTTCGTGTTTTGCCCAACCCAAAAAAAACTTTTTTTGCTCGTTTTTTTGTGCGGTTTCGCATTGCTTTTGATTTGTTTCATATATTAATCTAATTCTGCATTGATTTTTTGTCCGGAAAGTTCAGCGGCAACGCGCCGGAAGCATGTGTGATGCTTTTCAAATATGCGACCGGAGGGAGATGGGCGGAAGCTTGCTTTGTGACGGAATGTTTTGTGATTTAAAGTCTAAAGGCTTTTACAGTGTTTAATCGGCTCCCAGTAACCTTTTTCTTATCTTTTTAGGCTCACCTTTAAACTTTTAATCACAAATTTTGCGGTCCCTAGGTATACATAGTTTCTTGTACCGACAAATCACGGGTCCGCGATCGCTATCATTTGAATTCTTTATTTTGAAAAAACCATAACGACGCTCCGAAATTACGAACCGCGTGTTGTTTAGCAATATTTTTCGTCGATTAATTTAATCGTGCGAGTTCTATTTCGTACGAGTTCTATTCCGTATGAGTTCTATTCCGTAGCAGTTCTATTCCGTAGCAGTTCTATTCCGTGCAGTTATATTCCGTAGCAGTTCTATTCCGTGCAGTTCTATACCGTAGCAGTTCTATTCCGTATCAGTTCTATTCCGTGCAGTTCTATTCCGCGCAGTTCTATTCCGTAGCAGTTCTATTCCGTAGCAGTTCTATTCCGTGCAGTTCTATACCGTAGCAGTTCTATACCGTAGCAGTTCTATTCCGTGTCAGTTATATTCCGTGCAGTTCTATTCCGCGCAGTTCTATTCCGTAGCAGTTCTATTCCGCAGCAGTTCTATTCCGTGCAGTTCTATACCGTAGCAGTTCTATTCCGTATCAGTTCTATTCCGTGCAGTTCTATTCCGCGCAGTTCTATTCCGTAGCAGTTCTATTCCGTGCAGTTCTATTTCGTAGCAGTTCTATTCCGTATCAGTTCTATTCCGTGCAGTTCTATTCCGCGCAGTTCTATTCCGTAGCAGTTCTATTCCGTGCAGTTCTATTCCGTGCAGTTCTATTCCGTGCAGTTCTATTCCGTAGCAGTTCTATTCCGTGCAGTTCTATTCCGTGCAGTTCTATTCCGTGCAGTTCTATTCCGTGCAGTTCTATTCCGTGCAGTTCTATTCTGTAGCAGTTCTATTCCGTGCAGTTCTATTCCGTGCAGTTCTATTCCGTGCAGTTCTATTCCGTGCAGTTCTATACCGTAGCAGTTCTATTCCGTATCAGTTCTGGTCCGTGCAGTTCTATTCCGTAGCAGTTCTATTCTGTGCAGTTCTATACCGTAGCAGTTTTATTCCGTATCAGTTTTATTCCGTGCAGTTCTATTCCGTAGCAGTTCTATTCCGTGCAGTTCCATTCCGTAGCAGTTCTATTCCGTGCAGTTCTATACCGTAGCAGTTCTATTCCGTATCAGTTCTATTTCGTGCAGTTCTATTCCGTAGCAGTTCTATTCCGTGCAGTTATATTCCGTAGCAGTCAGTTCTATTCCGTGCAGTTCTATTCCGCTGTTCTATTCAGTAGCAGTTCTATTCCGTACAGTTCTATTCCGTGCAGTTCTATTCCGTAGCAGTTCTATTCCGTGCGAGTTCTATTGCATATCCAGTTCTATTCCATAGCGGTTCTACTCCGTGCGAGTTCTATTCCGTGCAGTTCTATTCCGTAGCAGTTCTATTCCGTAGCAGTTCTATTCCGTGCAGTTATTATCCGTAGCAGTTCTATTCCGTGCAGTTCTATACCGTAGCAGTTCTATTCCGTGCAGTTCCATTCCGTAGCAGTTCTATTCCGTGCAGTTCTATACCGTAGCAGTTCTATTCCGTATCAGTTCTATTTCGTGCAGTTCTATTCCGTAGCAGTTCTATTCCGTGCAGTTATATTCCGTAGCAGTCAGTTCTATTCCGTGCAGTTCTATTCCGCTGTTCTATTCAGTAGCAGTTCTATTCCGTACAGTTCTATTCCGTGCAGTTCTATTCCGTAGCAGTTCTATTCCGTGCGAGTTCTATTGCATATCCAGTTCTATTCCATAGCGGTTCTACTCCGTGCGAGTTCTATTCCGTGCAGTTCTATTCCGTAGCAGTTCTATTCCGTAGCAGTTCTATTCCGTGCAGTTATTATCCGTAGCAGTTCTATTCCGTGCAGTTCTATACCGTAGCAGTTCTATTCCGTATCAGTTCTATTCCGTGCAGTTCTATTCCGCGCAGTTCTATTCCGTAGCAGTTCTATTCCGTGCAGTTCTATACCGTAGCAGTTCTATTCCGTATCAGTTCTATTCCGTGCAGTTCTATTCCGCGCAGTTCTATTCCGTAGCAGTTCTATTCCGTGCAGTTCTATTCCGTGCAGTTCTATTCCGTGCAGTTCTATTCCGTAGCAGTTCTATTCCGTGCAGTTCTATTCCGTGCAGTTCTATTCCGTGCAGTTCTATTCCGTAGCAGTTCTATACCGTAGCAGTTCTATTCCGTGCAGTTCTATTCCGCGCAGTTCTATTCCGTAGCAGTTCTATTCCGTAGCAGTTCTATTCCGTGCAGTTCTATACTGTAGCAGTTCTATTCCGTATCAGTTCTATTCCGTGCAGTTCTATTCCGTAGCAGTTATATTCCGTGCAGTTCTATTCCGCTGTTCTATTCAGTAGCAGTTCTATTCCGTACAGTTCTATTCCGTGCAGTTCTATTCCGTAGCAGTTCTACTCCGTGCGAGTTCTATACCGTAGTACCCCCACTTAACCGCTGTTCAGTTATTTCAAGAAACAAATGACAAGAAAGTGACTGCCTGGATGACTTTGAAAGGAACAGCTCACGCATTTAATATTTGAAAACGCACATAAAATTGAAATTTTAACTGGATTTTCAGACGCGATTTTCTCGAAAACCACCGGCGTTTAGCAAAAACAAAAAGTAGTTTTGGAATCTCCATAAAATTCTCTTTCTAATCATTTAAGACTCATCGCGAAAAAAACGTAGGGTTTTGCATGGTTTGAGTCACAGGGCGGTTCAGGATACCTATACTTTCTCTACAAAAAATTCCCGAACAAAATAATGTGAGGCTCAAAACGGTGGATCAGCAGTCGTCCTAGGACGAATAATACCAAAATCCGCAGTTTTTTCAGTTCTTTGAGAACCGATTTTTGTTGTTTGTAAGTAACAAAATAACAAGTGTGAACACAAACACAAAACGAATAAATAAAAACTCACTTGAAGTGGAAGAATCCATTTTGAGTGTTTCTCCTGATCGCATATGACGTGGTGGTCGTTTTACTAGAAACATTTTTTTATCGAACAGTAATTTGAACAAAGACAAACTTCTGCAAGAGTTGGATGGGACGAATGTTTTTCTTGACAAAATCTTTCTCAAAGCTGAAATGATAGAATCTATTCTAAGTTTAGCAGTTTTATAGAGGAAAAAGTGCTTGACAGAAATGTCACGCCAAAACGCGTGAATTTTTAAAAATTAAATTTTTGTTTTTTTATATTCTCAGTATGGAGCGCTGCAAACGCGCACCCTTCGCACATTGGTGGACGCGGCCACGTTGGCGACGAGAGAGTTCAGAAAATTGAGAGAGCCGTGGCCGATGTTTTGCTCTGATTTCTCTAAACCTCACTCCGAATGCATGTGAAATTTTTTGTTCGTTTGGAGCGAGTTTTCAGCGTTTTATACCGAGTATAGCAAGCAAGTGTTTTTGTTTACTTTTTTATTTTTAATTTGTTTCTTATGGGGTTATTCATGACAAAAAAATAAGGAAATTTTCCGTTTTTTTTCTTATTCAGGAGAGGAAAAAAATGGAAAAAAATCGTGGCCTCCAGGAGTTTTTTTCCGCTCGTTTCTTAGGCCACAGCGGCCCTCCGCAGCGGGACCCATCGCCTGAAGAAAATGCACGCGCCTTTAAACTCAACGAATTTCTTCCGGATTTTTTGCATAAAATTTCAATTTTATTCGGTTTTCTCCATTTTTTCCAATGTTTTTGTTAAAATAATTTGTTTACTACATTTTTTTATCGCATTCCCATATTATGTGTGTAGTCTCCCAATTTTTCTCGTCAAAAACGCATTTTCCTGAATTTTCTGATTTCATTAAAATAATTATAACAACGTTTAATTCTTCTTTCTTTCAATCATCTCAAGTTTTAGATTCTGTTGAACATATTCTCTTTTTGACATTAAATTTGTTTAACGAATTATAGTTTAGAATGTCCAATTCTGGCGCAGAGCATCACACGGTGTGTTGAAGCGTACATTTTTTCAAAAAAATTAAAAAAGTACGCGAATTGCCGTCACATGCGCTTTCAAATTATAACGTTACAGGATTCTCTGCATGCGCCGAAACTTACGACAATTCAAAAAACATTTTCATTGAAAACGCATGAAACAATTCTGTTAATTTAACGAAAAGTGTTTCTAATCGACTCATAAATTTTTTCTTATGCGGAAGAGTACAAAAAAGGTAGAAAATCACGTCAATTTATTGATTAATGCGATATTTCAAAAACAGTGACCGTAATCATAAAACTTTCTTTCAATGAGTAGTGCGAGGGGGCGCGTTTGCAGCGGTGTACCGTTCAACACACCGTGCATCAAGGTGGAGTCTGCCGTCGTCAACGTCAAATTTTCTTTGTTCTCCCGATACGCTTTATCTCCTGAAATTTCTGCACCTTCATCTAGCAACAATTACGATTTATATTGATTTTTATTTTCTGTTTGTAGAATTTTCCTCATTATTTGTTTTCTCTCTGTTAGCGTTTTCTTGTCTTTTTTTTAATTGACACAAGCCCCTTCTTCACTTATGAGAAAAACACCCGCACGCGCGCAAAAAATAAATTCAAATGGAACCACTGCAAAACTAAAATACGTAGAAACTTTTTTGTTAACCGCACGCTCTCTTCATTCAAAATGTGACCACTGATTATGACCGGACGTTTACGCACAATCCTTCCTCTTTTCTCCCCCAAAATGTGTCATTCTCACATTTACTCAGGGGGGTACGACAGAATAGAAATAGGCGAAATAGAAATGCTACAAAATAGAAATGTTACAAAAAAGAACTGGAAAAAATAGAACTGAGCGAAATAGAAATGCTACGAAATAGAACGGCTACAAAATAGAAATGGGCGAAATAGAAATGCTACAAAATAGAAAAAATTTTGGCGATGGAGCGCGTTTGCATTATTTTTTCAATTGCTCAGTTTTTCGCCGATTTTCCATTTTTTTTTTCTGAAACTGCATTGATTTTATACCTTTCTTCATTTTCGATGTTGTTAAGTGCGTAAAATATCTGAAAAGTACTGAAAAATCCTATAATAATCGGAAAATTCGAAGAATAATGCAAACGCGCTCCATCGCACCGATTTCTATTTCGCCCATTTCTATTTTGTCACATTTCTATTTCGCGCTGTTCTATTCCGCTCATTTCTATTTTGTAGCCGTTCTATTTTTTCCAGTTCTTTTTTGTAGCATTTCTATTTTGTAGCATTTCTATTTCGCCTATTTCTATTCTGTCGTACCCCCTTACTCAGACCATATTTCCTGCCTATTTTTTTACCACTTCGTTTTCTTTATTTCCACATATACATTTCTTCTGTATTATTTTCTTTTCACTACCGCAATGGGCGTATACAAATAAATAAATAAAATAAAAATAAATAAATATCCATTATTTAATTCATTTATTCATTGAAGGGCGTTCGTTTTTTTTTGTTACTTGAAAGCTTTTTTCTGAAAATACTTTTTATGTACTAATAAAGGTACTTTGTGAAATGTATTCGCCCAACAGCCGCATGTATCAACGAAAACTGAACCGCTTTCTGACAGTACGTCCAAAGTTTAAACAAAGACGAAAAAGGCGTCCAAAGTAACTTTGTTTTTGCGTTGTTTTTTTTCTGCAGTATACCGCTTAACCTGCAGACCAAACAAAAAATAACAACTGAAAACATGTTTTAAAACAATCGAAATGTAAACAGACATTTGAAATTCAAATTATTAGCTTCGCGCGTCACCAAGTATCATAAAATTATAACCAATGAATATCACTTTCCGTCCCTTTCTGTGTATGTCAAACCGTCCCGTTCGTCCAGATTTCCATATATGTTAACGGCTTGTGGAAAGTCCTCAAAAGGCTTCCTTCGTGCCAATTTGTCCCTATGGAACCATGTCGCCAAATTAATGCCAAAGAGATTGCATCCGAAGGCTTTTGCTGCGCGCCTAGGCGCTATTCCTCTAGCCATCCTAACACCCCATTCCACTTGACCAACTGGACTATTGCTGGTCCGATCGGTCATTTCATTTTTATTTGCCCCGATAATTCTGCTCGGTTTTCCTCTTTATCATGTATGTATATTTGAAAGCAAATAAAATAAATTAAATTAAAGATGTGCAGGCTAGGCGGTATACTGTAGAAAAAAACAACGCAAAAACCAAGTTACTTTGGACGCCACTTTTTGTCTTTTTTTACTTTGGATGTACTATAAATGTATGCGCAGTTCGCTGTTCGATCGGATCGATTTTGCAGCGCTTCTTACCAAGTATAATTGTAAAATGTATTCGAAAAAAGTGGCACTTCTCGAAAAATGAATCCCATTTTTTCCTAAAAAACGAAAGTAATTTAGCGGCGTCTTACGCTCTCCGTGAAGTGCCACTCGAGCTCGTAATATTTAACTTTGACTTTTTCCGTTTAAAAAGTTTTTTTGTATTTTTAGGCATATCAAATATAACATTCTAGGCCAATATTTCATTATAATTAGATTTTTCTGTTTTTTTGTTTTTCTGAATACTTACAGACAAATAAAGATTTACAATTTTTACCTTTTTCTTTTCCGCGAAAAAAACAGTTAAAGTCTATTGCTGACGCGTAGAAACTGCACACGCACAGCCTAGGTCACTTCTGCGTGTCTTTGTTTTCCCATTGCATGTTTATAATGTCGCATCCAAAGTATAACAAAAATCCTGGAATCACGTTATTTCTGCAGTCCAAAGTTGCATGAAAAAAAAAACGTGTCTTTCCTCAAATTTTTTAGTTCTTCTTCGTGGATAGTTTAAGATTTTATGGACCTACAGTATGGTTTTGAAAATTTGCATGAATCTGTCCCGTAATGTTTTTGACAAGCTCCAAAAATGGATTTGGTCATTTTTAAAAACTGCGGATTTTTCAAAAAATTTCAGATGATGAATGATTTATTGATGAAGGGCAGTTAAACCTCTGACTCAACAATTAGCAATATAAGTTAGAAGATATTTACAGTTAATAGTTAGTAGTTAGTGGAATTAAGAAACAAGTAGTTGGTGAGATCAATAGTACATAGATTAGATTTAAAACACTGGGTGGAGGGGTTAGGGAGAAAAACAGAAGGGGGGAGGTTGTTCCAACACCGGATTGCTCTATTTGACAAGAACTGGGATGAGGTTTTAGTGGAGTTATTGACAGTAGGATATAAGTTATACTTATGACGACGAAGTTTATAAAAATTAGAAAGTTTGAGGCAGTTTCGTGACACGTCCAGGGTTCGTATTTCGTTTGAAACCAGAATTTTGTATATAGAGACCAGATCGTGCAGCAGACGTCTTTTTTCCAGCGATTCTAGACCAAAATATTCCAATGATTTGAAATACTTCGGATAAGGAATGTTGAACTTTTTGAACGTTCTGAATATGAATTTTTTCTGACAATTTTCAATACCTATAATGTTAGATTTTTCAACCGGGCTAGTGATAAGAGTTCCATATTCAAGTAGCGGCCGTATATATATAACATAGCATTTGATGAAGACTTCCAGTGTTGCGCGGCGAAGAACATTGAAAAGAAGATTAATTCTCTGATGAACTTTTTTGATCGTAATTGCATGATGCTGTAAAAATGAAAGATCAGATGAAATCCAAACGCCCAGGTCACGTATGACGTTGGTTCGCGGTATAATCGTTGCATTGATTGAGAATATGGGGAGACTGGGTGGAGACTTCCGACTGTAGGCAAAAGAGATAGACTCGCACTTGTCAGGAGCAATATCCAATTGCCAGATACCACACCAAGACTCTAAACGCTGAAAATCTCGTTGTATTTTGTTTTCATCTACGTCAAATAGTTTCAAATCATCTGCAAAAAGTAAAAATTTCGATTCAAATGTATCTCCGATGTCGTTGATGAAGAGGAGGAAAAGGAGTGGTCCTAAAACGGATCCCTGGGGAACTCCTGACTTAACCGGTTTAGGAAGTGACAACGATTCATTTACAATGATTTTTTGATTCCGGTTGGTTAAAAAATCCGACAGCCATCCAAGAAGACCACCATTCAATCCAAAGGACGCCAGTTTGGTAAGTAGTTTAGGTATAGACACCTTGTCAAACGCTTTACGAAAATCTATGTAAACACAGTGGGTATTTTGCTTCCCTATTTGATTTTGAATAAGTTTTGATTGATAGTCTAAGAGCTGCGACTCTGTACCTAGATTGGAGCGAAAACCGTACTGACATGAGGAGAGAAGACGTTTACTTTCGACAAAGTTGCAGAGATGAGCCCTAACCAACTTTTCCATAACTTTACATACAGATGATGTAAGTGATATGGGTCTGTAGTTGTTGGGTAAAGAGCGTGAACCTTTTTTGTGTAGCGGAAGAACAATCGCGGTTTTCCAAATGGAGGGAAGACAAGAAGATTGGAACGATTTTTGAAATATGATGGAAAGAGGTAGAGCGATTGAGGTACATGTTTTTTTAAGAAATATTGCTGGGATACCATCCGGTGTAGTGTTGACTCTAGATTTAAGCCTAAATAAAATACCTTCGATAACATAGGGAAAAAAGTTAATAGAAGGTGGAGAGTCAATAGTCCTTACAAGGGAAGTCTTTTTGGGCACCGTTTGAGAATTTTATGAAACTTGGGTCAGAGGTAGTCTAGACCCTCCTGAATCGAAATCCGTTTTCAAAAACTGCGGGTTTTGACTCCTTCTGGAGTTATGACGTCTTCAAGATGGAGCGAAAAGGGGTGCCACCTTTATAAGCGCTCGCTTCCCCTTTTCTCAACAGCGAGGTGGTGGCCGAGGGGGTGAGAGCGCGCTCTGTGAAACTGGCGATGCGTGTTCGACCCCCACTCTCTGGCGATTTTATTTTTTCTTTTTTGCTTTCATGACTTCTTCAATTTTTCGAATTTTTTAGGAAAATTTATGGTCTCATTATTGATTTTCGAACATTTCCGGTGTGTTCAAAGAGCTATAAATTGTAAATGGCCATAATAAAAATGTGTCGATGAACAAGTTATAAGTGGCCTGTCATACAAGTCACAACATGGCAAAAAAAAAAGTGACGATCGAATTTTTTAAAGATGTTTTTTTCGACTCCTCCATGCCAAGCATTATGAATACAGAGAAGATAATTCACAGTATATGCATTTGATGAAAGAAGTTCCGTTGCAAGCCTTTGAACAATCAACAGCCATGTTATTGGTGAACAGAAGTTCTTCTGGAGGTAAAAATCCTGGTGGGCGAATGATTTTGTTTTTCCAGACATTCCAAGCGTACTGTGCTCATGGATCCAACTTCGGAGGAAAAGTCTACCCGTAGACCAACAAAAACATTTGTAGACCGCCACAGGCATTTCCAATGTTTCGTCTCTCCGGTTGATTTTGCAGGCAATACAATTGTATTTGCCCACTAATGTATTTGATGACCCTTTCGAACCCATTAAAAATGCCGACGTCCAGAACTTGAAAGTTTCCCGTGCAGCCGGGTGGTATAATCATCGTTTTGCACAAGTGGGTTGATGGGGTCACGCTGTCGATGGCAGTTTTATCCTTCTAACTGCTCCATAAATCAACAAGAAGTGTGTTGCTTGGAATGGAGGAGTAGAAGAAAACATCTTTAAAAATTCGATCGTCACTTTTTTTTTGCCATGTTGTGACTTGTATGACAGGCCACTTATAACTTGTTCATCGACACATTTTTATTATGGCCATTTACAATCGATAGGTCTTTGAACACACCGGAAATGTTCGAAAATCAATAATGAGACCATAAATTTTCCTAAAACATTCGAAAAATTGAAGAAGTCATGAAAGCAAAAAAGAAAAAATAAAATCGCCAGAGAGTGGGGGTCGAACACGCATCGCCAGTTTCACAGAGCGCGCTCTCACCCCCTCGGCCACCACCTCGCTGTTGAGAAGAGGGGAAGCGAGCGCTTATAAAGGTGGCACCCCTTTTCGCTCCATCTTGAAGACGTCATAACTCCAGAAGGAGAAAAAACCCGCAGTTTTTTAAAACGGATTTCGATTCAGAAGGGTCTAGACTACCTCTGACCCAAGTTTCATAAAGTTCTCAAACGGTGCCCAAAAAGACTTCCCTTGTTAGAGGACAGTGCGGAGACAAACCATCATCCTCCGTGAAAACTTTTGAGAAGAACTCAGAGAATAAATCTGCTTTGGCAGCGTCATCATAAATGATTCTCCGATCATTATTCTTTAGAGACAAAATGGTATTGTCTTCTTTAATTCGAGAATTTATAAATTTGAAAAAATCTTTACCGGAGCCTCGAACACGACTCTTCTCAGTTAGTTGTTGCTCTTCTTCAAAAATTTTTTGTTTCAGCACTCCTGAAATTTTTTTATAGGTTACAGAATTACCTTCTCGACGCCAGCATTTAAGTTTTTCAGTCATTAGTTTTCTTATCTCCATTGAATGCTTTTTAACAGAAGTGTTAAATCTCCTGGAAGGCACAAAACGCTCTATTAGATCCAACAAGGTGAGCAAAAATATATCATACATGGCGTCTACACTGAGTTGAGCAAATTTAGCGGGCCAATTGATGTTGCTCAGTATGTAATTAATAAAACTGTAGTCAGTTTTATGAAATAACTTGACCGTTTTGAAGTTTTTGCGGTTGGATTTTGGAACTTTCAATTCTATTTCAACAAGACAGTGATCGCTGAAAGGGTCACGAACTTTAGTATCATTTACCAGGTGCGTGTTGCAAAGAACCAGATCAAGAATATTATTGAGCCGCGTAGGTTGAGATACGTGTTGTTGGAGGCCATTGCTTTTGACAAAGTCAAGAAACGATGTGCAATATGGGTCATGAGCGGAGAAGCCACGCCAGTCGATATGAGGTAAATTAAAATCACCAGTTATGACGCAGTGTTTAGAGGAACGCAATAAGTACTCCAGGGACGCAGTAAGAGGATCCAAATTTTGAGAATGATGAGGATTATAAACTGTAACAAGTCGGATATTAGTCCCTTTGATACTCATATCTATTCCCAGTACTTCCACTGCTGAAAATTCTGCAGGTAGATCGATAATCTGAAACTTTATATATTTTGAAATAAGAATAGCTATACCGCCCCCATGTTTGTTGCGGTCTTTTCTGACGACGGAAAACATTCCATCTAAAGAGAGAAGTGAAGATGGAAATGAAGCATCAATTTTGGTTTCAGTTAAACAGATTACATCATAGTTGTAAAGTTGAGAAATATGATTAAGCTGTGGAATTTTGTTTTTAATTGAGAAACAATTAACTAACCCTAGTTTTGTGAACTTTGGGTGTCGCTCTTTCTGGGCTCTTTTACCGTCCAAGTCCATGGCTCTTGACCCTGTTTGTAAACTATTTTCACAACCTCCAGATTTCTTACCGTATAAACTCGTTTCCCCACTTTGTCGTTGAGCGCAATGGCTTTCTTCCAAGACTCGCGAAACTTGATTAACTCTGGTTTGGAAAGATCGGGACGAGCAGAAGCGTGCTGTAATTCCTTCACTTTGCTTTTCACCTGTTCGAACTTCGAAAGAAGTGCCAGAGCATCGTCTTTCTGTTGAAACTGGATTTTTAGCAATGGGGGGCCGTTCCCCAGAGTTTTGAGACGAAAACCCGAGCTCTCACCAGTGATCGAACATTCACTAGCAAGAGTTTTGACAATCAGAGAATCATTAGAAGCATCCGAGGCCATCTCAACATTCTTGATGACAACAGCCGATTTTCTAGCTTCAGAGGACTGAGCAAGTTTTTTTTTTTTTTATTTATTTTATTACGACTTTAAAGTGCGTGACATAGAAAGAAAATCATGGTATAGTAAAATGAATAAAAAGAAGGATCGAATTTCCATGTGATTGTGCCGGAGTAGTTATACATGTAATGCTAGAAATAATAAGATGATTAATTGGGCAATGAAATTAATAGATACGTATGGGGTTGATGTGGGTAATTGTGGAATAACATAAGGTAGGTTATTTCTGCATAAGTCTAGTCAGCGTGCGATTAGTGAAAAAGTTACGCCGTAGTTTGGTTTTGCATTTGCTCCACGTGAATTTAGTTTTTGCGCGCGTTCTATTTTTGTATGTGACAGTGAAAAAGTCTGAGGTGTTGATATCTACTTTGTCTGCTAGCATTTTCGAAACAAATTTTTTGTCTATCCATTTTCTCCTGCATTCTAACGATGCTAGGTTGTACAGTTCGTTTCTCTGAGCCGCGGATTTATAATCTTTATCATCTGGTCTGAGGTACCGTCCCTTCTGTCTACAGTAGAGGCGTCTTGTGAACGCGTTTTGGACCGATTCTATGGCTTTGGAGTCACCTTGTTTTAAAGGGCTAGTGACTGTTGTTCCGTATTCTACTAATGGTCTTATGAATATTTTATACAAGAGTGTCATGAGTCTGCTGTTATTACTACTATACTGGTAAAATATTTGCGACATGATATATTTAGCTTTGTTTATAGATGATTGCCAGTGCTTAGTAAAGTCGAGTTTGGTGGACACTAGAAAGCCAAGATCTCTTGTTAGTTTTCTCTTCTGATGGGTTTATTATTTATTTTGTAGTCTAAAAAACGAGGATTATTACCAATTGTTAAACAAACTGTTTTGTCGTCATTTAATGATAGTTTGGCTAGAGATGACCATTGCAGGACTGAGTCTATTCCCGATTGTAAGAGTTTGTTATCACTAGTTTTTCCTATTATGGTGTAAAGTTTTAGGTCATCCGCGAATTGTTTGCATTTTACTCCGGGGGGTAAAACAGTGGGAATATCATTAACGTAAATTCCGAACAAGACAGGAGATAACACGGAACCTTGTGGTACTCCGCATAGAGCTATTCTAGGTGATGACATTTTATTGTGAACTCGCACCCGGAATGATCTATTGTCTAGAAACTTACTAACCCATGTTATTAAATTTGCGTTCAGTTTTATATCTATCAATTTTTGCAATAGTATGTCATGTGGTATGCTGTCAAACGCTTTGGCATAGTCCAAATATATCAGATCTACCTGCGCTCCGTTATCTACTGCCTGCGTCCATTCGTTTGTTGCCTCAAGCATGCAAGTTACTGTAGATCGTTTTGGTCTGAACCCGTGTTGCTCTTTATTCCAGAAATTATTGTCATTTAGGTACGGGAGAAGTTTCGATAAGAGACAGCGTTCGTAGATTCTACACAGCTGAGATGTCAAGCTAATAGGTCTAAAGTTGCTTGGCGTTTTTGGATGAGGAATTTTTTCTAATGGTATTACTATTGAGTCTCTAAAACTATTCGGTATTTCTCCTCAGCTGCTTTCTCAGCTGCTTCAGCTCAGCTGCTTCAGCTCAGGCTTCAGCTCAGCTTCGCTTGCTTCAGCTCAGCTGCTTCAGCTTCAGCTTCAGCCCAGCTCAGCTGCTCAGCTGCCTCAGCTGCTTCAGCTGCTTTCAACAAGGAAAGTTGAGTAGGCGCAGCAGATAGCCCCTTCTTTAACGCTTCTGCAAAGCTTTTATTGGACGTAATGCCCGAGCCAAACTTACCGTTTAACTCACCAACCGAAGTTTCCAAATTAAGCACTTTATCAGCCAAAAACTCGTTTTGAGTATGTAAAACCTGGACCTTGTTCAGAAGTGCATCGTTTTGATTCTTCAAATCGCTAACTAGGTTAAAAAGCTTACCGAATAGAGAAAATAGAGCACTGTTTGACATGAGTTCGGATGATAGATGATTATTTGACATAGTTGAAAAAATATTGGATATATCACATGATAAAGGAGTAACAGAAGGATTGGTACAAGAGTTAGTAGTATTGGTACATGAAGTAGAGCCATTGCTCTCATCCACCTTTACTCCGGACCTAACCGGATTTTTCATCTTCTTCCCGGTGGGCGGGGATACTGAAGAAAGGGAGCCACGTTTCATGGCGCGCGAGGGCAACGATATAAATCGATATGAGAGAGGGTGAGAAGACCAACCAACCGTCAACTAGACAGAGGGGCCGAATGAGACAGAGGGGCCGATGCCAAATTTTCGACCCAAAAATAATTTTTTTTTCAGATTTTCCAGGACTCGATATTTATTTTCAAAATGAAGTTTCAAAACTAAAAGTATGATTTTAGTTGACTATGGGTCGATCGGACGAATTTCAGCTGGCTTACAGCACTTTGAATATCAGGGTCCACATGGGTAAGTCAACTATAACTTTTATTGAGAATCACCAAAACCAAAGAAAATCAGGGCAAATTAGATAAAAACTGTTAAAAAACAAAGTTTATTTGATTTTATTCGGTTTTGGTGATTCTCAATAAAAGTTATAGTTGACTTACCCATTTGGACCCTGATATTCAAAGTGCTGTAAGTCAGCTGAAAATTGTCCTATCGACCCATAGTCAACTAAAATCATTCTTTTAGTTTTGAAACTTTTATTTAAAAATAAATTTCGAGTCCTGAAAAAGCTGAAAAAAAAAATTATTTTTGGGTCGAAAATTTGGCACCTGAAATTTTTTGAAAAATCTGCAGTTTTCAAAAATGACCAATTCCAGTTTTGGAGCTTGTCAAAAATATTACGGGGCAGATTCATGCAAATTTTCAGAACCATAACCCTCTCCATTTAAAAGTTATACCCCAAAAAACAAAGTATGATATCTTTTTGTCCGGTACTGTATTCAGGTTTATTTCCAATTTTTCCGATCGGAAATCGGAACCAGAATTTGAAATTTCGGAATTTCGACGGAAATTCGGAATAAAAAATGAAAAATTCGGAATTCCGTCGAAACATCGGAAGAGAAAATTACAAAATTGGAAATTTCCGACGGAACTCGGAAGAAAAATTATCATTTCCGAGAAAGCCTGATCGGGATCGAGTGTCATTCTACGTTGTACCGCATTACCTACCCTCCCACCC
Organism: Caenorhabditis japonica; assembly: GCA_963572235.1. Taxonomy (NCBI): domain Eukaryota; kingdom Metazoa; phylum Nematoda; class Chromadorea; order Rhabditida; family Rhabditidae; genus Caenorhabditis; species Caenorhabditis japonica. The sequence goes on from OY754342.1 coordinate 6,658,779, forward strand.
AGGGGTGAAAATTTAGAAAAGAAGCAATATACAGTTTTCAGAAAGTGAGCGTTTCCTGGCTGTCGAGTCGATAAAGAAGAAAGCGGCGGACAAAGTACATTTGGGACAACTGATTGATGTCATCGGGAGTGCAAATTGAAGATGTCGAGCACCCTCAACAGCACAGTCGTACCAACGAGCTAACCAACGACGAATGGAGTGGATGAAAGGCATGGGAATGGATTCGGGACCAGAAGCCCTGATTCTGTACTTGGCCAATCTTCGTAGGAGCGAGCTCGCTGGCAACTACGTCAGCCGCTTACAAATTGGTCAACGGATCGCTCGGCGAAGCCTTCAATCAGATCATTGCAGACATCATCAACGCGCGACGGAGAGAAGAGGCGCTCGTAAAAAGTCGCCAAGAATATTAGGCTGGCAAAAAAGTTTTTTCCGAAACATTTCGCAATTTTATTTTTTATCAACTTTATTTCCTAGCATTATCAATCAACAATATATTGACCATCATTAGTCACAACTGTGAGCCATCGCTCGGGGAGTTCGTCGATGCCCTTCTTTCAGAACGCGGCGGACTGCGAGTCGACGAAGTCGAATACTGCCATTTTGAGGTCTTCGTACTTCGCGAAACGAGTAGGTAGTAGCATTGATCGTTCTCCCTTGCGGGAGCAACTCGTAGTACAGCATGCCCTTCGCGTCCCAGAAGCAGGAAAGCAAACTGCAGCCAAGTATGGTCTCCAGCTCTCGCGTAGTTATGGTACGTCCAAAGTAAAAAAAAAAGTGCAAAAAAGGCGTCCAAAGTAACTTTGTTTTTGCGTCTTTTTTCTCTACAGTATACCGCAGAACCTGCAGATCAAACAAAAAAAAACTAAAAACATGCTTCAAACAATCAAAAATGTAAATAAACATGTGAAATTCAAATTATTTGCTTTGCGCGTCGCTAAGATGTGCAGGTTTGGCGGGATACTGTAGAGAAAAAAGACGCAAAAACAAAGTTACTTTGGACTCCTTTTTTCGTCTTTTTTTGCGCTTTTTTTACTTTGGACGTACCATTACATCTGGGCTCTCCTTCACGGCGTCGCGTAGCAGGTCGTTGTTCAGGGCGGTAGGTCTGCCACAGCGGTCCTTGTCTTTGAAACATTTTTCTTCCGATTGAAAACGAACCAACCAATTATGCACGGTGCGATCGGTGACGGTGGTCTCGCCAAAGACTTTGCCAATCTTAGTGACCGTCTTAGCTGCCGGAGTGCCACAGCTCCACTTGTAGAAGATGATCAGTCGAAGTTGCGGTCGAGAGAGATCGTTTATGGCTGCTCGAACAGGAAACACGCGCGCCTTATATAGGTATGGGGGAGACGTTTCTAAAAGGTTCTATGCAATAATACAACAATCTAGTGCCCTAAGCTCGAGAATTTTCTTTGGCGCGAATTTCAAAATTTTCGGAAAAAACTTTTTTGCCAGCCTAATATAAACCATCAGTACATAAAAAGTGGGTAACTATTATTGTCGAACCGCCAAATTTGTCAAACGCGTTCACTGCGCCGGAAATCGACACCTTAAATGGCTCATCTAGAGGAGCGCGTTTGCATGGCTCTGGGACGCACGGAGTGTTGGAAACTACGTTTTCAAAATTATTTTTGGAAATGAAATTTCGGAGGTCATCTCTCTCTAGTCTCTGCGTCTCTAGTTTTGCACGCACTTAGCGAAACTTGGCAGAATGTCACTATCGAGACGCAGATAAAATCCGACAGAGCGCGTTTGCCTTTACGTAGGTTCTAACACGCCGTGGGACGTTTCAAAACAAGATGTTTCAAAACTTTTTTGCATTTTTGCGGCGTACTAGTGTATTTAAATTTCCATAAAAATACAAATAATTGATAAAAGCAAAAAATAAAAACCTAATGAGCGTGCGTTTCGGTGTCAATTGGCAAAAAACACTACGAAAAAATGCAAAAAAGTTTGAAACGTCCCAGAGCCCGTTTGCATAGCAGCTCGTGTCGCGCACCCTTCATATAAACGCCCTTCGCGGGATCGTGAGGGTTAGCAGTGGTGGTCCACAGGTGGTGGCCGATAATGCCAAAACGGTTCCGAAACGGATGGGTCGTGGAATGGATCCATATAAGATTCGATATGGATCCACGCTCTGAAGTAGGGCGCGTGGGTGTCAAGCTCTATTACAAGGGCAGGCAACTTGGTAATTTACCATTTTAGCCCCCTTAGCTGATATCGACCCCCAACGATCGGCTTAGCACCCCTTATAAGTTGATTTTGGCTCGATTTACTCGGTGGTTTGTTATAAAATCTGGCAGTTATCCTGGTATACTCGGTATAAAACGCTGAAAACTCGCTCCAATACAAACAATGAATTTGAATGCATTTGGAGTGAGGTTTAGAGAAATCAGAGCAAAACATCAGTGACGGTCTCTTAGTTTTCTGCACTCTCTCGTCGCCAACGTGGTCGCGTCCTCCACTGTGCAAAAGGAGCGCGTTTGCAGCGCTCCGTACTGACAAGATATGAGTTAACTGGTATAGAGTTGTGTCGAAATAGAACTTGACGCGAAATAGAACCGCGTGAAATAGAACTGTTCCGAAATAGAACCGCATGAAATAGCACCCAGTCAATAAATCGAAAACAGTTCACGCCACCGAGGGGAACTTTTTCTGTTTGGCTTTATATTCAATAGTCTTCACCCAATCGCGTTAAAACGCGCTCAAACTGAGTACAGTTGTATTTCACGCGGTTCCCTTTCGGAACAGTTCTATTTCACGCGGTTCTATTTCGAACCTTTTTTTTCCGAATGAATACGCGTCAAAAGCATTGTATAATAATAAGCTAAATCAAATTCTCCAGTGCGAAACAAGTATTTCTAATACCGTATTTACTCTATTTGTCCGGCGTGCCGGCTTATTGTTTGAACGTCCTGCTCGGATGCCGGGCAGTTAGAGTAAATACGGCATATTTCATTTTCGACATTTTTGCGTCATCAATTCTTTTTTTTTCTTTAACAGTCATGCTGCTGATTTCGCCTTTAAAATAGTTCTGATTCGAGATAGTCAGGGAACTACAATGGTGAGGGACTATAATTGTTTATGCTGGGGTGGGGGCTTAAATCCCACGGCAGGCATATGAAGTAAGTATTCGTGAAATTACGTCTTAAAATAATAAAATCCCAATTCAAAGTCAGCAATTCGATTGAAACTTGTTTTCCACTCGATCTTAAAAGGAATCTTGACTTATTATTATTGTTTTATTTTCCGCAAACCTCTCTATATTCGTGATCTTCTCAGGCATTTCATTTCTTTAATTATTAGAAAAATTAGAAAATATAAGAAAAAATGGGAATAATATTAGGAGACCCGAGTAAAATTAGAAAAATTAGAAAATATTAGGAAATTTAGGAATCTTAAACAGATCTTGTATCTAGGCACCATTCTAGGCACCATCTAGGCACCATTCGCGCATTACCGCCTATTGGCCCACTATTCAGTCACAGTTCATCAATGCCGGTTTACCTGTGTGTGCAGCGGTGGCCTAGTGGTGAGAGCTTGAGGACGCCAATCTGGAGGTCGTGGCTTTTTTTTTTTTTTTATTCTTTTGTATCTGCTCAGACTAAATCTTATAGATTTTTGTTTCGAATACCACAAAAAATTACATTTGCGTGTTGGTAAAACGTTAAAAAAAAATTAAAATTTCCTTTTTTTTTTTCGAACTACTTTAAATTCGTTAGTTTTATTTAAATCCTTCGGCAAGTAACTTTTATCTAGAAAGTTCAGCGGCAAAACACCGGAAGCATGCGTGAAACCTTGAAAATAGGCGACCGGCGGGAGCTGGGCGGAAGCTTGCTTTGAATCTGTGGTTCAAAACAGAAAACAAAAAAAAAGTGCACCAAGAGGTATTGAACCCAGGCCTCCAGATCGGCGATCGAAAATGTAGACCACTAGACCATCACAGTACACATTCTCAGTGCCCGCGATGGGCGTTTATATGATCGGCGCCAAAGGAGGAGGTATGCAATTGCGCTCCACTAGACGAGCATTTGGAGGTGTCAAATTCCGCCACTGTTGCGACGAGTACTTTATCCCATTTCTTTTTTTTGTTTAACTTGAAAACTGATATATCAATTATTTTTCTTATGTAAATCGCTAAAATCACATACAAATTCAATTTTTTTTCTTGTTCATTGTTGATTGAAGTGCCAAAACGTTTTTGAAAATTAGAAATTTTTGTCGAATCCCGTATTCCAGAACGAACCAAGACTCGAAAAAAGATTTCAACACAAAAATTCAAAACTATGGCTAAAAATGTCGACAAAAAAGAAAGAAAAACAAAAAATTGACAGCGAACAAGTAATTATTGGTCAATTTTGATAAACTTTGTTTTAAAAACATTCTAAAAATTTTTACTTCCATTCAACAGAGCGATTTTTGAAAAAAGGGAACGAGAAAATGCTGAAAAATGGATTTTAATTATCTGTTTCAAAAAAAAGTGAGCGAGAGAGTGTGCCGAGACAGAGACGCAGGCAGACGCGGCGCAAGTGCGCTCTATTGCCAATTTCCTCTGAATTTTGAATCTAGTCTCCCCATGCAAGGTGCAGTGCAACTGTAATGGAAAAATGTGAACGTTTGATACGAGGAAAAATAAGCTACCGCGAGAATCGTCATTTTTCCCACATTTTAGAATTCAGCCGACTAGCTGCGCACTTGGCGCTTGCTGACTATGTGCCATCGGACTACGTTTTTGAATTTTTTTTTAAAGCGAATTTTCGGACGCCATTTATCGCGCCTCTGTGTCTCTATTTTTGCACGTGTTAGCTGAACTTGACAGAGCGGAACTGTGAAGACGCAGAGAAACGCGATAAAGCGCGTTTGACTTTACGTAGGGTCTATTATGTGTTCACGTACGACTGGTGCTGACAACGCTCCGATGTTCCGCCGTTTTTCACTGTTCTGCAGTATTCGTTGCGAGACCGTAGTGAAAAACTGCGGAACATTGGAGCGTCGTTCGTGGACAAATAGACCAAAATTCATAATTTTGAGACAAAATGATTCCATAAAACTCACAATTGCCTTGAAAAGGTGAATACCATAAAGAGGCAAGTATTTGCACTGGTCCAGGAACAAAATCTCCGCCTCCGAAGCCGTCTGTTCTCTCAGTTCGCGACACCTCTGCATTCGAGTGTTCCGTGGGCACCAATCGCGCGCCAACGATAAACTTTTCGTACTCGTCATTGACTTGAGCGGGCGCATCGCCAAACTCCATTTGAGCGACAAAAGAGCCGAGAAGGGCATGAGTGTCGACGGTTGCTGGAAGGCGTCCTGTGAGAATGTCACGGCGGAGTTGGAGGAAGACGTAGTATCGTGCGTGATCGTCGACAATAGTGGTGGGTGTGGTCGGGTGGAATTTGACCTCGAAAAAGAATTCCCAGGGAAGGTCTGTAAAGTTTGTTTTAAGCTTTCAAGTCAACTGGGAATCATCAGGAAACCAAAAAAAAAAACAACCAACTTTTCATTTGCTTATCATTATACAACCAGTGTCTGATGCCTTCCTCTTTGTCGTAGAAGCAGAGAGAGAAGTACTAGCGTTCTTCGATCGACAAGTCGCTCGTCACCTGACGGAACAATGCTTCACCCTCGGAGCCGCGCTGAAGGATTTTTTTTATTTTAAGCTTTACGCCCGTCCAAACAACTTACGTTAACCTCAAACTCCTTGTAAACTCCATCCGGAAGGCGAACTCGTGCCGCCTGCATTTTGGGATCTCACGGGTGTTGACTGGGCGCCGGTGACGTGGCGGATGGTAGATGGTGTTGTTGGTCGACGGGTTCTCTGTCTTTACCCATTTGCTTTGGAAATTAGGAATTTATTTGGCGCTCTGCGGGAAAGAGAGAGAGAGAGAGAGAGAGAGAGAGAGAGAGAGAGAGAGAGAGAGAAGTTAGACGGTTATAGAAAACGCGGCGCGTCATCGGTGCCGCGCGGGTGCATTTGAATCGCAAAAATGCTGTGACACTTTTCAAAAGGGCGACAGAGCTGGGCGGAAGCATGCTTTGCGAGGGGGGGGGGGGATTTTTTGTGATTAAAAGTCTAAAGGTGAGCCTAAAAAGATAAGAAAAAGGTTACTGGGAGCCGATTGAACACTGTAAAAGCCTTTAGACTTCAAATCACAAAACATTCCGTCACAAAGCAAGCTTCCGCCCAGCTCCCTCCGGTCGCATATTTGAAAAGTATCACACATGCTTCCGGCGCGTTGCCGCTGAACATTCCGGACAAAAAATCAATGCAGAATTAGATTAATATATGAAACAAATCAAAAGCAATGCGAAACCGCACAAAAAAACGAGCAAAAAAAGTTTTTTTTGGGTTGGGCAAAACACGAACCTGCGACATTTGGATTTGTAATCACGGGCACTACCAACTGAGCCACAGAGGACAGAAATCTCTGCAGAACAGAGTGCTTATAAATTAATGATTAAGAGTGAAACGTTAGAAATAGTGGCGACGAAATAAATATTCTTATTTTTCTTATTATTTATCATTTCTTATTATTGTGTTTTCAATCGACTTGCGACATGAGAACGCGAGACTCCGCCCACTTATTTGTGCGCTACCTGTCTGCGTCTCTTCAAATATCACTGTGTTCGCGTGGTCGCGCACAAATAAGTGGGTGGAGTCTCGCGTTCTCATGTTGCAAGTCGATTGAAAACACAATATTTATTAATCACATTTTCTTTTTTTTTTTCCTCGAAAATTTTTTTTGAAAATAAATTAACCTTCCACGTTACCGAAAAACATAAAAATGCGAAAACAAAAAGACACAAAACGCGTTTTTATTTAAAAAAATGGAAGAAAAAATAATTATTTTGCGCTACAGTCCGTTCCATAAGTATAGCGCCCCCTCGAAGTAGTCTGTCTTGGCACTCCCGGGCAAAACTGCAACATGGGACATTAAAAAACGGATTCAGCATGCAAAACTACCCCGAAAATATCCGTTTTGTGATATTGTGCCTGAAGACACCCATGAAGCAGATAGATGTATGAAAAAATGGCTCCTGCAACCGTAACATAAGTATAGCGCCCCCCTCGGAAATTTCTTAAAAATCCCTATTAATGAGGAAATCTGTGCCTGGATTTTTTCAATTTTATGCTTTATGCGCTTTTACATAACATGTGGTTATAGTTCTCATATTTTTGTCTATATTGTGCATAATTCAACCATGTTTCGTGGAAAACACTTTTCTGGCGCCGAACAACTCCAAATTGACGCCTGCAAAACAACCGGAAGGTCAATTTGAGTAATTACACAACACTCGAAGTGTTCAAAGAAGTGAATCAACAATTTTATTAAGAATCCGAGCCGTTATAAGAAGTCTACGAAGTCTGGAGCACCACCAAAGAGACAAGGTGAAACATCATACGACATGTTTCGAACTCAATAAAGACTTGCATTGCTATGAATCAAGAGCTGAACCGCGATGTTTTGAAACAGAGCATCTGGAGAGCCAATGAAATGGATCCAAACCCTGTCCAGTAAGTTATGAAGCCCGCTCCACGTCTCACCGATCCTTTCAAGGTCCGTGATTTTGAGTTCACGCGTAAAAGTTTTTCTACAATCTTGAATGAGGTAAATGTTGTTAGCTAGTTGCTACAAAACTCGAATCAGGAACTTAGATAATCTTTTCTGTATTTATTTTCACTTGCTTGATAGTTGGACCTAACGTTTGTCTCCACTCGGATGATCTTTTTCGAGTATGAGGAAGTCATCGAAAACCACCTATTACTATTCCGACGTTTTTTCAAGCGGTATTGTTTTGTTTTTCAGCGAAAAATGCTGCAATCCATGTGAGTATCTAGACTTTGGACTGGTTTAAATCTAAAAATGTCGATTTGTTTCTATGTTCTAGGTGTGCACACGTCTTGAATCTTAAGGAGAACACCTGAGGAAAGCTTGTGCAAAAATTTTCTGCCCAGAGTAGGCAATAAAACTTTGTCAATTTTATGAAAACTGGACCTTTGTACGAGTGGAAGAAAAAAGAGCATGAATTCGTGAACAAGATCATCCAGTACATCCCAAAGCCTATTAATTGTATGCCAAATTGCGTTTACAATTTGGTTACGTCTAATGAACGTCAATAAAGTATTGATTTTATTATAAATCTTGATTTTTTGGAAATTTCCGAGGGGGGCGCTATACTTATGTTACGGTTGCAGGAGCCATTTTTTCATACATCTATCTGCTTCATGGATGTGTATCTTCTACCAAAAGTTATTTCCGGGGTACTTTTGCATGCTGAATCCGTTTTTTTAGGTTTCATGTTGCAATTTTGCCCGGGCGTGCCAAGGCACACTGCACCTTGCATTGGGAGACTCGCTTCAAAAACCAGAGAAATTGGTCAATAGAGCGCGCCTGCACCGCGTTTGCGTCTCGTATCTCGACACACTCTCTCGCTCACCTTTTTTGAAAATTTGTTTTTCAGAGCATTAAAATGCATTTTAAAGTATCTTCTCGTTTCATTTTTGGAAAAATCTCTCTGTTAAAAGGTAGCAAATTTTTTTTGAGTGTTTTTAAATCAAATTTTTCGAAAATTGGTCGATTCTTCCGTGCACTCTATCGATTTTTAGTTGCTCTTCCATTTTCGCAGGCATTTTTTTATCCGAAAATTCATATTTTCTATTTTTCCCCTTTAATTCTTATTTATTTTGTCTGAAATTTACAGTTTTACGTGTCGTTCAACGAAAACTAGCCTTTGGTTTGGCGAGAAACCATAATTGTACAATTGCAATGCAAAACTTACGAAAAATTGTGCGACGAGTACTTTATCCCATTTCTTTTTTTTTAGCTTAACTTAAAAACTGATATATCAATTATTTTTCTTATGTAAATCGCTAGAATCACATACAAATTCAATATTTTTTCTTGTTCATTGTTGATTGAAGCGCCAAAACGTTTTTGAAAATTAGAAATTTTTGTCGAATTCCGTATTCCAGAACGATCCTAGACTCGAAAAAAAGATTTCAACACAAAAATTCAAAACTATGGCTAAAAAATGTCGTCAAAAAAGAAAGAAAAGCAAAAAATTGACAGCGAACAAGTAATTATTGGCCAATTTTGATAAACTTTGTTTTAAAAACATTTTAAAAATTTTTACTTCCATTCAACAGAGCGATTTTTGAAAAAAGGGAACGAGAAAAAGCTGAAAAATGCATTTTAATTATCTGTTTCAAAAAAAAAGTGAGCGAGAGAGTGTGCCGAGATAAGAGACGCAGGCAGACGCGGTGCAAGTGCGCTCTATTGCCCATTTCCTCTGAATTTTAAATCTAGTCTCCCCATGCAAGGTGCAGTGAGGCAGAATACTTTGAGGGGGGCGTTATACTTATGGAACGGACTGTATATATTGTGTTTTCAATCGACTTGCGACATGAGAACGCGAGACTCCGCCCACCTATTTGTGCGCTACCTGTCTGCGTCTCTTCAAATATCACTGTGTTGGCGTGGTCGCACACAAAAAAGTGGGCGGAGTCTCTCGTTCTCATGTCGCAAGTCGATTGAAAACACAATATAGGGACCGCAACGTGTTTGACAAAAGTCCAAATTTTGACAAACTGACGATTGGAATAGTTTCCACAACTTGATAAAAATACGTTCCCAAATTTTTTCCGAAAAAAATTCAGTATGAGCCGAGTTACAGCCATTTTTTTGCGCTCCTCATTACTACTGATTTTCTCACAGCGAGTTGCCGCGGCGCGTAAAGGTGGGCGGGGTTTTCGCTGCAATCTTTCTGCGCACTTTGATTCGCACTCTATTTGATCGGCTTTAAAAGGTGAATAGTGTTGCGAAAAAGATCTAAAATGAGAAAAATGGGAAAACATATCGTTCTTATATTTAATTATGACTTAATTAACATAAATTTGTCGATTTTAAGTGTAAAAAAATCTTTCTAGGGGCTTTGAAAAAAATATGAGTTTTTCACGATGGAAGTTTATTATTACAGTGGCGGAATTTGACACCTCCAAATGCTCGTCTAGTGGAGCGCACTTGCATACCTCCTCCTTTGGCGCCGATCATATAAACGCCCATCGCGGGCAGTAAGAATGTGTACTGTGGTGGTCTAGTGGTGTACATTTTCGATCGCCGATCGGGAGGCCTGGGTTCAATACCTATTGGTGCACTTTTTTTTTGTTTTGAACCACAGATTCAAAGCAAGCTTCCGCCCAACTCCCTCCGGTCGCCCATTTTTAAGGTTTCACACATGCTTCCGGCGTTTTGCCGCTGAACTTTCTGGATAAAAGTTACTTGTCGAAGGATTTAAATAAAACTAACGAATTTAAAGTAGTTCGAAAAAAAAGAAAATTTAATTTTTTTTTTCAACGTTCTCCTCCAACACGCAAATGTAATTTTTTTTGTGGTATTCGAAACAAAAATCCATAAGATTTAGTCTGAGCAGATACGAAAGAATAAAAAAAAAATAAAAACCGCGGAGGGGGATCGAACCCAGAACCTTCAGATTGGCGTCCGCACACAGGTGAAGGGCTTCAAATCCATATCGGATCCGAAACGGATGGGACGTGGAATTTATAGGAATTTTATATGTATCCGATTTTGATCCTATTAGGATCCACGCTCCCACGGATAGGATGCGGACGTGGGAGCGTGGACTGAAAACGGATCAAAAACGGATGGGACGTGGTTGTGACGTGGATATTTTCTAGACTTCCTGAATCTTCCATTTTTTGATTTCACTCAAGATGCTCAATGAGCACATGTATCCAGACAACCAAAAATAGCCGGTGAGCTCTGCGGCACCGTGCCACGTAGCCTTCATCCAGAGGTCCCCAGCCACCCTTCAGAATTCTCTAACCCAATTCCTTGCAACACCTGCGCAGGCGGCGGGTATACCTTCCCATGTGGACCGACAACTCACGGGTTTCGACGGCCCTTATGTTTTGCACGGGAAAGGGGCGGGGCGTAGCGTGGTGACACCAGTTTTTCGTGGATTTTATTATTTTAAGACGTAATTTCACGAAAACTTACTTCATATGTCTGCCGTGGGATATAAGCCCCCCACCCCAGCATAAACAATTATAGTCCCTCACCATCGTAGTCCCCCGACTATCTCGAAGCAAAACGTTTCCAAATCAGAACTATGGTAAAGGTCAAATCAGCAACATGATTGGAAAAGAAAAAAAAAAGATTTTATGAGCCACAAGTGTCGAAAATGAATCGTGTGGTATTTACTCTAACTGCCCGGCATCCAAGCAGGAGGTTCAAACAATAATCCAGCATGCCGGACAAATAGAGTAAATACGGTATTACAAATACTTGTTCTGTACTGGATAATTTGATTTAGCTTATTATGATACAACACTTTTGACACGTATCCATTTGGAAAGAAAACGGTTCTGATTCGGGACAGTTCTGTTTTGATAAAGTTCTGATTCGAAGCTTTTCCTTATTTGGAAAACGACAAAAATGGTAGAAAGAACTATGAGTGATACGCTTCTATTAGAGGCTTCTATTAATTGGGATTGCTCTTCGATGTCGGTCAATTTTTGGTTGTTGTTTTGCTATTCTGATACGGCGGGGGCTATTCTTATCAGGTGGGGGCTATTCTGATATAGCGGAAGGCGATATTGATATAGAAAATAAAAAAAGGAAGAAGTGGGGGACTTATCTGATAAATTGGCGCTACCTCGAAATAGAACCTTATCAAAATAGAACCGTGCCGAAATAGAACTTGACACGAAATAGAACCGTGTGAAATAGAACTGTACATCGTTTTGCGCATTTTAACACAATTGGGTGAAGACTATTGAATAAAAAGCCAAACAGAAAAAGTTGCACTCAGTGGCGTGACCTGTTTTCGATTTAGTGACTGGGTTCTATTTCACGCTGTTCAATTTCGGAACAGTTCTATTTTGGAACAGTTCTATTTCGACACAATTCTTTACTAGTTACTATACTAGTTCACTCATATACCAGGATAATTGCCAGGTTATTTTACAAACCACTGAGTAAATCGGACCAAAATCAACTTATAAGGGGTGCTAAGCCGATCCTTGGTGGTCGATATCAGCTAGGGGGCTACAATGGTCAATTACCAAGTTGGCTGCTCTTCTAATAGAGCCTGACATCCACGCGCCCTGCTTCAGGTGAACGCGGATTCATTCTCCATAACGTCAAAAAAATTCCACGCGCCCTCCACGAGGGACACGTGGATCCATATAAGATCCGATATGTTTCCATTCTCCCACGGATCCACGCGCCGTCCATATATATTCCATCCTCCCCCACGCCGGCGTGGATCCACGGCGACCCACGCCAAAACAATCCACGCTCCCTCCACGGGGGCGCGTGGATCTATATCGGATCATATATGGATCCAATCCACGTCCCATCCGTTTCGGATCCGTTTTGGCATTATCTCCCACCACCTGTGCAAGCTCTCACCACTAGGCCACCGCTGCACACATTCTCAGTGCCCGCAATGAACGTTGATATATGAGCGGCGCGCGACGCGAGGAGGTATGCAAGTGCGCTCCACTAGACGAGCATTTGGAGGTGTCAAATTCCGTCGCACAGTTTATTATTTTGCAAAAGTATATTTATTTGTTTTGAAAAATCACTTTTTAATTGTTTTTAATACTTTTTGTCACTTTTTTCTCAACTTTCTGACAAAATTTATTTAAATACAGGAAATTTCACCATTTTCTTTCAATTTGAAGAAAAAATGAAAGAAATAAACGTAAGTTTGTTCTAAAAATACGCAAAATATCATCCAATGAGCAAAAAAACAATTTTAAAATGAGAATTCATCATTAAACTTCGAAAAATTCCTGCGCAAAACATTTGCAAACAGCACACAAATCGAACCCGGGCCAAAATGTTTATTTATTTATTTATTTATTTATTTACGGCAATGTGACGTGTTGATATTGTGTACACAGATACATTAAAGGTATGTGCAGGGAAATAATGAGAGCAATAAGGAGTTGGGTAGAAACAGATCAAGAATGAGAGCAGAAAAAAAGGGTGGGGTAGAAGTGATAAAGAATCTTGGTGACGTCCGTTCAGCAGTATTGTGTTTTCAATCGACTTGCGACATGAGAACGCGAGACTCCGCCCACTTATTTGGGCGCGCCCACGCGAACACAGTGATATTTGAAGAGACGCAGACAGGTAGCGCACAAATAAGTGGGCGGAGTCTCGCGTTCTCATGTCGCAAGTCGATTGAAAACACAATAGTTATAGAGTGATTGCGGTTAGCGTGCGGCTTGTGAAAAATTCTTGGCGGATCTTTGTTTTGCTGCGGAACCCCTTTAGTCGTAGACTTCGCAGCAGTCTATCAAACTGTTTTGTCATGTTTTCCACAAGATTTTTTCACAAATTTCCATAAAAACTACTTTTGAAATGATACAAAACCGAATAAAAAAACATGTTTGCACGAGGCGATTTTCGATTTTTTTTGAGTATCGATGCCAAATTTTGCGTAGAACTCGATGGTAATAAAAACTCCTGCGCTACGGCCTTGCGTAATACCGAAAAAGCGGAAAAACTACCAAATTCGTTGAGAGTCGGGCTTTTGGATGAGAAAAAAACTAACTTAGAATCGCAGAAAATGTCTGAAATTTTTATTACAAACATAAAATGATGTGTATTATTGTGTTTTCAATCGACTTGCGACCTGAGAACACGAGACTCCACCCACTTATTTGTGCGCTACCTGTCTGCGTCTCTTCAAATATCACTGTGTTCGCGTGGTCGCGCACAAAACAAGTGGGCGGAGTCTCGCGTTCTCATGTCGCAAGTCGAGTGAAGACACAATATGCAATTACCGTAAAACCTGTAATTGAAGTACACCTGTATTAGAAGTACACCTCTAATAGAAGTACACCCCCAAGAGGCCTTTGAAAAATAGAAGTACACCCTCTAATAGAAGTACACCCTCTAATAGAGGTACATCATCGGGTGAATTATTTTGAAAAAAAAATTTTATTCAATTTTTGAAGCTTTTTTTCCGTTTTTCATTGGTTTAAAGAATTTTTGAATCAAAAATCATTTGAATGCCCGCGACACAAGTATCCAAACACGTTCATGGAGGAACAAACCGGCAACATTTTAATTGACGAGCGCAGAATTCAAATTTTCGAGACCCCGACAAAACGGGGAAAAATTACCAAAACCGGGAAAAATTTGCATGTCTGCAGCGCAGTTTTTCTCGAATTTTATAATTATTTTAGTACAAAATTCGTGCCGCACGTTTGCGGGATTTCTTCTTCGATTTTGGAAATGTTTTTCCCAGTTTTGTCTTCCTCGGGTTTGTCTTCCCCGGTTTTGTCTGGGTCTCGGGCTTTCTCGGAAATAAAAATTTCTCGTCCGAGTTCCGTCGGAAATTTTCGATTCTGTAATTTTCTCTTCCGAAATTCCGTCGGAATTCCGAAATTGAAAATTCTCGTTCCGATTTCCGATCGGAAAAACCGAAAATGAACCTGAATAGGCCCATAAAATCTTAAAGTATCCACAAAAAAGTTTAGAAAATTGAGAAAAGATACGTAGAATTATGTTTTAAATAGGAAATTTGTGTCACGGACATGGTCGAATTTTTTCCAAAAAAAAAAAAACGATTTTTCGTACCAAATTTCGACAGGAAAACATGTTTTTTTCCGACATCGGAGTGAAACTTTCTCGGAACCGGAATCGGAAATTTCCCAAATCGGAATTCCGACTTTTCGGAAATTTCCGAGAAAGCCTGGTCTCGAATCGTCTTTCTTTTTTCTTATTTTTCTTTTGAAAGACCTTTGAAAAATAGAAGTACAGCCTCTAATTGAAGTACACCTGTATTAGAAGTACACCCATTTAGGGGGTTTGAAAAATAGAAGTACATGTACTTCAATTACAGGTTTTACGGTAAATAATAAAAAACATAGGTCATCGCTGAAAAAATTTCACAAAATTTTGTGCTACTTTTACTGAAATTTTCAGGATGTTTGCACGAGCGAATTTTTGATTTTTTTTTCAAACGATTCAGTGTGTCAAGATCTATCGATATCATTCATAAAAACGTGCGCTACGGACCTGCGTAACACCATATTTTCCGCTTTTCTGGAAAGAGTCTATAGTTATCCCATTGAACAAAATAGAAAAACCCATGGCACCAACAGATTTCCGCCCAAGTTATTGGTTCACCTTTTCAGGATCACCACGGGTTCCTTTAAATTAAAAATAACAAAAGATAAAGCAGACTTACAATAGAACCAATTTATTGTCCCAATAGGGAATTGACACCAAGGAGACGACCCACACGTGGAATCGCACAACAGCCCACAAAAATATCCACTAGAAATAAACAAACTAAATTTACCCGTGACAATTCACGTCAAAAATAAACTTAAAACATATTCACGTGACCCTTACTTAGGCGTGCCACTAAAGTACCTCGAACCGGCATAACGGATAGTCGTTGCGCGGTAGAGAGAGTACGAGGCAACAAGATATAACGGCAAGAGAGGCTTGGCACCGCCAACTCCCAATTAGTTTAACTTCTCAGCTTTGTAGAATATACGAGCGCTGTCTCTTAAAAAAAATACTGCAGCATTTAGATACAATTAAATTTTGGAACAATGATCAACACGGGTTTCGCCCCAAGAAATCCACAGTAACATGCATGTTAGAGGCGGTTAATGACTGGACAGAGAGCATAGATGAAGGCGCGCAAGTAGACGTTATATACCTAGATTACGCAGAAGCTTTTGACAGAGTTCCACATGATATCTTACTAGGGAAGATGGTAGACGCAAACCTTAATCCGAATCTGATCAAATGGATCAGATCATATCTCTCCAATAGAACTTTTTCTGTAAAGGTTAACAATGAATCATCTACCCCAAAGCACGCGCAGTGCGGCGTCCCTCAAGGAGCCGTACTCTCGCCAATACTTTTCGGAATCTTTGTAAATGAAATTCATAGCATTCTACCATCTGGCATTCGATGCAAACAATTTGCAGACGACATTAAAATCTTCACGGCGATTCCAAAAAGTGATACGATAGAAGATCATGAAACTTTAATGCAAAGCGCGATAGACGCTGTCTGTAATTGGTCTGAAAATTCTAAGCTAGCTCTCAACGACAGTAAAACTCTAGTTATCTCACTAGGAAAAAATCCCCGAACCACAAAGTATCAGATAAATAATAACCCTATCAGAAGAGAAACAATCATACGCGACTTAGGTTTCATAATAACTCGAATGCTTGATTTTACTGGTCACTGGAAAAAAGCCATCTGCAAAGCTAAGTATAGCGTATTTCAAATATTCAATCACTACTGTAGTAATAACCCCCGCCTTATGACACTTCTATACAAAATCTTTATAAGACCCATACTAGAGTATGGCACAGAAATCAGCAACCCAACAAGAAAACTCGACTGTAAAGCCATTGAATCGGTTCAAAATGCATTTACGAGATGACTATACAGCCGTATAAAAGGGAGATACCTAACTCCAAATGACCCCGATTACCTAACAGCCCCCCAACGTAACTCATTATTCAATCTTTCATCGCTAGAATCGAGAAGACAAACTTCCGATAGAAAACTTATACTAAAAATAATTTCGGGTCTAGTAGACATTGACACAAGCCCTTTTTTCACTTATGAGTAGGTACCGCAACATGTTTGAAAAACATTCGAATCCCGAAAAACTACTTATTTCATTGTATTCTACGTCTCAATATTAGTACATTCCCAAATTTTCATCGCAAAATTCTCGCTAGTTCCCGAGTTACAGCCCTTCAAAGTCGCGATTTTTTAGTACTGAATTTCTCTTGACTTTTGGAAAAGGGGTGGAGTCTGCAAGGTGCGGCCTGCGATTTAGCAATTGCCTGGCTCCCTTTTTCCTCGTTGCCCTCGACCGAGTATCACAATATTGATGGTGATTTCCGAGCAAATAATGTATTCTTTAATAAAAAATTAGATAATTTTGAAAAAAAAATTGTCGAGTGTTTAAATTAACAAAAATCACCGTATTTATATTGAATTTCACAATGAAACAAAGCAAAGAATGGAAAAAATTTGAAAACGGAATATTTACGAAAAATCCGAATACCGTAAATACTGTAATATAAGCCCACCTGTATTAGAAGCCCACCTGTAATATAAGCCCACCCTTGAGACCCCTTTGAAAAATAGAAGCCCACCCTGTAATAGAAGCCCATCCTTTAATAAAAGCCCATCTTTAAATTCTAGCCAACACTCAATGGGTCCCGGACCTTTGGTTTCCTCGCTCTTTTGGTACGTTTTTTTATGGTTACGACTGCTCTTTGGGTACCAAATTTGCAAATTTCATGCAAAAAAGTTGCCGTAACTAAAGAGCAATCGTACCCAAAGAGGCCGTACACAAATTTGGTACCGTAAGCAAGTTTGATCGAAAATCAATCGTGCCCAAAGAGTCTGGGACCCATTGATTATTGGCTTCGAATTGTGCGCGTTTCATCGCGATGTGTTCAATTTTGCATTACTTTCACCCGTTTTTAAACATTTCTGTTAATGGAAGCGATCATCAAAGCCACCAGTGCTGGGCGTGAAATTTATTTTTTTTAATTGATTCCATATTGTGTTTTCAGTCGAGTTGCATCATCAAAACAAAAAATCCCGCTCACCTTTTCACGCGAATGTTAAATTTTTTCACAGTTCAGTAAATAAAATTGACTATTGTCGGACCGCCAAAATAGTCAAACGCGCTCCGTTGAACTCAACGCTATGCAATTTTTATTTTGGTCTCAAAATTATTTAATTTCACGTATAAATTCAACGTGAAATGAAATAATTTGGAAACCAAAATGAAAATTGCATAGCGTTGAGTTCAGCGGAGCGCGTTTGACCATTTTGGTGGGCCGACAATACTAAACCCAGTAATAATATCAAAAATTATAATGAAAATGGCGAAAATAAAACAATGCTGCAATTTTTGGTTTAGTTTTGGTATACTCGGCGAATGCATCATCAGCCTCGCTCTATGGCACTTTTCACTTTTCAACAGTGTAGTGCGCCTTTTTTTAAGCTAAAAGTCAAATTTTACCTGCAATTCGTCGTGGATACGTTATTTTTCGTTGAAAAGAAGTATAAAGAATTCGAGTTAATCTTGCAAGTGCAACACAGTTTTACTGGAATTTTGGCAGTAGAGCGAGGTTGATGATGTATTCGCCGACTATAGTTAACATCGAGAAAAACGTTGAGTTTTTTTAAAAATCATCTTGAATGATTTCCGAATTTATTTATTTATTTATTTATTCTTATATCAACAGAAAAGAAAACCAGCAAAACAAAACGAGTTATCTCGAAATAAAACGGAAGACGAGTACATATTCACAATTTGGAAAGTTTTGTCGTAAAATAAAAGCTGATAAAGCGACACACCATTGGATTACGAAAATTATTATTTTTAAAGTTACAAACATCTATTTTATGTTGTTAGTGCTCTTGAATTAGAACTTCTGACTCGCAATCAGAATTTGATATTATGAAAATTGTTGTTGGTTTTTTTGAAGTTTTTTTTGTTGTGGATAAAAAAGAGGGTTGAAAAATATAAGCCCACCCTGTAATAGAAGCCCACCTGTAATATAAGCCCACCCTTGAGACCCCTTTGAAAAATAGAAGCTCATGGGCTTATAATACAGTATTTACGGTATTCTTTTATAAAATAACCCTAAATTCTGCGTAAAAATACCTAATTGCAAAAAAGAAAGAAGCCAAATAACTGGAAAACTAACAAGGGAACTACAAATCCATGAGGGTTGAGAATTTTACCAAACTTTCAGAATCGGTACATTTGAGTACGGTGATTACGAATCTGAATTCACTTTTTCCCCAATCGATCTGGCTTTTCAGAAAATTTGTCTTAAAGTTGGCTCAAAAATTTAGCTGTCAATGGAAATTTATAGCGTGCAGCGCCTCACTGAGAAATAGAGGAGTCCGCGTTATAGTGACTAGCCTTCCGAACCCTTATTTTCAACAGTGGATGGTTCAGTGGTAGAGTGTCCGGATGGTAATGGACCTACACAGGTGGTGGGAGATAATGCCAAAACGGATCCGAAACGGATGGGACGTGGAATGGATCCATATATGATCCGATATAGATCCACGCGCCCCCGTGGAGGGAGCGTGGATTGTTTTGGCGTGGGTCGCCGTGGATCCACGCCGGCGTGGGGGAGGATGGAATATATATGGAGGGCGCGTGGATCCGTGGGAGAATGGAAACATATCGGATCTTATATGGATCCACGTGTCCCTCGTGGAGGGCGCGTGAAATTTTTTTACGTTATGGAGAATGAATCGGCGTTCATCTGAAACAGGGCGCGTGGATTTCAGGCTCTATTAGAAGGGCAGGCAACTTGGTAATTGACCATTGTAGCCCCCTAGCTGATATCGACCACCAAGGATCGGCTTAGCACCCCATATAAGTTGATTTTGGTCCGATTTACTCAGTGGTTTGTAAAATAACCTGGCAATTATCCTGGTATATGAGTGAACTAGTATAGTAACTAGTAAAGAATTGTGTCGAAATAGAACTGTTCCAAAATAGAACTGTTCCGAAATTGAACAGCGTGAAATAGAACCCAGTCACTAAATCGAAAACAGGTCACGCCACTGAGTGCAACTTTTTCTGTTTGGCTTTTTATTCAATAGTCTTCACCCAATTGTGTTAAAATGCGCAAAACGATGTACAGTTCTATTTCACACGGTTCTATTTCGTGTCAAGTTCTATTTCGGCACGGTTCTATTTTGATAAGGTTCTATTTCGAGGTAGCGCCAATTTATCAGATAAGTCCCCCACTTCTTCCTTTTTTTATTTTCCATATCAATATCGCCTTCCGCTATATCAGAATAGCCCCCACCTGATAAGAATAGCCCCCGCCGTATCAGAATAGCAAAACAACAACCAAAAATTGACCGACATCGAAGAGCAATCCCAATTAATAGAAGCCTCTAATAGAAGCGTATCACTCATAGTTCTTTCTACCATTTTTGTCGTTTTCCAAATAAGGAAAAGCTTCGAATCAGAACTTTATCAAAACAGAACTGTCCCGAATCAGAACCGTTTTCTTTCCAAATGGATACGTGTCAAAAGTGTTGTATCATAATAAGCTAAATCAAATTATCCAGTACAGAACAAGTATTTGTAATACCGTATTTACTCTATTTGTCCGGCATGCTGGATTATTGTTTGAACCTCCTGCTTGGATGCCGGGCAGTTAGAGTAAATACCACACGATTCATTTTCGACACTTGTGGCTCATAAAATCTTTTTTTTTTCTTTTCCAATCATGTTGCTGATTTGACCTTTACCATAGTTCTGATTTGGAAACGTTTTGCTTCGAGATAGTCGGGGGACTACGATGGTGAGGGACTATAATTGTTTATGCTGGGGTGGCTTATATCCCACGGCAGGCATATGAAGTAAGTATTCGGGAAATTACGTCTTAAAATAATAAAATCCACGAAAAACTGGTGTCACCATGCTATGCCCCGCCCCTTTCCCGTGCAAAACATAAGGGCCGTCGGAACCCGTGAGTTGTCGGTCCACAAGAGAAGGTATACCCGCCGTCAACGCTGGTGTTGCAAGGGATTGGGTTAGAGAATTCTGAAGGGTGGGTGGCAGCTCTGGAGGAAGGCTATGTGGCACGGTGCCACAGAGCTCACCGGCTATTTTTGGTTGTCTGAATACATGTGCTCATTGAGCATCTTGAGTGAAATCGATAAAAAATGGAAATTTCAGGAAGTCTTAAAATATCCCCGTCCCACCCACGTCCCATCCGTTTTTGATCCGTTTTAAGTCCACGCTCCCACGTCCGCATCCTATCCGTGGGAGCGTGGATCCTAATAGGATCAATATCGGATACATATAAAATTCCTATAAATTCCACGTCCCATCCGTTTCGGATCCGATATGGATTTCAAGCCCATCACCTGTGTATTCATAGGAGAAAAAAGACAAAAAAAAACGTTTTTTTTTCCTATTCATAGATGTAAAAAACGACAAACAATGTCGAAAAACGAATGGTAAACAAGTGTTTATTGACCATGATAGACCATAGATAGTGAGGAGACACAGAGATGTTTACAACCCCGTGGGAACGGATTTGTTTACTAGTTCATGTGAACTCCGCCCCTTTTCTGCGCCTCCTCACTATCAATGGTCTATCATGGTCAATAAACACTTGTTTACCATTCGTTTTTCGACATTGTTTGTCGTTTTTTTACATCTATGAATAGGAAAAAAAACGTTTTTTTTTGTTTTTTTTCTCCTATGAATAGGTCCATAAGCAGAAGGTCTGGAGTTCGAGTACGCGCTATTTAAAAACTTTTTTGCAATTTTTAAATTTTCTTTTTTTTTTCATTTTTTGTCGATTTTTCACAAGTTTTTTTTTCACAAAAATTTTTTTCAGAAATTTTTTTTTTCAAAATTTTCCTTGTTTGTTTTTTTCTCGGTGTATCAAAATTCTGAATTCCAAGTTCAAGCAGAGGCCGTATATTAAACGGGTCATGGTATATTATCCGACCCCAACAACAGAAATGGGTCGTGAAATGGACCTTTAGGTAGATGTATAGAATTTGACCCCAGACTAGTATACTTTCCAACCCCAACTGCACATTACACTTGGCAACTACAAAACCTTTATTATCATTTTTTTTTCATTCTTACGCATTTATTCTGTCACAAATGTAAATTTAAAATAAACATTGTCCTGATTGATTTGCAGAGAATAGAGTTTATGGTTACAATCGTATCTACCCACAAAAGCTGAAAATTTTTCAAGTTTAGAACTTTGTTAAACCGAGAAAAAAAAACAAGAAAAATCGACAAAAAATGAGAAAAAAAAGAAAGTTTAAAAATTGCAAAAAAGTTTTTAAATAGCGCGTACTCGAACTCCAGACCTTCTGCTTACCATCCGGCCACTCTACCACTGAACCATCCACTGTTGAAAACAAGGGTTCGGAAGGCTAGTCACTATAACGCGGACTCCTCTATTTCTCAGTGAGGCGCTGCACGCTATAAATTTCCATTGACACCTAAATTTTTGAGCCAACTTTAAGACAAATTTTCTGAAAAGCCAGATCGATTGGGGAAAAAGTGAATTCAGATTCGTAATCACCGTACTCAAATGGACCGATTCTGAAAGTTTGGTAAAATTCTCAACCCTCATGGATTTGTAGTTCCCTTGTAAGCTAAAGACCAAAAGGAATTGAACCATTGACAGCGAGCGCCCCAAGCAGCGCCTTGGACCACTACACAGGTTTTGCGCGATAGGCCTATAATAGGTTGAGGCCAAATATAGGCCTATTATAAGCTTATAATAGGCCTATCGCGGGCGGCAGCGCTTACCCTCCTGTAATAAGCTTATCGCGGACGCGGTGTGCGCCAACCGCGGTAGGCCTATTTGTAGGTCAATGCAAACGCGCTCTATGGTTAGACTATCTCGTCAGCGACTTTCAAAAACTCAGCAAAGTAAATGGGACGATCGGCGGTCGATAATAGCGATAGACCTACTTGACCCATAGATCGTCCAGAACCCCATCGCTGGTGCTCCTGAAATATTTAGGAGCGTCTTTTTGCGTATGCGTGTTCTTTAGCGCACTACTTTTTTTTTCTCGCAATATTGCTCGTTTTTTGCATAGAATTTACTTTTATCATTGATTTATTCACTTAATAACATAAAAATAGATTACAAATAAAGAAATTAATGGGATTATTCACGAAATAGGAGAAAAAATAGACAAAACCAGCAATAAAATCAGCGAAAATTCGAAGAATGCTCCGATTGGCCTGAAACTTTGGGAAATATTACCAAAAATACTCCCGAACATTCTCATAAAATTTCAGACCAAAATTTTTTAAATCGATAATTTGGTCTGAAAATTTATGAGAATGTCCGGAAGTATTTTTGCCATTATTCCCAAGTTTCAGGCCAATCGGAGCATTCCCCGACTTTTCGCGGAATGTTCTATTGGTTTTAGCTATTTCGTGAATGACCCCATAATAAAACTATGATTAAACAATTAAAGAAAAAGGTGAATATAAAAGAAATTGTCAAGCCAGAATCGAAAATTAAGAAGTAGTCAGCTCGTTCTCCTTGGACAATTTAACAATTTGTGTCTTCCAATGATTCTTCCATTCAATTAAGGTGGCCGTTGATTATCTGAAAACTCCAATAATTGAATTTAATAAGTTTTCCATATTTTTTTTCCAAATATTAACAAATTAATTCATTTTTGCTCTTAATCACCATACTTTTTCCATTAAAAAGTAGGTATTAATAGCAAAAAAGTAAGTTTTATCGTCAAAAATAACCCACAAAAAATAATTTCGCGAAAACATACTTTTAAATGTTCCATGAACTGCTTGTCGATCTCGGTTATCTGATAAATATGCATAGTTCAATCCATAACAGATATTGTTCCGTCGGCTGTTTCAGAGAAAGTTATAAGACAACGTCGACCTAAACGATCAGAATTAACATTTTTTAAAAATTGTTTTACCTACCTTATGGAACAAAAATGGTTGCGACGGCGTCCATTGAAGAATCACGGGCAGAACAATAAGAGGAACACTATTATGTAAGTTAAACAGTATCTGCAATACAGTATAAGTCCTTACGTATGTGTACATTCATAAATACCATGACTCAAAACGGAGAATTTTGAGCTACGCATAACACCTCCGCCATCACCCTCGCCGCGTTGAATATTGGAATATCCAGAGAATGGGATGAGAGGTCGCGATGGCCCAACAATATTTAAAATATATTTTCCAAATCTTATGTTAATTCTTCATTTGCCTGGAAATATAAGTATCTTGTTGAAAATGTGTTAATTAACTGCTTACCACTTAAGTCAATGAACAAATGACGACGTTTGCCCTTCAGCTTGTAGAAATTGAAAGAACGTGGGTCTGTATACGGACTGAGTCACCAACTCGCCGTACAGTTAATACTTCTTGAACAATTATGTAGAAACGGAATAAGCACGATCATGACGTGTCAACACTTGAAAACTGTGTTTGATATCGTATAAATCACAATGCTACTATAAGAGTTCGATGAGACATGTGGATGGCTGCCAAAACTTCCTGAAAATAGATGCAGATGACAAAATCTTAAAGGAGGTGTAACCCAAAGTGCGCATATACCTGATTTTTCAAATGGCTGCGACAAGTGTCAAACTCACAAGTTCTGAACATCATACATAAATAGTTCAAAGAAAAATCACTAGGCAACTTGGCTAGCAAAGCCAATTCGACAATCTTGACATCTCGAAGCAAGTTGAAACATCAGACCACGTACTTTCCCTTTGTAATACGTCGTCGTCAACGACCGCCTGGGTCTTGAATTGTGGGGCTCGCTTGCCAATGAACGTCTTCGACATCTGCAAAACAAAAAAAAAATGGGTTATTCAAACTAGAAGATTCTCGGCGGTCTTCGCCGATGCAACGGCTAAAACACGGTAAGTGCATTCAGTATACTTGTCCGATTTGCACTATACTTCGGCCGCCTCATGCCACTTGGGTTTGAAAATTCTTTGCCAAATTTTGTGCAAATCGGTCGATTAGGAACTGTAAAACGCTGGTAACATGAAATCTAACATACATAAGCTGTACGCCTCTTGGACAAAATCGTCAGGACCGAAAGACCTGCTGAGCAGAATTGCAAGGAAATGAAATATTCTAAAATGGATGACGGAAGTGAAAAAATAGGCGGAAGTCGGAATATTATGCAACTCTGCTGCTGAGATCAGCGTTCACACCTTGTGATCGAAGAGCGGAAAAACGATGACATTCTGCTTCGCAAATTGACGAACACGGCGTGTTGGACGGAACGTTGGAAAATAAAATTTAAACTGCGCGGGCTTTTTTCCCAAAAAAAAAATTCTGGCCTAAGCGTGGTCGCATTTTTTTCTACAGTAGGCTGCATTTAGCTTCGCAGGCACTCATCCGCACAAAAAGGATACGCAGGCTATGAGAGAGAGGAGGTGCAGAGAAAGAGGCAGTAGGTTTTTTTTTTTTTTTTTCATTTTTTTCATTCATTTTTTTTTCTTTTTTTCCAACATTTTTTCTCGTTTTCGCGTTCAAATAAATAAATAAATTTACTGTAATTTCTGTAGCCTAAAGTTATACAAAAATTCCAAAAAAAAGGTGTCTTTTTCGGCATGGATGCATTTTTTTAGAAGCGGAAAATGTTTTTTGGATTTGTATACTTTGAATGTGACTATTATGGGGTTATTCACTTTTTGCATCTGAAAATGTTAATTTTCCTTTTGATTTTTTGCAGAAAACGGGATTTTATGCACTTATTCTGGAGAAAAATAGTTTTCTGCGTGAAATTAATGAGAAAAAAAATGCAAGATGCAAAAAATGATTAACCCGGTTAGCCCCATTACATTTTTTTCTCTTTATCTTCGTCATACCAATTTTTTTTATTTTCAGATGTTCACATATGGTCGAATCGGGAGCATGTCAATCAATCGGGAATGCAGCGAGTGGTAAGCTTTTAAGTTTGAGAAAAATTTATTGCATGATTGCAATCGATTGTCCACGAAAAAAAATTTCTCACCATCACGGTGTGCCAAAATCCAAAAATGTTTGAACTGTTCGAAATGGAGCGCGCTTGCTTTTTCAGTGCTAAAATGAACGGTGATTTTCAACATTTTTCAGGTTTTTCGTAAAATGAAGGAATTTTAACAAGTTTTTCAACCAAAATATTGCTTCAAAAAAAGATTTCGATTATTTTGAGCCAAAGATGAGGCAAAAATATTCACAAACAACGTCCCCATAAGCATTTGAACAAAATAACGTGAAACTGAGTATCTTCAAGGCAATTTGCTATTTCAATTTGATCGGAAATTCTGCAATTCAATGATATAATTGTTCAGCTCTCGGCTAAACCCGAAATTTCTATTTTGTAGCATTTCTATTTCGCCTATTTCTATTCTGTCGTACCCCCGAATTTATTCACAAAAGTATCCAAAATAGGGAAAAATTACAAACAATTGGGATACAACTGTTTTCAAAATTTATTACATTCTTCCCAAAGTTCGAGACTTATCGAAGCATTCTCCGGGTTTTCTCCTAATTGTTTGTAATTGTTTTCTTATTTTTGAAATTTTGCTGAATAGACTCACAAAGTTCACGCCGCTTGTGAAGTGACGAATTTTTAAAACCGATAATATTTTTTCAGAAGTCAGGTGCATCGTGTCCGTGTCTTTAACCACTCTATCACCACCAACAACAATGGCCCAATCTGTCCCACCAGGAGATATTGCAACCCATCCGAACGCTAAGATCGTGTTCAACGAGCGTACGACGACAAGCACACTTATCACATCAAGGTGATCAACTCGTCGGCTCGTCGTATCGGATACGGAATCAAGACCACCAACATGAAGCGTCTCGGAGTTGACCCACCACGTGGAGTGCTCGACCCAAAGGAGGCCGTTTCACCATCGAGTGGACCAACACTCCGGATGGAGCCGCCAAGCAGTTCCGTCGCGAGTGGTTCCAGCGAGACGGTGTGGTGCGCAGAAAGAGAACCTTCCAATCGAGTACAATCCATAAGTTGGTTGATTTTGAATAAAATTAAAAAAAGGTAACGCTGCTTCTTTTAATTGTAAAAATATTTTCATTTTAGTCCTAACTCGTTGTTTCGTTTCACGGAAGATTCAAGTTTCACTCGACGATTTTTTGGCGAAGTTCCGTCAAAACTGGGAAAACTCGCTTTGGAAAATGCAATGTAATCAATTTTTTTAATGCTGAATCATAATCATTATTTTCAGCGCGACATCGAGATCCAGACAAGCTGCCAAAACAATGAGTAGGGCCTTCTAGGACGAGAAAGTTAAAACGATGCCCTAGAAAAATTAGGCTGTTTTTTTCTGCATCAATTTCCCTATTATTTTTTATGTATTCTATTTTTTTGTTGATTGTTAACTCTGTATTTTATATTTTTTTGTAATATTTTTCAATAAATAACATATTTATATTTAAATGGTGATTTATCTACATTATCGCGCTGTTACGAAAAATCAATAAATGTTGACTCGAAATTCGACGGAATTTTGTTAGAAAATTTACGAATCTTGTCAGAAAATTTACCGTTTTTATCAGAAAATTCACGAATTATTTTAGGAAATTTACGGATATTATCAGAAATTTTAAGGGTAATATGAGGCGAAGCGAATCTGATCAGATATTTTACGGATCTTATCAGGTATTTTATGAATCTTATCAAGCCACAATATAATCTTGAATCGTTCTTTTAAAATCCGTAAATTTTCTAATAATTCAAGAAATGAAATGCCTGAGTTCTTCTTTCTCAAAATAACTGTGTTGTTTGCAGAATTTTCACGTGAAATCCTATTTTAACCGGCAAGAATATTGAATCGATAATACCCTCGGAAAATCGGAACGATAGCGAAAAATAATTTGACAGAAAAAAGATAAATAATAAACAAAAAAAAACCAAGGAAACAACGAAAAAATTAATTTTATTACTTTTAACACAATTCAAAATACGAAAGTTTCCCGCCATGGCATCCTGCCAGCGACTCTCGCGGAAGAGACGCAGACAAGCAGCGTCCTCTCAGCGGAGCGCACGGCCAATAACGTTCCGTTGAACACGCCGTGGACGAATAAGGAGCCATCGGTCATGTCCATGACAAGCAGCAGCCGCCTCTAGCATTAAATATGCGAATTACCTTGACAATTTGCTATTTTTCCCGACCAAAAGCGGCTTTCTGTCAAAAATTACCTTAGTGTGGGCGAAAGAAATTATAAAGACAATCCGATTGGTCAAGGTCTCTTAAATGGGAACCGACAATGCTGCCTTTTTGCTCCGCGCTACCAACTTCCTGCCAAAAATGTTTTTTAAATGAAATCTGCAACTACTTCACTCCTCGTAGTTAGATAAACTTTTATCCATTGTACCAACATAGCTAAAAAAAGGTCACAAAGACTAATTAAGGAGAGGAGGAGTGAAACAACCGGTAATTAAATGAACGGAGATCATCGGTAAATATGAGAAAGCTTACGAGATGCAGAAAGCTTCCGGCGCTATGCGGGTTGGTGGGGTGGACTCAAAAAATATTTTTTGCCGTTTTTTCTTTAGATTTTCACGCGATATTGATTTTTCAAATTATCTATCCCATCCGGAATTTTCGCAAAATTCAGCGGCAACGCGCCGGAACCATGTTTGTCAAAAACATCAACTTAGCGACCGAAGGGAGGTGGATGAACGCATGATTTGTTCAATTTGCGTGTGTAAATGGCTCCAAACAAACTTTATGACTCGTTTACGCTGAACTTTCCGTACATTGATTAATAAGTATATTAGAAACGCATGTACAAAGCGTGAACTACAGAAAAATGCGAAAAAAAAATTGGTGGCCTACTACTACCAGCCCGCACAGCGCCAAGTTTCGTTTTCTGCATGAAATGAACAAGAAAAACATGACCAAAATTAAAAATCAATAAAATCATGAATGAAATCCACCGAAAATGAAAAAAAAAAATATATGAAAAGATCATCGAAAAAAAAAGCTCCACGAATTTAAAATAGAAATTGGCGCGAAAATACGTTATTTCGTAATCCCACTGCATGCAAAACTGCGCTTTGTTTATCACAATTCGACCGCAGCGTCGCCGACCGACCAGCGAAGCCCCCAAAAGTCTCTACCACCGCAGCGTCGCCGACCGATCAGCGAAGCCCCCAAAAGTCTCTTCGACCGCCGATCGTCCTGTTATAATTGCTGAGTCGCCGACCGACCAGCGAAGCCCCCAAAAACCTCTTCGACCGCTGATCGTCCCGTTTACTTTGCTGAGAAACCACATTTTTTTGGCCTAAATTAATTTTTTGCCGTCGCATTTAACTCTTTTCCGTTTTTTTAATAATATTTTATTTTTATTTTAATAAATATAAATTGTGCTTGTTTTTTCCTGTTGTTGCGCATTCGTAAAAATTGGCATTTCGAGATAAATTGTGGGAAAAGAATTATTTTCTTATTTTTTTGTTTTATAAAAAACATAATTTTTTATCAAAAATGCTGATTTTTACCGTGAGATTTCAAATATCTGGAGATCCGTAAATTTCCTCTTGAAATTCGAGAGAATTTACAGGAAATTTACGAATATTATGGACCTATTCAAAGTACTGTAGAAAATCGGAAAAAATGACAAAAAACTGGGAGAAAACTCGGAAAATGCTGCGATTGGTCTGAAATTTTGGGAGAAACTGTCAAAAATGCTTCCGGACTTTGTTAGAAAATCTTGGACCGAAATATCGATTTTAGAAAATTTTCAGAAAAAAAATCAATATTTTTTTAAATCGATATTTCGGTCCAAAATTTTCTGAGAAAGTGGGGAAGCATTTTTGACAGTTTCTCCCAAAGTTTCAGACCAATCGAAGCATTTTCCAAGTTTTCTCCCAGTTTTTTGTCATTTTTTCCGTTTTTCTACAGTACTTTGAATAGGTCCATTACCAAAAAATAAATTTTTCGATATATTTTCTGAAATTATTTGTAAATTTCGTCGTGAGACTGCTGAATTTTTTCTGATTTTTAAATTCTTCTGATGTCTCGCAAGGAAATTTACGAATATGGTCAGAAAATTTGAAAATTTAATGTTTTCAATCGACTCTTCAATTGAAAACAATTGAAAGTCGATTGAAAATAAAATATCTTGTCAAATAAACATTTATCGATTTTTCTCGATAAAACAAATTCGGACCGTTATCGTTATTCCTTCAATATTTTATAATTTCAGATTGCCCGACGCCACCCATTCATTCGCCATCCAACCGACACCGTCAAACGCCGTGCCAACGATTTTAAAGTGAGTTTTTACTTCGTGTTGTAAAAATTGGATAAATTTCGGAAATGTCCTGCCTTGATTTCTTCAGAATTGAATGAAAAAAATTATTAAAAAGTTCACAAACGCCAGTTTAGAAAAATCAGAGCAAAACACTCATAAAAAAAGAATTTTAATTATGGGGTTATTCACGGAACCAGCAAAAAAAGCATGAAATAGAAAAAAAAACTCAGCGAAAATTCGGAGAATCGATCTGAAACTTTGAGAAATCATTTTGAAAATACTCTCAGACACCCCCAGAAAATTTTAGACCGAAACATTGATTTAAAAAATAGCGATTTTTATTTCAGAAAATGTTCAAAAATCGATATTGAAATTTTCTAGGAATGTCCGAGAGTATTTTTTAAATGATTTCCCAAATTTTCAGAGCGACATGAGCATTCTCCGAGTTTTCGTTGAATTTTTTGTTAGTTTTTTGCTGGCTCCGTGAATAACCCCATTAACTTTTGTTCTTTTGAAAAAAATAATTTTTTTTTGTTTAATTTATTTCTAGGAAAAAAAACTGCTGGCATTTGTGCACTTTTTGGGTTTTTCATTTAATTCTGAAGAATTAACAGAGCGAGAATCATGAAAAGTGCGAAAAATTAAAATAAGAAGAGAAAACGAGAAAAAAAAATTAAACAAAATATGACGAAAACTGAGGTCGAACCTCACAAGTAAGTATATGACAAATTTTTTAAAATTATATTTGTTTCAGTTTGTGGCCTTCTACCCGATATGCAGCGATGGTGGCGACGCGGTCGGATATGGAGACGACTGCGATTGGAGGAATGGGAAACGAATCATCAATCATGGAGGATATTCACGGAACAGCGAAAATGGAGCAAAAGCGAAAAAAAAACTGCGCAAAAACTCAGAAAATGCTCTGAGTAATTTGAAATATATGGGAATAAAAGCGAAAATACTCCTGAATATGCTCAAAAAAATTAAAATAAAATTTCGATTTCAAAAATTTCAGACTAAAATTTCAATATTTCGTGATAAAACTGGTTGAGCATACTCAGGAGTATTTTTGTCTCCATTTCCCGATGTTTCAGGTCAATCAGAGAATTTCCCGAGTTTTGGAGAAGTTTTTTTTTGTTGCCTTTTTTGCTGTTTCGTGAATAACTCCTCAAGCATTTTTTTTTATTATTTAATTCGCAATAAATTTGTCATTTTTATCAACATTGTATCAATTTTGCAAATAAACTGCCTTTAATACAAATAAGTTTGAGCCTAAAGAGCCGGTATATCGGCCTGGGAGCACCTATAATGAGCTTACCGACGAGTTTTGAATGTCCGCGAAAGGCCTATTTATGGCTTACAATAGGCTTATTGGTGACCGCGATAAGCTTATTATAGGCGAAAGTCAACCGCGATAAGCCTATTATAGGCCTATTATAGGTGACGGGCCGCGATAAGCCTATAATAGGCTTACTATAGGTTCCTTCGCGGGTACTCGATATGCCTACCGCGCTACCTATTATAGGCCTATCGCGCAAAACCTGTGTACACCAAACGGGACAATTCCGGCCGCGACCTTAGGGCTTTTATGAGTGTGCCCCGTTTGACGCACGTTTTTCATAACAATTTGTTTGGCGAGCGCTCAAAATCACCACCGAGACATTTTAAGATCGCAGATAAAAAAAATGCGGGCAGTTATTTTTTGAAATTTTAAATGTATTTCGATAGAGAATTGAATGCCGATTACGATCCCGATTTGAAACCCTGCGTGTTCGACAGGCAAAAACTCGAAAACTTCAAAAAACATCATTTCCTGATAACTTGGTTCCCTTTAGGAAGGTATAAATAGCTTAAATTCAGTCCTGGAGTTCTGAAATTTTTTTTGTAGATACTAGAAGAGTTAATAAAGAGAACTTGAAGATAAAAATTGGGGGTCATCGCTGAAAATTTTTTGTAATTTTTCGTTGAAGTTTAACAAGGTATATAAAAAATGCGGGCAGTGGAAATTGAATTCTGTTCAAAAATTTGAATTCTACGTATCAAAAACTATAATAAGCAATCTAAAAATGTAGCGTGTTCGACCTGCATTACCCCCAACGAGTCAATTTATCGAACAGCGTTTCACTTTTCTGCAATTTTCAGCCAAAAATATAAATTTTCAGACAAAGCTGATAACACCAATCGATTCCTTGGGGTCGATTACATAAGGGTCAATTGTAACATAAATAGATTTCTAGATAGTATTCGTGCAGTGATAGCTCAAACACCAAAAACCGAAACCCAAGAGAAAAAATGAAAGGCCCCGCCCCCCTCTCGTTGCGGTGCCTACTTATGAGAAAAACACTCGCACGCGCGCAAAAAACAAATTTAAATGGAACCACTGCAAAACTAAAATACGTAGGAACTTTTTTGTTAACCGCACGCTCTCTTCTTTCAAACTATGACCACTGATGACCGAACGTTTACGCCAAATCTATCTTCTTCTCTCTCCCAAAATTTTTCTATTTCACGTGTACTATAACCACATATCCCTACAAATTCCTTTATTCTTTCTATTCCGTTTCTGAATCTTCTTCTATACCTTTACTCTATTTTTCACGTACCGCAATGGGCGTATTCAAATAAATAAATAAATAAATAAACTTGTGTCGTTAGTTTACTGAACAAGCGTTTAACCGCCTGCGCTCTAGGGCGCATGCAAGAAATGAATGAAAAAAAAAAAATTTTTTTAAAGAAAAACATTTTAGAAAAGAAAAAAGGAATCAAAAGTAGCTTTTGATGAAGCCAGGCTTGTAAAAATTAAACTAAAAAAAATCTAAAAACGGAAACCGATTTTAAAGGCAACACTGGTAAGTAAGAATAGTTGTTTCAATTTATTCACTATTTTTTTTCTAATTTATTCTTTCAATTTATTCACTATTTTTCATTCAAAACACACATTTTGCTTTTCAACGGACACCGATGTAAGTTTCCCTCCTCTCTTTGCCTTGACTGACCTGATCCAAAAAATAAACAATATCACAACAGAAATGATAATCACAGCAAAAATGACAACCAAAGACAACATTGACCTGACAAAAGCAAATAGTAATAAAATGTTTAAAAAAATCTTACTTATCAGTTTTCAATTTTAATTGTTTTGAAAAAAATTGTTTGAAAAAGGCATCAGCTAAAGTGAGAAGCTTAAAAATTGCACCATTTCTCATCAAAATCGCAAACTGTAGATCTTGCACGTGTCGAATGCTTTGTTTAAAATTTGCCACTTCTAGCGATAATTCAGCAGAATTTGATTCCAAAAGATCGAGAGACGTTATCATCAATTCAAATTTTAATGAAGGTATGTTAACGTTTTCCAAAATGGACATAGCATCCGCAAGCGAACTCAAATTCTGCTCTCGATTAAGTATTTTTGATGAAATTTTCTGCATTACCGCTGAAAGAGTATTTATTGATTTGTTTAAAAGAGCAAAGTTGTTCCATGCGGAACTAGCGAACTGTTGTTCAAAGGGTGGTAAGTTCTTCATTCTTTCAGCCAGAATCATTCCATTTTTGTGAAATGATTGAAAAGCTTGGTTTAGATCGCGTCTCTTGAAAAACCTTAACGTTCGTTGCAAATAAATTAACTGAAAAGTGAGTTCCCAAGCATATGGGAAATTTTTAAAATAGTTGAAGCTTTTTGTTTTGCGAATTTCTGTTTGAACAATTTTGTCTGTTAAGTGCCATTCGCCTATGTGACGTTTGGTAGCCAAAAAAGTTTCAGATAGTATATCGATTCCAGAAATTTCTTCATTGGTAAGCGGTATTAATGAATCAATGAATTTAATGTGATTTATAATTTCCTTTATATCCAATTCAAACAGTTTTTGTGTTTCAACAATTTCGTAGATTTTAATTAGTGTTTTTTCATTAAAAATTGGTTTAAAATAAGCAATTTTCGATAAGAAATCCAGAATTTTTGGTTTTTTCTCTTCAAAAAAGTTTACTTTGGTTCTTATTGATAGTAAAAACGGCATGTATTTGCCCAGGTCCTTTTTTCGTAAATATTCCAAAGCTTCATTTTCTAGGGTTGTTCGTGCAAAAGTCCGACTAATGTTATAGACATCTTTAGTCAGAAGCACAGTTTCTTCCACCAGTTTTTTAAGTTCTTCTTTCTGAATGCCATAATCTAAAAACATTTGTGAAGACATTAGATGTTGTATACACTCATTCAACATGGAATTATTCAAATTTTCAATTGGTTTCAATTTCTTTAAGGTGATGTTTACATTTTTCAAAAAACTGGTGAAAGCCGTTAGCTTCAACTTTTTCATATTTTGAAACATTTTCAAATTTTGGCGGACTGCATTTTTTATTTTTACAGTTTTTGCCCACACGTTTTCTGCTATTTCTATTTGAATACTCAAATTTGACATGGGTAACAGAAAGCTCTTCAACTCAGAAAGAAAATTTCCTCCATTCAAAAATCTTTTCAACTGATTGCCGTCTAAGTCCTTCAAAAGAGTTGTTATATCCTTTGATCCCTGAGGGAACCCTATGAGAGCCAGTTTATCATACAGCGTGTCTCTAGGGTTTATCAATCTATCAATGCATTGTAACTGTTCAATGACGCGTTTTTTGGCGTCGGCTCTTAGTAATCTTTTGATAATTGACACAGATGGAAGCAAACTTTCAACTTTTTTGGATAATCTTGTCAAATAAGTTTGAGACGTCAATTGTTTGTATTTATTAATGAAAACAACAAATGAGCTTATATTATTTAAAATATGAACAAACTCGGTGAGATGTTCTTGTATGTGGTTACGTGTTTCAGTTACTTTCATTGTAGAAATTTTGCTTCTTAAATCAAGTAAAGTGTCAAACACGTTGGAATTGTTTGAAGATGATTCATTTAATTGCTCAAGAAGCATATTTAAAAAATAAACAGCTCCAACAGCAAGATTAGGTAATTTACCAAAATCCAATTGCGTTTCATTGAAGGAAAACAACACTTCACCTAGTTGTGTTAATGGCGTAGTTTCTTTTGAAACAATTGTATCCAAGTCCATAGTAATATCTTTACTCGTGTTATGGTTTTTAGAGACAGCCATCAAATTCAAAGATTTTATATTTTTTGCAACTTGTACAACAAGCGATGGATTAATGGAATCCAATAAATTTGAATCTTGAACGCCGACTGCTTCAGTGATGACCTTTTTGATTATGTTTGAACTGCTGTCCACTTCATTCAGTACAGCAATTGCATTTGTAACACGTGCGAAACTTTCAATTGTTTTCTCAGCATCGTTGAAAACAGTAAATTTTTCATTCCAACTTTCCTGTTTGATTGAACCATGAAAACCGGAACTGAAAAAAAAGAACACGTTTAACAACGTGATTGCAACTATCGCAATAAAGAAAGTAGTGGAGAACAATTTGCTGTTTTGATCGAAATCAGTAAAGGTGTCATCAATTTTCTTTAGAGCTGTCTTTTTGTTCTCATTTTGTTGACCAGTTTTCGAACAATAATCTGAAAATTATTCATGTTTAGAAACAGTGTGCCATATCGAAAAAAAATTTGTCGACAAATGCCCTTTTTGACAAATTATCGACAAAAAATTTGTCGAATTTGTCAAAATTTTGTCGACAAATTTATCGACAAAAATTCGAATTTGTCGTTTTTGTCGATAAATTTGTCGACAAAAAATTTCGACAAAAATTCGACAAAAAATTTCGACAAAATATATTTTCTTGCTAGTCACGGTGTCCAGGATTTGAAATGTGGGCGGAGCCTAATTTGCTGGCGCGTCAGCAAACTTCCATGGCGCACTTTCGGTGCTTGCGCATTCTTCGACTCTCGCATTTTATTTTATTGATTTTATTGTTTTTCTTTCAGTAAAACCTGTTTTTCTTTGTAAAATGTATGTGTTTTATCTTTTAATACTATATAATTGCCCAAACTTCGCTTTTCGATCGCGGACCCGTGATTTGTCGGTACAAGAAACTATGTATAGCCGGTTGCGTTCTCCAAGAGGGCAGCTACCAGACAGCTACCTGGCAGCTATTTGGCGGCTACCTGGCGGCTATTTGGCGGCTATTTGGCGGCTATTTGGCGGCTGTTTGGCGGCTATTTGGCGGCTATTTGGCGGCTATTTGGCGGCTATTTGGCGGCTATTTGGCGGCTATTTGGCGGCTATTTGGCGGCTATTTGGCAGCTATTTGGCAGCTATTTGGCAGCTATTTGGCAGCTATTTGGCAGCTATTTGGCAGCTATTTGGCGGCTGTCTGGCGGCTGTCTGGCAGCTATTTGGCGGCTGTCTGGCAGCTATTTGGCAGCTGTCTGGCAGCTATTTGGCGGCTGTCTGGCAGCTACCAGTTCGATTTCATACCAGTTCTATTTCGTACGAGTTCTATTTCGTACGAGTTCTGTTTCGTACGAGTTCTATTTCGTACGAGTTCTATTTCGTACGAGTTCTATTTCGTACGAGTTCTATTTCGTACGAGTTCTATTCCGTGCAGTTCTATTCCGCGCAGTTCTATTCCGTGCAGTTCTATTCCGTGCAGTTCTATTTCGTTCAGTTCTATAACGTAGCAGTTTTATTCCGTGCAGTTCTATTCCGTGGCAGTTCTATTCCGTGCGAGTTCTATTCCATATCCAGTTCTATTCCATAGCGGTTCTACTCCGTGCGAGTTCTATACCGTAGCACCCCCGAAGGAACTGCCCGGAATACAGCTATCCAAAATAGAATTGTAAAATTTGATGTCTTCTGCAGTTCTACAACAACAAAATCGACAAAATTTCGACAAATTTGTCAAAATTTTTTATCGACAAATTTGTCGAATTTATCGATTTTTGTCGATAAATTTCGACGAAAAACTTTGACAAATTTATCGACAAATTTGTCGAACCGGGGCTACTACGGTATAGAACTCGCACGGAGTAGAACCGCTATGGAATAGAACTGGATATGCAATAGAACTGCGCGGAATAGAACTGTGCGGAATAGAACTGCTACGGAATAGAACTGCACGGGATAGAACTGCTACGGAATAGAACTGCGCGGAATAGAACTGTAACGAAATAGAACTGCTATGGAATAGAACTGCACGGAATAGAACTGTGCGGAATAGAACTGCTACGGAATAGAACTGCACGGAATAGAACTGCTACGAAATAGAACTGCTACGGAATAGAACTCGTACGAAATAGAACTCGTACGAAATAGAACTGGTACGAAATAGAACTGGTACAAAATAGAACTGGTACGATTAAATTAATCGACGAAAAATATCGCTAAACAACACGCGGTTCGTAATTTCGGAGCGTCGATATGGTTTTTTCAAATTGAAGAATTCAAATGATAGCGATCGCGGACCCGTGATTTGTCGGTACAAGAAACTATGTATAGCCGGTCGCGTTCTCCAAGAGGGCAGCTACCAGACAGTATTGGAATCCGGACACACTTTTTCGCGTGCAGGGCAGCGTGTGGCGCGGAAAATTGCTTTTTCGCGCCGTTACTCACTGTAGCCGCACGGGGTAATAGCTAGTGCCCTGGTGAAAATGCTCCATTGAGAATACGCGCACGCCGCACGCGCCGCATTTGACAGAACAAAACCTTGGAACTGTGCCAATGCAAACATTTAGAAAAGAAACAAGACGAAGAAGACGAGAGAAAGAAGAGACGAGCCGGAGAAGACGAGAGATTCGACACACGTCGAGCATGTTTTTTGCGCAAAAAAATTGTTTGAAAAAAAAAACATTCGCCAGCACGCCGTGTGGCCGGCCGGTATAGTTGCCTTGGGCAAGTCACCCACCCAAACTCCTATTATTATTGGCCTACACGTATCAACGCCACGGCACTCTGTCTAGACCACCATATACGCTGTTAAGCGCCACAAATAAAATAAAAATAAAAGTAGTTTAAGTTCACGTGAGGTCACGCGATTTAGTGCCACGTGGATATTATTTATTTTGGGCGGCCCCATTGGCCATTAAGTTCTCGTTTTAGTTCTCGTTTCTGTTTCGTTTTTGTGGTTTTTCCTCCTTGCGGTGTTATTTTTTTGTATATAAACTCTTCGTTATAACCCGTCTTTGTCTTATTTTAATTAGGAACCCGGCCGTTTTGAATAAAACGGGCCAACTTGGGGGCCGAACCGTCGTTTTTTTTTTCTTCCCTTCTCTGTCACGTTTTTGTGGGGGAATCCACGAATACTACCGGTTGTTTGGATAAACGCCCGTAGTGTGGAGGAACCTATAGAAACTGGGCACACTTTGATTGGATAATCATTGTGAAACGCTGATCTGATTGTTTGGATAAACAATCTGCGGTGGTTGGGAAGTCGACAGACGAAGATGGAGGACAACGAGAGTGAAGTGATGAAAGTCGAGATGGCGCTGGATGTGTTGGACGGAACTCGGACGAGCGGGACGAAAGGCTCGGAGTTGAGCGTCGAGAAGCGACACGTGGATGTCAAGCAAAGGAGGAAGCTTTTCAAAAACTTTGCGCGGTTCGTGGATACGGCCGACGAAGTTGAAAAGAAGGTCATGGAAAATCTGCTCTCGGTGCAAAGTTGCACAGAGAGGCAGCGGGAGATGATCGTTGCGCCGATCGAAGAGTTCAGGAAAGAACTGTGGGAGCGATTCGAAGAAATCGGTCGTGACAAGTGGCCACGAGCAGTGCTGAGGCTGATGAGGGAGCAGAAGCTGGAAACAGTTGAGGAGCTGAGAGAACTGTGTGAGCGAGGGAGTCTAGAGGACAGAAGC
Source organism: Caenorhabditis japonica (assembly GCA_963572235.1). Taxonomy (NCBI): domain Eukaryota; kingdom Metazoa; phylum Nematoda; class Chromadorea; order Rhabditida; family Rhabditidae; genus Caenorhabditis; species Caenorhabditis japonica. The sequence continues at coordinate 6,697,357 of OY754342.1, forward strand.
TCAAGGAAAGAATGTGAAGAAAATCATCAGGAGGAACTGATTCGGTTGAAGGCGGAGAACGAGCGACTTGAGGCACGCATTCGGGAGTGCGAGGCAGAGAAGCTCAGAGCCGAGAAGTTAATGCGCAGGGCGCAAAGAGCAGTCGAGGAAGAGAGGAAGACTGCAGAGGAGTTGAGTGGAAGGTTGCAAAAAGTGTCAAAGGAGTTGGAAAGATTAAGAAGGTATGGAAGAACGAACCAATGTTTCCGTTGTGGAGGTGTGGGCCATGTGGTAAGTCAGTGTACGTCGAGGCCAGTACAGAAAGTGGACACAGCCAAGAAAGCAAGGAAAGCAAAGATGGTTGAGTCGGTGAAAATCGTGGGACAGAGAAGGCGATTTGAGGTCGAAAGTGGGTCGGTCGTATCGGCGATGTCCACAGAGGGTTGGGAACGATCGAAGAGAAGAAGTTCGAAGTGGGAGAAAGAGGTGGAAGTGTTGGCGAAGCCAAACTTCAGAGGGCCTCCACAAAGTGGTGCTCAGGTTAGAGCGAAAGCGAAAGCAGGTCTCGGACAGTTTATCCGGAAGGAAACGGTGAAACAGTGTGTGCCGACGAGCCTGTGTTTGAAGCGTGAAGGAAGAAAGGTTACAGGGGTGATGTCGAACCCGCTGTTCATAAAGAGAAATGAAGGGATCGGTGTAGGATCGCGAAGCACGACAAGGTGTCCGCCGAAGGCTACACGATGGACAGTGGATACTGTGGACAGGATGAGTCAAGACAAAGTACGCTGGGTTCCACGGGAACAGAAGAGATTAGTGTCGGATGTGCAGAAGGGAGCGAAGAACGGAAGACTAGAGGCGCGAAGACAAGCAGTCAACTGTGCCGAGAAAAGCGAAAAAAGCGAATTCAGTGTTGAAAACACGGATTTGTGTCTCAGAAGGACGTTGGAAGACAGACACGGCGGTGTCTGTACGGTGAAACCGGACAGGGTTCGGTTGTCGTCAATTTCATTATCGGCGTCGGAGACGATCGATTTGATAGAGTGTCTGGTCGGCTGCAGAGACAAGGCAGTGCCGGAGCAGGAATCAGTGACGAATCGACGGCGGAGCCAATCTAGGAGCGTGGACACTTTTCTACGACCCAGTTCAAGACGACTGGAACGTCATCGCCACGTCAGTTCTGATAAGTGATATTTTTCATTAATGGTTATGACGTGTGTTACTTTTGTCCGTTATTTTGTGTTGTATAGTAGGGAGCCAATAGGTTTGGTCCTATCCGTTTTGAGTTTAGGAAATGTTTAGATTTTTTCTTAAGGTTAGGATTTTGTAAGGTATTAGGCCCTGTTAAGACTAGGAAGTAGGTTTTAAGGTTAGGGATTGAGAATTTGTAGGGTTTTGTTGTTATTCTAACGTGGCAGTAGAGTAAGCTAGGAAGAGCGAAAAAGGCTGGTCATGTTAGGAGAAGAATGTAAGTCGAGTGGACGTGTATTGTGCCAGCACCGGCCAGGGGTCCGGTTTGTCGGACGGGGGGGGAAGTTGCCTTGGGCAAGTCACCCACCCAAACTCCTATTATTATTGGCCTACACGTATCAACGCCACGGCACTCTGTCTAGACCACCATATACGCTGTTAAGCGCCACAAATAAAATAAAAATAAAAGTAGTTTAAGTTCACGTGAGGTCACGCGATTTAGTGCCACGTGGATATTATTTATTTTGGGAGGCCCCATTGGCCATTAAGTTCTCGTTTTAGTTCTCGTTTCTGTTTCGTTTTTGTGGTTTTTCCTCCTTGCGGTGTTATTTTTTTGTATATAAACTCTTCGTTATAACCCGTCTTTGTCTTATTTTAATTAGGAACCCGGCCGTTTTGAATAAAACGGGCCAACTGTATATCAAATCGATAACATGGGAACTGTGTACGGTAACCAACTAGAGGATTTCCAAAAACTTAACCGGACGTTAGAGTTCCAAAATCCATAACATTTTCAGGAAAGGTCCCAAATTGGGATATGGCGCTTCAAACTGTGATTCTTACTATTTCCAACATTTACCCTTACAAAATTCCCTTGTTAACGGTTCAAATGATGATATTTTGTTCTTTAGTGCGCGTCATAATGATAGGACACCCCCTTATTGGGTTCCAAGAAAACTAAGAAGGTTGGTTCAAAACGGTTATTGACATTTGATTCAGGATCAAAATTAATCGTCGGATGCAAATTTGTAGAATATTACGAAAAGTTTTCGGACGGTACCATGGAAAAGTCACTTTTTCGGCCTCGTCATATTTATACGGCATCCCCAGAAAATGGGGGCTACCTGATGAATTCCGCGATATTTTGACATTCCAAACATCCAATTTTTAATAAAAAAATAATTGTAATAATTTTTTCAATCATTTCACTCCTTTTTTCACTTCAATTTTTGAGAAAAAATCAACATTTGTTGAAAAACTGCAAAAATTGGATGAAAAACAAAATAGTGATTTGACTGGTTGTGAGGGAATACAATTGCACTTTTTGAAGACATTTCAGCAACTAGTAGATTATCCGTTCTTTTGAATCACCTGGAAGGTTCTATTTGGCAAACTGTTGGACAGGTTCTCCAAGTATAACGGCTGAATCTTGCTCTAGTCGACCTTGACGGTATCTCTCAACTCGGAAATTGAGTTGTACTGTTTGTCGTTCTTGTAAACGGACCTCGCCAGAATGCCTCAGTGGTTTTCGATTGGATTCAGGTCTGGCAAGCACGTTGGCAAATCGAGAACTTTGATATTTTTTGAAGCCAAAAAAACACGAATACTGTTAGAGGGATTGGCTTTATTATTTGACGCGTGGTGTTTCCAGATCTATGGATTGTTTGCAAAATAGTTGATTTGGACACTTTCAGTTGTATTTCTGCACCAAAATCTGTTGCCGACTTCACGGTGTTCGACACTGCTCTTGCAACATTTCTCTCATCTCGTTTTTTCAACTTTTTCGGTCTTCCAGTGCTTTTTGATGTTCCATATGTCACAGGATCAGAGATAAAACAATTGATAACAGTCTGAGAGCGATAACTTTCACGGTGTGTTGAAGCGTACATTTTTTCAAAAATAATAAAAAGTTCGCAAATTGCCGTTACATGCGCTTTCAAATTATAACGTTACAGGTTTCTGTGCATGCGCCGAAACTTACGACAATTCGAAAAATATTTTCACTGAAAACGAATGAAACAATTCTGTTAATTCAACGAAAAGTGCTTCTAATCGACTCATTAATTTTTTCTTATGCGGAAGAGTACAAAAAAAGGTAGAAAATGACGTAAATTTATTGATTAATGAGATATTTCCGAAACAGTGACCGTAACCACAAAACTTTCTTTCAATGAGTAGTGCGAGGGGGCGCATTTGCAGCGGTGCACTGTTCAACACACCGTGACTTTATGCGCTCATCAATGGAACGGACATACCGTAAAATTGTAATATGCGCCATGGCTGTCTATTTTTCTAAGTGGGTCTAGGGGGGGGGGGGGGGACGTTGTATTAGAGGTGGTGTTCTCTTAAAGAGTGGCGGTTTATTTTCCGGAGCTGAATTTTTAGAAAAAAAATCAAATTTTATTTTTCAACAACCGAAAATAAAAAAAATCAATAGGAAAAATTGAAAAAAAAAACGAATGTAAATATTGTCGACCCGCAACGACGGTGAAACGCGCTCCACTGATTTTAGTGCTTTGTGATTTTCATTTTGGATTCCGAATTATTATTGTTTTAAAAAATTTGTCATCGCCAAAGCCGCGTTAACTTTAAAATTAAGCTCCGCCTATTCACGCAAATTTTATGAAAATTATATTTTCCTTCACTTTTTTTCGTGAAATTTTTAAAAAAGTTAATATTCGCGGGAAGAGGCGGAGGCTAAATTCAAAGTTTACGCGGCTTCGAAAAAGACACGTTTTTCAAAACGGTAATATTTTATTTCACGTTGAATTTATACGCGAAATGAAGTGATTTGGATACCAAAATGAAAATGAAAAAATACTAAATTCAATGGAGCGCGTTTGGCCGTCATGGCGGACCGATAATATGCATTTGTACCGTTCTTCGAATTCAAGAGACATATCACTACTCTCCATGGTGCAGAACCACTATCAGCAGCATCAATATATTTTCTTGCTTTGAAAATGTTGTCGAAGATAGAAAAATTTGGAGCAACTCATAATTGTTTCGGACACTTCGGTGCAAACTACTTACAAAGTCAAGGCTTCAGTTTTGAGGAAATACAAAAAAGAGGAAGATGGAAGTCACAAGCAGGATTAAAAAAGGTATTTGAAAGACTTCTCGAGAGCCCAAGGGTGTCTCCTAAAATCCATGCAGGAACCATACGAACAATTGCCAACGTCCTCGACTACCCAAGTTCTCCCGTCCTAACAACAAATGCCATGATGGACTCGTCATTTTTTTCTTATTCTCTTCCCCCTCTTTGTTATAATTATATTCACGTTTTTTTTGTTGTACTCACCGGATTCTTGCCGTCCTCAAGGTATCCTGCCTTGCTAATGGTGCTGTGTTTGTTATACTCGCTGTTTTCTCCCTGTTGTACTTACGGTTTTTTATTTCCATAACCGTGTTTTTTGTTGCACTCATGCTGTTTTTTGGTGTTCTACTAATCTTTTTCCTTATTATACAAACGTTTGCTTGCTCTCCTCATCGTTTTGTTTTTGCACTCATAGTTGCCTGTCCCACTTACAGTTTAATTTCTAGCACTACTCACATTGCTTCATTGTTGCATTGTTTTTTCAATCGACTTGCGACATGAGAACGCGTGTCTCCGCCCACGTTTTTTCGTGCGATCACGCAAACACAGTTCGTTTCGAAGAGAAGCAGAGAAAACATGGTTTTTTATCTCTCGTTCTCATGCTGTAACTCGATTAAAAACACAATACTCACGTGTGTCAAAAACGACCAATATTTTTAACGTTAAACAGCTATATTGCCAGCGTTAAAATTTGTCATAATGAAACTGTACTATCTGATATTTTCAGTTTTTTTTCAAAGCGAGGAAACAGAAAAACTTATTCCCTAAAACCGAAGGGAAAAGAGAATACAACTTTTTTTCTAATTCAAAAATGAGTTTACAAAAAAAATTTGCAAAAATTTTAAACAAATGACGTGAACGATTCAACAACCTTCTGCACGTCAGCCGAATCTCTTATCCACACGGCCAATACTCAGTGGGTCCCGGATCTTTGGGTACCAGACTCTTTGGGTACGATGGATCTTTGGGTACGGCTACTCTTTGGGTACCAATTTTGGGTACGGTATCTTTGGGTACGATTGCTCTTTGGGTACGGCTACTCTTTGGGTACGATGGATCTTTGGGTACGACTACTCTTTGGATACTAAATTTGAGTACGGTATCTTTCGATACGGTATCTTTGAGTACGATTGCTCTTTGACCCATGTGCGCAGAATTTGAGTGCGGTTTGTCCCATAGAGCAAGTATTCCATTCCAGGGCAACAATAAAATCAGTAAGTTGCTTTCCGGGGGTGAACTTAATTGTGTAACTAGATTAATTGCTGTATAAATACTGCGTAAGTGTCTTTCTGGTTAGTGAAAAGGGAAACGTCCTGAGGGGTGTCGCCTGGCACTCGTGGGTAGGAAACTTACTAATAATTCTTAAATATACTCGGCGAATGCATCATCAGCCTCGCTCTACGGCACTTTTCAATTTTTGAGTTGCCTTACCCATGTAGACCCTGATATTCAAAGTGCTGTTAGTCAGCTGAAAATTGTCCGATCGACCCATAGTTAACTAAAATCATACTTTTAATTTTGAAGTTTCAATTTAAAAAAAAATTTCGAGTCTGAAAAATTCTATAAAACAATTTTTTTTTGGGTCGAAAATTTTGGCATCTGAAATTTTTTTAAAAATCTGCGGTTTTCAAAAATGACCAAATCCATTTTTCGAGCTTGTCAAAAACACTACGGGACACATTAATGCAAATTTTCAGAACCATAGCCTTCTCCATTCAAAAGTTATACTCCAAAAACCAAAATATGATATCTTTTTGTCCGGTACTGTATATAGTCGGCGAATACATCATCAACCTCGCTCTACTGTAAAATGCCTGTAAAACAGTGTTGCATTGGCAAGATTAACTCGAATTCTATTTTTTATACAGGCGCACCAGTTGAAAATTGAAAAGTGCCGTAGAGCGAGGCTGATGATGCATTTGCCGAGTATATTTAAGAACTATTAGTAAGTTTCCCACCCACGAGTGCCAGGCGACACCCCTCAGGACGTTTCCCTTTTCACTAACCAGAAAGACACTTACGCAGTATTTATACAGCAATTAATCTAGTTACACAATTAAGTTCACCCCCGGAAAGCAACTTACTGATTTTATTGTCGCCCTGGAATGGAATACTTGCTCTATGGGACAAACCGCACTCAAATTCTGCGCACATGGGTCGAAGAGCAATCGTACTCAAAGATACCGTATCGAAAGATACCGTACTCAAATTTAGTATCCAAAGAGTTGTCGTACCCAAAGATCCATCGTACCCAAAGATACCGTACCCAAAGATCTATCGTACCCATAGAAACCGTACCCAAATTTGGTACCCAAAGAGTAGCCGTACCCAAAGAGCAATCGTACCCAAAGATACCGTACCCAAAATTGGTACCCAAAGAGTAGCCGTACCCAAAGATCCATCGTACCCAAAGAGTCTGGGACCCAAAGATCCGGGACCCACTGAGTATTGGCCTATCCACACTACCATTTCTCCTCTGCTTTCAACGCTAAAAATTACTATTGATAAAGATGATTGTATTTCAAAATATTTCCAGACGCTTTTTTCAGTTAAATCAAAAAAGTGCACCTTACAAGGGAACCTTTTAAGTCAAGGTTGTCTCCGGAGAAAACTAACTACACAGGTAGAAAGAGAGGCTTTGAAAACCTATATTCCCGTTTTCAAAAGCTGCTTACGAGACCTCTGAGATGCTGATATTCCAGTCCGAAGTTAGAGCATTTTACCATAGATTTTGACAGATTTTGACAGATTTTGAGATTTTGACCAACCGCTGTTTAGATGTTGCAAGAAAGCGAATGACAAGAATGTGAGTGCGTGCAAGTTTTTGAAAGAAATAGCTCACGCATTTAATATTTGAAAACGCACACAAAATTGAAATTTCAACTGGATTTTCAGACGCGATTTTCTCGAAAACCACCGGCGTTTAGCAAAAACGGAACGTAGTTTCGGGATCTCCATAAAATTATCTTTCTAATCATGTAAGACTCATTGCAAAAGCCCAAATTAAGTCCGGATCCCTAGTTAGTACTTCGTGATTTTCAATTTCGTCGCCAAATTATTTCAACTCATGTTGAATTTACTCGTGAAATGATACTATTTAGAAACCAAAATGAAAATCACGAAGTACTAACTAGGTCATGCTCCGGACTTAATTTGGGCTTTTGCGATGAGTCTTAAATGATTAGAAAGAGAATTTTATGGAGATTCCAAAACTACTTTTTGTTTTTGCAATTCTCAGTACGGTGCGCTGCAAACGCGCTCCCTTCGCACAGGGGTGGACGCGGCCACGTTGGCGACGAGAGAGTGCACTAAATTGAGAGAGCCGTGGCCGATGTTTTGCTCTGATTTCTCTGAACCTCACACCAAATGCATGCGAAATTCTTTGTTCGATTGGAGCGAGTTATCAGCATTTTATACTGAGTATAAACGCCGGTGGTTTTCGAGAAAATCGCGTCTGAAAATCCAGTTGAAATTTCAACTTTGTGTGCGTTTTCAAATATCAAATGATGCACATTCGGCTCTTTGGATCTTTATTCACATAAAACAAACTGAAAAAAAACAAATCAAAGTAAGGGCACAAAGATGAACAGCTGGAAGCAGTATGAAGAGCTTGAAGCAAAGAAATTCTTTGCATGCGGCAGAATGAATTAACTGAATAGTCTTCGGAATTCCATTTATAAAACAGTTTTGCACAAAGATTTGAAATTTACAGAGGCAAAATAAAAAAATACTAACAGAGGAGATGCAATGCAAAAAATGAGGCAAAAACAATTTATTTAAAAAGAACAAAACCAACACGCAATCTATCCAAACCACCACGTGCATTCCCAAACGTGAAGGACCCGAACCCGCTATCTCTAGAACCTAACCCTAACGCGCTACCCACTTAACCACTTAACCGCTTTTCAGTTATTTCAAGAAACAAATGACAAGAAAGTGACTGCCTGCACTGCACCTTGCATTGGGAGACTCGCTTCAAAAGCCAGAGAAATTGGTCAATAGAGCGCGCGTGCACCGCGTCTGCGTCTTGTATCTCGGCACACTCTCTCGCTCACTTTTTTTGAAAATATGTTTTTCAGAGCATTAAAATGCATTTTAGAGTATCTTCTAGTTTCATTTTTGGAAAAATATCTCTGTTAAAAGGTAGCAAATTTTTTTTAGAGTGTTTTTAAATCAAATTTTTCGAAAATTGGTGGATTCTTCCGTGCACCCTATCGATTTTTAGTTTTTCTTCTATTGTAGCAGGCATTTTTTTATCCGAAAATTCATATTTTCTTTTTTTTTTCCTTTCAATCAATATTTATTTTGTCTGAAATTTACAGTTTTACGCGCCATTCAACGAAAACTAGCTTTTGGTTTGGCGAGAAACCATAATTCTACAATTGCAATGCGAAACTTACGAAAAATTGTGCGACGAGTACTTTATCCAATTTCTTTTTTTAGCTTACCGTAAAAACTGTAATAGAACACCACCTTTAATAGAACGCCACCTGTAATACAACGCCACTCCCAACGTCACTTCGAAAAATAGAACGCCACCCTCTAATAGAACGCCACCCTGTAATACACCGCCACCCTGACAAACTGCGACCTATAAACATGAGCCGGTGTTCCAGTAATATTTTTTCAACGTGGATTACTGTAGTCTAAAGTACACAAACACCGAGGTGTGCAATGAACGATAAAGCTAGCTGATTACAGAGGGTACTACGGTATAGAACTCGCACAAGATAGAACTGCAACGGAATATAATTGCGTGAAATAAAACTGCTTGAAATGGAGCTGTACTAAAAAAAAACCAGTGCACGTAATACAACTCAGGGACTCACAATCTACAAAAAATTCTTCTTCGCGTTGTTCGAGCGGTTCTGATTCGGTACCGCTCCAATTCAGGAATTCCGTGCGAGTTCTATACTGTAGTAGGATGACAGTGATATGTCTCTTGAATTCGAATAACAGTACAAATGCATATTATCGGCCCGCTATGACGGTCAAACGCGCTCCGTTGAATTTGGTATTTTTTGATTTTCATTTTGGTATCCAAATCACTTCATTTCACGCATAAATTCAACGTGAAATGAAATATTACCGTTTCGAAAAAGTTGTCATCTCCGAAGCCGCGTAAACTTTGAATTTAGGATCCGCCTCTTCACGCGAATTTTAACCTTTTTAAAAATTTCAGGAAAAAAAAGTGAAGGAAAATATAATTCTCATGAAATTCGCGTGAAGAGGCGGAGCTTAATTTTAAAGTTAACGCGGCTTTGGTGATGAAAACTTTTTTAAAACAATAATAATTCGGAATCCAAAATGAAAATCACAAAGTACTAAAATCAGTGGAGCGCGTTTCACCGTCGTTGCGGGTCGACAATATTTACATTCTTTTTTTTCTATTTTTTCTGTTGATTTTTGTTATTTTTGGTTGTTGAAAAGTTAAATTTGATTTTTTTTCTAAAAATTCAGCTTCGGAAAATACACCGCCACCCTCTAATAGAACGCCACCTCTAATACAACGCCACCCCTAGACCCACTCCGAAAAATAGACCGCCATGGCGGTATATTACAGTTTTTACGGTATGTCCGTTCCATTGATGAGCGCATAAAGTCACGGTGTGTTGAACAGTGCACCGCTGCAAATGCGCCCCCTCGCACTACTCATTGAAAGAAAGTTTTGTGGTTACGGTCACTGTTTCGGAAATATCTCATTAATCAAATCGCTAAAATCACATACAAATTCAATTTTCTTCTTGTTCATTGTTGATTGAAGTGCCAAAAAGTTTAATTTTCAGCTGAAAATTAGAAATTTTTGTCGAATCCCGTATTCCAGAACGATCCTAGACTCGAAAAAAGGATTTCAACACAAACATTCAAAACTATGGCTAAAAAATGTCGGCAAAAAAGAAAGAAAAACAAAAAATTGACAGCGTATAAGTAATTATTGGCCAATTTTGATAAACTTTGTTTTAAAAACATTCTAAAATTTTTAACTTCCATTCAACAGAGCGATTTTTGAAAAAAGGAAACGAGAAAATGCTGAAAAATGAATTTTAATTATCTGTTTCAAAAAGAAAGTGAGCGAGAGTGTGTACCGAGATAAGAAACGCAGGCAGACGCGGTGCAAGTGCGCTCTATTGCCCATTTCCTCTGAATTTTGAATCTCGTCTCCCCATGCAAGGTGCAGTGGCCTGGATGATTTTGAAAGGAACAGCTCACGCATTTAATATTTGAAAACGCACACAAAATTTAAATTTTAACTGGATTTTCAGACGCGATTTTCTCGAAAACCACCGGCGTTTAGCAAAAACGAAAAGTAGTTTTGGAATCTCCATAAAATTCTCTTTCTAATCATGTAAGACTCATCGCGAAAGCCCAAATTAAGTCCGGAGCATTCCCTAATAAGCATAAAGCGCTGCAAGTGCGCTTTAATTGCACAGTGAATTGCACATGCATTTAGAGTGATACTTGAAGAAAAGCGCGATTATGAGCAAAACATCGACCACGTTGATTGACACTCTCTCGAAAAAACGCATATCACTTTACGTAGGGTTTTGCACGGTTTGAGTCACAGGGTGGTTCAGGATACCTATACTTTCTCTACAAAAAATTCTCGAACAAAATAATGTCACGCTCAAAACGGTGGATCAGCAGTTGTCCTAGGACGAATAATACCAAAAGCCGCAGTTTTTTCAGTTCTTTGAGAACCGATTTTTGTTGTTTGTAAGTAACTAAATAACAAGTGTGAACACAAACACAAAACGAATAAATAAAAACTCACTTGAAGTGGAAGAATCCATTTTGAGTGTTTCTCCTGATCGCATATGACGTGGTGGTCGTTTTACTAGAAACATCTTTTTATCAAACATTAATTTGAACAAAGACAAACTTCTGCAAGAGTTGGATGGGACGAATGTTTTTCTTGACAAAATCTTTCTCAAAACTGAAATGATAGAATCTATTCTAAGTTTAGCAATTTTATAGAGGAAAAAGTGCTTGACAGAAATGTCACGCCAAAACGCGTGAATTTTTAAAAATTAAATTTTTGTTTTTTTATATTCTCAGTACGGAGCGCTGCAAACGCGCTCTCTTCGCACAGTGGAGGACGCGGCCACGTTGGCGACGAGAGAGTGCAGAAAATTGAGAGAGCCGTGGCCGATTTTTCGCTCTGATTTCTCTAAACCTCACTCCAAATGCATGCGAAATTCTTTGTTCGATTGGAGCGAGTTTGCAGCGTTTTGTACCGAGGATAGCAAGCAAGTGTTTTTGTTTACTATTTTATTTTCAATTTGTTTCTTAAAATTTCGCGTCTATCGGAGCATTTTCCGATTTTTTCGTGGTTTTTGCTGTTCCTGCTATTTTGTGAATAACCATGTTTATTTTTCACGATTTCTGCTAATAACTTTAGGGTAGTGCATATGATATTTTTTCGGATTGTAATTAAATTTTTTATATGCATTTTTCGGCCCGCCAAAATGGTCAAAAGCGCTCAGCTGAACTCAACGCTATTGTTCATTCGTGAAAAAGGTAAGTGCGCTCCACGAAACTTAGTACTTCGTGGATTTTATTTCGTCGCCAAATTATTTGATTTCGCGTTGAATTTACGTAAATTGAAATAATTTGGCGGCGAAAATAAAATCCGCGAAGTATTATGTTTCGTGAAGCGCACTTGCTTTTTTCGCGGATCGACAATATGCGATTTTAATTTTGTTCTCCAAATTATTTCATTTTAAATTGAATTTATACGTGAAATTAAATACCGTAAAACCTAAAATAGAAGAACCCATATAATTGAAGGACCACTATTATAGAAGGACAGTCTTAGGCTTCCAATGAAAAATAGAAGGACACCCTATAATACAAGAACCCCTATATTAGAAGGAGACTTTACTAAGAACACCCACGATTTTTTAAACGTTTGTTTCCGAACTTTTCTTTTTTTTCTTTGTTTTCTTGTTAAAAAATATAATTTCAACATGACGAAAGCGAGGATATGTCACAAAATCAGTTCATGAGTTCTGATTATCGACGTCTGCCGGATGGTGGCCGTCGTTTGAAAGAAGCCAAATTTGATAAGAACTTATTGGAGTGAATTCAAAATCATATTATCCATCTATGAGAGTTCCACCGCTCGCACACGGACCGTGCACTGCGGACTTTCCCGCACATCGTCTTGCGTCTCTCAAGTTCTCACGTAGAAAATATTATCAATTCAATATTCTTGTCGGCTACAGTAAGAAGTGGCGCGAAAAATCGAGGCTCCGCCCCATCAGGTCTTTTCAACTGAATTAAACTGAAATAGAGCAAAAATGCGAGCGGGTGTGTCGCTCGTTATGTCTGCGTCTATTATAAAAACTTTCGCGGGTGCATGTGGTAGCCGTCAAGAATATTGAAACGATAATACGTATTCCGCCGATGGCCTAGCGCTGCAAGGCCTATGTTCCGATAGGGTCCCAGTGGAACTTTCAGAGATTAATAATTGAAAAGAGAAGAATAGAGACAGCAGAAAAATTATTAAAAAATTGTTTTAAAGTGTATTGTTTGGAACACATATTTCGGGGGTACTACGGTATAGAACTCACACAGAATAGAACTGATACGGAATAGAACTGCACCAAATAGAACCGGCTGAAATGGAGCGGTACTAAAAAAAAACTGCACTAAATAGAACTCAGGGCCTCACAATGTACAACGAAGTAATTCTTCGAGTTGTTCGAGCGGTTCTGGGTCGGTACAGCTCAATTTCAGACGGTTCTATCCCTCGAAGTTCTATTCCGTAGCAGTTCTATTCCGTTTGAGTTCTATACAGTAGTACCCCACCCCTCCCCCATTTTTCAGTCGCCGAACGGCTGGTTTGATGAAATCTTTTTCATAAAAATGATTCCTTTAAAAATTGTTTCTTCCTTTATCATGCTCCGAGAATTAGAAGGACACCCTATAATTGAAGGACACCCTATATTAGAAGGACAACATTTGAGGGGGGTAGAGAATAGAAGGACATGTCCTTCTATTACAGGTTTTACGGTAATTTGGTAACCAAAATGAAAAAGGTCGAGCATCTGTTCTCCCATTTTCCGTTAGACTACTTCACATTTGAGGTCATACGCAAGAAACTGGAAGATGACAGGAAAATAGTTTTCCGGAAAACGAAATTAGGAAATTGCGGATTTTTACATGGTGGAGGTGAGAGGCACAGAGAAACATTTTTTGGAAAACGGTTTTCCTGACGTTTCTCAGTTTTTTTAATGCGGCCTCAGACTTGTCTGTTTAACTCATTTACTACTTTTGTCTCATTGGCCAATAATTAGTGGGTCCCGGATCTTTGGGTACGGTATCTTTGGATACGATTGCTCTTTGAGTACGGCTACTCTTTGGGTACCAAACTTGGGTATGGTATCTTTAGGTACGATTGCTCTTTGGGTACCGAATTTGGGTACGATATTTTTGGGTACAGCGGTAAGTTACTTTCAGGAAGTAAACTGTAGTGTCGAAGTGTTAACTGGATTAATGGCTGTATGAAGGCGAACATTCATTTCCCACTGTTCATTTCTTACGTTCCTTCCCCATTCAATCATTTTTGAGATACGATAATTTCCTATTAAAAAAATTATTTCCACCCTTTTAAAAATGTTATGTTTCAACAAGCCTCGCTGTATCAAAAACTACTTTTGATTTTTTTTTGTTTCAAAACGTTTCTTTTTATATATACTCGGTATAAAACGCTGATAACTCGCTCCAATCGAACAAAGAATTTCACATGCATTTGGAGAGAGGTTCAGAGAAATCAGAGCAAAACATCGGCCACGGCTCTCTCAATTTCCTGCACTCTCTCGTCGCAAACGCGGCCGCGTCCATCACTGTGCGAAGGGAGCGCGTTTGCAGCGCTCCGTACTGAGAATATAACGAGCCTGGCTTCATCAAAAGCTAATTTTCATTTTTTGTTTTCATTTCTAAAATGTTTTTCTACTTCCTTCTTTTTAAAAGATTTTGAATTTACTTATTGCGTGTGTTTCATAGCCCAGGCGGTTAAGCGCTTGCTCTCCAAGCGAACGACGCAGGTTCGAGTTTTTGTGTTGGTCTCGGGCGCTCAGTTCGCTTCGGCCATGCAGTTTGAAAACAGACTCACCAAGAAACTCAGTTGCAGACCCAAACGGAATTTTAAATTCTCAGTACGGAGCGCTGCAAACGCGCTCCCTTCGCACAGTGGTGGACGCGGCCACGCTGGCGACGAGAGAGTGCAGAAAATTGATAGAGCCGTGGCCGATGTTTAGCTCTGATTTCTCTAAACCTCACTCCAAATGCATGCGAAATTCTTTGTTCGATTGGAGCGAGTTTTCAGCGTTTCACACCGAGTATATATAAGGATGATTTTTAAATCTGATTTCCGCGCTTTTCAATAACAATTCTTTATTTTTACCCGATTTTTTAGTCTTTTTTGGTTTTTCTTTTTTTTTTCGCCATGCATCTCTGCTGCACGGCCTCCCAGCACGCCAGGCAGTGCAATCGCGCTCCACTGAGCTCGCTCCGCTCCTTTTGGCGCGAACTTTAGTTTTTTCAAATTTGTTTTTAATTTAGTACTGAAAATTTACTTATCATCAAATATTTCCTCTTTCCCATAATTTTTTATCGATAAAATTCTCGGCGAAATAAAAAGGAGTGTGAAACCTTTCGAATAAGCGTTAAAATTAAGAATTTGAACTCCTGTAGGAGAAGGAGATACAGTTTTAAGTTATTAATTAAATTAAAAAGACTGTCTTCTTATGAATTTGCCTATATTTTGTCCGTTTTTCGTCTTTGTATTCTCGGCCCGGACCAACGCGACGGTCAAACGCGTTTAATTGAATATAATTGAACTCCGTACTTCGTTATTTTCATTTCGTTTGCCAAATTTTTTCTTTCTTTTTTTGTATGAAACTCTACTTTTGTTCTATGTAAAAATGATTTGTTCAGACCAAATTTATTAAGTTTTATCATAATCAGTCACATAGTGCATAATTTTCGCCAAAAAAATGTTTCCATTTTTCGAAATTAAAAAAAAAAGCTCAACAAAGGAATCAGTAGATTCTCTTCAATGGCAAAACAACTTTTGAAACCTAAGGCAGGGGTAATCCCAAATTTTATGATTTCACCAGGAACTACCACCACATCTGACATAGATAAGACCGAATTACTAGCAAATCACTTTGAAAAACAATACAGAAACAAAAATTTGAAAATATTCACATTGCCTGCTAACTAGAAGTCCTCGCAACCCATTCCATGGGTAAGAGACGATGAGCTCTTGAAAATAATACTAAAAGGAAACAACTCGTGCTCTATGACTTCAGACCAAGTCCCATTTAAATTCATAAGATTAATAGCCCATTCCATCGCGAGCCCTCTTGCTCAAATACTGAATCTGTCCATGATAAGAGGAGAAATACCAGTAAGTTTTAAAGATTCGATAGTAATACCGATAGGGAAAATCTCTAACCCAAAAAGTTTAACATCTCACTTATGCCGAATATACGAAAGGTGTCTCTTATCAAAACTTCTCCCGTACCTAGACGATAATCATTTCTGGAATAAAGAACAACATGGGTTCAGACCCAAACGATCCACAGTGACTTGCATGCTAGAAGCAGCAAATGATTGGAAGCAAGCAGTAGATAATGGATCACAGGTTGATCTGATATATATGGACTACGCGAAAGCGTTTGACAGTATACCGCATGATATACTTCTACAAAAACTGTTAGATATAAAATTGAACGCAAATCTGATTACATGGGTCAGTAAGTTTTTAGATAATAGATCGTTCCGAGTACGAGTCAACAGTGACATGTCATTACCTAGAATAGCTCATTGCGGAGTACCACAGGGTTCAGTGTTGTCTCCTGTCTTGTTCGGAATTTTCGTTAACGACATCCCCAATGCTCTACCCCCTGGGCTCTACCCCCTGGGGTAAAATGCAAACAATTTGCGGATGACTTAAAACTATACACCATAATAGACAAGACAGACGACAACAAACTCTTACAATCGGGAATAGACTCAGTCCTACAGTGGTCATCTTTAGCAAAACTAGCGTTAAATGACGACAAAACGGTTTGCTTACCTATTGGTAATAGTCCTCGCATTCTAGACTACAAAATAAATAACAAACCTATTAGAAGAGAAAACGTAACAAGAGATCTTGGTTTTCTAGTGTCCACCAAACTCGACTTTACTAAGCACTGGCAATCATCTATAAACAAAGCTAAATATATCATGTCGCAAATCTTTTACCAGTATACCGGGTGCGTCAAAATTACGTGCACTACTTCAAACGCGCATCATGACAAAAGTGGAAGTCCAAAACACATGAAAATAAACAGAAAGTTTATTCAATAGTTTAGAAATATAATGCCAAAAGATTATTAAATTCGGCCTTTTTTGGCGGCAATGACAGAACGAAGAAGTCGTGGGTAAGATTCCACCGTGGCACGGTGGTACTCAATTTGTCCCATTCTTCGACAAAAGTCTTCTCTGAAAGCTTCCAGACTAGAATGGGGTCTTGCACATACTATATTTTAAAGTACTCTCCAGATGGAGAAGTCGAGCGGATTTAGATCCGGACACGATACAGGCCATCTTTCCTTCTTTATGAACGCCGGCAAGTGGGCTTTGCACCAGTCCTGAGTGTACTTTTCCGTGTGAGGAGACGCTCCGTCTTTCTGGTATAGAAAAATGATGCAATAATGAAAATAAAAATGGAAAATTGTGCGCACGAAAAGTGCATCAGCACGCGTTACCATAGCGTGAAAGTTAAGTGCACGTAATTTTGACGCACCCTGTAGTAGTAATAACAGCAGACTCATGACTCTCCTATATAAAATATTCATAAGACCAATACTTGAATACGGAACAACGATCACTAGCCCATTTAAACAAGGCGACTCCAAAGCCATAGAATCGGTGCAAAATGCATTCACAAGTCGCCTTTACTGTAGACAGAAAGAACACTATCTTAAGCCAGATGATAAAGATTATAAAACCGCTGCCCAGAGAAACGAACTGTTCAACCTAACATCGTTAGAATGCAGGAGAAAATGGATAGACAAAAAATTTGTTTCGAAAATGCTAGCAGGCAAAGTAGATATCAACACCTCCGACTTTTTCACGGTCACATGCCAAAATAGAACGCGCGCAAAATCTAAATTCACGTGGAGCAAATGCAAAACCAAAATACGGCGCAACTTCTTCACTAATCGCACGCTATCTACCTACACGCAAATATAACTTACCTTATGTCGGACATAAATTTCAAATGTACCTCTTCTAATATTACCTGTATAACCCCATTATCCACATTCGCCCCACATTTACCAATCTATGTCATTAATTTTATAACTATCTCCATTTTTTTTTCTTCAGCAGTACATGCCATATTTTCTTTTGTTTCATTTCGAAACTCATTTGATTTTCATCTTCTTTCCACGTACTTCACAGTCGTAATAAAATAAATAAATAAATAAAAACTTCATTTTTCTGGTTAAAATCAAATCACGGTGATTTGTTTTGAAGTTGTGTTGTTTTTTGCTTGAAAATAGATGATTTCAATGAAAATTTTAATTGTTTCTCGCCGAAATGGCTAATTTCCAATTAAATCGGTGATTTTGTGAGTTTTTCGACGCTTTTCCTCACTTTTTGCTCTTTCAAACGTTTCTCTACATTATCTCCGCATATAATTCTTGTTAAAAACGTATTATTTCACAAGAAAATCGCACACAAGAACATCAGAGCGCTCAAAGACGCGCCGTCGAGTTGTGCGCCAACACCAAAAATGAGTCAGTGATTGGTTGGCGCGTTGGGAGTCTGGGAGGCCGTGTGCTGTCTAGCTGTTCTCGTCTTGCCGCTTTCATTTACAACCAGGAATATTTCCTCTCTCACGGTGTCCAGGATTGGAAATGTGGGTGGAGCCTAATTTTCTGGCGCGCCAGCAAATTAGCATGGCGCACTTTCGGTGCTTACGCATTTTTCGACTCCCGAATTTTTTTTATTGATTTTATTATTTTTCTTTCAGTAAAACCTGTTTTTCTTTGTAAAACGTATGTATTGTATCAAATAAATTGCACTTATTTTTCATGATATTTGTTTTATTCACATTCCGTAATAAAATCTGAGAGATTTCACTGCATCAAACGTGTTTTCAGCGTTATTCCCCTCCCGAGTTTTTTTTAACCGACAAAAAACTTGAATTTTGAGGTCAAAACGATGCATACAATCTTGGAATTAACAAAAAAACCCTATTAAGACTAAAAATACGGAAAAATGCGCATCGAAGAGCGGTCATGGAAATTTTCGTCGTGAGACGGCGAATCGGGTTTTTTTCAAGCAATTATTGATTTTTTCAATAACCAAAGTGAATTATTCCCCATAAAATTGCCGAGACTTTGATTTTCGTAAAGATTTATCCTGCAAAAACACCAAAAAACTCACTTTGATGGCTGAACTAAATTCGACGTTCTGAGCTTTAAGAAATTTCTTAAGACCTCAGCTATAATTCAATCGGAGCACATTTAGAAGAAAAAAAAAGAAATTATGCTTTTTTTCCCGAAAACCCGAAAAATGTCTCAAAATTCGAATTTCGCGCGAAAAATCCAGTGGAGCGCGTTTGCTCGGCTTTGGCCATTTTTCAAATCCTGGACACAGTGTCACTGGAAGATATCGCACTCAAATTTGGTCCCCAAAAAGCCGTATCCAAAAAGCAATCGTACCCAAAGATACCGTACCCAAAATTAGTATCCAAAGAGTAGCCGTACCCAAAGATCCATCGTACCCAAAGAGTCTGGGACCCAAAGATACGGGACCCACTGAGTATTGGCCGAGTAAAGATATCCATGCATGTTTTGAGTACATTATATTAAACGTTAAAAAAGTGGGTTCCTGAACGCAAAGCATGTTTCCCCAGCTCCCTCCGGTCGCCCATTTTAAACATGTCACGCATGCTTCCGACGCGTTAAAGGCGAAAATATCCGGACAACAATGATTTTCATAAGAAATTTAGCTTGAATAGAAAGAGAAAGTTGAGACAAATTACGAGAAATTGGACAGCAACGCGTCATGGCTTGTTTATCCATTTTATCGAAAAAAGCATCAAAGCATTTGTCTGGAAAAAAAACAGTTATCAACCAGAAGGTTGTTAACGGCTATGGCCGTGAAAAACCATTTGGGTAAGCTTGGGAACGCGCAAGTTTCTCAGTGCCAGAACTAGTGAGACCGGATAATGCTGGGTATGCGTACGAAAAAACTTTGCCCGTATATGCTCCAGATTGATAAAACACTAATTTTTTACAACAAATTGGAAAATTGCCATTTAACTTGCAGAAATATTAGGTTGGCAAGAACGTTTTTATTATGTTTTGCTTTTGTCCATGGCTCGTGACAGAACCCGACAAAAACCAAAAGGTCATTATACTGGGTATATAAGAAACCTACCTTGTTGACAATAACATCCACTTTCCCCTACTGCTTCTCTTTCTCAAACCCCATGGACCATTTCCGTACTGATCGAAATCACCTACGGCATGTCATTCTCTTTTTGTTTCTATCCAACTTGAAAGTGCCGGAGGTTCATCGCCGTTTGGTGCAAGTTTATAAGGCCGAGGCACTGCACCTTGCATGGGGAGACTAGATTCAAAATTCAGAGGAAATGGGCAATAGAGCGCACTTGCACCGCGTCTGTCTGCGTCTCTTATCTCGGCACACTCTCTCGCTGACTTTTTTTTGAAACAGATAATTAAAATGCATTTTTCAGCATTTTCTCGTTCCCTTTTTTCAAAAATCGCTCTGTTGAATGTGTTATACGGTTCATTTTAGTGAATATATAATAATAGAGTAATATTGAATATACAGTAAATATAGAAGATTCATTCGGAGAGAACGATCTCTTCGAGCCCCGTCCACCAGACTGACGAAGGTCTCGAGCGCGGCTCGCCTGACGGGTTGGGGTCAGTGGGCGGAGACCGGTTCCAATAGACATAGAATGTCTATTGTCCCACGGTACCCGTTACATCCCCCTTCCCTATCAGTTGAACGCCCTCGTTCAACCTTCGACAGCTGTTGTCCGAGTTACAATCAACTATAATACGCAAAAATAATAAAATAGATAAAATTACAAAGAAAAGAAAAAGAAAAAAAAAACAAAAACAAAAACAACAAAAAAAATTAGAACAATAATCCTTCCTCACGTCCTCCTTGCTTGAATCCTTGCTGATCTTCTTGGCATGTCCGTATTATTGCTCGCTCTATCCTTCCTTGCTTCGCTCGATCCGTCCTCAACTGTTGCCTTCCCATCATGCACCATTCTAATGTCATTTTTGTGGCCCAATTTTATCTTCTTTCCATCCAAGTACTTGACGTTGTACTTGCTGACCTCCACGACTTTGAATGGTCCGTTGAGTCTTGGCGCTAGTTTGTTGACCGGTTCCTGTCTCTTCACCAAAACCGAATCGCCGACTTCCACGATCCTTTCCTTGACTCGATGGGTCTTCTCGTATTGGTCCTTTGACTTTCTCTCTTGCTTTGCGATCCGTTCCGATATACCAAGATGTAGGTCGGCCAGATGAGCCCTCAGTTTTTCAAGGTGGTCTTCGGGGTCCAAATAGCTGGAGATTGGCTTCCCAATTTCGACGTCCTCCGGTGTTTGAAGCTCTCTGCCAAATATTGCCTGATGTGGACTAATCTTCGTTAACGAATGCGGCGCCGAATTGATTCCGAATACGATAAATGGCAACTTTTCGTCCCAGTCAGTGCAGGTGGAGTTCACGAATGAAGCTAGGCTCTCCTCCAGTGTTCGGTGCACCCGTTCAATCGTGCCATTTCCTTCTTTGTGGTACGGGACAGTGACGCGATGGGTGATCCGGAGTGTTGTCAGCACACTTTCGAAGAGTTCGGATTTGAAATTTGATCCGTTGTCCGTCACTACGCTTCTTGGGGTTCCAAACTTCAAGATGATGTCGTGGAGGATTGCGTTTGCTATTTCAGCCGTCTTCTGCGTCTGGATCGGGATCGCCAAAAGAAATTTGGAAAAATCGTCCTTGGCCGTGAGAATGTACCGGTTTCCTTTTTCAGTGATAGGAAATGGTCCACACACGTCCAAATGCAGTCGTTCCCATGGTCTCGTCAACGTCTCCAAGTTCTCAAGTGGCTCGCGGGTCTCATCCTTTGGATAGATCTTGCGCTTTTGGCATTGAACGCATCTATTAGTGAAGTTCCGAATGGATTGTCCCATGTTCTTCCAGAAGAACCGATTCCGGATAATGGCTTCCGTTTTCTCGTGTCCCAAATGCGCACCCAGATGTGCTGTCTCGTGGTAGAACTTGGTGATCTTCTCGATGACCTCCTTGTCGTTTGGCAGTAAGATCGCGTCCTTCCCGTTGTTGCACTTCTTGTATACAAGACCTTTCTTGATGAAGTATTGCATCGACAAGTTCTGATTCCCGTCTTGAAGTTTTTCAGCGAGTCCCATGATGAAATCAGATGTAGATTGGATTTCCTTCATTTCTTCGACTGTGATGTGTCCTCCTGAGACAGTATTGACGACATCTTCTTTTTCCGAGGATCCTCGCGCTTCTTTCTTCTCGTTGCCGATGTATCGTGATAAAGCATCGCAGACACTGTTAAGACGACCCGGCCGATACACGATTTCGAGGCTCAGCTCTTGTAAGACAATCTGATACTTCGCGAGTCTTCCAATCAAATCTCGACGATGTAACAGACTGGTCAGAGGTCGATGATCGACGATAGCGGTGATTTTCGATCCAAGAATGTACGTCCGGAAAGCTTTAACTCCGAATGCTAGTCCAAGTGCTTCTGCTTCGATTGCGACGTATTTCCTTTCTGTTACCGTAAGTTTTCTGCTTGCGAATGCGATCGGATGTAGCTCTTTGTCGTCTCCCTCTTGAAGTAGCATTGCTCCAACAGCAATAGAACTGGCATCTGTTTCCATGACGAATGGTTTTCCTGAGACGGCAGCGGCCAGAACTGGTGCTCTGCATAGGGCCATTTTAATTTCGTCAAAAGATGTCTGGTGTTTAGATGTCCATGAGAACGCGACGTCTTTCTTGGTAAGATCATTGAGCGGGGCTGCCATTTCTGCGAATCCTCGAACAAATTTCCGAAAGTAGTTAGCCATTCCCAAAAACCCACGCACTCCAGTCACTGATTTCGGCACTGGAAACTCGGCGATTGCTCTGACCTTTTCCGGATTGGGTTTGACTCCTTCTCGACCAACAAGTAAGCCGAGAAATGTAACTTCCTTCTGTGCAAATTTGCATTTGCCCATCTTAATCTTCAGGCCCATTTGCGAAATTGCTTGAAGTACCTCGTTGATGTCTTCTAGATGTTGTTCGAATGACGGTGACACAATCAAAAGATCATCAAGATAGCAGAAAAGTCTTGCTTTGACACATTGTTCGATTTTCCGCACAGCCATTTGAAATGTGTGTGGTGCTCCGCAAACTCCCATTGGCATACGTCGATATTGATAAGTCCCGAAGGGTGTACTGAATGCCGTGAGATGACGATCTTCCACTCTTAGTGGAATTTGGAAAAATCCTTGTACCAAGTCCAAGTTGGTATAGAACTGTCCACCCGCAGCAAGGTTGATAATATCTTCGACTTTAGGTAGGATGTAGTTCTGTTTTTGAGTGATTCCGTTGAGCATCCGAAAATCCGTTGTGAATCGGAATGTTCCGTCCTTCTTCCGCACGAGTACGATTGGGCTAGTGAAAAACGACGTTGACGGTTCGATCACTCCAGGTGCTAGCATGTCTTTTACTTGGGTTTCGACTTCGGCAATATTCCCTGGTGGAATGTGACACTTCCTTGGCTTCAATGTGTTGATATCCTGGGTCGTAGTAATTGTGTGTTCAATTCCTCCAGTGAACCTTCCTATTGACCCGTCTTCGTTATAGAAAGCGTCCTTGTAATTGCGAATCGTCTCCTCCAACAAATTTTTCTGCTTTTTATCGATCGCTGCTCCAGACAGATCGAGTTTTGACATGTAAGGCTCTTTTTCAAAAAGGTTTTCGAAAAGATTTTCCTCCCAATTTGCTTCGGCGGGAACATCCGGTGGCGATGGTTTTGGGAGATCCGTTAACTTCACGATTTTTCCTTCGCCGATAATGTCTCTTTCTTCTAGCTCGATGGGTTTGTTTGTCATGTTCTGCACTCGAACTTCCGTTTGTCTGCTGTCGATGGGATGAAAAATTGTTTTTGAGTACAATAGTTTTCCACCATCTTTTGACTCCAGGACTACTGCTTCATCTGATCCAACGTCTTCTCGATTAGTTATTTTCAGGTTCTTCACTTCTCCTGGATTGATAATAAAATTCTCTGATGATAGAATTTCCATTACGGCGTTTGTGCATTCGAAAATCCTATCCGTTTTCCCGACCAAAGGGATTTCAGTTTCTCCAATCTCCAGAACTCCCTTGGCCAACCTCACGGTTGTCCGGATTCCTTCGGCATCCAATGCTTTCATCAAGTCCGTTCCTAGGAGAGCATTTCCTGGGCAGCATCCGTCATCTGCCACTAAGAACTGGTGATCTCGAAGCACAGGTCCGATTCGAAGTGTTGTTGTGAAGCTCCCATGGAACGCGAACTGGCTTCCATTAGCCGTCCGAGCAATTCGATGTCCATTTTTATTCAGCTTTGCTCCAAGGTGTAGGAAGGTCGACATGGTCACGTAACTGATTGTGGCACCAGAATCCCAAAGCGCGACTAGTGCTTTGTCGTCGATGGAGATCCTGACGTATGGCATGTCTGCTGGACTGGCATCGGTCGTTGCACAGACGACATGGAGCAAGATTGGAATAAAATAGAAAATAGGCGGAAGAGCGGCTTTTGCTCGAACTGGAGGTGCGATTTCTTCCATGATATCTTCCTCATCTTCATGGAGTGCATTGATTTGCACCAGCTCGCTTTCCTCAACATCAGAATTGCTGGCTACTTCTACTTCGTTGATCAGAGCCTGGAGGGTCTTCTTGAAGAAAAATACCTTTACCATGATGATGCCAATGATGATGAGGACGATCAATCCGATTCCAATCCCGATTGTTAAATAGAGGTAGAATCCAGTGAAAAATGATGTGGCGGACTTGACTGCGTCTACCGTCGACTGAAACATTTGCGAACCAGGTCCTTTCAGCTTTTCCATTCCATTGTTGGTGGTCCCAATATTTCCGACTGTTGATCGTCGTTCCTGTTGCTCTTGCAGTTGTTCCAACGAACGAATGCTAGCTCCGTAGCTCATTGCCAACATGAGTGGGAAAGATGACTCCTTGATACCAGCATACAAATCTCCTGAGCTGAATATGAGTTGGCGAGACTCAAAATTCGGCAATCCTTGGTCATCAATGTTGGTCACGTTCAGAATCTTATCGGCTTCTTTGAAGGATCCGTCATGATCTTGCCAGACGTAGTTCGAAACTTCATCACACTCCATTACTCCAGTGTTGTGAAATACCTCGGTCTGTCCTGGTTCTAGATACACGATCCGGTTATCCGTAGTCTTTGCTGCAGTTCGAGTAGTGCACGCTGATCCTGATTTCCGATTTTGTTCGATCTGCGTCACTGTGACTTTCGAGCATTGCGTCACTTGAACAACATCTTTTCCTTTGAACATTGCTGTAACGTCGTTGCGATTGAGCAAAATTCGCATTGCCGCTGTTGGGTCAAACTGCAACATCATCCTCCAAACTCCCATCTGTCGGTTTCTCACGTGGCAAATGCTATTTATAAGCTGATTGAAGTTGTCTTTGTCTCGTTCCTCGATCTTTTTAGCCAGATAAGTGAGTTTGTTGTTTACCATCTCCGCGGTAAAATTCATCCGGTTTCCTTCCGCAGTGTCGTATGAAGCCTTCATATATCCGACTTGGGCCAATGAGCCGACCGAGTCAGTTCCTGGTTGTTCCTCTGCTTCGGTCCCATTCCGCGAACTTCTCTTCTTCCTCGTTGGTGGGTGAGGTGGAGGTTGACGAAGTCCTTCAGCAGTTTCTGGACGTTTTGTTGTTGGTTTGGCGGTTGAAGTCAGAATCGTCGATTTTACTGTTTCAGCTTCTTTTGCTTCTTGAAACGTAAAGAAAGTCAGTCCTCGAGATGAGTAGACTTCTCCGGGAAAACATTCTTCAACTTCTTTCGGCGAAAATTTTTCATCCAACGGGAAAGCGGACTCCTGCTTGTCCAGAATCAGCATCTTGTCACCAATTGAAGCAGAAAAATTCCCGACGGTTATGAAATCGCACCGTGGTCGGTTTGCTGTCTTCCTCCAGACGATTGTCGATGATGATGATTGGCAAAATTCGTCGTCGAGGGTGCAGTTCCTTACACTATTACTAAGAGAAGAGACGAGCTTCCCGTTTCCTAGCTGTGATAGAACGCCCTTCTCAAGAATAATTCGTCGAGCCTCTTTGCAGCTATCCGTTGAAATGCCATTTCCGGGCCAGTGATACTCCGTTTCTGATCGATAGAAATTCGACCTGGTCCTTTGAAGTGACATCCCTTTCTAGCTTTTCTCTTCCGAGATTTCGCGACACTCGCTTGCTGATGGTTTCTCGAATCTCACGAAGGTCTCGTTGTACACCGGCACCCACAGAATGGAGCTAGTACACTGTGAAAAAACTTCGATGCGACACTTGAAAGCCGTGATTTCCGTCAGTGTGAGGTTCCTGACGTTCATCAATACGGAACCTTTCCTTACGTTGTTGGCGGCCACGTTTTCACAATCCACTTTGTTGGGCGGGTTGATCAGCGCCACTCCGTTGGGAACGGAGCAGTCAACAAGGTCGATGGCCCTTATCGTCGTCCACGCTTCTGCTGGGAGGATGAGCGCGAAGAGAGTGGCTATCAGAGCCATGTTCCTCACGATTCCACCAAGAGTCGTTCCTCCTCGAGCCCTTATCGCTTCGGGTTCGAACGTGGCGTTGATGTGCTCGGCGTGTCTTCTACGCTGTTTCCGGGCGGTAGCACATTCTTCTGCCAAATGTCCGTGTCCTCCACACTCATGGCATCTCTCTGGCTTTGAACTTCGGCAATCCCTCTTGTAGTGTCCAGGTTTCCCACAGTTGAAACACTTTATGTTCTTCTGTCGACTCTGAGGTGGTGGTTGGGCGGTTCGAATGTAATTTACCTCCGCTTTCTGGAGAAGCAATTCATTTGTGGCTATCTTCAGATGATTTATCGCCTCCACTAGTGCGTCTCCTCCTCCGATCCTCATGAGAGACTCCTCTCGCTTGGCAACGCACAGGGCCTCCTCGACGTTTTTGACGGCAGAGCGGTGAACTTGAACGCGAACTTCATCTTTCAGACCATTGACGAAATTCGCCAGAACTATTGCCTCGCGGACGGTGCGATTGCTTTCCCCGGGCCAAGCGACGTCGGCGATCTCGCGGACTTTCCGAAGAAATACTTCTGCCGAAAGGCTCTGTTGGCGGAGCCCGTTCATTTCTGTTTGAGCCACAAGTTGGCGGTCTCTCGGATGAACCTCCTCCATTAGCCTGGTGACGAGCTGGCGCCAGTCGCCTTCACGGACGTCTTTCGGAATTCGGTCCAATGCGTCGCGAGCTGATCCTGTGAGGAGCAACGGCATCATTCTTTTCGCGTCCTCCTCGGTGTGTTGGTATGCGGTCAGAAAATCATTTAGATTTCTTACATAAGTTGCAAAGCTCCCCATCCCGTCGTATCGAGGCGCATCCCTTAAAGATGGTCGAGATGCGCGGAGGTTTGGTTGTAGTGGTTCGTCGACCATCCTCGCTTGTCTCTGCACTTCTTCGTTCCGATTCAGTTCTTCGTTGAGTGGTCTGTTTTCTTGTTCTACCGCTGGCAGCACGTCGTTTCCGGGTTCCCAACGTGCAAGTTGTTCTCGTCGATACTGCTCCTCCACTTCGGCAAGCTGTCTTCCTATCCGATTCGCCTCTAGTTGAGCAGTCCGACGTTTGTGGCGCAAGTCTCTTTCGGTATTTTGTTGTTGTTGATCTATTTTCTGAAAAATCATAGTGTTAGTAACTGACGTCAATAAGTTGCCTAACGTGGGGTTGAGTGGTGGTGGTAAAGGTGCATGCATGGTTAGTGCGTGATAATTCGGTTAGCTTACTTTTGACATGAATGGAAATAAGGCATTTTTTAATTTTTGAAAGATGGAATGAAGTGAATTAAAATGCCTTGAGTGGAATTTGTCATGAAGTAAAGTTAAACGAAATATCTACACCACGGGGTCTACTGGGTTGCAATAACTAAGGTACATGCAAAAGAAAGAAAAAAATGGTTGCTGGGCTGTCCGTAACAGTAGACAGTAGCAATTCCATCAGGACCACAACTACGTCTCTGAACCGTAGCCGGGTTAAAAAAAAAACCACCGAATGATGCGTCCATCGTTCTGTAGGTCCTGTCCTTCTTTGCTTATCGATGGCTCCGCCCCCAGGGGATAACTTGGTGGTCCGACCTCCTGTGGAGCAACTTGCCAACGACTGTACCCTCCAGATTTATTGCCGCAAAGACCATCTGCTCTCGAACCGTTGACATGTCGCCAGAATGCCAGACGGTGTATGTTACAATGTTGTATCGTATCTTCTTTGCTCAGGGAATTTTCGGCGAATCGCCGCCAAAATCGGCGAATCGCCGTGAAAATCGGCGCGACTGCCGATGCCCTTCGGCAGTCGCGCCGATTTTGTCGGCGATTCGCCGATTTCGGCGGCGATTCGCCGATTTCGGCGGCGATTCGCCGATTTTCACGGCGATTTGCCGTTGTAAACAGTACCCCCGCGCAGTCCTCTTGACGATAATAACCTCATCAATAATTTTATTAATAAAACAACAACAACAAAGGGGATTAATTCGAAACAAATTATTAGTGAAATGAAAATGAGAAGAGAAATGTTTGAAATGAAAATGAGAAGATAAAAGATAACTCTGAAGATTAAAAAATGAAGAATGGAAGATGAAATGACAAAAAAGTAACATAAGTCGATGACACGAATTGGGAGGCATTAAGTGCTGTTGTACGATCAAAATACGCGCGATGTTTTAAATTTAAAACCTATCGGCTTTGCAGACAAGAATCATGGGCTAAAAAAACGAGAATGACCGCAGAAAACTATAATATTCATACAATTGTGGTTTTTTAAAATTTAATGAATATTTTTCGGCGTTTTGCGGGTTGTGAGCCAGCAAAAAAGTTTTCCGTTTTTTTTCGAACTTTTTGCCCACGATGCTTCGGACGGTTTCAAGTACTTATTAATATTTTACAAGTTCACCGACAACGCCCCGGGAGCATATTCGACACTATCAAAAATGACAACGGGAAGGAGCACAATGCATGCTTTCACCCGGATCCCCCCCCCCCCGCCACCCAGTCGCCTATTTTGAAAGTGCCACATATTCTCCCAGCGTTTTGTGGTTAAACTGTTTAAAAAACCAATGAGTAATTAGAGTTGAGAGATGAATGTCATCTTCATCTAATTATCGGCAAAAAAATACGAAGCATGTTGGCAATAAAATATTATTGACGGGTTTCTCGAAAAATTTACCGAAAATTGTATAGAAAATCATTTTTCCTGCGGTTCATCTTTTTTCTGTGTGCGAAGCCATTAGATATCAAAATTTGAATTTTTCGCGCGCTTGAGAAAGCACTTGGCTCCAACTCGTTTCGGAGAGTTGGCAAAGGGAATGATATTGGCAAAGTGGCAAGTTGGCAATAGGAATCAAATAGGTAAACTGGCAAGTTGGTGAAAGGAAGAAAAAGAATGGACGGCTATTATTTTTCATGTTCTCTTCTCTTCCGACTGGATCGAGGAGTCGCCGGGTCATGATGCGCATGATCGCGCTGAAATAGAAACAAATAGTTGGAATAAATCGATAATGTTTCCTTTTTTGCAACCATTCATGGGACCATATTATGCCTTTCGGAATCCCGAATAGATTTATAATAATCTATTCCAAACGACTCTAATATCACAACCGGTGTGTTACCGAAAAAAAAAAGTATATTGTGAAAACAAAAAAGTTGCAACGCGGTGTCATTGCCGTTTGAATTTCAAAAGTACGCAAACACCGCGTTGCATTTTTTCTATAGAAACTTGAATATTCTTCGAAAATCTTTATTTTTAATGGTGTTATTCAGGGTCGGAAAAAAATAGTTTTTTTCCTTATTCAAATGACGGAAAAAAAAGAAAAAATCCGAGGCCGCAAGAGTTTTTTTCCGTTGCGTTTATAGGCCATCGCAAAAGTTTTTTAGGCCCTCCACTGTGAGAAAAATTTTTTTCAAAAATTATTCGCCCGTAAATCGATATTTCGCAGGTCTCACAGCGGAGGGCCTAAAAAACGGATTATTTCTTTTTTTTCGTCATTTGAATAAGGAAAAAAACTATATTTTCCGACCCTGAATAACCCCATAAGGATGTCCCGAATCAGAACTGTCCCGAATCAGAACTGTTCGTATCAGAACTGCCCCAAATCAGAACTATCCTGTATAAGTTTTTAAAAAAATTTGTTTTATTACAAAAAAAAGACATATTAGGCCGTAAGCATGCTTATTGAATAGTTCTGATTTGGGGCAGTTCTGATACGAACAGTTCTGAATCGGGGCAGTTCTGATTTAGGGCAGTTCTGATTCGGGACAGTTCTGCTTTGGGGCAGTTCTGATACGAACAGTTCTGATTCAGGGCAGTTCTGATTCGGGACAGTTCTGCTTTGGGGCAGTTCTGATTCAGGACAGTTCTGATTTGGGACAGTTCTGATTCGGGGTAGCCTCACGTATTGCATCTTTTTTTAAATGTTGAGTTTTAGGAAATACCTGTAAGTTCCCCTTCGTCAGTTTGAACTTCGTCACGTTGCTGCAGAACATCGTCGTAAAAAAACTGTCCTTGTTCCAAGTCTTCATCATTTTCGCAGGATTCTTCATCATCTTCGATCGATTCCTCTCGAGTCATACCTGAATGAAAGTATTTATCATACTATTGTGTTTTTGCAATCGAGATGCGACATCGAAACGTGAAACTCCGCCCATTTTTTTCACGCGAACATTAAATTTCAGTTTTGAATTTTTTCGTGAAAAAAAGGTGGGAGAGTTTTCACGTTTTGATGTCGCAACTCGATTGAAAACGCAATATTTTCGAAAAACAATAACCACTTACGAATTTTGAAACGACTTCTTCTCGGAAAATCCATTATTTTCCAAAAAAAAAAGGAAGATTAGGGAAGGAATTATTTATATAAAATAAATATCACAAATTGTGCGCCAGGTGCATGCTGACGCATTCACGGTCACGGCACGCTCTTTCTCTCCGTCTCTCGGGAGAGAGAGTTTTTGGTACGCCGCTAATTATCAACGAGTTATTTTTCACCTTCTTTAATACTGTATTTTTACCTTCTATGTGTTTTTTAAAATTATCTAGAATTTTATATAGAAAAATTTAAATTGTGTATGTGTGTGTTTGTTTTTGTGCCTCGTAGAATCGAGTTCTCCTGGCCATTGTGGTGAAATTAGTAAAATATTTGAAAGTCAAGCGAAAAGTTGCGGGATCACGTTTTATGGAATGTAAACTCGATTGTACGGACACACAAATACACATGGTCATAAAGAATCTTATATGCACAGAATAATCAATCTTGGGTTTCAGTGTCACTGTCATCGAAAATGGAGCGGCAAAATGGTCAAAAAACGGGAAAAATCAGGTTAAAAATTGTTGTATTGTGTTTTTAATGCTTCGTATATAAATCAATTTGTGTTACAGGTGGCAATGCGGAACATAAGCGAATAGGTCCATACAACGACTGTCAAGAGAAGAAGTGCTTGCGAAATGCACAATCATGTATAATGGCGAATTGATGAGGAACTTGAACTTGGTAAGATTTTTTCGTTTTGAATAAGATAATATATGAACAACTGTAATGTTAAAAATCAATTAGCGGTATATTGGATTCGAGACGGAAGGACATTTCACTTGAAACTGAGAAGAAGAAAAAATCCTTATTTTCTTCGGATCTTAATTTTTTCGAATAAAAACCTGAATTTGTGTAATTCCACCACGAATCCATTTCGGAAAATAACTTAATTAGGCCCTTAATTAGGCATAAAAATCATAAATTCTCCACAAAAAATTGCGAATAGTTACGCAAACTCGGGTTTTGAATAGGACATTTGCGCCACGGGCATGATCGATTTTTTTTGTGAAAAAATAAATTTCGCCTAAAAACCCGGTTTTTATTCCGACACGGCACAAAAATCAATTCCAACGAAAACGAAATTTTATTCAGAAATATAATGGGGTTATTCATGAGATGGCAATAAACTGCGCGAAAACTCGGAAAATGCTCCGATTGACCTGACAATTTGGGAAATAAGGGAAAAAACTCTCCCGGACATTACACCAAAATTTCAAGCAAATATTTCTCAAAAATCGATATTTTGGTCTGAAATTTTGTGCGAATGTCCGGGAGAGTTTCCCCCCTCATTTCCCAAAATTTCAGGTAAATAGGAGCATTTTCCGAGTTTTCGCGCAGTTTTTTGCCATTTTTTGCCATTTCGTGAATAACCCCATAATGGATTCGTGGCGGAGTGACAATTTTTTTCACTTTTTAATTCGAAAAAATGAAGAAATAATGCCGCGTCCAAAGTCAAAAACATTCCTGAAATCACGTTTTTTCTGCAGTCGAAAGTTGCAAAAAAAATCCCAGAAATAACAGGTGTTTACCACTGAATTTTTGCGTGTTTTTATTTACAACTTTCACGCCGAAAAATTCAGTGGTAAACACCTGTTATTTCTGTGATTTTTTTTGCAACTTTGGACTGCAGAAAAAACGTGATTTCAGGAATGTTTTTGATTTTGGACGCGGCATAACTTAGGACGCGAAGAGATTTTTCGTTTCTACGTTTCGAAATGTCACTCCGCCACGAATCCATTATAACAAGCCTGGTTGCATCAAAAGCTACTTTTGATTTATTTTTATTTCTAAAATGTTTTCTTCATCTTTCTTTTAAATTTTTTTTCATTTCTTGCGTGTGCCCTGTGGCGGAGGCGGTTATTTTGTCTCGAAACGGAGAATCATAAGGATTTTTTCTTCTTCTCAATTTCAAGTGAAATTTCCTTCCGTCTCGCATCCAATATACCGCTAATTGATTTTTAACTTTACAGTTGTTCATATATTCAAAACGAAAAAATCTTACCAATTTCAAGTTCCTCAGCTGTGAATAAATTATGTGCGCTCTACGGAACAGTATTTCGTGATTTTTTTCGTAGAGCGCACTTAACTTATTCACAGATGAACAATGTTTTTTTCTGTAATTTTATGAATAAACGATTAGAAATGAAGAAATGGACGGAAACGGAAGGGTAAACCGAAATAGAGAGGAAACAAGATATTTATGCTCATTGAAGGGGAATAAAATACATTTTGCGACAACCAGTTTTTTATTCAAAATGTAAAAACCTGGAGTAACATTTCACGTGTCACCTAGACGAAAAATCTTTTCATTAACGTATTTGTATTTATCAAGAAGTGTCACATCGTGGCGAATGCGTAATAAGGAGTTATCAGCGCACTTTTTTTTAATGCACACAATATAGGAATTTCTTATTTAATTGATCAAAATGCTTAGTAATTATAAAAATTACTTTTTTCTTAATTTCTTTTATGCTTGCAAACATTTCCTTTTATCACAATTTTTTGTTCTTCAAACTAAGCATCCGTGCCTCATTTTGTGTCTTAGAATTGTTATTCTCCGTTGTTCACTTAAATTAAAAACAACATTAAAGAGTCATAATGGGAAAAAAAAAGAAAAAAAATACATTTCGAATGTACTACGTGGATTTCATTACGGTCTCCAAATTATTCCATATAAATTCAACATGAAATGACGCCGTCCTCTTGCCGTCCTCGCGCCGTCCCCTCGCCGATTCTTGTCAGCTTTTCCTTCGCCGACGTCGCGCCGTCCTCTCGCCGTCCTCGCGCCGTCCCCTCGCCGATTCTTGTCAGCTTTTCCTTCGCCGACGTCGCGCCGTCCTCTCGCCGTCCTCGCGCCGTCCTCTCGCCGTCCTCGCGCCGCCTTGCGAACTACCGGCGATTCGCCGATTTTTACGGCAGTCGCGCCGTCCCCTTGCCGAAAATTCCCTGAGTGAAGAGCGGTGACGTCATGATCATTGCGTCATCTGTTACTTAATCTGGGCCGTAATTCCTTTAATCTTATCTGTCAACAAGCCTGCTGCGCAGTCCTGCGCGGCTGCTGACGCAGCCTATTGGCGACTTCGTCGCCACATTCTATTTTTTTACGTTCCACTCTTCCTGATTCATTTATACGCACACTGTTTTGGGAAGATTTCTGTCCTCTGTGGCTCAGTCGGTAGTGCGCTTGAATACAAATCCTAGGGTCACGGGTTCGTGTTTTGTCCACTGCATTTTCTTGCAAAAAGGCAAGTGCGGACGCGCACAGACATCCCGATCTGGGTTTTTATATATAAGAAAGATATTCAAATTAGTCTGTTCTTGTTTGATTGATAGGTGTAATTGTCAACAAAAAGTGGTGCATACGTGAGAACGGGCGGCAGGCACGGAGAAGACAAAAATGTGGATTCACTTGAATCCCTTACGCAGGTTTTCCCCTCGAAATTCTTACAATTTCGATATATAAACAATCAGAGATTTTTTCCCGACACCAGAGCAATGCACTTCCAGCATACTCTCTGCTTACCATTAACTTTTACCTGTACTGTTCCCGTCGATAACTGAAATGTTTTGGCCAAATTTTGATAAACTACTACGCAAAATAGTACGAGGATAAAAATATAACTTTAAAGCGACGATAGGCCTATCTTCCTGTGTCATTTTGTTTACCTTTCTGCCCAACTCTATTTCTCCGATAGAGTCCCTTTACTTACCAACCTAATCCCTGGGCTCGGTCCTGGGTATAGGTTCTCTGATGGCGTTCCGAACACAACGGTCCAACCGTCCAAATTGATGACGGAGAGACAGGTTTATGAAGCGGCTCGTCTTTACCTGTACATTAATGTCTGTGCGACCGCACTTATGCTACCAAATTTCGTTTTGACTACTTTTAGGTGGAAGTCACGAACAATATTTATTGTTCCCTAAAAGATCCGACAATACACCTTAACTTTCAGCCTTTCACTGTCGAGGAGTGTCTCAGAGAGACATCCTCTCAAGGTGGGACCTCCATGTTATACGGTTCATTTTAGTGAATATATAATAATAGAGTAATATTGAATATACAGTAAATATAGAAGATTCATTCGGAGAGAACGATCTCTTCGAGCCCCGTCCACCAGACTGACGAAGGTCTCGAGCGCGGCTCGCCTGACGGGTTGGGGTCAGTGGGCGGAGACCGGTTCCAATAGACATAGAATGTCTATTGTCCCACGGTACCCGTTACAAATGGAAGTAAAAAATTTTAGAATGTTTTTAAAACAAAGTTCATCAAAATTGGTCAATAATTACTTGTACGCTTAGGGAGCGCAAAGGGGTGGGCGGAGTCGGACGATTTTTCTCCCCAGTTCGCGCGCGCATGTTTACAGGCCTGTAAGGAGGCCCCGGATTGAAGTATGATACTCAAAACTATCTGTTTAGATGTAATCGGCCATGCTGAATCTAATGAACAAGTTGGTTCAACATGAAAATGCATAGTTTTCTCAGAAAAAGGAGAAAACAAAAATGTAGCTCACTTTTTTGACCCGTGTGGTCGATTTTACCGGGGCACGCGGCTAATTTTGAGTATACAGATAGTTTAAGATGTGGGGAATTCATTTCTGAAATCAGTTTCTGTCCTGCTAGTTTCCGATTTTTTTTAAAGCTTGTCAAACTTCAGGGAAAAATTCTGGAAAAATTTCAGCGACGACCCTAATTTTTTATTTGTGGAATACAAAGATAAACCCTCTTAGAGCTCAAATACAAAAATTTAGAACACTTGACCCACTTGGAGCAATTTTATGTACATTTGAATGAAGCATGTTCGCCCAAAGCTTCAGTTTTTTGAGGATTTGGAGGTCGCAAATATGGAGCACGCGGCTAATTTTTCATATACAGATTCAGCGTAAAATTTGCTACAAAACCATGTAAAAATTAATATTGTGGCTAGTTTCCGATTTTTTTTTCGTGCCGATTTCTGTGCGAAAAATACCTTTTTCCGTTGAAAATGCTGATCGCGCAAGCAGCTGTGGAGGATACAGTCTCACCGCCTCTCTCCTTTTCGCGTTGTCTCTCGCTCACTCTCGCTGTCTCGGCGTCTCTTTTCTCGCGTCTCGATTGCACGCCTCATGCAAATCTTGGAAGAAAACAGTGCTACTTTGGAACGGCATAACTCGAGAATTACCGAATATTTTTTGAAAAAAATTTGACAGCGTACTCATATTGAGCCAAGAAACACATTCCAGCATTAAGCTTTCGGTAATCTTGAGTTTTGGATAACTCGTTGCGGTCCCTATGTACGCTGTCAATTTTTTGTTTTTCTTCCTTTTTTGCCGACATTTTTTAGCCATAGTTTTGAATTTCTGTGTTGAAATCTTTTTTTCGAGTCTAGGATAGTTTTCGAATACGGGATTCGACAAAATTTCTAATTTTCAGAAACGTTTTGGCACTTCAATCAACAATGAACAAGAAAAAAATTGAATTTGTATGTGATTTTAGCGAGTTACATAAGAAAAATAATTGATATATCAGTTTTCAAGTTAAGCTAAAAAAACGAATGGGATAAAGTACTCGTCGCACAATTTTCGTAAGTTTTGCATTGCAATTGTAAAATTATGGTTTCTCGCCAAACCAAAGGCTGGTTTTCGTTGAATGGCACGTAAAACTGTAAATTTCAGACAAAATAAATATTAATTGAAAGGAAAAAATAGAAAATATGAATTTTCGGATAAAAAAATGCCTGCGAAAATAGAAGAACAACTAAAAATCGATAGAGTGCACGGAAGAATCGACCAATTTTCGAAAAATTTGATTTAAAAACACTCTAAAAAAAATTTGCTATCTTTTAACAGAGAGATTTTTCCAAAAATGAAACGAGAAGATACTTTAAAATGCATTTAATGCTCTGAAAAACATATTTTCAAAAAAAGTGAGCGAGAGAGTGTGCCGAGATACAAGACGCAGACGCGCTGCACGCGCGCTCTATTGACCAATTTCTCGGGTTTTTGAAGCGAGTCTCCCAATGCAAGGTGCAGTGCGAGGCCCCTCATGAAAATACAATTCGCAATTACTTACTTACTTGTGATACTTGTGAGGTTCGACCTCAGTTTCCATCCTGGATACTGCGAACCAAGCTGCGCCAAGTTGCACGATCCCTTCCGACAGTGGACCATGCTCGTTTTGCCTCGAGTATGCCAATTCTTCGGCGGCCGTGCCCGAGGTTGCCCCTGAGGGCCTCATTGTGGATGAAGATTTTGATCGAATCCGTGATGTCGTCGGCCCATCTTTTCGGAGGACGACCGCGTGGTCGTGCTGATCCCCTAGGATCCCATTCTGATGCTATCTTCGCCCATCTGTCGTATTTCATGCGTGATACGTGCCCTGCCCACTTCAGTTTTCTTCGTAAGACTTGCTTATCCATGTCTGGTGGGTCGCATCCGGCAATTTCGAACATGTTGCTAACCGCTCTCTGTAGCTTCTTCGTGTCTGACTCCTTGGAAGTCCATGTCTCGCATCCATAAGTCATCGCAGGGATGACAGTGGTTGTAAGTAATCTATTCTTTATCTTCTGAGGAGATTGTAAAACTTCTCTTCGAAAGGCGTTGAAAGCAGCCCATCCCGCGCGAATCCTTCTAGCGACTTCAGCAGTGAGAGATCCGTCGTCAGCAAACGTTCTTCCGAGGTATTTGACGTTTTGGGAGATTTCAATTCTCGTGTTCAGAATATTGATGTCCGATCTTGTGACGTACTTATTCATCAATATTTGCGTCTTGGACGGGTTTATATTGAGGCCGTACTTGGGACATCCCATTGCAATCCGATTTGCTCTATCTTCTGCCTCTTTCACAGAGTTCGCGAATAAAACAACGTCGTCTGCGAATTCCAAACGGTGAATTGATTCTCCATTGATGTCGATTCCGGTCTTATTATCTTCACAAGGTTCTGGGTCTAGCTCATCCAAGATCGCCTGAAGAGCCAGCGCGAAGAGTAGTGGTGACGACGAATCTCCTTGACGTACTCCTCTTCTGATCTTGAACTTCATCTTCTTGTTCAGAACGTTCAGCTCTCCAATCGCCGAAGAGTTTGAGTTGTTTAAGGCCCGAATCACGTTTCTTCAGATTTGAAGATTGTTCAGGACTTCGGATATCTTCGTCCAATTAATGTTGTCGAAAGCACATGTGAAATCCAGGAAAACCGCTACGAGCGGAATCTTGAATTCGGTGCACTTTTCCCACATCTGCGCGACGACTTGAATGTTGTCTGCGCATCCTCTTCCACGTCTGAATCCTGCTTGTGATTCTTCAAGGTAATCCTCGCTTTTGGCGGTGATCCTTCTCGTAAGGATTTTTGTGAAGAGTTTTGAGACGATTGAAGACAATGCAACCGGACGATAATCTTTCACCTTCTTCGGTTTCGTGGTCTTGGGAAGGAGAGAAATCTTCACCGTCTTCCAGTCTTCCGGTGTTCTCCCGTTCGTGAGGACTTGATTCAGTGCGGCTGTGAGATGAGGAGCTATGCTCTCACATCCCAGCTTTAATTGTAACATTGTGATCTGATCCGGTCCTGGCGAAATGTTCGTCTTTGAGGTGACTATTGCGTGTTCGACCTCATGTTGGAGAATTTCCGGCTCATCTGGATGGGTGTATCTGGATCGTGGCTCTCGCGTCGTCGCTGCGTACAAATTGGAGAAGTGAGTGAGAACTAGCTTCCTGATCTCGGGGCGATTGTATGTCGTTGATCCATCCGGCCGTTCTAAATTCGTGAACGGGGAGGACTTGAGTGTCAGTGCTCGCTCCGTTTTCTTCAAGCTTCTTCCTTTCACCGCGGCTTCGAGACTTTTAACTTCTCGCCATTTGTCCAAATCATTTTCCAAAGATCTTCGAACTTCGTTGTTGATTTTCGCTAGATCCGCGTTCTTCGTCTGTCCGGCGTGTATCATCTGGAAGCGGGACAGCATCATTTTCTTCGTTGCTTCGGAAATCCTGCTGAGTTGATGAGTTGCATGCGTAGCTGTGCTGGCAGCGCTCCTTATCGACTCCGTGAGTTCTTCATAGCATGTTGGTGGATTTTCCGTGAGCATTTCGGTGATGGTGTTCTTGAATCTGACGGGGTCCCATGATCTTTCGCCTCCAGCCCGCTTGATCTTTGCGAACTTCCTCGACTTTTCCTTCTTCGCGGTTGAGCGAAATCTCGCGCGCAAAATACGGTGGTCACTGCAGTTGAGATAATCACAGTATACTTCGCAGTCTACTGCAATTTCTCGCCTGTTCGTGAGAATGAAGTCGATTTCGTTCTTCGTTTTGCCGTTCGGACTGATCCATGACCACTTCCGGTTGGGTCGCTTGGGGTAGGTCGTGTTGAGTATTGAAACTCTGCTGGAGAACGCGAAGTTCACCAGCCGATCCCCGTTATCACTTCTTTGACCAGTTCCGTGTCCACCCACATATGGAAGGTCGTCCGAAGAGCATCCTACAACGGCGTTGAAGTCTCCGCAGATGATGATCGACGAATCCCACTTCGATAGCCGTGTGTATACTTTCTTCAGATCCTTGTAGAACTTATCCGACTGGGTCTCCTTGGCAGCCGAGGTGGGTGCATAGACATTGATGACGTGGAGATGAGATCCATGAAAATCGAACGTCGCCGTAATAATACGGTCCGACTCTCTCTTCGTTTCCACAAGACATTCGAGCCAATCTTTGTGAATCCAAAAGGCAAGTCCGCTTTCGCGAGTTTCTCGTCTCTTGCAGATCAGTTTGGCTCCGCTTGCCATGATCCATTCGCCTTCATTTCTCTTCGTCTCTTGTAGGGCAATCACCTTGCAGCCGCTGTTGACAGCTAGCAAGTCGAATGCCTCGGCCTTGGATTGATCGGATATTGATCTGACGTTGAGAGAGCCAATGTGGAAGTCGTTGCCTTTCCGTCTGTTCTTGGGGCCGTATGACGCTTTATTAATCTCCGTATCCGTGGTGCTCCTTCCAAACATTTTCTTCCGACCAAGACAACTCGGCGAGCACCGTGGCCGAGCTGGTGAATTCCTAGACGGGTCCTTTTTATTCTTTTGATTCAGCTTTTTAGTAAGTTTCGGTTTGTACTTCAGCAGGCTTACTAGGCCGGCGTGAAGCCCCTTCTTCACGAGTATCGGACACTACCGTGGCGAAGAGTGGATTTTGGCTACTGTGCCTAACAGTGGTGTCCAATTTCCCCTGTCGTAGGAGCACAGCATTGCCCAGTTTGCACCGCGAGGAGGTATCCAACAAGCAAACCATTTTGAACGAAGGCAAAACTATCACGGCCAAGTACTACTCTGCCCAACTGCAAAAAGACAGGGTCCAGCTCAATCTCTCCCCGCTCAAAGGTCACAGAGTTCACTACCTCCACGATAACGCAAAACCACATGTGGCGAAAACAACAAAGTAAGTGCTGGAAACTTTCAGCTGGACAGTTCTCGCTCACCCAACGTACAGCCCAGACCTTGCCCTTACTGATTATCATTTGTTCTTGGACATGCAACGATTCCTTGAAGGAACTGATTTCAAAACAAAAACCGAGGTCGAAAACTGGCTTGTGTCATAATTTGCATCAAAAAAGCCAGAGTTTTGGAGAACAGATGGCAGACTGATGTCGATAAGTAAGGCAAAAACTATTGATGATTTGATTTCACCTTCTTTGAATAACAAATTTTTCAAAACATAACAAAAACTTTCTTGCCAACCTAATATTTTAAACTCGCGTATATAGGTTTGTCAATGCAGAAGCGGGAGGGAGTAAACGCGCCCGAACCAAAACCAAAATCGTGAAAATTACGAAATCCTATTCAAAATGATTCGCGCGGTTTATTATTTTTTGAGCCTCTTTTGGATGCGAACTAATATGTAGTAGAAAAAGTGTCAAATAACTAATGGTAGCTCAAATTTACTTCTTCCCGCCGAAAAGGCGCGCCGCACAGGTGCTACCTCGGAATAGAACTGGAGCAAAATGGAACTGCAGCGAAATAGAGCTCTATTCGCAATAGAACCGTTTGGAATAGAACTGTTCGGTAAAGAACAGTAGCAAAAGAAAACTGTTTTGACATAAAACTGTAGCGTTTTGGAACTAAATTAGCAATGGAGCGAGATTACATTGCTTGGCCGTCAAGGTGGGCCGAGAAAAAAATGATTAAAAGAAATGATCTTCAAAAAACAACAAAACAAACAATTTTTAGTGTATAACTCAAATATAAAACTGCTGAAAAAAGCACTCGCTTTAGAAATGCCAATTTTTGAATAAACAAGCAATGCAATCGCGCTCCATTGCTAATTTAGTTCCAAAACGCTACAGTTTTATTCCGAAACAGATATATTCCAAAGCAGTTTTATTCCGATCAGTTTTATTTCGTTACAGTTCAATTTTGCTACATTCTATTCAGAAGCAGGTCCGATTTCGCTACAGTTCTATTTTGAGGTAGCACCGGCGCACATGCATATTGAAATTGAGCAGTGGAACTTTGTGTGCATTAGATAAATAGTACTTTGTCAGATTTCTCATTGAATTCAGTTTGAAAAGGCGTGGAAAAAAAAATGTTTGCGTGAACTGTACTGTGGCTAAAAAATGAAGTGAGTAACAATTGGTCACGCATATTCAATTTTGACATTCTGGGCTCAATTTTTCCATGTTCTTGATCAACAAAGCTTTTAATTTTTTACGTGATCTGAGCTGACCTTGCTGACTGATTTCATCAAATGGGGTGTTATTGCAAAACCAGTCAATTCACTTAAAAAAAATATTCTGTTGCACACTCATCGCTGGCGTATAACAGAGAAGTTTAATTATTGTTTGTTTTAGTTTTTAAAGTGAGTATTTCAGTTAAACGTTATCCGCCCAATCAATCGTCACGTGGAAAAAGCAAGATTCACCAAGTTTACGATAAAAAGTAAGTGTTTTATACGGACCAGTGATGCACGGAAAACACAATTTAAAAATGCGGAAAGCGGAAACGGAAAGAAA
Organism: Caenorhabditis japonica; assembly: GCA_963572235.1. Lineage (NCBI taxonomy): Eukaryota > Metazoa > Nematoda > Chromadorea > Rhabditida > Rhabditidae > Caenorhabditis > Caenorhabditis japonica. The sequence goes on from OY754342.1 coordinate 6,738,755, forward strand.
AAAAAATTCCCGCGGAAAACAGAAAAGGAAACGGAAACGGAGGTTTATAACGATTTTGAAAAACAAGTCTCCATATTATTAGGCTGGCAAAAAAGTTTTTTCCGAAAAATTTCGCAATTTTATTTTTTTATCAATTTTATTTCCTAGCATGATCAATCAACAATATATTGACCATTATTAGTCACAACTGTGAGCCATTGCTCGGGGAGGTCGTCGATGCCCTTCTTCCAGAACGCGGCGGACTGCGAGTCGAAGAAGTCGAACACTGCCATTTTGAGGTCTTCGTACTTCGCGAAACGCTTCTTTTTCAGGAACAGCTTGAGCGGTCGGAGGAGGTGATAATCAGAAGGCGCGATGTCCGGTGAGTACGGTAGATGCGGAACAGTTTCCCAGTTCAGCTCCTTTAGTTTTGCCTGAGTGGCCTTGGCAACATGTGGGCGCGCGTTGTCATGTAAAAGGTGGACAGCGGAGCGACTCGTAGTACAGCATGCCCTTTGCGTCCCAGACGCAGGAAAGCAAATATTTCTTCTCATGGAGATTGGCCTTTGGCTGGACTGTCGGCTCTTCCCCACGAGGAATCCAGACAGCGCGCTGGGTGTCGTTATTGTAGAGTACCTACCTCTCAACCTTTTTAACAAAGTCAACCAGAAACTCTTTTCTTTGTGGAGTGAAAAGAAGAGACTGACAGGCCGTCACACAAGCCTGCATCTGGTAGGGAGAGAGAGAGAGCTTGGGGTACCCATCTCGCCAACACTCGTCGGTTACTGAGATCGTGAAGATGATTGCTGATGATTCAGTGACTGCAGCCAAACATGGTCTCCAGCTCTCGCGTAGTTACATCTGGCATCTCCTTCACGACGTCGCGTAGCAAGTCGTTGTTCAGGGCGGTAGGTCTGCCACAGCGGTCCTTGTCTTTGAAACATTTTTCTCCCGATTGAAAACGAGCGAACCAATTAGGAACGGTGCGATCGGTGACGGTGGTCTCGCCAAAGACTTTGCCAATCTTAGTGACCGTCTCAGCCGCCGGAGTGCCACAGCTCCACTCGTAGAAGATGATCAGTCGAAGTTGAGGTCGAGAGAGATCGTTCATGGCTGCTCGAACAGGAAAAACGCGCGTCATATATAGGTATAGGGGAGAAGTTTTTAGAAGGTTCTATTCAATAATACAACAGTCTAGTGCCCTAAGCTCCAGAACTTTCTTTGGCGCGAACTTCAAAATTTTCGGAAAAAAAAGCTTTTGCCAGCCTAATACTTATGACGCGCACTGTATTAGGGGTGGCATTATATTGTTCAAAGTAGTGTTCAAAGTGGCATTATATTAGAAAGTGCATTCTAAAAGGGGTGGCTACTCAATAGAGTTTTTACGGCATTCATTATTCAGTTATCTTTTTCTTCAAAGAGATGTCCGGATTCCTTTTCAATAACAAACGAAAGTACGACAAGTTTAAAGACAAATACGTTTATTTTTTGTATTCAACCCGGAATTGGGCCGAAATACTCAAAATAAATAATAAGAAAGGAAATAAAAAGGAAAGACACCAGAAGAAGATACAACACCAAAAACCCAACTCCAGAAACAAGAACTGAATGGCCGAAATGGGCCGCTCAAAAAAAATAATATCCACGTAGCACTAAACGCGTGAAACCGACGTGACCTTAATCTTATTTTATTTGTGGCGCTTACAGGGAATGATCCAAATTTAACTTGGCGTTTCGAAATGAAACCTATGTAGGGTGAAAGAGCACTTCATGGGGAGCTCAAATCACTTTTCAATTTTTGCAATAAACCATTCGGAGCCGAGCAAATGAGCTCCAAAGTTTTAATTTTCACGTGCGAATTTATCACCGCAGTTGAGAGTCCTTTTCAACAATGGCCGGGTGGCCGAGTGGTTGGTGCAAGAAAATAGTAAATGAAGGATGCGGGTTCAATCCCCCACGCTAAAAATTTTTTGTATTTTGTTTTTTGCGTTCACTTTTCCAGGTCCTAGAACTTTTTTTTAAACCATATTTTTTCGCATTGCCAACCTCTTTTCAACGTATGGTGACGATTGTATGTTTGTGTTTTGTTTTGTTTTTATCTCGTTTTAACTGGAGATGACACTTCATGTGGCAAGTGTTTTATCGTTATTATCAAAGAAGTTTTTGATTTCGAAGTCGGATTTCCTCCACCTATTTCCCGACAAAAAACAAATCTCTTGAAAAAAAAAGCGTGCTAAATGGACCCAAGCTCACCGTTCTTTACACCTTCGGAGTTCCGTTTTGGACAAGTTGGCGCAGATGATTGCTTCCAGAAGAGATGTACCGATAATGCGTTCATCAAGTGTGCGAGATGCACCAACAATATTTGTTTTTCCCATTTCATAATTGTTGATTAGCATTATTGTCCTTATTTGTGAACTATTACTACGTATTAAACACAAAAAATTGAAAAAAAAAATTGGTCAAAAAATTTCTAGGGCCTGGAAAAGTGAACGCAAAAAACAAATTATAAAATTTTTTAGCGCGAGGGATTGAACCCGCATCCTCCATTTACTATTCTCTTACAGCAACCACGCTTTAAAAAATTTTTTCTGTGGTATTGTGTTTTCAATCGACTTGCAACATGAGAACGCGAGACTCCGCCCACTTATTTGTGCGCGACCACGCGAACACAGTGATATTTGAAGAGACGCAGACAGGTAGCGCACAAATAAGTGGGCGGAGTCTCGCGTTCTCATGTCGCAAGTCGATTGAAAACACAATAACTAGAAGAGTTTATAAAAATAACCAAAAAATAAAAACTTGGGTTCATCGCTTAAAATTGTCTGTGATTTTTTGTTGAAGTTTAGCCAGGTATAACACAAATGTGCGCAGTTAAAATTAAATTCTGTTTGAAAATTTGAACTCTCTGTGTTATGGCGCGGCCAGAATTTCACAATAAGATGACAGAAAAACTCATGTAAATACATCCATTACTTACGTATTTTGTCCTGCTTTTCAATTTTTCTCTACGCTCCACTGTTTTTCGAGTGCCCAAGAAATCACAGGCTGATTGGTGGTGCGATCCATTAGGCTGCAAACACTTCAAATTGAATTTAAAAAAATTTTGCAACTCATAAAAAAGCCAAAAATAAATAAATAAAAATAAAATAACAACGCAATAAAAATCCACACGAAACATTTCGAAATTCGTGACGCGAATGGCGCCATGAAATTTTATTGACGCATCTCGTGCAATCAATTTTACAAATCTTAGCAGATCTTGCAAGACCGGTAAATTTTCTGTACAGATTCGAGATTTCCAAAGTTTTTCGAATCTGTCAAGACCCCTTTATAGTTTGTAAACTTCTATATAAGATTTGTATTTCCTAACAAGATCTGAATTTTCTGGACAAGTTCTAAAATTTCCTATTCAGATTTGGATTTCCTATTATAGTAAGAAATGAGTTGCCTGAGTTCGGACTTTTCGAATTTTAGGTAGAAAATTTTAGTTTCGTATTATATATTTTGCAAAATTTTCGAATTTTTAGGTAGAAAAATTTTTTAGTTTCGTTTTAGAAATATCGAACCTGAAAATATTTATGTTTTGCTGACCGTGTCAGCGCCCCGTTTCGATGCACCATGTGCGGGTGGCTCGAAAAAAAGGCACGGTCGATTGCACCATGTCCGGGGATAGGTTGCAGGGAGGATGGAGCTCCCCTATCCCGCGATAGACTAGTTCTCGTGAATGTGTGTGTGTGTGTGTGTGTGTGTGTGTGTGTGTATGTGTACGAATTTAAAACGGTTACGCGGAGAACAGTTTTATTAAGACTGGGGAAGAAAAAGGCTGGGAGCCTCAAAAAACTTCCCTCCCTCCGAAAGAGTGAGCCGCATCGGAGGCGGACTCACGAGGGAATCTCTTACAATTAAAAAATGTAAGCAGGTTAATAAAATATAAGGTACAAGAAGATATAAAAAAAAAGGGTTAAGGAAAAAACGGTTTTCGTCGGAAACGAGCGTGGCGAGTCAAAACAAAACGGATTCCTACCGCGCGTCGTAGGGTGTGTGTGTGCCGCAGGCGGTCGAGCAGTAAGTAAAAAATGAAAGTAAATCTAAAAAATATGTCGCCAATCATCTTCTCGTGGGCCCCACACAGGAGCCCTTATCGCTATTTATGAGGTCGACGACCTGTCCCCTGCTGACATTTTCGACTCGACTGACTCTCGCCGCCGCCGCTCCCGTCGCGGTCGCCACCGTAGTTAGAGACGCAGGCAAGGTCTCGCCGCAAGGCGACCTGTCTGCGTCTCTGCGTGGGTGTCCGTGTATGCTGCTCTCTCTTGTTGCAGTGAGGTAGCGCCCCCGCGCAAGTTCGTTTGTAGTGGAGCGGTGAGCGCGAAAGTCTTTTAGTTTCGAATGAATTAATTTTCGCGCCATATTTTTGTAATATATTTTTATGGACAGAATTTTTGTATGTTTTTTTTAGTAACAAAAACCAATATTTTATGTTGGATTTATGTCTTTTTTGGTGAGAGAAAAGTCGTGGGCTACGCCTTTAGGCTAGTTCCGCGACAACTGACACTCAGTAAAACTGAAACTTTCCGCCGTATATCGGAAACGGAACAGTTGGCACTGATCAAGTGAAAGAAAAAGTGATTTCCAAGTTTTACCCGGGAACTCAACAATTTCAATAATGATTCAAAAAATAATTGCACTTTTGCTCAGATCTTTCTTCGCAAAAGGCATTTGTTTTTCTCCAGAGCGAGAAATCCCAAAGTTCCACAAAAACAACGTGTTCTTGCGAATTCTGGTTCAAAACGGCTTCGGCCCCCAAGTCGCACCCCGATCGAATTGTCGAGTTTTACCCTGACAATCCGATGGAACACGGAAAAAGTAAAAGAAAAAAGAAAAGAAAAAGAAGCAAAAACGAAAAAACACAGTTTCGAGACAATAACCACCTAAACATTTGTCATCAAATAACAGAGACCAAAATGTGATATACCGCGGCATGCCGTGGGAGTGAAAATGAAAGAAATTCTCTGGAAATGGGGGCATCGCTGCATCAAGATTCGCATTTGCAACCTTGCAGGGTGTATTCGGGAGCATTTGCTCAATGACTTTAAAGAGTAATTCGGGATTTTTACTATTACTAATAAAATTTTTCTGTGTGTCTGTCTGTCTGTGTATGGGTATGTTCGCGGTGCTGGCGCAGTCCCCAGAAGTCCGTGGAAAGCCAAAAGTGGAAATCTGAGTCTCCTGAATGCCGCGATGATGCCCGTCTTTTTCAAATTTTGATATCATTATTTTGAAGGGTACTTTACAGTTAGGCCCTTCAACATTATTTTTTTTTCTTCTACACGTTATGCATTTCTACAGTCGAAAAGATATCCGGCAGGAAACTCCAGGTCGTTTAAAATGTGACATCACACACTTGAGAACTTTCCAGCCGGCGCGATGTTCAAGTGGTTTGTAGTCTATGCTGGCGTGTTGTAGGTCGGAAGTTCGAGTTTTGCTGTGGTTTTTCTTTTTTGTTACGGAGTTTTTATTAGTTAGTGTCAATTTAGCCGACACAGTTAGATTCATGTACGTTTTTTCATATTTTTGAGCTATTTTTTGAAATGAAAATCACGAAGTACTAAATTCGATGGAGCGCGTTTGACCGCCGTGGCGGTTCGACAATAACTTAAAGAGCAAAATAAATATTGCTTTCAGAGTTGTTATATTTAATGGATTCGTGACTGAATGACATTTCACGTGAAACTAGGAGACAAAAATCTCAAAACAAAACAAAAAAAAACAAAATTTTCTCCGGTTGTTTCTTCTTTTTTTTTTTGAAAGCAAACAAGCCTGGCTGCATCAAAAGCTACTTTTGATTTCTTTTCATTTCTAAAAACGTTTTTTCTTCACTTTATTTTAAATTTATTTTTCATTCATTTCCTGCGTGTGCCCTGTGGCGCAGATGGTTAAGCACTTGCATTTCAAGCGAACGACGCAGGTTCGAGTTTTTATGTTGGTCTCGGGCGCTCAGTACGCTTCCGCCATGCAGTTTGGAAACAGACACACCAAGAAACTCAGTTACAGACCCAAACGGAAGTTTATATATAATGGGGTTATTCATGACAAGAAAAAAAGGAATTTTTCCGATTTTTTCCTTATTCAGGAGAGGAAAAAAATGGAAAAAAACCGTGGCCTCCAGGAGTTTTTTTCCGCTCGTTTCTTAGGCCACCGCGGCCCTCCGCAGCGGGACCCATCGCCTGAAGAAAATGCACGCGCCTTTAAACTCAACGAATTTCTTCGGGATTTTTTGCATAAAATTTCAATTTCATTCTGTTTTTCTCCATTTTTCCTCAAATTTTCCAATTTTTTGTTAAAATAACTACATTTTTTATCAATTTCCAATATTATGTGTGTAGTCTGCCAATTTTTCTCGTCAAAAACGCATTTTCGTGAATTTTCTGATTTCATTAAAATAATTATAACAACGTTTAATTCTTCTTTCTTTCAATCCTCTCAAGTTTTAGATTCTGTTGAACATATTCTCTTTTTGACATTCAATTTGTTTAACGCATTATAGTTTAGAATCATGGCGCAGAGCATCAAAGTGGAGTCTGCCGTCGTCAACATCAAATCTTCTTTGTTCTCCCGATCCGCTTTATCTCCTGACATTTCTGCACCTTCATCTAGCAACAATTACGGTTTTTATTAATTTGTATTTTCTGTTTGTAGAATTTTCCTCATTATTTGTTTTCTTTCTGTTAGTGTTTTCTTTTCTTTTTTTTTAAACATCCATTATTTAATTCATTTATTCATTGAAGGGCGTTTGTTTTTTTGTTACTTGAAAGCTTTTTTCTGAAAATATTTTTATGTACTAATAAAGGCACTTTGTGAAATGTATTCGCCCAACAACCGCATGTATCAACGAAAAAGAAGCGAAATCGTGAGAAAAAAAGTGCTATCAGTCCTATTGAATTTTTATTCAGATGATTTGTCTGTGTCATCTAAAAATTTAGCTCTTCAGTTAAGTTATAATTGTGTTCCAGTCCTGAAGACGATGACCTCGTTGCCCTTAAGCGCAACAGTTTCAACTTCTTCAAGGCGAAGGATACCAGTTTGTGGGAAAATGGCAACATCGGAGTAGGAATTAACAAAAAAAATTGGAAAGATTGAGGAAAAATGGAGAAAAACAGAATGAAATTGAAATTTTATGCAAAAAATCCCGAAGAAATTCGTTGAGTTTAAAGGCGCGTGCATTTTCTTCAGGCGATGGGTCCCCCTGCGGAGGGCCGCGGTGGCCTAAGAAACGAGCGGAAAAAAACTCCTGGAGGCCACGGTTTTTTTCCTCTCCTGAATAAGGAAAAAAACGGAAAAATTCCTTTTTTTCTTGTCATGAATAACCCCATAAGGATGATAAATAAATTAAATTAAATTTTTTTCGAATAAAAACGTGAATTCGAGTATCACATGCCAGGACTCGACTCGAAGCACGGTGTGTTAGAACCTACGTAAGGGCAAACGCGCTCTGTCGCATTTATCTGGCAAATATTCACTTGCTTGAGGATCATTTGCTATTTTGGATCATTTGCTATTTTGGATCATTTGCTATATTGGATCATTTGCTATATCTCATTTGCTGTATTTGTCTCATTTGCTATTTTTGTCTCATTTGCTATGGATTGGCTCATTAGCTATGGGTTGGATCATTTGCTATTTTGGATCATTTGCTATTTCTCACTTGTTTTACTTGTCTTATTGGCATTGCTAGCCCGAAATAGAGTGAAAACAAATTTCGGCAACTGGCCGATGACGACGCATACTCTTGCCGTCCGCTTGCCGATTTTGTAGATTTTTCCCTTCAATTCGAATTATTGTTATAATTTTATTGTAAAATTGTAAATTAAATATAATTAAAAATTGTAATGGGGTTATTCTCGGAACCAGCAAAAAATAGAAAAAAAAGCAAAAAATTCAGCCAAAATTCGGAGAATGTACCGATTGATCTGAAACTTTGGTAAATTATTTAAAAAGTAATTCCGGTCATTCCCTGAAAATTTCAGACCAAAATATCGATTTTGAAAAGTTTCAGAAAGAAAATTGATATTTTTTAAAATCAATATTTCGATCTGAAATTTTCAGGGAATGTCCGAAAGTATTTTTTAAATGATCTCTCAAAGTTTCAGACCCTCCGAATTTTCGCTGAATTTTTTGCTGGTTTGTTCTATCATTTGCTTTTTTTTGCTGGTTCCGAGAATAACCCCATAAGTACAATAGAAAAGTTTGAAAAAGAGAAAATTAAACAAAAGAAGAAATTAAAGAAAATGGCACGAGAAAAAATTGGAAAAGACTGCATTTCTAAAAAATGAAGAACAACCATTAGCTTCGTTTCGTTTCATCCGTTTTTGAATTGGCTTTTGGCTTGTCACGCTGAAAAATAAGTGTTTTATCTGATTTTTTGTTTTCCCCCTTTTAGTAAATTTTTGTAAATAACGGAAATCATTCATTATCTCGGTTAGGTAGGCCACTGCTTAATTTTTCGGAAATTTTCTTAAATGTCAAGCTATTTGTTCACAGAGGTGTTACTTAACAAGCCTGAGCTGGCGCCTATCGGCGACAAAAAAAAAACGTATGGACCTATTCATTTGAATTAAAATGAATTTTTATGTCACATTTATTCAATGCATTACAACATATTCATTAATTAATCTGAATTTTCTTGAACCATTGAGTTTCAGTTTTCCTGCAATTCGCGCCTAGTCATCCTGGTCAAATAAGTTGATCTATTAACAAATAATTTCATGCGCCTTTAAACAGTGTACAAGTTTACACAAAAATGATGACAATTGATGCATTTTTTGACCAGGATGGATAGGCGCGATTTGCAGAAAAACTCAAACTCAATGGTTCAGAAAAATTCAGATTAATTAATTAATATGTTGTAATGCATTGAATAAATGTGACATAAAAATTCATTTTAATTCAAATGAATAGGTCCATTAAACGTGAAAACCAATCGAACTTGACCATGACCTTTTAAAGTGAACAGACGGACATGTTGACTAGCGTAATATATATGAGAAAGATTTTATATGCTTTATTAGTTTTTTGTTTTTTCTAAAAATAGTTCAAATCGGTAAGTTTGTCACATTTATTCACAATCACTGCCAGTTTTGGGAACTAGAACGAGAACAAATTAGGCTATAACACGGCGTGCTGGAGACTACGTTTTTAAAATTATTTTTGGAAATGAAATTTCGCAGGTCATCTCTCTCAAAGCTCTGCGTCTCTAGTTTTACACGCACTCAGCAAAACTTGGCAGAATGTTACTATTGAGACGCAGAAAAATTCGACGGGGCGCGTTTGCCATTACGTAGGTTCTAGCACGCCGTGTATAACGGCAAGAAAATTATTAAAATAGATTTTTTTTTTTCCCGAATCTTTAAATTTTTTTTGCCAAAACTCAGCGAGAACCTCGTTGAATTCAAAGTTTTTTGTGTTCAAACAACGTAAAATTTTGGAATAACAACTAGACATCAGTAAGCACGGTGTGCTATTTTTGGAAATGAATTTTCGGAGGTCATCTCTTTCGCATTTAGCTAAACGTGACATAATGCCACTTGAGACGCAGAAAAATTCGACGGGGCGCGTTTGCCATTACGTAGGTTCTAGCACGCCGTGTATAACGGCAAGAAAATTATTAAAATAGATTTTTTTTTTCCCGAATCTTTAAATTTTTTTTGCCAAAACTCAGCGAGAACCTCGTTGAATTCAAAGTTTTTTGTGTTCAAACAACGTAAAATTTTGGAATAACAACTAGACATCAGTAAGCACGGTGTGCTATTTTTGGAAATGAATTTTCGGAGGTCATCTCTTTCGCATTTAGCTAAACGTGACATAATGCCACTTGAGACGCAGATAAATGCGACGGGCGCGTTTGCCATTACGTAGGTTCTAGCACGCCGTGTATAACGGCAAAAAATTATTAAAATAGATTTTTTTTTTCCCGAATCTTTAAATTTTTTTTGCCAAAACTCAGCGAGAACCTCGTTGAATTCAAAGTTTTTTGTGTTCAAACAACGTAAAATTTTGGAATAACAACTAGACATCAGTAAGCACGGTGTGCTATTTTTGGAAATGAATTTTCGGAGGTCATCTCTTTCGCATTTAGCTAAACGTGACATAATGCCACTTGAGACGCAGAAAAATTCGACGGGGCGCGTTTGCCATTACGTAGGTTCTAGCACGCCGTGTATAACGGCAAGAAAATTATTAAAATAGATTTTTTTTTCCCGAATCTTTAAATTTTTTTTGCCAAAACTCAGCGAGAACCTCGTTGAATTCAAAGTTTTTGTGTTCAAACAACGTAAAATTTTGGAATAACAACTAGACATCAGTAAGCACGGTGTGCTATTTTTGGAAATGAATTTTCGGAGGTCATCTCTTAGCTAAACGTGACATAATGCCACTTGAGACGCAGATAAATGCGACAGGGCGCGTTTGCCGTTACGTAGGTTCTAACACGCCGTGAATCGTAATTTTTTGTACAAAAAGTGATAAATCACGGCGATTTCAAACAAATATTTTGATAATTTTTAATGATTTTTAAGATGTTTTGGTGTTATCTTGTTGTTGTAAAAAGGAATAAATAACTGACAAGGAGGAAATAAAGAATGTTTTCGTCATTCAATTTGGCGTGAAATGTCACTTACAGTCTGAAGATACACGAAATTCACAAAAAACTACGATTTTTCATGTATTTTCAGTTTTTTTTTGCAAAGAAATTTTTGAGTCGTTTTCAAAGTGTTGGTATTTTTCAGGCCACGTAACATTTTTGGATAGAATATATTTTTTTTAAACAATTTTTATTTGAAAAAACTCACTATCAATCCTTTTACTTGACAGTTGAAAAAACTCTTCTAAAACGTTCTCTTCGTGTTCGGAAATTGTTGCCATCGGAGTCTCGTCATCGTCCTCTGAGTGAACAATTTCTAAAAAAAAAAAGATTTTTTTTTAAATAAAACAATATGTACTCCATACGCACTTTTTTAATGAGAATTTCCAAAATAGGGAGAAATTAACAGCAGGTGAACCAATCGCCCAAAATCCTCCAGGTAAATTGATTTTTGTTGCACCGCAGGTGTCAGACTACAATAAATATCAATTATAAGACCAAAATAGCGATTAAATGTTAAAAAAAAGAAGAAATCAGCCAAAAAGCAGCAGAAAGTATTAAACGAAAAGGATTTTTTAAAAAGCTGTGAAAAAAATGCGAAAATTTGGGAAACGCGCGAAAAAGTTAGGCCCGGCGTTGGCTGAGTATCCAACGTTAAAGCATTGGCAGCCAAATTGCCCAAAAAATATGTGCTTTGAATTAATTTTCTTGGTTTCCTATCGGGTTTCTGCTGTTTTTCTGCTAATTTCGTATTTTTTGTTAACATTTAATCGCTACATTGGTATTATAATAAATATTTATTGCAGTCTGACACCTGTGGTGCATCAAAAATCAATTTTGCTGAAGGATTTTGGGCGATTGGTTCACCTGCGGTGCATTTCTCCCAATACTGGCAATTCTCATTTGAAAAAACGTGGGTAAAGAGTACATATTGAATTATTTTGCAGTAAAATTTATTCAAAAAAATATATATTTTTTTAGAAATATTCCACTCAGAGGACGATGACGAGACTCCGATGGCAACAACTTCCAAATACGAAGAGAACGTTTTAGAAGAGTTTTGTCAACTGTCAAGTAAAAATATTGATAGTGAGTCTTTTCAAATAAAAACTGTTCAAAAAATATACCGTAAAAACTGTAATAGAACACCACCTTTAATAGAACACCGCCTGTAATACAACGCCACCCCCAACGTCACTTCGAAAAATAGAACGCCACCCTCTAATAGAACGCCACACTGTAATACACCGTCACTGTGAAAAACTTCGGCCTATAAACACGAACCGGTGTTCCAGTAATTTTTTGCAACGCGGATTACTGTAGCCAAAAGTACGGAAACACCGAGGTGTCCAATGAAAGATGAAGCTAACTGATTAAAGAGTACTACGGTATAGAACTCGCACATAAAAGAACTGCTACGGAATGTAACTGCGCGGAATAGAACCGGCTGAAATGGAGCTGTACTAAAAAAACCAGTGCACGAAATATAACTCAGAGACTCACAATGTACAAAAAAATTCTTTTTGGAATTGGTCGAGCGGTTCTGTGTCGGTACCGCTCAATTTCCGGCAATCCGTCCGAGTTCTATATTACTGCGTCGCGAAAACCTGTCAGAGCAGAGCGCGCGACGCTGCTGTGGCAAGGTGCGCGACGCTGCTGTGACTCTGCTGTGACTCGGCTGTGACCAACACTTTTCGCGGCGAAACCACAACGCTCCGCTCTGACTGCTTTTCGCGACGCAGTAATACCGTAGTAGGATGACAGTGACATGTCTCTTGAATTCGAATAGCAGTACAAATGCATATTGTGCATATTATCGCTCCATGACGGTCAAACGCGCTCCGTTGTGTTTAGTATTTTTGATTTTCATTTTGGTATCCAAATTACTTCATTTCACGTATAAATTCAACGTGAAATGAAATAATTTGGAATCCAAAATGAAAATCACAAAGTACTATAATCGGTGGAGCGCGATTCGCCGTCGTTGCGGGTCGACAATATTTACATTCGTTTTTTTTTTCTATTTTTCTATTTTTCTGTTGATTTTTGTTATTTTTGGTTGTAGAAAAATAAAATTTGATTTTTTTTTTCTAATAATGCAGCTCCGGAAAATACACCGCCACCCTCTAATAGAACGCCACCTCTAATACAACGCCACCCCTAGACCCACTCCGAAAAATAGACCGCCATGGCGGTATATTACAGTTTTTACGGTATATTCTATCCAAAAATGTTACGTGGCCTGAAAAATACCAACACTTTGAAAACGACTCAAAAACTTCTTTGCAAAAAAAAAAACTCAAAATACATGAAAAATTATAGTTTTTCTGTGAATTTCGTGCATATTCAGACTGTAAGTGACATTTCACGCCAAATTGAATGACAAAAAAATTCTTTATTTCCTCCTTGTCAGTTACTTATTCCTTTTTACAACAACAAGATAACAACAAAACATCTTAAAAATCGGCGTGTTAGAACCTACGAAACGACAAACGCGCCCTGTCGCATTTATCTGCGTCTCAAGTGGCATTATGTCACGTTTAGCTAAATGCGAAAGAGATGACCTCCGAAAATTCATTTCCAAAAATAGCACACCGTGCTTACTGATGTCTAGTTGTTATTCCAAAATTTTCCGTTATTTGAACACAAAAAAACTTTAAATTCAACGAGGTTCTCGCTGATTTATGGCAAAAAAAAAATTAAAGATTCGGGAAAAAAATCTATTTTAATAATTTTCTTGCCGTTTTAGCCTAATTTGTTCTCGTTCTAGTTCCCAAAACTGGCAGTGATTGTGAATAAATGTGACAAACTTACCGATTTGAACTATTTAAAAAAAAAAAAACAAAAAACTAATAAAGCATATAAAATCTTTCTCATATATATTACGCTAGTCAACATGTCCGTCTGTTCACTTTAAAAGGTCATGGTCAAGTTCAATTGGTTTTCACGTTTAAGTTTTTTTTTTTCTGTCGCCGATAGGCGCCAGCTCAGGCTTGTTAAGTAACACCTCTGTGAACAAATAGCTTGACATTTAAGAAAATTTCCGAAAAATTAAGCAGTGGCCTACCTAACTGAGATAATGAATGATTTCCGTTATTTACAAAAATTTACTAAAAGCGGAAAAACAAAAAATCAGATAAAACACTTATTTTTCAGCGTGACAAGCCAAAAGCCAATTCAAAAACGGATGAAACGAAACGAAGCTAATGGTTGTTCTTCATTTTTTAGAAATGCAGTCTTTTCCAATTTTTTCTCGTGCCATTTTCTTTAATTTCTTCTTTTGTATAATTTTCTCTTTTTCAAAATTTTCTATTGTACTTATGGGGTTATTCTCGGAACCAGCAAAAAAAAGCAAATGATAGAAAAAACCAGCAAAAAATTCAGCGAAAATTCAGAGGGTCTGAAACTTTGAGATATCATTTAAAAAATACTTTCGGACATTCCCTGAAAATTTCAGATCGAAATATTGATTTTAAAAAATATCAATTTTCTTTTTGAAACTTTTCAAAATCGATATTTTGGTCTGAAATTTTCAGGGAATGACCGGAATTACTTTTTAAATAATTTACCAAAGTTTCAGATCAATCGGTACATTCTCCGAATTTTGGCTGAATTTTTTGCTTTTTTTTCTATTTTTTGCTGGTTCCGAGAATAACCCCATTACAATTTTTAATTATATTTAATTTACAATTTTACAATAAAATTATAACAATAATTCGAATTGAAGGGACAAATCTACAAAATCGGCAAGCGGACGGCAAGGTTATGCGTCATCATCGGCCAGGTGCCGAAATTTGTTTTTACTCTATTTCGGGCTAGCAATGCCAATAAGACAAGTAAAACAAGTGAGAAATAGCAAATGATCCAAAATAGCAAATGATCCAACCCATAGCTAATGAGCCAATCCATAGCAAATGAGACAAAAATAGCAAATGAGAAATAGCAAATGAGACAAATATAGCAAATGAGATATAGCAAATGATCCAATATAGCAAATGATCCAAAATAGCAAATGATCCAAAATAGCAAATGGTAAAAATAGCAAATGATCCTCAAACAAGTGAGTATTTGCCCATTTATCTGCGTCTCGATAGTATCATTCTGCCAAGTTTAGATAAGTGAGTGCAAAGCTAGAGACGCAGAGACTTGAGAGACATGACATGCAAAATTTCATTTCCAAAAAAATTCTAAAAACGTAGACTTCAGCACGCCGTGCGAAGAGTTTTGTTGAGTTTGAAAACATCTGAATTCGGTAGTTTTTCTTTAGGTGTTCTTGAACAATTTTTTTTTCTGCACTGAATAGGTTCGTGACCAGGCTTGGTCGGAGTCGGAAAACGGAAATTCCGATTTTCCGTCTTTTTTCGGATAATTTTTCCGACGGGAAATTTCCCGAATTTATTTTTCGGAAAAATTACCCGTCGGAAAATGTTCCGAATTAATTATCCGGAAAATTTCCCCGTCGGTAAATTTTCCGAAAATTATCGGAAAATTGCAGTTATTTTAGGTGCCGCTTCTAAGTACCAAGAACTTCTCAAAACTGAATTTTTTGTTACTTTGTTGAATTTTTGGTTAATTTGTCGATTATCGTATTTTTGCAAAGAAATAAGATGAGCCAATTGTTAAGATTCTTTTTTCAGAAAATACAAAATTTAAAAAAAACCAGTTTTATTGTGTTTTCAATCGACTTGCGACATGAGAACGCGAGACACGGCATGCTAGCACCTACCTCAGTGCAAACGCGCCCCAATAACACTAAACGTTTGATGAAACACTGTGACCCGCGTGTTAAGAGAACATTTCCTCGTGGCGTTCCCAACGCTGCTGCTGTATCAAATGTTTTAAAAATATATGGGATATCTGCGAGAAAAAAACATGTTTTAATTTTTGTTTTCGCGGAAAGTGCGCAGCGAATTGAAGGCGCGAAAAAATCGAATTTCATAAAATGAGACTAAAACGTAGATGCCAGCATGCCGTGCGAGACTCCGCTCACTTTTTTGTGGGCGACCACGCCAACACAGTGATATTTGAAGAGACGCAGACAGGTAGCGCACAAATAAGTGGGCGGAGTCTCGCGTTCTCATGTCGCAAGTCGATTGAAAACACAATAGTATCGAAAATCGGAAAAAATCGGATAACCTATTTTCCGAAAAATAAAAT
The DNA here is from genome assembly GCA_963572235.1 of Caenorhabditis japonica. Lineage (NCBI taxonomy): Eukaryota > Metazoa > Nematoda > Chromadorea > Rhabditida > Rhabditidae > Caenorhabditis > Caenorhabditis japonica. Next base: position 6,754,533 of record OY754342.1, read on the forward strand.
CGGAAAAAAGTTCGGATATCCGATTTTCCGAAAATTGAAGTCGGAAAAAATTTCGGGTATCCGATTTTCCGGAAAATTATTTCGGAAAAAAATTTCCTTCTCCGATTTTCCGAAATGCATTTTCCGAACAAGCCTGTTCGTGACATAATTTTTTCGCAATCAATATACAAAAACGGGTTGACAGACACACAGAAAAAATTTAGTTTTTAATTGATTCAATTTCGTGGACTTACTCAATGTGTCCAATGAAATACAGTAAAACTCTTTAAAAAAACAGGGAGATCCTTAAGCTTACCCAGAAGGTTTTTGACGGCGATAGCCGTCAACAACCTTCTGGTAACAACTTATTTATTATCGTTGGTAATTTTAAAAACCCGTTGTTTCACAATTTGCCGAAAAATATTACTTCTTGGCGAGTGCGAATTTTTTGTAATATAGCGCAGCCGGTAGTGGTGACCGCCGACGTTCCAGAGGTCACAGGTTCGATTTCTGATCTCACCCCCGGGTTCACCCAGCCTCTAATTGGGTAGTAGAAAAATCTACAAAGATTACTCAGTCATTTCCCTAGCCAGGAACTGACTAAAATAATATCTGGCTCTGAACGGTACACCACCAGTCGTCCGCGTACGCAGAAAACCGTGATCCGCAGTACCTTCGGTACTTGAAGAACGGCTCGACTTTGTAGTCTTTGTTGTTGTTGTTGTTTCACAGTTTGCCGCAAAATATTAACGCTTGGCGAGTGCGAATTTTTTGTATTAAGAAACAACAAATGAATTTAATTTTTAAGTACAAAAATGAGAAAAAAATGAAGAAATTGTTAAAACAAACAGGAATTTCAAAAATATCCAAAAGATTTCCGAAAGTTCGTCAATGGTTGACGAAAAGGCAGGCGCGTCAGCAATATCCCTGATTCGGTTTCAATTCCACTCCTGGCTGATTAAGCCCAAAATCGGCCGTTGTTCGAGTTAAACTCCAAAACTAGCTGATTGAAATCCAAACGATTTACCAAAGTTTGAACGTCAATAGAATGATCGCGCGATTGAATTCTGTTCAGTGCAAACTCGTTTGTCCAAGAAACACAAACAAACACAGACTAATTTAAAACGTTCTATATATTTAAGAGATATTGTCGGCGCGCCTTTATTATATATATCTAAAAGAGATATTGTCGGTGGTCAAACACGCTCCGCTGAACTCAACGCTATGCGACTTTCATTTTTCCAAATTATTTAATGTCACGTTGAATTAAATAATTTGGAAACCAAAATGAAAATCGAATAGCGTTGAGTTAAGCGGAGCGCGTTTGAGTGTCGTGGCGGGTCGACAATAGGAAATATAAAGATGAAAAAATTGAGCTTGATTTACCAAGTTTAAGATTCCGGAAAAAAAGAGAAATACAATTTGAAAAAAAAAATAGAAGAAAAAAATAAAATGCATAAATACGCGCACAATATCCTCACGAAAAATCTTAAACTTTGGAAAAATTTTGTAATTTTGTAAATTTTGTAATATTTTTGTAATTTTAATGAAGATTTCTAGGAAAAATTGAACAATAATAAAAGGAACTTTAACGCAGAAAATAGGGACAATTTTTTTTCAAATAATATTCGTGAAAAAAACGCGGTAGTATCGGTGATGCGGTAGTAATGATTCAAATTTAAGGCTCCGGGACATTTCGCAGCCGGACGTTTCGCAGCCGAGACATTTCGCAGTCGGAAATTTCGCAGCTGAGACGTTTCGCAGCCGGACATTTTGCAGCTGAGACGTTTCGCAGCCGGTAAACACAATTACACTAATATACTCGGTATAAAACGCTGATAACTCGCTCCAATCGAACAAAGAATTTCGCATGCATTTGGAGAGAGGTTCAGAGAAATCAGAGCAAAACATCGGCCACGGCTCTCTTGATTTTCTGCACTCTCTCGTCGCAAACGCGGCCGCGTCCATCACTGTGCGAAGGGAGCGCGTTTGCAGCGCTCCGTACTGAGAATATCACTTCTCTCTCAGCGGTCGACTACACAATTGGTAAACATGTTATTGATAAACAAGCATGGTCAGAGAAAGGAGAGAGTGTGTATATAAGGAGGTGGCTGCGAAACGTCTCGGCTGCGAAATGTCCGGCTGCGAAACGTCCGGCTGCGAAATGTCCCGGAGCCAAATTTTAATGTTTACAAAAAAAATTGCAGACATGTTGTCGACAACTTGGAATCTTGACAACTTAAATGTAAATCCCAAAAAAGATGTAAATATTTCGAAGGATTTTGTTGTTGCCAGCTACAAAAAGTGCAAATTTGTTTCACATGCACTCCTGATCTTTGTAGTAGGAATCATTTTGGTTAGCCAAAATTTTACTGTTGATGATACGGATTTCATTGGACAAAACTATAAGCGAAATGAAAGCGTTAATAGTGTTCAAAGTGTTGAAAAGAATACTGCAAGACTAGCCCGGGTGATGAATGCTATTATTCTACAAAATGAATTTGGCAGAAAAGCAAGAATAATGAAAGAAGTGATGGCGGAAGTACTTGATGTTAAAAAACCGTTTGTAATTGATCCCATGGAAAAAACCAGTATTCGTGATGCTCTTAAGGATATGAAGATTATTAGTTTGTCAATTAATAAAACAAAAAATACAGTAAATAATGCCAAGAGTAACTTGCATGCACTTAAAATTCAAGATGATATAACTTTGCCAAAGTCACCAATCAGCCAAATTTTGTTCTCTGTTAATATTTCAAACTTTGATATAGGCGAGATGGTGCGTCTTGCTAAGCAAACAACCCAAGCTTTAAAAAACCTTTTAAATAGCCTGAAAACTCATGCAAGCTACAACTATACCAGATCTTGTTATTTTCAATTTAACACCGAAGTTAATTTGTACCGTTATTACATAAAACAGTTAAAATTCGATGATGATGTCAAAAAATATGCTGAATTTTTGAAAAGTATGAAATCGTTTATAATTGGCATTGATTACTACTTAAAATCGACTGACCAAATTCATTTAAAAAATCTCACCAAAAGTTTGAAAGTTCTAGCTCAACTTTCCAAAACTATTGAGCCATTTTTTAAACCAGATTATCTCAAACATGTCGAAAAAATTTTTAATAATTTATATAAACTGTTCAACACAACCGGTAAAGCTTCCGACAAAAAAATTCTAATAGGATTTCCCCGAGGAACAAAAGATATGGATTTACTTTTGAACGACTTGGACGACGACTGGCTGAAAAAAGTGTTAAATAAAGGAAAAACACTAGACCAGTTAAAACATCTTTTAGTACCAGTGTATAACTTAAAGTCACTAATAGCATTGGAGGAAAATAGTTGGGGAAAGCCCGCTAGAAACAATTATTCCAACTTTCTACAGCGTTCTTTAAAAATTATCAAACAAATGAAGTCCTGGAAGCCAAAGTCCGTTATAAATTGTTTGAAAATTGTAAACGACACTTTGATCAAGTTGAGACCAATTGCTAAATTAAACAATTCAATCTTAATCGACTTCAAACATTTTCTCAGTTTATCCGATATTTTCACTAATTTTACCATGGAGTTAAAAACACTCCCTACCATTACCCAACGTTTTGATTCTTATTATGATTGTCTTATGAAATTCTTATATGATTCTAAAGTAGGGGTTTCAAATGAATCACTTATAGTATTGAGAAACAGTATTCCTACCTGGAATTTTGATTTGTTTTATGAAGCAGTTGCCAAAGCGGAATTTCTCGAGAGACAAAAACAAATCATTGCACCATTGCTGAACAAATTTGTTGATTTTAAAAATACACTAACGGACGACATATTCATCAACATTTACAACATAGTTAAAATTCCAAAAGAGATACATTCGAAAATAAGTTTCATTGAAAAGTACATCAACTTTCTAAGTATAATTTTTCTTGAAGATATCGCAGAAATCGATAACATATCAAATCTCTTGTTTGCTGCTGATGACTGGAAGAAGTTAGAAAAACATGTTTACACAGAAATAAAACAAATTGAAGGATTTCACCGTCTGGAAAGTTTTCCATTTGCCCGCGAAATTACTTCTCAATTATCATTTTCCCAAAGAACTTTAGTTTTTTACAAAAGACTTGATCTGCGTCAAATCATTCAAAGATTATTGTTGACTACATCGGCACTCTCTTATAAAATTATGAGTTTGCCACCAGTTGAAAAAAAATTTTGTTCTGCGTGGGATAGTTTTTTCCCCCTCAACCTGTCATTGAATACTTTTCTGTCTGATATCGAAGCTTTGCCAGTGTTGTTTCCTCCGGAAAAAATGAGTTTGCAGTTCTTAGCAAATTCCATATCTGCACTGGATAGCGTCAATCTTCCAAATTTCAGTTTCTCTTTAATTCTGTCAACAATTGATAAACTTAAATCAACTTCCATAGGACGATCGCAAGAAGTACTGGATGTTGAGAAAGCTATTGAACATTTTGATGGTTTACACTTTGCAGCTATGCGTAAAAAAGGTTCACTACCTAAGTTGCTCAAGCAAGCTGACATCTTTTTCCAATCTTTTTTTACAATAAATTTGGCAACTAATACTTTTTGGTAACGGTTTTTCAAACTTAGGGAATTACTTTAAAAAATTTCAGGCAACCTTTAGTTCTTGTTGGCATCACTATGGTAGTTGTGCTTGTTTCAGTTTTGGCTGTGATTTTTTTGTGGATCCGAAACATCAAAATAGAATAGTTAATCGGTCAGGATGGAGAAAAAACAGATGTTCTAGACAAAAAACGAAAACTCGAATCATTGATTTCCTTTTCAAAACAGGTTACAACTGAAACATAAATTAATTTGTAAACTCCACAAAATTTTGAGAAACGAAACAAGTGTTTTGTGTTCAACATTTGCTTTCTGTTGTGTTTTTTAAAATTATTGTCTTTCTTTTATAATTATACAAGCCTGGCTTCATCAAAAGCTACTTCTGATTCCTTTTTTCATTTCTAAAATGTACAGTCGGCGAATGCATGATCGCCTGCGCTCTACGGAGACTCCTCCCTGTGCAACCGCGCCGCACTTGCAAAATTGGCGGTAATTCAAATTTGTGTTTTTTTTTGTGGTTGTTTTCAATGAAATTCAGTAATTTGTTTAGGTATTTCATATTTCTTTCTTTTAGATTATTAATTTTGCCAGCTTTTTTATTATTATTATTTGCAAAAAAGTATAAAATAGACAAAAAATAACGCAAGTAAACGAGAAACTCAGGTAACGAGTCAAACTTTGCTGGGCGACTTTCAAACTTTTTTAAACCTTTTGAAGAAAAAAGGGGAATTTTAAACTTTTCTGCTCAGCGTTTTTTTCTGAGGCAAGGGTGAGGTCGAAGCGTTTCTGAGGTCCCTGTGAGGGGTCAGCGAGTCCTTAGTTATTTTTCGCTTCGAGAGTCGGCTAAACAATGCGCAGATTTTAAATCGAATTGTCGTATGCAATAAACAATTTTTGTTCACTTATTCAATATTTTTCCCAGGAATTTCTACATTTATTTCAGTTTTTTTTTTACTATTTTTGTGAAATTATTGTCATTTTTATAATTCGAGATCAGGCTTTTTCGGAAATCTCCGAAAAGTCGGAAATTTCCGGTTCCGAGGCAGTTTCACTTCGGAAAAAATTCCGAGACAAAATGATTTCCGAATAAAATCCGGTTTTCGTCGTAAATAATTTTTGTTCCGTGTCGGAAAAACAGATTTTTCTGAATAAGTTTGGTACGAAAAATCGTTTTTTTTTTTTTGGAAAAATCCACCATGTCAGTGGCACAAATGCCCTATTTAAAACGAGAGTTTATGTACCTTTTCGTAATTTTTTTTTGTGGAGAATTTCTGATTTTTATGGACCTATTTAGGCTCTTTTCCGATCGGAAATCGGAACGAGAGTTTAAAATTTCGGAATTCCGATGGAAATCGGAAAAAAAACGAAAAATTCGAAATTCCGTTGGAACATCGGAAGAGAAAATAGCAAAATCGGAAATTTCCGACGGAACTCGGAAGAGAAATTTTCATTTCCGAGAAAGCCTGTTCTCGACTCACTGTCACTCACTGTGTCGCCTCCAAAGTGAAAAAAAATTCCTGAACTCAAGAGTTTTGCAGTCCAAAGTTCCGAAAAAATTTTCAGAAATAACAGACGCTCACAGTTGAAACCGGCGTTACCGTAGTTTCTTCGCTGCGAGACCTTCTATGTTTAAAGTTGAATTTTCCCGTATCAAAGAAAAAATTGAGCAAATGTGGGAAAATTCAAGTTCAAACATAGAAGGTCTCGCAGCGGAGCAACTACATCAACGCCGGTTTCAACTGTGCGCGCCTGTTATTTCTCGGAAATTTTTCGGAGCTTTGGAATGCAAAATTCATGATTTCAGGAATTTTTTGAACTTTGGGTGCGGCATTACCTTTGGACACGGCATTAAAAATACATTTTAATTGCAGAGACGTTTCACGTCATGCGAACTCGTGATATCTTTTTTTTTTCAAGGTAGTGTTTTAACAACCCGCGATGGGAACTGTGTGTAGGATGTGCCCCGAAGAATCTACTGGCGTACGTATCGGCTGAGGCGAGTTACATCATATTCAAGGACCGTCGTTGATGTATGTCTGATTCCGTGTTTCTAGCGTAGCATCGGTGAAAGCCGCCGAGAACTATCTAGTATTTTTTACAACAACACATATTATTTAGGTACGGCAACCGAAATGATCATCTCGTGCCTCAAATTCTAACGGCTTCCACTGTCCGGCTGCTTGGAAATAATGAGTCGACTGGGCTGAATATCGTCGCCAGTTACTGTAAAAGCAACTCAGAAAGGACAGAATTCAGTATGAGTGATGATTATCACAAGGGACGTTTTCGAAACGTTATCGTTTGCACAGGACAAGAGAAAGGTTATATACCATTGCTTTAGACAATCTCTACTAAATATCTAAATTTAGGGTACGAAAGCAGCTGGTCCGGGATTCGGCAACTCCAAATGTGGTTAGATGGCGCTCAACTTTCTTTTTATTCGTAAGCTATCTTGATTTTTCCAATGAGGTTATTCATAAATTGCCAAAAAAATAATCTTTTTCTTGCAATATATCAATTCGAAAATTGTTTAAACGGTTTTGGTCTTCGCCCATTCAAGATTGCTCCAGCCAAACGTTTTTTTTCTGAAACCGTTGCAAACAAGTAAAAACCATGCAAAAAATTGCAAAAGAATGGGGTTATTCAAGGGCAGCAAAAAAGCAAAACAAAAAAAAACTCATTTTTTGCTATTTTTGCTACACCTTGTATAACCCATAACTATTATTTTTTAAAAGTGTATTTATGAATAACCATATACGTTTTCATTTAATTTTTCTTACATTGACCTTCATTGTTATAGGATTATTCGTGAGAACAAAAATGCTGTTTTCTAATAAACGCTTTTTTGCATAAACATTTTCTCACGAATATGCCCTAATTTTCAACCCACATCTTTTCTATATGTATCACTTCTTTCATTTTTAATTGTATTATTTTTTTTTTTGAATAAATAAATGATAACGTGTGTAAAAGCGTGTTTTATAATTAATCTTCAAAGCCGAAAAGAGCGTATGCAAAAAAAAGCTAAATTAGGTGCGTTACAATACTCCTCAATTTCTGAGGCCACAGTGAGGTGGTTTCTGAGGCCTCAGTGAGGTGCTTCCTGAGGTCCCGGCGGGACAAGCGTGGCTCCCCACTTTTTCCTCGCTCAGGTCTCAGGATGTCATCACTCAGGCCTCGGTAAAAAACGCTGAGTGAGCCGTTTTCAACCTTTTTGTCGTCGAAATTGTTGTAAACTTTTTTAAAATTTTTAAAACTTTTTCAAACCTTTTCAAACTTTTTAAAACTTTGTTTTCGAAAATGTTTGAACCTTCGAATTTATTGTTTTTCTTCCATATTTTTCCGCATTATCTTACGATTTTTTATATTTCTACGCTTTTTCAAAAGTTTATCTGTTGAAACAAATGTTTCGGGAGCTAAACTACTTTTTTTTCTCAATTTTCAGGAAGACTCGCGAGAAATGTCATCTCGACCCAAGCGGCTCCGTTTATCTTGCCGAAAAGTCTGTGAATTGTGGTTTCCTGATGGTAAGTAGGCCCATACTCCCAGGGGTCATAAAAATAGGGGGCATCGTGCTCAAAGGGGGCAAAGTCTCAAAGGGGGCACCGTCTCATAGGGGGCTCAGCGTTTTTTACCGAGGCCTGAGTGATGACATCCTGAGACCTGAGCGAGGAAAAAGTGGGGAGCCACGCTTGTCCCGCCGGGACCTCAGGAAGCACCTCACTGAGGCCTCAGAAACCACCTCACTGTGGCCTCAGAAATTGAGGAGTATTGTAACGCACCTAATTTAGCTTTTTTTTGCATACGCTCTTTTCGGCTTTGAAGATTAATTATAAAACACGCTTTTACACACGTTATCATTTATTTATTCAAAAAAAAAATAATACAATTAAAAATGAAAGAAGTGATACATATAGAAAAGATGTGGGTTGAAAATTAGGGCATATTCGTGAGAAAATGTTTATGCAAAAAAGCGTTTATTAGAAAACAGCATTTTTATTCTCACGAATAATCCTATAACAATGAAGGTCAATGTAAGAAAAATTAAATGAAAACGTATATGGTTATTCATAAATACACTTTAAAAAAATAATAGTTATGGGTTATACAAGGTGTAGCAAAAATAGCAAAAAATGAGTTTTTTTTTGTTTTGCTTTTTTGCTGCCCTTGAATAACCCCATTCTTTTGCAATTTTTGCTTTTTTTGCATGGCTTTTACTTGTTTGCAACGGTTTCAGAAAAAAAACGTTTGGCTGGAGCAATCTTGAATGGGCGAAGACCAAAACCGTTTAAACAATTTTCGAATTGAATATTGCAAGAAAAAGATTATTTTTTTGGCAATTTATGAATAACCTCATTGGAAAAATCAAGATAGCTTACGAATAAAAAGAAAGTTGAGCGCCATCTAACCACATTTGGAGTTGCCGAATCCCGGACCAGCTGCTTTCGTACCCTAAATTTAGATATTTAGTAGAGATTGTCTAAAGCAATGGTATATAACCTTTCTCTTGTCCTGTGCAAACGATAACGTTTCGAAAACGTCCCTTGTGATAATCATCACTCATACTGAATTCTGTCCTTTCTGAGTTGCTTTTACAGTAACTGGCGACGATATTCATCCCAGTCGACTCATTATTTCCAAGCAGCTGGACAGTGGAAGCCGTTAGAATTTGAGGCACGAGATGATCATTTCGGTTGCCGTACCTAAATAATATGTGTTGTTGTAAAAAATACTAGATAGTTCTCGGCCGCTTTCACCGATGCTACGCTAGAAACACGGAATCAGACATACATCAACGACAGTCCTTGAATATGATGTAACTCGCCTCAGCCGATACGTGCGCCAGTAGATTCTTCGGGGCACATCCTACACACAGTTCCCATCGCGGGTTGTTAAAACACTACCTTGAAAAAAAAAGATATCACGAGTTCGCATGACGTGAAACGTCTCTGCAATTAAAATGTATTTTTAATGCCGTGTCCAAAGGTAATGCCGCACCCAAAGTTCAAAAAATTCCTGAAATCATGAATTTTGCAGTCCAAAGCTCCGAAAATTTTCCGAGAAATAACAGGCGCGCACAGTTGAAACCGGCGTTGATGTAGTTGCTCCGCTGCGAGACCTTCTATGTTTGAACTTGAATTTTCGCACATTTGCTCAATTTTTTCTTTGATACGGGAAAATTCAACTTTAAACATAGAAGGTCTCGCAGCGAAGAAACTACGGTAACGCCGGTTTCAACTGTGAGCGTATGTTATTTCTGAAAATTTTTTCGGAACTTTGGACTGCAAAACTCTTGATTTCAGGAATTTTTTTCACTTTGGAGGCGACATAGTGAGTGACAGTGAGTCGAGAACAGGCTTTCTCGGAAATGAAAATTTCTCTTCCGAGTTCCGTCGGAAATTTCCGATTTTGCTATTTTCTCTTCCGATGTTCCAACGGAATTTCGAATTTTTCGTTTTTTTTCCGATTTCCATCGGAATTCCGAAATTTTAAACTTTCGTTCCGATTTCCGATCGGAAAAGAGCCTAAATAGGTCCATAAAAATCAGAAATTCTCCACAAAAAAAAATTGCGAAAAGGTACATAAACTCTCGTTTTAAATAGGACATTTGTGCCACTGACATGGTGGATTTTTCCAAAAAAAAAAACGATTTTTCGTACCAAACTTATTCAGAAAAATCTGTTTTTTCCGACACGGAACAAAAATTATTTACGACGAAAACCGGATTTTATTCGGAAATCATTTTGTCTCGGAATTTTTTCCGAAGTGAAACTGCCTCGGAACCGGAAATTTCCGACTTTTCGGAGATTTCCGAGAAAGCCTGATCTCGAATTATAAAAATGACAATAATTTCACAAAAATAGTAAAAAAAAACTGAAATAAATGTAGAAATTCCTGGGAAAAATATTGAATAAGTGAACAAAAATTGTTTATTGCATACGACAATTCGATTTAAAATCTGCGCATTGTTTAGCCGACTCTCGAAGCGAAAAATAACTAAGGACTCGCTGACCCCTCACAGGGACCTCAGAAACGCTTCGACCTCACCCTTGCCTCAGAAAAAAACGCTGAGGGCATTTGCAACTGTCTCATAGGGGTCATTTCAACAAGTCTCATAGAGGGCATTCAGCTGAATGCTCAGAGGGGGCACTTCAAATCTCATAGGGGGCATCGAGACTTTTTTGTTTGGCAATAACTTATTTTAAATTCATTGGTCTGTCAAAGAAGCCTGCCATTTTTGACGACTTTCTCAATTGTTTTCAAAAACTATCAAGCCTGCTGCGCAGTCCTGAATTGGCAGCTCATTCATTGCGTTGGTTACAACTTGTATTGAACCAGCGAAAAATTCGGAAAATACTCCGATCGATCTGAAACTTTGGGAAATCATTTAAAAAATTCTCCCGGTCATTCCTAAAAAATTTCAGACCGAAATATTGATTTTCAAAACCATCGATTTTTTCATAAAATGTTCCCTTTTTTTTAATCAGTCAGAGCATTCTCCGAATTTTCGCTGAATTTTTTGCTGGTTTTTTTTTCTTTTTTTTTTTACTTTTTTTGCTGGTTCTGTGCATAACCTCAAAGCAAATTCGTGAAGATTTTGGACACTACTTTAAAAGTTTTTGATTTATCGAAAAGCGTAGCGACACGTTGCTGCAAGTTGTGCGCCAGCAAAATGAAAAAAATTGTGTCCTCTCACGCTGCCAAGAGATGAATCGTGGCGAGACGCAACATTTGCTGACGCATAACTTGACACGTTGTCTCGCTATGTCACGAATCCATAATAGAAAAACCTCGAAACCATGTCATGTCCACATATTGTCGCTTTCTTCGGTATGATACCGCCTGGACGGTGCAGTTCAGAAAATACAAGTTGTAACCAATGAACAGTCAATTCAGGACTGCGCAGCAGGCTTGATAGTTTTTGAAAACAATTGAGAAAGTCGTCAAAAATTGCAGGCTTCTTTGAAAAACAAATGAATTTAAAATAAGTTATTGCCAAACAAGAAGTCTCGATGCCCCCTATGAGGTTTGAAGTGCCCCCTCTGAGCATTCAGCTGAATGCCCTCTATGAGACTTGTTGAAATGACCCCTATGAGACAGTTGCAAATGCCCCCTATGAGACAGTGCCCCCTTTGAGACTTTGCCCCCTTTGAGCACGATGCCCCCTATTTTTATGACCCCTGGGAGTATGGGCCTGGTAAGTAGGGCTCGTGTTTGTCACAAATTATGTTTATTTTTCAGATGAGACAAATCCGGATGAGTGCGATGGAATCGGTGACAATCCCATGGTAAATGAAGAAACTGAAGGTTTTTGGGAGGAACATGTCGAAAACACTAAACGTCACACTAGGATGTGATGGCGTAAAAATTTCAAGAAATTCCTCGTATGTCAAAATCTTATCAATAAATTGCAAAATCTAGTTACAGAACGGAATTATGGCCGTTTACGGTTTTGTGTTTGGACCTTGAAGACATCGAACGCTCAAAACAAGCGGCCAATATGCTGCTTGACATTTTTAGAAGCCAAAAGAAGCCCACATACAAAATTTTTGATCGTATTATCCACGCTGCCCTGCACGCGAAAAACGTCAACAAAGCTGTCAACGTGGCCGCTAGGCGGTGGACGAACTTTTTCGCGACCACGGCCACTGAAAATTTGCGAAACCAAATTTTTGCACTGAAATTTCGCTTTCATGGCCAATAACTCGATTTTAAAAGCAGTTTTTTATAAATAATTCTAATACGATTGTAGAGAAATGTCTGAGCTTTGTAATAAGCACAAAAACGTTGAATTTGGTGCTCTGTAGGAGTCTGATTTTCGATTATAATTTTTTTTTTTTCACAATTTCAATAAAAATTGAGTTTGCAAAAAACAAGAAAATATATTCATGTATTTCTATTTGTTTAGGTTATAAGGAACATGAATACTATTTTATTCAAGCATTTTTTTCCCATTTTTCTAATACTGCCAAGCAGCAAATTCGACAGTTTTCATTCATTTTTCATTTCATTGAAACCTCTGATTTTCGATTTTAATTTTCTTTTCTTAATTCGTTTGCTCCGAATTTTTAAAAATCTGATTTTCAAAGACAAGCAGCTTAGGCAAACGTTTTTTACAATAATAGGAAACTACAAATATGAATCGGAAGTTTTTGCACTAGTCCAAAAAATTAAGATCTTGTTAGGAAATACAAACCTTACAGAGAAATTTTCAAACCATAAAGGGATGTTGAAAAATTCAAAACATTTTTGGAATCTGGATCGAAAGTATTGGAATCCGGACAGAATTTCAGTGAAGTGTGCAGGCGATGCGCGTCTGTGTAGAAAGTTGTTGGACTTGGACGGAAGTTTTTTGGAACTTGATGAGCTCGCCAAATATCCATAAATCACCAGATTATAGGCCTGAGGGTTGGGTCAAAATTGAAAAGCGGGTAACTTTTTATGTTCATAAGGTTGATAAACGAAAATTAGAATTAAAAAGGTCGATTTGTTGTTGTTGTATAACTTTCCGATGATTTTCTGGAATTTCCTTAGAAAACAAGCGAGAAGAAATACTTGAAGACCTGAAAAAAGTAGGTCGGGTAAGTATATTGTGTTCTTCTCTCACTAACCGCCAACATTTAGGCAGCGACCAAATGGATACTAAAAAGATTAATAGAAATTATAGATAAACATTGAAATGAAACCGATTTTTGAAAAAAAAAACAATGTTGAAAATAGCAGAGAGACGCAGAGAGTCGCAGAAAAACGCACGGGAAATGCGTCAGTAACGAGCAAGACGTTTTTCGCGGGCAGGGCAGCGTGTTATCACTTATATGTGTCATCAGTTCAACAGTATCCCTGACTGGAATGGAATGAGAGTTCTTGTGAAAGTTGTTAATTTAAGCTGTGATGACCAGGTAAGTATTACTAATCTGTGGGGCCTTTCCAAAAAAAAGTCAATTTTACAAAAATTTTCGGAAATACGAAAACACAAAAAATCGAAAATTCGTCAATTGAATATCGAAAATATTATTGTTTTAAAAAATTTGTCACCTGGCGAGAGACTCGAATTCAAAAAATAGGCTCCGCCTCCTCGCCGAAATATTTTTGCAATTCTGCGCGCGCCGATTTGCAATCGCGGTGCGCGCGATTTTCTGCGTCGAATTTTTGTCCAACGCCTTTCAATTTCCCCTTGAAACCTTTATAAAAATTGTTATTTTGAAGCGAATTTGGCCACTGTTATTTAAAGTGAGTTTTTGATTTTCTTAATTGGATATTTATTAATAAAGTAACGGAAATTCAACGCATAAAATCGCGCGCACCGCGATTGCAATTTGGCGCGCGCAGAGTTGCAAAAATATTTCGGCGAGGAGGCGGAGCCTATTTTTTGAATTCGCGCCTATCGCCAGGTGACAATTTTTTTAAAACAATAATAGCATACTTGTCGTGAGCAGGGCCGATTTGAAAATTTGAGGGCTGGGAATTTCAGCTGCCCGCGCAGTTATGTTATAATGCACGGCGTGTTAGGCATCAATTTTGTAAGACTATTTAAAAAAAAAGCTCCCATGTCTATTTTTCAGCAAGAATGCATCTTCGGCGGCGAAGAAGGGGACCGATTCGAAGGAAGCACTCCAAGGAGGCGGCGATGGAGCTAACCCGGCGTTTAATTGATCAAATACGCTGTTTTTATTGTATATGTTAAATTTTCTGTCATTTTGTTAACTTTTTGTGCTGATTTTTTAATAAATATGTTACGTTCCAGCGTACAGGGCGCGTCAAATTTACGTGCACTACTTCATGAGACATTTTAATATGTATTTGCACCCTGCATGGCTTGTTTTTTTTTTCCGAAAACGGTTGCTGCTGAAGAAATCGGAATGAAAGTATTGTCGGCCCGCCAAAATGGTCAAACGCGCTCCGCTAAACTCAACGCTATGCGATTTTCATTTTTGTCACCAAATTATTTCATTTCACGTTGAAATTATACGTGAAATGAAATAATTTGGAAACCAAAATGAAATTCGCGTAGCGTTGAGTTCAGAGGAGCGCGTTTGACCATTTTGGCAGTCCGACAATATTAGGGATAAAAATGTCTGATTTGCCAAGACACCCACCGCGCATAGGGGCGAGGATCTGGCATCCAAGGTTCGAAAGGGCATCGCCGCCATCGCAGCAAAACTTGGAAACAGTGCAAAAGGCATAATCTTTGCATGTTGCTTCGCTGGCGGCTACTTTATTAGGAGTGTCAAGGTAATTAGTTTTTTTCCGCGCCCGTATAGCTAACGGTCTATTAGTCAACCAGTCTATCGCGTTCATCAACAACGAGTCGAGGTGCAAGTCATCGTGACCCAAACTCAACAATGGCGAAGTCGCCTTGGCGTTCAACCTAGCCACTCGGCTGATACAAGTTTTAAACAAAGTTTCAATAAAATAATTACAGTTTACAGCAGTCAAACACGTACTCCCACGCGTCAACCAGGAGTTTGCCAGCACTAAGGACTGAGCCTCAGACAACGTCAATCATCCACCACACCAAATCATCTGGCTATGAAAATTCGCGGCTCCCAAACGACCGTCAGCACATCAGAAACCTCGAGAACCAAGCGATCCGGACATTGCGCACCAAGCCGAACACCTCACCAACATGGCCTATGTCGAAGCGATGGAGCAGTGAGGCGATCGGGTGCTCACCTTAGTAATAATTTACCCCTCGCTCATTACTGTTCGCTCATTTTACTTTATTTTTTCTAGGTCTCATCTCCTCCCTTTTTTTCACTCTATTTTTTTTCTTGAGGACCAGAGACGGTCCTACAGGTGTTGGGGAGGTGTAAGGTATCGCACCGATCACCTTTCCTCTATATCCATCTATTCCATCACGCTGGTATTTCAAAGTGGTCGTACACCTAGTATCTGGTTTCTGAGGTCTCTTTGAGACCTACGAAACACAGATGCCGACGCCTAGACCTGCCAGCTCATTTTGATCTACAATGTTTGACCGGACGCCACCGCGCGCCCGCGACGCCTCTCATTCCCACTCTGACCTCTGCCTCTCTCGCTCTCTCACCTGATCTCTATATAAGGTGACATTTCCCTTAATCTAGGCTGTTTTCTTAACCCTTTTATCTTTGTTATTGCCGCATCTCTTGTTAATGATGGGGAGGTGTAGGCTCCCCACCTCCTCACAGTTTTTTTTCCGATATGGGAACTTTTTATTTTGAATTCAATAATTTTTATTTTCGTTCCGTTTTCCAAGTTTTATGTGTCTTTCAAATATATTTAGTTTTCTTCAATTAGCTTGCAAATATTATGTGTCGTTGTTTAAAACCGATATTGAATGTGTCAAAGAAACGGGCAAATACTCATTTACTACCGGATCATTTACTACTTTTCTCTTTTACTACCGCATCTCATTTACTACCGCGTCTCATTTCCTACTTTTTGTTCTATTTAACTCATTTACTACTTTTGTCTCATATACTACATTATCTCTTTTACTACCTTTTCTAACATTTAACTCATTTACTACCATGCAAAAATATGTGGTACCCTTTCGAAGACGATTAAAGAGAGCTATTATGGATTCATGAATGAGCGACAAAACGCGGTGAATTGTGGGGCAAAAGTTGGCTGGTCTCACCACGATTTTGAGGCCCATACTCCCAGGGGTCATAAAAATAGGGGGCATCGTGCTCAAAGGGGGCAAAGTCTCAAAGGGGGCACCGTCTCATAGGGGGCATTTGCAACTGTCTCATATGGGTCATTTCAACAAGTCTCATAGGGGGCATTCAGCTGAATGCTCAGAGGGGGCACTTCAAATCTCATAGGGGGCATCGAGACTTCTTGTTTGGCAATAACTTATTTTAAATTCATTTGTATTTCAAAGAAGCCTGCAATTTTTGACGACTTTCTCAATTGTTTTCAAAAACTATCAAGCCTGCTGCGCAGTCCTGAATTGACTGTTCATGCATTGCGTTGGTTACAACTTGTATTTTTTTCTAATTTTAGTAATTTCAGTTTAATTTTTAGTGGCCTATTGCAACGGGTGTAAAAGTGTTTGCAAAAACTCCACGCAGTGTTTTCTTTTTGCAATTTTGAGTCTGTGTTGTGAAATAAAAAATTAAATTGTATTGATAAGAAAAATAAACGAATTAATTGAGCAATTAAATGGCATAAGTATTGATAAATACAATAAAAATAATGAGAATCAATGCAAAACAAGCATTTGAAGGCTGATATGACTGATAGACACAATAATACAATTTCGTGGGTCATACATGAAAGTAATATAAATAAATACAACGAAAAACAGTGAGAAAACGCGTTAAAAGCCCCCGATCGGTCTGAAATTTCGGAGAAAATATTTCAAAATGCAAAATATTCGGACTAGACAAAAAAAAGGGAATTAACAGAAATGTTGAATTTAAACATTATTTGACAATTTTCTCAGTTAGGTTTTTCCGTTTCATAATTTTTAAATCTCTGGTAAACCAATTACAGTCTAAGATCAGCTGGTTCACAATGTAATCTTAGCTGAATTGAAGGCCAAACACGACCTAATTCTAGTGAACTGAGACTGAGATTGGATTGTACTCCGACTGTAACTCGATTGTACTGTTCGGCCGGAATCTCGTAGCGCGCTTTGTTTATTAATTGGCCATCGATCGGTAATTTTCGGAATATATTTGAGCAAAACAATTTATTCAACAAATAATAAATGAACAGACACATTTGATGGGATTTAATATACGAAAAATGTCGGAAAGAAAAAAGACAAAAATGGAACCACTCGTAGGACTTTGATTGAACAGTAAATTTTGGATTATTCACCAGAAAAACAATTTTTTTTTCTTTGATGCGCGCGATGTTGATATATGTTTTTAAGAAAATGTATTCTCTGTCCGCCGTGACGGTCAAACGCGCCCCGGTGATTCGATTTGTCAGTTTTTCTTTCAATTTTGTAGAAATTATTCGTTTTTCTTGTTTTTTCTTTATAATTCAAATCCAAATTCGTAGTTTTGTTAAGGTTTTTAGCAAAGTGAATAATTTTAAGGAGTCAGAAGTCAATAATCCTGCTCCAAATGAGGTAGAAAATTTCTATTATATTGAAATCAGTCACTTTCAGATAAAAAAGTAAGGAAACATTAAACATTTACATCACCATGATGGAAATTTAACAAAAATACTTATAAATAAATGAGTTTTGAATATTTTTAAGTGTGTCAAATTAGAACGTTTTTGAAATTGAATAAAAAATATGCATTATACTGAGAATTTTCACAAAACCACGAATTTGACTTTGAATAATTATTTTTAAAAAGAAAAAAGCAAGAACAACGAAAAAAATCACGAAGTCCCAAGATCACCGGAGCGCGTTTTACCGTTTGACCCTGTGAAAAAAAAAACTTGGTTACCTGTTTTTTAAAAACATATTTCAACATCGCGCGCATTGGAAATAAACGAAAACAAACAATTATTTTCTCGAGAATAACCTCATTTGGCAAATAATGTCAAACTACTCCCGGGCGTGTTTAAAAAATGAAAACCGAAAAATTTCAGACTGAAATATCGGACGGAACATGTGCTTTATTAAATTTCTAAAAACTATAAAAACATTTTAAGCACGCCCGGGAGAATTTCGATATTATTTTACAATCTTACAGTTCAATCGTAGTCTTACTACAAGAGTTGTCTTAGCCCGAAAAATAAAAATGACACAAAAAAACCGTAACCAAATGAGTAATCCACATTGATCGAACGAATCATTCATTTCGCAGAAATTGCCACTCCTTTTTCCGTGTTTCTTGCGTGATTGCTGCAAGTTTTTATTGCCGACAGTTTATAATTCAGACGACTTACAATTTATATGACAGATGATTGATGTATATTAGGGAGATGGTCTCGTTGATGGTCTCCGTGTCACATCCTGGCACGACCAAACAACGTACGAGAAACACTGAAGAAAGAGTTCATTTTTTGTTATGACCATCGGCTCAAAAGCATGCACCTTTGTTGGATCCCAGATGCATGGGAGAATCCCCTGTAAGAAATAATTTACTCATAATTAAAAGTCAATGAATTGCTTACACCGTCTTCCGTTGTTAGCTTTTTATTGCCTGTTGATTTTTCGCGCTCCAACTCGAGCTGAAAACCGGAAACACTGCGCGAAAATTCGGAGAAAGCTCCAATTCAACTAAAATTTCGGAAATAATGGGAAAAATTCTTCTGTACGTGCTCAGAAAATTTTCGACCAAAATATCGATTTTAAAAATTTTCAAAAAAAAAATCGAAATATTTTAAAACCGATATTTTGGCGTAAAATTTTCTGAGCATATACTGTGATACGTGTATATGATATACTGGAGAATTTTCCCCATTATTGCCCACAATTTCAAGTCAATAGAAGCATCTCCGAATTTTCGCTCAGTCATTTTCCGCTTTTGTGAATAACCCCATTAAAAACTGTACCACTTTTGGACTGCGTCGTGCTAAGTAGAAAGAGCAGTCTGAGCAAATCGCGTTCCGAAAAATGGGATAAACTCGATTTTTCGAAATCGGCTCCACCGTTTTCCGTGGTAATTTCGAAAAGGTTGTCTGAAAATCACAGTTTTACTAATATGAAAATTACACAGCCGCACTTTCACCCTGAATGGGAAAACTGAGGTCTTTCGAAAATTAAAACTTTGGAACGTTTATTGTTAGCCCGCCTCGATGGCCAAACGCGCTCCGCTGAACTAAAAGATAGGCGATTTTCATTTTGGTTTCCAAATTATTTTATTTCACGTTGAATTTATACGTGAAACAAAATAATTTGGAAACAAAAATGAAAATCGCATTGCGTTGAGTTCAGCGCAGCGCGTTTGGCCGTCGAGGCGGGTCGACAATATTGATTTTTTTTAAATTTTTTGACTTCCATTTTCACGTGAAATGTCACTTTGTAACGAACCCATTATATTGATTAACGCGTCACGGCGTTGGTATTTTAGAAATTTGATATACTTTTTTGTAACCCGGAAATAACAAAAAGCAGGAGAGCCCAACTAGAATTTTACCTGATTTATTATTGGTGAGTGCATCCGGATCCGTAATTGCTTCGTCCTTGTCCTGTGTAATTTCTTCCTCCGATGTTTCGCAGCTTCTTGGCTTCTTCTTTCTTGCACTTGCAACCGCGTCTCGCGTTCGTAATCGAACTCGTCTTACAAGGAAGGTCAGTTTACCCTCCGGTTGAGAATTTTCTTAAAATTTAGGAGGGAGTAGTTTCGAACACGGAGAATCCATTTTTCATAGTCCCAACCTGCGCATTTTCCATATAATGGAGAACGAACGTCTGGAAGTTTGGAAGCTGAAATTAACACATGAAATCTATGGTTTAACAGTGAAACGTGAGTAGGATTTTCAACGCGAAGGTCACTGCCTTTGTTTACCGTTGATTTCATCGGTTCGGTGGTTCAGTGGTTGGGTGTTCAATTGGTAATGGGAAGGTGCTGGGTTCGGTCTCCGCGCCCTTGGAAACTTTTTTTGTAGTTTTTGACAAGATTCCAGATGACGTGATTGAAGCTTTTGAACACTTTCAAGACGTTTTTAACAACATCGCCGGGTTTTGAGGCACTTCAAGAACTATTCAGCAAATTTTTGAGAAAATTTTTTTTTGTGAAAATTCGAAATCTGCTTCACCAATTGGGTGACAATTTTCGAAATCCAAAATTTTTCAATTTTTTTCCATAAAATGCTCGATATAAACTTGAACAAGAAGAATTCAGACAACGACACATAACTGGTTTTCAAAATTTTCTTTAATTAGCCGTAAGCAAGCGATATTTCATATTTTGCACAGAACATTCAACTGCAGGTTATGATGTAATTTTTTGAAGTTAGGTTGTATGTAACTGTAGATATAAACTTTTATGTGTGTCGTATTTTTACACGAGAGTAAGCAGTACATTTAAAAAGAAAGTTTAAAAAAATTTGGATTTCAAAAATTGCCACCCGATTGGTGATGCAGATTTCGAATTTTCACAAAAAAAAATTTTTCTCGAAAATTTGCTGAATAGTTCTTGAAGTGCCTCAAAGCCCGGCGATGTTGTTAAAAACGTCTTGAAAGTGTTCAAAAGCTTCAATCACGTCATCTGGAATCTTGTCAAAAATTACAAAAAAGTTTACAACGGCGCGGGGACCGAACCCAGCACCTTCCCATTATCAATTGAACACCCAACCACTGAACCATCGAACCGATGAAATCAACGGGAGACAAAGGCAGTGACCTTCGAGTTGAAAATCCTACTCACGTTTCACTGTTAAACCATAGATTTCATGTGTTAATTTCAGCTTCCAAACTTCCAGACGTTCGTTCTCCATTATATGGAAAATGCGCAGGTTGGGACTATGAAAAATGGATTCCCCGTGTTCGAAACTACCCCCTCCTAAATTTTAAGAAAATTCTCAACCGGAGGGTAAACTGACCTTCCTTGTTAGCATGGCCTAAAAAGAAGAAATTCTATGAATTTTCGACAAAAAGAATTCGGTAGTGCTAAAAAAAAATCATAAAAACAAGACACACCATGTTTCGTAAAATAAATTTGAGTTTTCGTTTAATACCTACCAAAAATTGAAAAATTGAAACATTTCTTGTTTACCAAATTTTAAAGCTCTCGCGCCAACTGCTGACTGACGCAATTCTCGCGCGCTCAAAATGCGCCAAGGAAACTGGCACAATTGAATTCGACTGAACTTAGATTGTAAATCGAATGTAATTACATTGTACAACTGAGGTTAGATTGTAATCGGTTTACCAGAGATGGGGTCATTCACGAACCAGCGAAAAATTCGGAAAATACTCCGATCGATCTGAAACTTTGGGAAATCATTTAAAAAATTCTCCCGGTCATTCCCAAAAAATTTCAGACCGAAATATTGATTTTCAAAACTATCGATTTTTTCATAAAATGTTCCATTTTTTTTTAATCAGTCAGAGCATTCTCCGAATTTTCGCTAAATTTTTTGCTGGTTTTTTTTTCTTTTTTTTTAACTTTTTTTGCTGGTTCTGTGCATAACCTCAAAGCAAATTCGTGAAGATTTTGGACACTACTTTAAAAGTTTTTGATTTATCGAAAAGCGTAAAATGAATAAATAAATATCTAAGCGTAGCGACACGTTGCTGCAAGTTGTGCGCCAGCAAAATGAAAAAAAAATTGTCTCCTCTCAAGCTGCCAAGAGATGAATCGTGGCGAGACGCAACATTTGCTGACGCATAACTTGACACGTTGTCTCGCTATGTCACGAATCCATAATAGAAAAACCTCGAAACCATGTCATGTCCACATATTGTCGCTTTCTTCGGTATGATATCGCCTGGACGGTGCAGTTCAGAAAATACAAGTTGTAACCAACGCAATGCATGAACAGTCAATTCAGGACTGCTCAGCAAGCTTGATAGTTTTTGAAAACAATTGAGAAAGTCGTCAAAAATTGCAGGCTTCTTTGAAATACAAATGAATTTAAAATAAGTTATTGCCAAACAAGAAGTCTCGATGCCCCCTATGAGATTTGAAGTGCCCCCTCTGAGCATTCAGCTGAATGCCCCCTATGAGACTTGTTGAAATGACCCCTATGAGACAGTTGCAAATGCCCCCTATGAGACGGTGCCCCCTTTGAGACTTTGCCCCCTTTGAGCACGATGCCCCCTATTTTTATGACCCCTGGGAGTATGGGCCCGATTTTGACAGACTACGGTTAGCGCGAAAATATTTTTTTTGTTCTTTTTTTTTTTTTTTATTTAAACGCATTTTCATAGTTTTTTCTCAACAAAATGTGTTTTTGAAACGAAATTACCCATTTCAGGTTACACAAAAAAATTTAATAGTGAAAAAATGCTAGTCAAAAGGCAAAAAATCGCGTTTTTATTAAAAACAAAAGAAGAAAAAATCTTTTTCGCGCTAACCGTAGTCTGTCAAAATCGTGGCGAGACCAGCCAACTTTTGCCCCACAATTCACCGCGCTTTGTCGCTCATTCACGAATCCATAATAGGCTGAAGCATTTGTTGCTTTCTTCGTGTGTCTATCAAATCATATTTATTATCCATGCATGTTTTGAGTAGAGTACATCATATCAGACGCAAAAAATAGTGGGTTCCAGAACGCGAAACATGTTTCCTCCCAGCTCCCTCCGGTCGCCCATTTTAAAGGTGTCACACGCAATGTGTGCTCCCGGGACCAAAAAATGAAGATTCCCGGGAATTTTGGAAAATATAGTCTTCCCGGGAATTCCTAGGATCCTACCCTTTAAGTGGTTTATTTTGCATTCCCGGGAAATCCCGGGACTCCCGGTACTAGTTACCGGGTAGTCCCGGAAAATAAATCCCGACCGCCACTCCCGGGATTCCCGGGAATTATTGGTAGTAGTCGCTTTAAATTCCCGGGAATTCCCGGGAATCCCGGGAATAGTATTTTCGGATTCCCGGGAATCCCGGGACTCCCGGCAGTGGTATTTCAAAATTTCCCGGGAATTCCCGGGAGTCCCGGGATTCCCGGGAATTCCCGGGAAATTTTCGGAAACAGTAGAAAATTAAAAAAAAATCAAATTTTTATTCAGAAAACAATGCGAATTTGTATTTTTCACATTTTTTTTTCATTTTTTGAGTATTAAAGTATTATTAGATTGGTAAATATTGGTTATTTTGAAATATCTAGTAATTACTCTTTACAAAATATTCGGTATAAAGAAGGTTCGCGATAAGAAAGAAGTTTACATGAAAATGCATAGTTTTTTCAGAAAAAGGAGAAAACAAAAATGGAGCTCGCTTTTTTGACCAAGGTTGTCGATTTTACCGGGGCACGCGGCTAATTTTGAGTATACCGATAGTTTAAGATGTGGGGAATTCATTTCTGAGATCAGTTTCTGTCCTGCTAGTTTCGGATTTTTTTTAAAGCCTGTCAAACTTCAAGGAAAAATTCTAGAAAAATTTCAGCGATGACCCTAGTTTTTTATTTGTGCAATACAAAGATAAACCCTCTCAGAGCTCAAATACAAAAATTTAGAGCACTTGACTCAGTTTGTGTAATTTTATGTACATTTGAATGAAGCATGTTCGCCCAAAACTTTAGTTTTTTGAGGATTTGAAGGTCGCAAATATGGAGCACGCGGCTAATTTTTCATATACAGATTCAGCGTAAAATTTGCTACAAAACCATGTAAAAATTAATATTGTGGCTAGTTTCCGTTCGTGCCGATTTCTGTGCGAAAAATACCGTTTTCTGTTGAAAATGCTGATCGCGCAAGCAGCGGTGGAGAATACAGTCCCCCTCACCTCTCTCCATTTTGTGTTGTCTCTCGCTCACTCTCGCTGTCTCGGCGTCTCTTTTCTCGCGTCTCGACGGCCCGCCTCATGCAAATCTTGGGAGGAAACTGAGATACTTTGGGATGGTATAACTCGAGAAATACCGAACATTTTTTGAAACAAATTTGACAGCGTATTCATATTGAGCCAAGAAACACATTCCAGCAACAAGTTTTCGGAAATTTTGTGTTTTGGATAACTCGTTGCGGTCCCTAACTATAGTGTGGATTGTCGAAAACTGTTTTTCGATAATCGACCAATTCGTCAAATTTTTCGATAATTTTCCATAATAAAATATCGAAAATAGTTTCGATGAATTTCTCGATAATTTTTGACATTATCGATAATTATCGACAATTATCGCAGTTCTATTCCGGACAGTTCTATTCCGGGCAGTTCTATTCCGGACAGTTCTATTCCGCACAGTTCTATTTCGGGCAGTTCTATTCCGGACAGTTTTATTCCGCACAGTTCTATTTCGGGCAGTTCTATTCCGGACAGTTCTATTCCGGACAGTTCTATTTCGGGCAGTTCTATTCCGGACAGTTCTATTCCGGACAGTTCTATTTCGGGCAGTTCTATTCCGGACAGTTCTATTCCGCACAGTTCTATTTCGGGCAGTTCTATTCCGGACAGTTCTATTCCGGACAGTTCTAATTCGGGCAGTTCTATTCCGGACAGTTCTATTTCGGGCAGTTCTATTCCGGACAGTTCTATTTCGGGCAGTTCTATTCCGAACAGTTCTATTCCGGACAGTTCTATTTCGGGCAGTTCTATTCCGGACAGTTCTATTTCGGGCAGTTCTATTTCGGGCAGTTCTATTCCGGTTCATCTAGTGCCGAATAGCCACCAGATAGCCTCCAAATAGCTGCCAGATAGCCGCCAAATAGCTGCCAGATAGCTGCTAAATAGCCGCTAAATAGCTGCCAATTAGCCGCTAAATAGCTGCCAAATAGCTGCCAAATAGCCGCCAAATAGCAGCCAAATAGCCGCCAGACAGCAGCTAAATAGCCGCCAGATAGCTGCTAAATAGCCGCTAAATAGCTGCCAAATAACTAGATTTCAAAAACAAAAACTCTTTATTTTTAATGAAAAAATTCATTTACGAATTCCCGGGAATCCCGGGAATCTCCTAAGACTCTGCGCGACTCACTCCCGGGACTCACTCCCGGGAAATTCCCGGGAGTCCCGAAAATGATTCCCGGGAATTACCGAAAAATTCCCGGGAGTCCCGAACCCACTCCCGGGAATTATCGAAAAATTCCCGGGAGTCACGAACCCACTCCCGGGAAATACTATAAAATTCCCGGGAATTCAAAAGCAATCCCGGGAATTCCCGGGAATTCCCGGGAGTGGACGCATGTGTCCTCCTACAAGTAGCAATAGGAATTTTTTCCCGGGAATTTCCCGGGAATCCTACCATTTCCCGGGATTGTGTTTCCCGGGAGCACACATTGGTCACACGGTGTCCCAAAGTGGAAAAATGTCTTCAACTGTCTGCACTCTTTTCTCTCTCCCTCCCCACCTCAGCGCAGTTATTTTTTCCACTGAAATTTGTTTCTTTTTTTATTTTCAGCAAAATTAGGCCACTTTTTGAAATCCTGTAATTAAAATATATTTTTCAGATGAAATGCTTCATTTTGATTACAAAAACATCACGACTGGTGCAGAATTGACGGAGAAGATGCATTTTAAAATTTTGAAACACCGAGAAAAATACCGAGTTCGCACGTTTCGAGCTGGTCATGGTATTAAAATGTTCAGGAGAACATTCTGCACAAGGGAGACATTTAAAATGCATTATTATGTTGCAGAAAATTAAGTTTTTAGTAAAATTCTGTACCACTTATTTTAAAATGCATCTCCTCCGACAATTCTGCACCAATCGTGTTTTTTTTGTAATAAAAATGAAGCATTTCATCTGAAAAATATATTTTAATTACAGATTTTCAAAAAGTGGTCTAGTTTTGCTGAAAATCAAAAAAGAAACAAATTCCAGTTGAAAAAATAGCTGCGCTGAGGTGGGGAGGGAGAGAGAACGAGAGATGCGCCAGCAGTTATCTCTAGCGGCGCTTTTCCCGTCCGGGACACCGTGTGTCACACATGCTTCCGGCGGGTTAAAGACTGAAATATCCGGACAACGATGATTTTAATATGAAATTTAGCTTGAATAGAAAGAAAAACTCGAGACAAATTACGAGAAATCGGACAGCAACGCGTCATACCTTGCTTATCCATTTTATTGAAAAAACCACCGGAGCATTTGTCGGCAAAAAAACAGTTATCAATAATTTTTTGGATAAGGAGTCCCAGAGAGGTAATAATAAAAAAAAGTAGTAAATGAGTTAAATGTGAAAAAAAATAGTGAAAGAGATAATGTAGTAAATGAGACAAAAGTAGTAAATGAGTTGAATTTAAATAAATGTAGTAATTGAGACGCGGTAGTAAATGAGATTCGGTAGTAAAAGAGAAAAGTAGTAAATGATCCGGTAGTAAATGAGTATTTGCCAAAGAAACGTATGGCCAACTCATGAGTTTTATGACCCCAGAGATAGATTTTTACGACCACTGAACACAATAGTGTCATAAACACAGCAACTTCGGTTCATTTGCCCAATTCGAATAAATCTCAAATACAACCACTAATACATAGTGTGCGTTACAGGTAAAGGTTTGGCGATTTTACCGGGAAATTTTCGAATCACGTTTTACCGATGAATATTCGGCAAAAGAGAAACCATTTCTATAATTTTTTACCGGTAAATTTGGCAAATTTTGTCGATTCTTTACCGGTATACTCGGCGAATGCATCATCAGCCTCGCTCTACGGCACTTTTCAATTTTCAACAATGTAGTGCGTCTTTTTTGAATCGAAAAATCAAATTTTAACTGAAACTCGTCGTGGATATGTCATTTTCTGTCGAAAAGAAATATTAAACTAGAATTCGAGTTAATCTTGCAAGTGCAACACGGTTTTACAGGAATTTTGCAGTAGAGCGAGGTTGATGATGTATTCGCCGACTATAAATTTTACCGATAAAAGTTTCGGCAAACCTCACGGCATGCTGGCATCTACGTTTCAGTCTCATTTTATGAAATTCGATTTTTTCGCGCGTTCAATTCGCTGCGTGCGTTCCGCGAAAACAAAAATAAAAACATGTTTTTTTCCCTTATTTGTATTAAACATTTGATACAGCAGCAGTGTTGGCAGCGCCGCGAGGGAATTTTCTCTTAACACGCGGGTCACAGTGTTTCATCAAACGTTTAGTGTGATTGGGGCGCGTTTGCACTGAGGTAGGTGCCAGCATGCCGTGAACCTTTTTATCGGTAATTTGTCGGTAAATTTACCGGTAAATTGACATTAGTTGCCGGTGGCAAGTCCTTTACCCAATCCCCTTTATTATCGGCCTACACGTATCAGCGCCATGGCACTCCGTCTAGACCGCCATACACGCTGTTAAACGCCACAAATAAAATAAAAATAAAAGTAGTTTAATTTCACGTAAGTTCACGCGGTTTAGTGCCACGTGGATATTATTTATTTTGAGCGGCCTCATTGGCCATTCAGTTCTTTTTCGTTTTTAGCTTTTGTTGTTCTCGCCCTTTTCCTTTTATATATTTTGGCGATAAATCTTTTATTTTGTTCTTCTTTGCGTTTATTTAATTGGTACCCAACAACTTGGGGGCCGAACCGGTCTATTGGTTCTTCCTTGAAGTTCGTTTTGCGCAGTGGTTTTGAAGAGACCCGCTCATTTCGAATTTTCATTGAAAAATCGATAGCACTCACAAAGATTGAATAATCTTCGTGATTGTTTTAGCGAAGTTTGAACAACTTTCGCCCAACTTTCGTCAAATTTTCACTGGTTGAAGACCTCTGAAGTTTGCGAAATTTTGTTTCACTGGTTGAAGACCGCTGAGACTAGCCCAAAACTTTTGAATAAAGGTTTTGGCGGCGGTAAACAAATGGACGAGATGACGCCGGAGACAATGGACGGAAGGAGAGCGAGAGGAACGGAAGACTTGGAGTTTACCGTCGAAGATGGACACGTGGGTGTCAAGAGACGGAGGAAGCTGTGGAAGAATTTTGCGCGGTTCGTGAATGCGGCCGACAAAGTTGAAAAGCAGGTGATGGAAAAGCTGATTTCGGTGCAAAGGTGCACAGTGAGGCAGCAGGAGATGATCGTTGGACAGATCGTAGAGTTCAGGAAGGAACTGTCGGCGCGATTCGAAGAAATCGAACGTGACAAATGGCCACGAGCAGTGCTCAGGCTGATGAGGGAGCAGAAGCTGGAAACAGTTGAGGAACTGAGAGCACTGTGTGAGCGAGGGAGTCTAGATGACAGAAGCTCAAGGACAGAAGGTGAAGAAAACCATCAGGATGGACTGATTTGGTTTAACGAGGAAAAGGAGCGACTTGAGGCACGCATTCGAAAGTGCGAGGCAGAGAAGCTCAGAGCCGAGAAGTTAATGCGCAGGGCGCAAAGGACAGTCGAGAAGGAGAGGAAAACTACGGAGGAGTTGAGTAGAAGCTTGCAACAAGCGACAAGGGTGTTGGAAAGGTTAAGAAGGTATGGCGGAATGAACCAATGTTTCCGTTGTGGAGGTGTGGGCCATGTGGTAAGACAGTGTACGTCGAGGCCAGTGCAGAAAGTGGACACAGCCAAGAAAGCAAGGAAAGCAAAGATGGTTGAGTCGATGGAATGCCTGGGACAGAGAAGGCGATTTGAGGTCAAAAGTGGGTCGGTCGTATCGGCGATCTCCACAGGTGGTTGGGAACGATCGAAGAGAAGAAGGTCAAAGTGGGAGAAAGAGGTGGAAGTGTTGGCGAAGCCAAACTTCAGAGGGCCTCCACAGAGTGGTGCTCCGATTAGAGCGAAAGCGAAAGCAGATTTCGGACAGTTCATCCGGATGGAAACGGAGAACGAGTGTGTGCCGACGAGTTTGAGCTTGAAGAGTGAAGAAAGGAAGATTACAGGGGTGGTATCGAACCCACTGTTGATAGAGAGAAATCAAGGAATCGGGGTAGGATCGCGAAGCACGACAAGGTGTCCGCCGAAGGCTGCACAAATGACATTGGGCAAGATGGGTGAAGACAAAACACGCTGCGTTCCACTGGAACAGACGAGATTGGTGGCGGATGGGCAGATGGGAGCCAAGAAAGTAAGACGAGAGGCGCGAAGAGAAGCACTCAGGAAATTTTTGGCTAATAGCCATTGAAAACGGCTAATAGCCACCGATTCGGGACGTGTGCCATATGTATTTAGCACACTCCCCATATTCGATGGCTATTAGCCGTTTTCCATGGCTATTAGCCGTTGCAGTCGGCTATCATTTTCAAAATTCTTCCATTTCAAATTTCGGTCATATTGTGGCTGGAAAAAGTCGCAAAAGCACTGAGTAAGCGCGAATACTGTTTCCCCTAATTGTTGCAAGTAAACATTTTATAGCTGTGTTTCCAACAGACGAATTTTTGATAGATGGCGACATTACCCAATAATGGCTAATAGCCCTTTTCGGCGGCTAATAGCCATGTTCGACGGCTAATAGCCATAATGGCTAATAGCCAAATTCGTCGGCTAGTTGCCATTATCGCCCGCTATTAGCCTTTTCAGGCGGCTATTAGCCATTTTCAGTGGCTATTAGCCACCTAGACGCCGAATCTTGCCATAGCGCGCCAAAAATTTCCTAATGGGGTTATTCTTGAAACCAGCAAAAAATTCAGCGAAAATTCGGAGAATGCTTCGATTGATCTGAAACTTTGTGAAATCATTAAGAAGATACTTCCGGTCATTCCCTGAAAATTTCAGACCAAAATATCGATTTTGAAAAATTTCAGAAATAAAAATCGATAATTTTAAAAATCAATAAAAATCTGAAATTTGCAGAAAATGACCGGAAGTATCTTCTTAATGATTTCCCAAAGTTTCAGACCGATCGGAGCATTCTCCGAATTTTCGCTGAATTTTTTGCTGGTTTTTTCTATTTTTTGCTTTTTTTGCTGGTTTCGAGAATAACCCCATAAGCAGTCAATTGTGCCGGGGAAAGCGAAAAGAGCGAATTCAATGTTGAAAACCCGGATTTGTCTTTCAGAAGGACGTTGGAAAACAGACACGGCGGTGTCTATATGGTGAAACCGGACAGGGTTCGGTTGTTGTCAATTTCATTATCGGCGTCGGAGCCAGTTGACTCGATGGAGTGTCTGGTCGACTGCAGGGACATGACAGTTCCGGAGCATGAATCAGTGACGAATCGACAGCGAAGCCGATCTCGGAGCGGAAAAGAGTCGCGGAAAGACGTGGAAACTTTGCTACTAGCTCGTGCAAGACGACTGGAACGTCATCGCCACGTCAGTTCTGATAAGTGATATTTTTCATTAATGGTTATGGCGTGTGTTACTTTTATCCGTTATTTTGTGTTTTATAGTAGGACCCTATCCATTTAAGAGTTTAGGAATTGTGTAGGTTTTATTTCTTAAGCTTAGGATTTTGTGAGTGTATTAGGCCCTGTTAAGACTAGGAAGTAGTTTAAGGTTAGGGACTGAGAATTTGTAGAATTGTTGTTGTTCTAACGTGGCAGTAGAGTAAGCTAGGAAGAGCGAAAAGGCTGGTCATGTTAGGAGAAGAATGTAAGTCGTGTGAACGTGTGTTGTGCCAGCACCGGCCAGGGGTCCGGTTTGTCGGACGGGGGGGAAGTTGCCGGTGGCAAGTCCTTTACCTAATTTCCTTTATTATCGGCCTACACGTATCAGCGCCATGGCACTCCGTCTAGACCGCCATACACGCTGTTAAACGCCACAAATAAAATAAAAATAAAAGTAGTTTAATTTCACGTGAGTTCACGCGGTTCAGTGCCACGTGGATATTATTTATTTTGAGCGGCCTCATTGGCCATTCAGTTCTTTTTCGTTTTTAGCTTTTGTTGTTCTCGCCCTTTTCCGTTTATATATTTTGGCGAAAAATCTTTTGTTTTGTTCTTCTTTGCGTTTATTTAATTGGAACCCAACAACTCATTATTTATACACGAAGAAATGGGACAGGCCACGTTACAATTCTAGTCTTGATATCATGGTCGGTCACGCTTTAATACAGATGCAATTTTAAAAAAAAATTGAAAAAGATTGTGCAAGGCCGAGTTCGCGCCACGTATCTCTGCGTATCTTTGTTTTTCCCGATGTCTTGTTTTTCTAATACGTGAACTTGACCCTCACTGAAGTATGAGGAGGGAGTGAGTAAGCGCGCCCGGACGCACACACGCAACGCATCCAAATGAGGCCCAAAAATTAAAAAATCGCGCGAAAAATTTCGCATTATCGGAGAGAAAAATCAACGCGCGCGAAATAATTTTGGATATACTCGGTGTAAAACGCTGAAAACTCGCTCCAATCGAACAAAAAATTTCGCATGCATTTAAAGAGAGGTTTAGAGAAAAGAGAGCGAAAAATCGGCCACGGTCTCTCAGTTTTCTGCACTCTTTCGTCCAACGTGGCCGCGTCCACCACTGTGCGAAGGGAGCGCGTTTGCAGCGCTCCGTACTGAGAATAGGATTTCGTAATTTTCACGATTTTGCGTTGGTTTTTCTCTCCGATAATGCAAAATTTTTCGCGCGCCTTTTTTATTTTTTGGGCCTCATTCGAATGCGTTGCGTGTGTGCGTCCGGGCGCGTTTACTCACTCCCTCCTCATACCCCAGTGGACCCTACGTTAAGGTTTGCCGAAAACCATTTTACCGGTAAAATTCTCTATTTGTCCGGCATTCAACTTTCTGTCCAGATAGCGGATATTTAGAGGTTGCCGGTATATTTCTCTAATTGTAAGCAAAACTTATCCGGACAAAAATAAAAAACAAGACAACTTTTTTAAATAAATTTTTAAAAAAATTTATAATCCTCATCAAATATTTCATGATGTTATAAAACTCATCAGTAAGTCTTTGTTTTCAACATATCCCTGTTAACATGACATAACATTCATAAATGCAACTAACCATAAATAGTATGAAGTTGTAAAAAATTCAGACAAAAAACTTTCTTTTTTTCTCGAAAACAAATTGGTATTTTGTTCTGTTATTTTGCCACAACGTACTCCAGACTATTCTCCTTTTTTTGATATAAAATTTATAGAATTGTATCAATTTATTTTCGAAAAAAATCACAAATTGTTGAAAAAAGTGAAAAATTGAGAAAAAAATTTTTTTTTCTCGAAAATAAATTGGTATTTCGTTCTGATACTTTTCCACAACGTACTCCAGGCAGTTTTCCTACTTTTGATACCAAATATTTAAAGCTGTATTACTTTATTTTTGAAAAAAAATCAGAAACTGTGGAAAAAAGTAAAAAATTCAGGCAAAAATATTTTTCTCGAAAACAAAAAAACTTTTCCTCGTTGTCTTGTTGTCCGAATTTTATTTTTTGATTGTATTTTATTTTACTGTTGTTTTTTAAGCATTTTTAATGGAATAAAGCAATTAATTTCGCTGTTAAGAACTTTAAAAAGCAAAATTAAACCCAAAACGAATTGGTGTTGACGCGCAATCTGCAGTGTTGCGCCGCGGTGTTTGCACACCAGTTTTGCTGCCAATACTGCTGTACCATTACAAGTTTTTCCTCGGCCACGTCGCGTTGGCCGGGCCGTGGTCCACCACGAAAATAGTGTAGACGCAGACTGCGATGGAACGCGCTCTGCTTGAAAGTTGGTGCAAACTTTGCAGGAAATCTGCACAATGTTTGCTATAGCGTCAAAGCTGGCACTATGTTTGCAAGGCGTATGCACAATGTTTGCAACGGTCTCAATACCGGTGCTAAGTGCGAAAACCGCTCATTTTTTGTCCAAACTTTGCATGGTGTTAAGAATTCGCACAATGTTTGCAGGGAATTTGCACAATGTTTGAAATCGCCTCAAAGTTGGTGCAAATGTAGCACGCGATAGCCGAGTACAGTTTAATGCATGACAATGCAGGTTATTGCAGGAAAATTCATAAAAATGCAGGTTTGCATATGAATAAAATAACAGGAAAATTCATCTGCATAAGCCAATTAAAATTTATTTATTTTTTCAATTTTAATTAGCATACAAATTTACAGAATTTCACAATTATTCTCGATGCCAGTGAAAGAGGTGTCACTATCGGATAGAAAAAAAGCGGCGGCAGCGGTAACGATTTCAGTTAAAAAAATTTATTGTAAAAATTTCAGGCAATGATGATAATTCAGCAACAGCTACTGGTTTGTAGTGCGATGGTATTGCAAAGACCTTTAGTAGCGCATCTTGAAATAATAAGAAGAAACAGCTACGTTTCCTCAGGCAATTGAAAAAAAATATTATGAGAAATTTTAGTAATATTCTGAGAAATCGTCATATTGTAAGATTATACAATATACCGTAAAACCTGTAATAGAAGGACATGTCCTTCTATTCTCAACTCCCCTCAAATGATGTCCTTCTAATATAGGGTGTCCTTCAATTATAGGGTGTCCTTCTAATTTTCGGAGCATGATAAAGGAAGAAACAATTTTTAAATGAATCATTTTTATGAAAAATCTTTCATTAAACCAGCCGTTCGGCGACTGAAAAACGGGTGAGGGGTACTACTGTATAGAACTCAAACGGAATAGAACTGCTACGGAATAGAACTTCGAGAGATAGAACTGTCTGAAATTGAGCTGTACCGACCCAGAACCGCTCGAACAACTCGAAGAATTATTTCGTTGTACATTGTGAGGCCCTGAGTTCTATTTAGTGCAGTTGTTTTTTTTTAGTACAGCTCGATTTCAGCCGGTTCTATTCCGCGCAGTTCCATTCCGCATCAGTTCTATTCCGTAGTAGTTCTATACCGTAGTACCCCCGAAATATGTGTTCCAAACAATACACTTTAAATCAATTTTTTAATACTTTTTCTGCTGTCTCTATGCTTCTCTTTTCAATTATTAATCTCTGAAAGTTCCACTGGGACCCTATCGGAACCTAGGCCATGCAGCGCTAGGCCATCGGCGGAATACGTATTTTCTACGTGAGAACTTGAGAGACGCAAGACGATGTCACGGCGTGCTAGAACCTACGTAATGGCAAACACGCCCAGTCGCATTTATCTGCGTCTCAATAGTAATATTCTGCCAAGTTTTCCTAAGTGCGTGTAAAACTAGAGACGCAGAGCTTTGAGAGAGATGACCTCCGAAATTTCATTTTTAAAAATAATTTTAAAAACATAGTCTCCAGCACGCCGTGGATGTGCGAGAAAGTCCGCAGTGTACAGTCCGTGTGCGAGCGGTGGAACTCTCATAGATGGATAATATGATTTTGAATTCACTCCAATAAGTTCTTATCAAATTTTGCGGCTTTCAAACTACGGCCACTATCAGGCAGACATCGATAATCAGAACTAATGAACTGATTTTTTGACATATCCTCGCTTTCGCCATGTTGAAATTTTATTTTTTAACAAGAAAACAAAGAAAAAAAAAGAAAAGTTCGGAAACAAACGTTTTAAAAATCGTGGGTGTTCTTACAAGGGAAGTCTTTTCACAAACCATATTGGAATTCTCTGAAACTTGGTGGGCTAATAGAACCTATCTCTGGCTACAGCGTCAAAAAAATTTAGCTGCCGAACTTCAAAAATAAGCTCAAAAAGTTGCTCCAAAGTTCCGGCTCCCCCCTCCGTCACTTCACTCGTTTTTATCACGACCCTTCAGAGGTAAAAAACTCAACGAAAGGGAGGCGCAGTGGTAGAGTGGGGGCAGCAGGAGAAAGGTCACGGGTTCGAACCCTCTTGTGGTAAAAATTTTTTTGATATTTTTTATAAGTATGGGAAACAGGGGTGGGACCAAAAAAAATTTTTTTTTTTGGGTGAGACAAAAATTTTAAATGATTTCTTTTTTTGACAATGTGACGTAGGCAATACTTTTTTTTTGGTTTTTTTGTTGAGTCGCGGAGGCGAAGAAGGTTTTTGGACGAAGCTACCCCAAGGCAGAACGTTCCCGCATCAGAACTGTCCCGAAGCAGAACCGTAAAACAGAAATTTTTTCTCACCTTCACCATCAAAAAATAAATTTTTTCTCACCCAAAGAAACATATTTTTTTTGGTCCCACCCCTGTTTCCCATACTTATAAAAAATATCAAAAAAAATTTTTACCACAAGAGGGTTCGAACCAGTGACCTTTCTCCTGCTGCCCCCACTCTACCACTGCGCCTCCCTTTCGTTGATTTTTTTCCCCTCTGAAGGGTCGTGATAAAAACGAGTGAAGTGACGGAGGGGGGAGCCGGAACTTTGGAGCAACTTTTTGAGCTTATTTTTGAAGTTCGGCAGCTAAATTTTTTTGACGCTGTAGCCAGAGATAGGTTCTATTAGCCCACCAAGTTTCAGAGAATTCCAATATGGTTTGTGAAAAGACTTCCCTTGTTAGTAAAGTGTCCTTCTAATATGGGGGTCCTTGTAATATAGGGTGTCCTTCTATTTTTCATTGGAAGCTTAACACTGTCCTTCTATAATGGGGGTGTTTTAATTATAGGGGTTCTTCTATTGTAGGTTTTACGGTATTTGGCTGGCGCATTTGTCTTGGTAGGAAAATGCGTCAGCAATGTTGCTAGCGCAATATTAGACAAGATATTTCAAGAAACACGAGATATTACAAGATATTGTAAGATTTCAAAAATCTTGTAAGGTATTACAAGAAATTCCAAGATTCTGTGAGAAATTTGCAATATTACAAGATATTTCAAGATAATTCAAGAAATTGCGCAATATTGATTTTTTTCATTAATCTATTTTTCCAATCGCGTTCTGCGCATTTCTGCCGTTTTTCCCTATATTTTAAGATTTTTTTTTCCACGTATTCGTTGATATTGATTTGCACATATTGCCCATTCGCGAAAAAAGCAAGTGCGCTCCACGAAACTTACAATTAGTACTTCGTGGATTTAATTTTCGTCGCCATATTTTTTCAATTCACGTTTAAATTCAACGTGAAATGAAATAATTTGGCGACGAAAATGAAATCCACGAAGTACTAAGTTTCGTAGAGCGCACTTGCTTTTTTCGCGAGTGGGCAATACTTTACTGTTTTCCTTCAATTCATTATTTTTCTGTGTTATTATCGAGTCAATTTTTTGCCGGTTTCACGTGAAAATTCTGCAAACACCAGTTATTTTTCAGAAACTAAAAATCGGCGTGTGGCCACACTCACTCAACTTTTTGGCTCTGGGACGTTTCGAAAACTGCCATTTCGAAACTAGGACGTTTCGAAACTTTTTTGCTAATGGATTTTCGCCAATTGACACCAAACAACGCGGGCATTTGGTAATTATTTTTCGTTTTTATCAGTTTTTTTTGGGAATTTGAATCCAATATTGTGTTTTCAATCGAGTTGCAGCATGAGAACCAGACATTTTTTCTCTGCTTCTCTTCGAATCGAACTGTGTTTGCATAGTCGCGCGAAAAAAAGTGGCCGGAGTCACGCGTTCTCATGTCGCAAGTCGATAACGAAACGTCTTCACGGAGTAATGGCGAGTGACCTGGTGCAAACGTGCTCCATTGATAACACGCGCACGCCGCACGCGCCGCATTCGACGGCAAAAATTTTGGGCACTGTGCCAATGCAAACATTTAGAAAAGAGACGAGATGGAGAAGACGAGAAAAAAAAGAGACGAGACGGAGAAGACGAGAGCGTCGCGCGTGTTCCCGCGCCAAAAAAAATCGTTTGAAAAAAGGCAGTCGCCATTATTACTCTCGTCTCAGCTCATGCACATCATTTTTCAAAAAATGTGAAAAACTCACAAATATTCTCGGCGTCTCGCCACGAATTTGCCAAATTTGAATAAATGCCGCAGTATGAGAGAGTGTGAGAAAGATGGAGGGATGGTCTTGTTTCGAAACGTCCCAGAGCCAACTTTTTCATTGCGTTAAGTTGAAAATTGTCAAGAAAGTGGAGGGGGTCTTGCCTTAGATATTCCGCGTTCACTGGGGTGTGAGGAGGGAGTGAGTAAACGCGCCCGAACGCACACACGCAACGCATCCAAATGAGGCCCAAAAAATAAAAAAACGCGCGAATAATTTCACATTATCGGAGAGAAAAACCAAAGCAAAATCGTTAAAATTACGAAATTCTATTCACAATTATTTCGCGCGCGTTGGTTTTTCTTTCCGATAATGTGAAATTTTTCGCGCGCTTTTTTTATTTTTTGGGCCTCGTTTGGATGCGTTGCGTGTGTGCGTCCGGGCGCGTTTACTCACTCCCTCCTCATACACCAGTGCGCGTTAAACCGGAAACAAAATTGAATCAATAATACAACCGCAAAAATAGAGATGGATAATTTTTTTTTAACTTTGGCGAAGCATCTGCGTTATTCATGCATTAAACAAAATTCTTGCAACATTCTACTTCTTTCCAGCTGTTCCGTAATATTAAAAAAAAAATCATGAAGTTTTGCGAATTGCAAAGCATGGGATCCTGATCCGCCAATGAAATTGATGGGGGTGAGGACCCGTGGAACTGCAGGGACCATTTACGATTGGTCACCGGATTCCCCCCCCCCCCCAGGGGGGAGCAATTCCCTGCAACTACCCAACGCTACAAAACCTACCGATCAAGGAAAGGAAGGAGCGTCGACCCAATTCCATCAGTTTTTCGACTGAGGTAGCGCTGCTGGGGCCAGTGTTACCGGAAAATCAAAGACCCCTTTGGCTTTACGCCAAAACGATGATTCGACTGTCAAATGATGTTGAGACCAATCCGGGCCCACCACGAATACGAATTTCTTACCCTTGCACAGAGCACGGCACCCCAGCCTTCCAAAATTTTTTATGCTTGGCGCATTTCGCGTGCACTGGCACGCCATGGTCGTACGGCCGTGTACTCCACGTGGACAATGTGATTTGCGCAATAGCATAATTTTTTTTTCCATTTTTATTTGATTTTTAAATATTTTTCACAAATTTTTAGGCATAACTATTCTGAAAATGAATAAAAATTGATAATTTATTAATTTCTATCTTTTTATTATGTGATTGCTCAATATTTTATCGTAGAAATCGTAGATGTTTTTCAAACCCCTAAGGCTCGGCCATTTCTGAATTTTTGTTGACGTCCAAGTGCTCGAAATGTTCGCAAGAAACTCCTCTATCGGCAAATGATATTCATTTTTCAAAAATATAATTATTCGAGTGAAATAATGCGAAAAACTGATTTTTCAGTACAAAATTACATTCGCCACTGGCGAATGATGCAAGCGCGCACCACTGCGAAATTGCTGGCGCATTGGTAGGAGGGGGAGCCGTGCAGAGTGCACCAAAAACGTGGGCAACAACTCCGTTCAATGCACGATCTGTCTGGATTGGACACATCTCCGCTGCACCACCATCGTCGACATCAATCACTACGCCAAATATCTCCGCAACCACACTTGCTCAAAGTGCCAAGCTGGAGCTCAGGCGGCAATCCCGCAAGCG
Organism: Caenorhabditis japonica; assembly: GCA_963572235.1. Lineage (NCBI taxonomy): Eukaryota > Metazoa > Nematoda > Chromadorea > Rhabditida > Rhabditidae > Caenorhabditis > Caenorhabditis japonica. The sequence continues at coordinate 6,792,840 of OY754342.1, forward strand.
AGGAAAGCCGCAGCGCCGACACTGACCACGACACCGACTGCGAGACCAACTCCTGGAGCGAAAAGGAGGCTAACTAGGGAATGCCGTAGGGTCAGGCTTTGGGAATTTTCTTAAAATTGCTACACGGGGGGTATTTTGCCTCCTGAATCGATTTTTCATAGTCTCCACCTGCACAAATCGCGAAAAGCTCGAAAACGAGCTCATCAAAATGCTCACGGCGACCATCGTTTTTATCACCGCCCTTAGCAAAAAAACTGTTCGGCAAGCAGCGGTGGTCGAGTGGCGTCACAGGTAAACCGGCATGGATGAATTGAGTCTGAATAGTGGTCCAATAGGCGGTAATGCGCGAATGGTGGCTGTACGGTGAAAGAGCAGGAACCATTCAGACGCTGATGTTCGAACAATGTGCGAGACACCGCTGAATGAGGAACGATGCGCGAGGCGAGAAAATCAAAGTTTTTGGTGAGCCACCGATGTGCGAATAATCGATTGTACAATGCGGCCTCATAGTCAGCGCTAGCACACTGCACCTTGCATTGGGAGACTCGCTTCAAATACTAGAGAAATTGGTCAATAGAGCGCGCCTGCACCGCGTCTGCGTCTTGTATTTCGGCACACTCTCTCGCCCACTTTTTTTGAAAATATGTTTTTCAGAGCATTAAAATGCATTTTAAAGTATCTTCTCGTTCCATTTTTGGAAAAATCTCTCTGTTAAAAGGTAGCAAATTTTTTTTAGAGTGTTTTTAAATCAAATCTTTCGAAAATTGGTCGATTCTTCCGTGCACCCTATCGATTTTTAGTTGTTCTTCTATTTTCGCAGGCATTTTTTTATTCGAAAATTCATATTTTCTATTTTTCCCTTTCAATTAATATTTATTTTGTCTGAAATTTACAGTTTTACGTGCCATTCAACGAAAACCAGCCTTTGGTTTGGCGAAAAACCATAATTGTACAATTGCAATGCAAAACTTACGAAAAAATTGTGCGACGAGTACTTTATCCCATTTCTTTTTTAGCTTAACTTGAAAACTGATATATCAATTATTTTTCTTATGTAAATCGCTAAAATCACATACAAATTCAATATTTATCTTGTTCACTGTTGGTTGAAGTGCCAAAACGTTTGTGAAAATTAGAAATTTTTGTCGAATCCCGTATTCCAGAACGAAACAAGACTCGAAAAAAAGATTTCAACACAAAAATTTCAAAACTATGGCTAAAAAATGTCGGCAAAAAAGAAAGAACAACTAAAAATTGACAGCGTACAAGTAATTATTGGCCAATTTTGATAAACTTTGTTTTAAAAACATTCTAAAAATTTTTACTTCCATTCAACAGAGCGATTTAAAAAAAATGAAACGAGAAAATGCTGAAAAATGGATTTTAATTATCTGTTTCAAAAAAAGTGAGCGAGAGAGTGTGCCGAGATAAGAGACGCAGGCAGACGCGGTGCAAGTGCGCTCTATTGCCCATTTCCTCTGAATTTTGAATCTAGTCTCCCCATGCAAGGTGCAGTGTAGCACGTGATCTGATGCAATTTTCTTTTTCTTTTTTTTATTGTTTGCGGAACTCAACTTTATTTACCCAATTCATGTCCAAAATCATAATTTTTCAGTATATTTCGTGTGAAGCATCATGGACAATGTTCCTCTCGGATGTGCCCACTCAATAGGTGAAATAAATTTATTATCATTTTCTTTTTGTTGTTGTTGTAAGATTAAATAAAAACGATTTCAGACTTCATCTCTTCAATTTTCCCGGCACTGTGACAACGGCACCGCGACATCTGTAAACCGCGCTAACAGGGGAGGTGAAAAATGAGAAGTGAAAATATAGTGAGTTTTTTCTAGATTTTAATTAAAAAGGAATCGGAAAAGTTCACAAACGCCAGTTCTTGAACGCAGCAAAATGCATAGAAATTAAACGCCAGAAAAGTTTACCTGCATATTATTGTTTTTAAAAAGTTGTCACCTCCAAAACCGCGTGAACTTTAAAATTAGGCTACGCCTTTTCACACGAATTTTCAAATTTTCAAATTTTCACGAACAAAAAGTGAAGGAAAATTAAAATTTCATGAAATTCGCGTGAAGAAGCGGAACTTAATTTTAAAGTTCGCGCGACTTCGGAGGTGACAACGTTTTTAAAACGATAATAAGCTCCTTTTAAAATTCAATTTTACTTAATTTTTTCCTTTGAAACATTGGCTGTTAGTTTATTTGAAGAACTGGCGTTTGCCCATTTCTTCGAATTTACTGGAAAAAGATCCAGAAACGTGTATCCTTGGCCGGATTATGGCAACAGGACGTTTTAAAAGATCGTATTTCGAAACGTCTAAGAGCCAGGAAAAAAGGAAATTAACGCATTGTAACATAAAATCGTTGGCGTTTTGAGTTTTCGACAGTTTCCTAATCGGGCGAAAAATGGAAGAATGTGAAGTTTTGGGAAGAGGTTATTCATAAAAGTAAAGATGCAATTTTAAACCGCATTTTAGTTCAAAAAAATTGGTTGAATAAATAAAAAAATAAAACAATTTATATTGTTATGAGAAACCTCCCTAATGTAAATCAATTAAATTTTAGATAAAATAATTTTTTTTGCAGCGATGGCATGTGCATATTGCCGACAATTTGTCAAATGCAGAAAATCAATCGGAACGAGTGCGAAGATCCTTATTCAACCGTCAAGTTGAAATACTAAATTACTTGTTTCAGTTAGGCAAACTTTTACTTTTTCCTAATGTTTTTATTTTTTCAAGAGTGGTAAACACTTAATAAATATATTCAATTCAATCTCGAGATCAGTCCATTGCAGGAAAAAGGAGAACAACTCGGACATTAAAAAACCGCGGATGCGTGAATGGTGAACCATTGAAATACCGCTAATTCAAACGTTGGTGGTTCCGTCACTCGAGCATCGAGCGGCGCACCAGTGGACCACCATTCGGCCATGCCGGTTTACCTGTGGTGCAGTTGGGATCTGAAATCTGATGGTGGTGGGATCGATCCCGCACTAGGTTAATTTTGTTTTTTTTTTCTTGCTAGAGTAAAGTTTATGGAATTTGTCCACAAAAGAGGATTATCCATGAAGAAGAAAATTTTTTACATATTTAAAACTTGTATTTTTTGGTTTTTCATCATTTCAAACAGCTTGTGGATTTGTTTTTTCAGCAAAATGTCATGTGTTTGATAACCAAAATGGTTCTAGATATTTTCAATAGGGTTTTTCGATACATTCGGTTGTCACTTTCTGGCGATCAATGGTTGAAATCTTGTAGATTAAAACCGCAAATCACATCATCCAGGAAACATAATTTGTTGAAGTATTTCTAATCCGGAGTCGGATGTCTACAGCAGTGAATAACGAGTTCGTTCATCTATCCTTACCATAAGCACAAAAAAATTTATGTTTTTGAAAAAGATGAGTATTATTTTCAAAAATGTTAATTCAAGAAAACATTTCTAATTATTTTTTCATTTTTTTTATGGACAAATTCCATAAACTTTACTCTAGCAAGAAAAAAAAACAAAATTTGTCTAGTGCGGGTTTGATCCCACCACCATCAGATTTCAGATCCCAACTGCACAACACTGGACCACCGCTGCTTGCCGAACATTGCTTGCTAAGGGCGGTGATAAAAACGGTGGTCGCCGTGAGCATTTTGATGAGCTAGTTTTCGAGCTTTTTGCGATTTGTGCAGGTGGAGACTATGAAAAATCGATTCAGGAGGCAAAATAACCCCCGGGTACAAATTTTAAGAAAATTCCCAAAGCCTGACCCTACGGCATTCCCTAGTAAGACCAGTACCCCCTCCTCCCTCACAACACACCACAAAGTGCAGGGCCAAACCTGCCAAGACGAGAATACTCTCGTGGAATGTGAACGGCTGGAGCAAGAGACGCAGCGAACTTACCACCATCATCGCCAAGGAGAAACCGGACATCGTATGCCTACAGGAGACCAAACTCGATAAAACCAACCTTGGTTACACACCCACAGGCTACAAAGTGGCGCTCGCATCCAGGAACAAGTTCGGCGGTGGTGTCTGCACGATGGTCCGAGACGACTGGATCTTCACAATCTCGAAGACAACGTCCAAGAAAACGGCGGAAATTCTGTCGATAACTATCGACAAGCTGAAGGTGACGAACGTCTACTTCCCACCCAGATCATCCGACTCGACAACGGCCGAGGTCCGCGAAGATGTCATGGAGATTCTGGACATGGCGAGCGAGAAACACATCATCACGGGCGACTGGAATGCGCATGCCAACACGTGGCACAGCCACAAGACGGATGAGAGAGGTGCGATGATAGAAGACGAACTGGACACGCGCGGTGTACACGTGGTGTTGAACGAGGATTCTTTCACCAGAGCAGCAAGTGGAGTGCTCAGCTCTCCCGACATCACCATCTCCACCTCAGACCTGGCTGCATGCTCCTCGTGGCGCACGTGTGGTGTCTTAAACACAGACCATCTCCCCGTCATCATCGACACAATGGCAGAAATCCCCAAGCTCGTCCGGCCAAATCGTATTATGGCGAATTTCAAAAAGGCAAATTGGACAGACTTCAGCGACTCGATCGAAACCAAGGTGGCATGCTACGCCGGACCAAGGGACGCCTACTCTCTCGAAAACTTCCTGTCCGCCACGATCACTCGAGCGGCCAGCAAGCATATTCCGCATGGAAAGTTTACACCAACGAGAGAGCACACAGGCGACACCGGGGAAATCGCGGAGCTTACCAGAGAAAGAGAGCGAATCCAAAAGAGAAATCCGCTGGACAGCAATCTGAAAGCGCTGAACGACAAGATTGAAGCTGCTCGAAGGGAACTGCGAAGACTGTGCTGGCACCAGAAGATCGAAGACATGGAGGACAAACGCAAGATCGACTGCAACGCGTTATGGCGTGTGATCAAAGGATTAAAGCCTAAGACCAAATCCACTGGCTCTATCAAACTTCCAAACGGCACCACCACAACAAATCCGAAAACTATCGCGAATGCGATGGCGAGCAGCCTTGTAGCTGTTGGAAAAGGCAGAGACTGCCGGGAGGAACGCATTGCATGGAGGAGGACCAAAAGGAGGCTGAAGAAATTGCGCCCCCAACTACCAGCGAGCTCGATCAGTCACGCGGAGGTGAAGTTGGCGATTCTGAAAGGGAAGCCCTCAAAAGCTCTCGGACCGGACGGGATATGCCACCTACACCTCAAACACGTCCCGGACAACTGCATTAATCTGATGGCTGAACTGTTCAACGCATCCATCGACGAGAATAAGGTCCCGGACTCCTGGAAGAAAGCCAACGTATTTATGCTGCCGAAACCTGGAAAAGACCCGTCCGAGATCAAAAGCTTCCGCCCAGTGTCTCTACTGTCCCCAGTCGCAAAAGTGCTCGAAAGGATAATCCTCGAGAGAATTCGCCGCGAAATTGAGTCGCCGAAGGACCAGCACGCCTTCAAGAAAAACCATTCCACGACGACAGCAATCACTGAAGCCACAAGCTGCATAGTGGGAGGCCTGAACATGGAGAAGCCGGCATGCCGTACGATCATGACATGTTTGGACATGAAGGCAGCCTTTGACACGATCTCAATCGCCAAGCTGCTGTGCGGACTGGAAGATGCCATCGCCGACAAGAAAGTGTGTGGATGGCTGGGAAACTACCTCCACAAACGCAGGATCAACGTCCAATATGATGATCTCAAATCCAACTGGCTCACACTGAGAGGAGGAGTACCACAGGGAGCCGTGCTATCACCGAACCTCTTCAATTTCTTCATCAGGGACGTGCCGGCGATTCCAGACACCAAGATCATCACCTACGCCGATGACATGACTCTGCTGGTGCAAGATCCGATTTTAAGCAAGGCTGCCGAGAAATCCCAGGATGCGCTCGACTCCCTCCAAAAATGGTTCAAGGACAAACACTTGGATATCTCTGCAGGCAAGTCCACCGTGACCATTTTCACGGCAGATACGAAGGAGTTCAAGTACGACCCGGGACTGAAGTGGGAAGGCACGGTCATCCCAATGCAGAACAGGACCAGGCTGCTTGGAGTGGAATTGGACACCATGCTACGGATGACGGGTCATGTGGAGCAAGTCAGCGCCAGGCTGGCCAAGGCGAATAACATCCTGAGAGCTCTGGCAGGAGCAAAATGGGGATCGAGCAAGGAGACAATGCTGCGCACGTCAAAGGCAATCATCAAGCCCCTGGCGACATACGCCGGACCAGCGTGGCACCAGCTCATGTCGGAGACCCAGAAGACGAAGCTCGAGAGACAATATGTTGGTGGACTCAAAGCCTGCTGTGGCCTCACCAAGGACACCCCCAAACAACTGGTCTACCACGAAACGAGGATTCTACCGCTGAGCGAAGAGCTGACACTGGGAAGCGAGCAACTTGCAATCGCGGCCATAAAGACGCCTGGCCACCCAACCAGTGACCTAAGCCGCAGGAGACCAAAGGAAAGAACGAGTGGGAACAGGCCACGAACACCGCCACTTGGCTGCTTGGAGGACAGAGGAGATGAATGGAGAAGGATGCGCGGCGACACGAGAGCCGTACAAAAGAGGAACCACACAAGTTTCGTGAAGAGCTACCTCAGCAACCACGGCATCCACCCAATACTCGGCAGACAACCACCAGCACTGAGCGAGGAAGAGTCCACGCTACCAAGAAACACAAGGGTGGAATCTGCGCGGTTGAGGGCGGAGAGATCTCTGCTACTCGAAAAATACAAGGCAAAAGTGGAAAATCGCCCAGTGGTATGCTGCATCAAATGCAATGACGATGTCGGAGATCTGAAGCACTTCTTGAAATGCTACCCTGTCAAGCCGTTACCAATGCCGAAACTATGGAAGGACCCAGTGGCAGCAGCTACAGCCCTTGGCTTGGCTGTCACGCCATTTTATCCAGGAGGAGATGCCGATTCGTGACCGAAGATCGTCAAGGAATGAGTAGAGTTGCACAACAACAACAACAATGGGGGTGAGGAAACGTCCTGGCTTCGACCTTCTTCTCCTTCGCGGTGCTCCAAGCAATTTTTTTTGCGCTCTTTTTTTTTTTAAACGATCATAGATGTGATCACAAATGATTCAAATTCATACTTATCCAATTCTTCCAAATTAACAACGATTTTTTGGAAAATTTCGCATATTTTGCTGCATGCATTTGAACTTTCATTAGAAGTGGATGAGAAAATTTTCAAAAAAACGTCTCGCGTTTTTCTCATTTCCTCTTTCATCATGGCAACAACGCTATCTGAAAGAAAAAATAGTTACATTTCGAAAAAAATATATATTACCTTCTTTTTTACCCTGTTTCGGGGTTGTCGGGATTTTTTTTTCGGCGATCGGTTCCATTTTACCGTGCTCGTGAGATCCAATAATGAAAGAACTGAAAAATTGCTGAATTGTTCTGAAGTGTGTTTCATTTAATACTTACTTCTTAACTTCCCGTTTGCGTGAAGCGTAATTCAAAAATGTTAAGTATGGTGCGTACTTAAAATCGGGCGCCAAATCCGTCATTCCACTCCCAGATGCCGCCTTCCTTATTCTCATAGTATGGGATGTGAATGCTTTTGATAGCTTCACCCATTTTTCATGCGCAACTCGCCCTGGAAATTGTATGATGCAATATTAAAAATAAATTTAAAAAAAAATTACCATGATAGCGAGGTATTTTCGGCATAAAACGGGAGCAGTCGTTTTCGATTCGGATCAAAATTCCTTGCCTTGCTTCTTTTCGATGAAAATCTGAATTTGTTGAGTCCCAAATAGCCGGTTCAGCCTCAACTCTTTCAATAAACTCAATGACGTCGCCTTCCGTATACTGAAATTTGCCAAATTATTAATAATAATAATAATAAATAACAATAAATTCTCACCGTAAAAATTGAATCCGTTGGTTTCGCTTTTTCTTTTCTTCCTCTTTTTACGGTGGGGAAATCGATTGATTTCTTCGACGCAGACGAAGCTTTCGTCGTCTGATTTTTCGTGTGGGCTGGACATTGGCGAAACCTGAAAAATTTTTTTTATCAATACGGAATCAAAAAAATGAGGATATAGAAAAATAGCGAAAGTTCTCAGGTATCGCGAGTCAAACTTTTCTGATCCCTTTTCAAACTTTTTCAAACCTTTTCATGTAACAAATAAGCAATGCTTGAAAAGGATTAAGTATGGCTTGAAAAAGTTTGAGGACGGCATGAAAAGGGTTGAAAAAGTTTAAAAGTTTGAAATTTTAAAATTGTCTCGATTTTGTTTCTCAAAAAGCCTGCTGCGCAGGCTAATGTTGGCTACTAAATCAGCATTATTGATTGACGCCGTTCACTGTATTTCACACTTTATTTCGGTATTCTCAGTACGGAGCGCTGCAAACGCGCTCCCTTCGCACAGTGGTGGACGCGGCCACGTTGGCGACGAGAGAGTGCAGAAAATTGAGAGAGCCGTGGCCGATGTTTTACTCTGATTTCTCTAAACCTCACTCCAAATGCATGCTAAATTCATTGTTCGATTGGAGCGAGTTATCAGCGTTTTATACCGAGTATAACAAAAAATATACGTATAAAGGCAGTAAGATAGGTAGGGACCGCAAAAGGAGGGGGCGGAGCCTTTCATTTTTTTTCTCCCCAGGGCATTTTTTGAAGTTTGAGGCTTGATTACACGAATATTGTCAAAACAAAAAAATTGCAACGCGGTGTTTGCGTACTTTTGAAATTCAAACGGCAATGAGAGAAATAGCATGGAAAATGAAGAGATTTGTTCCCATTTTAGTTAGAAATTTAAAAGTACGCAAACACCGCGTTGTAACTTTTTTGTTTTCACAATACTACCGAGTTATCCATATACTTTACAATGTTTCTGTATGTAATTAACGACAAGGAATCGATTGGTGCCATCAAATTTGTCTGAAAATGGCTAATTTTGACTGAAAATCAGGAAAAACTGAAATGCAAGTCAAAAAATCGATTTTTTTGGGAATTTGTAGGGCCGGTTCGCGGGCTTTTGCGATTGATTCCGATAGTTTTTGACAAGCTGAATTGAATTTTTTAAACAGAATTCAATTTTAAATGAGCGCATTTTTTTTATACCGGTTCAAACTTCACCTAAAAATTGTGGAAAAATTTCAGCGATGACCCCCTATTTTTATTTTTCGGATACTTTAAGCAACCCTTCTAGTAAACACACAAAAATTTTTAGAGCTCTGGCATAAATTTAAAGCACTTAAAAGCTTACCAAAGTCATGACCATTTTTGAAATAATTATGTTTTTTGGGATTTTCGGGAATATGGAAGTCCGGTTCGCGCGATTTGAAAGCATGATCAAATTCAGCAAAAAATTCTCTATCGAATACATTCTATAGATTGAAAAAATAAATGAGCGCATTTTTTTAAATTACACTTTTCGAAATTAATAAATACTTTTCTATGTCATTTCAAACAACTTATCAGGCCTTGTCAACGCGGAGGGAGAGCGAGCACATCACAGGAATAAGGCGACAGCTAAAATCTGTCGTGGTGGTTTTGTGGTTAAAGGTGCTGCGCATTGTGTGCGAGGTCAAGGGTTCGGATCTCGTCCTTTTGATTTTTATTTTTCAAAAAGCTTTTTCGATACTTAAAAGGATATTTCTTACGCAAAAGTATTAATTTTTCGGAAATTTTCGAAATCAACCAAGGGAATATCCATTTTTTGTGGAAAACCGATAGGGGTTTCCACTTATTTACGTGTTCCCGCGTATTTCAGCCATACAATCATATTATTTGAGTAATATTCATCGCCTGGTATAAAAAAAATTTAAAACATTCCAAATCCGATCTTAATTTACACATTCCTCAGCAGAAATCCGCAGAAATTATCGCATTCAATGAATAATGATGACAAAAGAGGTGGTCGGCAAAACCACGCCGCGCGCATGCAGCCGAAGCCCCGCCTCCCAGCTGGGGAGAAAATCAGTGGTAAATAATCGCGACTTTGAAAGGCTGAAACTCGGGAACTAGCGGGAATTTTTCTGAGAAAATTTGGGAATGTACTAATATTGAGGCGTAGAATACAATGAAATCAGTAGTTTTTCGAGATTCGCACGTTTTTCAAACTCGTTGCGGTACCTAAAGATAGGAGACAAAAAATTCGCAGTAATTTCGGCGGATATTGCCTGATGCTTCCTTGTGCTCGGTTGTTGTTTTTTCTGTTGAATAAGACGCCACCAGCCGATGTTGAGGAGCCCTGTAAATAATACATTTTTTTCTCCAATTTTTATGCTACGTACAAAGTTTTTAAACAATTTCTAAAATCAGAATTTTTATACAGTCCAGTGATGGAAACACTTTAAGTTCTATTATTGTTTTAAAAAATTTGTCACCTGGCGAGAGGCGCGAATTCAAAAAATAGGCTCCGCCTCCTCGCCGAAATATTTTTGCAATTCTGCGCGCGCCAACTTGCAATCGCGGTGCGCGCGATTTTCTGCGTCGAATTTTTGTCCAACGCCTTTCAATTTCCCCTGGAAACCTTTATAAAAATTGTTATTTTGAAGCGAATTTGGCCACTGTTGATTTAAAGTGAGTTTTTGATTTTCTTAATTGGATATTTGTTAATAAAGTAACGGAAATTCAACGCATAAAATCGCGCGCACTGCGATTGCAAATTGGCGCGCGCAGAGTTGCAAAAATATTTCGGCGAGGAGGCGGAGCCTATTTTTTGAATTCGCGCCTCTCGCCAGGTGACAAATTTTTTAAAACAATAATAAGAGTATGGTACATTTCAAACTTATCCGATCTCAGAAAACGAGTTACACAGCAAATCTCACACGGATGTATTATTAAGCGCAATTGTGGTAAAAAATGTATTTGGTGGCAAACAGGCTTGGTCGGAGTAGTGTGGATTATCGAAAACGATTTTTCGATAATCGACCAATTCGTCAAATTTTTCGATAATTTTCGATTATAAAATATCGAAAATTATCGAAAATATTTTCGATAATTATCGATAATGTCGAAAATTATTGAAAATAGTTTCGATAAATTCCTCGATAATTTTTGACATTATCGATAATTATCGACAATTATCGAAAATGGAATTCATTATTTTGGCAAGGGCAGTTCTATTCCGCACAATTCTATTTCCGGACAGTTCTATACCGGACAGTTCTATTCCGGTCAGTTCTATTCCGGGCAGTTATATTCCGGGCAGTTCTATTCCGGACAGTTCTATTCCGGGCAGTTATATTCCGGACAGTTCTATTCCGGTCAGTTCTATTCCGGACAGTTCTATTTCGCGCAGTTCTATTCCGGGCAGTTCTATTCCGGACAGTTCTATCCCGCGCAGTTCTATTCCGCGCAGTTCTATTCCGGGCAGTTCTATTCTAGTGCCGAATAGCCGCCAGATAGCCTCCAATTAGCCACCAGATAGCCTCCAATTAGCCACCAGATAGCATCCAAATAGCCGCCAAATAGCTGCCAGATATCCGCCAAATAGCTGCCAAATAGCCGCCAAATAGCTGCCAAATAGCTGCCAAATAGCCGCCAAATAGCTGCCAAATCATGGGGATCTGGTTCCCCATGAAGGCTATATATACTTTCAATAGCCGACACCTCACGGGTTCCGACATTCGCTATGCTTTGCAGAAGAGAGGCGGGCCGTCTACCCGTATTATCGAAAATTTTCGATAATTATCGATAATGTCGAAAATTATCGAGGAATTTATCGAAACTGGTTTCGATAAAATTTCGATATTTTATTATCGCAAATTATCGAAAATATTTCGATAATTCTATCGAAAATAATTTCGATAATTTTCGATATTTTTTCGACATAAAATTTTCGATAATTTTTCGATAATTCCTCGATAATTTTATCGAAAAATTTATCGAAGAATTTATCGAAACTGCTTCGAAAATCCACACTGGGTCGGAGTCGGAAAACGGAAATTCCGATTTTCCGAATTTTCCGTCTTTTTTCGGAAAATTTTTCCGACGGGAAATTTTCCGAATTTATTTTTCGGAAAAATTACCCGTCGGAAAATGTTCCGAATTAATTATCCGGAAAATTTTCCCGTCGGTAAATTTTCCGAAAATTATCGGAAAATTGCAGTTATTTTAGGTGCCGCTTCTAAGTACCAAGAACTTCTCAAAACTGAATTTTTTGTTAATTTGTTGAATTTTTGGTTAATTTGTCGATTATCGTATTTTTGCAAAGAAATAAGATGAGCCAATTGTTAAGATTCTTTTTTCAGAAAATACAAAATTAAAAAAAAACCAGTTTTAGTATCGAAAATCGGAAAAAATCGGATATCCGATTTTCCGAAAATTGAAGTCGGAAAAAATTTCGGGTATCCGATTTTCCGGAAAATTATTTCGGAAAAAAATTTCCTTCTCCGATTTTCCGAAATGCATTTTCCGAACAAGCCTGATCCGAAGTCATTTACAAAATCGCGACAGAAAAAACAAATCGGTGGACGAGAATAGTGTGCTCGGTAGTAAAAGAATCACCGTGTGCGGCATGCCCACCGCCACACCTGCGGCATGCCTACCGCGAAATCTAGCAAGTGCGCTCCACCGAGCTTCGTTGATTTTATTTTCTTTTTCGAATTATTTTTTTTCTGTTTTTCTTCAATTTTGTGCATAATCTCTTTATTTTATTTGTAATAAATAATCAACCGAGTACAAATTAATAGTTTCGTGGAAGTCGCACGGGGTCGCCGAGGGAACATCGAGAAAGCGCGCTCTACCAGACTACCTTAACCAGCCAGATTGAATATTGGCATCATGCCAAAATCGTGTTTTATATTGATTTTTGCCTTATTTTTTTGTAGTAAAATGGCATTATAAACGTTTTTATTTATTTTATTACTTTTCTAATTCACGTTTATAATCGCTGATCGGAGAGAACAAAAAACATTAAAAAATTGTTTTTATCCGAATAAAGACATTTTAGAATAGGATCGCCTTTTCCACATTTGGTTGCTTTTTGAGCATTCGTTGTCCAGGCAAGCGTTGCACACGTCGTCGAGCTCATAGCCGTTTGGTCCCATCAGTTTGCAGAACTTTCGCGGCTGAAAATATAGAATTCAATGTTTCATTTTTTGTGTATATGAATACGCTCGAATTTGCGTTTTTAATCGAAAAAATGAGGAATTGAAGAAATAGAGAGATGTTTCGTCTTTCAGTTTTACGTGAAATGTCACTCCGTAAAAAAATGTCACTCCGTGGAGCTCCGTCATCGCAAAAAAAAAAACGTTCGTAATGTTTTACTTTTTTTAGAAATCTGATCAATGACACAAGCTAAATTTTTTCCTCCGAATGTTTTTATGTAATGATTTTTTTCTTCGAATTTTTGGTAATTAAACTTTTTTCTTACCTCTCACAATCTTCCTCCAATCGAAGACAACTTTCTTTTGGCTGAAGGCGGAATCTGCTGGCAGATGTGGCGTCGACGGTCTTGGTCTTCTGGCACTTGGCTGACATTCCTTCATAAGCGTGGAAATTCTTGAGAGCTTCGATTTTATGTTCTTGCGTGGGGCATTACTGAAAAATACTGAGATTGAATAAGTTCTAAGAATCAGAATATGCTTACCTCTGACAGTGCGCCAAAAGATCATTCATGGAGCTTGTATTTGAAAGACTCCGTGAGCTGGGTTGATGTTACAACGCTTGCGGAAGAAGCTCATGTAGCTGATGACCTAAAATAATCTTAATAATATCAAATTTATATGTCGCAAAAGCAGAAAGAGTTATTCATGATGGAAATATTAACAACAAATTAACGTGCTATTTTTGCGTATAAGCGGACAAAGCAGCACATTAATTCAATTTGGAAACAAAAACGTCAAAAAATAGTGAAAAATCGATTCATGCGGTTTGAAATATGTTTTTAAAAAAACACATACAGACAAAAACAAAGTTTTCCCATGATACAGAATTGATAGTGGAGAGAAAGAGAGACTTTCCTCACCCTCTCACCTTCCGCGTCTCTTCTTTATCAATGCTGTATCATGGGAAAACTGTGTTTTTTTTTTGTGATTAAAAAAAACATATTTAAACATCGATGAATTGGAAAAAATTAAAAAAAAAACTAAAACCTATAAAAAGAAATAAATTAAAAACAGAGTTGAAAAAGAAAATAATTAAAAACACACACAAAACAACAGAATTGAACGGCGCCGATTTCACTATGTATCGCGTACGTGGATGAGTCGCTACGCATTTATTTGACCGCATTCGCGGGGCGGTCAAGATCATTTCAGCGATGTTCCTTCGGCGACCCCGTGAAGTCGGTCTGAAAATGCTTTATCCTAGTCAAAAATCGATATGTTTCTAACATTCCGCAGTTTTCCGCTAAAAGTTTTCTTTTTTATTGAAATAGGATATTTTGTTGGCCTCTCGCTTCTTTTCGCATTTTCTTTCGCGCTCAGTTTGCTACCTGAATCGGCGTGCGTTTCCGTTGTGGAGGTGTGGGCCATGTGGTAAGACAGCGTACTCAGGAAATTTTTGGCGCGTTATGGCAAGATTCGGCGTCTAGGTGGCTAATAGCCACTAAAAATGGCTAATAGCCGCCTGAAAAAGCTAATAGCGGGCGATAATGGCAACTAGCCGACGAATTTGGCTATTAGCCATTATGGCTATTAGCCGTCGAATATGGCTATTTGCCGCCGAAAAGGGCTATTAGCCATTATTGGGTAATGTCGCCATCTATAAAAAATTCGTCTGTTGGAAACGCAGCTATAAAATGTTTACTTGCAACAATTAGGGGAAACAGTATTCGCGCTTACTCAGTGGTTTTGCGACTTTTTCCAGCCACAAGATGACCGAAATTTGAAATGGAAAAATTTTGAAAATGATAGCCGACTGAAACGGCTAATAGCCATGGAAAACGGCTAATAGCCATCGAATATGGGGAGTGTGCCAAATACATATGGCATACGCCCCGAATCGGTGGCTGTTAGCCGTTTTCAATGGCTATTAGCCAAAAATTTCCTGAGTACGTCGAGGCCAGTGCAGAAAGTGGACACAGCCAAGAAAGCAAGGAAAGCAAAGATGGTTGAGCCGATGGAATGCCTGGGACAGAGAAGGCGATTTGAGGTCGAAAGTCGGTCGTATCGGCGATCTCCACAGGTGGTTGGGAACGATCGAAGAGAAGAAGGTCGAAGTGGGAGAAAGAGGTGGAAGTGTTGGCGAAGCCAAACTTCAGAGGGCTTCCACAGAGTGGTGCTCCGATTAGAGCGAAAGCGAAAGCAGATTTCGGACAGTTCATCCGGATGGAAACGGAGAACGAGTGTGTGCCGACGAGTTTGAGCTTGAAGATTGATTACATTCGCGTTCTCTGTCTCGTACCGGACGGTTGCACTCTTATATCGTCTCGTATCGATTTTTCGTTCAACTTATATTCTTACTATTACTATGCCTGGATCTACTTCTGCCTCTGGTATTGCTCGTTCGCGCTCTATGGCTTCCACGGGTTCCGCTAAACGCAAGTGCACTCTACCTATTGCGCAAACTGCTGAATTGACTGACACGGTCCCGCTAAAAGACTTTACCGACTTGAAAGCTACGTGCGACCGAATGGCGAAGCAAATTGAAGAGCTGGTGAAAATCATCTCCAATCTAATGCCGGGCGCAGTTTCTCCAGTTTTGGCTTCCGTCGGCTCGTCTTCGCCTAACTCGCCGCACCCGCAAATTCGTACCTCTCATGATTTAGTTCGAGAAGCTGCGTCAATGATGAAAAAGTCTAAAAGAGCCGTTATTGAACTTTTGCCGGATTCCCCCGACAATACTGAGCAGGATGTTGTCGACACGGAGAAAATTAAAAGTCTTGCCACCAAATACAATCTCCCACTGCCTACCGCCGTTTTTCGACATAAGTGTAATAGTAAAATTAGGCCGCTCAAAATTGAATTCGACAACTCTACAAGCCGCGATTTGTTTATACGTGGATTTAACAAGTTCATCAAAACTTCTGAGTTCGCTTCTCTTGCCCGAAAGCCGCGCTGTCGTCGAGATTTGACACTTAATGAATTGGCTATTCTTAGGACAAGTCGTGAAACCATCTATAAAACCAACAAAGAAGCCGGAAAATCAGTTTTAATTTTGAATGATATTTTTGTTAAAGAGAACCCCGCCCCTCGCCCTTTTCTGTGAGTTCCAGTTCACACCTTATTGATTGCCCATTTGCCCAGCCGCCGCGATTTTCTTCTTTCTTGCCTCCTCTAAATCCGGTGCGATCTCTAGATGTGCCCTCTCCCTACACTCAGTCTATTTCTCTCTGTTCCCGGTATCAATCTTCACGCTCTTTAAAATTTTTTTTGGGTAACGTGCGAGGTGTGTCATCCCTTTCTAAGATACTGCATTTGTCTGATTTTTTTCTAAATTCCGATTACGACATTCTTTTTCTTACTGAAACTTTTTTAACTGAATCCGTTCCTTCTAGTCTCTTTCTTGCCTCAAATAGTAATATTTCGTTTTATCGTTTTGATCGCCAATCCGCAATTCAAGGCAAACGTTCTGGTGGTGGTGTCGCTATTATGTGTAAACCTACTGTCCAAATTTCCATCACAGATATTAATATGCCATATCACTACCCACTTCACCGTTCTGAAATTTCGTAGGTTCTAACGTCAATGACTCCCTCACTGCATTTCTAGTTTACCGACCGCCTGACTGTAATGCTATTGAGACTGCTAACCTACTTACGCACCTAGATGCTTACATGCCCCTAACCTCAACGATCTGTGTAGGTGACTTCAATCTCCCTGCTATTTCTTGGCCACTTTCCCTCGGTAAAAGTCGCCAACTTCTAAGCAACACTTGTGCAACTTTTATGCAAACTTTATGCAACACTACTTTTAGACTTTATACAACGGTTGCATAAAGTGTGCTTAAAAGTTGCACAAGTGCTGAACAAAAGTTGCACATTTTTTGTTCAAATTTTGTTTTTTTTCTCTCACACCCTCTCACTCTCTTAAATAAATCAATAGATATGAACATATAAAAATCATCCTTATATATAAAATTCCGTTTGGGTCTGTAACTGAGTTTCTTGGTGTGTCTGTTTCCAAACTGCATGGCGAGAGCGAACTGAGCGCCCGAGACCAACACAAAAACTCGAACTCCGGTCTGTAGCTTATCGGGCAAGCGTTTACCCGACTGCGCCACAGGGCACACGCGGAAATTGCACGAAAAAGTTATATATCAAATGAAGAATAAAAACATTTTAAAATTGAAAGGAAATCAAAAGTAGCTTTTGATGCAGCCAGGCTTGTATTTTATTATGGAAAAACTCTTTAAATAATAAAGTCAGTGGGAAATTAATAAATTATTTATCGTGTTCGGCATCTGCTCGTCGAAAAAATCCGCGCGGCCGTCCGGTGCATTCTCTCCGTCTTCCAACCAAGGTGGCTACCACATTCGCATTACTTCTGGAAGAAATAAATTCATACAAAGCTCAGGAAAATGTCTGCAAAATTCCACCAGACACTTGCCAAAAAGCCCGGCGATCGCGCCGTTTGTTGTGGCCAGGCATTCTAGGAATTTCCCGAAATTTTGAAAACTGTTTCCAAAATTTCGGGAAATTCAGGAAACAAAAATAAAAAATTTGGAATTCCGTCGGAAAATCGGAAAAGAAAATTCGGAATTTTCCAACGAAACTCAGACAAGAAGTTTTTATTTCTAAGAAAGCCTGGTGGTGTCGTTTCGCCGTGTGAGGCCGAGGTCGCGCTGCACATGATACAGTGCGTGCAATATCTATAGGACCCCCTCGATATTAGGCCTACGGGAAAAACCAAAAAAGTTATCAAAAATCTGTGAATGCCATTTGATTCTAAATCTGAAATAACCCCAGGGTACAAATTTTCATCATCCTACCACTTTCCATACCCGCTTACCACCAAAAAATCACTTATTTGACCGTGCAATATCTATAGGACCCCCTGAGAAATTCGGGTTGGCGACCAATTTTTGGTGGGGTTTTCGTTCATTAATGCGACTATTTTCTTTATTTTTTGTTGTTTCTGTTTTCCACAATCGTTTCCGTGATAATTACTTACTTTCGAAAAATCTGTAGCTTCATTAACATCTAACCGGTAGTAATGAGCACCTAGAAGCAAGAATAGGTTTATTGAGCACATATATCTCTGTGCAAAAGTTCAAAACAAGGAAAATGACAGGGGAAGTTTTGTCACCACCGGTTTGAATGACTTCAAATATACTGTTGGGCATAGACGAGTTGTTTTGTGATGTGGCATCATTTCCAGTACTTTGACCATTTTTTGACGGACGATGATTCCGCTTCTCTTCATGACATTCCGAATGGTCGATTTGCAGACATTGAGATCTAACTCTCCTTGTACTTTTCTGAGGCTTTTCGGGGAATTTGGCAACACGCGAAGAATGTAACGTTCTTCTCGAGCGGTGACTTTTCTCTGTCTTCCCTTTGTGCTACTTCGATTGCTTACCATAATTCAGAAGACCGTTGAGGTAGTTACGGCAAGCAGTTTTGCTCTTCCTAACAAAACTGGGAATTTCATTAAGTGAAGGTCTAAGGTGTTGCATCACATTGAGCTAAGCTTGCTCAGAAGAGGTGAGAAGTGACAAGCAAATTACAAGTGACTGGTTGGGCATGCATCATTTTAGGAATAGGTGAATTTAGGCTTAGTATCACTTTACCTGAGCTTCTAACTCTTGAAACAAACAAGATTACGGTAAATTTACACAGCTATAGTCGGCGAATACATCTTCAACCTCGCTCTACTGCAAAATGTCTGTAAAACAGTGCTCCAATTGCAAGATTAACTCGAATTCTAGTTTTTATACTTTTTTTCAACGGAAAATGACGTATCCACGACGAATTGCAGTTAAAATTTGATTTTTCGCTTAAAAACAGGCGCACTACACTGTTGAAATCTGAAGTGCGGTAGAGCGAGGCTGATGATGCATTCGCCGAGTATAAAACTCCATACACTTTCCGATACCCAAATTTGTAGATCTGATTGAATTTGCGCTGTGTTATGAAAATTTAATAATTAAAGTTGGGAATCTGATAGAATGAATAGTTTTTATGAAAAAAAAGAAAAAGAAACAAAAAAATAAAAAAAATAGTCGAATTAATGAACGAAAACCCACCAAAAATTGGTCGCCAACCCGAATTTCTCAGGGGGTCCTATAGATATTGCACGGCCAAATAAGTGATTTTTTGGTGGTAAGCGGGTATGGAAAGTGGTAGGATGATAAAAATTTGTACCCTGGGGTTATTTCAGATTAAGAATCGAATGGCATTCACAGATTTTTGATAACTTTTTTGGTTTTTCCCGTAGGTCTAAAATCGAGGGGGGTCCTATAGATATTGCACGCACTGTATTGTGCCGCGAAAAATGGCGTATGCTCAAGTCTGGCCATCGTCACAGGCCAAGAAGACGTGATTTCGGCGCGACCTCGACATCTCACGGCGAAACGCCACGGCAAACCCGTTGGAATTAAAAACTTACACAAGCGATCGATGTTCTTGGTTTCTTGTCGACGTCGCGCGTTCGCCGATCGTTGCTGCAACATATGTCTATTAAGGTTAAAATTTTTCAATTAACAAGCGGCATGAAATCTGCACAAAAATTGTCGGTCCGCTAAAATGGTCAAAAGCGCTCCGCTGAACTCAGTACTTCGTGACTTTCATGTTGGTTTCAAATTTATTTAATTTCACGTTGAATTTGGGGTTACTACGGTATAGAACTCGCACGGAATATAACTGCTACGGAATAGAACTGCGCCGAATAGAACCAGCTGAAATGGAACAGTACTGAAAAAATAACTGCACGAAATAGAACTCAGGGCCTCTCAATGTACAACGAAATAATTATTCGAGTTGTTCGAGCGGTTCTGTGTCGGTACATCTCAATTTCAGGCGGTTCTAATCCGCGCAGTTCTATTCCGTACCAGCTCTAATCCGTGCGAGTTCTATACCGTAGTACCCCCTTGAATTTACACGTGAAATGAAATAATTTGGGGACCAAAATGTTGAGTTCAGCGGAGCTCGTCTGACCATTTTGGCAGGCTGGCAATACATACTTGCCAAAAAAAACTTCGAATTCGGGAAAAGAGAATGGTTTAAATTTTCAATTTTACGCCGCTTGCAAAGATAATTTTTAAAAAACCCACAGTGCTTTCAATTCGCCAAAATCCCTATTGTTTGGGATTTCCATATTATGAAGTGGCGTTGAGAATCTGCAAATTATAAATTTGAATCGAAAGAATGCTGATGGTGCGCTCAATAAACGCAGAAAAAAAAACAAAATTTACAAAAATAAGCGTTCGTGTATTTGTGGTATTGACTGCCCGGCAAAAAGGTCAAACGCTCCGCTGAACTGAACGCTATGCGATTTTCATTTTGGTTTTCAAATTTTTTAATTTCGCGTATAGATACAACGTTAAATAAAATAATTTGGAAACTAAAATGAAAACCAAGAAGTACTAAATTAGCAGAGTGCGTTTAACTGTCTTTGCGGGTCGAAAATATTTGGCAAAAATTGATTTGACAATTCTGAAGCAATTTTTGTCTGGTATAGATGAGCCGGTAGCAGATGAGAACTGCCAAATTTGCAAAAATTAATTTTTTGTTTGTTGTTTGTTGTTGTTGTGTTGTTTTAGCGAATATTTCAGAAAATTGAAGAGAAAAAAACATAAAAACCCGTCAAAACAACAAAAAACCGTCGAAAAATACGCGAAAATGCTCTAAATACATCGAACGCTTATTTTTTTTGCATTCATCGAACACACCATAAAAATAAAAGAAATATATATTCCGATTAAATAAAAGTGATAAATATTATTGATTAAAGACGAAAATGGGTCGAAAAATTCGGATGAATGAGCACGGCCGCATTAGTATGAAAAATCAATATCGAGACATCTTAAAGTTTGCATAAATGTTGTACTTTTTGGCAGTTTCTGCATGGATGTTGCATAAGTGTTGCTTAAAAGTTGCTACAGCCTTAAAGTTTGCGTAAAAGTTGCCGACTCTTACCGAGTACGCATAAAAGTTGCATAAGTGTTGCTTAAAAGTTGCGACAGCCTTAAAGTTTGCGTAAAAGTTGCCGAATTTTACCGAGTACGCATAAAAGTTGCACAAGTGTTGCCTAAAAGTTGCGACAGCCTCAAAGTTTGCGTAAAAGTTGCCGACTTTTACCGAGCCTCTACGTCTCCACATCACGACTTTATTGATCTTTTAAGATCTAAGGACTATAGACAATGGGTTGAATTTCCTACTCGAATTACTTCCTCCACTAGCACTATTCTCGATTTAGTCATTATGTCTCATAACTTGACTCCGGTTGAAATCACTCCACAGCCTGGTTTGCTTAATTCTGATCACCTTGGAATATCTTTTGTTGTCCCAATTCATAACATTACTCTACCACACTCACCAAGTGCACCTAAACTCTGGTACCGCAAATGTGACTTCTCGCTATTGAACGCACGCCTAGCCACTTTGGATTGGGATCTTTCATTTTCCACCTTACCGGGGGTCTCCGACAAATATTCATTTTTAATTAATATCCTGAACGAACTTTTAACTGAGTTATGCCCTAGAATCCCTGAGCGCCCTATGAGTAAAGTATGTCCTTTATTAAGGAAACTACGTCGGCTCCGCCGATATAAATCTTCCTCCCTTTCACACGCTGATATCGCTAATAGACTAAAACGTTATCGCACGCTAGCATCTAGGTATCGTAAATGGGTTTTGAAACATGAAACCAAACTTATCAACGAGTCAAATTGCACTTCTATTCGTAAATTTGTTTCCAAACGGCTAAAGTCTAAACAGTCCATTACAGCATTGCTTGATAATGGTAAAGCTGTTACCTCCGATTTTGTTAAGTGCGACCTATTTTCCCAATCTTTCATGAAAAATTTTGCTTGTCCCCCTGAAGAGTATAGTACCCCCACACCAACACACTACGGTTCTGATTCCTTGTCCAGCTTTAGTTCTCCTAGTTCTTCTCGATGCCTCTTTCTACCATACATAGTTGAAAAAGTTTTGCAACATCTTCCCCCTAAATGTGGCTTCTCGCCACATTTAGCAAATTATCTGGTACTAAAAAAATGCGCGACTCCGCTTGGCCTTCCTCTGTCAATAATTTTTTCCCAGTCCTATTGCGAATCGGAAGTTCCCGCAGCTTGGAAGCTTGCAGTGGTTATTCCCGTACATAAGAAAGGTAATCCAGCATGCACCGATAATTATAGACCCATTTCTTTGACTGATCCTATTGCACGTGTTATGGAGCGTGTCATTTGCAACTACATCCGATCTGAGCTTGCTTATAAATTTAGTCCCTACCAACACGGGTTTCTTCATTTCAGAAGCTGTACTACAGCGCTGGCTTCATCCACTGCTAAATATAGGCAAATTCTTAAAAAATCTAAAACGCTCGATATCATATTTTTCGATTTTTCTAAAGCTTTCGATCAAGTTTCTCATTCTATTTTATTGGATAAATTAGCTAAATTCGGAGTAGACCCCTTAACTTGTTCTTGGTTTGAAAATTTTTTATGTGATCGTTCCTTCACTTTAAAAGTCAATAACACTTTTGGGGATAAACTGTATCCCGTATACTCTGGTGTTCCTCAAGGCTCAGTTTCTGGGCCTTTGCTTTTTATCATTTTTATAAACGATCTCCTATTTTCTCTACCCCCGCCAATCCATTACTCCTGTTTTGCGGATGATATTAAAATCTTTTCTGACTCGCCCGAAATCCTCCAAAGCGGAATCGACACGGTAGTTCAATGGTCTATTCGTAACTGCCTCCCTTTAGCTCCCACCAAAACCTCTCTCCTACATCTAGGTGATAAGAACCGCATGCTCAAATACTTTATTCATGGTATTGAAATTCAACATTCATCTTGTGTCCGCGACTTAGGCCTTATCACGGATTCTAGCCTAACCTTCAAAATACACATATCACGTATCGCGGCATTAGCTAATCTTATGGGGTTATTCAGGGTCGGAAAAAAATAGTTTTTTTCCTTTTTTTCCTTATTCAAATGACGGAAAAAAAAGAAAAAAAATCCGTGGCCGCGAGAGTTTTTTTCCGTTGCTTTTCTAGGCCATCGCATAAGTTTTTTAGGCCCTCGGCCGTGAGACCTGCGAAATATCGATTTACGGGCGAATAATTTTTGAAAATTGGTCTCGCGCGCAGGTCTCACAGCGGAGGGCCTAAAAAACGTTTGCGATGGCCTAGAAAAGCAACGGAAAAAAACTCTTGCGGCCACGGATTTTTTTCTTTTTTTTCCGTCGTTTGAATAAGGAAAAAAAGGAAAAAAACTATTTTTTTCCGACCCTGAATAACCCCATTAGGGCCAACCAACTTTTAAAATGTTTTTCTTCCCAATCTCCTCAGTTCTATGCTCATCTTTTTAATACCTACGTTCGCCCTCTGCTAGAATACTGTTCCATAGTATATTCCCCTTCTCCCTCCAGCTCTTTGGCTGGTAAGCTAGAAAATCCGCTTAGAACATACTCTCGAAGAGTACTTCAGCGTTGCAACATTTCCTTTTCTTCCTATGAAAATCGTCTCGAAATTTTGAACCTCACTTCCACCAGACATAACCGCCTCAAAAGTCAATTACTTTTCTTATATCGCATAGTAACCAATAACTCTCATTTTCCGAATCTCAGTGATTTTGTATCTTTTGTAAAATCAAACCGCAGACCAATGCTATTAGTTAGGAATGACACATGCATGTTACACTTCTTTGCCAGGACCGTACCCATCTGGAACTCACTTCTTAGGAATTGTTCAACCTTTTTGTCCCCGATCGAATTCTCAAATCTCCTCAATGTAAATATTTCCCGGTTTTAAATTAATTCATTTTAATTGTAGGATTGAAACATATTTAATCTTTTTTTTTCTATTTCTATTTGTTTTTCTTCATACTTATTGTACATTTTTATTGAATTCCCCCCCCCCTTCATTTACAAAATTGTACTGTTTTATCTCTTTCTCTTTCACTATAGCGCAATTTAATTTAGCTTAAATTATCTCCATCATAACTTTGTTTGATTATTATCGAAGGATCCTCTTGCGGGGTGATGTCGAGTAATTTTATTTATTCATTGTGCCATTCCCACCTCTTTTTTTTGATCTCAAAATGTTTTTTTTTTAATTTCTCAACCCGTGAATAAATAAATAATAAATAAATAAGAGTGAAGAAAGGAAGATTACAGGGGTGGTATCGAACCCGCTGTTGATAAAGAGAAATCAAGGAATCGGGGTAGGATCGCGAAGCACGACAAGGTGTCCGCCGAAGGCTGCACAAATGACATTGGGCAAGATGGGTGAAGACAAAACTTGTAATGGTACAGCAGTTTTGGCAGCGAAACTGGTGTGCAAACACCGCGGTGCAACAGTGCAGATTGCGCGTCATCACCAATTCGTTTTGGTTTTAATTTTGCTTTTTAAAGTTGTTAACAGCGAAATTAATTGCTTTATTTTATTAAAAATGTTTAAAAAACAACAGAAAAATAAAATACAATCATAAAATAAGATTCGGAAAACAAGAAAACGAGGAAACGTATCAAAATAGCCACAAAAAACAAAAAATATATAACAAAGTCGTGAAAACCTAATATTTTTGACAAAAAAACAAGATAATAATTTGAAGTACGTTGGGGGATTGTTTCAGATTTTTTTTACTATACCTACTTATTTTCAAAAAAAATAGTTTTTTTTCTGAAAATTTTCACATTTTTTCGATTCTTCGTGGTTTTTTTTTGAAAATGCTTACATACAGCTTCAGGTAGTTGTTATCAAAAAAAGGAGAATTGCTTCGAGAACATTGTGGCAAAAAATCAGAGAGTTAAAAGGACTGTTTTTCGAGAAAAAATGATTTTTTTCTGAAAATTTTCACATTTTTTCGATTCTTCGTGGTTTTTTTTTGAAAATGCTTACATACAGCTTCAGGTAGTTGTTATCAAAAAAAGGAGAATTGCTTCGAGAACATTGTGGCAAAAAATCAGAGAGTTAAAAGGACTGTTTTTCGAGAAAAAATGATTTTTGTCTGAAAATGTTCACATTTTTCGACTTTTCGTGGTTTTTCTCGAAAATCTGTACATGAAGATTTAAAATTTTAATATCAAAAGAAGGAGAAATGCTTGAAGAACATTGTGGCAAGAAATCAGAAAATTAAAATAACTTTTTTTCGAGAAAAACATTTTTTTGTCTGAAATTTTCGCATTTTTTTACTTTTCGTGGATTTTCTTCAAAATTCATAAATACAGCTTTTAATATTTGGTATTAAAAAAAAGGTAATTGCTTGGAAAACGTTGTGGCAAAAAATCAGAAAATTAAAAGGACTGTTTTTCGAGAAAAAATATTTTTTGTCTGAAATTTTCACATTTTTCGACATTTCGTAATTTTTTTTCGAAATTCACACATACAGCTTCAAGTTTCTGTTATCAAAAAAAAGAGAATTGCCTGGAGAACATTGTGCCAAAAAATCAGAAAATTAAAAGGATTTGTTTTCGAGAAAAAAATTTTTTTGTCTGAAAATTTTCACATTTTTCGACTTTTCGTGGTTTTTTTTTCGAAATTCACATACAGCTTCAAATATTTGGCATCAAACGAAAGATAATTGCCTGGAGAACGTTTTGGCAAAAACTCAGAGACTTTAAAAAAAATTTTTTCGAGAAAAACATTTATAAAAACTCACTACTTTTGAAGACTCGCGAAGGGAAGTGTACGGAACAAATCCGAGCTCGGTTGTGAGTTATCCTGAAAGTAAAGTTTTTTTTAACATTTATTTACAAAAAGATAATGGAAAACACGAAAAAAAACAGCAAAAAAACGAAGTTTCATAGTTGCCTCTCGGCGCAATGCATTAAAAAGGAGGTGGCCGAGTTTCCGAAATTTTCTCGGCCACGTCGATTTCGCCGCGCCGTGGTTTTCACCACTTCCGTTCAAAATTTAACTTAAAAATTTTAATTTCGGGCAGATGGAGTTGCGGGGCTACTCAAAAACTTTTTTTTTTCCTTTGTTTTTATTGGCGAGTTTGCATCGCTTTCGATTTGTTTGATATATTTATCACATTCAGAATTTATTTTCGCCCGGAAAGTTCCGCGGCAAACGTAGGAAGCATGTGTGATAATTTTCAAATATGCAACCGGAGGGAGCTGGGCGGGCTTTCTTTGATCCTATTGAGTGTTTACTCGGCTCCCGGTAACCTTTTCTTATCTTTTTAGGCTTTTAATCACAAAAAATCCCCTCACAAAACATGCTTCCACCCAGCTCCCTCCGGTCGCGCAATTTGAAAAGTGTCAAACATGCTTCCGGAGCGTTGCCGCTGAACTTTCCGTGCATCGATAAATGCTTAGAAACTCATATTCAAAGCGTGTACGACAAAACAATTTATTAAATAAAAGAAATACCTAATTTATGTACGAGCCGGGGAGAAAGGAAAGAAATCGATGCGCAGAGAGAAAAATAACGGTGCACGACAGTGGGAGATTTCAAATTCGCGTCATTCAGTGGAGCGCATTTACTCACCTCTCGCTTACAAGGGAAGTCATTTTGGTGGGGCTTTGAGAACTTGATGAAACTTGTGTCAGAGGTAGTCCAGACCCTCCTGAATCGAAATCAGTTAAAAAAAACTGCGGGTTTTGCCGTCTTCTGGAGTTATGACGTCTTCAAGATGGAGCGAAAAGGGGTGCCACCTTTATAAGCGCTCGCTTCCCTTCTTTTCAACAGCGAGTTGGTGGGCATATAATTCGATAGGTACAACGATTCGGGGGTACAAAGGGGTACAACTGATTTAGGGGTACAAAATTAATGATTCGGGGGTAATAAATTTAGGGGTACCATACTTTTGGGGTACAACGACACGGGGGTACAACATCTCAATGATTCGGGGGTACAAACCAATTGATTCATAGGGACAAAGTTTTTGATTTAGGGGTACAATTTTTTTTGGGGGTACAAATGGCCTAAATTCTGCAAGCTTGTGAAAATTTCGTTTTTTTTCGGGAAATTATTATCATTTCCTTGTTTTGTCGTTATTAAACTTGTTTTATTTAATTAATTAGAAGTTATCAAAGTTGCTATTAAGGATTCGTGATGCTGGTAGTGTACTCGCCCACTTCTTGTGTTGCAAGTGTGTGCCTCCGTGAACGTGTTTTAAAGATAATTCACCGGATTATGTACTTCTATTAGAGGGTGTAATTCAATTAGAGGGTGCACTTCTATTTTTCAAAGGGCTCTTGGGGGTGTATTTCTATTAGAGGTGTACTTCTAATACAGGTGTACTTCAATTATAGGTTTTACGATATATGGCGAGAATAGGTATCTCACGTTGTCCCGGACGGGAAAAACGCCGCTAGAAATAACTGCTGGCGCATCTTTCGTTCTCTCTCCCACACCACCGCAGCGCAGTTATTTTTTCAACTGGTATTTGTTTCTTTTTTGATTTTCAGAAAAACTAGACTACTTTTTAAACGCTGAAATTAAAATATATTCTTCAGATGAAATGCTTTGTTTTTATTACAAAAACAACACGATTGGTGCAGAATATACGGAGGAGATGCATTTTGAAATAATAAGTATTGTCGGCCCGCGAAAATGGTCAAACGCGCTCCGCTGAACTCAACGTTGTGTGATTTTAATTTTGGTCTCCAAATTATTTCATCTCACGTGTAAATTCAACGTGAACAAAAATGATTTGGAGAAAAAAAAAATGAAAATCACATAGCGTTGAGTTCAGTGGAGCGCGTTTGACCATTTTGGTGGGCCGAGAGTACAGAATTTTACTAAAAACTTAATTTTCTGGAACATAATAAGGCATTGTCTCTCTTATACAACAGACCAGCTCAAAAAGTGCAAATTTAATTGCTTCCTATCAAAAAATTCATCTTACGTTTATGTCACGAAAATCGAAAAAAGCGGACTTTTGAATAAAAAATCTACAAAAAATCTTTAAAAATTTTTAAAAGTTGAGTCTTTTCCGGAAGATAACAGGTTAAATAACAACCTTGATAACTTGTGTTGATTAAAGAAAACAAGATTAATAGCGATAAAATAAAGGAAAAGAAAATAATTTCCCGGAAAAAAACCGAAATTTTGCAGACTTTAGGCAATTTGTACCCCAAAAAAAAAAATTGTGCCCCTAAATCAAAAATTTTGTACCTATGAATCAATCGGTTTGTACCCCCGAATCATTGGGATGTTGTACCCCCGTGTCGTTGTACCCCAAAAGTATGGTACCCCTAAATTTATTACCCCCGAATCATTAATTTTGTACCCCTAAATCAATTGTACCCCCTTGTACCCCCGAATCGTTGTACCCCCCCGAATTATATGCCGAGTTGGTGGCCGCGCTCTGTGAATCTGACGATGCATGTTCGACGCCCACGCTATGGCGATTTTTGTTTTTTCTTTTTTGCTCCCATGCCTTCTTTATTTTTTTGAATTTTTATTGTCATTTATGGTCTTATTATGTGTTTTCGTACATTTCCGGCGTGTTCAAAGACGTATCGGTTGTAAATCGCTATAAAAAAATGAGTCGATAAAAAAGTTGTAAAAAAGATGTGTGCTCGTAAAGCAAATAGAAAGAAAATGAAATATTATTAACAATCGTGAACTTCCTTCACCAGAAAATGATCAATACAGAGAAGATTATCACAATATAGGCATTTGATGAAAGAAGTTTCGTTGCAACCCGTTGATGAACAATCAGCAGCCACGTTATTGGGGAATAGAAGTTCTGCTGGAGTTGAAAATCCTGGTGGGCGAACGATATTGTATCCACTGGCACTCCACGCGTATTGTGCCCATGGCTGCAACTTCGGATGACAAATCTGCCTGTAGACCGCCGAAAGCATTTTCAATGTTTCATCTCTCCGATTGATTTTGTAGTCCGGCCTATCAAATTGCAATTGCCCAGTGATATACTTGATGACCCTTTTGAACCCATTGAAAATGCCGACATCCAGAACTTGAATGTTTCCCGTACAACCGGGTGGTATGATCATCGTTTCGCATGAGTGGCTTGGCGGGGTTACGCTGTCGATGGCAGATTTATCCTTCCAACTGCTCCACGAATCAACAAGAAGAAGCGTGTTGGTTGGCATGGAGGAGTCAAAGTAGACGTCTTTAAAAAAGTCGAGCATCAGTTTTTTTGTCATAATATGACTGGTATGGCATGTCACTTCCAAGTTATCTGCCTGATAGTGACCCTTTGCTGGAAATTTACCAGATATCTCTTGCAAAACGACAAATAGCTTCTCATGGAACTTTCCCTCCGCAGAAAGAACAGGCATGATAGTGTAAGAATGAGTCGTTGATGCCGCACTTTGAACTGTGACCTCCACCGTTTTAGAGCCGACTTGCGCCAGTGTTCTGCCTGTGTGGAGTTCCAGCTGTATTCCCGACTGATCGGCGCTGAATACTTCCGAATTGGCGTATTTTCCGAATTGCAGGTTCACTAGGTCAACATATTCCTTTCCTTTCTGTATCAACGTATTTTTGTTTCTATGATTTTTCACAGTAACAAATTTGGTGATTTTTCTAGACGAAATCCGATTAGACTTTTTAAAGTCGTCGATCCATTGCTTCGATACTTTTAAGTGAAGATCCAGATTTTTTTTCTTTATAATGCGGGCCACCATGAAGCGGATAGTTGTGTCATGAAAAATACATCCCGTTTCCAGAAGTTTATTGACTTCCTCGCCAAGGTTATCTGTCACAACTTTTAACATCTGTCGGCGCGTCTCTTTGATTTCACCTGAAAAAAAAAAGAAATCTTTGATTGATAATCTTCGCTTCACCATTTAATTCTATGTCTTTCAACTTTTGGAGATGGTGCTTATTAGTGATAAATCGAAATTTGGCTTTTATTTCATCCAAACTTGGCCTATTTCTTTGTCCGTTATTGTGAAATCCCTTTCGACTACCAAAATATTCAACCGCTCGACGAACTATCGCCTTTTCTACTGGAACACCGCCAAACTCAACCATATTTGGATTTGCTGGTATTGTATCGTAAATGTCTTCATTGCAAACATCGTCTGATGGGTCATAGTCTGAAAAAATTTAATTGAATTTTTCTTCAGAAAATGAAACATACTCTGATCCCTTTCATCGCCATCAGCAAAATAAGTTGATTCCATAGTGACAGTCATGTCTCCGGTTTCAAATGAATGGAGTAGATCCAAAATAGCCACAGCAATATTGTTTTCGTTTGGATCCAGCTCGGGACGTTTTGGAAGATTTTTCCAGTGGGAATTGACAAATTCGAGAATAATATCAGCAGATGGCATGATAAAAACGACAAATATGAATAGTGTTTAATAAAAAACAATAATTGTGCCATCGTTCGAGATTAGTTACAGGACCTCCTTTTTACAACTTGTTTATCGACTCATTTTTTTTATTGCGATTTACAACCGATACGTCTTTGAACACGCCGGAAATGTACGAAAACACATAATAAGACCATAAATGACAATAAAAATTCAAAAAAATAAAGAAGGCATGCGAGCAAAAAAGAAAAAACAAAAATCGCCATAGCGTGGGCGTCGAACATGCATCGTCAGATTCACAGAGCGCGCCCTCACCCCCTCGACCACCACTTCGCTGTTGAAAAGAAGGGAAGCGAGCGCTTATAAAGGTGGCACCCCTTTTCGCTCCATCTTGAAGACGTCATAACTCCAAAAGACGGCAAAACCCGCAGTTTTTTTTACTGATTTCGATTCAGGAGGGTCTGGACTACCTCTGACACAAGTTTCATCAAGTTCTCAAAGCCCCACCAAAATGACTTCCCTTGTTAGTGCTGTCGATATACGTCAGCGTGATTTCAGCTCCCAACTGCACACCACTCGGCCACCGCTGCTTGCCGAATAGTGCTTGCCAAGGGCGGTGATAAAAATGGTGGTCGCCGTGAGCATTTCGATGAGCTCGTTTTCGAGCTTTTTGCGATTTGTGCAGGTGGAGACTATGAAAAATCGATTCAGGAGGCAAAATAACCCGCAGGTACAAATTTTAAAAAAATTCCCAAAGCCTGACCCTACGGCATTCCCTAGTTAGGGTTTTAAAAATGGGCCAGGTAGAAACAATTTTGGAAGGCTGGGGTGCCGTGCATATTTATTATCGGCGCGCCAAAATGATCAAACGCGCTCCGCTGAACTCAAGGGTATGCGATTTTCATTTTAGTCTTCAAATTATTTAATTTCACGTATAAATTAAACGTGAAATGAAATTTTAAATACCGAAAAAAAAAATTCGATTTTTTTTTCTCGAAAAATTATGTTTTTTTTTTCCCTGGATGCCAGTTGAAAAAAATCGTTTAATTAGTTTCCACCAAATAAGAGTCATCGATGGAATAACGCACAAAAAAAATTTTATTGTTTTTTCATTTCACGCGTGCCGAAAAATGTAATAGGTTAAATACCGTCTAATGTTCATTTGAAGTATCGGCCATAAACTGGCAGAATTTTTTTCTAAAGAATTCAAAACAAATGCGAAGTTTTCGACAGATGCCCCCTAGGATATTTCGAATGCCCCCTAGGAACAAGTGCCCTGGGATCACGTTGCCCCCAAGATAGACCATCCGTTGCCCCCTATGATAGTCTCACGGAGTAATGGCGAGTGACCTGGTGCAAGCGTGCTCCATTGATAACACGCGCACGTCGCACGCGCCGCATTCGACGGCAAAAATTTTGGGCACTGTGCCAATGCAAACATTTAGAAAAGAGACGAGACGGAGAAGACGAGCGAAAAAAGAGACGAGACGGAGAAGACGAGAGCGTCGCGCGTGTTCCCGCGCCAAAAAAAGTCTTTTGAAAAAAAGGCAGTCGCCATTACTCCGTGTACAGGGTGGCCGATAAGTATAGGACGTTTTGAAAGTGCTCCCATTTTTTCAATTTGAGGATTTTTCGAGAACAACCTTTATTAAACAACAAAAAATAAGCAGAAAATTTGATTTTACAAGAGAATTTCGAAGTTGGATCCACGAGCTTTGACACAGGCTCTCAAACGTTTCTTCACCGAATTGACAGTGCGCCGCAGGTATCCGTCGTCGATCGAAGCCCATGCTACCTCGAGAGCGGCCTTCAAGTCATCGACAGTAGCAAAAACTTTTCCCGCGATCTTCCCTTCCAACATGCCCCAAACGCTGAAATCCATCGGATTGAGATCCGGGCTGGAAGCAGGCCACAAGTTCTTGTCCAGGAATCCAGGGAAATGCGCCTCCAAGACGGCCAATGTCGATCTCGAGCCATGGGACGGTGCCCAGTCTTGTTGAAGGATAAATGGACCACCAGCAAAGTGCTGAGTGACCCAGGGTAACAAATTATCCATCAACACAATCTTTTGGTACACCTCCGAGTTGATTTTCACATTTCTTTCAATGAAAACCAACGGAGTTTTACCGGTTGCCGTGATACCGGCCCAAACCATGACACTTTTCGGGAAAAGGCGGTTATGGGCAAGACGACGTTTCGGAGACATGCTGTCATCCTTTGACAATAACTGTCTCTGGTTTTGACGGTTGGGAAGAGGTTCAATAGTGAAGATCTTCTCGTCTGTCCAGATAACGTCAGAGACGCGGCGCACTTGAAAGTGCTGGAGTAATTTTCGGCATTTTTCGAGTCGCATCGCTTTCGATTTGTCCGAGAGGTACTGTCCACGACGTAGTTTGTAACTTTTGAGCTTCAAGTCGTTCTTGACAATCGATTGGACAGTGGATCGGGCAATTCCAAGCTGTGACGCCATCCTATTGAGACTCAATCCATCATTTCGAATGATCCGTTTCTTGATGATTGCACGAGTATTCCGGGTGTTGACAGAACGTGGACGTCCGCTTTTTTTTACTTCAGAAGCATCTCCTCGCTTTTTGATAGCAGCGACAACGTTTCGAACCGTCGAAGACGAAATTTGAAGGCGTCGAGCGATCTCAGCACTTCCGAGGCCTCTCTTGAACAAGAGTTCAATGGAAGGACGATGAGGAGAACTTTTCATAGCTCGGCGATATGGAGAAGTGAGAACAAATGACTGAGAAGCTTACTTATATAGTCTCTGGACTTTCGAAAAGTTTCGAAATTTTTCGAAAATATCCCTTGGCACCGTGCCAGGGAACGCTGAAAGCGAGCGTCCTATACTTATCGGCCACCCTGTAGTCTGGGAAAATGCCCCCCCAAGATTGAGTGACCCCTCAGCTCGATTGCCCCCCAAGATAGCGATGCCCCCTGATGCCCCCTAAATCTGATGCCCCCTAAATCAGATGCCCCCTCGGATTATCGGCCGACGCGCCAGCAAATTAGGCTCCGCCCACATTTCAAATTCTGGACACCGTGAAATGAAAAACAAAAAAAAATAAATGAGGGAAAAAAAAACAAAGAAAAGTAATAAAGAAACAATAAAATCTCGTAAATCGACACAAGTCTCTGCGGAGGAGACGCAAAGACGCGAGAGTAGAGTAGCGCGCGAAAATTCGCTTTTGAAAAATAATTCAAAAACGTACTCGGTAAAAGTCGGCAACTTTTATGCAAACTTTAAGGCTGTCGCAACTTTTAAGCAACATTTGTGCAACTTTTATGCAAACTTTAAGGCTGTCGGCAACATTTACGCAAACTTTAAGGCTGTCGCAACTTTTAAGCAACATTTGTGCAACTTTTATGCGAATTCGGTAAAAGTCGGCAACTTTTATGCAAACTTTAAGGCTGTCGCAACTTTTAAGCAACATTTGTGCAACTTTTATGCAAACTCGGTAAAAGTCGGCAACATTTACGCAAACTTTAAGGCTGTCGCAACTTTTAAGCAACATTTGTGCAACTTTTATGCGAATTCGGTAAAAGTCGGCAACTTTTATGCAAACTTTAAGGCTGTCGCAACTTTTAAGCAACACTTGTGCAACTTTTATGCGTAAATTGTCAAAAATACAACATTTATGCAACATTTATACCAACTTTAAACTTTTTGTTATCGATTATTCGAAAAGGATCCTTTTTTTCCATTTTTGCTTGTCTACCTTATTTTTTATCGATTTTCCGGTCATAATTTCCAATTAAAATTCCCGCGCGAATGAAAATGACGCACGAGATGTTTATTTTTAGTTCACTTTTTGCGCTTGCCAATAAATTTATTAATGCTGCGCACAAAGTAAAAAAAAACCACGCGTAAATTTCCGAAACACGCGCACAAAGTGATGCGGAATTTGCGTGATTTTGAAGATTTGAAGAGAAAAAGATGTTGTCCCTTTAATAATTTTACGGTAAATGTTATATTTTCAGTCGATTTTCTTAGCATTTTGCTTTAAAGATATTTTTCGATAAAGTAAATTAATTTAGCCCTAATTGGAAGGGTTTGCGTCATGTAACCACGGTCTTTTCTTATTCAATGTAAATTCCCATTTTTTGAAAACTTTCCTAAATTTTTTTGCCGTCTTGTCTGCAATTCAAACTTTCGTCGATTTTGTTTTGTCCTTTTCTGACTAATTTTGTAGCATTGTGTTATGGGGTTTTGCACGAAATGCAAAAAACGGCAAAATCTGCGAAAAACTCGGAAAATGCTCCGATTGACCTGAAATTTTAATCAATAAGGGCAACAAATAATTCTGGATATGCTCAAAAAATTTTGGACCGAAATATCGATTTGAAAAAAAATATATTTATTTTTTTTTCTGAAAATTTTTAAAACTGATATTTTGGTCAAGAAAAAACAGTGATTACGTGACGCAAACTTTCAATTACGGTCAAATTAATTTACTTTATCGAAAAATATCTTTCAACCCGCATTAAATGTTAATTTTCCACAACATGTGTAAAAAATCTACTGAAAAAATAACATGTACCGTATGAATTTTAAAGGGACATAAATATCATCATTTTATAAAAATGACGCTTCAAAATCGCGCAAATCCCGCGACACTTTGTGCGCGTGTTTTGCAAATTCACGCGTGCTTTTTTTTTACTTTGTGCGCCACATAATGCATATAGTGGATTCGTAGCGGAGTGAAAGTTTTTTCACGTTTTTATTCGAAAAAATGAAAAAAAAACTGAAGAAATCACGGTGATTCTTTTACTACCGGCCACGCATTTCTAGTCCCCCGGTCGCAAGTGTTTCCCTTCTTTCTCTCGCACTCTCTCACTCCCTCATCACATGAAGTGGGCGGAGTTTCCTCCCCTTTTTGCAAAATGCGGCAAAAAAATTTGCGGAAATCAGTTCGGCCACCACGGAAAAACAGTTTCATTTGAATTTGTACGTATAAAAACGAACGAATACCGGTTTAAAAAATGCGCCCTAATGAGATCTAGTAACGTGACAGACAAATTTTTGATCAGACGTCATTTACAAAATCGCGACAGGAAAAACCTAATCGGGGGACTAGAAATGCGTGGCCGGCAGTAAAAGAATCGCCGTGCATTTGAAATTGTAAGTAAAAAATCAGACCAATTCCGGTTTTAAATATGCGCCATAATGAGAGGAAGTGACGTGACAAAAAACTTCTCGATCCGAAGTCATTTAGAAAATCGCGACAGAAAAAACAAATCGGTGGACGAGAATAGTGTGCTCGGTAGTAAAAGAATCACCGTGGAAATGAAGAGATTTGTCGTCTCCCAGTTTCACGTGAAATGTCACTCCGCCACGAATCCATTATACCAATTGGATTAATGTGCAGTATCGACACGATATCGACGGAATTATCGCAAAATTGTCGACATTTTATCGAAATTTTCTAGATAAAATTTTGTCGACAACAGATGGTTTGACAATTATCGACAAAATGTAGCAATTTCGCATTTCTCTGGGCAATTTATCGTTTTATCGTTTTATCGACAAATATTTGTCGATAATTTTGTCGAAAACTCGGAAAACGTGACGCGAAATCATCATGTCGGAGTTATAAAAAAGAAATCGCTTCATATGAGATACTTGATCGATTCCGGTGAGGCCACTATCAATTTGAACAGCCTCTACGACAAGATTTCTCCACAAGGAACAAATGCTGCCCAACAAATGGTAGCTTTCTTCACCAATTTTTTCAAACAGGTAGGAAACAAACTGCTTTCTAGGAAGATATAATATTTTTTCAGATCACTACACCGGCGCATCTGATTTGGGTGAACACTTTCCGCCCGTCATGCCGTCGAGCGAGCGACAAACACTTCGAGGCTTTGGATAGCTCTTTTTCTGATGTTCTCATCGGTTTGTCAATTTTAATTGATTTCAAATAATGTTGACTATTAAGATTTCGGAGTGGATGCGTTGGGATTCTTCCTGCCGGACGACTTGCTGATCGGTGAAATTGCAGAAGATCACCCGTGAATTAAAAAAAGGAAAACAGAAAATATGTTTATGTTTCAGATTCCTACAATGTGTGGAAGCGGAGGACAAGGGAGACGAAATTCTACGTCGTCGT
Source organism: Caenorhabditis japonica (assembly GCA_963572235.1). Taxonomy (NCBI): domain Eukaryota; kingdom Metazoa; phylum Nematoda; class Chromadorea; order Rhabditida; family Rhabditidae; genus Caenorhabditis; species Caenorhabditis japonica. Next base: position 6,829,222 of record OY754342.1, read on the forward strand.
AGATGCAGAGAGCCAGCAATTCGAACTGTGGAGCATGCCATTGCAAAAGCTCTGTGAGTTTTGTTTTACATTATTTACAAAAACCTATGAAATTAATTTAGACGAAACCTGCGAACGCACCATTTTGACATGGATGCAAACATTCTGGTTGCATGCAAGGTAAGTTTCAAAAGGATTAGCTAGTATTACATTTATTCTAACAGGATCGTTCAAATTGCGTTCGACATCTCCGTTGGGAATCAGTGCGAAAGTTTCGCGATGCTCTTCTAGAAAATGGTAAAACTGTGGCGTATTCTTCCGAAGAAGTTTACCAATATCAGAAGACTTTGACCCGAGCCGCTTCTATTGATCGATAATCGTGTTTTTTTTTTAAAAGTAAAACATAGATACCATATGGGAGCTTTTCAGCTTGTAAAATAATCTCTGAAATATTAACCTTTCAGAAACGTATGTTAAAAAAGGTAAACAAATGACTATATAAAAATATTTAGCTGTTTGCAATTTGGAGACCCTGGCAAAACTAATGGCGTTATTCATTTTGTGAAACTTGCATGCTTGTCTTATTCATTTCATGCAGAAACGACATTGTATGCATTTTTCTGCAGAAAATGTCGTATTCTGCATGAAATGAATAAGACAAAAATGCAAGCTTCACAAAATGAATAACCCCATTAGTTTTGCCAAGATACCAAAATTGCAAACAGTTAAATATTTTTATATAATTATTTGTTTACCTTTTTTAACAAACGATTCTGAAAGGTTAATATTTCAGGGATTATTTTACAAGCTGAAAACTAGCTATTATCGATTCCATTTTCTTGCCACGTAAAGCTTTTTCAAATACCACAGTCATTTCAAAAATGAAAAAGCCACGATAATAGTTTTGTTATAATTTTTTATATGTTTTATATTTGCAATCATATATATTTTTAATTATTTTCGGCCCGCCAAAATGGTCAAACGCGCTCCGCTGAACTCAATGCTATGGGATTTTCATTTCGGTTTCCAAATTATTTAATTTCACGTTGAATTTATACGTGAAATTAAATAATTTGGAGACCAAAATGAAAATCGCATAGCGTTGAGTTCAGCGGAGCGCGTTTGGCCATTTTGGCGGGCCGACAATATATAATGGATTCGTGACGGAGTGACATTTCACGTGAAACTGGGCAACGAAAAGTCTCTCCATTTCTTCATTTTTACAAATAAAGACGTGAAAAAATTGTCACTCCGCCACGAATCCATTATATATAATTTTTAATTCTGTGTTAATTGTTAATTAACTCCTCATTACTTTTTTTTTCAATCAAAATAAACGTATTTTTCTATATATTGATCGATTTTCGTTTGCGAGAAGGAAAGAGTGAGAGAGTGTGAGAGAAAAAAAAAACAAAATTAGAACAAAAAATGTGCAACTTTTGTTCAGCACTTGTGCAACTTTTAAGCACACTTTATGCAACCGTTGTATAAAGTCTAAAATTGGTGTTGCATAAAGTTTGCATAAAAGTTGCATAAGTGTTGCATAAAAGTTGCCGACTTTTACCGAGTAGCTTCCAACACGCCGTGGTAGCACGTAAATTAACAGTTGCGTAAGAGCTGCGTAACAGTTGCATGTGTTTACCGAGTGTATTAATTCTTAAGGATTTTCCATAAATACTATTGTCGGTGAATGCATGATCAGCCGCGCTTCACTGGACTTGTGAATTTGCAAGCGTGCGGCGCGCCTTTTCGGCGGGAAGATTCAAATTTAAGCTGCCATCAGTCGTTTGGCAATTTTTTTTTTATATTTATTCTCTGCATAATTCTTTCCTTTTTATTATTTAAAAAATGATACTAATTTTTTGTAAATTATTTATTGATTTCAGCAAACGCGCAAAGGGTGGAAACTGCTGTTGAGGAGGCGCAACTGCGACGTGCTGGTAAGTATTTTGCAACAAATTGTAATTTAACTTATTTTTTGTTAATAAATATGACAAATTATGTAAATTACTTAATTCAATAGTAAACAATTTTTTAATGAACTTGAATTCGCGCCAATTTCGCAAGTGCGGCACTGTTTCGCTTAATTTTGTCAATAGAGCGCGGCTGATCATGCATTCACCGACTATACACAAATGTGTGACAAAAAAATTTAAACACCGGTCAATATGTAATGATTGGAAAAATCTAACCGAATTGTTGAAAAAGTGCTAAATTCATTCCAATATGTGAGGGGCCGGTCTATTTCAGGGTGCCGCTCTATTTTAGGGCCCCGTTCTATTAAGAGGGCCATTCTATTAGAGAACATACTGAATATATTGGGACCAGAAGTTTTTTTTTTCCGTTTTCTTCCTTTTTTTCCGGTTTTGTGAATAACCCCCTCGAAACTTTGAAATATGCGCTCGTCAATTAAAATGTTGCAAGTGTATTCCTCCATGAACGTGTTTGGATACTAGTGTCGCGGGCATTCAAATGATTCTCAATTCAAAATGTCTTTAAACCAATGAAAAACGGAAAAAATGAAACAAAATTTTTAAAAGATAATTCACCCGATGGCGTACCTCTATTAGAGGGTGCACTTTAATTAGAGGGTATACTTCTATTTTTCAAAAATCTCTTGGGGGTGTACTTCTATTAGAGGTGTACTTCTAATACAGGTGTACTTCAAAAACTATTTCAAATATAATCATAAAAGAATGACAATAATTATAAAAAACACAACAGAAAGCAAATGTTTAAAATTTTCTCAAATCGTTTCTCAAAATTTTGTGAAATTACAAATTAATTTATGTTTCAGTTGTAATCTGTTTTGAAAAAGCAATCAATTATTCGAGTTTTCGTTTTTTGTCTAAACCATCTGCTTTTTCTCCATCCTAACCGATTAACTATTCTATTTTGATGTTTCGGATCCACAAAAAAATCACAGCCAAAACTGAAACAAGCACAACTACCATAGTGATGCCAACAAGAACTAAAGGTTGCCTGAAATTTTTTTAAAGTAATTTCCAAAGTTTGAAAAACCATTACCAAAAAGTATTAGTTGCCAAATTTTTTGTAAAAAAAGATTGGAAAAAGATGTCAACTTGCTTGAGCAACATAGATAGTGAACCTTTTTTACGCATAGCTGCAAAGTGTAAACCATCCAACTGTTCAATAGCTTTCTCAACATCCAGTACTTCTTGCGATTGTCCTATGGAAGTTGATTTAAGTTTATCAATTGTTGACAGCATTAAAGAGAAACTGAAATTCGGAAGATTGACGCTATCCAGTGCAGATATTGAGTTTGCTAAGAACTGCAAACTCAGTTTTTCCGGAGGAAACAACACTGGAAAAGCTTCGATATCAGATAGAAAAGTATTCAATGACTGGTTGAAGGAAAAAAAACTGTCCCACGCAGAACAACATGTTTTTTCCAGTGGTGGCAAACTCATAATCTTATAAGAGAGTGCCGATGTAGTCAACAACAATCTTTGAATAATTTGACGCAGGTCAAGTCTTTTGTAAAAAACTAAAGTTCGTTGGGAATAAGATAATTGAGAAGTAATTTCGCGGGCAAATGGAAAACTTTCCAGACGGTGAGATCCTTCAATTTGTTTTATTTCTGTGTAAACATGTTTTTCTAACTTGTTCCAGTCGTCAGCAGCAAACAAGAGATTTGGTATCTTATCGATTTCTGCTTTATCTTCAAGAAAAATTATACTTAGAAAGTTGATGTACTTTTCAATGAAACTTATTTTTGAATGTATCTTTTTTGGAATTTTAACTATGTTGTGAATTTTAATGAATATATCGTCAGTTAGTGTATTTTTAAAATCAACGAATTTGTCCAACAATGGCGCAACGATTTGCTTTTGCCTCTCGAGAAATTCCGCTTTGGCAACTACTTCATAAAAAAAGTCGAAATTCCAGGTAGGAATAGTGTTGTTCAATATTATAACTGAATCATTTTCGACGCCTATTCCATTTTTACCTTGCCACTGCGAAATACAATTAGAATAAGATTTAAAACGTTTGGTAATGGTGGGAATTGTTTCTAACTCCATGCTGAAATTAGTAAAAATATCGGAAGAACTGAGAAAATGTTTGAAGTCAATTAAGATTGAATTGTTCAATTTAGCAATTGGTCTCAGCTTGATCAGAGTGTCGTTTACAATTTTCAAACTATTTATAACAGACTTTGGCTTCCAAGATTTCATTTGTTCGATAATTCCTAATGATTTTTGTAAAAAGTTGGAATAATGTTTTCTAGCGGGATTTGCCCAACTATTCTCCTCCGCTGCTACTAGTGACTTTAAATTGTACACTGGTACTAAAAGATTCTTCAACTGATCTAGTGATTGCCCTTTATTTAACACTTTTTTCAGCCAATCGTCGTCCAAATCGTTCCAAAGTAAATCCATGTCTTTTGTTCCTCGGGGAAAGCCTATAAGAATTTTTTTGTCGTAAACTTTACCAGTTGTGTTAAACAGTTTATATAGCTCATTATAATGTTTTTCGATACGTTTGAGATAGTCCGGTTTGAAAAATGGCTCTATAGTTTTGGAAAGTTGAACTAGAATGTTCAAATTTTTAGTGAGATTTTTTAAATAAATTTGGTCAGTCAAATTTAAGTATTGATCGATGCCAATTATAAACGACTTCATACTTTTTAAAATTTTGGCATATTTTTTCAAATCATCGTTGAATTTTAACTTGTTCATTTCTCTACGATACATAATAACTTTGTGGTGAAAATCCAAATAGCAATTTGTGGTGTAATCGTAGCTTGCTTGGATTTTCAGGGAACTCAAAAGCTTTTCTATAGCTTGAGTTGTATCCTGAGCAAGCTCCAACATTTTGCCTATACCAAACTTTGAAATATTAATAGAGAACAACATTTGGCTGATTGCGGACTTTGGCAAAGTTATATCATCTTGAATTTTAAGTTCGTCCAGGTCACTCGTGGCTTCATTTATTGTACTTTTTGATTTATTAATTGACGAACCAATAATCTTCATAGCCCTAAAAGCATCACGAATACTGGCTTCATCAATACGATCAAATACAAACGAGTGTTGAACATCCAGTAATTCCGCCATCACTTCTTTAATTATTCTTGCTTTTCTGCCAAATTCATTTTGTAGAATAATAGCATTCATCACCCGGGCTAGTCTTGCAGTATTCTTTTCAACGCTTTGAACATTATTAAGGCTTTCATTTCGCCTATTTTTATATCCACTGAGAACCGTATTAGCAACAGTAAAACTTTGGTTAACCAAGATGATTCCTACTACAGAAATCAGGAGTGCATGTGAAACAAA